>OZ010798.1:413747053-415074548 GCA_963932465.1 Maratus speciosus
TTCAATTTGTATTTCATTATCATTTTATTTAATACAAACTCAAACATTTAAAATAAATGGCTTTCACTTCTTTATTTTTTTAAAACGAAATGAAAAGAAAAATATTAGGCACAGATATCATATACGCACCGGGGTATTGGCGCCAAAATGGCATTATTTTGGTTGACATGGTTACCCGGCTATTGTTGTTTATTTAATAATAAATGTTTTTTTATTTTTTTATTTTTTTAATTACATAAATATATATATATATATTAATATATATAACATAATACATAACATATATATATATATATATAACATAAATATATATATATATTTAAATTACATAAAGTTTTGTTCCTTAGTTAATTATTTTTTGGTTATTTTCCTTTAAAAATAAAAAATAATAGAAAATAATTAAAAAATACGGTACTACTTATTCCATCGACCCATTTCGCCAAATTATATAAATCGCCAAACCACTGGCCAAATTATACAAATTGACATAATTTTTATTTTAAATAACGAAAGAACAAAGAAAACAGTAGAACATTAATAAATATACAAATAAAACGTCGAAATAAAAATCACTTGATGACGTAAAGACGTGTAACATGCTTAAAGTCAAGTGAATGTGACATTTACGATCAACCATTATTGGCATTTAATCTTATAGTTAAGTGATAGATTTTTGGTCGACGGGATAACTAAGTAGTACCAAAAATTCATATATAACTGGTATTCGAAAACGAGGTTTTTGCCAAATTTTCGTAAAAAAAATCACGCCAAACCCGGTGCGTATATAGCATCTGGCCAAATATTAAATGATGTAACAAACGATGACATTTAATTTCAACTTCAAAGCAATGTTTTAATTTACCACTCGAAAAATTAAAAAAAATGCTAACTGGCGACTTGAAAAATAGCTATTGGTGAGATTTGCACCCGGCTAGCGTAACAGTGTTGGGGCGCCATCCATGTTCCAAGAATTCTTTGTGACCATGGAAACTTTTATGTAGTTTTATTCGAAAAAGAAATTTGATTTTTTAATCAAAAGGGAAAAATCTCGGCACAGGTGTCATATACGGAAATATATTGACGCGAATATTTTCTGACGCCAATGTCATATACGCAACGGGCACTTAACTGGCGCCATAGTATCGTTATTTTGCTTGATTTGATAAGCCGGATGTTGTTGTTTATGCTGTTGATGTTTTCCCCAAATTAGCGTCGGAAAAAAATCGCGCCAATATGGGGCCGTATATGATTTCTGGGCCAAACTTTCATGTGAAAAGCGAAGGGATCAGAGCGTATATATTTATGGCAGTTACATGACTTGGACTATTATAATATAGATGAAATGATGGCGATAGAATAATATTTGGCGACTTATCACTTGTACCTGGCTAACATTAAAGTACCAAAATGGCACTAGGAATATAAAAAGCGAAGTGGTTCGCCTGGAACTCTTGATGATAGTCACATGACTTAGCCTATTGTTATAGAAATTGTTTTAAAATACCGGGAGACAAAGACTCTGTACACTTAATTCCTTTTATTTTAGCTTCTTTTCAAACGTTTAACTGATCCTCTTTAATCAAACACGAAAACAACCATTGGATGTCTTAACAGCAACTGATTCGGCCTTAAATTTTTGAAATCAAAGGAAATTGAATAGAAACCCGTTTACAGGCAGATCTGCACAGCTTTTTTCAGTATAATTCAATCTTCTATAATATTTTAAAAACCGATCAGATTAACGTGCTTTTAGATTCCCGTAAGGCATGGTGACGTCACGGCGACGTCGTTGTGAAGTCACACTGTGACTTTGTGACCGTCGATGTGACGTCATAGTGACTAGAATGCGAGGTCGTTATGGCCGTTTTAGAGGTCGTTTGTGACGTCACATTGTGACCACTCTGTGAAGTCACGGTGTGACAAATTTGTGAAAAGTGTGTCATTTGTGACTATTTTGGCATTAACTTTGTGACGAACCTGTGACGAAAGCGACAATGCTTTGAAGTCACACTGTGACCAATTTGTGAAATATGTGTCATTTGTGACGAACTTGTCATAAACACTGTGATTTCAAATGAAAATCAAATTTCAAATTAATTGCTTAAAAGACGCAAATAGTGAAAATGATTCCATGCTGGGACTCGAACCCGGGCCATCAGTACAGTGCACTGACATTCTACCGACTAAATCACATGGAACGATACTCAGGCTGAAAAATTTCTCACTATTACATGTTGGCAAGGCTACAAACGCAGCACAAGATGGAATATTTAGCGTGAGCCACCAACATGATGCAAACACGAAACTTAATTAAATCCAGCATCGATTGAAATTATATTAATACTTGGAAATTTTTCCAGCGAGAACCATTCGCTTTGCATACAATATTTCAAATGAAAATAAAATTTCAAATTAATTGCTTAAAAGTCAATTTTAATTTGAATTGTTGTATGCAAGGCGAATGTTTCTCTCTGGAAAAATTTCCAATTATTAATATAGTTTCAATCGATGCTGGATTTAATTAAGTTTCGTGTTTACCCCATGTCGGTGGCTCACGATAAATATTCCATCTTGTGCTGCGTTTGTAGCCTTGCCAACATGTAATAGTGAGAAATTTTACAGGCTGGGCGTCGTTCCATGTGGTTTAGTCGGTAGAATGTCAGTGTGCTATACTGATGGCCCGGGTTCGAGTCCCGGCATGGAATCTTTTTCACTCCTTTGCGCCTTTTAAGCAATTAATTTGATGTTTGATTTTCATTTGAAATATTGTATATAAGGCGAATGATTCTCTCTGGAAAAATTTCTAAGTATTAATACAGCGATGAATTTTAAAATAAACTTTTGCTGTAAATATAAAATCTTATCTTTTTACCGTACTTTTTAGCAAAATATCGCTATTTTGGAGTCCTATTCTTCTAAAACATTTTAAATTTTTCCACTTAAAAAACAATGCTTATCAACTGCCATATTTTTTTATTAAGTTCTATGCTTGATATTGAGTTCAAGCTTGATATTTAGAATGTGTAAGTTTTTTTAATTTGTTGTTATTTGTCATTGCTTTATTAAATATGAACATGGAGACTAACGGATATTAATACAACTATTATTTATAGAGCGGCATGATAAGCGATATTTATTTAAATTTTTTATTCCCGTGTATATTGTATTTTGTGAATATGAGCTAAATAGATTTGGTATGTTTTATAGGAAAAGACTGATCTAGGAAATAGAAAAAAAAACGAGTAAGAAAAATCATGCGTTAAGCATAGATTATAAAATACTTTCCAACACTTTCTGAATGCTTTAACAAGACATCGTAATTTAGGGAAATGAAATAAATAAGATAACTAAGTAAACATTTCAGAAAACGCATAAAACATTTGAAAAACTGATTTCAACAGTTACCGTCCATAGCCAAATATGGTAAACGTCAATAACATCCAAAAATTTCAGAGCAATCCGAGTATATTTTCGAGAGATAGAGTGCAGACAGACTGCTAGACGGACAGACGGAGAGACAAACCGAAGTCATAAGCACTTTTCAACTTATGTCCTATATTATGTATCCTGTATTATATAAACTTTTAAAAAATATATACTAAAGCAGTTTAATCTGTAACTTCCTATCAGGCATGAAAAACACTTTATTTCAATGCTTAAATATCATATTTTACTTTTTAGTGCCAATAATTACGCGTATCATAAACGTAGAAAATGAATTTACAATAGAAGAAAATTTAATAACCTATTCAGAATGTCTATAATTAAATGTTTGATTAAAATCACAAGCACAAAAATTCTTACATACAATTAAAAAAAATAAATATACCAATTTGAAAAACACTAAATAATAATAATTAGTATTTATAATTGTACTATTAAACAACAGCAAAATACAATAAATAAATTAAATGCACTATTAGATTTAACAATATCTCAAAAATATTTCCGTATGGTATAAGGAATTACTATTATTTTATAATTTTGGCAAATGTTAAATCTGAAAACATTGGTTTGAAGATTTAGAATTTTAAAAAATAATTTAAAATATTATTAGCACTAAAAGAAAATTCTTTCAAATGTTTCACTACTGTAATATGTAAAAATGTATTTTCCCAGTATAATGTTAATTTCTAATCTGAAACAGTTTCGTAATCTCATGATAATCGAACACCATATTTAACCCCAAAATAATAATAACTATAAGTGTTAGTAATCAAAAAATAGTAAGAAGCCGATAAAATAATTCCAAATCATTGTCGTTCCATACATTTTCAATCTCAAGTAAGAGTAAATTAATGTTTATATTAATTCCAGTATGAACTTAAGCCTGAATCAGTCTCTGCGCAGATTTTTTTTTTTTTTTCAAGCGATGGCAGATTAAGATATTTTTCTTTACAGTTATGGAATTGAAAAATATCGCTTCTGACATAAAGATCAGTCTCTTACAAATATAACATAAAACTATTTAACTCATATTATACAAATCAGGAACAAAATATTTAAATTAAATAACACTTACATATACGTTCCATTAATATCCGTGTATCCTAAAATGGTCATTTCCTTATCTTAAAGTGTTGTAGACTTGGTGATGTTCTAAAAACAGTGAACAATTTCCCGCGTCTTCTTATATTTATTTTTCTGTGGGCAGACGATTTTCAAGCAGATGTTCTGTTACAGATTATTTGTTTTTGTATACAAGAAATATTGAACTTGAATGCGCAGTAATTTTCTGAAAGTATCGTTAATTAAAATTTTGTATTTGAAGACATGTCCAATATATTTAACCTTTTCATTTTATCCGTACCAAATAATTCAAGTTAAATGTATTGTAAAGTTCCTTTTTTCTAAATAATTATAATAATAATATTCTTAATTAGAGTTTATTAGATAAAACATTGTTTAAATTTTTAAAAGGTGTAAAAATAAATTTAATGGTATTAACGACCCCCCCCCCCCTTTTTTTCTTCTTTTTTTTAAGTAAAGTTTGTTTTGCACAAATTTTGTATATTTCTTTTATTTTCGGAAAATGCTAATTTTATTTAAAAAGTCTGAAAGAAGTAGAATTTATGACTTGAATACAAATTATAAAAATATTCTAAAGCAAGAAATGCATAGATGACTAAACTCTGAAGACTCTTTCTACGTGCTCATTAAAAGGTGCAGATTTAACTGTAATAGAAAATTTTTAGTTTGAAACCACAGAAGTGTTTCGAATAATCCTGGTCGATAAAAAAAGAAAAAAAGAAAGAAATTTCCTCCCAGCAAACTAAATATGTAAAATGTATAAATTTAATAATCCTAATTCTAAATATATTATCCAAATGCTAGATAAAATTGAAATCATGAAAAAGTATACATTCACTGTCTTAGATATCAAATGGATAAAATATAGCCTGAAAATTTAGTTTATTAATGCTTGTATCGTGCACTTTATTTATTATGCCCCCTCCCCCCCCCCTTCTCCCCTTTAGTGACAGAATTTACCATTTGCTATCCACTAATATATTTTCATTCCTTATGCCGCTATAACTCGTGACTGCTTAAAATATTTCTCTTCATTTTCAAAGATTTTTGAAGTTCATATTTTTGTCACACTGTGACTTACAATATAGTGGTTTTTTTTGTCACATATGTGACGTGACGTACGTTACATAGCAGTGACATAACAGTGACGTCACATTTTTTTTAATTGCCAGAAAAATATAATTTTACAGAAAATAACATGTTTTAGAGAATTTTCGTAATTTTTTAAAGTTTTCTAAGAAGTTCACATCTCAGTCACAATGTGACATCACTGAGTGGTGGCATTTTGGTCACAGATGTGACGTGACCACAGTGACTTACAGTGACGTCACAATGACGTCACTGTGACCATGCATGCTATGAGGGTTCTGCGGTGTCTGAACGGGGGTTGGCGAGCATTGCTTGCAGGGGGCAGAGCCCCCTAGTATATATATATTTATTGAAGCAAAATATATAAAAAGAGTGCTTTTAAGGCTTGTTTATTAATATATACTAATTTTTAGTAAAATGTGTTTTTAATATATATATATATATATATATATATATATATATATATTTGCATTTAAAAGCTGGAACTATTTTGCAAAAATTATTTTAGGTAAATAATATTTTAATAACAGATGATTATTAATAGGTACAGGAAAAATGTAGCCCTTCCATCAAAGCTCAGTAATACTAATGTGTAACCTTACTCACAATTACTATGTAAGATTTCAGACAAATGTGGTGAAAACTTGCACTAATAATGGGTAACCGTCCAGGAAAGTTAGGTGAAACCTTACTCCTACTGATGTGTAACGTTACACACAATTACTGTGACTGCTTGCAGGCAATTGTGGTGTACGATTGGAGACAGCATTGCTGCCTCCAATCTTACGGTGTTATTTAACTGATATAACTTATGTAACATTACACAGCTCTTGTGTGAGGTTACACCATAACATTGTGAAACATTTCACAAATTTATGTGTAATGTTTCACAATGTTATGGTGTAACCTCACACAAGAGCTTTGTAATGTTACATCAGTTATATCAGTTAAATACCACCGTAAGATTAGAGGCAGCATTGCTGCTTCCAGTTTTATGGTTTTATCCAGTTTATGTTGAATCAAGGTGAAAAATTGCGTTTCGTCTTATGATATTATTTGAATCTATCTTTTTTTAAACACTTTCCAACAAAGATGAAAAGTGTTTATGACTTCGGTTTGTCTGTCCGTCTGACCGCACTCTAACTCTCGTAAATATACTCGGATTGCCCTGAAATTTTTAGATGTTATTCACGTTTACCATACCAAGTTTGTAGCATGTTTGGTCCATTTACAGGGACAGTCAAAAATATTCCGTTACATTATGGCCAATGGGGGAAAAAAAATCAAAAGATTTTTAATGATGTTACACGCATCCAAACATAACAAAGTTTATATGCGTTTATGAAGTGTACTAAAATATGCATTCTGTAGAATATGCGGTGCAAAGAATAGTTATTTTTCATTTACAGGGCCACACAAAAGAATTCCGTTTCAAAATGATATAGGGGGCGGGAATTGTTTGCGGCGTATTTGAATTATGTTAAACTATTTCATATATAGTAGAGCGCCGATTATCCGAACAAGTCGGGACCGACCCTTGTTCGGATAATCAAAAGTTCGGATAAATGGAAAGACCATTTAAGGGATGTTCCTGACTATACTAAAATCTTCACACGTTATCCACGTTGACAGCACTAGTTCATGCTGGCATGTTTAAAAATTTATTTTTGCCTTTTTAATTTCTTTGTTTACTTTTTTATATCATTTTCTGAACTCGAGGGATTATAATTTAAGCAAAAAATGCTTTTGATTGTTGCTTGCTTCAAAGAAGACATTCTTTTCAGTGCTGTCATATCTCGAGTTCTTCTTAAATACGTTAGTTGAATAGGATCAACATTCTTCTGGCGTGCGAGCCATTTCATGGCGTTTTCCGAACATTCAAAGGCTTCATTATGTGATGGACTTGGATAATTTCAGAGCATTCATTTTCATGTTGCTCAATTTCTTTTTCGTCTTGAATCGCATTCACAATCTCATCATCATTTAAAATCTGATATCCAGGTCTAATAGGGTGTTTGCATAATTGGCAGTTCGTTTTAAAAACAAAAGTTTTGAGAGAAATAGGCTGTTAGGATAATTGGAACTTCGGTTAAAAAAAGAGAGAAATTGGCTGTTCGGATAATTGGAAGTTCGGTTAATTTGAGATTCGATAATCGGCACTCTACTGTATAATGAAATTGATATACATGGCTGAGGTTTACTATAAGTTATTTTATGTATAATACAAAATGCATACCATTTACAGGGACACATAAAAGATCTCAGATAAAATGTTGTATCAGAAGTACTGTACATTAGCGGTGATTTCTAGAAATGCATTTTAAATTATGATATGCGCTTTTATGTTTCACTATATTTATGCATATTATATGTATAAATGCTGAAATTCATATACAGGGCTACACAAAAGAATTTGTAAGGGTTACTGGGTATGAGCGCAAATTGCTTAAAGAGGGTTTTTAAATGAGTTATGCATTTTTACGCTGAGCTACATTTAGTTTACTAAGAAATGTTCGTAGAATATAGGTAAAATGATATATAGGGTCACGCAAAGAATTGGATACATGCCGTCTATGGTCGATAATTTTTGGAAATAAGATTTCAGTAGTTTTAAGAGTGTTTTAGTTTCAATTAAATTTTAGCTAAATAGTGGCGTGTAATAAAGGTACTAGGTAAACTACAGGGCTGTACAAAAGTATTCAAGTATTTTTCCTTCTATTAGTATAAATTGCTGAAAGAGAAATTTCAAACTGTTATGCGTTTTTTTTGCTAAACTAAATTTTTCCATTATATAGTATATATACAGATCAAATACAGGGCCGTTCAAAAGAATTGGAATACATATTTGGCTAATGACGCAGGAACTGCTGAAATCAGTTTTTTAAATGCTTACTTAGTTATCTTATTTACCTTATTTCCTTAAATAACGAAGTTTTGTTAAAGCTTTCAGGGAGCGCCGGTAGTGTTCCATAATGTATGCCGTACGCATGATTTTTCTTTCTCGTTTTTTATTTGTTTGTTTTTGTTTCTTAATTAATTTTGCATTTCAAATAAAATTTCACGTTGGAATAAAAGTTTAAAAAAGTTTCATTATTGATAAACAAAAATCCAATTCCCACATTTAAAACAGAATCACGGTGCTGATTTTTCAATCAAATATCAAAAGAACCCCAGAGGTTTTCTAACTATTTTTTATGAAAACCAATAATAATTTCGGAATTTTTCAGTGGATCAAATTTCTTATTTGATATCCTATTGTGATGAATTTTCATTTATTATTTCAACTCAAATTTTGTGTTGTCTTATTGTCTGCAAAAATTAATTAAAGCATTTGAGGGGGAAAAAACATTTTTGTGGTGTGGAAAAAATATCAATCCCAAATTTCGTTGCAAATAAATAACAATAACAATAATAAATCAAAAGCTCCCTAATGTTCTAGCACGAAGTCCCCAAAACACGCACAATTATAATAAAATAAAAATTTCTTTCCAACAAACTTCACTTTCTTCTTTTGTTTCCTTTTGTAATTTGGGATTTAAAATAAGATTTCAGATCAAAATTTAAGTTTAAGGAAGTGCAAATTTTAATAACATAAATAAAATAAAACATCAATATTCATAAGAAAATCACAGCGCAGACTTCCAAATTCAATTTAAAAAGCGCACTCTTTTATTTTTCTTTATTCAAGTTTTCTTTCCAGAAGCAAACAATATTTCCCTAATATTTTGATAGAAGAGATTTTATTTAACGCAATTATATTTACGATGGACTTTCAATTATTATTACTGCGCACATTGTTGTTTGTGTATTGTTATTGCATCTGAAAAAATTCCTCAAAGCATTCAAGGGATAAAAAATTGTTTTCAGAAGTAGAAAATATATCAGTACTAAGTTTTATTAAAAATTATTTTGAAAATAATGATAACTAGCCGCCCTTGTCGACCAATTTGGTCTCCCTTAAAATTTATGTTTGTGAAAGCATGCTAAGCATTGCATGATTTTACTTTTATTCATAATTTAATTTACTTGGGCTATCTAAAATATAGTTAATATAATCCCTTAACCTAATATTAGTTTTTGTTTCATTAAAATATCTCAATTTGTTGATTTTCTGTAATCAAGTAAACCCAATTGTTTACAATGGAAGTCTATGTGATTGGCGAAATATGAGAGATATCGCCAAGTTGGTGACAAACTTGACGGCATTTGGCAAAAGAGCAGGGTCCCTCTATGGAAACCCCCCTTATAGGTATTGAGATGCATTAAATGCTGCTCAATAACCAATGAGATACGTTTCATTCGAACGTTGCCATTAAACAATTAGCAAATAATCGTAATTTCTGTGCCGCGTACGATAGCGTAATATATATACAGATATTTCAAAAGAGAGAATGTGTATGACAACCCTACAATCGACATATTTATATTATTGGAAGACAAGACTGGATGCAATCCTATGGAAATATGCGATCTTTAAGACCCGTTTCCTCGGAAATTAAGTTTTATATTTACTTTACTCTATAGTCATATTACTAAAACTATCTTTGTAATTTGTAAACAAGATTAACCTCTTGTCCTTGTATTTTCAATACCAATTCCACTAGTTCGCGTTATAACGTCAAAATTTAAATTTAATAGGCATTATTATTATTTTAGAAAGTTTATTTTAAGCCTACTCCAGGTGACAAAATTGTAATCCAAGTCCATGTAACATTTCCCTTCTATGAACTTGCAGGTCGAAAGACCTACCAGTTCATCCAGTCTTTTTGAGAGGGGGGATATGTAATAATAAAAATTTTCGCTCTTTTATCTTAGTAAAACTATTCCAAATTCTTAACATTCTCACAACTTTTTTACCTACCTTTAATAATATCTTAATATCTTTTGTCTTTTATATCATGCATTTAAAACTGCGTATTCTTTTATTAGTCTAAAAACCTTAATCCATTCGCCTCATCTCATAAAACCCATTAAATTACTTTTTTTTTTCATTTTATTCTAAATATAAATTCTTTTTCTTTCGAATGTTTTTAATAGAATTATTCGATGATGTCCTTTTTTCCCACAGTTCTTTGCAAACCCCGCCATCCACTGTTTACGGAATAATTCTGACGCCGAAGCTATATAGTTCTCATCGTCGTCACCCGCGCTCCCCCCCTCCCCCCGGAGCTAGGTCCTATCGTATTCTGCTCTCATCACATCCTTCCGGCTACTTTTTACCGGATTTGTCATTTATCATGTATTGTAGGTGTCGCCGGGCAAAGACTAGCTAAGGCGATAGGACCCCATCCACCAATTGACTAAAAGGGAGCCTGAAGTATGAGTGAGGGCTTTGTAGTGGAAAGTCCTCGGTGCTCGCTAGTGACGACGGGGCTCGCGGGAACACCATGCAGGGACTCCCGGAGCAACCGAAGGGCGAGGATTTCGGACAGCGCCCAGGTTACTTTATGACTTGGGTGGCTCATCCCTCCGAGGACCTCAGCTGGAGCAGTTGGGAGCCGACCCTAAGGGTGGTGGGGTTTGGCGGTGCCCCCGTTGACCAAGGAGCGGTCGCGTGGGGAGGCCAGTATGGTTCTGGTTGCTCCATGTCGTGCCGTGACCCATGGGAGGGGGTCGGCCGGCAGGTCCACCATCGAACACTACTCCCGCAGGGAAACGGGCCGGAGGCTAGCCGGTAACGCGGCGACTCATCGTGCCTCGGGTGAACTCTTGGTCCGATCCAGGTTCTCCGTGTCTATGCGGTACCGGAGTTTTCCTCGCCTGGTGATGAGGACCTAGAGGTGTCTCCACCTAACTTTCGAACGCACTAACAAGGGTAGCGGTCGGTCACTGCACGGGGTCAGGGGCCTTCGGGCCTGGGTACCCTCGACGGCCGTGAGGTAAGGTAGTGGCGGGCGGGCTTCTGTCGGCCTCCACTGGCTTCTCTGTCTTAGGATGGGGTCGAGTCGGTGGGGGCTGGCGGGACTCCGTTCCGTCCGACCCCCTAGCGAGGCGGAGTCTATTCCGTCTAGGTGGAGCTTTCCGTGCCCGCCTGGGGTCGCTAACGGCACCTAGTCTGGGCCAACTGGTTCCCGGCGTGATCCACGAGGGGTTCCATCGGTTGAGCCGGGTGGTTTGGGCGAAAAGCCAGGAGCTGGGTCGCTTTACGGCGGAGGGACTTTCCCCGTCCTCCCTGGTTTTCAAGTTAGGGGCTCTTCAATAACTTTCCTATCGGCTGGCCCACATATATGTCTCTGCCGGAAAATGGTATCTGATCTTGGGGGCCTTCCGTAAATTAAATTCGGGTCGGGAGGCATCGGTTCAGTCCGTGGGTCCAGCGTCTTTATAGGCGTCTGGTTCCTGCGATGGCTTGCGGGGTCTACCGGCTCGAGTAACCAAGTTTAGGGACCACTTGGTTTTTCTAGCTGGGTGGTGAGGACTATCGTAGCGATTGTTCACCAACTTGGGAATAGCCGGCGTGACGTGCGCTGGGCGGTGGGTTGGCCTGACCGGAGTTTGCGTGGGGTTCTGCTCTGTTGGAGCTTGTCTGGCGGCGACTTTCGGGACGCGCCGCGGGGCTTGCTTCACTGGTGGTTCCTTGCGTAGACAGATGAGCCTGAAAAGGGCCTGGGACCGGAAGATGGACCCCCCATCTTATCATGTATTGTATTCATACGCATGCAGTTTTCGTAAGTATATAACCCGTTGCATGGGCTAGGAGAGGTAGAATTTGACGGTTATTGAGTTGCTTAGTTAAACCGCGCCACCTGGAGTGTGTTTTCTTTCCTGAATCTTCACCATCTGTTCTAATAAGTAACATCTAGTGGTACATTTTATTACGTAGCAACTGCCCGCACATGGATCACATATAACAAGTGAAATTTGGTGCATTATATGGTCAATTAATAAACGTTTTGATGCATCAATAGGCTTCGATTATTTATGCTTCGGAAAACATTCCAATGGATGACAGCCTGACCTTCTACTCTTCCATCTCGATTGTACGACTGCAAAAAACCATAATTTCTTCATTCAGTACATAATGTGGGTATGCTGGTGCTTAAGATCTACATGTTTATATGATACGAGTGAAATCGTGTCATACATATATATATATTTTTTTTTTTCATCGGGGGGCGACACTAAATTCTGAAAAAGTAAAATTCCTGTTTTCTAGTAATTATTTTTTTTTCTTTTGTCCGATCCGGTCAAGTATTAGCAAGTGGTCAGCATTGAAAAGAAAGTGAAAGGGCGTAAGACAGATACGCGGATTCTGTATTTCCAGGGTGAAAGACCGCCGCAGAATTCACAGCATTCCGCATACCCGTCCCAGAAGATTTTTACTTTCTTTTCCACTCACTCCCTGATATGCTAGAATTATAAAAATTATGCACTGACGTGTGTTTCCGAAGATAAAACAGCATTTCATTATTTTTAAAATTTTATTATTAATTAGTAAATTTATTTTAAGGTATTTTTCCATTATCCGGCCGCGGTTGATATATACCCAAATACTATTTATTGTTAGTCTAATGTTAAAAATTTACCCATTTATTAATACAATGTTATAAATATGAGCATTTACACTTACAAAAAATAAATACAATAGTTTAAAATTGATTAAAGAAAATTCTTCTTAAAACTAATGTTAATATACTTTGACAAAGTGAAATAAACAATTCAAATTAACATCATAAAAAGTTTTTTTTTTTTTTTTTTGAAAAATTTTATTTCTAAAAATTTGTCGTTATTCTCTTTAGGGAAAAAACTAATAAGGACTAAAATGTAATAATGTAAGTTTTCTTAGTAAAAAGAAATAGAATCTGTATTAAAAAAAATTCCAAACATTTACCTTCTGAGTGTTCAAAGTAATTATTTTGAAGAATGTGTATATGTATTTCTTTTTCTTTTCTTTTAACAACTTCTGAACCATATGCATATTTTTAATTTCCAACATTATAAATTTACGTGAATATTACAAATGACAAATGTTCTTCGCAATGCATTTTTTTTTAAAAGAGATAGGGAGTTTGGACTTTTATTATCAACTATTTAAAAAATATATATATATGAGGAATTCTCACATAATTTTAATTTTAAGTCCCTGAATAATAATTTTTATGTTAGTGCACATTCTTGCGGTTTTTTTTTTTTTCTTATACTGAAAACATCCCGCTGCATGACTGTATAACAATATTTACGAGATAAATAAGTTTTGGACGAGGTTGGGGGTCCAAATGTACCATGAAAGATGCCATCCACAAATGCTTTCACGCTTGGAGGGCGGGAGGGGGTTCGTGAAATTGTGTCAGTTTGTGACAAGGGGGTGGGAGGGGGTAAGAAGATGTGTGACATCACACATTTTCGTTAAAATAAAAGCATTCAAAATCAGCAGATCAAATTTTGAAGTTATTTTAAAATTAAAGTATTTTGTATTCATAAAGTGCGGATAAGATTTAAAGCCAAATATATTAAATTCGGTTTCAGATTCCAAAATACTACTGTTTTCAATTGCTCTGTCATATTAATATTTTATTACTATTGTATATTAATTATGTTTTTTCTCGTAAACTTTAATCTTATTTCATACAAAATAAGCACACAAATCATTTTTATAGTTATGCTCACAAATGTCATATAGTTAAAGTTTAAAAATAAAATTTTAAGTATGGTCTATAACGCAGTGCTTTGTTTCTGAACTGCAAGTATATGTTTATGTAATATAGCGTTACATGTGACAGAAGGGGAGGGGGGGGGGGGTAAGGTGAAGTGTGACACTTTGTGACACAAGGGGGGAGGGGGAGTCAAAAATATTGAAAAAAAGTGTGACATCATTTACGGACCGCCCTAAATGCCTTAGCGTTCCGTGTCCCTGATGCTGATTTTTAAATTTGGAACTGTCTGTATAAAATTGTTTCAATAAAAGTAATTCGACGTAAATATTTTTCGAAACTGGGACTATTGTTTTATATAAATATGTAACAAAAAATTAACCTTCACACATTGTTACGGTTGTTATTATTTTTTTAACTCTGTCACTGGATTTTAGATTCCTTACCGTCCCTCTTGCTAAAATTGTACAGAAAATCACTTCAGATGCAACCACAGAATTTTTTTCAACTTTTTTCTCATGCAGAAATATGTTAGAGAAAGAATGGCTAAAATTCTTTGACAGGAAATTTTCTACAGTATTTAAATCAGCATTTAAATATCAATTTCAAGCATTGTGGCTTTATTGGTAACCGTCCCTAAGATTTATTCCTGCGCTCTTCGAGGTAAATGAAATAGGTTTGCAGGTTTTTAATTTTCAACTCTAAAAATTAAAATGAACTTTCCAAACGATAGATGTTCTTCAACCATACTATTTCTTTAAAAGAAGGAGGGTGCGGGTGGGAGTGGGGGGGGGTTGAATTTTTATTATTATTCATTTAAAATATCTCGCTGGGATAATAAAAAAAATGAAAAGTAAAGTAGAAGAATGAAGCACTAGCAGTTATTACTGAGAGTATTTTTTTATTTAACCCTTTCCGGCGCGGTGTCCTTAAAAAAGGACACTTAATTTTCATTCCAAAACTGACAATCCGCGCCAAGAATATTTAACTAAACTTTTCCTATTATAATTTACATGAAAATAAGCAAGTTCGTATTTTCCAATAACTTCGTTTATAAATTGCGGTGTCAGTCCATTATTTCATCAGTTTAAAAACATAATTACTCCGCGCCGGTAAGGGTTAAAAGATTTAACTTAAACATTTTTGTCTCATTGTTGTTAAAGTATACTCATATGTGTATTATTTGAAGATTTTTAAGTGAAATGTATTTAAAATAAACCTTAACTAATTTCTAAACAAGACATAAGTTACCCATAAAAGTTTATAAATTTATTAAAATTTGCGAAAAAGTAATATGTTGAAAGGATGATAGAAAAGATAAATTTATATTTATAAAATAAAGAGTTTGCGAGTCTGTCTGTCTGTCTTACGCAATAATGGATAGATGACAGACATGCATCTTGTAAAAGCTTGTTCTTCGGTATCTGTATGGGACCTACAAAATGTAAATTTGTTGAAAACTTGAACTCGAAAAAATTTCTATTAGAATATTTTTTTCATTATAGATAGAAAAAAGTAAAAATTTACATAACGTTTGCTCTGTTAAAAAAACAAAATATGACAAGGAACACGTCATATAAAATAAACACATCACGTTATTAATGTTTTTTAATAACTACAAATTTATTCATTTATACTTTAAATACCAGTATTTACACCTCCAAACAATAGATGCAATGGCTTAAAATTTATTAAATAAAATTCTTTTAGAACTAACGTTAACATACTTTGTCAATGTGAAATAAACAGTACAAATTAACATAATAAAGAATTGTTTCTTTGAGAAATTTTTTCCAAAAATTTGTCGTTATTCTCTTTGTGGAAAACACTAATAAATAAATACAGTAGAACCTCGATTATCCGAAGTAATTGGGACCGACCCTCTTTCGGAAAATCGAAATTTTCGGATAATCGAGAATGCTTTAATTTTAAGATTAAGGAGAAATATATGCAATATTTCGAATTATGGTAACAAGTGCTTAATAAAAATAAAGCAATAGCAAAATAGAACCAAGAATAAATTACCTGAATATTAATTTTGCTATTAAGTACCTTTTTCGTATATCAGAAGGGTTTGAAAAAATGTTTTGTTTATCGCAGTTTCGATTGTGTTTGCTTTGAAGCTCTATCACGGATTTTTATAACATTATTAGTTCACAAGTATCACAGTCTTTCTGCTGCCCTAGCCATGCCAAACCTTTTGAAAAGCATTCAAAAGCTCCAGAATTGCTAATTTGTTCATTTTCTTCGTTCCACTCCGCAGCTTACGGGAGCTCAAGTTAAATTCAAATGAACTCTAAGAAAGGGCATCGAAAATATTATATGTACTCGTAGTTCGGAAAGGACCGCTTGCACACAAGGAATATGGTAGTAAAAAAAAAAAAAAAAAAAAAAAGCTTTCAAAATGGATTTTGCACACAAGGAATGTGACAGTAAAAAAAAAAAAGCTTCAGAAATGGATTTCGGTTAATCGAGAGTTTCGGTTAAAAGCGTTTCGGATAAAAGAGGTTCACTGTAAATGTAATAACGTGAGTTTTTTTAATAAAAATAAATAGAATGCGTATAAAAAAATATATTTCCAAAAATTCAGTTTCAGAGTGAATTCAGTTTCAACATTCATTTTCAAAGTAATTACTTCGCTGAATATATACACATTTCTTTCATTTCAGTTGCAGAACCATCTGCAGCTTTTTAATTTTAGACACTAAATATTAACGTGAACATTTCAAACGGCAGATGTGATTTAGCTATGCTATTTCTTTAAGAGAAGGAGGGGGGGGGGGCTGAGGATGATTGAATTTTTATTATTTAAAATATCTCGCAGGAATACAAATTAAAAAAAAACAACTTTTGGAAGGTAAAGTAGAAGAATCAAGAAGTAGCAGTTATTGCTAAAAGTATTTTTCTAATTTAAAAGTTTTAACTTAAACATTTCTGTTTCATTATTGTTAAGGTATACACATACGTTTATTGAAAATTTTTTAAGGAAATGTATTTAAAAAACCCATAAACTAATTTCTAAACAAGACCTAAGTTATGCATAAAAGTTTATAAAATTATTAAAATTTACGGAAATACTATAATCTGTTGAAAGGGTTATATAAAAAGAAATTTTATATTAATAAAACAAAGCGTATGTGAGCCTGTTTGTCTGTCTGACGATATAATGGATAGGGCCGAGAGACAGACAACGTGTAAAAGCATGTTTTTTGGGATATCTGACACCTAAAAAATGTAAATTCGTCGAAAATTGGAACTCGAAAAAAATTTCAATTACAATACTTTCTTCATTTTAGATAGAAGAAAGTAAAAAATTGCATAATGTTTGCTCCGTTAAAAAACAAAACTTGACAAAGGAAAGCGTCATATAAAATGAACACGTCAATTTATTAATGTTTTTTTAATAGCTAAAAATGTATCCATTTAATAATGCAATAATTTAAATACCAGTATTTACACCTCCAAACAATAGTTTAAAATTTATTAAAGAAAATTCTTTTTAGAACTGACGATAATATACTTTGACAATATGAAATAAACAGTTCGAATTAACATAATAAAGATTTTTTTTTAAAGAAATTTTATCTCAAAAAATTTATCGTTATAATCTTTAGGGAAAACACTAATAAAGAAAAAAAATGTAATAACGTGAGTTTTCCTGGTAAAAATAAATAGACTGCGTATAAAAAATATTTCCAAACATTCAGTTTCTTAGTGTTGAAAGTAATTGCTTCGTTTAATGAATATACATTTCTTTCATTTCAACTGAAGAACCATCTTCAGCTTTTTAATTTTCAACACGAAAAATTAACGTGAACATTCCAAACGACATAGATATGCTTCAACTATACCATTTCTTTAAAAGAAGGGAGAGGGGGGAAGGTTGAATTTTTATTATTATCCGTTTAAAATATCTCGTAGTAATACATATAAAGAAAAAAATTTGGAAGGTAAAATAGAAGAATTAAGCAGTAGCAGTTATTACTGAGAGTATTTTTTTTTTTAAGTTTTAACTTAAATATTTCTGTTTCATTGTTGTTAAAGTATACACAAACGTATATTATTTGAAGATTTTTAAATAAAATGTACTTAAGAAAAAAGCCTAAACTAATTTCTAAATAAGACATAAATTATACATAAAAGTTCATAAAATTATTAAATTTTACGGAAATACTAATCTGTTAAAAAGATGATAGAAAGGGAAAATTTATATTAATAAAACAGAGTTTGTGAATCTGTCTGTCTGTCTCACACTATAATGGATAGGTTCGACAGACATGCATCTTGTAAAAGCATGTTTTTCGGAATCTCTATGACGCCTAAAAAATGTAACTTGTCGAAAACCGGAACTCGGAAAAATTTCGATTACAATACTTTTTAATATTATAGATAGAAGCAAGTAAAAATTTGCATAACGTTTACTTCTCTAAAAAACAAAATATGTGAAAGGAAAGTGTCATATAAAATAAACAGTTTCTGGAAAACGCGTCAAATTATTAAGTATGTATAATGACTATTTAATAATGCAATACTTTAAATATAGGCATTTACGCCTCCTAAAATAAATGCAATAGCTTAAAATTGATTAAAGAAAATTCTTTTTAAATTTAACGTTAATATATATGTTTTGGCAAAGTGAAATAAACAGTTCAAATTAACATCATAAAGAGGGTTTTTTTTTTTCAGAAGTTTTATCTCTATAAATTTGTCGTTATTCTCTTTAGGGAAAAGACTAATAAAGAATGGTATGTAATAACGTGAAATTTCTTAGTAAAAACAAATAGAATCTGTATAGAAAATATTTCCAAACATTCAGCTTCTGAGTGTTTCAAACTAATTACTTTGAAAAAAAACGTGTGTATATATAAATATATATATGTTGCAACGTTTGAACCATTTGCAAGTTTTTAATTTTCAACATTAACACGTTCAGGCCGGCGCGGTGGGTCACACTTGACAGTTTCAGAGTTGTCAAGACTCCGGCTTTTTGCACACCACTGTTATTTTAGAGAAAATGTTGTTTTTTTAAATCGCCCAATTGTTTTAATTAAATAAAACAACATTTTCTGTATTAAAATACTGGTATCCAAAAAGCCGGAGACTTGGCAGCTCTGAGGAAGTCGAGTGTGACCCACCGCGCCGGCGTGAACGTGTTAAAAACTCACGTGAACATTCCAAACGACAGATTCGACAATACAATTTCTTTTTTAAAAAGGGGGAGAGAGTTTGGATTTTTATTATTAACCATTTAAAATACACATATAAAGAGTTAACCTAGATGATTCATCGGGTTTTTAAATACAGTGTGTTCAGAGGTATAGGACCTACAAAGACGAATGAAATATGACAAGACACATACACTTACCAAGTTTAAAAGCTCACCTCGTGGCTCGCGTGCAGGTACGCGTCACTGCTGCTGTGACGGACAATGGCAGAAACATGCTCTTGAACGTATGGATGGAACTGGATTACCGTTGAATTGTGTGCCGGGTGACTAGGGGCGCACACGTTAAACATTTGTAATATGAAAGAAAATATGTTGAAACTGGTGTGAATTAATACGAACTAAAATAACTACTTAAAACACCATCAAAACCTTAAATGGGCTCGGCCTTTCGAAAGATCTGAGTCTTTCTTCGTCAGGCGCAAAGATACATATTTCTACTGTCAAAGCAGCAGCAAGACTGAAATGAGAGAAGGGAAGGGAAAACAAACTGAAGAAACAGCCAATGGGAAATTAGAAATCAATAGCCAATAGAGTTGCAGGAGACAACAACCAATCACAGAAAAGTATAATCAAAACAAAAGAACACAGAGTAGAAGGGGAATAAGGAAGCAAAATGAGAAAAAAAAGTACATGAAAATAAAAATAAAAATAAATTATAATAAAGGGAAAACACAGACATATATTAAACTATGAGAACACATGAAATAAAAATAAATAAATTAATAAAATATAAAAATAGACTAAAATTAATTAATACAAAAATTAACTTATATGGTAGTACTGAAAAGGTTTTCCAAGCTGCAAGGAGCATTGTGGAATCAGATTTATCATTAACAATAACATCACGATTAAGATAAATAGCTAAATTTTCAAGAAAGTCCAATTCAGAGATACCATTGACATTAAAGATAATTTTAGCTTTTTGAAAATTAAAACTATGGCCGCTAAACTATAAAACTATAATCCCAAGAGTGCTTGGCAATAGAAGATTTAGAAAATTCTTGATTAATTACATAACGAGAGTGTTCTTTTAAACAGATTTCAAGATTTCTTTTAGTTTCACCAATATAAGATAAATCACAGCTATGACAAGGAACATTATAAATTCCCCATTTTTGAAGATCAGGAACAGGAGATTTAGTAGAGGGAATTTGAAATTATTGACAGGTTTAAAGATAACGTTAAAATTGAAATGACGTAAAGCTTTAGCTAATTTGAAACATAAAGGAGGATAAAAGGGGAGGACAACAAAATTATCAGGTTTGCTTTTGACAGATTTGGAAAGAGTAGATTTATTAGATGGTCTATTGAATTTCTTCACAACATTATTGATAACAGAAGGACTGAAACCTCTTTTGTCAGCCACACTCTTTAAGTAATTAAGTTCATCCTTAAGGGATACAGAGTCAGAACAAATTTTGAGAGCACGATTTACATACGTGTAAAAAACACCGATTTTTTGGTTGAGAGGATATGATTTGAGAGAGCGTGTGGTGGGTTACAGACAGAAAAAGGTTTTCTATAAACACATGTTTTGAAAGAAGAGTCACATTTTGTAACTAAAACATCAAGAAAAGGAAGTTTATTACAATTTTCTAACTCAAAAGTAAACTGAATATGTGGGTCGATAGAATTGATTGTTTGAAGAATGTTAGAAATATCAAAAGGATTATCAACTAAAACAAAAGTATCGTCAACATAACGCATTCAACATTTAAAATTAACCAGATTTAATAATTTCTCCTCAAAATAATGCATAAAAATATCACAAAGAATTGGAGATAAGGGATTACCCATACTTAAGCCGTCAGATTGTTTCAAGAATTTATTATCAAATTCAAAAGTACTTTGAGTACTGCAAATTTTAGTTAAATTAACAAAATCTTGGACTTCAATATCAGAGAAATGAAATTCACGTAATCTTTTCCTAAGCATGAAAGAGCACCATCAATCGGTACATTTTTAAAGTAAAGATTTGACATCAAGAGAAAGCATAGAACAATTGGATGGGTTAATATTTTTTTATTTACTAACAAAATCATAAGAATTTTTTATCGTATGAGAATTAGAAATGCATAAAGGAGAAAAAATGGAAGTTAAAAATTTGGCAAGAGGATAAGTGACAGTGCCAATATTACAGACAATAGGTCTTAAGGGGACATTGTTTTTATGAACTTTAGGCAAAGCATAAAAACGAGCACAGATGGCTGAAGAAGAATAACACCATGTTTAGTGTTTTCATTTAAAACAACAGAATTCTTAACAGCTTTTTTGAGAGTGGAAAGATGCGAATTAGTAGGATCTTTTTTAACTTCAACATACGGACCTTCAGATAAGAGAGCATAAACTTTATCAAAATAATATTTTTTATCCATAAGAACAATTTGACCACCTTTATCAGCTTTAGTAATAATAAGATTATCATTGGACTTAAGCTCATTCAGAGCGATATTTTGAGAACGTGAAAGATTAGGTTTATATTTTGAATTATTAGAAGAAATAGTATCGGCAAGGATGTGACGAAGAGTTTCTATTTGAAAAGGAGTGACTTTACTATGTTTAAAGGAAGACTCAATAGGAGCAATCAATTTGGGGAGAGAAGGTTTGCAAGACTGAGAAAAATTTAAACCGAGATCTAAAATGCTTTTTTGCTCAGGAGTTAATATATGAGAGGAGAGATTAACAATACAGTTCTCATTCGATAGAACCTTATTAGAAAATTGAGACTTTTTTTGCTTATTGCACAATGAAGAAAACTTTTTATCGAGCTCTCGTCAAAACTCTTCGTCACATCCTTTCCGATACTATTTCTTCTAATAATTCAAAATATAAACCTAATCTTTCACGCTCTCAACATATTGCTCTGAATGAGCTTAGATAATCCAATGATAATCTTATTATTACTAAAGCTGAGAAAGGTGGTCAAATTGTTCTTATGGATAAAAAAGATTATTTAGATAAAGTTTATGCTCTCTTATATGAAGGTCCTTATGTTGAAGTTAAAACAGATCCTACTAATTCGCATCTTTCCACTCTCAAAAAAGCTGTTAAGACTTCTGTTATTTTAAATGACAACACTAAACATGGTGTTATTCCTTCTTCAGCCATCTGTGCTCGTTTTTATGCTTTGCCTAAAGTTCATAAAAACAATGTCCCCTTAAGACCTATTGTCTGTAATATTGGTACTGTCACTTAACCTCTTGCCAATTTTTTAACTTCCATTTTTTCTCTTTATGCATTTCTAATTCTCATACGATAAAAAATTCTTATGATTTTGTTAGAGAATTAAAAAATATTAACCCATCCAATTGTTCTATGCTTTCTCTTGATATCAAATCTTTATTTACCAATGTTCCGATTGATGGTGCTCTTTCTTGCTTGGAAAAAAGAATACGTAAATTTCATTTCTCTGATATTGAAGTCCAAGATTTTGTTAATTTAACTTAAATTTGCATTACTCAAACTACTTTTGAATTTGATAATAAATTCTTCAAACAATCTGACGGCTTAAGTATGGATAATCCCTTATCTCCAATTCTTTGTGATATTTATATGCATTATTTTGTGGAGAAATTATTAAATCTGGTTAATTTTAAATGTTGGATGCGTTTGGTTGACGATACTTTTGTTTTAGTTGATAATCCTTTTGATATTTCTACCTTTCTTCAAACTGTCAATTCTATCGACCCACATATTCAGTTTACTTTTGAGTTAGAAAATTGTAATAAACTTCCTTTTCGTGATGTTTTAGTTACTAAATGTGACTCTTCTTTCAAAACTTATGTTTATAACCCTTTATGCCCTGACCCACACAATTGGGGTGATACTAAAGTGAAAGAGAATGACAATTTCCTATTTTTGTGAGATTTAAAACCAAATCTGCACATTTATATGAGTTAATTGGCTTCAGATGTTTTGATAAGACACCACTATGGGGCAGTAACTAAAATACAGGATTAAATTTTCTGCTTTTAAAAAGACTATATCATCTGACAGCAATAGACAAAAAGTATGTATTGTCGTAATTTCTTTTAAATATGATTTTTAATGTTTGCTTCGATTTAATTTTTCTTTTCATATACTTTATTCATGATTTTAATTGATTTTGTCTTTGATAAATTTAATTAGGCTTTGCAAATGTTGGAAAACAAATGACCCACACAATTGTAGGGGTCCGGGTTTTACCGTTTCCAAAATCGATACAATTCCTAATATATAATTTTTTTTATTTTTAAGTGATTTTTTTAAAACTTATGTTTTTAGCAATTTATTTTTTATTAATTACATTTTTCAATCGGATTAATTTTAAATAGGTTTGTACTATTCATGATTTCTATTTAAAATATTCATTATTTCTATTTAAAATTGATAGTATTAGATATATAATATTTACATGTAACGAACTGTATGTTTTTGCTCCGAGTTCTAGATGTCATATATGATTTATAAGTTTTATATGAATTATATGGATATCACGAGATAGATTTGTAAGTTTGATAAAATCATTCCATTTTGTCGACACAGCAAGTAAGCCACCAGGAATAAATAATAAATTATGGAAAGTTCAGCAAATGCTCGACAGATTCCGTAGTGTCTGCTTGAATTTACCAGGAGATGAGGGAAAATTTTCCATAGATCAGCAGACGATTCCTTTTTTTAGGACGTGCTTCAGTGAAGCAGTATATAAAAAACAAACCACACTCTGTTGTAACAGTATCACCTGGGATAGTTTTAAATTTTGTACTTTACCAGTGGGAAAGTACAGATCTAGTCCACAAGGATCTGGGCTTAGGATCTGCTGTAGTCCTTATTCTGGTTCAAACCTAGTTTTATGTATTTCGATCAGTATTTCAACAAAATACCGCTGCTGAAAAAACTAAAAAAAGAAATTTGAAGGATCAGGCACAATCCAAACGGAGTGAAGGGCATACCATTTGTCAACGGCTCTTAAGAGGGGTGCGAGCATTGAACACATCTCAGAAAATGAATTTGTAGTGGTCTGTCCGAAAACAAAAATTGTTTCAAACATTTTCATTGTGGCTGATGAAAATTATCTCTATAAACAACAACTTTTTTGCTTAAACTTTTATTTTTAGATATTTGCACAAGTAATCCGAAACTACACAATTGTGTAGATACAGCCCAAAAACGGCTGCATTAAGCCCAAACCCACACAATTGTGTGGATCCTCCCTTGGCATAACCTGACATGGGGTATTTTAGGTAGCTTTCTTTACAAAAAGCTACCTATTGCAGCCGTTCGGAGGAAAGCGATTTCAAAAAATTTTGGTATATTTTCATCGATCATGACCCCCAGACCCCGAAACCACCCTCCGTTCAAAATTGATATATATATATATATATCAATATATATATATATATATATATATATATATATATCTGACCTATGTCACACTGTAACTCTCGTATTTATGAACCGATTTGGATGTAATTCGGTGTGTACATAGTACATACCAATCTCTCGACCGAGTTCGTTGGCCAGCTTCATCCGCCATTTTGTTTCAAAATTACGGCCATTTAAAAATTGTTTAAAAATTTAAAATTTGAAATGTGGTACCAAAAAATTGAAAATGGAAAAATATTTTTTTCTTATGTATTTGACCTTTATACAAAGACTCCGTAGCAGTTTTTGTTTCGTCTATATCTTAAAAAATGGCTGAGTTATAGCATTTTGAATTTCTAGCGAAGCTGACATTTTGAAACGTCCTGAATTTTGTCACGCGATAAAAGGCGTATTTATGGACCGATTTGGATGTAACTTCGTTTATACATAGTACAGACAAATATCTCGAACGAGTTCGTTGGCCAGCTTCATCCGCCATCTTGTTTAAAAATGGCGGCCATTTAAAATTTTAAGAAAAATTTAAATTTGAAATGTGGTAGCAAAAAATTGAAAATTGAAAAAATATTTTTTTCTTATGTGTTTGACCTTGATAAAAAGATTTGGGAGCAGTTTTTGTTTCGTCTATATCTTAAAAAAGGGCTGAGTTATAGCATTTTGAATTTCTAGCGTGGCTGACATTTTGAAACGTCCTGATTTTTGCCACGTGATAACAGACGTATTTATGAACCGATTTGGATGTACCTTGGTGTGTACATAGTACATACAAATAACTCAACCGAGTTTGTTAACCAGCTTCATTCGCCATCTTCTTTCAAAATGGTGGCCATTTAAAAAAAATTTTAAAAATTAAATTTAAAATGAGATACCAAAAACTTGGAAAATGAAAAAGATTTTTTTGTACGAGTTTGACCTTAATAAAAGATTCCGGAACAGGTTTTGTTTCGTCTACATCTAAAAAAATGGCTGAGTTATAACATTTTGAATTTCTATTGTGGCTGACATTTTAAAACGACCTGATTTTTGTCACGCGATAACAGGCGTATTTATGAACCGATTTGAATGTAACTTGGTCTGTACATAATACATACCAATGTCTCGACCGAGTTCGTTGGACAGCTTCATTCGCCATCTTGTTTCAAAAGGGTTGCCATTTTTAAAAAAATGTAATTTAAAATTTAAAATGAGGTATTAAAAAATTGGAAAATGAAAAAGATATTTTTTATGTGTTTGACCTTGATACAAAGATTCTGGAGCAGATTTTGTTTCTGAAAATTTGTTCTTTTGTTTATATCTTAAAAAGTGGTTGAATTATAGCACTTTGAATTTCTATCATGGCTAACACTTTGAAACGATCTTATATTTGTCACGCGATACCACACGTATTCGCCTATTTCGATGGAAGAACGCATGTGGATAGTATACATCAATATCTCGACCAAGTTCGCTGGCCAACTTCATCAGCCATCTTCTTTCAAAATGGCGGCTATTAAATTAAAAAAAATTATATTTAAAGTGAGGTGCAAAAAAATTAGAAATTGAAAAAGGTTTCTTTCTTAAGTATTTGACCTTGATATAAGGATTCAGGAGCATTTTTTGTTTGTCTTTATCTTAAAAAATGGCTCAGATATAGCAGTTTCAATTTCTAAAGTGGGTGACATTTTGAAAAATCTGATTTTTTGCCTGCGACAGCACTCGTATATATATCACCCGATTCCGATATGAGTGAGCATGTGCACAGCAATTACTAAGGTCTCGACCAAGTTCACTGGTTAGCCTCATCTACCATGTTGTCTTAAAATGGCAGGCACTTTAAGAAATCGCCGAATTTGGCAGCCAAATATAAGTGACTTTAAATAAAAGCAGCTTGGATAAAGCTGACTAATTTCGCGAAATTCTCATTCATAATGATTTAGTATTGATAAAAATTAGTATTGAATCTCCTACATTCGGTTTCCACTTAATTGAGCTTCGTGTGTTTGAATAATATAAGTTGGCTTTTTAAAAATAAGGAATATGAAAGCTACCTCTTCCTCCCGGCACTGGCCGGAAGGACTTTTTTTAAATATTTTTTTTCAATCAAATACGGTGCTATCGGTAAGGAGAAACCACCCAAACTTTAAATTTCTACCAAAAAATCTCTCGGTCTTAAAGGGATAGAAAAGCTTTTTTCTGTCTCTAACTTACCACACGCTCTCTCAAATCATCCTCTCAACCAAAAAATCGGTGTTTTTTACACGTATGTAAATCGTGCTCTCAAAATTTGTTCTGAATCTGCATCCCTTAAAGATGAACATAATTATTTAAAGAGTGTTTCTGACATAAGATATTTCAATCCTTCTGTTATCAATAATGTTGTGAAGAAATTAAATAGACCATCTAATAAATCTACTCTTTCCAAATCTGTCAAAAGCAAACCTGATAATTTTGTTGTCCTCCCCTTTTATCCTCTTTTATGTTTCAAATTAGTTAAAGTTTTACGTCGTATCAATTTTAACGTTATCTTTAAACCTGTCAATAAATTCAAATTCCCTCTACTAAATCTCCTGTTCCTGATCTTCGGAAATGGGGAATTTATAATGTTCCTTGTAACAGCTGTGATTTATCTTATATAGGTCAAATTAAAAGAAATATTTAAATCCGTTTAAAAGAACACTCTCGTTATGAAATTAATCAAGAAATTTCTAAATGTTTTATTGCCAAGCACTCTTGGGATTCCGACCATAGTTTTAATTTTCAAAATGCTAAAATTATCTTTAACCCTCTAAGTGTTTGGGGAGTAATATTCCGTTCACTAAGCTCCAGGTTTCACAGCAATACAAGCAATATTTAAGAGAATATAATTCTATAGATTTAATGAATTTTAAATACATTGAAGGATAATTAATACTCTCTGGATTACATTCATATTTGTAATTGAGTATTTTTTATAATGTTGAAAGAATCATATTTTCTTAGCATTTAAAACAAAATGCAAAGAAAACAACATTACAATGTTACCCTTTTGCAAGACGCTCGGAGGGTTAATGCCAATAGTATCTCTGAATTGGACTTTCTTCAAAATTTAGCTATTTATCTTAATCGTGAGGTTATTGATAATGATAAATCTGATTCCACAATGCTCTTTGCAGCTTGGAAAAACCTTTTCAGTACTACCATATAAGTTAATTTTTGTATTAATTAATTTTAGTCTGTTTTTATATTTTATTCATTTATTTATTTTTATTTCATGTGTTCTCATAGTTTAATATATGCGTGTGTTTTCCCTTTATTATAATTTATTTTTATTTTCATGTACTTTTTTCCCTCATTTTGCTTCCTTATTCCCCTTCTACACTGTGTTCTTTTGTTTTGATTATACTTTTCTGTGATTGGTTGTTGTCTCCTGCTATCCTATTGGCTGTTGATTTCTAATTTTCTATTGGCTGTTTCTTCAGCTTGTTTTCCCTTCCCCTCTCTCTTTTCAGTCTTGCTGCTGTTTTTATAGTAAGCACGTCTCTTTGCGCCTGACGAAGAAAGACTCAGATCTTTCGAAAGGCCTAGCGCATTTAAGGTTTTGATGGTGTTTTAAGAAGTTATTTTAGTTCGAGTTTGTAATATGTCCCAGGAACTTGGTAAGTGTATGTATCTTTTTATGTATCACCCGTCTTTGTGTGTCGTATTCCTGTAAATAAAAAATCTTTTGAGCCCCGATGAATCATTTACACCCACGGTCGGCAACTGGCGGACCGCTGTCCACATCCGGAACACGAAGGTCAAAGCCTGGACCTCCGAAAAAAATATTGCAAATGAAGAGTATATTAATTTTTCAACAATTCTTGAATATAAAAAAAAGAATTCCCATATACACACTGCAGTGTTCCTAAGTTTTATGTCAAATCTTGTGAAGGAATTTAATGCAAGATTCCAAGACTTTGCAGAGATAAGTAAGTTGAGTCAAAAATCGCCTTATTAATCCTTTTAAATCGCAATATGAAATTGCTCTGTCTGCAGTATAGACTGATGTGACTGCGAAGTTGTTAAGTCTTGAAAAACCTATACTTCAATAGAGATATTTGTTATCTAGTCAACCGATTTTACTTGTCACTTATGGCTAATATGGGTTTAAAACTTTACGTAAACTTATATTGATTTAATAGCTTTCCTTCCTACATTTTAATGCTTATAGAACTTCTTTATTTTAAAAGCAATATCTTCATTACCTGGAATATAATGTTAGTTGTTTCCTATAACGTAAATTAATTTAAAAGAACTGACATTAAATTTAAGTGGTTCATAGATGGCGTTAGCCGTTCCGTAATCGACTATTTTCAGGTCTACCCTTTTTGTAAAGTGGAATCGTCTCCAGTTCAAAGGTATAAATTGCGTTTCGCTGATCAATTGCGGCGCTCTCTCTTTTCTGTTCATTTCTTTAAAGTTATCATTATGATTTTAATATGTTTGAGTTTAAGTTACAGTAAGATTTTTAGTTTGAGTTTTACGATGTTTTTAGAAAACGGTTTTAGCTATGATTTAAATTTAAGCTGTTTTGAAAAGCTCCACGTGTATTGAAGTTAATCCGGTTTTAACCAAAGTTATTTTTAATGATTCACTTAGCTACTTTAAACAAAGTTGGCTCTGAATATTTTTCAACTTAAAGCTGTATTTTTATAAAGTAATTGAATGAAATAGAATTTAAATAAAGAACTGTCGTCAACAATATCTGACTTTTCTATGGATTCAACACACAGTTTCGTAACAGGTATCTTCCACAACACGATTACAGTTCCTCTGCTGATAGCAGTATAAGTGTATATCAGACCTGTATTGATACAGGCTAAGAGATAAGTTATAGGCAACCAATGCCATACCTGGATAAGGGAAACGTGTTGAATTTAAATAAGAAGAGTCATAAATTTTAGCCCCATTTCAAAGACATTTGTGTTTGTTAAGAAGGGGGGCTTATAGTTTTTTGAAGATGGCGAGTATGCAAGTACAGATCGGTAAGCTTGGAGCTTTAAACTACTCAACTTGGCAAATGGATTTGAAATACCTTCTGTTGGAGAAGAACGCATGGGATATTGTCGCTGGAATTGAGAAGGAACCTGAAAATGATGCCGATAAGGGAATTACAGCAAAGGATGTGAAAGATTTTCTTACTAGGAAAAGGATTGCTTTATCCACAATCTATTTAAATATGGGAATGGACTTTAGAAAAATCATAGGGAACAAAGATAATCCCAAAGATGTATGGGATGCATTAAAGAAACATTTCGAGCCTGATAATAGATCACGGCATATGTTCCTGTTTTCCGAGTTCATGTCCTGTAAAGTAAAGCCAGATGAAAAGATAGATTTATTTGCTGCCAGGTTAAATAGAATTGCCGATATACTGAACGACCTTGGTTATCCTGTTGAAGAGGTGTATAAATCATTTCAACACCTGCGTCATCTCCCAAGCCATTTCGACAGTATAGTGCAAGTTATATTACGTTGGAAGGAGGAAAAGTTTATTTTCCACGATATTCTAATGGAATTAATCGCCGAAGAATCAAGATTAGCCCTGCGAGATTTAGACAAACGTAAAGAACTTTTCGTTGAGGCTCAACACATACAGAAAAGTAGACTTCGATGCTTTCGATGTGGGAGCACAAACCATCTACAGAGGGATTGTCGACAACGCCGAAGAGACTCTAGAAGTTAAAATCGACGTGTTCCATCTGTTTCTAGTGTGTCTGATGCCTCCGAATCCAGTTCCGAACGTGCCCAGTCTCCAGTTAAGAGAAACAGGAATCGCAGAGGCAAAGCGAAGGAATCATCATCAAACTCTAACAGCGTTAAACAAAAAGGTAAAAGCAATCCTTTCTTGTTTTATATTCAGGCAAATTTGAGTGGTAGTGAAAGCGAAAATAGCTAGTTATTTGATACCGCAGCTTCACACCATTTTTGCCGTGATAAGAGTTTGTTTTATAAATTTAAGCCTTTGAAAGATGAGAAAATGTTTGTAGCTGTAACTGGTGTTACTTTTCCGATAGAAGGAAAGGGAAATGTAAAGTTAAAGTTTGGCCAAAGGCTGTTTTCTTTTCTGATATAATGTATTCCCCTAAACTAAGGAAAAATCTTATTTCAGGTCCAAAATTGGATGTAAAAGGTGTAAAATTTACTGGTGAAGGCGGTAAGGTGGAAGTGTCCAAGGATGGTCAATATTTATTTACTGCTTTTCTTAGGGATGGTACTTATTATTTGTATCCTAAAATTCCAAGTGTAGTTCCTAAAAAGGTTAAATTTGAAATGTCCCATCTATCTAAAAATGATTTCAGAATTTGGCATCGCAGATTTGAGCATGTAAGTCCAGATTTGATAGAAAATACGGCCAAAAATGAAAGTGTTAGAGGTCTCCCCCGGGTTAAATCAGGAAAATTTTTTTGCGAAATATGTAAACTTGGTAAACATAGACGTACATCATTTAAATCAATTAATAGGATTAGATCTAAACATCCCCTTGAGTTGTTGTTTATGGATGTCTGGGGTCCTGTAAGAGAGAAAGGAAGAAACGGAGAGAGATATTTTCTCTCAATTATTGACGATTTTTCGCGTAAGGCCACAGTTTTTCCCATAAAGGAAAAATCCGAAGTGTTTGGAATTGTTCGTAATCATCTGATCCGGGCGGAGAGATTTCTCGAACGTAAAGTAAAGTAAATTACATTCGATCGGATAATGGCGGGGAGTTTAAAAATGATAATTTCAGGATTTTCTGTGAAGGGAGAGGCATTAAACACGAATTTACGGACGTGTACTCTCCTGAACAGAATGGGACTATTGAGAGATACAATCAAACGACTGCTAACGGCATCAGATCAATTTTAAGTGAAAGTGGTTTAAAACGAAGTTTCTGGAGGGAGGCAGCGTTGTATTTTACGTATACGTGGAATCGCATTTGTCACAAATCTCAGTTGAAGACTCCTTTCGAACTTTATAGTGGTTCTAAACCATCCCTTAGACACTTAAAACCCTTTGGAGCTATAGCATATATAGGTGTTCCCAAGCAACTTAGGTCGAAACTTGATGCAAAAGCAAAAAGGGAAGTAATGGTTGGTTACGCCTTTAGTACTAAAGGTTATCGGGTTTGGCTACCTGAAGAAAACAAAATTATTGAAACCATTAATGTTTCTTTCAATGAGGAACTCCCAGATAGTGTCCGGCGCAGTGGAGTCGTGATGGTTTCAAAAGAAATAGGATCTCCTATTTTTGATAAGGAATCTGATGAAGAGTTTGAAGGTGAGGTTGGAAATAATGATACCCCAAATATAAATTATTTCCCTTCGTATAAACCTCCAGATTTATCCTCTTCAGAGGAGGAAGAGAATTCCACAGAGGAAATAAAATCAAGTAAAGATGTTTTGAGGGGGGTTCCACTCTCGGATACTGTTTGGTTAAGAAAAGTTGTCCCGAGTGCTTATGGTAATCGTAACTACATTTACTATTACGAACAGGGAAAATCTGAAAGATTGAGATCCTTAAATGATGTAGAAAGTATTGTAAAAAGCATCATCTTAAATTTGAACCTCATATTTTCTGTTTTAAAGGATCAAATAAATTTAAAGGAGTAGTTTCAGGTCAAGAGGATAGTTCTTGTTCAAATACGGAGACTTCGGATATTAATAAAGATATATGACTAGATGACATCAAAATACCAACTACCTATAAACAAGTTTTAAAATCCCCACAAAGGAAGTTTTGGGAACAGGCCATGAGAGAAGAATTGAAAACTATGAGAGAAAGGGGAGTTTGGAAACTAGTTAAGTTACCAAGCGATGCTAAACCCTTAGGTTGTAGGTGGGTTTTCACATTAAAAAAGGATGACAAGGGCAAAATTGTAAGGTATAAGGCCTGCCTAGTGGCACAAGGTTTCAAACAAATAAAGGGGTAAACCTATGATGAAACTTTTTCACCGGTTGTTAATTTTGCTATTATTAGATTTTTCTTTTCCCTTTTAGTCTCCTGTAAAAAATGGACACACCTACAATGCGACGTAAAATGTGCTTATTTATATGCACCTTTGGCCGAAACAATATATATGTCTCAGCCTCCAGGATTTGTGGAAAACGAAAGTTTAGTATGTAAATTAGAAAAAGCTTTATATGGATTACATCAGCCTGGTAGAATGTGGTATTTTGAAATAAATAAAATTTTGCATGATATAGGTTTTGTAAAGTTTGAATGATGCAATTGCGTGTATAGTTTTGATGATAACATTATCCCGCTTCTTTATGTAGACGACATAGTAATTTTCGGTAAAAATGAAGGAGTGGTGGAAAAGGTTGTAAAACTTTTGACTGGTTATTTTGATCTTAAGATACTAGGTAAAACCAGAAAGCTATTGGGTGTAGAATTTGAGGAGGGTAATAACTATCTAGCAATACATCAAATTCCATTTATTGATGAGATTTGTCAAAAATTTAAAAAATTTAATTCCCTATCACTTCACTTCCAATAAGCAAAGGTGTAGTTTATTCAAAATCCCAATCCCCTCAATCCGATAACAAAATATTTGAAATGTCTAAAATTCCATACAGAAGTGTTTTAGGATGTTTGTCGTTCCTATCTAATAGAACCAGGCCCGATATTGCTTATGCAGTAAATATATTTAGCCAATTTCAAAATAACCCTGGATTAGTACACTGGCATGGATTATTAAAGCTGTTGGGATATGTTTGTTTTACTAAATCTTTAAAATTGAATTTGAATTGTAAAAATGTACATGTAATTGCATATTCGGACGCCGATTTTGCCACAAACAGGGATGACAGAACCTCAATGGGAGGTCAGTTATTACTTTTAGATAAATCACCAATAATGTGGAGGTTCTTTAAGGAAAAATGTATAAGTTTATCGACTATGGAATCTGAATTTATTGCGATGACAGAAGCTGCAAGAGAGCTCTTATGGTTCGATAGAATAATGGACGAATGCATTGGTCGAAGGATAATTTCTGATAGAAAGGAAAAATCTTTATTATTGGTTGATAATCAGGCCACCATTAGTTTTGTCAAATCCCCCATTGAAAACGACAGAACGAAGCACATAGATGTAAAGTTATTTTTTATTAGAGATTTGGTGTATAAAAATATTTTTGAAGTAAAGTATGTTAAAAGTAAAGACAATTACGCGGACATCTTCACCAAGCCCCTTAGTAAATTTGAATTATCAGGGTTTAAACTAAAAGTTTTCTTGCATTGTTAAATTTGTTGTTAAATTTTGTTAAATACCCCTCATTGCATTAAAGTGTATTTATATAATATTTATTGTACTAGATAGTCCAGCTTCTGTATAAAAGATGTATTTTAAAGTTTTGACTATATAAGGTTATGTATAAGATCAATTTTATATGTGTAAAAATTGAATTTAGTTTAGCCTTGTGAACCAATTTAAAATCCCGCTGGAATGCAATAAGTGCCTTTTGCCCTTCCATTCTCCGGGACTCGAGCGGCGTTTCGTAACGTCTCATAAAAGGTGAAAATGTAATCCGGCCAGAGAGTCTACAGGGGATAGTTTCGGACGAAGGTGTAACTGTTGCAGGAAGGCCCTTTTTGCGGGCATGTTAAAGTTTAATTCAGTAAGTCCTTCATTTTAATATTGGAAATGCCACTTTAGTATCCCGGTTCACTTGGTGAAACTTAAATATAAGAGTTTAATTATATATGAAGTCTACTTTATTACGTTAACATTGTTGTAAGTTTATTGAAATTAACCATGAACTTTATTAGTTTAAGATTTTTTTTTTTTAGCTAAATTTGAAATGAAAGTTTAATCTTGCTTCAGTTATTGAAATAGAAATCTGAATGCGTAATTTGAATTATTGACATATAAAAAATCTGCATTTATTATATACAGTGGAAATATGAAATTATGAGTTAAACATTTATAGAGTATATTATGTGTTATGAAAGAGAATGGAATCATGGGCCCATGTATGATGAAGGATGAAAGATGATGGATGAATGTGATAATTAATAATGTTTTGAATATGTATAATTTTTCAGAAATTTATATTGAAATATACTGATTGCTAATGTATTGAAATTGTACTGAAACTGTTTTACAATGAAGTTATGTTAAATTTTTGTATTAACACGATTTGCTTTTCAGAAAGATTTGAATTTATCTAGTAATGTATTAGGAATATTAATTGAAGCTGATGGACTATTGAAGTTTAAGCCAGAGTTAAATTTAGGTACTGTGGTTTGAAATATTGCATTTTAGATGCATGAGGGTAATTTGTTTCTTGTTATATATTGTTATAAATTTTGTTAATGTTTATAATGTTTAGAAATTGTATGTTACTGTTTAAAAGGCGACAAGTTATATTTGGATAAAAATGTTGGATTTTATGAGAAGATTGAAGATATAATGGTAAAAGTTCAGATTGAATTTTTTTGTTTGACCTTTGGAAATTCTGAGCGAATTTTGGAAATTCTAGGGATTTATTAACTGTTTAATTTTTCTTTCCCATGAGTGACAAGTGGGGGGCTTTGTTATCTAGTCAACCGATTTTACTTGTCACTTATGGCTAATATGGGTTTAAAACTTTACGTAAACTTATATTGATTTAATAGCTTTCCTTTCTACATTTTAATGCTTATAGAACTTCTTTATTTTAAAAGCAATATCTTCATTACCTGGAATATAATGTTAATTGTTTCCTATAACGTAAATTAATTTAAAAGAACTGACATTAAATTTAAGTGGTTCATAGATGGCGTTAGCCGTTCCGTAATCGACTATTTTCAGGTCTACCCTTTTTGTAAAGTGGAATTGTCTCCAGTTCAAAGATATAAATTGCGTTTCGCTGATCAATTGCGGCGCTCTCTCTTTTCTGTTCATTTCTTTAAAGTTATCATTATGATCTTAATATGTTTGAGTTTAAGTTACAGTAAGATTTTTAGTTTGAGTTTTACGATGTTTTTAGAAAACGGTTTTAGCTATGATTTAAGTTTAAGCTGTTTTGAAAAGCTCCAGGTGTATTGAAGTTAATCCGGTTTTAACCAAAGTTATTTTTAATGATTCACTTAGCTATTTTAAACAAAGTTGGCTCTGAATATTTTTCAACTTAAAGCTGTATTTTTATAAAGTAATTGAATGAAATAGAATTTAAATAAAGAACTGTCGTCAACAATATCTGACTTTTCTATGGATTCAACACACAGTTTCGTAACAGGTATCTTCCACAACACGATTACAGTTCCTCTGCTGATAGCAGTATAAGTGTATATCAGACCTGTATTGATACAGGCTAAGAATATTTGATGTGCAAGTGTGTAAAACTGCATCCCCTGAAAAATGTTGTGGTAAACATGTGTCAGAAATGTAGAAAAAATTACAAAAAACTAGCTATTAACCTATAGTATATAAATAGAAAAATTTACAAAAGACTAACTATTAACCTAGTTATTATTATTTTTACAGTGTAATCTTTATAGACTATTCGCTGATACAATGGATACAAACACGCGTACAGATATACAGACATTTTGTAAAAAAAACATGTTTTGGGGATCTGCGACACCTAAAAAATGTAAATTCATCGAAAAAATTTCGATTACAATACTTTCTTCTGTTATAGATAGAAGAAAGTAAAAATTTGCATAACGTTTACTCCGTTAAAAAAACAAAACAAAATATGTCAAATGAAAGAAAGCATCATATAAAATGAACAATTTCTGAAAATCGTGTGAAGCTATCAATTATTTTTAATAACTAGAAATGTAACCATTTAATAATGCAATACTTCAAATACCAGTATTTAAACCTGCAAACAATAAATGCAATAGTTTAAAATTGATTAAAGGAAATTCTCTTTAAAACTGACGTTAATACACTGGTGGACAAAACTTAAGGACGAGTCAGAAAATGCCAATTTTCATTCACGCGAATACTCAAAAGGAAGTTATGTAATTTGAATAATTACTATCCCTGCAGAACAGCTAGTCCATATAACATCTCATTCAGGTCACACATGGTCACACGAGTCACAGTCACTACGGCGAAACAAAAAATATGAAATTCCATACATCTCTTTTATGAGTCTCAAATGACTACTATATGTGACTCCACTGACTGGTCACTGTGACTGCTGCTTTGTATAGAGTCACCAGATGACTTTACAATGTCGTTTCATTGAGACTCTCGTGTGACTCTCATCTGGAGACTCAATTTCAAGGTCATTGTGAACGTTGCATTATGATAAATCACCAAATAATGTCACATTAAAGTCACATGGTGACTCTCTGTCACATGAGTTTGTCAAATGGTTACAGAGACCCTACTGTGAAGTCACCACTGTGAAAAATGGTGAAAAGTCACCATGTTTAATGTGACTTTAATGTGACATTATATGGTGATTTATCATAATGCAACGTTCACAAAGTTCGACATTCCTATTCTTCTGCCCTATGCGCATATAATTCATTATTAGAGAAAGCAGCTTCGAATGATTTTTACCATGTTTACTAGAAAAAAGTGGGGAAGAATGTTTTGTTTATAAAAAGCTTTGCTTACCCCCGTTCAGGGAGCAAGTGCAAGAAGTATTACTGCTAAATGCATTACCGTCAACCGGGGCTACTTTGGTCCATCCCATAAAAAAAAGTTTTTATTATTTGTATTGAACAAACAATACAAGATAATTTTGAGTTTTTGCCCTTGAATACTATAGGGTATTTGAATAGTTTGGGGGTAATTAAAATTTTTTTAGTGGCAACACAGGATGTGTTTGTAAACAACTGTTTTCGTGTGTAAATTTTAACTCTCCAAACTTTCTATAGTGAAACAATCTGGATAAGAGCTACAAATAAGGTAAGTGTCAAAATATTACCTTTAGTAACCTGTAACCCATGTGTGATCATAGTTTTTTCTTTAACTTTTTTATTTTGAGAGGAAATGTGCGCGTTTTCATAAAGCTAACATGAAAACTAGTATTTCGGGTCTACTTTGTGCCAGACCTTTTTTGGTCCGAAAATAGTCCCAATTACTTAGAAATGCTTTTTATACAATCAAATCTCTTAAAACATGTTTTAAGTAGCATTTTTTTTTTCAAATGTTACATTAATTGTTTTTGTTCCAGTTGATGAGGATAACATGACGAAACTGTTTCCCGTTTCTTTAATATTAACAGTTGTTTTATTGTGTTTAAATGTTTAAAAAAAAATTATCGATTTTGCAGTGTTAATTTATAAGCAAATGCTATTGCAAAGGAGTTTCAATAAAAATGCATTAATTTACATGTGAAATGTATTCATTTTATATGAAAATAAGTGAATGCACCAAAGAAGCCCCCAGCAGGGGCTATTTTGTTCCAAAACTTTAAAAATAGTTAAAAAATAAAAAAAATAAATAAATTCCTCTTTAAAACCATACAGTTTGCTTCATTGTTCCATGCTAATTGTTTACAACTCCATTTCGACGTTGAAAAATCCCATATAATATTTTTTAATAATGGAAATGTTAGTGGAACCAGGAAAAAGTGGCCCAAAGGTTGATGGTATGTAACAAAAAGCTATTATTAAATACGTTTAAATAGTAAGTATTTCTTTAAAGTGTTATTTGATATAAAGTTATTTCATATATTATAGATATTTTATCTTCTTCCGTTCATTTAAATCAGTAAAGTATGCGAATAATAAATGTATAACCATGTCTGTATATTATTGCAAACGTATAAAAATAAAAAGAAAGAAAAAAATTGTAAAAATAAAAGTAATTTTTAGACACTGATAACGATGTCATTAGGGGTGGGTTGGGGTTTTCGAGGAATGGTAACGTAAGATATTGTAAAAGGGGTGGGGGTCCCGAATTGCGAAAAAGTTGATAACGTTATGTATGTACAGCCACAAAGGCTATAAATTACTTCTTTCCTAAATTAAAAACATCACTATAAATTATTCTAGAATTTCTCATTAAGTTTTGTTCACAACAATAAAAATAATAAATAAAGGAAATTATTCAATTTATAATCGATTATGGTATCTGTTATTTTAGTAATATACTTTCTAAAATAAACATTCATGTCTCTAGAACTAATTTAAAAATAATTTTGATATTCATTTTAATTCTAAATAACGTTCTTTCTTTATTTAAGGCGCATGTAATTTAAAATAAACATCAGCGTGTCTTTATATTTCATTTCATGAGTTGATAAGGATTTCAATTTCTATCTAAATATATTTAACCCTTAAAATAAATTCTGGGTTCTGTGGTCGGTGGTGCATAGACGCCCTTAGCGGGTGAGCGTCGCCCCTTGAGCATTTTGTGTTTGTCCGTCTGCATACGGCCGGACAGGGCTGTACTCACTAACGAGCCTCAACGTGTCGGGGAACATACCGGGAGAGACGTTAAGCTCTAAGGGGCAGGCCTAGCCGGCCCTGAGCAGTCTCTCTTAGGCTGCCTAACCCTTTTAGGGCAAGTAATTGTGTTTCTGTTATGGTGAATTCCGACCGGAACATTCGAAACATTTTATTTCAAAATAAGGAAAAGCAATTTTGCAACTTTTTCCACCATAATAATAAAAGTAAAGTTTAATTAAATTTTTCTAGTGCAAATTTTCTATAAAATCAGGTGATATAACATACCCACAGATGTGAAATTCTGTAGTATGTATCTGACGCAATCAATAATTACGTATTATATGCTTTGGGTATAATCGAAAATATCATAAATCATTCATATATAATCATTTTCGGTCATTATTCTTTTTAAGTGAAAACATAATTTCTATCTGGCGCCAGTTAATTGATTTGATGTGTATAGGTTTGCCGTGGCACTAAATGGCGCCCTATGGAAAGCCTGAAAAATTCCAATTACCCCGTTAAGGAATGCAACGTACTTTTCTTTTGGCTATTTTTTAACTCACCATGGCTGGGTTAAAAAGACCCTGGCATCCAAAAATGTAATTTTTTCTCGGTCACTTGAATTGTAACCATTCTACCGAAGGACCTGAAAATGTCTGAGTGTCATCTTTAGATTTAATTTATATTTTCCGAGCCTCTGAAATGTTGGCAATATTAATAAACGATTCTTTAGATCAGGCCTGTCCATAGGCTTATCCAACCTTTCAGTAAGCATAGGCGCACCTCAGTTCTTGGCACTCAATGAAGGGTGCCATAATTCACATTACTGAAAACATACAGCAATATTATCGCACATTATTAGTATATACGCACGCCTTAACAGGGCCGAAACTAGGGGAGGGGGCAGAGGGGGCACACGCTCCGTGCGCCAGAACGAAGGGGCGCTAAATGAAGATTTTGTTTGTCGATTTTTCTCATGTCTATGTTTAGCACGGTATTGTTAAAATCGTCATGTCTGGGGTATGCCAAAGCATAGAAGAATCTAAGGATGATATGGCATAAGGATCCTGTATAAAGCAGATTTTTTTTTATTCTTTTCGATTCCGTTTTCAAGATTTTAATGACTCAATATTTAACAAAGCAGATTTACGCAGTTAGTACCTATTACATATTTTATGATTACATATTTTAAATTTTAAAATGCCGGCTATTAGAAAATTAGTAAAATTTTCTTTGTAAATATACTTTGCGGAGGATTGGGGGTGGGGGCGGGGGTGCCATGTTTGCCAAAGGTGCAAAAAAGGCTAGTTTTGGCCCTGCGTCTTAACATAATGTAAATGAATCTTACAGCGGTAGACAAACGGTCACTACAGTTCTGGAGTTACATGTATTAAATTTCAAATTAGACATTTTCTCTGAGAGGTCTGTCTCATAAATGTATGTAGGGTAAGGTGATAGAAACTTTAATCGCGCCTATAATATCAATAATAACAATAAATAAATAAAGATGTAAATCAGAGGTATTGATAGGTTTCTTTTATGGTGTGAAAATCCGGTTTGAGTTATTTTGAAGGAGTGAACTTAGTTTTATAAAAAGTACAAAAAACAAAGACAGGCGTGATAGTGACCAATTCATATGCGTGGTTCCAGAGAAATAGTCTGAAAGTGATTTCATATATGGAAATCATTTTGCACTGTTTTATTAAATTTCAAAGCAAATTGAAAAAACACGTAAAATTTCAAAAGTCAAGAAGGAAAAATTAAGCCCCTTTATTCCTCGTATAAAACAGCGAATGGACCAGTGTGACAACAGCAAAAAGAAATAAGTGGCTAAGAAGAATCGCACAGAAAGTTTCGTTTAATATCTCTTTTAAAACGCTTTATCCTTAATTAATAAATCAAAATTGTTAATTTACAATTATTAAACCGGTACATAAATGTTAGCACCATTATATTTAATTTTCAAATAATTAAAAAAATATTTTTAAACTAAATTAAAAATATTCAAGTAAAATCTATTTATATAAAATCCAAGTCTCTGTGTGTCCCTCACAATTCCGGTAGGACCACCTCATTGAAATGAGTAATTGTTGAAAAATACTAGTGCAGGGTTACCACAGTAACGCCAAATGTTAGCAAACTTGGTGATAGATGGCGAATTTGGCGAAATTCCCATTTAAACCCATTAATCTAATCTAATAATCTAACAAATAATAATCTAACTAATAAACATCTTTCATAAAGGAGGTAACCTAAATTTAATTTAAACGATTGATAGTATGATAGACGTATTAGACGTATGATATTTTTTCAAAATCTATGAGTGAGAATTTAAAGTATATCTTTACATCTTCCTCCCGATGCTACTAATAAAATAACCGCCAATAGACAACGCTATACTGTGTCAGCTCCTAACTGCGCGATTTTAATGGGCTTAATGTACTTTTGCAGTATAGGTGCCTTGGCGAAAAAGGAAATTAGGCAACAGATTTTCCAGGAACCTATCCACTGTTTCATTTTATATACACACGCATTTTTTTCGATATTTATACGATTTATTTAACATAAAAGAGTCGTTTCTCTAATTTTATACAGAAACAGATCTGGGAGCACGGCAGTGCGTCCGCCAAGTTCGCACAAGCCGTAAGCTACCTTTTCTTGAACCATTTCGGCATACTTTTCACCCCCTCATAATTCCGGTTTAGAGAGAGATATAGAAATTTTTCTTTTATACACATGTTCATATGGTCAAACTGAACTATGGTTCCACGATTTCATGTTTCTATATTTAGTAGTTTTCGAAATATTAAATTCCAAAAAAGAGCTTTTTTGTCACTGACTCATTTCGCATCATCAAATAACTAAGGTACTTCTAAAAGTCGTAGAATCATGAAATTTCACAAGTAAGTCGGGTTTGTAGCACAATTAACCAGAAAAATCTGAAAACACAGAATTTCCGCCTCTAAACCCTTCAAACAGGGGGTGTTCATTTGGCCGTAAACAGTTCCTTAACACATTCAGTTGTGCCAATGTTGGTCGCCAAAACTCGATTACAGAGTTTTGAAGAAAATCATGTGATTTCAAGCAGAATAACATTTTATATATATGCTTTTCCAAAGATGTTTGTTAAGTAGAAAAAATTAATATACCTAAAAATTTTAATCAGTATAGGTTATGATATATTTACGATATTAACCCTTTCGTGGTCACGCACGCGTATCCGCGGTCGCACTTTGGTACTTGTAAGTGGTCGTGAACGCATATAGGCGGTCAGACTTTTGTACTTGTAGATGGTCACAAGCGCGTATAGGCGGTCAAAATATTCTACTTGTAGATGGTTATGAACGCGTTTGCGCGTTTGTGCTTCCCCCCACTTCTCGAGACTCGGAGTTAAAGAAGGCGTTTATCAATCACCCCCTCTTTCCAAGCACACAATAGGCGTTAGGCAGACTATTTGTCAACTGGATTACCGTATTTTAAGTCGAATGCCTTAGGGGATTTCGTTTTCTGTTAATGCTTAAGAATGGCATTGTATTTCGAACCATATACTAGGCAATTTTATAGAATATCATCGTTTACTTATTTTACTTTATTATTTCTGTCCATAAGATTCTAATTCTTTACTATAATAATTATTATTTTATATCATTTGCCATATAATATTTATTTATTTTGCATGTTCATTATTTATTATGTAATATTTATTTATTTTGCTCTTTTAATGAATATACACGTTCTTTTCTTTCCTTTTTACTTCCAAATGTATGTCATTTTTTTCATTTAACTATAATACTAAATAACTGTTTTTTTTTCTTTACTTACAGCACTTTTGTTGTGTAATAATAATAAAAATCTCAAATATCCAATTTAACATTACACTTCAAAAATAATATTTTTATTTATTATTGTTGCGCAAATTTTATTCAAATTCTAGCATACTTTAAAACTAGCACCGTGAAACCTGTCTATAATGACGCTGAATGGGCCAGAAAAAGCATCGATGTAGATAGGTTTTAAATTTCATTATAGGTACATTGGTAAACGGAAAAAAGGTGACCGGAAAAAACGGGACCGGAAAAAACGTGACAAGGAAAAAAGGTGACCGGAAAAAACGTGACAAGGAAGTGTTAAATATTGAATTTGGAAACAATGAACCTGGAAAAAAAATTAAAGCAAATCGGATGTTTCTGTCAAGAGTTATCGCGTTACGTACATACAGACGTAAGTGCATACATGCATACATACAGAACCTGCGTGCACATTAATCCTTGGGCTTTGATAGCCTGCGAGCAAAAAGCAGGATAATGAAAAAATTCCTCTAAAGAAAATGCCTCCTCTCTTCGTCTTTATTTTGTTCCCTTTACAGGCTGTGTATGAAATTTTTTCCCTCCCCCTCCGCCTTATAAAACATCTTTACTCATATATAAACTATCAATAGCGAATTGAAAGAATCAATAAATTGTATTTCTTTAATAACCCCCCCTCCCCCCCTCCGTGGATAGCACTAACTTGTCTTTTGTAGAAGTCATAATAAACTTCTCTTAATGAAATGTTAAAATTGTATTTTCTTGGACCAAATCTTAGAGTTGTCAAACTCACCCATTAACTCTCCCCCCCCCCCCCCTACGCTGTAAGAAACTGACAGTGGAAAAACTTTACTTTAGTTTTTAGCATTTATTTATCGACAAGTTCAATATTTAACACTTCCTTGTCACGTTTTTTCCGGTCACCTTTTTTCCTAGATTCAATATTATTCCTAAGGAAGAACTTTTTAAAGATAGCGTGCTTGCATTTCAGTATTTTTAAACGATTTTCTTTGATTTGAGTAGCTGAGGTCGATCTGTACAAAGGACTTTTTTACTCCTTCTATTTTATTTGCAAGGTTTTTTAATGGGGATGCTTTTACCTTCGAAACCGGTTCCGAAAGTAAATGTATCCTAAATAAATTTTAAAAAAACTTTAAACAAAATCGAAAAAGAAAAAAACGGTCTTTCTATAGATCGATCTTAGGTAGCCAATGCAAAAGATTCGTTTAAAAAAATGGAAATAAAAACGAGGTATCTTAAAAAAATTCTTCCACCAAATAAACATTAGCGAGCGGGTGCTTTCGCGTGAGTGAAGTAGCCTATTAATTGTTGGAAGTAGATCAAAAACTCCACGCAATTAAACATCATAGACGGCTTTATTAAGTGCAATTGCTCGCAGTAATCTGCAATGCTTTTTTAATATTTTAGAGCAAAAGTAAAGTAATTTTATTTTTCAATTTGAAACTTTTCCTTTATCATATGAGACAAAGTTAATGATAATTCTACCGTGAAGGCTGTATTTCAAAATCTCTACAAACGTATCATATTTTTTTTTTTTCCTGTTCTTATCTCGATTTTCTTTTGTTTATATAGCAGTTTACATACAAAGAGATTTGCCATGAAAGAATTATTTCAATCGATAAAATGATGTTTACACAGTACTTCTCAGGTTGGGAGATATAACCTATCATCTCACCAATATGAGTAAGCAAAGTAAACAATAATAATCATTTTAAGATAGGTAATGCATTCATATGCATTAAAGACAGATAATCTTAACAAAAGTTACTCTTCCTTGTTTTTACTTGCATTAAAAAATAAATAAAGGTGTATTTTTACACATATTTATATGTGTGGTTTTCATTATATTCGACCAACTTATATTTTTGAATAACTGGATACTTGATTTCTTTTGAAAGTTGAGGGGGGGGGGGGAATCCAAAAACCATTCTTATGTTTATATCACTGGCTGTGTCCGCTTGGAAAATTAAAAACATTGTGTATTATTTGTGCTTTCTTTATATAACGAGTCCCAATATAGCGACTCTTACATTAAAACTGCCATATTAAAAAGCCCTAAATCTTATTTATTCTCACAGTTGTGTTTCACAGAGAAGAACCAGAGGTGTAGCCAGAAGAATGCTTATGAGACTACACTTCCCTGAACGATATCTACAATTATCATTATTTTTTACCTAATCATTCTACTAAATACAACAGAGTTGACCAAATATTCCAGTGTAATTAATTTCAATGATAATTTAAAAGTTTCTATGAGTTTTCTTTGAAGTAAGGTTTGAAAGAGAGTAAATATCTCCCATTGTTATCTAATCCAAACTCTTGCAACCCATGAATGACATCGAAATACTACCTGTAAGTGACGCTTTGAGCTTTGAGAAAACTATGATTGACAGCACCACCCCTTCCCTTGTAAAGATGATTTCTAAAGAAAACAGTTCACAGGAACAGTAAAATTCCAAATAGTGGTAGCTTGCTACATATTTTTTTCATTGTCGCTTATTTAATAAAAGGATTATGAAATGTTTATGTTTTAAACTAGTTCTTTTAAAATTAGTATTAATCAATAATTATTAAATCATGAATATTGCACAATGTAACATAAAAGATTGTTGATATAAAAATAAAGTAGGGCATCATTAAAAAAAAAAATCTTTTCTGACATCACAGCAGAAATCTTAGAATAACCCCCCCCCCCCCTCCCCAACGGAAAATAAAAACTGATAGCCGAAGAGTTATCTTTATTGTAGCCTAAGAATTATTATTAAACTTATGGTTATTTTTAATAATAAAAACTTTGTTGCACATTTTCTGTATGTTATCAAATTCTGCCCCATTCCGCAAGCGTGTTTATAGAAGAATTTAGTAATTTAGTTATTCTACCTAAATACTTTTAAATAATCACTTTCAATGGTCTACTTTAAAAAAAATCAAATTCGTGATATTTGATATGCGCATGTTACCTCCGATATCGTAAAATCAAGAAAATTTTTCCCCGATTAAGTCACACACTAATGACAATTTGTAATTCTAAATTATGAGGAATTTATTTATTTTACATTTTCCAACATAGTTGAAAAGGGTTTATGACTTCAGTTTGTCTGTCAATGCTCTATCTTGCGCAAATATAATTCGATTTCCCTGAAATTTTGTGTGTTATTGACATTTACTATCGCACGATCACCATTGAAAATGAAATATGTAGCATGTACAGTTCCCTTACAGGGGCATTCAAAAGTATGCCGTTAAATTACGACCAATGGGAAAAAATCGTTTCAAGTGCAGCACTAAAACATGCTTTCTGTAGAATATGAAATGCAAAGAATTTATTATTCATTTCCAGAGTCGCACAAAAGAATTCCGTTACATAATTATCTACGCGGGAAAATCGTTTGCAGTATATTTTAATGTAGATACTCTATTTCAAATGAATTTAGGTAAAAAGGTCAACGGTGAAAAGGTCTTAGCAAAAAAAAATCAGTGGTAAAAATAATAATTATTATATATACTTAGATGAACCTAAAATTCAGATCTATTAGTTATTAAAGTTACATATATTTTCAGTTATAGAAAACTAGTTCTAAGCTTCAAGTAAAGCCCGTGCTAAGTCCGCATATCTATTATTGATATCAAAAAAGTATATTATACATAGCGTTACACTTAAAGGACACTAACAAATAGGTGCTGTGTATTGAAAAAATATATTCTGCTGGAGACGCCGGCTGTTCATTAGTAAGCCCCTAGAAAGGGCGGGGTGGTAAACAGAAAATACAATCTATAGATTCTCTCAATTTAGTACATGGATAGCTTATGTATAAGGCTATTAACTTTTATATATTTATGGGAACTTTGACCAAAGACAGCCTTTTGGTGAAGAGAAAGGGGGAGGACATGGAATTAAAAGAAACAAATTTTTACATACATTTAAAGGGGTCAAAACATAAACAAAAGTACTTTTTTCAAAAGTGAAGGTTTTTCATTATCTTGATTTTTATAATGTAAGAGGGGAGCAGAGTTAAGAGCGGGGTGTACGTGTGTGTGTGTGTGTGTGTGTGTATGGAGGGGGGTAACAATAAGTGGGAGTCAAAATTTTGAAGTTTCAACAAAGAAAACAAAATTTAAGGAATGCACAGCAGAAATGAAAATATTTTCTCGAAAATAATTTAAATAATACTTAGGATCTAAATTTATTGAGTATGGCGTAGAGTCCTGCATCGGGTCGGGAAACCTTTCTTTTTTTGTCGGGGGTTGGATTAACTTCTACAATTTTGCTGCAAATCGGGTTGATATCCATTGTTTCGGGTTAGGTTTTGTCTCTTGCGGGTCCGGTTCGGCTTGACCCGATTTTTCAAAGAATTTCTAAAATATTTTTTCTGTTGAAAAATCTGCATACAATAACAGTTTTTAAAGAAATGGAAAAATTGAATACACAAGGAAAATTGTAAAATCTAAATAATTTAGAAACTAGTTTTATTAAGCTTGTCTTAATACAATTTAACAGACATATTACAAAAATGGGATCTGTAGGTCGAAGGGAAAATTTATGATAGTCATAGACCGTTTATTCAGAGCTATATTTCAATTTACATTTGTGAATATACGATCTTCAGCTATGTATCGACCTATCTTTAACTACATTGTCAAAGGACTATTTCATCTTATTCCTCTATCTAAGATAAGCAAACGATATTACGTCGTTCAAGCCATTAAATAAAACTGTCATACAAAATTTCCCACAATTGGACTATTATCGTTCTTCCTCTTAATCATTTGATTTTCCTCTAATTTTTTACACGCACGCAAAAAAAAACAAAAAAAAAACAAAAAAAAAAACTGGAAAGTAAAAACTTTTTTTTTCTTCACCATTTGAAAAATTAAGAAAGATATAATGAAAGTAATGTTTTATTAAATTTTGAACTCGAGTGTGAAAACCAAATTTCAAAATAAGACAGTTTTCTTTATAGATATTAAAATTATTTTAATTTCAGCAATCCACCCTTTACTAAAAAATATTTTAAATATTCACAAAAGTGCCCTTTTTCAACCGTCCTTTTTTAGTGCACTGTTCTTCGGTTGTCTTGGAATTCCTCTGTTAATGATCAGTAAACACTTCGCGCATTATTATTACTATTAATTTTTATGGGAAACAGACTGCAGTGCATATTAGCAATGTGTATCAATTATTGCGGTTGGAATAATATACTACTATAAAAAAAAAGTACTACAAGCAGATATCGATCTAGACCGTAATTCGAGTTTATTCGAATTATTTTATACATCCATGTAAACCAACAATAAAGGTCACACTCACTATTTCCAATAGTGAACAGGCCTCCATATCATATATCAATTTCATGGCAATGCAAGTAATATTTACAAAGGTCAGATGGAAAAGTAGTACTAGACTTTTTCCGCGATGGCACACCAAGCTCACAATTAGCCTAAAATATTCAAGTGTAACTATATATTGTTTAAAAAGATACCAATGAACAGTACAAGTATAGAATTATTCAAAAATATCAATAGAATGGATGCAATTAAAGCAGTAGATATGATTAAGTGTAAGTATATGTCTTTAAAAACAGGGAAGAATCATTATCTAAAAGATTCTTACAATAATGCAAATGAAAGCATTATCTTTTTAAATTTATTGTTATTATTATTATTATTACTTTACTTTGTACAATCATGTTTGTTAAATGACAAATTAAATCATGGCAATCTATTTTTTTATAAATATATCTCATATAGACTAATACTATATGATCAGAATTAATGCTAATACTATATGATAAGTATGATTAAAACAATCATAATGAAATGAATGTATTGAAACTGGAAAAAAAAAGAAGTTAAACTAGATTTTGATGATTGAACTTTTCATTTCGTTACCATGAGAATTAAACTAAGAAAACATTTATTTTAATGCATTAAACTACACTAATATTGTATAATGCACATTTATTTTAACGTATTTAAATATCCATTTTTAATTATAGATTACTTAGAGATCACAAATATATTTTACAATTAATGTTGATTTCTTTCCTGCTCATGCTGACTGATAATTGTTACATCATATAAATCCAACTTATTGCAATTGCTTCAAGGTCTATGACACTAAATTTGGGGTGCTCTGGGCGAATGCCCCGTACAAAAACTGCATAATATTCCAAATTGATTTTTTTTTGTGACACATTCCTGAATTCAGTTTTGTTCATAAACACATGGAATTGGCAGGTACTATTATTCAGAAACCATAAAGTCGAACAATTTTTTTCAATTTTCGATAAACATAGGAAGGAAGTCTTTTAGAAAATGCTGTTAAAGTTGGCGTTTTGAAAAAAAAATTCTGCACATGGAAGCCCGATAAAGGTTACAATGGGAAAACGCTTGTATTTCTCATGTAATTTATTTGTCGAAAAGTGAAAAAAAGAAAAATTGAAAGAAAAAAAAAACATTTGCTCTCAAATCATTTACATAGTCATACCTGCATTTGTCAAGCTTTTACACTTATATATTAATTCGTTAATGTGTCAAAGTTTTTATTGTTAAACGAGCAATTATCTAAATAATATTTACAAAAGTTAGCGGTAGGGCAGGCGGAAGAGCATTAATTAACCACCATATACAGGGCAGGGTCCGACTTAGGCTATGGGGGGGAAAGGTAAGAATCATTCTGCCCCCCCCCCTCTATCTATCTATCTATAGATTTTTTTGTGAATAATGTGGAAGTAGCTAGTAATAAACTTCATACTATTGTATTATATGCATAAGTTTTATATCCGGTACTGCTTACATCTGTATACAGAGTGTCACAAAAAGATAATCAAAACTTTAAGAAAAAAATACTTGTAGGAAAATAGTAGAAAAAAAATGATAGATTGTTTGATACGAGTATTTCTTTGCAAACATTTACTTTGCTTATCTACGTACGTTATAAGATGTCTAAAAGAAAACGTCCCAAATTGGTTATAAGTATTGGTTTTAACTTGCCACGTTAAGAGAAAAACGTTAATAAAGAATTGCTTTTGAAAACTATAGAATACTAAATTGTCATAATAAAATATTAATCATTAGTTTTCTAATGATGTTTGCGTAGGTGGAGAGGTTACTGAAAGCGGAGGGGGGAAGGGGACCGCACTTCCTTCTTAAAAGTTCGAAAATGTATGAATTTTGGTCACTTTTATTTAATTTTAAACATTTGACACCATTTAAATAAAAATCCTGACTACTCTCATGGGAGTCCCCTAAAAAGGGGGACCCGGGGAAGCTTCCCCGCATGCACCTACATAAGTCGGACCCTGACAATAGATATGTAATATACATATATATATATATATATGTATTTAATGGACCACCATAACCAATAATTTTATATATTAAACTTTATTTTCAAAGATCTTTGTAAAACATTTTTATTTATGCAATGTATTGCCTAAATTGTGTTTCCTTGCGCTAAATACTGAATTTTTTACTCATACTTTGTTACCCCCCGACCCCTTTAACTCTGCCCTCTCCTACATTGTAAAGATCAAGATGATAAAATTTCCGTTTGTTAGTCAACATGTTTATTTCAACCCCTTTAAAATATCTGTATGTAAAGTTTTTTTATGTTCCCCCACTCTCTTCCTTCTCACCCCAAAGACTATCCTTGGTCAAAGATTCCATAAATATATAAAACTCGCTGTTCTTATACATAAGTTATCAAAGTAGCGCGTTGAAAGAACAGATACACCTGCTTTACTTGAAACGCAGAAAAAAAAAATATAAGTATTACTGACTATGGAAGTTGCTTAGAGAATAGTTTTAATTGTGTGATGCATTTTCTCGCTGAACTATATTTGTATGCCAATAGAAGTTTGTGGAACATAAAAAAATTTATACAGGGATACGCAAACCAACAAGATACATGGCCGTTTGGGTGCGTAATTGATTTTTTTTTTTAATTATTATAGAAGGTAATTGATAAAACTGGATTTCTAAATGTGTTATATGTTTACCATACTGTTTACTCACATATCTTCCTGCCACATATCTTGCGCCTTATTTACCGGTAAAATTTCAGTACAGTTTTATAGATAGATAAATGTGTTGGAAAGTATTTCACAATCTATTCTTGAAATCTATTCTCACAATCTATTCTTCGTTCTTATTTTTATGAGCTTTTATTTTTTATGCTGGAGAAAGTTTTCAAAGTTTCCATACATACAAATACGCAGAGATAATAATTACTACTATTTGTTTATTAATATTATTTGTTTAAAAATTAAATGAAAAAAATAAAAATATCTTGAGAAGGAAAATTAAAACTGGTTTCATCCAAATCCTAAAACTTAAAAAAAGGATAAATCTTAAAAAGTGATAAAAAGTGTCATTTGATTTTTTTTTTAACTCTTTCCAGTATAGTTGAAAAGCGTTTATAAATTCGGTTTGTCTGTCTTTCCTTCTGTCCGTGCTCTAATTCACATAAATTTAGTCCAATTGCCATAAAATTGATATATGTTATTTTTGTTTAATTTGGCATGTTCATTATTGAAAATGAAATGTGTAGCATGTAATATTCGTTTACACGGACACGCAAAAGAATGCCGTCACATTACGGTGAATTAGAAAAATCGTGTATGGTGTAGTTTAATGATATTACACTATTTTAAACATATTGGAATTTTTATATTTCACTAAGGAGTTGTACACTACAAGGCGATTACTGTAGAATATGATGTGCATAGAATTTATATTTCATTTTCAGGGACACACAAAAAAATTTGGCCTATGACCAATAATTGCTATAAGTTCGTTATCAGTTGCGGTATACGTTTTTAAATTTGACTGTTGTTATTATTATTTTTTTTTATATTATGTGGTGTTTATAAATTCAATAGGTCATATACTGGGAATCACTATCGCAAGTACAATTCCGTTTATTGACAGAAATTGCTGAATGGGAATTTTTCTGCGGAACTAAATTTTTGCATACATACATACAAAGTTATAGAGCATATACAGGGCTGCACAAAAAATAGATATTTTTCCAACTAACTGACAGCAATTGCAGAAATTGGGTTTTCAAATGCGTTATGTGTTTTCTAATTTATTTATTTAGACACCACCTTTCTCCGTAATAAGCTGTAAAGTTTTGTTTCAATATTCTGAATGTATTGGAAAGTGTTTCATAATTTATGCTAGACACATGATTTTTAGCTCATGTTTCTTTTTACAAATATTCTTTTTCAATTTCTCCAAAGAATTTTTGAAAAAATACGGAGTCTTACTGTACTAAATATAAGAAAAAATACATGAATGCATTTCGAAATTATTAAAAATAGTGCTTAGTTTCCATCTGGTCTAAGAATGTTCAACTTGTGTCCCGCGGAGTTGCGAACTTATTGTTGTAAAGTTTAAATCCTTTTTATCTCTTTATGGCCGATGGACGCTGGAAGTTTTATGGGAGATAAAGTGAGGGGGGGGGGAGGTATTACTCTTCACAGATATTTGAAATGGATTGTATTTTTCTCATTTTCAATAGGGGAATATATTAGGTACCTAAAATAATTCCTGTTATTGGAAAATTTTAAATGTAATTATTTTTCCTAGGTGGTGAGAAGGAGAAAAATGACACCCGAAAAAAAAGGGCACTTTTATTAGAATGGAACTTACAAAAAGCACATTTATTTTGTATATTACTATGCAGACTCTCCATTGACCCATTTATACATAGTAATACCTGTACTAAGCGGAATCTTGCCTTAAAAAAATCCAAAGTTCTTTGGAAAATTTCTAATTCAAAATTATTATATTGCCCCTTATCATATCGTTTTAAAGGGTTTCATTGTTAAAATTAAAACTTGCATTTAATCAGTAATACAGTCGTTCCCGTTTAAACGATCATTTATGGTTCCAGAAATAATATTCGATTAAGCGGGGTTTTTGATTAAACGGGGAATCATAACTGTAATATGCGTAATAAAAAGGGAAAATACCCATCTACGGTATGTTTAATTAACAAAATAATAAATCGTTAATAGAATAACATAAACTAAAATAAATACGAATGCTAATATAAAGTAAATACTTATTAATTTAACGTCAGTATATTCATTTATATGGTTTACATCACACTTAATGCAGCTCGTTTGAGTTTGGTCAAAACTTTGCTACTTCTAATTTATGTTACTTATACTGCCTTTAAAAAATCGTTTAAAGTTGTTTGTTTAAGTGAAATTTTAAAGGAGTAAATATAGAGTTATTTTTCGAATGAGTGCAATATATCACAACGACCATCTCGAGTCTCGAAGTGACGACGCATTGCCATTAAAGCCTGATTAACAGCAAGAAGCGATGGTGGTGAGATCAAGGTGGGGAAATCATTTGACCTGTCCATTATATACCTGCCGACCAAAATCATTGCAGGAAGAACTGAAAATTTGTTTTCAGCGTAAAGGAACCGGAAATGACAAAAGGTGGAAGGAAATTCTAGCTGAAACGGGCTTTCTGCGCCTATTTTCAAACATCGGTCACACAGTTCTTATTCGATTAAGCGGGGAGGTTCGTAAAAGTTATTTGGTTTAAGCGGGTGAAAATAGCATAGAACCAATAGGAATAAATTCGGACGACACGAACGTGCAGCTATCGGCCTTCCCACGCCTTACGCATGTCGTGGTCGATGGCTTCACTTAGGTCATCGACCTCCCGAGCTTTACGCATGTCGTGGACGATGACACCGGTCCTGATGACGCCACATTCGCGGCGTGCGTGAGACATGTCCCATCGGCTTACCCTTGTCGATGTTGAAGCCGACCCGAAACCGCAAATTCCCCTTTATCGCAAATCACCCGCAAATTCCCGACCCGAAACCGCAAATTCCCCGCAAATTATCGCTTAACCCGCAAATTCCATATATCGCCATTCGCGCACCCGCAAATTCCCGCAAATCCCCGACCCGAAACCGTAATTTCCCGCAAATTATCGCTTAACCCGCAAATTCATTTATCGCCATTCGCGAACCCGCAAATTCCCACAAATCCCCGACCCGAAACCTCAAATTCCTCGCAAATTATCGCTTAACACGCAAATTCCATTTATCGCCATTGGCGAACCCGCAAATTTCCGCAAATCCCTGACTTGAAACCGCAAATTCCCCGCAAATTCCGTTTATCGCCATTCGCGAACCCTCAAATTACCGCAAATCCCTGACCCGAAACCGCAAATTCTCCGCAAATTATCGCTAAACCCGGATATTCCCGCAAATCCCCTTTACCCCTTAGCCGCTGCACGACACGAACGTGCAGCCATCGGCCTCCCCACGCCTTACGCATGTCGTGGTCGATGGCTTCACTTAGGTCATCGACCTCCCCCGCTTTACGCATGTCGTGGACGATGACACCGGTCCTGATGACGCCACATTCGCGGCGTGCGTGAGACATGTCCCATCGGCTTACACTTGTCGATGTTGAAGCCGACCCGAAACCGCAAATTCCGCTTTATCGCAAATCACCCGTAAATTCCCGACCCGAAACCGCAAATAGCCCGCAAATTATCGCTTAACCCGCAAATCCCCGCAAATTCCATTTATCGCCATTCGCGAACCCGCAAATTCCCGCAAATCCCCGACCCGAAAAAGCAATTTCCCCGCAAATTATCGCTTAACCCGGATATTCCCGCAAATCCCCTTTACCCTTCAGCCGCTGCACGACGCGAACGTGCAGCCATCGGCCTCCCCACGCCTTACGCATGTCGTGGTCGATGGCTTCACTTAGGTCATCGACCTCGCCCGCTTTACGCATGTCGTGGACGATGACACCGGTCCTGATGACGCCACATTCGCGGCGTGCGCGAGACATGTCCCATCGGCTTAGCCTTGTCGATGTTGAAGCCGACCCGAAACCGCAAATTCCCCTTTATCGCAAATCACCCGCAAATTCCCGACACGAAACCGCAAATGCCCCGCAAATTATCGCTTAACCCGCAAATCCCCGCAAATTCCATTTATCGCCATTCGCGCACCCGCAAATTCCCGCAAATCCCCGACCCGAAACCGCAATTTCCCGCAAATTATCGCTTAACCCGCAAATTCATTTATCGCCATTCGCGAACCCGCAAATTCCCACAAATCCCCGACCCGAAACCGCAAATTCCTCGCAAATTATCGCTTAACACGCAAATTCCATTTATCGCCATTGGCGAACCCGCAAATTTCCGCAAATCCCTGAATTGAAACCACAAATTCCCCGCAAATATCGATTAACCGAAATCGAAATCGCCCACTCGTGGACAGCCTACCGTGAGGTATAGGGACAATAAGTCCACGAGGGGAAAAAGGGGCTGCCAGGCAGCGCAAGCAGGGTGGCGCATATTTATTACAACATAAAGCATGTTACAAATACTGCCTTATTATTGAAGACAGTGCGGAGACATATGTATAAATAAATATTGAAAAATATTTACAGGTTAAATAGAATGTAAAAAAAAAAAAAAAAAAAAAAAAAAAAAGAGCATTAAGGTTTAAGGTTTAGCTATAGTCTTAGAAATAAACGAAAAATGTTTGTTTAAAATGTCGTAATTTTCTAGAAGTCTCTGGAAGTTGCCTGCGTTGAAAAGAGTGTTATTCAAATTTTCTCTCAATGTTTTGTTTCTGTCAAAATGGAAATGATGTTTCATTATGGGGCAGTTTCCAAAGATATAGTGTGTAGCGTTTCCAATACTCTTTCTGCATAAACAAAGTGGTGAGTCTCTTTTTTTAATTTTATGTAGAAATGATGGGAAACTTCCATGACCAGTGATATAGTTAGGTAACGTAGGGCGATCACAGATGAACTGTATGTCAACTTTATTAATTATACTGTAAGTATCGCGACCCTTTGTCGACTGAGTCCATGAGAGTTCGCAAATTCCGTTTATCGCCATTCGCGAACCCTCAAATTACCGCAAATCCCTGACCCGAAACCGCAAATTCCCCGCAAATTATCGCTAAACCCGGATATTCCCGCAAATCCCCTTTACCCCTTAGCCGCTGCACGACACGAACGTGCAGCCATCGGCCTCCCCACGCGTTACATATGTCGTGGTCGATGGCTTCACTTAGGTCATCGACCTCCCCCGCTTTACGCATGTCGTGGACGATGACACCGGTCCTGATGACGCCACATTCGCGGCGTGCGTGAGACATGTCCCATCGGCTTACCCTTGTCGATGTTGAAGCCGACCCGAAACCGCAAATTCCCCTTTATCGCAAATCACCCGCAAATTCCCGACCCGAAACCGCAAATTCCCCGCAAATTATCGCTTAACCCGCAAATCCCCGCAAATTCCATTTATCGCCATTCGCGCACCCGCAAATTCTCGCAAATCCCCGACCCGAAACCGCAATTTCCCGCAAATTATCGCTTAACCCGCAAATTCATATATCGCCATTGGCGAACCCGCAAATTTCCGCAAATCCCTGACTTGAAACCGCAAATTCCCCGCAAATATCGCTTAACCCGCAAATTCCGTTTATCGCCATTCGCGAACCCTCAAATTACCGCAAATCCCTGACCCGAAACCGCAAATTCCCGAAACCGTAATAAATGTTGAATATTTCATTAATGTTTCAAAATTTAAATTATTTAAAAATTAAATAAACCTATATAAAGAGAAAATAGGCGATATTTTAAAAGACATTTCATATAAATTTTCTTACTGTTTAATATAATAAAAATACACATGCCTCTTTTGCATCGCATCCAACATATGTCCCGATCGATCTCTTAAATGATACGAATTTGAGTGTCGGAAGTTACTAGGATTGAATGGTGTAAAAAGCACCAGTCACATTTTATAATAAGAAACTGTTTCATAAAAAAGAGAAAGTACATGTTTAAAATTCTATTCAAATGTAAATCATATGCAATAAACTTTTAAATGAAAATTTCAGATTGAATATTTTTTTTTAAGTTCATGTATTTTAAAACAAAACAGCGTTACATCATCGTTTTCGAGGTCAATGTTTTTGAAATTGACACGTGTAGAGAATGATGTAGAAATAAAAATTTGGTATTTTTTATTGTTGAAATAAACAGAAACTTATTGTTACATCAACGGTTTACGTGCTACTGTTTTTAAAAATGACGAGTATAGGGAGTGATGTAGAAAATGAAAATTTGGAAGGAATTGTTCGACTTATAAATATATTTACACACATATATATATATATATATATATATATTTGTGTGTATAATATTTGTTACATACAGTATTTATATGCTTAGTTATAAATTATTAAATATTTCAATTAGTGAAATATTGAAAACTTCTTATGTATTGTAAATTCATAAATTGTATGTTCATTTATCCACTTCTCAATGAGCGTCTCTTATGCTTCTTTACATTTACTACATATTTGTGTGTATAAATACCCTTTACAAACAGTATTTATATACTTTATTAAAATTTATAAAATATTTCAACGTTTAAATACTGAAAACTTCCTATGAGTAAAGTATAGGTTCAATAATGTCATTCTCAATGCGCGTCCGTTATTTCTTTTAATATTTTGCCATCACTATTTTTGACTAACTTGTATTTATATAATGTTTTATAACTTTAACATGTAAAGGTTTATATGAATAATTTTATTGATACTAAACATATTAGACATTGTGTGTCTGTATAAATAAGATTTTCTGAGCCCTCAATATTTGAAACATTCATTAAAATATTTGTTGTTATTCGGTATTTTATACAGTTCGCGAAGATTTATAGTAATAATCATTTTACAGCTAGTTATTATTTCTGAAACTAATCCTACTGACATTAGACATGAATAAATGATTAAACTATTTATTACGTGTAAAACGCATGTTTTTATAATGTAAAGTAAAATATTATTTCATATAATTTGAATATTGAACTATACGCAAACTTGTTTATTTCAATAGCAAAACGTACTTCTATTATTTAATTGAGATCCACATAATCCTAAAACTTTTCTTGTCCCTTGTTCTTTAAACCTGCAAACTCCACTTCCAACCCAACGACCAACTAAATAATTTATTACTCTCTCGGTGTTATTGTTAGCTTCATTTGTTAACATAGACTTGTTAACACATTTAATAGACACGTATAGAGAATATTGTAGAAATAAAAATTTGTTATTTTTAATAGTTGAAATAAACAGAAACTTATTGTTACATCAACGGTTTGGGTGCTACTGTTTTTAAAATTGACTTTAATAGGGAGTGATGTAAAAAATGAAAATTGGGAAGGAATTGTTTGACTTATAAATATATTTATATATATATATATATATATTTGTGTGTATAATATTTGTTACGTACAGTATTTATATACAATGTTATAAAATATTAAATACTTCAATAAGTGAAAGTTTGAAAACTTCTTATGAGTAAATTGTATGTTCATATATCCCCTCCTCAATGAGCGTCTCTTATGGTTCTTTACATTTACTACATATTTGTGTGTATAAATACCCTTTACATACAGTGTTTATGTACTTTATTAAAATTTATAAAATACTACAAATTATCGCTTAACCCGCAAATTCCCCAAATTCCTTTTATTGCCATTCGCGAACCCGCAAATTCACGCAAATCCCCTACCCGAAACCGCATCGCAAATTACCGGCAAATTCCCGACCCAAAAATGCTAATTCCCCGCAAATTATCGCTTAACCCGCAAATCCCCGCAAATTCCATTTATCGCCATTCGCGAACCCGCAAATTCCCGCAAATCCCCGAACCCGAAAAAGCAATTTCCCCGCAAATTATCGCTTAACCCGGATATTCCCGCAAATCCCCTTTACCCTTAAGCCGCTGCACGACACGAACGTGCAGCCATCGGCCTCCCCACGCCTTACGCATGTCGTGGTCGATGGCTTCACTTAGGTCATCGACCTCCCCCGCTTTACGCATGTCGTGGACGATGACACCGGTCCTGATGACGCCACATTCGCGGCGTGCGTGAGACATGTCCCATCGGCTTACCCTTGTCGATGTTGAAGCCGACCCGAAACCGCAAATTCCCCTTTATCGCAAATCACCCGCAAATTCCCGACCCGAAACCACAAATTTTCGCTTAACCCGCAAATCCTCGCAAATTCCATTTATCGCCATTCGCGCACCCGCAAATTCCGGCAAATCCCCGACCCGAAACCGCAATTTCCCGCAAATTATCGGTTAACCCGCAAATTCATTTATCGCCATTCGTGAACCCGCAAATTCTCACAAATCCCCGACCCGAAACCGCAAATTCCTCGCAAATTATCGCTTAACACGCAAATTCTATTTATCGCCATTGGCGAACCCGCAAATTTCCGCTAATCCCCGACCCGAAACCGCAAATTCCCCGCAAATTATCGCTTAACCCGCAAATTCCATTTATCGCCATTCGCGAACCCTCAAATTCCCGCAAATTACCGCAAATCCCTGACCCGAAACCGCAAATTCCCCGCAAATTATCTCTAAACACGGATATTCCCGCAAATCCCCTTTACCCCTTAGCCGCTGCACGACACGAACGTGCAGCCATCGGCCTCCCCACGCCTTACGCATGTCGTGGTCGATGGCTTCACTTAGGTCATCGACCTCCCCCGCTTTACGCATGTCGTGGACGATGACACCGGTCCTGTTGACGCCACATTCGCGGCGTGCGTGAGACATGTCCCATCGGCTTTCCCTTGTCGATGTTGAAGCCGACCCGAAACCGCAAATTCCCCTTTATCGCAAATCACCCGTAAATTCCCGACCCGAAACCGCAAATATCCCGCAAATTATCGCTTAACCCGCAAATCCCCGCAAATTCCATTTATCGCCATTCGCGAACCCGCAAATTCCCGCAAATCCCCGACCCGAAAAAGCAATTTCCCCGCAAATTATCGCTTAACCCGGATATTCCCGCAAATCCCCTTTACCCTTCAGCCGCTGCACGACGCGAACGTGCAGCCATCGGCCTCCCCACGCCTTAGGCATGTCGTGGTCGATGGCTTCACTTAGGTCATCGACCTCCCCCGCTTTACGCATGTCGTGGACGATGACACCGGTCCTGATGACGCCACATTCGCGGCGTGCGTGAGACATGTCCCATCGGCTTACCCTTGTCGATGTTGAAGCCGACCCGAAACCGCAAATTCCCCTTTATCGCAAATCATCCGCAAATTCCCGACCCGAAACCGCAAATTCCCCGCAAATTATCGCTTAACCCGAATATCCCCACAAATTCCATTTATAGCCATTCGCGCACCCGCAAATTCCCGCAAATCCCCGACCCGAAACCGCAAATTATCGCTTAACCCGCAAATTCATTTATCGGTATTCGCGAACCCGCAAATTCCCACAAATCCCCGACCCGAAACCGCAAATTCCTCGCAAATTATCGCTTAACACGCAAATTCCATTTATCGCCATTGGCGAACCCGCAAATTTCCGCAAATCCCTGACTTGAAACCGCAAATTCCCCGCAAATATCGATTAACCCTCAAATTCCGTTTATCGCCATTCGCGAACCCTCAAATTACCACAAATCCCTGACCCGAAACCGCAAATTATCGCTAAACCCGGATATTCCCGCAAATCCCCTTTACCCTTCAGCCGCTGCACGACGCGAACGTGCAGCCATCGGCCTCCCCACGCCTTACGCATGTCGTGGTCGATGGCTTCACTTAGGTCATCGACCTCCCCCGCTTTACGCATGTCGTGGACGATGACACCGGTCCTGATGACGCCACATTCGCGGCGTGCGCGAGACATGTCCCATCGGCTTACCCTTGTCGATGTTGAAGCCGACCCGAAACCGCAAATTCCCCTTTATCGCAAATCACCCGCAAATTCCCGACCCGAAACCGCAAATGCCCCGCAAATTATCGCTTAACCCGCAAATCCCCGCAAATTCCATTTATCACCATTCGCGCACACGCAAATTCCCGCAAATCCCCGACCCGAAACCGCAATTTCCCGCAAATTATCGCTTAACCCGCAAATTCATTTATCGCCATTCGCGAACCCGCAAATTCCCACAAATCCCCGACCCGAAACCGCAAATTCCTCGCAAATTATCGCTTAACACGCAAATTCCATTTATCGCCATTGGCGAACCCGCAAATTTCCGCAAATCCCTGACTTGAAACCGCAAATTCCCCGCAAATTCCGTTTATCGCCATTCGCGAACCCTCAAATTACCGCAAATCCCTGACCCGAAACCGCAAATTCCCCGCAAATTATCGCTAAACCCGGATATTCCCGTAAATCCCCTTTACCCCTTAGCCGCTGCACGACACGAACGTGCAGCCATCGGCCTCCCCACGCCTTACGCATGTCGTGGTCGACGGCTTCACTTAGGTCATCGACCTCCCCCGCTTTACGCATGTCGTGGACGATGACACCGGTCCTGATGACGCCACATTCGCGGCGTGCGTGAGACATGTCCCATCGGCTTACCCTTGTCGATGTTGAAGCCGACCCGAAACCGCAAATTCCCCGCAAATTCCATTTATCGCCATTCGCGCACACGCAAATTCCCGCAAATCCCCGACCCGAAACCGCAATTTCCCGCAAATTATCGCTTAACACGCAAATTCCATTTATCGCCATTGGCGAACCCGCAAATTTCCGCAAATCCCTGACTTGAAACCGCAAATTCCCCGCAAATATCGCTTAACCCGCCAATTCCGTTTATCGCCATTCGCGAACCCTCAAATTACCGCAAATCCCTGACCCGAAACCGCAAATTCCCGAAACCGTAATAAATGTTGAATATTTCATTAATGTTTCAAAATTTAAATTATTTAAAAATTAAATAAACCTATATAAAGAGAAAATAGGCGATATTTTAAAAGACATTTCATATAAATTTTCTTACTGTTTAATATAATAAAAATACACATGCCTCTTTTGCATCGCATCCAACATATGTCCCGATCGATCTCTTAAATGATACGAATTTGAGTGTCGGAAGTTACTAGAATTGAATGGTGTAAAAAGCACCAGTCACATTTTATAATAAGAAACTGTTTCATAAAAAAGAGAAAGTACATGTTTAAAATTCTATTCAAATGTAAATCATATGCAATAAACTTTTAAACGAAAATTTCAGATTGAATATTTTTTTTTAAGTTCATGTATTTTAAAACAAAACAGCGTTACATCATCGTTTTCGAGGCCAGTGTTTTTGAAATTGACACGTGTAGAGAATGATGTAGAATTAAAAATTTGGTATTTTTTATTGTTGAAATAAACAGAAACTTATTGTTACATCAACGGTTTACGTGCTACTGTATTTAAAAATGACGAGTATAGGGAGTGATGTAGAAAATGAATATTTGGAAGGTATTGTTCGACTTATAAATATATTTACATATATATATATATTTATATATATATATTTGTGTGTATAATATTTGTTACATACAGTATTTATATGCTTAGTTATAAATTATTAAATATTTCAATTAGTGAAATATTGAAAACTTCTTATGAGTAAATTTTATGTTCATTTATCCACTTCTCAATGAGCGTGTCTTATGCTTCTTTACATTTACTACATATTTGTGTGTATAAATACCCTTTACAAACAGTATTTATATACTTTATTAAAATTTATAAAATATTTCAACGTTTAAATACTGAAAACTTCCTATGAGTAAAGTATAGGTTCAATAATGTCATTCTCAATGCGCGTCCGTTATTTCTTTTAATATTTTGCCATCACTATTTTTGACTATCTTGTATTTATATAATGTTTTATAACTTTAACATGTAAAGGTTTATATGAATAATTTTATTGATACTAAACATATTAGACATTGTGTGTCTGTATAAATAAGATTTTCTGAGCCCTCAATATTTGAAACATTCATTAAAATATTTGTTGTTATTCGGTATTTTATACAGTTCGCGAAGATTTATAGTAATAATCATTTTACAGCTAGTTATTATTTCTGAAACTAATCCTACTGACATTAGACATGAATAAATGATTAAACTATTTATTACGTGTAAAACGCATGTTTTTATAATGTAAAGTAAAATATTATTTCATATAATTTGAATATTGAACTATACGCAAACTTGTTTATTTCAATAGCAAAACGTACTTCTATTATTTAATTGAGATCCACATAATCCTAAAACTTTTCTTGTCCCTTGTTCTTTAAACCTGCAAACTCCACTTCCAACCCAACGACCAACTAAATAATTTATTACTCTCTCGGTGTTATTGTTAGCTTCATTTGTTAACATAGACTTGTTAACACATTTAATAGACACGTATAGAGAATATTGTAGAAATAAAAATTTGTTATTTTTAATAGTTGAAATAAACAGAAACTTATTGTTACATCAACGGTTTGGGTGCTACTGTTTTTAAAATTGACTTTAATAGGGAGTGATGTAAAAAATGAAAATTGGGAAGGAATTGTTTGACTTATAAATATATTTATATATATATATATATATATTTGTGTGTATAATATTTGTTACGTACAGTATTTATATACAATGTTATAAAATATTAAATACTTCAATAAGTGAAAGTTTGAAAACTTCTTATGAGTAAATTGTATGTTCATATATCCCCTCCTCAATGAGCGTCTCTTATGGTTCTTTACATTTACTACATATTTGTGTGTATAAATACCCTTTACATACAGTGTTTATGTACTTTATTAAAATTTATAAAATACTACAAATTATCGCTTAACCCGCAAATTCCCCAAATTCCTTTTATTGCCATTCGCGAACCCGCAAATTCACGCAAATCCCCTACCCGAAACCGCATCGCAAATTACCGGCAAATTCCCGACCCAAAAATGCTAATTCCCCGCAAATTATCGCTTAACCCGCAAATCCCCGCAAATTCCATTTATCGCCATTCGCGAACCCGCAAATTCCCGCAAATCCCCGAACCCGAAAAAGCAATTTCCCCGCAAATTATCGCTTAACCCGGATATTCCCGCAAATCCCCTTTACCCTTAAGCCGCTGCACGACACGAACGTGCAGCCATCGGCCTCCCCACGCCTTACGCATGTCGTGGTCGATGGCTTCACTTAGGTCATCGACCTCCCCCGCTTTACGCATGTCGTGGACGATGACACCGGTCCTGATGACGCCACATTCGCGGCGTGCGTGAGACATGTCCCATCGGCTTACCCTTGTCGATGTTGAAGCCGACCCGAAACCGCAAATTCCCCTTTATCGCAAATCACCCGCAAATTCCCGACCCGAAACCGCAAATTTTCGCTTAACCCGCAAATCCTCGCAAATTCCATTTATCGCCATTCGCGCACCCGCAAATTCCGGCAAATCCCCGACCCGAAACCGCAATTTCCCGCAAATTATCGGTTAACCCGCAAATTCATTTATCGCCATTCGTGAACCCGCAAATTCTCACAAATCCCCGACCCGAAACCGCAAATTCCTCGCAAATTATCGCTTAACACGCAAATTCTATTTATCGCCATTGGCGAACCCGCAAATTTCCGCTAATCCCCGACCCGAAACCGCAAATTCCCCGCAAATTATCGCTTAACCCGCAAATTCCATTTATCGCCATTCGCGAACCCTCAAATTCCCGCAAATTACCGCAAATCCCTGACCCGAAACCGCAAATTCCCCGCAAATTATCTCTAAACACGGATATTCCCGCAAATCCCCTTTACCCCTTAGCCGCTGCACGACACGAACGTGCAGCCATCGGCCTCCCCACGCCTTACGCATGTCGTGGTCGATGGCTTCACTTAGGTCATCGACCTCCCCCGCTTTACGCATGTCGTGGACGATGACACCGGTCCTGTTGACGCCACATTCGCGGCGTGCGTGAGACATGTCCCATCGGCTTTCCCTTGTCGATGTTGAAGCCGACCCGAAACCGCAAATTCCCCTTTATCGCAAATCACCCGTAAATTCCCGACCCGAAACCGCAAATATCACGCAAATTATCGCTTAACCCGCAAATCCCCGCAAATTCCATTTATCGCCATTCGCGAACCCGCAAATTCCCGCAAATCCCCGACCCGAAAAAGCAATTTCCCCGCAAATTATCGCTTAACCCGGATATTCCCGCAAATCCCCTTTACCCTTCAGCCGCTGCACGACGCGAACGTGCAGCCATCGGCCTCCCCACGCCTTAGGCATGTCGTGGTCGATGGCTTCACTTAGGTCATCGACCTCCCCCGCTTTACGCATGTCGTGGACGATGACACCGGTCCTGATGACGCCACATTCGCGGCGTGCGTGAGACATGTCCCATCGGCTTACCCTTGTCGATGTTGAAGCCGACCCGAAACCGCAAATTCCCCTTTATCGCAAATCATCCGCAAATTCCCGACCCGAAACCGCAAATTCCCCGCAAATTATCGCTTAACCCGAATATCCCCACAAATTCCATTTATAGCCATTCGCGCACCCGCAAATTCCCGCAAATCCCCGACCCGAAACCGCAAATTATCGCTTAACCCGCAAATTCATTTATCGGTATTCGCGAACCCGCAAATTCCCACAAATCCCCGACCCGAAACCGCAAATTCCTCGCAAATTATCGCTTAACACGCAAATTCCATTTATCGCCATTGGCGAACCCGCAAATTTCCGCAAATCCCTGACTTGAAACCGCAAATTCCCCGCAAATATCGATTAACCCGCAAATTCCGTTTATCGCCATTCGCGAACCCTCAAATTACCACAAATCCCTGACCCGAAACCGCAAATTATCGCTAAACCCGGATATTCCCGCAAATCCCCTTTACCCTTCAGCCGCTGCACGACGCGAACGTGCAGCCATCGGCCTCCCCACGCCTTACGCATGTCGTGGTCGATGGCTTCACTTAGGTCATCGACCTCCCCCGCTTTACGCATGTCGTGGACGATGACACCGGTCCTGATGACGCCACATTCGCGGCGTGCGCGAGACATGTCCCATCGGCTTACCCTTGTCGATGTTGAAGCCGACCCGAAACCGCAAATTCCCCTTTATCGCAAATCACCCGCAAATTCCCGACCCGAAACCGCAAATGCCCCGCAAATTATCGCTTAACCCGCAAATCCCCGCAAATTCCATTTATCACCATTCGCGCACACGCAAATTCCCGCAAATCCCCGACCCGAAACCGCAATTTCCCGCAAATTATCGCTTAACCCGCAAATTCATTTATCGCCATTCGCGAACCCGCAAATTCCCACAAATCCCCGACCCGAAACCGCAAATTCCTCGCAAATTATCGCTTAACACGCAAATTCCATTTATCGCAATTGGCGAACCCGCAATTTTCCGCAAATCCCTGACTTGAAACCGCAAATTCCCCGCAAATTCCGTTTTTCGCCATTCGCGAACCCTCAAATTACCGCAAATCCCTGACCCGAAACCGCAAATTCCCCGCAAATTATCGCTAAACCCGGATATTCCCGTAAATCCCCTTTACCCCTTAGCCGCTGCACGACACGAACGTGCAGCCATCGGCCTCCCCACGCCTTACGCATGTCGTGGTCGACGGCTTCACTTAGGTCATCGACCTCCCCCGCTTTACGCATGTCGTGGACGATGACACCGGTCCTGATGACGCCACATTCGCGGCGTGCGTGAGACATGTCCCATCGGCTTACCCTTGTCGATGTTGAAGCCGACCCGAAACCGCAAATTCCCCGCAAATCCCCGCAAATTCCATTTATCGCCATTCGCGCACACGCAAATTCCCGCAAATCCCCGACCCGAAACCGCAATTTCCCGCAAATTATCGCTTAACACGCAAATTCCATTTATCGCCATTGGCGAACCCGCAAATTTCCGCAAATCCCTGACTTGAAACCGCAAATTCCCCGCAAATATCGCTTAACCCGCCAATTCCGTTTATCGCCATTCGCGAACCCTCAAATTACCGCAAATCCCTGACCCGAAACCGCAAATTCCCGAAACCGTAATAAATGTTGAATATTTCATTAATGTTTCAAAATTTAAATTATTTAAAAATTAAATAAACCTATATAAAGAGAAAATAGGCGATATTTTAAAAGACATTTCATATAAATTTTCTTACTGTTTAATATAATAAAAATACACATGCCTCTTTTGCATCGCATCCAACATATGTCCCGATCGATCTCTTAAATGATACGAATTTGAGTGTCGGAAGTTACTAGAATTGAATGGTGTAAAAAGCACCAGTCACATTTTATAATAAGAAACTGTTTCATAAAAAAGAGAAAGTACATGTTTAAAATTCTATTCAAATGTAAATCATATGCAATAAACTTTTAAACGAAAATTTCAGATTGAATATTTTTTTTTAAGTTCATGTATTTTAAAACAAAACAGCGTTACATCATCGTTTTCGAGGCCAGTGTTTTTGAAATTGACACGTGTAGAGAATGATGTAGAATTAAAAATTTGGTATTTTTTATTGTTGAAATAAACAGAAACTTATTGTTACATCAACGGTTTACGTGCTACTGTATTTAAAAATGACGAGTATAGGGAGTGATGTAGAAAATGAATATTTGGAAGGTATTGTTCGACTTATAAATATATTTACATATATATATATATTTATATATATATATTTGTGTGTATAATATTTGTTACATACAGTATTTATATGCTTAGTTATAAATTATTAAATATTTCAATTAGTGAAATATTGAAAACTTCTTATGAGTAAATTTTATGTTCATTTATCCACTTCTCAATGAGCGTGTCTTATGCTTCTTTACATTTACTACATATTTGTGTGTATAAATACCCTTTACAAACAGTATTTATATACTTTATTAAAATTTATAAAATATTTCAACGTTTAAATACTGAAAACTTCCTATGAGTAAAGTATAGGTTCAATAATGTCATTCTCAATGCGCGTCCGTTATTTCTTTTAATATTTTGCCATCACTATTTTTGACTAACTTGTATTTATATAATGTTTTATAACTTTAACATGTAAAGGTTTATATGAATAATTTTATTGATACTAAACATATTAGACATTGTGTGTCTGTATAAATAAGATTTTCTGAGCCCTCAATATTTGAAACATTCATTAAAATATTTGTTGTTATTCGGTATTTTATACAGTTCGCGAAGATTTATAGTAATAATCATTTTACAGCTAGTTATTATTTCTGAAACTAATCCTACTGACATTAGACATGAATAAATGATTAAACTATTTATTACGTGTAAAACGCATGTTTTTATAATGTAAAGTAAAATATTATTTCATATAATTTGAATATTGAACTATACGCAAACTTGTTTATTTCAATAGCAAAACGTACTTCTATTATTTAATTGAGATCCACATAATCCTAAAACTTTTCTTGTCCCTTGTTCTTTAAACCTGCAAACTCCACTTCCAACCCAACGACCAACTAAATAATTTATTACTCTCTCGGTGTTATTGTTAGCTTCATTTGTTAACATAGACTTGTTAACACATTTAATAGACACGTATAGAGAATATTGTAGAAATAAAAATTTGTTATTTTTAATAGTTGAAATAAACAGAAACTTATTGTTACATCAACGGTTTGGGTGCTACTGTTTTTAAAATTGACTTTAATAGGGAGTGATGTAAAAAATGAAAATTGGGAAGGAATTGTTTGACTTATAAATATATTTATATATATATATATATATATATTTGTGTGTATAATATTTGTTACGTACAGTATTTATATACAATGTTATAAAATATTAAATACTTCAATAAGTGAAAGTTTGAAAACTTCTTATGAGTAAATTGTATGTTCATATATCCCCTCCTCAATGAGCGTCTCTTATGGTTCTTTACATTTACTACATATTTGTGTGTATAAATACCCTTTACATACAGTGTTTATGTACTTTATTAAAATTTATAAAATACTACAAATTATCGCTTAACCCGCAAATTCCCCAAATTCCATTTATCGCCATTCGCGAACCCGCAAATTCCCGCAAATCCCCGAACCCGAAAAAGCAATTTCCCCGCAAATTATCGCTTAACCCGGATATTCCCGCAAATCCCCTTTACCCTTAAGCCGCTGCACGACACGAACGTGCAGCCATCGGCCTCCCCACGCCTTACGCATGTCGTGGTCGATGGCTTCACTTAGGTCATCGACCTCCCCCGCTTTACGCATGTCGTGGACGATGACACCGGTCCTGATGACGCCACATTCGCGGCGTGCGTGAGACATGTCCCATCGGCTTACCCTTGTCGATGTTGAAGCCGACCCGAAACCGCAAATTCCCCTTTATCGCAAATCACCCGCAAATTCCCGACCCGAAACCGCAAATTTTCGCTTAACCCGCAAATCCTCGCAAATTCCATTTATCGCCATTCGCGCACCCGCAAATTCCGGCAAATCCCCGACCCGAAACCGCAATTTCCCGCAAATTATCGGTTAACCCGCAAATTCATTTATCGCCATTCGTGAACCCGCAAATTCTCACAAATCCCCGACCCGAAACCGCAAATTCCTCGCAAATTATCGCTTAACACGCAAATTCTATTTATCGCCATTGGCGAACCCGCAAATTTCCGCTAATCCCCGACCCGAAACCGCAAATTCCCCGCAAATTATCGCTTAACCCGCAAATTCCATTTATCGCCATTCGCGAACCCTCAAATTCCCGCAAATTACCGCAAATCCCTGACCCGAAACCGCAAATTCCCCGCAAATTATCTCTAAACACGGATATTCCCGCAAATCCCCTTTACCCCTTAGCCGCTGCACGACACGAACGTGCAGCCATCGGCCTCCCCACGCCTTACGCATGTCGTGGTCGATGGCTTCACTTAGGTCATCGACCTCCCCCGCTTTACGCATGTCGTGGACGATGACACCGGTCCTGTTGACGCCACATTCGCGGCGTGCGTGAGACATGTCCCATCGGCTTTCCCTTGTCGATGTTGAAGCCGACCCGAAACCGCAAATTCCCCTTTATCGCAAATCACCCGTAAATTCCCGACCCGAAACCGCAAATATCCCGCAAATTATCGCTTAACCCGCAAATCCCCGCAAATTCCATTTATCGCCATTCGCGAACCCGCAAATTCCCGCAAATCCCCGACCCGAAAAAGCAATTTCCCCGCAAATTATCGCTTAACCCGGATATTCCCGCAAATCCCCTTTACCCTTCAGCCGCTGCACGACGCGAACGTGCAGCCATCGGCCTCCCCACGCCTTAGGCATGTCGTGGTCGATGGCTTCACTTAGGTCATCGACCTCCCCCGCTTTACGCATGTCGTGGACGATGACACCGGTCCTGATGACGCCACATTCGCGGCGTGCGTGAGACATGTCCCATCGGCTTACCCTTGTCGATGTTGAAGCCGACCCGAAACCGCAAATTCCCCTTTATCGCAAATCATCCGCAAATTCCCGACCCGAAACCGCAAATTCCCCGCAAATTATCGCTTAACCCGAATATCCCCACAAATTCCATTTATAGCCATTCGCGCACCCGCAAATTCCCGCAAATCCCCGACCCGAAACCGCAAATTATCGCTTAACCCGCAAATTCATTTATCGGTATTCGCGAACCCGCAAATTCCCACAAATCCCCGACCCGAAACCGCAAATTCCTCGCAAATTATCGCTTAACACGCAAATTCCATTTATCGCCATTGGCGAACCCGCAAATTTCCGCAAATCCCTGACTTGAAACCGCAAATTCCCCGCAAATATCGATTAACCCGCAAATTCCGTTTATCGCCATTCGCGAACCCTCAAATTACCACAAATCCCTGACCCGAAACCGCAAATTATCGCTAAACCCGGATATTCCCGCAAATCCCCTTTACCCTTCAGCCGCTGCACGACGCGAACGTGCAGCCATCGGCCTCCCCACGCCTTACGCATGTCGTGGTCGATGGCTTCACTTAGGTCATCGACCTCCCCCGCTTTACGCATGTCGTGGACGATGACACCGGTCCTGATGACGCCACATTCGCGGCGTGCGCGAGACATGTCCCATCGGCTTACCCTTGTCGATGTTGAAGCCGACCCGAAACCGCAAATTCCCCTTTATCGCAAATCACCCGCAAATTCCCGACCCGAAACCGCAAATGCCCCGCAAATTATCGCTTAACCCGCAAATCCCCGCAAATTCCATTTATCACCATTCGCGCACACGCAAATTCCCGCAAATCCCCGACCCGAAACCGCAATTTCCCGCAAATTATCGCTTAACCCGCAAATTCATTTATCGCCATTCGCGAACCCGCAAATTCCCACAAATCCCCGACCCGAAACCGCAAATTCCTCGCAAATTATCGCTTAACACGCAAATTCCATTTATCGCCATTGGCGAACCCGCAAATTTCCGCAAATCCCTGACTTGAAACCGCAAATTCCCCGCAAATTCCGTTTATCGCCATTCGCGAACCCTCAAATTACCGCAAATCCCTGACCCGAAACCGCAAATTCCCCGCAAATTATCGCTAAACCCGGATATTCCCGTAAATCCCCTTTACCCCTTAGCCGCTGCACGACACGAACGTGCAGCCATCGGCCTCCCCACGCCTTACGCATGTCGTGGTCGACGGCTTCACTTAGGTCATCGACCTCCCCCGCTTTACGCATGTCGTGGACGATGACACCGGTCCTGATGACGCCACATTCGCGGCGTGCGTGAGACATGTCCCATCGGCTTACCCTTGTCGATGTTGAAGCCGACCCGAAACCGCAAATTCCCCGCAAATCCCCGCAAATTCCATTTATCGCCATTCGCGCACACGCAAATTCCCGCAAATCCCCGACCCGAAACCGCAATTTCCCGCAAATTATCGCTTAACACGCAAATTCCATTTATCGCCATTGGCGAACCCGCAAATTTCCGCAAATCCCTGACTTGAAACCGCAAATTCCCCGCAAATATCGCTTAACCCGCCAATTCCGTTTATCGCCATTCGCGAACCCTCAAATTACCGCAAATCCCTGACCCGAAACCGCAAATTCCCGAAACCGTAATAAATGTTGAATATTTCATTAATGTTTCAAAATTTAAATTATTTAAAAATTAAATAAACCTATATAAAGAGAAAATAGGCGATATTTTAAAAGACATTTCATATAAATTTTCTTACTGTTTAATATAATAAAAATACACATGCCTCTTTTGCATCGCATCCAACATATGTCCCGATCGATCTCTTAAATGATACGAATTTGAGTGTCGGAAGTTACTAGAATTGAATGGTGTAAAAAGCACCAGTCACATTTTATAATAAGAAACTGTTTCATAAAAAAGAGAAAGTACATGTTTAAAATTCTATTCAAATGTAAATCATATGCAATAAACTTTTAAACGAAAATTTCAGATTGAATATTTTTTTTTAAGTTCATGTATTTTAAAACAAAACAGCGTTACATCATCGTTTTCGAGGCCAGTGTTTTTGAAATTGACACGTGTAGAGAATGATGTAGAATTAAAAATTTGGTATTTTTTATTGTTGAAATAAACAGAAACTTATTGTTACATCAACGGTTTACGTGCTACTGTATTTAAAAATGACGAGTATAGGGAGTGATGTAGAAAATGAATATTTGGAAGGTATTGTTCGACTTATAAATATATTTACATATATATATATATTTATATATATATATTTGTGTGTATAATATTTGTTACATACAGTATTTATATGCTTAGTTATAAATTATTAAATATTACAATTAGTGAAATATTGAAAACTTCTTATGAGTAAATTTTATGTTCATTTATCCACTTCTCAATGAGCGTGTCTTATGCTTCTTTACATTTACTACATATTTGTGTGTATAAATACCCTTTACAAACAGTATTTATATACTTTATTAAAATTTATAAAATATTTCAACGTTTAAATACTGAAAACTTCCTATGAGTAAAGTATAGGTTCAATAATGTCATTCTCAATGCGCGTCCGTTATTTCTTTTAATATTTTGCCATCACTATTTTTGACTAACTTGTATTTATATAATGTTTTATAACTTTAACATGTAAAGGTTTATATGAATAATTTTATTGATACTAAACATATTAGACATTGTGTGTCTGTATAAATAAGATTTTCTGAGCCCTCAATATTTGAAACATTCATTAAAATATTTGTTGTTATTCGGTATTTTATACAGTTCGCGAAGATTTATAGTAATAATCATTTTACAGCTAGTTATTATTTCTGAAACTAATCCTACTGACATTAGACATGAATAAAAGATTAAACTATTTATTACGTGTAAAACGCATGTTTTTAAAATGTAAAGTAAAATATTATTTCATTTAATTTGAATATTGAACTATACGCAAACTTGTTTATTTCAATAGCAAAACGTACTTCTATTATTTAATTGAGATCCACATAATCCTAAAACTTTTCTTGTCCCTTGTTCTTTAAACCTGCAAACTCCACTTCCAACCCAACGACCAACTAAATAATTTATTACTCTCTCGGTGTTATTGTTAGCTTCATTTGTTAACATAGACTTGTTAACACATGTAATAGACACGTATAGAGAATATTGTAGAAATAAAAATTTGTTATTTTTAATAGTTGAAATAAACAGAAACTTATTGTTACATCAACGGTTTGGGTGCTACTGTTTTTAAAATTGACTTTAATAGGGAGTGATGTAAAAAATGAAAATTGGGAAGGAATTGTTTGACTTATAAATATATTTATATATATATATATATATATTTGTGTGTATAATATTTGTTACGTACAGTATTTATATACAATGTTATAAAATATTAAATACTTCAATAAGTGAAAGATTGAAAACTTCTTATGAGTAAATTGTATGTTCATATATCCCCTTCTCAATGAGCGTCTCTTATGGTTCTTTACATTTACTACATATTTGTGTGTATAAATACCCTTTACATACAGTGTTTATGTACTTTATTAAAATTTATAAAATACTACAAATTATCGCTTAACCCGCAAATTCCCCAAATTCCATTTATTGCCATTCGCGAACCCGCAAATTCACGCAAATCCCCTACCCTAAACCGCATCGCAAATTACCAGCAAATTCCCGACCCAAAAATGCAAATTCCCCGCAAATTATCGCTTAACCCGCAAATCCCCGCAAATTCCATTTACCGCCATTCGCGAACCCGCAAATTCCCGCAAATCCCCGAACCCGAAAAAGCAATTTCCCCGCAAATTATCGCTTAACCCGGATATTCCAGCAAATCCCCTTTAGCCTTAAGCCGCTGCACGACACGAACGTGCAGCCATCGGCCTCCCCACGCCTTACGCATGTCGTGGTCGATGGCTTCACTTAGGTCATCGACCTCCCCCGCTTTACGCATGTCGTGGACGATGACACCGGTCCTGATGACGCCACATTCGCGGCGTGCGTGAGACATCCCAGCTAAAAATGAACTGTAGTTTTTTTACAGAAATGATGTATTTTTCAAGTTTTTCTACGGTCAACTGTAGTTTTTTTTGTAGTGCAATATCAACAGTAAAAAAACTTCAGTTATTTTCCAGTTATTGACAAGTATTTTTTCAACCCAAAATTTAAAAAATAGTAAGACTTTATGTCTACAGTAAAACGGCAGTGAATTTCAAGTGATTTTATAGCAATTAATTCACAAAAATTTTCGGTGATGTATCTGCAGTCTGACTGCAGTTTCTGAAGAACTTTACAGGTCTTAATTTTGTAAGTATGATTATTATAATAGTAACTACAGTATAACAGCAGTTACTGTAAGATACTTTTGCAATACACAATGCTGTATGATTGTGTGATATATCCCGAATTTTCTAAAGTGTTTAAAATTGTTTTGATTTTGTGAGAGTTGCATGTTATGAAACACACTTTTTATATACTAATGATAATTAATACTCTTTCCAAGACTTTTAAGGACTTAATTGAAAGTCACATTCCTACCTAACGCAAAATTTTTAGTTCCTCTTTCATTTTAAGCTAAGATAAAAAAAATTAAATTTCACTATGATTTTCAAAATCAGAGAAAAAAAATTAAATTTCACTATGATTTTCAAAATCAGAGAAAAAAAATTAGTTAAATTTCAAAATCGAGGGAGGGGCAGTGGCATCAACCCACCTGTGCCCCTGCCCACAACGGAAAATTCTTAGTTTTTTTTTTTAACTTACTCTAAACGAATAAATTTTGCTATTTTTTTTTTTTTCAAAATCGGAGAAAAAAAATATTAATTAAATTTCAAAAGCCAGGGGGGGGGGGCGGGAAATGAAAAATTTCTTCATTTTTTTTATTGTAAATTACTCGAAAAGTATACATTTTACTATGTTTTTGAAATAGAAGAAAAGGAAATTTTAATTAACTTTTGAAATCCAGGAAGGGGCAATAGTTTTCTCCTACCCCCTACCCTATCCCTAACTGAAAATTCTTAATTCCTCTTTTATTCTAAGATAATTAAAAAAAAATTCAGTATGTTTTTCAAAAGCGAAGAAAATAGTTAACATTTAAATTCAAGGGAGGGGCAATCGCTCAGCTATGCCCCTTCCCCTAACAGGAAATTCTTAGTTTCTTTATTTTTAGTTAGTCGAAAAGAATAAATTTTACTACTTTTCAAAAGTGGAAAAAAATTTTTATTAGTTACATTTTAAAATCCAGGGAGGGGAGGGCAATGAACCTCTCACCCCCCCCCCCCTCCCTCCCTCTTAATGTAAAATTTCTCATTTTTCTATTGAGAGTTACTCGAAAAGTATAAACTTTACTATGTTTTTGAAAACAAAAGAAAAAGAATATTTAATTAATTAAATTTTTAAATTTAGGGAGGGGCAATAGCTCTCTTCTAACTTCGTTCCCATATGAGAAAATTCTTAGTTATTCTTTTATTTTAAGATAAGAGAAAAGATCAAATTTCACTATGTTTTTCAAAAATCAGAGAAAAAAAATAGTTACAATTTAAAATCGAGGGAGGGGCAATGACTCACATATGCCCCCTTCCCCTAACAGAAAGTTCTTAGTTCCTTTATTTTAAGTTATTCGAAAAGAATAAATTTTACTATGTTTTTGTAAATTGGAGAAAAAAATTGCTAATTAAATTTCAAAATCCAGGAAGGGGCAATGAGTCTCACCCCCCCCACACACACACACACACACACTCACACCACCACCAACAACACCAACAACACCCCTTAACTGAAAATTTCTTATTTATTTTCATTTTAAGTTACTCAAAATATTTACATAATGTTTTTGAAAACAGAAGAAAAGAAATTCTTATTAATTAAATTTTAAAATCAAGGTAGGGGCAATAGGTCTCCCTTGCTCACTGCCCCACTATCTTCATAACTAGTTTTTAGTTCCTCTTTTATTTTAAATTACTCGAAAAAAATTTACTATGTTTTTCAAAATCGAAGAAAAAGGAAATTTAATTAGATAAATTTCAAAATCGAGAGGGACAGTGGCCCAACCATTCTTTTATATGTCGCCCATGATTAGAAATTAGAAACACAGATGGGTTTACTCATTGCATATTGCATAAATTGTCTTTCTTCCATATCGGACATACATATAACTTCCAGTTTTCCACTTTTACCTCATAAAAACAAAGAAGAACAACAAAAAAATAGTATAATTTTCTTCCTTTATTTTATTTAAATTTCTCATTTGGACATATGATTTATTTTTCAACCCCTTACAGCTGAATGTCTAACCCTATGGTTTCGTTGCAACTGCAGGAGAAGCATTAAAGAAACACCTCAACTCACGGAAACGCCGGCTTGTTTATGAAAATCGGCGCGGAGTACCACGTTGATTTGCTAAAAGAAGTTCATTTATTTTGCAGTTTGGCGAAAAATATCACCACTGTTTATTGAAATAAAGTGGCTGTATGGGTATTTTTACATTCTCAATCGAAAGAAATTAATTTCAGATCCACACGATTGAGTTAATTTGAATAAAGTGATAACGATTTATAAACCGTCGCAATTTTTGTACAATCATCGTTAGTATTTCAAATCTAGATGAGATTGTACTATTAACGGTTAATGCATGCGAAAAAAAAAAAAAAATTAGGTCCATTTCATATTAACAGGATTAATTAAATTCAAATGTCATCCAAAACATTTGATAAAATTTTGTTTCTGACAATCCAGATAGTTATCCAGATAGTTCGATTTTACTTGATTTAGTGCACTTATCTATTTATAGTAATTAACAATGTTTTATTTCAGATTTAGCTTCAATCAGTATGTTCTTTTAGATTAAAAGTTTCAGAATTTTTATATATCTTACACAGATACTTATCTGTGCTTTGTATTAAAGTATGTTTTGATGTTCAGTTACACAAAAAATAAATACTGAACTTCAAATTATAAATTGATGGCTGCCTAGGATACCTACAATAAGTGCATAACATTTCACAGGTAAGTAACTTATTTTCTTTTTAGGAATGAAACAGTTTTATGTAATACAAAGCGGTTAGACACATTGTGTTAATAACATAACATAGTGTTAATAATAATTTTTATTTAATGAGTACATACTCACTAATTATGTAAAATATTAAATTTTTTAAATGAAGCAATCTTTTTTTACTATCATATGAATTGTGTTATTTTAAAAAGAAAATTTACACTTCTGAATGGTAATAGGGCCAAATTAGTTTTTTTCGTCAATTATGACACTTCTCAGAATCAAATAATAAAGGCAATATTTTGCAATATTATATTTCTACCCACTGTTAAAATTTAGTTTTTTCTTGATACTGATTAGTGAAACTCGTGGGATTTCTATCATATGGTCGATGAATGAATTTAGACTTTCAGAGCACTTTTTCAGATTTTCCCTGCAAGCGATCGAAGAATTATTTTTTTTTCCACATGACAGAGTTTTCATATGCGTTTAAATTTTTTAAATGATTTTTTCATTTATTAAGAAGGATATTGAATGAGCTTGGTACACCGTCATGTTACAATACACACAAGCTAATGTTAAACCACTGAAAATATCCTTAATTATTTTAAATGTTTTTTTTGTGCATAGGAGGACATTGAATGAGCTTAGTACACTGTCATGTTACAATACTCACAAGCTAATGTTAAACAAATGACAATATCCTTAAATTTACGTTAACACTTTGGCTGCCGCCCATTTTTCAAAATCTGTTCCCAGGCACCGAATGCGTGGCTTAAGAGATCTGCATGGGCAGACCCGTGGCCCCAGAGTTGATTTCAGGGGGTGGTCCGGGGAGGGGACACACACATTCCTTCCAAAGCAATGAGAGTCCCCCCGTCCACCCCCTGAAATCAACTCTGGGGCCACGGGACTGCCCGTGCAGATCTCTAAGTCACGCATTCGGTGCCTGGGAACAGATTTTGAAAAATGGGGGCAGCCAAAGTGTTAAGGTAAATTTTTGATCAAAATCCCCAACTAAAGGATTTCTCTTTTTTGTCCAACAATCAACTGGCAAATTTCACCAAATTTTCTGACGACTTAATAACTATTTTCAGTTTTTTTTTCATGCAACTGATTGACAAATTTTGCAATATTATATTTCTACCCACTGGTAAAATGTAGTTTTTTCTTGATACTGATTTGTGAAACTCGTGGGATTTTTATCATATGGTCGATGAATGAATTTCGACTTTCAGACCACTTTTTCAGATTTTCCCTGCAAGCGACAAGGTACAAGTGTGCTGTTTTTTAAACATTTCCGCTCAGTGGCCCTTTTTATCTAGAATCAACACTAGGATAGTGATGATTCTAGAAAAAAGGACTGCTGTATGCGAATTTTTAAAAAAGGGCACTCGCAGAACAGAAGTATAAAAATCTAGGCGCCAGCAGGCAGTTTCTCACCACTAAATTTTATTAGTTCTCTTCACTTAAATTCTTACAAAAAATTTAGGTGAAATATTAGACAAAAAATAACAAATAAAATTTAGTGGTGAGAGACTGCCCATTGGAACCTAAATTTTTTTCTTGCATTCGTGTACCTTGTTCACAAAAAATAATTTGAATTGGTTTTCTTATGGCCGTATCAGACGGGGAACGATAAACAACAAACATTTCCCACAACATTTTACAAAACATGTTCGTTCAGCTTGCTCCGTGTTCGGTAAACAGGTTCTTCAAAGTTTTCGTAGGGTTATCTGTTGTGCATTGACTGGAAGGGTTACCCGATACGTTTGCATATCTTTGGCGTGTTCTCATCTCGTCTCTATTTGACTACAGTGAAACCTCCCTGAACGACCATTTTTTCATGGAACGAAATTTATTCCCATAGGCTCAATACTAATTTTACCTCCTTTCAGAGACCATCCCAGCTGAACTCCCTCCATGAACGACCCATTTCTATGAAGAAAATGAAACAATTCTGTTTCTATCCTGATCGCTTGAAGAAGGTTTTATTAGAAAAATAATTCCGGAGAGCGCATTATTCATCCAACTTCTGAACTAATTTTAGAATTTTTTCTTTTCCGGTAACTTTTTAATGTTTAAACCCCTTTGTGCCTTTTTAGGCAACGAATTTATCTCTGATGACAAATTAAGAATGACGATCAATAACCTCCCCTGCCTATTCTATCAGGAAACTCTCAAAGAAATAGATAATAATAGATTTACTGAACTTTGAATGGACATGAAAATAAAAGTTATAAAAGATGAAACCGTAAAATCAAAGCAAACATCAGTGTTAAAAAGCAGAAACACCAACGTTTAAAAATGCACAAATAATACATGAAAAGCAGCAAACAGCTGTTTCGAATCTACTAGTGAGATTCTTCTTCAGTGCAAGATAGCGAAAAAAGGAACAGCATGCTAGAAAAAGCAAGGCTGAGCAAAAATGCTTGATAACATCTTTCATTGAAGAAGGATCTCGCTAGTAGATTCGAAACAGCTGTTTGCTGCTTTTCATGTATTATTTGTGCATTTTTAAACGTTGGTTTTTCTGCTTTTTAATATTGTTGCGCAAAGGCTTTGTTTGATATTTTTACAAACATCAATGCATTCAGTTTTTAAATTCTGAAGTAATTAACTTATGTAATTAACTTTTGTTTTGATACTTAAATTTTTATATTTCTTCCTAATGTGAAAAATAAATTTTAGTAACATTAATTGTTACCTTTTTTCACAATTAAAATCTAGATTTATACATGACCTCCATTAAGAGACCACCTATTGGAGCGAACCATTTTTATTTCTCGTAAATTTTATTTGTTTACCAGAAAAAAAGCTTGAAATCATGGGGGGTGGGGGGAGAGAAAGAATGAAACAGTACTAGAACAAATTTCACAATCTTTGGTTGAGGGTTTTACCTCTAGCCAGTGTCCATGAAAAAGTCCCCGTTAAATTTAAGGCTAAAAAAAAAAAAAAAAAAAAAAAAAAGGAAGGAAAAGAGCTTTATAATGTGAAACTTTCTGGCCCATTCATGGTTATTTTTGTACATATTAGATCACTTTCGAGGGGAATTGAAATCGAATAGCATCTTTCATTTTTCGAAAAGTGCAACATATCTTAAGTTAAAATCAACTGCTGCTTCACGTCTTTTCATGGGCTACCGGCTTAAAATGTCAAATTCTACAGCATCATTTGAGCAATTAAAAATGAGCCTGAAAATAAGCAGTTTGGATTTGAGTAAATATTTATACATTGGAGTATTTGAGTAAATTTATACACTGGAAAGGTATATTGTTATAGCTATACCCTCTTATTTAAATCAGGTAATAGGTTTAAATAAATAGATTTTTTTCCCTTGTCTTCTTCCCTCCCCCCAAAAAAGGGGGTTTACTTTTAAAAACACACTCACATGATTACTACTTGAAATACAATTTTCCAGATATAAAAATCACCAAAAGCGTTTATAACCAGTTAGAAAACCACTATTCATTTTTTATTTGTTGTTATTACTTGTATTTATTCACACTTTATTGTTTTAATATCCACTTTATTATATTTATTTATTTCTTGGGGAAAGAGGTGTTTGAATCACTTGCCATTGAATGACAATATATGAAAGTTTCATGCATTTAAGTATGAAAATATTTTGTAATTGTGTGAGAAAAATTGTTTAAAATAATTTTATTGATTGAGCAATGCAAATCAGAAATATTATTAAAACTTGATATTAAGATTATTGAAGAAATAGCCAAATACTAAATAAAATGAAAAAAAGAAATTGAAATTGTTTTATACGTTTTAAACTCGATGCATACATTATTTAATGAAGAACCCCACTCTAATTGAGCAGTGACTCTTGTTTTGACATTACCAATACACATAGAATGCTAAGATGCTCTACGGATGGTCTTTTAGTAATTTTTATACCCTTCGCTAAATTTCCGTTTCAAAACAGGACCCTCGACAAAACTTTTCAATTCAAACAGAACCCTTCACAAAATTCTTTGTCTAAGACTTTTCCATCTTAAAACTGAACCTTTTATAAATTTAATCATTTGAAAGATAAATATAACCTGTCACTCTTACATATGTGAAAGAAATATATGTATTTTACATGCATATAACTTCTTAAAAATGTGTGAAGAAGAGCATGAATATAACAAATATTTCAAATTCATAAAATTTAGGCTACATTTTTCACAAATATAAAACATTGTTCACAATTTTTCAATTTCAGGACCCTCTGAGAAAAGCCTGGACTCTTTTAAAGTAATAAGTGTGCCATTATTATTATTATTATTTTCTTTTGCCAAGAAAGAAAAAAATTCTGGCACTTCAATTAGAATAATCTGAAATTTTTATTCGAAGTACGGATAAAAAGGATCTCATTTTTACCAAAACGCTAGTGACTTTGCATATGAGAACATAATGCAATTTAAGTAATATAATCGTTTCAATTGCATACAGTAAAAAAGAAAATCGAGTTTGTATATGCTTAATTACACCACGAATATAGTAAAAAAGTATTAACAAATACATAAAAAAAATAGTGTTTTGATAATACTTATTAAACATTTAAATAATACTGATTTCACGCACCAGCGAAAATTCCTATGCATTTGTTTACAAACATGGGCGACTTGGCGGTGATATTTTCATTACGAAAACAAATCTTTACCTATCTCCTCCCTAGCCCGCTCCAATTGGTTTAGTTCATCAGTGCTGAATAAAAGTCAAACATTTTCCGAGCGATGCGGGAAACGCTCGGTGAGCAAATATACCCAGCAAAATTCTCTCCTTCATCAAGGTCAAGCAACTTTTGCTGACTGAAATGTTTTGTTGGCGAAAATGTTCTGTGAAAGAGTGTCGTCTGATACGGCCATTAGACTCCTTTTTTATTAGTGGTGTACCGAGTAGTACTTTGGCCGAGTACCGAGTACTCGGCCACTGACTACTCGACCGAATACCGAGTAGTTGTGTAATAAGAAAAACTTACTTTTATTTGTATGTGTGAAACTAAATTTTAATCTTGAGTTATTTTATGAGGGGTTTTTGCTTAACTTTTTCTATATTTTGTACACATATTGTTAAATACTGAGTAAATAGTTTTATGAATTATTACATATATTATACATTGATATTCGAATAACTTTTTACTGATCAGTTTGAAATTCTTACAACTACTCGATATTGGCCGAGTACTCGGCCAAAATTTCGCCGAGTATGCCGAATACTCAGTATTTACCGAGTACTCAGTACAGCTCTATTTTTTATCAATAAAATTTTGCAATGTTTTCCTGTGACAGATTGAATTTTGCGATTTTCCCCCCATTTAATGTTATTATGCAATAACTATTTTTCAATTATCAGTTAATGTGACTTATTTAGCAGTTTTTCAGCTGCAATCGGTCGACAAATTTCACATTTTTTAATGCCACCAACTGAAGAATCTTGTGAGTTTTGTCTCGATTGATGAATTTCACGATTGATTTCTGCAACAGGTTGAGAAGTTTCACAATATTTTAAAGCAGCCGACTGAAGAATTGTTCTGTTTTTTTTTGTTTTTGTTTTTTTTCAATAATGGTTGTTAGTTGCGTTTATGATGGCCAGTTATCAGCACGAGGGATATAGGCCCTAACGGGGGGGGGGAGTGCCCTCCGTGGGTGGTCTTTCTAAGGGAACCTAGCCCGTATTTATGCTTGGAAAACCAAGGTCCGAAGAAAACTCTGAAAGATTAGGCCGACGGGCGCTATTGGGATCGAACACAGCACCTCCCGTCTACCAGCTTCGAGAGCAGAACCTCTCGGCCACTGGTGGGGCTTTTCAATAATGGACTGGGGAATTTCATAAATATTTTCATTGAGTGAGTAATGATTTTTGCAATTTTTTTCACGGTACCAATTCTCGAGTTTTGCAATATTTTATTTCTACTGATCGGGGAAATGTGCGGGAGCTTCCTTGCGATTGATTTGCAAAACTCGTGCGATTTTTTTCATATTGTCGATGGATGAATTTCACAGATTTTCACCACGGCCGATCGAAGAATTTCATTATTTCTCTTACTTTTTGAACTTTTTTAATATTTTCATCCTTTTAGATTGGATTTTTTTACAGAGCCCTCCGATAAATGTCATTTATAATATATAAAAATTTCATAGAGGAGTGAGGATGTATTCCAGGTGGTGCAACCCCCCACTTTTCAAAATTTTGCCGACATCCCTCATGTAACTTGTTAGAAAGGCCCCATCACCACTTATTTATGTTATGCACATCCGGCTTTCCTCACCTGCTTTGCCCCCCCCCCCTCCAAGGGGGAACTTTTCCAAATTTTGCCATCATGCCTTGTGACATACTGTTGGAAAGCCCTGTGAGCACTTATTCATGTTGTGCACATCCGGTTTCCCCCCCCCTAGGGGGCACTTTTCTAAATTTTGCAGTCACCCATCATGTGACATATTGTTGGAAAGGCCTAATACCACTTATTCATGTTATGCACATCCGGCTTCTCTTACCCCACTTTGCCCACCCCCCCAAGGGGGGCACTTTTCTAAAGTTTGCAGTCACCCATCATGTGACATATTGTTGGAAAGGCCTAATACCACTTATTCATGTTATGCATATCCGGTTTCCCTCCCCCCACTTTGCCCCCCTCAAGGGGGGCACTTTTCTAAATTTTGCAGTCACCCATTATGTGACATATTGTTGGAAAGGTCTAATACCACTTGTTCATGTTATGCACATCCGGCTTCCCTCCCCCCACTTTGCCCCCCTCAAGAGGGGCACTTTTCTAAATTTTGCAGTCACCCATTATGTGACATATTGTTGGAAAGGTCTAATACCACTTATTCATGTTATGCACATCCGGCTTCCCTCACCCCACTTTGCCCCCCCCAAAGGGGGCACTTTTCTAAATTTTGAAGTCACCCATCATGTGACATATCGTTGGAAAGGCCTAATACCACTTATTCATGTTATGCACATCCGGCTTCCCTCACCCCACTTTGCCCCCCCAAGGGGGGCACTTTTCTAAAGTTTGCAGTCACCCATCATGTGACATATTGTTGGAAAGGCCTAATACCACTTATTCATGTTATGCACATCCGGTTCTCCCCCCACACACTTTGCTCCCCCCTGAGGGGTCACTTTTCTAAATTTTGCTGACACCCCTCGTGTGACGCATTGCTGGAAAGGCCAACGGCTACTTATTCAAGTTATGCACATTTGGCTTTCCTCCCCACACTTCCCCCCCAAGGGGGGCACTTTTCTAAATTTTGCAGTCACCCATCATGTGACATATTGTTGGAAAGGCCTAATACCACTTATTCATGTTATGCACACATCCAACTTCCCTCACCCCACTTTGCCCACCCCCCCTAAGGGGGGCACTTTTCTAAATTTTGCCTTCACCCATCATGTAACATATTGTTGGAAAGGCCTAATACCACTTATTCATGTTATGCACATCCGGTTTCCCTACCCCCACTTTGCCCCCCCCCAACGGGGCACTTTTTCTAAATTTTGGAGTCACCCACCATGTGGCATTTTGTTGGAAAGGCCTAATACGACTTATTTATGTTATGCACATCCGGCATTTCTCCCCATATTTTCTAATAAATTTTTAAAAGGCTACAGTCAAACTGCAAAAAAAATGTAGTTGGGAGACTGCGGTGATTTGGCACAAATCCCTGCAGTTCTTTTGAAGTCGACATAACTATAAATTGACTGCGGTGAGTGTGTAGTTATCAACTACACATTTACTGCGGTTAATTTATAGTTATGTCGACTTCAAAAACACTGCAGGGATTTGTGCCAAATCACCGCAGTCTTCCAACTACATTTTTTTTAAAGTTTCACTGCAGTTCATTTTTAGCTGGGATGTCCCATCGGCTTACCCTTGTCGATGTTGAAGCCGACCCGAAACCGCAAATTCCCCTTTATCGCAAATCACCCGCAAATTCCCGACCCGAAACCGCAAATTCCCTGCAAATTATCGCTTAACCCGCAAATCCTCGCAAATTCCATTTATCGCCATTCGCGCACCCGCAAATTCCGGCAAATCCCCGACCCGAAACCGCAATTTCCCGCAAATTATCGGTTAACCCGCAAATTCATTTATCGCCATTCGTGAACCCGCAAATTCTCACAAATCCCCGACCCGAAACCGCAAATTCCTCGCAAATTATCGCTTAACCCGCAAATTCTATTTATCGCCATTGGCGAACCCGCAAATTTCCGCTAATCCCCGACCCGAAACCGCAAATTCCCCGCAAATTATCGCTTAACCCGCAAATTCCATTTATCGCCATTCGCGAACCCTCAAATTCCCGCAAATTACCGCAAATCCCTGACCCGAAACCGCAAATTCCCCGCAAATTATCTCTAAACACGGATATTCCCGCAAATCCCCTTTACCCCTTAGCCGCTGCACGACACGAACGTGCAGCCATCGGCCTCCCCACGCCTTACGCATGTCGTGGTCGATGGCTTCACTTAGGTCATCGACCTCCCCCGCTTTACGCATGTCGTGGACGATGACACCGGTCCTGATGACGCCACATTCGCGGCGTGCGTGAGACATGTCCCATCGGCTTACCCTTGTCGATGTTGAAGCCGACCCGAAACCGCAAATTCCCCTTTATCGCAAATCACCCGCAAATTCCCGACCCGAAACCGCAAATTCCCCGCAAATTATCGCTTAACCAGAATATCCCCGTAAATTCCATTTATCGCCATTCGCGAACCCGCAAATTCCCTCAAATCCCCGACCCGAAACCGCAAATTTCTGACAAATTATCGCTTAACACGCAAATTCCATTTATCGCCATTGGCGAACCCGCAAATTTCCGCTAATCCCCGACCCGAAACCGCAAATTCCCCGCAAATTATCGCTTAACCCGCAAATTCCATTTATCGCCATTCGCGAACCCTCAAATTCCCGCAAATTACCGCAAATCCCTGACCCGAAACCGCAAATTCCCCGCAAATTATCTCTAAACACGGATATTCCCGCAAATCCCCTTTACCCCTTAGCCGCTGCACGACACGAACGTGCAGCCATCGGCCTCCCCACGCCTTACGCATGTCGTGGTCGATGGCTTCACTTAGGTCATCGACCTCCCCCGCTTTACGCATGTCGTGGACGATGACACCGGTCCTGATGACGCCACATTCGCGGCGTGCGTGAGACATGTCCCATCGGCTTACCCTTGTCGATGTTGAAGCCGACCCGAAACCGCAAATTCCCCTTTATCGCAAATCACCCGCAAATTCCCGACCCGAAACCGCAAATTCCCCGCAAATTATCGCTTAACCCGAATATCCCCGTAAATTCCATTTATCGCCATTCGCGAACCCGCAAATTCCCTCAAATCCCCGACCCGAAACCGCAAATTCCTGACAAATTATCGCTTAACACGCAAATTCCATTTATCGCCATTGGCGAACCCGCAAATTTCCGCAAATCCCTGACTTGAAACCGCAAATTCCCCGCAAATATCGATTAACCCGCAAATTCCGTTTATCGCCATTCGCGAACCCTCAAATTACCGCAAATCCCTGACCCGAAACCGCAAATTATCGCTAAACCCGGATATTCCCGCAAATCCCCTTTACTCCTTAGCCGCTGCACGACACGAACGTGCAGCCATCGGCCTCCCCACGCCTTACGCATGTCGTGGTCGATGGCTTCACTTAGGTCATCGGCCTCCCCCGCTTTACGCATGTCGTGGACGATGACACCGGTCCTGATGACGCCACATTCGCGGCGTGCGTGAGACATGTCCCATCGGCTTACCCTTGTCGATGTTGAAGCCGACCCGAAACCGCAAATTCCCCTTTATCGCAAATCACCCGCAAATTCCCGACCCGAAACCGCAAATTCCCCGCAACTTATCGCTTAACCCGCAAATCCCCGCAAATCCCCGACCCGAAACCGCAATTTCCCGCAAATTATCGCTTAACCCGCAAATTCATTTATCGCCATTCGCGAACCCGCAAATTCCCACAAATCCCCGACCCGAAACCGCAAATTCCTCGCAAATTATCGCTTAACACGCAAATTCCATTTATCGCCATTGGCGAACCCGCAAATTTCCGCAAATCCCTGACTTGAAACCACAAATTCCCCGCAAATATCGCTTAACCTGCAAATTCCGATTATCGCCATTCGCGAACCCTCAAATTACCGCAAATCCCTGACCCGAAACCGCAAATTCCCGAAACCGTAATAAATGTTGAATATTTCATTAATGTTTCAAAATTTAAATTATTTAAAAATTAAATAAACCTATATAAAGAGAAAATAGGCGATATTTTAAAAGACATTTCATATAAATTTTCTTACTGTTTAATATAATAAAAATACACATGCCTCTTTTGCATCGCATCCAACATATGTCCCGATCGATCTCTTAAATGATACGAATTTGAGTGTCGGAAGTTACTAGAATTGAATGGTGTAAAAAGCACCAGTCACATTTTATAATAAGAAACTGTTTCATAAAAAAGAGAAAGTACATGTTTAAAATTCTATTCAAATGTAAATCATATGCAATAAACTTTTAAATGAAAATTTCAGATTGAATATTTTTTTTTAAGTTCATGTATTTTAAAACAAAACAGCGTTACATCATCGTTTTCGAGGTCAGTGTTTTTGAAATTGACACGTGTAGAGAATGATGTAGAAATAAAAATTTGGTACTTTTTATTGTTGAAATAAACAGAAACTTATTGTTACATCAACGGTTTACGTGCTACTGTTTTTAAAAATGACGAGTATAGGGAGTGATGTAGAAAATGAAAATTTGGAAGGAATTGTTCGACTTATAAATATATTTACATATATATATATATATATATATATATATATATATTTGTGTGTATAATATTTGTTACATACAGTATTTATATGCTTAGTTATAAATTATTAAATATTTCAATTAGTGAAATATTGAAAACTTCTTATGTATTGTAAATTCATAAATTGTATGTTCATTTATCCACTTCTCAATGAGCGTCTCTTATGCTTCTTTACATTTACTACATATTTGTGTGTATAAATACCCTTTACAAACAGTATTTATATACTTTATTAAAATTTATAAAATATTTCAACGTTTAAATACTGAAAACTTCCTATGAGTAAAGTATAGGTTCAATAATGTCATTCTCAATGCGCGTCCGTTATTTCTTTTAATATTTTGCCATCACTATTTTTGACTAACTTGTATTTATATAATGTTTTATAACTTTAACATGTAAAGGTTTATATGAATAATTTTATTGATACTAAACATATTAGACATTGTGTGTCTGTATAAATAAGATTTTCTGAGCCCTCAATATTTGAAACATTCATTAAAATATTTGTTGTTATTCGGTATTTTATACAGTTCGCGAAGATTTATAGTAATAATCATTTTACAGCTAGTTATTACTTCTGAAACTAATCCTACTGACATTAGACATGAATAAATGATTAAACTATTTATTACGTGTAAAACGCATGTTTTTATAATGTAAAGTAAAATATTATTTCATTTAATTTGAATATTGAACTATACGCAAACTTGTTTATTTCAATAGCAAAACGTACTTCTATTATTTAATTGAGATCCACATAATCCTAAAACTTTTCTTGTCCCTTGTTCTTTAAACCTGCAAACTCCACTTCCAACCCAACGACCAACTAAATAATTTATTACTCTCTCGGTGTTTTTGTTAGCTTCATTTGTTAACATAGACTTGTTAACACATGTAATAGACACGTATAGAGAATATTGTAGAAATAAAAATTTGTTATTTTTAATAGTTGAAATAAACAGAAACTTATTGTTACATCAAAGGTTTGGGTGCTACTGTTTTTAAAATTGACTTTAATAGGGAGTGATGTAAAAAATGAAAATTGGGAAGGAATTGTTTGACTTATAAATATATTTATATATATATATATATTTGTGTGTATAATATTTGTTACGTACAGTATTTATATACAATGTTATAAAATATTAAATACTTCAATAAGTGAAAGATTGAAAACTTCTTATGAGTTAATTGTATGCTCATATATCCCCTTCTCAATGAGCGTCTCTTATGGTTCTTTACATTTACTACATATTTGTGTGTATAAATACCCTTTACATACAGTGTTTATGTACTTTATTAAAATTTATAAAATACTACAAATTATCTCTTAACCCGCAAATTCCCCAAATTCCATTTATTGCCATTCGCGAACCCGCAAATTCACGCAAATCCCCTACCCGAAACCGCATCGCAAATTACCGGCAAATTCCCGACCCAAAAATGCAAATTCCCCGCAACTTATCGCTTAATGCGCAAATCCCCGCAAATTCCATTTATCGCCATTCGCGAACCCGCAAATTCCCGCAAATCCCCGACCCGATAAAGCAATTTCCCCGCAAATTATCGCTTAACCCGGATATTCCCGCAAATCCCCTTTACCCTTAAGCCGCTGCACGACACGAACGTGCAGCCATCGGCCTCCCCACGCCTTACGCATGTCGTGGTCGATGGCTTCACTTAGGTCATCGACCTCCCCCGCTTTACGCATGTCGTGGACGATGACACCGGTCCTGATGACGCCACATTCGCGGCGTGCGTGAGACATGTCCCATCGGCTTACCCTTGTCGATGTTGAAGCCGACCCGAAACCGCAAATTCCCCTTTATCGCAAATCACCCGCAAATTCCAGACCCGAAACCGCAAATTCCCCGCAAATTATCGCTTAACCCGCAAATTCCATATATCGCCATTCGCGCACCCGCAAATTCCCGCAAATCCCCGACCCGAAACCGCAATTTCCCGCAAATTATCGCTTAACCCGCAAATTCATTTATCGCCATTCGCGAACCCGCAAATTCCCACAAATCCCCGACCCGAAACCGCAAATTCCTCGCAAATTATCGTTTAACACGCAAATTCCATTTATCGCCATTGGCGAAGCCGCAAATTTCCGCAAATCCCTGACTTGAAACTGCAAATTCCCCGCAAATTCCGTTTATCGCCATTCGCGAACCCTCAAATTACCGCAAATCCCTGACCCGAAACCGCAAATTCTCCGCAAATTATCGCTAAACCCGGATATTCCCGCAAATCCCCTTTACCCCTTAGCCGCTGCACGACACGAACGTGCAGCCATCGGCCTCCCCACGCCTTACGCATGTCGTGGTCGATGGCTTCACTTAGGTCATCGACCTCCCCCGCTTTACGCATGTCGTGGACGATGACACCGGTCCTGATGACGCCACATTCGCGGCGTGCGTGAGACATGTCCCATCGGCTTACCCTTGTCGATGTTGAAGCCGACCCGAAACCGCAAATTCCCCTTTATCGCAAATCACCCGTAAATTCCCGACCCGAAACCGCAAATAGCCCGCAAATTATCGCTTAACCCGCAAATCCCCGCAAATTCCATTTATCGCCATTCGCGAACCCGCAAATTCCCGCAAATCCCCGACCCGAAAAAGCAATTTCCCCGCAAATTATCGCTTAACCCGGATATTCCCGCAAATCCCCTTTACCCTTCAGCCGCTGCACGACGCGAACGTGCAGCCATCGGCCTCCCCACGCCTTACGCATGTCGTGGTCGATGGCTTCACTTAGGTCATCGACCTCCCCCGCTTTACGCATGTCATGGACGATGACACCGGTCCTGATGACGCCACATTCGCGGCGTGCGCGAGACATGTCCCATCGGCTTACCCTTGTCGATGTTGAAGCCGACCCGAAACCGCAAATTCCCCTTTATCGCAAATCACCCGCAAATTCCCGACCCGAAACCGCAAATGCACCGCAAATTATCGCTTAACCCGCAAATCCCCGCAAATTCCATTTATCACCATTCGCGCACACGCAAATTCCCGCAAATCCCCGACCCGAAACCGCAATTTCCCGCAAATTATCGCTTAACCCGCAAATTCATTTATCGCCATTCGCGAACCCGCAAATTCCCACAAATCCCCGACCCGAAACCGCAAATTCCTCGCAAATTATCGCTTAACACGCAAATTCCATTTATCGCCATTGGCGAACCCGCAAATTTCCGCAAATCCCTGACTTGAAACCGCAAATTCCCCGCAAATTCCGTTTATCGCCATTCGCGAACCCTCAAATTACCGCAAATCCCTGACCCGAAACCGCAAATTCCCCGCAAATTATCGCTAAACCCGGATATTCCCGTAAATCCCCTTTACCCCTTAGCCGCTGCACGACACGAACGTGCAGCCATCGGCCTCCCCACGCCTTACGCATGTCGTGGTCGACGGCTTCACTTAGGTCATCGACCTCCCCCGCTTTACGCATGTCGTGGACGATGACACCGGTCCTGATGACGCCACATTCGCGGCGTGCGTGAGACATGTCCCATCGGCTTACCCTTGTCGATGTTGAAGCCGACCCGAAACCGCAAATTCCCCGCAAATCCCCGCAAATTCCATTTATCGCCATTCGCGCACACGCAAATTCCCGCAAATCCCCGACCCGAAACCGCAATTTCCCGCAAATTATCGCTTAACACGCAAATTCCATTTATCGCCATTGGCGAACCCGCAAATTTCCGCAAATCCCTGACTTGAAACCGCAAATTCCCCGCAAATATCGCTTAACCCGCCAATTCCGTTTATCGCCATTCGCGAACCCTCAAATTACCGCAAATCCCTGACCCGAAACCGCAAATTCCCGAAACCGTAATAAATGTTGAATATTTCATTAATGTTTCAAAATTTAAATTATTTAAAAATTAAATAAACCTATATAAAGAGAAAATAGGCGATATTTTAAAAGACATTTCATATAAATTTTCTTACTGTTTAATATAATAAAAATACACATGCCTCTTTTGCATCGCATCCAACATATGTCCCGATCGATCTCTTAAATGATACGAATTTGAGTGTCGGAAGTTACTAGAATTGAATGGTGTAAAAAGCACCAGTCACATTTTATAATAAGAAACTGTTTCATAAAAAAGAGAAAGTACATGTTTAAAATTCTATTCAAATGTAAATCATATGCAATAAACTTTTAAACGAAAATTTCAGATTGAATATTTTTTTTTAAGTTCATGTATTTTAAAACAAAACAGCGTTACATCATCGTTTTCGAGGCCAGTGTTTTTGAAATTGACACGTGTAGAGAATGATGTAGAATTAAAAATTTGGTATTTTTTATTGTTGAAATAAACAGAAACTTATTGTTACATCAACGGTTTACGTGCTACTGTATTTAAAAATGACGAGTATAGGGAGTGATGTAGAAAATGAATATTTGGAAGGTATTGTTCGACTTATAAATATATTTACATATATATATATATTTATATATATATATTTGTGTGTATAATATTTGTTACATACAGTATTTATATGCTTAGTTATAAATTATTAAATATTACAATTAGTGAAATATTGAAAACTTCTTATGAGTAAATTTTATGTTCATTTATCCACTTCTCAATGAGCGTGTCTTATGCTTCTTTACATTTACTACATATTTGTGTGTATAAATACCCTTTACAAACAGTATTTATATACTTTATTAAAATTTATAAAATATTTCAACGTTTAAATACTGAAAACTTCCTATGAGTAAAGTATAGGTTCAATAATGTCATTCTCAATGCGCGTCCGTTATTTCTTTTAATATTTTGCCATCACTATTTTTGACTAACTTGTATTTATATAATGTTTTATAACTTTAACATGTAAAGGTTTATATGAATAATTTTATTGATACTAAACATATTAGACATTGTGTGTCTGTATAAATAAGATTTTCTGAGCCCTCAATATTTGAAACATTCATTAAAATATTTGTTGTTATTCGGTATTTTATACAGTTCGCGAAGATTTATAGTAATAATCATTTTACAGCTAGTTATTATTTCTGAAACTAATCCTACTGACATTAGACATGAATAAAAGATTAAACTATTTATTACGTGTAAAACGCATGTTTTTAAAATGTAAAGTAAAATATTATTTCATTTAATTTGAATATTGAACTATACGCAAACTTGTTTATTTCAATAGCAAAACGTACTTCTATTATTTAATTGAGATCCACATAATCCTAAAACTTTTCTTGTCCCTTGTTCTTTAAACCTGCAAACTCCACTTCCAACCCAACGACCAACTAAATAATTTATTACTCTCTCGGTGTTATTGTTAGCTTCATTTGTTAACATAGACTTGTTAACACATGTAATAGACACGTATAGAGAATATTGTAGAAATAAAAATTTGTTATTTTTAATAGTTGAAATAAACAGAAACTTATTGTTACATCAACGGTTTGGGTGCTACTGTTTTTAAAATTGACTTTAATAGGGAGTGATGTAAAAAATGAAAATTGGGAAGGAATTGTTTGACTTATAAATATATTTATATATATATATATATATATTTGTGTGTATAATATTTGTTACGTACAGTATTTATATACAATGTTATAAAATATTAAATACTTCAATAAGTGAAAGATTGAAAACTTCTTATGAGTAAATTGTATGTTCATATATCCCCTTCTCAATGAGCGTCTCTTATGGTTCTTTACATTTACTACATATTTGTGTGTATAAATACCCTTTACATACAGTGTTTATGTACTTTATTAAAATTTATAAAATACTACAAATTATCGCTTAACCCGCAAATTCCCCAAATTCCATTTATTGCCATTCGCGAACCCGCAAATTCACGCAAATCCCCTACCCTAAACCGCATCGCAAATTACCAGCAAATTCCCGACCCAAAAATGCAAATTCCCCGCAAATTATCGCTTAACCCGCAAATCCCCGCAAATTCCATTTACCGCCATTCGCGAACCCGCAAATTCCCGCAAATCCCCGAACCCGAAAAAGCAATTTCCCCGCAAATTATCGCTTAACCCGGATATTCCAGCAAATCCCCTTTAGCCTTAAGCCGCTGCACGACACGAACGTGCAGCCATCGGCCTCCCCACGCCTTACGCATGTCGTGGTCGATGGCTTCACTTAGGTCATCGACCTCCCCCGCTTTACGCATGTCGTGGACGATGACACCGGTCCTGATGACGCCACATTCGCGGCGTGCGTGAGACATCCCAGCTAAAAATGAACTGTAGTTTTTTTACAGAAATGATGTATTTTTCAAGTTTTTCTACGGTCAACTGTAGTTTTTTTTGTAGTGCAATATCAACAGTAAAAAAACTTCAGTTATTTTCCAGTTATTGACAAGTATTTTTTCAACCCAAAATTTAAAAAATAGTAAGACTTTATGTCTACAGTAAAACGGCAGTGAATTTCAAGTGATTTTATAGCAATTAATTCACAAAAATTTTCGGTGATGTATCTGCAGTCTGACTGCAGTTTCTGAAGAACTTTACAGGTCTTAATTTTGTAAGTATGATTATTATAATAGTAACTACAGTATAACAGCAGTTACTGTAAGATACTTTTGCAATACACAATGCTGTATGATTGTGTGATATATCCCGAATTTTCTAAAGTGTTTAAAATTGTTTTGATTTTGTGAGAGTTGCATGTTATGAAACACACTTTTTATATACTAATGATAATTAATTACTCTTTCCAAGACTTTTAAGGACTTAATTGAAAGTCACATTCCTACCTAACGCAAAATTTTTAGTTCCTCTTTCATTTTAAGCTAAGATAAAAAAAATTAAATTTCACTATGATTTCAAAATCAGAGAAAAAAAATTAAATTTCACTATGATTTTCAAAATCAGAGAAAAAAAATTAGTTAAATTTCAAAATCGAGGGAGGGGCAGTGGCATCAACCCACCTGTGCCCCTGCCCACAACGGAAAATTCTTAGTTTTTTTTTTTAACTTACTCTAAACGAATAAATTTTGCTATTTTTTTTTTTTTCAAAATCGGAGAAAAAAAATATTAATTAAATTTCAAAAGCCAGGGGGGGGGGGCGGGAAATGAAAAATTTCTTCATTTTTTTTATTGTAAATTACTCGAAAAGTATACATTTTACTATGTTTTTGAAATAGAAGAAAAGGAAATTTTAATTAACTTTTGAAATCCAGGAAGGGGCAATAGTTTTCTCCTACCCCCTACCCTATCCCTAACTGAAAATTCTTAATTCCTCTTTTATTCTAAGATAATTAAAAAAAAATTCAGTATGTTTTTCAAAAGCGAAGAAAATAGTTAACATTTAAATTCAAGGGAGGGGCAATCGCTCAGCTATGCCCCTTCCCCTAACAGGAAATTCTTAGTTTCTTTATTTTTAGTTAGTCGAAAAGAATAAATTTTACTACTTTTCAAAAGTGGAAAAAATTTTTTATTAGTTACATTTTAAAATCCAGGGAGGGGAGGGCAATGAACCTCTCACCCCCCCCCCCTCCCTCCCTCTTAATGTAAAATTTCTCATTTTTCTATTGAGAGTTACTCGAAAAGTATAAACTTTACTATGTTTTTGAAAACAAAAGAAAAAGAATATTTAATTAATTAAATTTTTAAATTTAGGGAGGGGCAATAGCTCTCTTCTAACTTCGTTCCCATATGAGAAAATTCTTAGTTATTCTTTTATTTTAAGATAAGAGAAAAGATCAAATTTCACTATGTTTTTCAAAAATCAGAGAAAAAAAATAGTTACAATTTAAAATCGAGGGAGGGGCAATGACTCACATATGCCCCCTTCCCCTAACAGAAAGTTCTTAGTTCCTTTATTTTAAGTTATTCGAAAAGAATAAATTTTACTATGTTTTTGTAAATTGGAGAAAAAAATTGCTAATTAAATTTCAAAATCCAGGAAGGGGCAATGAGTCTCACCCCCCCCCCACACACACACACACACACACCTCACACCACCACCAACAACACCAACAACACCCCTTAACTGAAAATTTCTTATTTATTTTCATTTTAAGTTACTCAAAATATTTACATAATGTTTTTGAAAACAGAAGAAAAGAAATTCTTATTAATTAAATTTTAAAATCAAGGTAGGGGCAATAGGTCTCCCTTGCTCACTGCCCCACTATCTTCATAACTAGTTTTTAGTTCCTCTTTTATTTTAAATTACTCGAAAAAAATTTACTATGTTTTTCAAAATCGAAGAAAAAGGAAATTTAATTAGATAAATTTCAAAATCGAGAGGGACAGTGGCCCAACCATTCTTTTATATGTCGCCCATGATTAGAAATTAGAAACACAGATGGGTTTACTCATTGCATATTGCATAAATTGTCTTTCTTCCATATCGGACATACATATAACTTCCAGTTTTCCACTTTTACCTCATAAAAACAAAGAAGAACAACAAAAAAATAGTATAATTTTCTTCCTTTATTTTATTTAAATTTCTCATTTGGACATATGATTTATTTTTCAACCCCTTACAGCTGAATGTCTAACCCTATGGTTTCGTTGCAACTGCAGGAGAAGCATTAAAGAAACACCTCAACTCACGGAAACGCCGGCTTGTTTATGAAAATCGGCGCGGAGTACCACGTTGATTTGCTAAAAGAAGTTCATTTATTTTGCAGTTTGGCGAAAAATATCACCACTGTTTATTGAAATAAAGTGGCTGTATGGGTATTTTTACATTCTCAATCGAAAGAAATTAATTTCAGATCCACACGATTGAGTTAATTTGAATAAAGTGATAACGATTTATAAACCGTCGCAATTTTTGTACAATCATCGTTAGTATTTCAAATCTAGATGAGATTGTACTATTAACGGTTAATGCATGCGAAAAAAAAAAAAAAAAATTAGGTCCATTTCATATTAACAGGATTAATTAAATTCAAATGTCATCCAAAACATTTGATAAAATTTTGTTTCTGACAATCCAGATAGTTATCCAGATAGTTCGATTTTACTTGATTTAGTGCACTTATCTATTTATAGTAATTAACAATGTTATTTCAGATTTAGCTTCAATCAGTATGTTCTTTTAGATTAAAAGTTTCAGAATTTTTATATATCTTACACAGATACTTATCTGTGCTTTGTATTAAAGTATGTTTTGATGTTCAGTTACACAAAAAATAAATACTGAACTTCAAATTATAAATTGATGGCTGCCTAGGATACCTACAATAAGTGCATAACATTTCACAGGTAAGTAACTTATTTTCTTTTTAGGAATGAAACAGTTTTATGTAATACAAAGCGGTTAGACACATTGTGTTAATAACATAACATAGTGTTAATAATAATTTTTATTTAATGAGTACATACTCACTAATTATGTAAAATATTAAATTTTTTAAATGAAGCAATCTTTTTTTACTATCATATGAATTGTGTTATTTTAAAAAGAAAATTTACACTTCTGAATGGTAATAGGGCCAAATTAGTTTTTTTCGTCAATTATGACACTTCTCAGAATCAAATAATAAAGGCAATATTTTGCAATATTATATTTCTACCCACTGTTAAAATTTAGTTTTTTCTTGATACTGATTAGTGAAACTCGTGGGATTTCTATCATATGGTCGATGAATGAATTTAGACTTTCAGAGCACTTTTTCAGATTTTCCCTGCAAGCGATCGAAGAATTATTTTTTTTTCCACATGACAGAGTTTTCATATGCGTTTAAATTTTTTAAATGATTTTTTCATTTATTAAGAAGGATATTGAATGAGCTTGGTACACCGTCATGTTACAATACACACAAGCTAATGTTAAACCACTGAAAATATCCTTAATTATTTTAAATGTTTTTTTTGTGCATAGGAGGACATTGAATGAGCTTAGTACACTGTCATGTTACAATACTCACAAGCTAATGTTAAACAAATGACAATATCCTTAAATTTACGTTAACACTTTGGCTGCCGCCCATTTTTCAAAATCTGTTCCCAGGCACCGAATGCGTGGCTTAAGAGATCTGCATGGGCAGACCCGTGGCCCCAGAGTTGATTTCAGGGGGTGGTCCGGGGAGGGGACACACACATTCCTTCCAAAGCAATGAGAGTCCCCCCGTCCACCCCCTGAAATCAACTCTGGGGCCACGGGACTGCCCGTGCAGATCTCTAAGTCACGCATTCGGTGCCTGGGAACAGATTTTGAAAAATGGGGGCAGCCAAAGTGTTAAGGTAAATTTTTGATCAAAATCCCCAACTAAAGGATTTCTCTTTTTTGTCCAACAATCAACTGGCAAATTTCACCAAATTTTCTGACGACTTAATAACTATTTTCAGTTTTTTTTTCATGCAACTGATTGACAAATTTTGCAATATTATATTTCTACCCACTGGTAAAATGTAGTTTTTTCTTGATACTGATTTGTGAAACTCGTGGGATTTTTATCATATGGTCGATGAATGAATTTCGACTTTCAGACCACTTTTTCAGATTTTCCCTGCAAGCGACAAGGTACAAGTGTGCTGTTTTTTAAACATTTCCGCTCAGTGGCCCTTTTTATCTAGAATCAACACTAGGATAGTGATGATTCTAGAAAAAAGGACTGCTGTATGCGAATTTTTAAAAAAGGGCACTCGCAGAACAGAAGTATAAAAATCTAGGCGCCAGCAGGCAGTTTCTCACCACTAAATTTTATTAGTTCTCTTCACTTAAATTCTTACAAAAAATTTAGGTGAAATATTAGACAAAAAATAACAAATAAAATTTAGTGGTGAGAGACTGCCCATTGGAACCTAAATTTTTTTCTTGCATTCGTGTACCTTGTTCACAAAAAATAATTTGAATTGGTTTTCTTATGGCCGTATCAGACGGGGAACGATAAACAACAAACATTTCCCACAACATTTTACAAAACATGTTCGTTCAGCTTGCTCCGTGTTCGGTAAACAGGTTCTTCAAAGTTTTCGTAGGGTTATCTGTTGTGCATTGACTGGAAGGGTTACCCGATACGTTTGCATATCTTTGGCGTGTTCTCATCTCGTCTCTATTTGACTACAGTGAAACCTCCCTGAACGACCATTTTTTCATGGAACGAAATTTATTCCCATAGGCTCAATACTAATTTTACCTCCTTTCAGAGACCATCCCAGCTGAACTCCCTCCATGAACGACCCATTTCTATGAAGAAAATGAAACAATTCTGTTTCTATCCTGATCGCTTGAAGAAGGTTTTATTAGAAAAATAATTCCGGAGAGCGCATTATTCATCCAACTTCTGAACTAATTTTAGAATTTTTTCTTTTCCGGTAACTTTTTAATGTTTAAACCCCTTTGTGCCTTTTTAGGCAACGAATTTATCTCTGATGACAAATTAAGAATGACGATCAATAACCTCCCCTGCCTATTCTATCAGGAAACTCTCAAAGAAATAGATAATAATAGATTTACTGAACTTTGAATGGACATGAAAATAAAAGTTATAAAAGATGAAACCGTAAAATCAAAGCAAACATCAGTGTTAAAAAGCAGAAACACCAACGTTTAAAAATGCACAAATAATACATGAAAAGCAGCAAACAGCTGTTTCGAATCTACTAGTGAGATTCTTCTTCAGTGCAAGATAGCGAAAAAAGGAACAGCATGCTAGAAAAAGCAAGGCTGAGCAAAAATGCTTGATAACATCTTTCATTGAAGAAGGATCTCGCTAGTAGATTCGAAACAGCTGTTTGCTGCTTTTCATGTATTATTTGTGCATTTTTAAACGTTGGTTTTTCTGCTTTTTAATATTGTTGCGCAAAGGCTTTGTTTGATATTTTTACAAACATCAATGCATTCAGTTTTTAAATTCTGAAGTAATTAACTTATGTAATTAACTTTTGTTTTGATACTTAAATTTTTATATTTCTTCCTAATGTGAAAAATAAATTTTAGTAACATTAATTGTTACCTTTTTTCACAATTAAAATCTAGATTTATACATGACCTCCATTAAGAGACCACCTATTGGAGCGAACCATTTTTATTTCTCGTAAATTTTATTTGTTTACCAGAAAAAAAGCTTGAAATCATGGGGGGTGGGGGGAGAGAAAGAATGAAACAGTACTAGAACAAATTTCACAATCTTTGGTTGAGGGTTTTACCTCTAGCCAGTGTCCATGAAAAAGTCCCCGTTAAATTTAAGGCTAAAAAAAAAAAAAAAAAAAAAAAAAAGGAAGGAAAAGAGCTTTATAATGTGAAACTTTCTGGCCCATTCATGGTTATTTTTGTACATATTAGATCACTTTCGAGGGGAATTGAAATCGAATAGCATCTTTCATTTTTCGAAAAGTGCAACATATCTTAAGTTAAAATCAACTGCTGCTTCACGTCTTTTCATGGGCTACCGGCTTAAAATGTCAAATTCTACAGCATCATTTGAGCAATTAAAAATGAGCCTGAAAATAAGCAGTTTGGATTTGAGTAAATATTTATACATTGGAGTATTTGAGTAAATTTATACACTGGAAAGGTATATTGTTATAGCTATACCCTCTTATTTAAATCAGGTAATAGGTTTAAATAAATAGATTTTTTTCCCTTGTCTTCTTCCCTCCCCCCAAAAAAGGGGGTTTACTTTTAAAAACACACTCACATGATTACTACTTGAAATACAATTTTCCAGATATAAAAATCACCAAAAGCGTTTATAACCAGTTAGAAAACCACTATTCATTTTTTATTTGTTGTTATTACTTGTATTTATTCACACTTTATTGTTTTAATATCCACTTTATTATATTTATTTATTTCTTGGGGAAAGAGGTGTTTGAATCACTTGCCATTGAATGACAATATATGAAAGTTTCATGCATTTAAGTATGAAAATATTTTGTAATTGTGTGAGAAAAATTGTTTAAAATAATTTTATTGATTGAGCAATGCAAATCAGAAATATTATTAAAACTTGATATTAAGATTATTGAAGAAATAGCCAAATACTAAATAAAATGAAAAAAAGAAATTGAAATTGTTTTATACGTTTTAAACTCGATGCATACATTATTTAATGAAGAACCCCACTCTAATTGAGCAGTGACTCTTGTTTTGACATTACCAATACACATAGAATGCTAAGATGCTCTACGGATGGTCTTTTAGTAATTTTTATACCCTTCGCTAAATTTCCGTTTCAAAACAGGACCCTCGACAAAACTTTTCAATTCAAACAGAACCCTTCACAAAATTCTTTGTCTAAGACTTTTCCATCTTAAAACTGAACCTTTTATAAATTTAATCATTTGAAAGATAAATATAACCTGTCACTCTTACATATGTGAAAGAAATATATGTATTTTACATGCATATAACTTCTTAAAAATGTGTGAAGAAGAGCATGAATATAACAAATATTTCAAATTCATAAAATTTAGGCTACATTTTTCACAAATATAAAACATTGTTCACAATTTTTCAATTTCAGGACCCTCTGAGAAAAGCCTGGACTCTTTTAAAGTAATAAGTGTGCCATTATTATTATTATTATTTTCTTTTGCCAAGAAAGAAAAAAATTCTGGCACTTCAATTAGAATAATCTGAAATTTTTATTCGAAGTACGGATAAAAAGGATCTCATTTTTACCAAAACGCTAGTGACTTTGCATATGAGAACATAATGCAATTTAAGTAATATAATCGTTTCAATTGCATACAGTAAAAAAGAAAATCGAGTTTGTATATGCTTAATTACACCACGAATATAGTAAAAAAGTATTAACAAATACATAAAAAAAATAGTGTTTTGATAATACTTATTAAACATTTAAATAATACTGATTTCACGCACCAGCGAAAATTCCTATGCATTTGTTTACAAACATGGGCGACTTGGCGGTGATATTTTCATTACGAAAACAAATCTTTACCTATCTCCTCCCTAGCCCGCTCCAATTGGTTTAGTTCATCAGTGCTGAATAAAAGTCAAACATTTTCCGAGCGATGCGGGAAACGCTCGGTGAGCAAATATACCCAGCAAAATTCTCTCCTTCATCAAGGTCAAGCAACTTTTGCTGACTGAAATGTTTTGTTGGCGAAAATGTTCTGTGAAAGAGTGTCGTCTGATACGGCCATTAGACTCCTTTTTTATTAGTGGTGTACCGAGTAGTACTTTGGCCGAGTACCGAGTACTCGGCCACTGACTACTCGACCGAATACCGAGTAGTTGTGTAATAAGAAAAACTTACTTTTATTTGTATGTGTGAAACTAAATTTTAATCTTGAGTTATTTTATGAGGGGTTTTTGCTTAACTTTTTCTATATTTTGTACACATATTGTTAAATACTGAGTAAATAGTTTTATGAATTATTACATATATTATACATTGATATTCGAATAACTTTTTACTGATCAGTTTGAAATTCTTACAACTACTCGATATTGGCCGAGTACTCGGCCAAAATTTCGCCGAGTATGCCGAATACTCAGTATTTACCGAGTACTCAGTACAGCTCTATTTTTTATCAATAAAATTTTGCAATGTTTTCCTGTGACAGATTGAATTTTGCGATTTTCCCCCCATTTAATGTTATTATGCAATAACTATTTTTCAATTATCAGTTAATGTGACTTATTTAGCAGTTTTTCAGCTGCAATCGGTCGACAAATTTCACATTTTTTAATGCCACCAACTGAAGAATCTTGTGAGTTTTGTCTCGATTGATGAATTTCACGATTGATTTCTGCAACAGGTTGAGAAGTTTCACAATATTTTAAAGCAGCCGACTGAAGAATTGTTCTGTTTTTTTTTGTTTTTGTTTTTTTTCAATAATGGTTGTTAGTTGCGTTTATGATGGCCAGTTATCAGCACGAGGGATATAGGCCCTAACGGGGGGGGGGAGTGCCCTCCGTGGGTGGTCTTTCTAAGGGAACCTAGCCCGTATTTATGCTTGGAAAACCAAGGTCCGAAGAAAACTCTGAAAGATTAGGCCGACGGGCGCTATTGGGATCGAACACAGCACCTCCCGTCTACCAGCTTCGAGAGCAGAACCTCTCGGCCACTGGTGGGGCTTTTCAATAATGGACTGGGGAATTTCATAAATATTTTCATTGAGTGAGTAATGATTTTTGCAATTTTTTTCACGGTACCAATTCTCGAGTTTTGCAATATTTTATTTCTACTGATCGGGGAAATGTGCGGGAGCTTCCTTGCGATTGATTTGCAAAACTCGTGCGATTTTTTTCATATTGTCGATGGATGAATTTCACAGATTTTCACCACGGCCGATCGAAGAATTTCATTATTTCTCTTACTTTTTGAACTTTTTTAATATTTTCATCCTTTTAGATTGGATTTTTTTACAGAGCCCTCCGATAAATGTCATTTATAATATATAAAAATTTCATAGAGGAGTGAGGATGTATTCCAGGTGGTGCAACCCCCCACTTTTCAAAATTTTGCCGACATCCCTCATGTAACTTGTTAGAAAGGCCCCATCACCACTTATTTATGTTATGCACATCCGGCTTTCCTCACCTGCTTTGCCCCCCCCCCCTCCAAGGGGGAACTTTTCCAAATTTTGCCATCATGCCTTGTGACATACTGTTGGAAAGCCCTGTGAGCACTTATTCATGTTGTGCACATCCGGTTTCCCCCCCCCTAGGGGGCACTTTTCTAAATTTTGCAGTCACCCATCATGTGACATATTGTTGGAAAGGCCTAATACCACTTATTCATGTTATGCATATCAAGGTTTCCCTCCCCCACTTTGCCCCCCTCAAGGGGGGCACTTTTCTAAATTTTGAAGTCACCCATCATGTGACATATTGTTGGAAAGGCCTAATACCACTTATTCATGTTATGCACATCCGGCTTCCCTTACCCCACTTTGCCCACCCCCCCAAGGGGGGCACTTTTCTAAAGTTTGCAGTCACCCATCATGTGACATATTGTTGGAAAGGCCTAATACCACTTATTCATGTTATGCACATCCGGCTTCCCTCCCCCCACTTTGCCCCCCTCAAGGGGGGCACTTTTCTAAATTTTGCAGTCACCCATTATGTGACATATTGTTGGAAAGGTCTAATACCACTTATTCATGTTATGCACATCCGGCTTCCCTCACCCCACTTTGCCCCCCCCCAAGGGGGCACTTTTCTAAATTTTGAAGTCACCCATCATGTGACATATCGTTGGAAAGGCCTAATACCACTTATTCATGTTATGCACATCCGGCTTCCCTCACCCCACTTTGCCCCCCCAAGGGGGGCACTTTTCTAAAGTTTGCAGTCACCCATCATGTGACATATTGTTGGAAAGGCCTAATACCACTTATTCATGTTATGCACATCCGGTTCTCCCCCCACACACTTTGCTCCCCCCTGAGGGGTCACTTTTCTAAATTTTGCTGACACCCCTCGTGTGACGCATTGCTGGAAAGGCCAACGGCTACTTATTCAAGTTATGCACATTTGGCTTTCCTCCCCACACTTCCCCCCCAAGGGGGGCACTTTTCTAAATTTTGCAGTCACCCATCATGTGACATATTGTTGGAAAGGCCTAATACCACTTATTCATGTTATGCACACATCCAACTTCCCTCACCCCACTTTGCCCACCCCCCCTAAGGGGGGCACTTTTCTAAATTTTGCCGTCACCCATCATGTAACATATTGTTGGAAAGGCCTAATACCACTTATTCATGTTATGCACATCCGGTTTCCCTACCCCCACTTTGCCCCCCCCCAACGGGGCACTTTTTCTAAATTTTGGAGTCACCCATCATGTGGCATTTTGTTGGAAAGGCCTAATACGACTTATTTATGTTATGCACATCCGGCATTTCTCCCCATATTTTCTAATAAATTTTTAAAAGGCTACAGTCAAACTGCAAAAAAAATGTAGTTGGGAGACTGCGGTGATTTGGCACAAATCCCTGCAGTTCTTTTGAAGTCGACATAACTATAAATTGACTGCGGTGAGTGTGTAGTTATCAACTACACATTTACTGCGGTTAATTTATAGTTATGTCGACTTCAAAAACACTGCAGGGATTTGTGCCAAATCACCGCAGTCTTCCAACTACATTTTTTTTAAAGTTTCACTGCAGTTCATTTTTAGCTGGGATGTCCCATCGGCTTACCCTTGTCGATGTTGAAGCCGACCCGAAACCGCAAATTCCCCTTTATCGCAAATCACCCGCAAATTCCCGACCCGAAACCGCAAATTCCCTGCAAATTATCGCTTAACCCGCAAATCCTCGCAAATTCCATTTATCGCCATTCGCGCACCCGCAAATTCCGGCAAATCCCCGACCCGAAACCGCAATTTCCCGCAAATTATCGGTTAACCCGCAAATTCATTTATCGCCATTCGTGAACCCGCAAATTCTCACAAATCCCCGACCCGAAACCGCAAATTCCTCGCAAATTATCGCTTAACACGCAAATTCTATTTATCGCCATTGGCGAACCCGCAAATTTCCGCTAATCCCCGACCCGAAACCGCAAATTCCCCGCAAATTATCGCTTAACCCGCAAATTCCATTTATCGCCATTCGCGAACCCTCAAATTCCCGCAAATTACCGCAAATCCCTGACCCGAAACCGCAAATTCCCCGCAAATTATCTCTAAACACGGATATTCCCGCAAATCCCCTTTACCCCTTAGCCGCTGCACGACACGAACGTGCAGCCATCGGCCTCCCCACGCCTTACGCATGTCGTGGTCGATGGCTTCACTTAGGTCATCGACCTCCCCCGCTTTACGCATGTCGTGGACGATGACACCGGTCCTGATGACGCCACATTCGCGGCGTGCGTGAGACATGTCCCATCGGCTTACCCTTGTCGATGTTGAAGCCGACCCGAAACCGCAAATTCCCCTTTATCGCAAATCACCCGCAAATTCCCGACCCGAAACCGCAAATTCCCCGCAAATTATCGCTTAACCAGAATATCCCCGTAAATTCCATTTATCGCCATTCGCGAACCCGCAAATTCCCTCAAATCCCCGACCCGAAACCGCAAATTTCTGACAAATTATCGCTTAACACGCAAATTCCATTTATCGCCATTGGCGAACCCGCAAATTTCCGCTAATCCCCGACCCGAAACCGCAAATTCCCCGCAAATTATCGCTTAACCCGCAAATTCCATTTATCGCCATTCGCGAACCCTCAAATTCCCGCAAATTACCGCAAATCCCTGACCCGAAACCGCAAATTCCCCGCAAATTATCTCTAAACACGGATATTCCCGCAAATCCCCTTTACCCCTTAGCCGCTGCACGACACGAACGTGCAGCCATCGGCCTCCCCACGCCTTACGCATGTCGTGGTCGATGGCTTCACTTAGGTCATCGACCTCCCCCGCTTTACGCATGTCGTGGACGATGACACCGGTCCTGATGACGCCACATTCGCGGCGTGCGTGAGACATGTCCCATCGGCTTACCCTTGTCGATGTTGAAGCCGACCCGAAACCGCAAATTCCCCTTTATCGCAAATCACCCGCAAATTCCCGACCCGAAACCGCAAATTCCCCGCAAATTATCGCTTAACCCGAATATCCCCGTAAATTCCATTTATCGCCATTCGCGAACCCGCAAATTCCCTCAAATCCCCGACCCGAAACCGCAAATTCCTGACAAATTATCGCTTAACACGCAAATTCCATTTATCGCCATTGGCGAACCCGCAAATTTCCGCAAATCCCTGACTTGAAACCGCAAATTCCCCGCAAATATCGATTAACCCGCAAATTCCGTTTATCGCCATTCGCGAACCCTCAAATTACCGCAAATCCCTGACCCGAAATCGCAAATTATCGCTAAACCCGGATATTCCCGCAAATCCCCTTTAGTCCTTAGCCGCTGCACGACACGAACGTGCAGCCATCGGCCTCCCCACGCCTTACGCATGTCGTGGTCGATGGCTTCACTTAGGTCATCGGCCTCCCCCGCTTTACGCATGTCGTGGACGATGACACCGGTCCTGATGACGCCACATTCGCGGCGTGCGTGAGACATGTCCCATCGGCTTACCCTTGTCGATGTTGAAGCCGACCCGAAACCGCAAATTCCCCTTTATCGCAAATCACCCGCAAATTCCCGACCCGAAACCGCAAATTCCCCGCAAATTATCGCTTAACCCGCAAATTCATTTATCGCCATTCGCGAACCCGCAAATTCCCACAAATCCCCGACCCGAAACCGCAAATTCCTCGCAAATTATCGCTTAACACGCAAATTCCATTTATCGCCATTGGCGAACCCACAAATTCCCCGCAAATATCGCTTAACCTGCAAATTCCGATTATCGCCATTCGCGAACCCTCAAATTACCGCAAATCCCTGACCCGAAACCGCAAATTCCCGAAACCGTAATAAATGTTGAATATTTCATTAATGTTTCAAAATTTAAATTATTTAAAAATTAAATAAACCTATATAAAGAGAAAATAGGCGATATTTTAAAAGACATTTCATATAAATTTTCTTACTGTTTAATATAATAAAAATACACATGCCTCTTTTGCATCGCATCCAACATATGTCCCGATCGATCTCTTAAATGATACGAATTTGAGTGTCGGAAGTTACTAGAATTGAATGGTGTAAAAAGCACCAGTCACATTTTATAATAAGAAACTGTTTCATAAAAAAGAGAAAGTACATGTTTAAAATTCTATTCAAATGTAAATCATATGCAATAAACTTTTAAATGAAAATTTCAGATTGAATATTTTTTTTTAAGTTCATGTATTTTAAAACAAAACAGCGTTACATCATCGTTTTCGAGGTCAGTGTTTTTGAAATTGACACGTGTAGAGAATGATGTAGAAATAAAAATTTGGTACTTTTTATTGTTGAAATAAACAGAAACTTATTGTTACATCAACGGTTTACGTGCTACTGTTTTTAAAAATGACGAGTATAGGGAGTGATGTAGAAAATGAAAATTTGGAAGGAATTGTTCGACTTATAAATATATTTACATATATATATATATATATATATATATATATATATATATTTGTGTGTATAATATTTGTTACATACAGTATTTATATGCTTAGTTATAAATTATTAAATATTTCAATTAGTGAAATATTGAAAACTTCTTATGTATTGTAAATTCATAAATTGTATGTTCATTTATCCACTTCTCAATGAGCGTCTCTTATGCTTCTTTACATTTACTACATATTTGTGTGTATAAATACCCTTTACAAACAGTATTTATATACTTTATTAAAATTTATAAAATATTTCAACGTTTAAATACTGAAAACTTCCTATGAGTAAAGTATAGGTTCAATAATGTCATTCTCAATGCGCGTCCGTTATTTCTTTTAATATTTTGCCATCACTATTTTTGACTAACTTGTATTTATATAATGTTTTATAACTTTAACATGTAAAGGTTTATATGAATAATTTTATTGATACTAAACATATTAGACATTGTGTGTCTGTATAAATAAGATTTTCTGAGCCCTCAATATTTGAAACATTCATTAAAATATTTGTTGTTATTCGGTATTTTATACAGTTCGCGAAGATTTATAGTAATAATCATTTTACAGCTAGTTATTACTTCTGAAACTAATCCTACTGACATTAGACATGAATAAATGATTAAACTATTTATTACGTGTAAAACGCATGTTTTTATAATGTAAAGTAAAATATTATTTCATTTAATTTGAATATTGAACTATACGCAAACTTGTTTATTTCAATAGCAAAACGTACTTCTATTATTTAATTGAGATCCACATAATCCTAAAACTTTTCTTGTCCCTTGTTCTTTAAACCTGCAAACTCCACTTCCAACCCAACGACCAACTAAATAATTTATTACTCTCTCGGTGTTATTGTTAGATTCATTTGTTAACATAGACTTGTTAACACATGTAATAGACACGTATAGAGAATATTGTAGAAATAAAAATTTGTTATTTTTAATAGTTGAAATAAACAGAAACTTATTGTTACATCAAAGGTTTGGGTGCTACTGTTTTTAAAATTGACTTTAATAGGGAGTGATGTAAAAAATGAAAATTGGGAAGGAATTGTTTGACTTATAAATATATTTATATATATATATATATTTGTGTGTATAATATTTGTTACGTACAGTATTTATATACAATGTTATAAAATATTAAATACTTCAATAAGTGAAAGATTGAAAACTTCTTATGAGTTAATTGTATGCTCATATATCCCCTTCTCAATGAGCGTCTCTTATGGTTCTTTACATTTACTACATATTTGTGTGTATAAATACCCTTTACATACAGTGTTTATGTACTTTATTAAAATTTATAAAATACTACAAATTATCGCTTAACCCGCAAATTCCCCAAATTCCATTTATTGCCATTCGCGAACCCGCAAATTCACGCAAATCCCCTACCCGAAACCGCATCGCAAATTACCGGCAAATTCCCGACCCAAAAATGCAAATTCCCCGCAACTTATCGCTTAATGCGCAAATCCCCGCAAATTCCATTTATCGCCATTCGCGAACCCGCAAATTCCCGCAAATCCCCGACCCGATAAAGCAATTTCCCCGCAAATTATCGCTTAACCCGGATATTCCCGCAAATCCCCTTTACCCTTAAGCCGCTGCACGACACGAACGTGCAGCCATCGGCCTCCCCACGCCTTACGCATGTCGTGGTCGATGGCTTCACTTAGGTCATCGACCTCCCCCGCTTTACGCATGTCGTGGACGATGACACCGGTCCTGATGACGCCACATTCGCGGCGTGCGTGAGACATGTCCCATCGGCTTACCCTTGTCGATGTTGAAGCCGACCCGAAACCGCAAATTCCCCTTTATCGCAAATCACCCGTAAATTCCCGACCCGAAACCGCAAATAGCCCGCAAATTATCGCTTAACCCGCAAATCCCCGCAAATTCCATTTATCGCCATTCGCGAACCCGCAAATTCCCGCAAATCCCCGACCCGAAAAAGCAATTTCCCCGCAAATTATCGCTTAACCCGGATATTCCCGCAAATCCCCTTTACCCTTCAGCCGCTGCACGACGCGAACGTGCAGCCATCGGCCTCCCCACGCCTTACGCATGTCGTGGTCGATGGCTTCACTTAGGTCATCGACCTCCCCCGCTTTACGCATGTCGTGGACGATGACACCGGTCCTGATGACGCCACATTCGCGGCGTGCGCGAGACATGTCCCATCGGCTTACCCTTGTCGATGTTGAAGCCGACCCGAAACCGCAAATTCCCTTTATCGCAAATCACCCGCAAATTCCCGACCCGAAACCGCAAATGCCCCGCAAATTATCGCTTAACCCGCAAATCCCCGCAAATTCCATTTATCGCCATTCGCGCACCCGCAAATTCCCGCAAATCCCCGACCCGAAACCGCAATTTCCCGCAAATTATCGCTTAACCCGCAAATTCATTTATCGCCATTCGCGAACCCGCAAATTCCCACAAATCCCCGACCCGAAACCGCAAATTCCTCACAAATTATCGCTTAACACGCAAATTCCATTTATCGCCATTGGCGAACCCGCAAATTTCCGCAAATCCCTGACTTGAAACCGCAAATTCCCCGCAAATTCCGTTTATCGCCATTCGCGAACCCTCAAATTACCGCAAATCCCTGACCCGAAACCGCAAATTCCCCGCAAATTATCGCTAAACCCGGATATTCCCGCAAATCCCCTTTACCCCTTAGCCGCTGCACGACACGAACGTGCAGCCATCGGCCTCCCCACGCCTTACGCATGTCGTGGTCGATGGCTTCACTTAGGTCATCGACCTCCCCCGCTTTACGCATGTCGTGGACGATGACACCGGTCCTGATGACGCCACATTCGCGGCGTGCGTGAGACATGTCCCATCGGCTTACCCTTGTCGATGTTGAAGCCGACCCGAAACCGCAAATTCCCCTTTATCGCAAATCACCCGTAAATTCCCGACCCGAAACCGCAAATATCCCGCAAATTATCGCTTAACCCGCAAATCCCCGCAAATTCCATTTATCGCCATTCGCGAACCCGCAAATTCCCGCAAATCCCCGACCCGAAAAAGCAATTTCCCCGCAAATTATCGCTTAACTCGGATATTCCCGCAAATCCCCTTTACCCTTCAGCCGCTGCACGACGCGAACGTGCAGCCATCGGCCTCCCCACGACTTACGCATGTCGTGGTCGATGGCTTCACTTAGGTCATCGACCTCCCCCGCTTTACGCATGTCGTGGACGATGACACCGGTCCTGATGACGCCACATTCGCGGCGTGCGTGAGACATGTCCCATCGGCTTACCCTTGTCGATGTTGAAGCCGACCCGAAACCGCAAATTCCCCTTTATCGCAAATCACCCGCAAATTCCCGACCCGAAACCGCAAATTCCCCGCAAATTATCGCTTAACCAGAATATCCCCACAAATTCCATTTATAGCCATTCGCGCACCCGCAAATTCCCGCAAATCCCCGACCCGAAACCGCAAATTATCGCTTAACCCGCAAATTCATTTATCGCCATTCGCGAACCCGCAAATTCCCACAAATCCCCGACCCGAAACCGCAAATTCCTCGAAAATTATCGCTTAACACGCAAATTCCATTTATCGCCATTGGCGAACCCGCAAATTTCCGCAAATCCCTGACTTGAAACCGCAAATTCCCCGCAAATATCGATTAACCCTCAAATTCCGTTTATCGCCATTCGCGAACCCTCAAATTACCGCAAATCCCTGACCCGAAACCGCAAATTATCGCTAAACCCGGATATTCCCGCAAATCCCCTTTACCCTTCAGCCGCTGCACGACGCGAACGTGCAGCCATCGGCCTCCCCACGCCTTACGCATGTCGTGGTCGATGGCTTCACTTAGGTCATCGACCTCCCCCGCTTTACGCATGTCGTGGACGATGACACCGGTCCTGATGACGCCACATTCGCGGCGTCCGTGAGACATGTCCCATCGGCTTACCCTTGTCGATGTTGAAGCCGACCCGAAACCGCAAATTCCCCTTTATCGCAAATCACCCGCAAATTCCCGACCCGAAACCGCAAATTCCCCGCAAATTATCGCTTAACCAGAATATCCCCGTAAATTCCATTTATCGCCATTCGCGAACCCGCAAATTCCCTCAAATCCCCGACCCGAAACCGCAAATTTCTGACAAATTATCGCTTAACACGCAAATTCCATTTATCGCCATTGGCGAACCCGCAAATTTCCGCTAATCCCCGACCCGAAACCGCAAATTCCCCGCAAATTATCGCTTAACCCGCAAATTCCATTTATCGCCATTCGCGAACCCTCAAATTCCCGCAAATTACCGCAAATCCCTGACCCGAAACCGCAAATTCCCCGCAAATTATCTCTAAACACGGATATTCCCGCAAATCCCCTTTACCCCTTAGCCGCTGCACGACACGAACGTGCAGCCATCGGCCTCCCCACGCCTTACGCATGTCGTGGTCGATGGCTTCACTTAGGTCATCGACCTCCCCCGCTTTACGCATGTCGTGGACGATGACACCGGTCCTGATGACGCCACATTCGCGGCGTGCGTGAGACATGTCCCATCGGCTTACCCTTGTCGATGTTGAAGCCGACCCGAAACCGCAAATTCCCCTTTATCGCAAATCACCCGCAAATTCCCGACCCGAAACCGCAAATTCCCCGCAAATTATCGCTTAACCCGAATATCCCCGTAAATTCCATTTATCGCCATTCGCGAACCCGCAAATTCCCTCAAATCCCCGACCCGAAACCGCAAATTCCTGACAAATTATCGCTTAACACGCAAATTCCATTTATCGCCATTGGCGAACCCGCAAATTTCCGCAAATCCCTGACTTGAAACCGCAAATTCCCCGCAAATATCGATTAACCCGCAAATTCCGTTTATCGCCATTCGCGAACCCTCAAATTACCGCAAATCCCTGACCCGAAACCGCAAATTATCGCTAAACCCGGATATTCCCGCAAATCCCCTTTACTCCTTAGCCGCTGCACGACACGAACGTGCAGCCATCGGCCTCCCCACGCCTTACGCATGTCGTGGTCGATGGCTTCACTTAGGTCATCGGCCTCCCCCGCTTTACGCATGTCGTGGACGATGACACCGGTCCTGATGACGCCACATTCGCGGCGTGCGTGAGACATGTCCCATCGGCTTACCCTTGTCGATGTTGAAGCCGACCCGAAACCGCAAATTCCCCTTTATCGCAAATCACCCGCAAATTCCCGACCCGAAACCGCAAATTCCCCGCAACTTATCGCTTAACCCGCAAATCCCCGCAAATTCCCGCAAATCCCCGACCCGAAACCGCAATTTCCCGCAAATTATCGCTTAACCCGCAAATTCATTTATCGCCATTCGCGAACCCGCAAATTCCCACAAATCCCCGACCCGAAACCGCAAATTCCTCGCAAATTATCGCTTAACACGCAAATTCCATTTATCGCCATTGGCGAACCCGCAAATTTCCGCAAATCCCTGACTTGAAACCACAAATTCCCCGCAAATATCGCTTAACCTGCAAATTCCGATTATCGCCATTCGCGAACCCTCAAATTACCGCAAATCCCTGACCCGAAACCGCAAATTCCCGAAACCGTAATAAATGTTGAATATTTCATTAATGTTTCAAAATTTAAATTATTTAAAAATTAAATAAACCTATATAAAGAGAAAATAGGCGATATTTTAAAAGACATTTCATATAAATTTTCTTACTGTTTAATATAATAAAAATACACATGCCTCTTTTGCATCGCATCCAACATATGTCCCGATCGATCTCTTAAATGATACGAATTTGAGTGTCGGAAGTTACTAGAATTGAATGGTGTAAAAAGCACCAGTCACATTTTATAATAAGAAACTGTTTCATAAAAAAGAGAAAGTACATGTTTAAAATTCTATTCAAATGTAAATCATATGCAATAAACTTTTAAATGAAAATTTCAGATTGAATATTTTTTTTTAAGTTCATGTATTTTAAAACAAAACAGCGTTACATCATCGTTTTCGAGGTCAGTGTTTTTGAAATTGACACGTGTAGAGAATGATGTAGAAATAAAAATTTGGTACTTTTTATTGTTGAAATAAACAGAAACTTATTGTTACATCAACGGTTTACGTGCTACTGTTTTTAAAAATGACGAGTATAGGGAGTGATGTAGAAAATGAAAATTTGGAAGGAATTGTTCGACTTATAAATATATTTACATATATATATATATATATATATATATATATATATTTGTGTGTATAATATTTGTTACATACAGTATTTATATGCTTAGTTATAAATTATTAAATATTTCAATTAGTGAAATATTGAAAACTTCTTATGTATTGTAAATTCATAAATTGTATGTTCATTTATCCACTTCTCAATGAGCGTCTCTTATGCTTCTTTACATTTACTACATATTTGTGTGTATAAATACCCTTTACAAACAGTATTTATATACTTTATTAAAATTTATAAAATATTTCAACGTTTAAATACTGAAAACTTCCTATGAGTAAAGTATAGGTTCAATAATGTCATTCTCAATGCGCGTCCGTTATTTCTTTTAATATTTTGCCATCACTATTTTTGACTAACTTGTATTTATATAATGTTTTATAACTTTAACATGTAAAGGTTTATATGAATAATTTTATTGATACTAAACATATTAGACATTGTGTGTCTGTATAAATAAGATTTTCTGAGCCCTCAATATTTGAAACATTCATTAAAATATTTGTTGTTATTCGGTATTTTATACAGTTCGCGAAGATTTATAGTAATAATCATTTTACAGCTAGTTATTACTTCTGAAACTAATCCTACTGACATTAGACATGAATAAATGATTAAACTATTTATTACGTGTAAAACGCATGTTTTTATAATGTAAAGTAAAATATTATTTCATTTAATTTGAATATTGAACTATACGCAAACTTGTTTATTTCAATAGCAAAACGTACTTCTATTATTTAATTGAGATCCACATAATCCTAAAACTTTTCTTGTCCCTTGTTCTTTAAACCTGCAAACTCCACTTCCAACCCAACGACCAACTAAATAATTTATTACTCTCTCGGTGTTATTGTTAGCTTCATTTGTTAACATAGACTTGTTAACACATGTAATAGACACGTATAGAGAATATTGTAGAAATAAAAATTTGTTATTTTTAATAGTTGAAATAAACAGAAACTTATTGTTACATCAAAGGTTTGGGTGCTACTGTTTTTAAAATTGACTTTAATAGGGAGTGATGTAAAAAATGAAAATTGGGAAGGAATTGTTTGACTTATAAATATATTTATATATATATATATATTTGTGTGTATAATATTTGTTACGTACAGTATTTATATACAATGTTATAAAATATTAAATACTTCAATAAGTGAAAGATTGAAAACTTCTTATGAGTTAATTGTATGCTCATATATCCCCTTCTCAATGAGCGTCTCTTATGGTTCTTTACATTTACTACATATTTGTGTGTATAAATACCCTTTACATACAGTGTTTATGTACTTTATTAAAATTTATAAAATACTACAAATTATCGCTTAACCCGCAAATTCCCCAAATTCCATTTATTGCCATTCGCGAACCCGCAAATTCACGCAAATCCCCTACCCGAAACCGCATCGCAAATTACCGGCAAATTCCCGACCCAAAAATGCAAATTCCCCGCAACTTATCGCTTAATGCGCAAATCCCCGCAAATTCCATTTATCGCCATTCGCGAACCCGCAAATTCCCGCAAATCCCCGACCCGATAAAGCAATTTCCCCGCAAATTATCGCTTAACCCGGATATTCCCGCAAATCCCCTTTACCCTTAAGCCGCTGCACGACACGAACGTGCAGCCATCGGCCTCCCCACGCCTTACGCATGTCGTGGTCGATGGCTTCACTTAGGTCATCGACCTCCCCCGCTTTACGCATGTCGTGGACGATGACACCGGTCCTGATGACGCCACATTCGCGGCGTGCGTGAGACATGTCCCATCGGCTTACCCTTGTCGATGTTGAAGCCGACCCGAAACCGCAAATTCCCCTTTATCGCAAATCACCCGTAAATTCCCGACCCGAAACCGCAAATAGCCCGCAAATTATCGCTTAACCCGCAAATCCCCGCAAATTCCATTTATCGCCATTCGCGAACCCGCAAATTCCCGCAAATCCCCGACCCGAAAAAGCAATTTCCCCGCAAATTATCGCTTAACCCGGATATTCCCGCAAATCCCCTTTACCCTTCAGCCGCTGCACGACGCGAACGTGCAGCCATCGGCCTCCCCACGCCTTACGCATGTCGTGGTCGATGGCTTCACTTAGGTCATCGACCTCCCCCGCTTTACGCATGTCGTGGACGATGACACCGGTCCTGATGACGCCACATTCGCGGCGTGCGCGAGACATGTCCCATCGGCTTACCCTTGTCGATGTTGAAGCCGACCCGAAACCGCAAATTCCCTTTATCGCAAATCACCCGCAAATTCCCGACCCGAAACCGCAAATGCCCCGCAAATTATCGCTTAACCCGCAAATCCCCGCAAATTCCATTTATCGCCATTCGCGCACCCGCAAATTCCCGCAAATCCCCGACCCGAAACCGCAATTTCCCGCAAATTATCGCTTAACCCGCAAATTCATTTATCGCCATTCGCGAACCCGCAAATTCCCACAAATCCCCGACCCGAAACCGCAAATTCCTCACAAATTATCGCTTAACACGCAAATTCCATTTATCGCCATTGGCGAACCCGCAAATTTCCGCAAATCCCTGACTTGAAACCGCAAATTCCCCGCAAATTCCGTTTATCGCCATTCGCGAACCCTCAAATTACCGCAAATCCCTGACCCGAAACCGCAAATTCCCCGCAAATTATCGCTAAACCCGGATATTCCCGCAAATCCCCTTTACCCCTTAGCCGCTGCACGACACGAACGTGCAGCCATCGGCCTCCCCACGCCTTACGCATGTCGTGGTCGATGGCTTCACTTAGGTCATCGACCTCCCCCGCTTTACGCATGTCGTGGACGATGACACCGGTCCTGATGACGCCACATTCGCGGCGTGCGTGAGACATGTCCCATCGGCTTACCCTTGTCGATGTTGAAGCCGACCCGAAACCGCAAATTCCCCTTTATCGCAAATCACCCGTAAATTCCCGACCCGAAACCGCAAATATCCCGCAAATTATCGCTTAACCCGCAAATCCCCGCAAATTCCATTTATCGCCATTCGCGAACCCGCAAATTCCCGCAAATCCCCGACCCGAAAAAGCAATTTCCCCGCAAATTATCGCTTAACTCGGATATTCCCGCAAATCCCCTTTACCCTTCAGCCGCTGCACGACGCGAACGTGCAGCCATCGGCCTCCCCACGCCTTACGCATGTCGTGGTCGATGGCTTCACTTAGGTCATCGACCTCCCCCGCTTTACGCATGTCGTGGACGATGACACCGGTCCTGATGACGCCACATTCGCGGCGTGCGTGAGACATGTCCCATCGGCTTACCCTTGTCGATGTTGAAGCCGACCCGAAACCGCAAATCACCCGCAAATTCCCGACCCGAAACCGCAAATGCCCCGCAAATTATCGCTTAACCCGCAAATCCCCGCAAATTCCATTTATCGCCATTCGCGCATCCGCAAATTCCCGTAAATCCCCGACCCGAAACCGCAATTTCCCGCAAATTATCGCTTAACCCGCAAATTCATTTATCGCCATTCGCGAACCCGCAAATTCCCACAAATCCCCGACCCGAAACCGCAAATTCCTCGCAAATTATCGCTTAACACGCAAATTCCATTTATCGCCATTGGCGAACCCGCAAATTTCCGCAAATCCCTGACTTGAAACCGCAAATTCCCCGCAAATTCCGTTTATCGCCATTCGCGAACCCTCAAATTACCGCAAATCCCTGACCCGAAACCGCAAATTCCCCGCAAATTATCGCTAAACCCGGATATTCCCGCAAATCCCCTTTACACCTTAGCCGCTGCACGACACGAACGTGCAGCCATCGGCCTCCCCACGCCTTACGCATGTCGTGGTCGATGGCTTCAGTTAGGTCATCGACCTCCACCGCTTTACGCATGTCGTGGACGATGACACCGGTCCTGATGACGCCACATTCGCGGCGTGCGTGAGACATGTCCCATCGGCTTACCCTTGTCGATGTTGAAGCCGACCCGAAACCGCAAATTCCCCTTTATCGCAAATCACCCGCAAATTCCCGACCCGAAACCGCAAATTCCCCGCAAATCCCCGCAAATTCCATTTATCGCCATTCGCGCACACGCAAATTCCCGCAAACCCCGACCCGAAACCGCAATTTCACGCAAATTATCGCTTAACACGCAAATTCCATTTATCGCCATTGGCGAACCCGCAAATTTCCGCAAATCCCTGACTTGAAACCGCAAATTCCCCGCAAATATCGCTTAACCCGCAAATTCCGTTTATCGCCATTCGCGAACCCTCAAATTACCGCAAATCCCTGACCCGAAACCGCAAATTCCCGAAACCGTAATAAATGTTGAATATTTCATTAATGTTTCAAAATTTAAATTATTTAAAAATTAAATAAACCTATATAAAGAGAAAATAGGCGATATTTTAAAAGACATTTCATATAAATTTTCTTACTGTTTAATACAATAAAAATACACATGCCTCTTTTGCATCGCATCCAACATATGTCCCGATCGATCTCTTAAATGATACGAATTTGAGTGTCGGAAGTTACTAGAATTGAATGGTGTAAAAAGCACCAGTCACATTTTATAATAAGAAACTGTTTCATAAAAAAGAGAAAGTACATGTTTAAAATTCTATTCAAATGTAAATCATATGCAATAAACTTTTAAATGAAAATTTCAGATTGAATATTTTTTTTTAAGTTCATGTATTTTAAAACAAAACAGCGTTACATCATCGTTTTCGAGGCCAGTGTTTTTGAAATTGACACGTGTAGAGAATGATGTAGAATTAAAAATTTGGTATTTTTTATTGTTGAAATAAACAGAAACTTATTGTTACATCAACGGTTTACGTGCTACTGTATTTAAAAATGACGAGTATAGGGAGTGATGTAGAAAATGAATATTTGGAAGGTATTGTTCGACTTATAAATATATTTACATATATATATATATATATATATATATATATATATTTGTGTGTATAATATTTGTTACATACAGTATTTATATGCTTAGTTATAAATTATTAAATATTTCAATTAGTGAAATATTGAAAACTTCTTATGAGTAAATTTTATGTTCATTTATCCACTTCTCAATGAGCGTGTCTTATGCTTCTTTACATTTACTACATATTTGTGTGTATAAATACCCTTTACAAACAGTATTTATATACTTTATTAAAATTTATAAAATATTTCAACATTTAAATACTGAAAACTTCCTATGAGTAAAGTATAGGTTCAATAATGATAGGTCATTCTCAATGCGCGTCCGTTATTTCTTTTAATATTTTGCCATCACTATTTTTGACTAACTTGTATTTTATAATGTTTTATAACTTTAACATGTAAAGGTTTATATGAATAATTTTATTGATACTAAACATATTAGACATTGTGTGTCTGTATAAATAAGATTTTCTGAGCCCTCAATATTTGAAACATTCATTAAAATATTTGTTGTTATTCGGTATTTTATACAGTTCGCGAAGATTTATAGTAATAATCATTTTACAGCTAGTTATTACTTCTGAAACTAATCCTACTGACATTAGACATGAATAAATGATTAAACTATTTATTACGTGTAAAACGCATGTTTTTATAATGTAAATTAAAATATTATTTCATTTAATTTGAATATTGAACTATACGCAAACTTGTTTATTTCAATAGCAAAACGTACTTCTATTATTTAATTGAGATCCACATAATCCTAAAACTTTTCTTGTCCCTTGTTCTTTAAACCTGCAAACTCCACTTCCAACCCAACGACCAACTAAATAATTTATTACTCTCTCGGTGTTATTGTTAGCTTCATTTGTTAACATAGACTTGTTAACACATGTAATAGACACTTATAGAGAATATTGTAGAAATAAAAATTTGTTATTTTTAATAGTTGAAATAAACAGAAACTTATTGTTACATCAACGGTTTGGGTGCTACTGTTTTTAAAATTGACTTTAATAGGGAGTGATGTAAAAAATGAAAATTGGGAAGGAATTGTTTGACTTATAAATATATTTATATATATATATATATATATTTGTGTGTATAATATTTGTTACGTACAGTATTTATATACAATGTTATAAAATATTAAATACTTCAATAAGTGAAAGTTTGAAAACTTCTTATGAGTAAATTGTATGTTCATATATCCCCTCCTCAATGAGCGTCTCTTATGGTTCTTTACATTTACTACATATTTGTGTGTATAAATACCCTTTACATACAGTGTTTATGTACTTTATTAAAATTTATAAAATACTACAAATTATCGCTTAACCCGCAAATTCCCCAAATTCCATTTATTGCCATTCGCGAACCCGCAAATTCACGCAAATCCCCTACCCGAAACCGCATCGCAAATTACCGGCAAATTCCCGACCCAAAAATGCAAATTCCCCGCAAATTATCGATTAACCCGCAAATCCCCGCAAATTCCATTTATCGCCATTCGCGAACCCGCAAATTCCCGCAAATCCCCGAACCCGAAAAAGCAATTTCCCCGCAAATTATCGCTTAACCCGGATATTCCCGCAAATCCCCTTTACCCTTAAGCCGCTGCACGACACGAACGTGCAGCCATCGGCCTCCCCATGCCTAACGCATGTCGTGGTCGATAGCTTCACTTAGGTCATCAACCTCCCCCGCTTTACGCATGTCGTGGACGATGACACCGGTCCTGATGACGCCACATTCGCGGCGTGCGTGAGACATGTCCCATCGGCTTACCCTTGTCGATGTTGAAGCCGACCCGAAACCGCAAATTCCCCTTTATCGCAAATCACCCGCAAATTCCCGACCCGAAACCGCAAATTATCGCTTAACCCGCAAATCCTCGCAAATTCCATTTATCGCCATTCGCGCACCCGCAAATTCCGGCAAATCCCCGACCCGAAACCGCAATTTCCCGCAAATTATCGGTTAACCCGCAAATTCATTTATCGCCATTCGTGAACCCGCAAATTCTCACAAATCCCCGACCCGAAACCGCAAATTCCTCGCAAATTATCGCTTAACACGCAAATTCTATTTATCGCCATTGGCGAACCCGCAAATTTCCACTAATCCCCGACCCGAAACCGCAAATTCCCCGCAAATTATCGCTTAACCCGCAAATTCCATTTATCGCCATTCGCGAACCCTCAAATTCCCGCAAATTACCGCAAATCCCTGACCCGAAACCGCAAATTCCCCGCAAATTATCTCTAAACACGGATATTCCCGCAAATCCCTTTTACCCCTTAGCCGCTGCACGACACGAACGTGCAGCCATCGGCCTCCCCACGCCTTACGCATGTCGTGGTCGATGGCTTCACTGCGGCGTGCGTGAGACATGTCCCATCGGCTTACCCTTGTCGATGTTGAAGCCGACCCGAAACCGCAAATTCCCCTTTATCGCAAATCACCCGTAAATTCCCGACCCGAAACCGCAAATATCCCGCAAATTATCGCTTAACCCGCAAATCCCCGCAAATTCCATTTATCGCCATTCGCGAACCCGCAAATTCCCGCAAATCCCCGACCCGAAAAAGCAATTTCCCCGCAAATTATCGCTTAACCCGGATATTCCCGCAAATCCCCTTTACCCTTCAGCCGCTGCACGACGCGAACGTGCAGCCATCGGCCTCCCCACGCCTTACGCATGTCGTGGTCGATGGCTTCACTTAGGTCATCGACCTCCCCCGCTTTACGCATGTCGTGGACGATGACACCGGTCCTGATGACGCCACATTCGCGGCGTGCGTGTGACATGTCCCATCGGCTTACCTTTGTCGATGTTGAAGCCGACCCGAAACCGCAAATTCCCCTTTATCGCAAATCACCCGCAAATTCCCGACCCGAAACCGCAAATTCCCCGCAAATTATCGCTTAACCCGAATATCCCCGCAAATTCCATTTATAGCCATTCGCGCACCCGCAAATTCCCGCAAATCCCCGACACGAAACCGCAAATTATCGCTTAACACGCAAATTCCATTTATCGCCATTGGCGAACCCGCAAATTTCCGCAAATCCCTGACTTGAAACCGCAAATTCCCCGCAAATATCGATTAACCCGCAAATTCCGTTTATCGCCATTCGCGAACCCTCAAATTACCGCAAATCCCTGACCCGAAACCGCAAATTATCGCAAAACCCGGATATTCCCGCAAATCCCCTTTACCCTTCAGCCGCTGCACGACGCGAACGTGCAGCCATCGGCCTCCCCACGCCTTACGCATGTCGTGGTCGATGGCTTCACTTAGGTCATCGACCTCCCCCGCTTTACGCATGTCGTGGACGATGACACCGGTCCTGATGACGCCACATTCGCGGCGTGCGCGAGACATGTCCCATCGTCTTACCCTTGTCGATGTTGAAGCCGACCCGAAACCGCAAATTCCCCTTTATCGCAAATCACCCGCAAATTCCCGACCCGAAACCGCAAATGCCCCGCAAATTATCGCTTAACCCGCAAATCCCCGCAAGTTCCATTTATCGCCATTCGCGCACCCGCAAATTCCCGCAAATCCCCGACTCGAAACCGCAATTTCCCGCAAATTATCGCTTAACCCGCAAATTCATTTATCGCCATTCGCGAACCCGCAAATTCCCACAAATCCCCGACCCGAAACCGCAAATTCCTCGCAAATTATCGCTTAACACGCAAATTCCATTTATCGCCATTGGCGAACCCGCAAATTTCCGCAAATCCCTGACTTGAAACCGCAAATTCCCCGCAAATATCGCTTAACCCGCAAATTCCGTTTATCGCCATTCGCGAACCCTCAAATTATCGCAAATCCCTCACCCGAAACCGCAAATTCCCGAAACCGTAATAAATGTTGAATATTTCATTAATGTTTCAAAATTTAAATTATTTAAAAATTAAATAAACCTATATAAAGAGAAAATACGCGATATTTTAAAAGACATTTCATATAAATTTTCTTACTGTTTAATATAATAAAAATACACATGCCTCTTTTGCATCGCATCCAACATATGTCCCGATCGATCTCTTAAATGATACGAATTTGAGTGTCGGAAGTTACTAGAATTGAATGGTGTAAAAAGCACCAGTCACATTTTATAATAAGAAACTGTTTCATAAAAAAGAGAAAGTACATGTTTAAAATTCTATTCAAATGTAAATCATATGCAATAAACTTTTAAATGAAAATTTCAGATTGAATATTTTTTTTTAAGTTCATGTATTTTAAAACAAAACAGCGTTACATCATTGTTTTCGAGGCCAGTGTTTTTGAAATTGACACGTGTAGAGAATGATGTAGAATTAAAAATTTGGTATTTTTTATTGTTGAAATAAACAGAAACTTATTGTTACATCAACGGTTTACGTGCTACTGTATTTAAAAATGACGAGTATAGGGAGTGATGTAGAAAATGAATATTTGGAAGGTATTGTTCGACTTATAAATATATTTACATATATATATATATATATATATATATATATATATATATATTTGTGTGTATAATATTTGTTACATACAGTATTTATATGCTTAGTTATAAATTATTAAATATTTCAATTAGTGAAATATTGAAAACTTCTTATGAGTAAATTTTATGTTCATTTATCCACTTCTCAATGAGCGTGTCTTATGCTTCTTTACATTTACTACATATTTGTGTGTATAAATACCCTTTACAAACAGTATTTATATACTTTATTAAAATTTATAAAATATTTCAACATTTAAATACTGAAAACTTCCTATGAGTAAAGTATAGGTTCAATAATGATAGGTCATTCTCAATGCGCGTCCGTTATTTCTTTTAATATTTTGCCATCACTATTTTTGACTAACTTGTATTTATATAATGTTTTATAACTTTAACATGTAAAGGTTTATATGAATAATTTTATTGATACTAAACATATTAGACATTGTGTGTCTGTATAAATAAGATTTTCTGAGCCCTCAATATTTGAAACATTCATTAAAATATTTGTTGTTATTCGGTATTTTATACAGTTCGCGAAGATTTATAGTAATAATCATTTTACAGCTAGTTATTACTTCTGAAACTAATCCTACTGACATTAGACATGAATAAATGATTAAACTATTTATTACGTGTAAAACGCATGTTTTTATAATGTAAATTAAAATATTATTTCATTTAATTTGAATATTGAACTATACGCAAACTTGTTTATTTCAATAGCAAAACGTACTTCTATTATTTAATTGAGATCCACATAATCCTAAAACTTTTCTTGTCCCTTGTTCTTTAAACCTGCAAACTCCACTTCCAACCCAACGACCAACTAAATAATTTATTACTCTCTCGGTGTTATTGTTAGCTTCATTTGTTAACATAGACTTGTTAACACATGTAATAGACACGTATAGAGAATATTGTAGAAATAAAAATTTGTTATTTTTAATAGTTGAAATAAACAGAAACTTATTGTTACATCAACGGTTTGGGTGCTACTGTTTTTAAAATTGACTTTAATAGGGAGTGATGTAAAAAATGAAAATTGGGAAGGAATTGTTTGACTTATAAATATATTTATATATATATATATATATTTGTGTGTATAATATTTGTTACGTACAGTATTTATATACAATGTTATAAAATATTAAATACTTCAATAAGTGAAAGTTTGAAAACTTCTTATGAGTAAATTGTATGTTCATATATCCCCTCCTCAATGAGCGTCTCTTATGGTTCTTTACATTTACTACATATTTGTGTGTATAAATACCCTTTACATACAGTGTTTATGTACTTTATTAAAATTTATAAAATACTACAAATTATCGCTTAACCCGCAAATTCCCCAAATTCCATTTATTGCCATTCGCGAACCCGCAAATTCACGCAAATCCCCTACCCGAAACCGCATCGCAAATTACCGGCAAATTCCCGACCCAAAAATGCAAATTCCCCGCAAATTATCGATTAACCCGCAAATCCCCGCAAATTCCATTTATCGCCATTCGCGAATCCGCAAATTCCCGCAAATCCCCGAACCCGAAAAAGCAATTTCCCCGCAAATTATCGCTTAACCCGGATATTCCCGCAAATCCCCTTTACCCTTAAGCCGCTGCACGACACGAACGTGCAGCCATCGGCCTCCCCATGCCTTACGCATGTCGTGGTCGATGGCTTCACTTAGGTCATCAACCTCCCCCGCTTTACGCATGTCGTGGACGATGACACCGGTCCTGATGACGCCACATTCGCGGCGTGCGTGAGACATGTCCCATCGGCTTACCCTTGTCGATGTTGAAGCCGACCCGAAACCGCAAATTCCCCTTTATCGCAAATCACCCGCAAATTCCCGACCCGAAACCGCAAATTATCGCTTAACCCGCAAATCCTCGCAAATTCCATTTATCGCCATTCGCGCACCCGCAAATTCCGGCAAATCCCCGACCCGAAACCGCAATTTCCCGCAAATTATCGGTTAACCCGCAAATTCATTTATCGCCATTCGCGAACCCTCAAATTCCCGCAAATTACCGCAAATCCCTGACCCGAAACCGCAAATTATCTCTAAACACGGATATTCCCGCAAATCCCCTTTACCCCTTAGCCGCTGCACGACACGAACGTGCAGCCATCGGCCTCCCCACGCCTTACGCATGTCGTGGTCGATGGCTTCACTTAGGTCATCGACCTCCCCCGCTTTACGCATGTCGTGGACGATGACACCGGTCCTGTTGACGCCACATTCGCGGCGTGCGTGAGACATGTCCCATCGGCTTACCCTTGTCGATGTTGAAGCCGACCCGAAACCGCAAATTCCCCTTTATCGCAAATCACCCGTAAATTCCCGACCCGAAACCGCAAATATCCCGCAAATTATCGCTTAACCCGCAAATCCCCGCAAATTCCATTTATCGCCATTCGCGAACCCGCAAATTCCCGCAAATCCCCGACCCGAAAAAGCAATTTCCCCGCAAATTATCGCTTAACCCGGATATTCCCGCAAATCCCCTTTACCCTTCAGCCGCTGCACGACGCGAACGTGCAGCCATCGGCCTCCCCACGCCTTACGCATGTCGTGGTCGATGGCTTCACTTAGGTCATCGACCTCCCCCGATTTACGCATGTCGTGGACGATGACACCGGTCCTGATGACGCCACATTCGCGGCGTGCGCGAGACATGTCCCATTGGCTTACCCTTGTCGATGTTGAAGCCGACCCGAAACCGCAAATTCCCCTTTATCGCAAATCACCCGCAAATTCCCGACCCGAAACCGCAAATGCCCCGCAAATTATCGCTTAACCCGCAAATCCCCGCAAGTTCCATTTATCGCCATTCACGCACCCGCAAATTCCCGCAAATCCCCGACTCGAAACCGCAATTTCCCGCAAATTATCGCTTAACTCGCAAATTCATTTATCGCCATTCGCGAACCCGAAAATTCCCACAAATCCCCGACCCGAAACCGCAAATTCCTCGCAAATTATCGCTTAACACGCAAATTCCATTTATCGCCATTGGCGAACCCGCAAATTTCCGCAAATCCCTCACTTGAAACCGTAAATTCCCCGCAAATATCGCTTAACCCGCAAATTCCGTTTATCGCCATTCGCGAACCCTCAAATTATCGCAAATCCCTGACCCGAAACCGCAAATTCCCGAAACCGTAATAAATGTTGAATATTTCATTAATGTTTCAAAATTTAAATTATTTAAAAATTAAATAAACCTATATAAAGAGAAAATAGGCGATATTTTAAAAGACATTTCATATAAATTTTCTTACTGTTTAATATAATAAAAATACACATGCCTCTTTTGCATCGCATCCAACATATGTCCCGATCGATCTCTTAAATGATACGAATTTGAGTGTCGGAAGTTACTAGAATTGAATGGTGTAAAAAGCACCAGTCACATTTTATAATAAGAAACTGTTTCATAAAAAAGAGAAAGTACATGTTTAAAATTCTATTCAAATGTAAATCATATGCAATAAACTTTTAAATGAAAATTTCAGATTGAATATTTTTTTTTAAGTTCATGTATTTTAAAACAAAACAGCGTTACATCATTGTTTTCGAGGCCAGTGTTTTTGAAATTGACACGTGTAGAGAATGATGTAGAATTAAAAATTTGGTATTTTTTATTGTTGAAATAAACAGAAACTTATTGTTACATCAACGGCTTACGTGCTACTGTATTTAAAAATGACGAGTATAGGGAGTGATGTAGAAAATGAATATTTGGAAGGTATTGTTCGACTTATAAATATATTTACATATATATATATATATATATATATATATATATATATATATATATATATATATATTTGTGTGTATAATATTTGTTACATACAGTATTTATATGCTTAGTTATAAATTATTAAATATTTCAATTAGTGAAATATTGAAAACTTCTTATGAGTAAATTTTATGTTCATTTATCCAGTTCTCAATGAGCGTCTCTTATGCTTCTTTACATTTACTACATATTTGTGTGTATAAATACCCTTTACAAACAGTATTTATATACTTTATTAAAATTTATAAAATATTTCAACGTTTAAATACTGAAAACTTCCTATGAGTAAAGTATAGGTTCAATAATGATAGGTCATTCTCAATGCGCGTCCGTTATTTCTTTTAATATTTTGCCATCACTATTTTTGACTAACTTGTATTTATATAATGTTTTATAACTTTAACATGTAAAGGTTTATATGAATAATTTTATTAATACTAAACATATTAGACATTGTGTGTCTGTATAAATAAGATTTTCTGAGCCCTCAATATTTGAAACATTCATTAAAATATTTGTTGTTATTCGGTATTTTATACAGTTCGCGAAGATTTATAGTAATAATCATTTTACAGCTAGTTATTATTTCTGAAACTAATCCTACTGACAATAGACATGAATAAAAGATTAAACTATTTATTACGTGTAAAACGCATGTTTTTAAAATGTAAAGTAAAATATTATTTCATTTAATTTGAATATTGAACTATACGCAAACTTGTTTATTTCAATAGCAAAACGTACTTCTATTATTTAATTGAGATCCACATAATCCTAAAACTTTTCTTGTCCCTTGTTCTTTAAACCTGCAAACTCCACTTCCAACCCAACGACCAACTAAATAATTTATTACTCTCTCGGTGTTATTGTTAGCTTCATTTGTTAACATAGACTTGTTAACACATGTAATAGACACGTATAGAGAATATTGTAGAAATAAAAATTTGTTATTTTTAATAGTTGAAATAAACAGAAACTTATTGTTACATCAACGGTTTGGGTGCTACTGTTTTTAAAATTGACTTTAATAGGGAGTGATGTAAAAAATGAAAATTGGGAAGGAATTGTTTGACTTATAAATATATTTATATATATATATATATATTTGTGTGTATAATATTTGTTACGTACAGTATTTATATACAATGTTATAAAATATTAAATACTTCAATAAGTGAAAGTTTGAAAACTTCTTATGAGTAAATTGTATGTTCATATATCCCCTCCTCAATGAGCGTCTCTTATGGTTCTTTACATTTACTACATATTTGTGTGTATAAATACCCTTTACATACAGTGTTTATGCACTTTATTAAAATTTATAAAATACTACAAATTATCGCTTAACCCGCAAATTCCCCAAATTCCATTTATTGCCATTCGCGAACCCGCAAATTCACGCAAATCCCCTACCCGAAACCGCATCGCAAATTACCGGCAAATTCCCGACCCAAAAATGCAAATTCCCCGCAAATTATCGCTTAACCCGCAAATCCCCGCAAATTCCATTTATCGCCATTCGCGAACCCGCAAATTCCCGCAAATCCCCGAACCCGAAAAAGCAATTTCCCCGCAAATTATCGCTTAACCCGGATATTCCCGCAAATCCCCTTTACCCTTAAGCCGCTGCACGACACGAACGTGCAGCCATCGGCCTCCCCACGCCTTACGCATGTCGTGGTCGATGGCTTCACTTAGGTCATCGACCTCCCCCGCTTTACGCATGTCGTGGACGATGACACCGGTCCTGATGACGCCACATTCGCGGCGTGCGTGAGACATGTCCCATCGGCTTACCCTTGTCGGTGTTGAAGCCGACCCGAAACCGCAAATTCCCCTTTATCGCAAATCACCCGCAAATTCCCGACCCGAAACCGCAAATTATCGCTTAACCCGCAAATCCTCGCAAATTCCATTTATCGCCATTCGCGCACCCGCAAATTCCGGCAAATCCCCGACCCGAAACCGCAATTTCCCGCAAATTATCGGTTAACCCGCAAATTCATTTATCGCCATTCGTGAACCCGCAAATTCTCACAAATCCCCGACCCGAAACTACAAATTCCTCGCAAATTATCGCTTAACACGCAAATTCTATTTATCGCCATTGGCGAACCCGCAAATTTCCGCTAATCCCCGACCCGAAACCGCAAATTCCCCGCAAATTATCGCTTAACCCGCAAATTCCATTTATCGCCATTCGCGAACCCTCAAATTCCCGCAAATTACCGCAAATCCCTGACCCGAAACCGCAAATTCCTCGCAAATTATCGCTTAACACACAAATTCTATTTATCGCCATTGGCGAACCCGCAAATTTCCGCAAATCCCTGACCCGAAACCGCAATTTCCCGCAAATTATCGCTTAACCCGCAAATCCCCGCAAATTCCATTTATCGCCATTCGCGCACCCGCAAATTCCCGCAAATCCCCGACCCGAAACCGCAATTTCCCGCAAATTATCGCTTAACCCGCAAATTCATTTATCGCCATTCTCGAACCCGCAAATTCCCACAAATCCCCGACCCGAAACCGCAAATTCCTCGCAAATTATCGCTTAACACGCAAATTCCATTTATCGCCATTCGCGAACCCTCAAATTCCCGCAAATTACCGCAAATCCCTGACCCGAAACCGCAAATTCCCCGCAAATTATCTCTAAACACGGATATTCCCGCAAATCCCCTTTACCCCTTAGCCGCTGCACGACACGAACGTGCAGCCATCGGCCTCCCCACGCCTTACGCATGTCGTGGTCGATGGCTTCACTTAGGTCATCGACCTCCCCCGCTTTACGCATGTCGTGGACGATGACACCGGTCCTGATGACGCCACATTCGCGGCGTGCGTGAGACATGTCCCATCGGCTTACCCTTGTCGATGTTGAAGCCGACCCGAAACCGCAAATTCCCCTTTATCGCAAATCACCCGTAAATTCCCGACCCGAAACCGCAAATAGCCCGCAAATTATCGCTTAACCCGCAAATCCCCGCAAATTCCATTTATCCCCATTCGCGAACCCGCAAATTCCCGCAAATCCCCGACCCGAAAAAGCAATTTCCCCGCAAATTATCGCTTAACCCGGATATTCCCGCAAATCCCCTTTACCCTTCAGCCGCTGCACGACGCGAACGTGCAGCCATCGGCCTCCCCACGCCTTACGCATGTCGTGGTCGATGGCTTCACTTAGGTCATCGACCTCCCCCGCTTTACGCATGTCGTGGACGATGACACCGGTCCTGATGACGCCACATTCGCGGCGTGCGTGAGACATGTCCCATCGGCTTACCCTTGTCGATGTTGAAGCCGACCCGAAACCGCAAATTCCCCTTTATCGCAAATCACCCGCAAATTCCCGACCCGAAACCGCAAATTCCCCGCAAATTATCGCTTAACCCGAATATCCCCGCAAATTCCATTTATCGCCATTCGCGCACCCGCAAATTCCCGCAAATCCCCGACCCGAAACCGCAAATTATCGCTTAACCCGCAAATTCATTTATCGCCATTCGCGAACCCGCAAATTCCCACAAATCCCCGACCCGAAACCGCAAATTCCTCGCAAATTATCGCTTAACACGCAAATTCCATTTATCGCCATTGGCGAACCCGCAAATTTCCGCAAATCCCTGACTTGAAACCGCAAATTCCCCGCAAATATCGATTAACCCGCAAATTCCGTTTATCGCCATTCGCGAACCCTCAAATTACCGCAAATCCCTGACCCGAAACCGCAAATTATCGCTGAACCCGGATATTCCCGCAAATCCCCTTTACCCCTTAGCCGCTGCACGACACGAACGTGCAGCCATCGGCCTCCCCACGCCTTACGCATGTCGTGGTCAATGGCTTCACTTAGGTCATCGACCTCCCCCGCTTTACGCATGTCGTGGACGATGACACCGGTCCTGATGACGCCACATTCGCGGCGTGCGTGAGACATGTCCCATCGGCTTACCCTTGCCGATGTTGAAGCCGACCCGAAACCACAAATTCCCCTTTATCGCAAATCACCCGCAAATTCCCGACCCGAAACCGCAAATTCCCCGCAAATTATCGCTTAACACGCAAATCCCCGCAAATTCCATTTATCGCCATTCGCGCACCCGCAAATTCCCGCAAATCCCCGACCCGAAACCGCAATTTCCCGCAAATTATCGCTTAACCCGCAAATTCATTTATCGCCATTCTCGAACCCGCAAATTCCCACAAATCCCCGACCCGAAACCGCAAATTCCTCGCAAATTATCGCTTAACACGCAAATTCCATTTATCGCCATTGGCGAACCCGCAAATTTCCGCAAATCCCTGACTTGAAACCGCAAATTCCCCGCAAATATCGCTTAACCCGCAAATTCCGTTTATCGCCATTCGCGAACCCTCAAATTACCGCAAATCCCTGACCCGAAACCGCAAATTCCCGAAACCGTAATAAATGTTGAATATTTCATTAATGTTTCAAAATTTAAATTATTTAAAAATTAAATAAACCTATATAAATAGAAAATAGGCGATATTTTAAAAGACATTTCATATAAATTTTCTTACTGTTTAATATAATAAAAATACACATGCCTCTTTTGCACCGCATCCAACATATGTCCCGATCGATCCCTTAAATGATACGAATTTGAGTGTCGGAAGTTACTAGAATTGAATGGTGTAAAAAGCACCAGTCACATTTTATAATAAGAAACTGTTTCATAAAAAAGAGAAAGTACATGTTTAAAATTCTATTCAAATGTAAATCATATGCAATAAACTTTTAAATGAAAATTTCAGATTGAATATTTTTTTTTAAGTTCATGTATTTTAAAACAAAACAGCGTTACATCATTGTTTTCGAGGCCAGTGTTTTTGAAATTGACACGTGTAGAGAATGGTGTAGAAATAAAAATTTGGTACTTTTTATTGTTGAAATAAACAGAAACTTATTGTTACATCAACGGTTTACGTGCTACTGTTTTTAAAAATGACGAGTATAGGGAGTGATGTAGAAAATGAAAATTTGGAAGGAATTGTTCGACTTATAAATATATTTACATATATATATATATATATATATATATATTTGTGTGTATAATATTTGTTACATACAGTATTTATATGCTTAGTTATAAATTATTAAATATTTCAATTAGTGAAATATTGAAAACTTCTTATGAGTAAATTGTATGTTTATTTATCCACGTCTCAATGAGCGTCTCTTATGCTTCTTTACATTTACTACATATTTGTGTGTATAAATACCCTTTACAAACAGTATTTATATACTTTATTAAAATTTATAAAATATTTCAACGTTTAAATACTGAAAACTTCCTATGAGTAAAGTATATGTTCTATAATGTCATTCTCAATGCGCGTCCGTTATTTCTTTTAATATTTTGCCATGACTATTTTTGACTAACTTGTATTTATATAATGTTTTATAACTTTAACATGTAAAGGTTTATATGAATAATTTTATTGATACTAAACATATTAGACATTGTGTGTCTGTATAAATAAGATTTTCTGAGCCCTCAATATTTGAAACATTCATTAAAATATTTGTTGTTATTCGGTATTTTATACAGTTCGCGAAGATTTATAGTAATAATCATTTTACAGCTAGTTATTATTTCTGAAACTAATCCTACTGACATTAGACATGAATAAAAGATTAAACTATTTATTACGTGTAAAACGCATGTTTTTATAATGTAAAGTAAAATATTATTTCATTTAATTTGAATATTGAACTATACGCAAACTTGTTTATTTCAATAGCAAAACGTACTTCTATTATTTAATTGAGATCCACATAATCTTAAAACTTTTCTTGTCCCTTGTTCTTTAAACCTGCAAACTCCACTTCCAACCCAACGACCAACTAAATAATTTATTACTCTCTCGGTGTTATTGTTAGCTTCATTTGTTAACATAGACTTGTTAACACATGTAATAGACACGTATAGAGAATATTGTAGAAATAAAAATTTGTTATTTTTAATAGTTGAAATAAACAGAAACTTATTGTTACATCAACGGTTTGGGTGCTACTGTTTTTAAAATTGACTTTAATAGGGAGTGATGTAAAAAATGAAAATTGGGAAGGAATTGTTTGACTTATAAATATATTTATATATATATATATTTGTGTGTATAATATTTGTTACGTACAGTATTTATATACAATGTTATAAAATATTAAATACTTCAATAAGTGAAAGTTTGAAAACTTCTTATGAGTAAATTGTATGTTCATATATCCCCTTCTCAATGAGCGTCTCTTATGGTTCTTTACATTTACTACTTACTTGTGTGTATAAATACCCATTACATACAGTGTTTATGTACTTTATTAAAATTTATAAAATACTACAAATTATCGCTTAACCCGCAAATTCCCCAAATTCCATTTATTGCCATTCGCGAACCCGCAAATTCACGCAAATCCCCTACCCGAAACCGCATCGCAAATTACCGGCAAATTCCCGACCCAAAAATGCAAATTCCCCGCAAATTATCGCTTAACCCGCAAATCCCCGCAAATTCCATTTATCGCCATTCGCGAACCCGCAAATTCCCGCAAATCCCCGAACCCGAAAAAGCAATTTCCCCGCAAATTATCGCTTAACCCGGATATTCCCGCAAATCCCCTTTACCCTTAAGCCGCTGCACGACACGAACGTGCAGCCATCGGCCTCCCCACGCCTTACGCATGTCGTGATCGATGGCTTCACTTAGGTCATCGACCTCCCCCGCTTTACGCATGTCGTGGACGATGACACCGGTCCTGATGACGCCACATTCGCGGCGTGCGTGAGACATGTCCCATCGGCTTACCCTTGTCGATGTTGAAGCCGACCCGAAACCGCAAATTCCCCTTTATCGCAAATCACCCGCAAATTCCCGACCCGAAACCGCAAATTCCCCGCAAATTATCGCTTAACCCGCAAATCCTCGCAAATTCCATTTATCGCCATTCGCGCACCCGCAAATTCCGGCAAATCCCCGACCCGAAACCGCAATTTCCCGCTAATTATCGGTTAACCCGCAAATTCATTTATCGCCATTCGTGAACCCGCAATTCCCACAAATCCCCGACCCGAAACCGCAAATTCCTCGCAAATTATCGCTTAACACGCAAATTCTATTTATCGCCATTGGCGAACCCGCAAATTTCCGCTAATCCCCGACCCGAAACCGCAAATTCCCCGCAAATTATCGCTTAACCCGCAAATTCCATTTATCGCCATTCGCGAACCCTCAAATTCCCGCAAATTACCGCAAATCCCTGACCCGAAACCGCAAATTCCCCGCAAATTATCTCTAAACACGGATATTCCCGCAAATCCCCTTTACCCCTTAGCCGCTGCACGACACGAACGTGCAGCCATCGGCCTCCCCACGCCTTACGCATGTCGTGGTCGATGGCTTCACTTAGGTCATCGACCTCCCCCGCTTTACGCATGTCGTGGACGATGACACCGGTCCTGATGACGCCACATTCGCAGCGTGCGTGAGACATGTCCCATCGGCTTACCCTTGTCGATGTTGAAGCCGACCCGAAACCGCAAATTATCGCTTAACCCGCAAATCCTCGCAAATTCCATTTATCGCCATTCGCGCACCCGCAAATTCCGGCAAATCCCCGACCCGAAACCGCAATTTCCCGCAAATTATCGGTTAACCCGCAAATTCATTTATCGCCATTCGTGAACCCGCAAATTCTCACAAATCCCCGACCCGAAACCGCAAATTCCTCGCAAATTATCGCTTAACACGCAAATTCTATTTATCGCCATTGGCGAACCCGCAAATTTCCGCTAATCCCCGACCCGAAACCGCAAATTCCCCGCAAATTATCGCTTAACCCGCAAATTCCATTTATCGCCATTCGCGAACCCTCAAATTCCCGCAAATTACCGCAAATCCCTGACCCGAAACCGCAAATTCCCCGCAAATTATCTCTAAACACGGATCTTCCCGCAAATCCCCTTTACCCCTTAGTCGCTGCACGACACGAACGTGCAGCCATCGGCCTCCCCACGCCTTACGCATGTCGTGGTCGATGGCTTCACTTAGGTCATCGACCTCCCCCGCTTTACGCATGTCGTGGACGATGACACCGGTCCTGTTGACGCCACATTCGCGGCGTGCGTGAGACATGTCCCATCGGCTTACCCTTGTCGATGTTGAAGCCGCCCCGATCCCGCAAATTCCCAGCAATATCCCGACCCGAAACCGCAAATTCCCCGCAAATTCCGTTTAACCCGCAAATTCCCGCAAATCCCCCTTACCCTTTCCGGTGGGCCTCGCTTGTCATATCGTGTCGCCACCTCCTCACGGCTTATCCATGTTGTGGTTGATTACTTCACTGATAAGCCACATTCGATGCGTGCGCGAGGCTTGTCTCATCGGCTTACCCTTGCTGGGATGTTGCTACCGACCCGAACCGGCAAATTCCCCAAAAATATTCCCGCAAATCCCCCTAACACTTGACGGTGGGCCTCGCCGTGTCATGTCGAGTCTCTACCTCCTTCACGGCTTACCCAAGTCGTAGTCGTTGACACCGGTCATGAAGACGCCACATTCACGGCGTGTGCGAGTCTTTTCCATTCGTCTTAACCTAGCCGGGTTGTTGCAACCAAACCGAACCCGCAAATTCCCCGTAAATTATCCCTTAACCCGGAAATCGCCGCAAAACCCCCTTACCCTTGCTGCTGGGCCTCGCCGCGTCATTTCGTGTCGCCACCTTACCACGGCTTACCCATGTCGTGTCGATGACACCGGTCATTAGGACGTCACATTCGCGGCATCCCACAGAGGCTTGTCCCATCGACTTACCATTGCTGGGTTGTTGCAACAGACCGGAAATCGCAATTTTCTCGCAAATTATCGCATAACCCGCAAATCCCCGTACCCTTGCCGTGTTAAAATGAATGCCATAGGGCTCTGATAGTGGAAAAACTTCCGACGTCCCCCGTCTAAAGGGGGTATTTAAAAAAATTTTAATCACATAGTTCAATTTCAGATAGATACCTAATCACATTTTAAGTGTTTTTATGTTAACATTTACTAAATTTATTATACTGGATTAATTAATCCGTAATAAATGTTGAATATTTCATTAATGTTTCAAAATTTAAATTATTTAAAAATTAAATAAACCTATATAAAGAGAAAATAGGCGATATTTTAAAAGACATTTCATATAAATTTTCTTACTGTTTAATATAATAAAAATACACATGCCTCTTTTGCATCGCATCCAACATATGTCCCGATCGACCTCTTAAATGATACGAATTTGAGTGTCGGAAGTTACTTTGAAATCGGTATCATTGTATTCTAACAAATATAATTTTGTTTTCCATTGTTAAGAACAAACACACATGCATTGTTACATCATCTGTTTGTTAAGATACGTTTTAAGATCAGTCATAATATCGGTTTAATGCATTGTTGAAATGATTTTTTTTACTTTTCATTGTTATAAAACACAGACGTGCATTCTTACATCATTGCTTAATACAGATTCGTTTTAACATGTCCTGTGAAATAATGATTGTTGCTGAGTTTTAAAGTGTCACATAAGTAGAAAGATTTGATTTATTTAAAAAGGTAGTCCAGTATTAAAAAACATGACCTATAGAATATTATGTTAACACTTTACTAAATTAATTATACTAGATAAATTTATCCGTCATAAATGTTCAACATTTCATGTGATTAAAGTGATCTGGCACTTGTAATTAGCTGAATGTGCGTGTTTCGAGTGTTTCTGGAATGTAGTTCTGCTTAGTCAGGTGCAATCGAACCTGTGCTGATAGTATGTTTGATTCGCTTGCATAAAAACTGCTGAGCGCCTGCGTAATGTTATAATATGTTAGCATAATATGTTAACACTACAAAGTTAAATATACTGGATAAATTTATCAGTCATAAATGTTGAATATTTCATTAATGTTTCAAAATGGAAATTATTTAAAAAATTAAATAAACCTATATACAGAGAAACTAAACAATAATTGAAAAGACATTTCATATAAATTTTCTTAGTGTTTAATATAATAAAAAGACACATACCTCTTTTGCTTCGCAACCAACATATGTCCCGATCGATCTCTTAAAATGATACAAATTTGAGTGTCGGAAGGTACTTTGAAATCGGTTATCATGGTATTCTGGCGAACATGATTTTGTTTTCCATTGTTAAGAACAAACACACATGCATTGTTACATCATCTGTTTGTTAAGAAACGTTTTAAGATCAGTCATAATATCGATTTAATGCATTGATGAAATGAATTATTTACTTTTCATTGTTATAAAACACAGACGTGCATTCTTACATATTGCTTTATAGAGATTCGTTTTAACATGTCCTGTGAAATAATGATTGTTGCCGAGATTTAAAGTGTCACATAAGTATAAAGAATTGATTTATTTAAAAAGGTCCAGTCCAGTATTAAAAAACATGACCTATAGCATAATATGTTAACCCTTTACTAACTTAATTATACTAGATATATTTATCCGTGATAAATGTTCAATATTACATTAATGTTTCAAAATTGAAATTATTTAAAAAATGAAACAAATTTTGAGAGAAATTAAACGATAATTGAAAAGCCATTTCATATAAATTTTCTTACTGTTTAATATAATAAAAATTCACATACCTCTTTTCCTTCCCAACCAACATATGTCCCGATCGATCTCTAAAATGATACGAAATAGAGTGTCGGAGTGTACTTTGAAATCGGTAAATTTGTGTTCTGTCGAACATAATTTTGTTTTCCATTGTTAAGAACAAAAACACATGCATTGTTACACAATCTATTTCTTTTTATATGATTTACTTAAATACATACATAGATATATCACAATATCGGTTTAATGAAATGTTGAAATAATTTTTTTTAATTTTCATTATTATAAAACACAGGCGTGCATTCAAACATCATTGCTTAATAGCGATTCGTTTTAATTGCCCTGTGAAATAATGATTGTTGCTGAGTTTTTAAGTGTCTCATAAATAGAAATAATTGATTTATTTAAAAGGTCCAGTCCAGTATTAAAAAACATGAACTATACAGTGTTCGTACGCTTCAAGGATCTTTTATCAGAATTTTCGCAAAGAAATATTTGTCTTGGAAAAACATTCTATCTTCAGATACAGCGAGCAGTACTTTACGAAATTTCTGTTTAATATGTTAACTCTACTAACTTAATTATACTGGATAAATTTATCCGTCATAAATGTTGAATATTTCATTAATGTTTCAAAACGGAAATTATTTAAAAAATTAAATAAACCTATATACAGAGAAACTAAGCGATAATTGAAAAGATATTTCCTATAAATTTTCTTACAGTTTAATATATTAAAAATACACATACATCTTTTGCTTCGCTAACAAAACATGTCCCGATCGATCTCTTAAATGATACGAATTTGATTTGTCAGAAGGTACTTTGAATTCGGTATCATGGTATTCCAGCGAATATAATTTTGTTTTCCATTCTTAAGAACATACACACATGCATTGTTACATCATCTGTTTGTTAAGATATGTTTTAAACTCTGTCATAATATCTGTTTAATGCATTGTTGAAATGAATTCTTTTTACTTTTCTTTGTTATAAAACACAGACGTGCATTATTACATCATTGCTTAATAGAGATTTGTTTTAACATTTCCTGTGAAATAATAATTGTTGCCAAGTTTTAAAGTGTCACATATAAGAATTGATTTATTTAAAAAGGTCCAGTCCAGTATTAAAACCCTTTGAGCTCTGCCATGTGAATTTTCACCCACAAAATAAATATATTTTAATTTCCTTCAAAACGACTCGATTTTAAAAGCAAAAACTGGGTTTTGCAGATTTTACTTGTCTTCTTCAAATCTAGATGGCAGCACTACCCTCTGCCAATATCTAGGTGGAATTTAGTGCGATCTTAAAAGCACTCCAATTTTTAAGGTTTAGATATTTTGTATTTTTCAAGCATTATAAAGAAATATTTTTCAAAGGAGATAACTTTTTTTTCCCTTAGACACTTCAAACATTTAATAATAATTACATAAAAATTACTAAACTGAAAATATAAATAATTAGAGGGGATAGAAATTTTCTACCACCAGAGCTCTAAGGACTAGAAAAATGAGATTTGTCACCAGGTGGCAGCACTACAAATTACACACTAGACATTGTTTCAGAACAAAATTTGGATGCTTATAATTTAATTCCAAGGAATCTAAATTTGTGTTTAATTCAGTAGATTAACGAGTTCATTATACTTTAAATATTTCTAAATAAAAATTAAACATTTTTAACATCAGTTTCATCTATAAATTTGATATATTTTTGATTAGTTTGTATATTTATATTATGATTTAAAAAATTTAAAACTTTGAATTTTCTCATTTAATAATTTTTTTAAATATTTTAATATTCTTAGAATTTGTCTAAACAATATAACTGCTTAAAATATGTTGAAATTTTAGCAATTATAGTAACTTTAGAATAAGTTTGCGGTGTCATTTCTGCATTGCGTATTGAAATAAATGCCCTAGAGCTCTGATGGTGGAAAAACTGCCCACGTCCCCCAGACCAAAGGGGGTATTTAAAAATTTTTTTAATCACATAGTTCAATTTCAGATAGTCACCTAATCACATTTTAAGGGATTTGCCAGCATATTTTTTAAATTTTAATAACCCGCGTCTCAAAGGGTTAAAAAACATGACCTATAGCACAATATGTTAAACCTTTACTAACTTAATTATACTAGATAAATTTATCCGTCCTAAATGTTCAATATTTCATTAATCTTTCAAAATGGAAATTATTTAAAAAATAAAATAAATGTACATAGAGAAAAATTAAACTATAATTGAAAAGCCATTTCATATAAATTTTCTTACTGTTTAATATAATAAAAATAGACATACCTCTTTTGCTGCCTTCCCAATATATGTCCCGATCGATCTCTTAAATGACACGAAATAGTGTCGGAAGGTGCTTTGAAATTGGTATATTTGTATTCTGTCGAACATAATTTTGTTTTACATTGATAAGAACAAACACACATGCATTGTTACATCATCTATTTGTTTTGATATGATTTACATAAATACATACATAGATACATCACAATATCGGTTTAATGCAATGTTTTATTAATTTTTTTTTTACTTTTCATCATTATAAAACACAGACGTGCATTCTTACATCATTGCTTAATAGAGATTTGTTTTAATTGTGCTGTGAAATAATGATTGTTGCTGAGATTTAAAGTGGCACATAAGTAGAAAGAATTGATTTATTTAAAAAGGTCCAATTCGGTATTAAAAACATGACCTATACAATGTTCGTACGCTTCAAGGATCTTTTACCAGAATTTTCGCAAAGAAATATTTGCCTTATTTAAGGGGGGGAAAAATCTATCTTCAAATAAGGCAAGCAGTACTTTACGAAATTTCTGGTGCTATAACACGTAAAATCCCCTGAATCCCATGATGCGTACGATCTCTGCTATAGCATAATATGTTAACCCTACTAACTTAATTATACTGGATAAATTTATCCGTCATAAATGTTGAATATTTCATTAATGTTTCAAAATGGAAATTATTTAAAAAATTAAATAAACCTATATACAGAGAAACTCAACAATAATTGAAAAGACATTTCATATAAATTTTCTTAGTGTTTAAAATAATAAAAAGACACATACCTCTTTTGCTTCGCAACCAACATATGTCCTGATCGATCTCTTAAAATGATACAAATTTGAGTGTCGGAAGGTACTTAGAAATCGGTATCTTGATATTCTGGCGAGTATAATTTTGTTTTTCCATTTTTAAGAAAAATCATACATGCATTTTTACATTATCTGTTTGTAAAAATATGTTTTAATATCAATTCAATGCATGGCTGAAATGATTTTTTTTTTACTTTTCATTGTTATAAGACACAGACGTGCATTCTTACATCATTGCTTAATAGAGACTTGTTTTAACATGTCCTGTGAAAAATTATTGTTACTGAGTTTTAAAGTGAAGTAGAAAGAATATATTTATTGAAAAAGTTCCAGTCCAGTATTAAAAAACATGACCAATAGTATAATATGTTAACTCTTTATTAATTTAATTATACTAGATAAATTTATCCGCCATAAATGTTAAATATTTCGCTAATGTTTCAAAATGTAAATTATTTAAAAAATTAAATAAACCTATATACAGAGAAACTAAACGATAATTGAAAAGCCATTTCATATAAAATTTCTTACCGTTTAATATAATAAGAATACACATAACTCTTTTGCTTCCCAACCGACATATGTTCCATCATACACGTTCCATCAATCTTTTAAATGATACGAATTTGAGTGTCGGAAGGTCTTCGAAATCGGTATCTTGGTATTCTGGCGAACATATTTTTTTTCCATTGTGAAAAAAAAACACACATGCATTGTTAGATCATCTGTTTGTTTTTATATGTTTTACTTACATACATACATAAATACATCACAATATTGGTTTAATGCATTGTTGATTTTTTTTTTTTTTTTACTTTTTATTGTTATAAAACACAGACGCGCATTCTTACATTATTGCTTAGTATAATTTCGTTTTAACATGTCCTGTGAAATAATGATTGCTGCTGAGTTTTAAAGTGTCACATAAGTGGAAAGAATTTATTTATTTAACAAGGTCCAGTCCAGTATTAAAAAATACATGACCTATAACATAATATGTTAACCCTTTACTAACTTAATTATACTGGATAAATTTATCGCCCTAAATGTTGAATATTTCATTAATGTTTCAAAATGGAAATTAAAAAAAAAATTAAATAAACCTATATACAGAGAAAGTAAACGATAATTGAAAAGCCATTTCATATAAAATTTCTTTAGGTCTTTCTTAGGTTTTTAGTTAACCTCTAAAGAAATGGGAGTAGTACTGAGAGAACCACTCAATGCAAACTAATCGTGAATCCCGTAGTATTTATGTGATTAATTCTAATTAAATTAATCTGTTTTTTAACTGTTTGAGGTTTATTGCTTTTATACTGCTACTGGGCATTTCGTTACACAAATATATCCGTAAAACTTGTTATCTATGCTTTAAAAACCGATGGAGATTAGAGTATGCCGTTCTTGTCATCATGTATATTCAAACAGGCAGTTTCTTTGAGGTTTAATATATCGGCTATTTACCAATGATTTTTCAGAAAATAATTATCAACATTTCTTTAATACTTCTTCTACGATAGATACCTCCAGCGCTGCTCAACATTTTTGCTGAATGACAGTAAATCGAAATTTGTGTGTAACGGAAAAATGCGATTTTCTCAAAAACTATGTGACCTATGATAATCGCTATAATTTTCTTGCAAGGTTTAAATTAAAATCTACTACCTCTAATTTTTTAATAATCTTAGCTTCAGTAGCTTCAATAGTCTTTATTACTTCCCCCAATTTGAAATTTTCACGTTCCATATTTTACGAGTAAAATGGCTTTGACAGACAGGCACAAGAGTGATCTTATAATGGTTCCGTTTTTACCTTTTAAGTACGGAACCCTAAAAACATGACCTATAGCATAATATGTTAACCCTTTACTAACTTAATTATACTAGATAAATTTATCCATCATAAATGTTGAATATTTCATTAATGTTTCAAATTGGAAATTATTTAAAAAATTAAATAATCTTATTTACAGCTTTTGTGTGTGTCAGCTGACGAAAAAACACACACAAAATCTGCGCGCACAAGCAACGCAGATTTTCTTCAACCTACATCCACAAAATAAATTTATAACTAACGTCCTTTGCTAGTTACTTACCCATCATACGTAGTATAGAGTAGTTCTTGTAATCGTTTTAAAAATCGAAAAAAAATTTTTGACGGATTTACTCCTTTCAGACACTGGAGATTCCGAAAAACATATTTTTAGAAAAAAAAAAAATTTGCCTTCCGTCTGTATGTGTGTGTGCTGTAAGCGCTCTATCTCCCGAAAAAATTGAGATAGAGACTTGAAATTCGGTGTGAACTTAGGAAGTAACAATGGAAAGAGGCCTATTGAATATCAGTAACCTCAATTATCCGAAACTACTTTTTTCGGACTCTCAAAGTATTCGTTCTGATAAAAGTTATACAAAAATTTTCGAAATTACTTATTTGAACGAGTGAATATAAAAGACAATAAAAAAACATAAATTTTGTATCATGAATGAACTCGATCGGATAATTAATTGCCGAGATATTTGTAACTCTATTTTTCACACCTTGTATTTCATTCAAATTTCAATTCAAAGATTAATTGGAAATGAGACGCTTAATCTGACGCAATAAACTGTTAGTTAATATTATTATAATTTTTCGAGTTATAAAGATGTTTCTTTTACGCAATTCGGTTCTACACGATTATCCCGCCAACCAAAAATCTATCGCCAAACTTCATTACATTCCAATAATGGCTTATCGTAAATGTCAAGCATTTAATGCATATCCATACCTATAACGGGGATTCCCATAGGGGAATGCTGTGCTGTCGCAAATGCTGCCAAGTTTGTCGCCAACTTGGATATATATCGCCATATTTGGTGACCAAAATTAGTCGCCAAAAGGGAAGCCAAATTGGCGGTATCTCTAATATTTCGCCAAATTCCCATAGACTTCCATTGTAAACCTATAGTGTTTACTTGCTTAGAGAAAATCAACAAATTGAGATATTTTAATGCAACGAAAAGTAATTTTAGCTTAAGGGATTATATTAATTACATTTAAGGGAGTCTAAGTAAATTAAATTATGAATAAAGTAACATGATATAATGCTTAGCATGTATCGCATGTTTTATTTTCATATTTTATATTATGTATATCCATGATGGGTATTACGGTGGCACTCAACAGCTAGTTTTTATTGCAAGGAACATATTTCTTGCATTGTTGTTCAGTAATTCTTTGTAAATGCATTTTTCATTTCTGTTGATACATTAAATAATCATTCATTGTTACGTCGTCATTTTTGGCTCGACTGTTGCTTTCAGCATTTAACATTGATGCATTTAAAGCCAGAATTGAATGGTATATAAAAGCACCAGTTACATTTTATAATAACAAACAGTTTCATAAAAAAGGAGAAATTATATGTTTAAAATTCTATTCGAATGTAAATCATATGAAATAACCTTTTTAAATGAATAATTTTTTTTAAAGTTCATTTTTGCCTTTTATCAAAATTATATGTAAAAAAAGATTCATGGTTATATTAGTATAATTATATTAAATAAAAAGTAAAAAATATTGCATGGATTGATTACATTGAAAAAACGCAACTCGTGTTCATTAAGTACTATCAGGTCGTCCGATCACAAATCAGATTGAAACATATTGAGTTTATCTTTAAAATGGGCTGTAGTAAACAAATGCAAGTTAAATCCGTACCTTCATTGCTGGTCTATAAATTAGTTGGTATATCTCTAATCCACAATTTTACAGCTGACTAAAATAACACACACAAAACTACACGAACAAGAATAGCAGATTTTCTTCAACCTATTTCCACAAAATAACTTTATAACAAACGTCCTCTGCTAGTTTTTATTGCAAGGAACATACTTATTGCATTGTTGTTCAGTAATTCTTTGTAAATGCATTGTTTATTCCAGTTGATACCTTAAACAATCATTTATTGTTACGTCGTCATTTTTGGCTCGACGTTTGTTTTCAGTATTTAACAATGATGCATTTAAAGCTGGAATTGAATGGTGTAAAAAGTACCAGTCACCTTTTATAAGAAAAAACTGTTTCATAAAAAAAAGAGAAAGTACATATTTAAAATTCTATTCAAATGTAAATCATATGCAATAACCTTTTTAAATGAATAATCTTAGATAGAATAATTTTTTTAAAGTTCATTTTTGCTTTTATCAAAATTATATGTAAAATAAGATTCATTGTTATATTAGTATAGTAAAAATATTACATTTATTGATTACATTGAAAAAACCGTAACTCTTGTTCATGAACTTACTACTATCAGGTCGTCCGATCACAAATCAGATTCAAACATATTGAGTTTATCTTTAAAATGAACTGTAGTAAACAAATGCAAGTTAAATCCGTACCTTCATTGCAGGTCTATAAATTGGTTGATATATCCCCGATCCACAATTTTTCAGTGGACGAAGAAACACACACAAAATCTGCCCTCACAAGAATCTCAGATTTTCTTCAACCTACTTCTACAAAGTAAATTTATAACTAACGTCCTCTGCTAGTTTTTATTGCAAGGAACATATTTATTGCATTGTTGTTCAGTAATTCTTTGTAAATGCATTGTTCATTCCTGTTGATACCTTAAATAACCATTCATTGTTACGTCGTCATTTTTGGCTCGACGTTTGTTTTCCGTACTTAACAATGATGCATTTAAAGCCAGAATTGAATGGTGTAAAAAGCACCAGTCATAATTTGTAATAGCAAACTCTTTCATAAAAAAGTGAAAGTACATGTTTAAAATTCTATTCAAATGTAGATCATATGCAATAAACTTTTTAAATGAATATTTTAGATTGAATAGTTTTTTTAAGTTTATTTTTGACTTTTATGAAAATTATATGTAAAAAAAGATTCATGGTTATATTAGTATAATTATATTAAAGTAAATAAATTATTACATGGATTGATTACATTGGAAAAAACGTAACTCGTGTTCATGAATTTACTATCTAGTCGTCCGATCACAAATCAGATTGAAACATATTGAGTTTATCTTTAAAATGGACTGTAGTAAACAAATGCAAGTTAAATCCGTACCTTCATTGTAGATCTATAAATTGGTTGATATATCCTCGATCCATAACTTTTCAGCGGACGAAAAAGCACACACAAAATCTGCACGCACAAGAATCGCAGATTTTCTTCAACCTACTTCCACAAAGTAAATTTATAACTAACGTCCTCTGCTAGATTTTATTGCAAGGAACGTATTTATTGCATTGTTGCTCAGTAATTCTTTATAAATGGAGTCCATTCCTGTTGATACCTTAAATAATCATTCATTGTTACGTCGTCATTTTTGGCTCGACGTTTGTTTTCCGTATTTAACAATGATGCATTTAAAGCTGGAATTGAATGGTGTAAAAAGCACCAGTCATAATTTGTAATAGCAAACTCTTTCATAAAAAAGTGAAAGTACATGTTTAAAATTCTATTCAAATGTAGATCATATGCAATAAACTTTTTAAATGAATATTTTAGATTGAATAGTTTTTTTAAGTTTATTTTTGCCTTTTATGAAAATTATATGTAAAAAAAGATTCATGGTTATATTAGTATAATTATATTAAAGTAAATAAATTATTACATGGATTGATTACATTGGAAAAAACGTAACTCGTGTTCATGAATTTACTATCTAGTCGTCCGATCACAAATCAGATTGAAACATATTGAGTTTATCTTTAAAATGGACTGTAGTAAACAAATGCAAGTTAAATCCGTACCTTCATTGTAGATCTATAAATTGGTTGATATATCCTCGATCCATAACTTTTCAGCGGACGAAAAAGCACACACAAAATCTGCACGCACAAGAATCGCAGATTTTCTTCAACCTACTTCCACAAAGTAAATTTATAACTAACGTCCTCTGCTAGATTTTATTGCAAGGAACGTATTTATTGCATTGTTGTTCAGTAATTCTTTATAAATGGAGTCCATTCCTGTTGATACCTTAAATAATCATTCATTGTTATGTCGTCATTTTTGGCTCGACGTTTGTTTTCCGTATTTAACAATGATGCATTTAAAGCTGGAATTGAATGGTGTAAAAAGTACCAGTCACCTTTTATAATAAAAAACTGTTTCATAAAAAAAAGAGAAAGTACATGTTTAAAATTCTATTCAAATGTAAATCATATGCAATAAGCTTTTTAAATGAATAATCTTAGATAGAATAATTTTTTTAAAGTTCAAATTTGCTTTTATCAAAATTATATGTAAAATAAGATTCATTGTTATATTAGTATAGTAAAAAATATTACATTTATTGATTACATTGAAAAAACCGTAACTCTTGTTCATGAACTTACTACTATCAGGTCGTCCGATCACAAATCAGATTCAAACATATTGAGTTTATCTTTAAAATGGACTGTAGTGTTGTAGAATATTTAACAATATCCTTATTTTGACAAATTCTGGTGTTATTAAAATCCCCCCTCTTTATATATATATATAACATTGTATGCTTTCATCTTAAAATTATTCATTTTCTTCAATTATATCCCCCCTTTTTCAAAGAAAAATGTCAGACAAAATTTTCATAGTTTAAGAATATTACTTAATGCCAGAGAATTCCTTTTTCTCAGTTTCAGATCTAGAAAAACACGTATTATTTCAGTGGAAACAAATACTAGGGTACGTGTAATCTTTTATCTGAGAACGTAAACACAAGCAAGATGTCCCTTCCCTTTTTTTTTCAAGAAAAATGCGAATTTCCTCGCTTAACCTTGGATTTGGGCAGCTGTTGGAAACGGTCAAGTATTTCCCCCACTATAGAGCGGTGTTACCATAGCAACGCCAGCTCGTAAAATCAAAACCCCCTCAGTCTGCCTTTGTAATGTCATATAGGATGCAGTAAAAACGTGTTTTCCATGTGAATTTCATACACTTCTTTTACTACGTTCGTTATCACAGCCTAAAAGCCTGCTTGGGTGGCCAACCATATATATAAAATTTTATGAGCCTTTTAAGTAAAATGCTTGGTGCAATTTTATAACCCTCCTTTTAAAAGTTATTGTCAAACAGACAATTTGGGAGATTTTATGGGAAACTGCCGTGGGAAATAGATAGTTTGCTTGGCATTTAAAGATGGGTGGCCCATTAGAAAAATGTGTAGGGTGGAAAGTGGACAACACACCCTTTTAGTTAAATGGTTGAAACCTAACCAGATTAGCGAATAGGAGCATCTGACGTCAGCAAGAGTATTGCACGTGTGATTTTTTATTACACGCTACGGGGAAAAGTGAGTCAAGACAAGGGCAGCAAAGAGCGAAGACGCTGATTCTTGGCTCCTTTTTTTTAATATGTGGGGGCAGGGGGAATTTAGGGTTATCTTTTTAGCCCTCCCCCTGACCAATGGAGTTTTTCTGGAGTGACAAAAAAATAAAAATAGTTTAGGAGAAGAAGAATAGATACTGACTAAGGAGGTCGTCTGTTTCTCTTGTGTATCAAGCACGGGCACTCTCTTGAGAGCCGAGGGTACGCCGGGCAGTTTAGCATCGATGGAGCAGTTTATGCCTAATAAGAATCATGATACAGAGAATCCAGTCCAGCTGGTGGAAAGTGACGACTTGTGAATCGGGAATACTCGTCGATACTTTTTAGTAAAATTTCGTTCAAGTAATCCTGTTTTCTTTCGGAAAGACTGGACGAATCTGTGTCTAGTGCAGAGGACCAGCCGATGAGGTTCTAAACACGCAGCTATACATCCAGTAAAAAAAAAAGAAAATAAAAGTATTCGCACAATCGTCAACACACTCAAAATCTGAAGAGAAGAAAAATGTGAATAAATCACCAGACACTTTTCGGAATTTTATATAGTGGCTTATCTCCTCCAAAGATTCTGATGTTCATGAGTTGATTAACTGCACAGCTAACAGTACTATTTTATAGTGTATCTCCAACTTCCAAATTTTAATATATGTGCCCTCGAGAGGACTGCCAACAAAAAAGATATAATAGAGTGTAAAGTCATGGTTTCAGCATTTACCCTGCTCAATGATGTGTAATGTAAGTAACTTTTGCATTATTGTTTTGATATGTTGAAAATATATGTTTAAAAAAAAAAGAAAAAGGAATGAGTCATGTTAAATTAAGTAGTTTTAAGTATCTGTTTGTAATGTTTATTGAATTCAAGACTCTTTGCAGGATAGTAGTAATTTCTCGAAGTTTTTGAAAATTATTTTGAAATGAATTCAGCTATGTAAATATAAATTTGATATCTCTATACTAAAATTTCTTTGCAACAAATTGTTTAAAAATAATAGAAAATTCTTAAAAAAAATAAGACTTAAAACTTAATAAAATGATATTAAATGTATTGCTTTACTCTGTTTCTTTTTTACTTAACCAATTTAATCTTTAAAATGAAGAAAGCTTAATATCATTGATAAATAAAATTAGTACATAAAAAAACAAAATCCTAAAGTTTTATAACCAGGAGTAATTATTTCTATCAGATTTTAAGTGAGGAATGTTGTGTGAGACGAATTGAGGGTTTTGTTACCTTTTATGATTGATTTAAAAATTAATTTTAATGGTTGTCACCTCTCTTATTACCTTTCTTTTCTGGTTGTATTTGTTTCAACTCTTAAATCCTTTGAATTTGGTAACTAAGTATTACGGTAACAAGATCTATGCTAGGTGGAAATTCATAAACACATATATTCCTTGAGAGATTTGAATCAAAATAAATTTAATTAATAAATAATTTCTGAAAAGAGTATGTATTGTTCATTAAATTTAAAAAAAAAAAAAAAAAAAAAAAAAAAACTGAAATTGATATAATTGCTAGAATGTTCAGGGCAACTCCTAAAATATAAAATAAAAAGGAAAAGAATTCAAGAAGTAATTTTGTTTGCAGTGTAAAACATCAGTTAGATTTAATGATTTTCAATGCTAATGATCTACTATACGATTATGTGGCCCATGGATTTGAGAGTATAAGTGCAGTCACAATCTTGATATTAAATCCTTTTAAATTATCAAAACATATTATTTGATATAATGCGGACTCAAGAGTTTGCCTTTCGGTTGTGAAGTTCTGTGGTAATCAATTTAGCTTTTCTTATTTTATTGTGAATGCATTGTATTCTCAAATTCAGGAGTGTTGGTAGTTTTCTCTTCATAAGTTGTGAATGGTTGAGGATGTTGTTACTGTTAAATAATTAAGGTTTAATTTCACATTTCTAATAGTAATTTTTTGATTTACTTTAAGTTAGTTTATGCATTTCCTCTTTGTTTTGTTTTTTTTTTCTATTGGTAATTATTCTAAGAGTTTTTTTAAAATCAAATTAGTATCTTTCTAAGCATATTGCTTATTTTTATTTTTCCTCTTTTTGTAACAACGTCCAGGTGTTGGTAAACTGTTCACACCTTGTTTAAAAATTTAAGATCAGGCTAATATCATTAGTGACAGTTAATTTAGTAAATTAAAAGTGGAGTGTAATTAGAAGAAGAGAAAACCACCCAACAGTAGTAAACAAATGCAAGTTAAATCCGTACCTTCATTGCAGGTCTATAAATTGGTTGATATATCCCCGATACACAATTTTTCAGTGGACGAAGAAACACACACAAAATCTGCCCTCACAAGAATCTCAGATTTTCTTCAACCTACTTCTACAAAGTAAATTTATAATTAACGTCCTCTGCTAGTTTTTATTGCAAGGAACATATTTATTGCATTGTTGTTCAGTAATTCTTTGTAAATGCATTGTTCATTCCTGTTGATACCTTAAATAACCATTCATTGTTACGTCGTCATTTTTGGCTCGACGTTTGTTTTCCGTATTTAACAATGATGCATTTAAAGCCAGAATTGAATGGTGTAAAAAGCACCAGTCATAATTTGTAATAGCAAACTCTTTCATAAAAATGTGAAAGTACATGTTTAAAATTCTATTCAAATGTAGATCATATGCAATAAACTTTTTAAATGAATATTTTAGATTGAATAGTTTTTTTAAGTTTATTTTTGCCTTTTATGAAAATTATATGTAAAAAAAGATTCATGGTTATATTAGTATAATTATATTAAAGTAAATAAATTATTACATGGATTGATTACATTGGAAAAAACGTAACTTGTGTTCATGAATTTACTATCTAGTCGTCCGATCACAAATCAGATTGAAACATATTGAGTTTATCTTTAAAATGGACTGTAGTAAACAAATGCAAGTTAAATCCGTACCTTCATTGTAGATCTATAAATTGGTTGATATATCCTCGATCCATAACTTTTCAGTGGACGAAAAAGCACACACAAAATCTGCACGCACAAGAATCGCAGATTTTCTTCAACCTACTTCCACAAAGTAAATTTATAACTAACGTCCTCTGCTAGATTTTATTGCAAGGAACATATTTATTGCATTGTTGTTCAGTAATTCTTTATAAATGGAGTCCATTCCTGTTGATACCTTAAATAATCATTCATTGTTACGTCGTCATTTTTGGCTCGACGTTTGTTTTCCGTATTTAACAATGATGCATTTAAAGCTGGAATTGAATGGTGTAAAAAGTACCAGTCACCTTTTATAATAAAAAACTGTTTCATAAAAAAAAGAGAAAGTACATGTTTAAAATTCTATTCAAATGTAAATCATATGCAATAACCTTTTTAAATGAATAATCTTAGATAGAATAATTTTTTTAAAGTTCAAATTTGCTTTTATCAAAATTATATGTAAAATAAGATTCATTGTTATATTAGTATAGTAAAAAATATTACATTTATTGATTACATTGAAAAAACCGTAACTCTTGTTCATGAACTTACTACTATCAGGTCGTCCGATCACAAATCAGATTCAAACATATTGAGTTTATCTTTAAAATGGACGGTAGTAAACAAATGCAAGTTAAATCCGTACCTTCATTGCAGGTCTATAAATTGGTTGATATATCCCCGATCCACAATTTTTCAGTGGACGAAGAAACACACACAAAATCTGCCCTCACAAGAATCTCAGATTTTCTTCAACCTACTTCTACAAAGTAAATTTATAACTAACGTCCTCTGCTAGTTTTTATTGCAAGGAACATATTTATTGCATTGTTGTTCAGTAATTCTTTGTAAATGCATTGTTCATTCCTGTTGATACCTTAAATAACCATTCATTGTTACGTCGTCATTTTTGGCTCGACGTTTGTTTTCCGTATTTAACAATGATGCATTTAAAGCCAGAATTGAATGGTGTAAAAAGCACCAGTCATAATTTGTAATAGCAAACTCTTTCATAAAAAAGTGAAAGTACATGTTTAAAATTCTATTCAAATGTAGATCATATGCAATAAACTTTTTAAATGAATATTTTAGATTGAATAGTTTTTTTAAGTTTATTTTTGCCTTTTATGAAAATTATATGTAAAAAAAGATTCATGGTTATATTAGTATAATTATATTAAAGTAAATAAATTATTACATGGATTGATTACATTGGAAAAAACGTAACTCGTGTTCATGAATTTACTATCTAGTCGTCCGATCACAAATCAGATTGAAACATATTGAGTTTATCTTTAAAATGGACTGTAGTAAACAAATGCAAGTTAAATCCGTACCTTCATTGTAGATCTATAAATTGGTTGATATATACTCGATCCATAACTTTTCAGCGGACGAAAAAGCACACACAAAATCTGCACGCACAAGAATCGCAGATTTTCTTCAACCTACTTCCACAAAGTAAATTTATAACTAACGTCCTCTGCTAGATTTTATTGCAAGGAACATATTTATTGCATTGTTGTTCAGTAATTCTTTATAAATGGAGTCCATTCCTGTTGATACCTTAAATAATCATTCATTGTTACGTCGTCATTTTTGGCTTGACGTTTGTTTTCAGTATTTAAAAATGCTGCATTTAAAGCCACAACTGAATGGTGTAAAAAGCACAAGTTCCATTTTATATTAAGAAACCGTTTCATAAAAAAAGAGAAAGTACATGTTTAAAATTCTACTCAAATGTACATCATATGCAATAACCTTTTTAAATGAATATTTTAGATCGAATATTTTTTTTTAAAGTTCATTTTTGCCTCTTATCAAAATTATATATAAAATAACATTCATGGTTATATTAGTATAATTATATTAAAGTAAAAAAATTACATGGAACAAAGTTAGAATTTGATTACAATGGAAAAAACGTAACTGGTGTTCATGAAATAAATATCAGGTCGTCCGATCACAAATCAGATTGAAACATATTGAGTTGATCTTTAAAATGGACTGTAGTAAACAAATGCAAGTTAAATCCGTACCTTCATTGGAGGTCTATAAATTGGTTGATATACCCCTGATTTACAATTTTTCAACTGGCGAAAAATCACACACAAAATCTGCCCGCACAGGAATCGAAGATTTTCTTCAACCTGCTTCCACAAAGTAAATTTATAACTAACGTCCTCTGCTAGTTTTTATTGCAAGGAACATATTTATTGCATTGTTGTACAGCAATTCTTTGTAAATGCATTGTTTATTTCAATTGATACCTTAAACAATCATTCATTGTTACGTCGTCATTTTTGACTCGACGTTTGTTTTCAGTATTTAACAATGATACATTTAAAGCTAGAATTGAATGGTGTAAAAAGCATCAGTCACATTTTATAATAAGAAACTGTTTCATAAAAAAGAGAAAGTGCATGTTTAAAATTCTATTCAAATGTAAATCATATGCAATAAACTTTTAAATGAAAATTTTAGATTGAATATTTTTTTTTTAAGTTCATGTATTTTAAAACAAAACAGCGTTACATCATCGTTTTCGAGGTGAGTGTTTTTGAAATAGACACGTGTAGAGCATGATGTAGAAATAAAAATTTGGTATTTTTTATTGTTGAAATAAACAGAAACTTATTGTTACATCATCGGTTTACGTGCTACTGTTTTTAAAATTGACGGGTATAGGGAGTGATCTAGAAAATGAAAATTTGGAAGGCATTTTTCGACTTATAAGTATATTTACACACACATATATATATATATATATATATATATATTTGTGTGTATAATATTTGTTACATACAGTATTTATATGCTTAGTTATAAATTATTAAATATTTCAATAAGTGAAATATTGAAAACTTCTTATGAGTAAATTGTATGTTCATTTATCCACTTCTCAATGAGCGTCTCTTATGCTTCTTTACATTTACTATATATTTGTGTGTATAAATACCCTTTGCAAACAGTATTTATGTACTTTATTAAAATTTATAAAATATTTCAACGTTTAAATACTGAAAACTTCTTATGAGTAAAGTAGAGGTTCAATAATGTCATTCTCAATGCGCGTCCGTTATTTCTTTTAACATTTTGCCATCACTATTTTTGACTAACTTGTATTTATATAATGTTTTATAACTTTAACATGTAAAGGTTTATATGAATAATTTTATTGATACTAAATATATTAGACATTGTGTGTCTGTATAAATAAGATTTTCTGAGCCCTGAATATTTGAAACATTCATTAAAATATTTGCTGTTATTCGGTATTTTATACAGTTCGCAAAGATTTATAGTAATCATCATTTTAAAGCTAGTTAATATTTCTGAAACTAATCCTACTGACATTAGACATGAATAAAAGATTAAACTATTTAATACGTGTAAAACGCATGTTTTTATAATGTAAAGTAAAATATTATTTCATTTAATTTGAATATTGAACTATACGCAAACTTGTTTATTTCATTAGCAAAACGTACTTCTATTATTTAATTGAGATCCACATAATCATAAAACTTTTCTTGTCCCTTGTTCTTTAAACCTGCAAACTCCACTTCCAACCCAACGACCAACTAAATAATTTATTACTCTCTCGGTGTTATTGTTAGCTTCATTTGTTAACATGAACAAACAAACACTGTTACATCATCGTTTTCGAGATCACTGTTTTTGTAATAGACACGTATAGAGAATATTGTAGAAATAAAAATTTGTTATTTTTAATTGTTGAAATAAACAGAAACTTATTGTTACATCAGCGGTTTACGTGCTACTGTTTTTAAAATTGACGGGTATAGGGAGCAATGTAGAAAATGAAAATTGAGAAGGAATTGTTTGACCTTATAAATATATTTACATATATATTTTTTTTGTGTATAATATTTGTTACACACAGTCTTTATGTACATTGTTATAAATTATTAAATACGTCAATAAGTGAAATATTGAAAACTTCTTCTGAGTAAATTGTATATTCATTTATCCCTTTCTCAATGAGCGTCTCTTATGCTTCTTTACATTTACTACATATTTGTGTGTATAAATACCCTATTTATGTACTTTATTAAAATTTATAAAATATTTCAACATTGAAATACTGAAAACTTCTTATGAGTAAAGTATAGGTTTAATTATACCATTCTCACTGCGCGTCCGTTATTTCTTTTAACATTTTGCCATCACTATTTTTGACAAACTTTTATTTATATAATGTTTCACAACTTTAACATGTAAAGATTAATATGAATAATTTTATTGATACTAAACATTTTAGACAGTGTGTGTACGTATAAATAAGATTTTCTGAGCTCTCAATATTTGAAACATTCTATAAAATATTTACTCTAATTCGGTATTTTATACAGCTCGCAATGGCTTATAGTAATTATCACTTTACTGCTAGTTTTTTTTTTCTGAAACTAATCCTACGGACATTAGACATAAATGAAATAAAGATTAAACTGTTTATTACGTGTAAAACGCATGTTTTTATAATTTAAATTAAAATATTATTTCATTTAATTTGAATATTTAACTATACGCAAACTTGTTTATTTCATTAGCCAAACGTACTTGTATTATTTAATCGAGATCAGGTGCTTAGCTATAGATTTTTTTTCGGGGGGAGGGGGGGGGGGAGAATTCGAAAATTTCCCAACTTAAAACAAATTCTTCCAACTTTCAAATAATAGTGTGTATAATACGTGTACCACAATGTGTATAATAATGATAATGAAACTTATGCATAAAAAAATTCCTTTCCAAAGAAAAATTTTGAAACTGGAACCATAAAAATTCTAATTATTGGTTTGTTTAATGAAAAACAAACATGCAGGTCCTGAACACGATTTGACTGTTTTTAGAAAATGTCTGTCTGTGTGTATGTGACACAAATTTTGTGGTTGCTCTATCTCAAGAACTAATGCGAGGAATTTAGTAAAACTTTAGATTCAGTTACATCTTGATAAGAATTAATGTTGATAGTTTGTGGTGTAAATCGCCCGAAAGGTGACGCTGCTAAGGTGCATTTTTCACGATTTACATGATTTTAGCGATAGTTATCTCTCCAAAATTGTTGCACAGAATTTGATCAAACTTCATATTCTGTTAAACCTTGACATAATTTGGTGCTTATTAGGATTTTGTGTACATTATGACAGGTGGCACTGCTGTGCAGCATTTTTCACGATTTTCGCATTAGCTATATCTGAAAAACTAATGCACGGAATTTAGTCAAACTTCATATTCGGTTTCACTTCTTATTGGGCTTCGGTGTTTACTGGGTATCACTTTTGTGTTCCTTTGGTTTGGAATTTTGGTTGCATCTAACAGGGTGTGTGCCGAAATTCAATGATTTGTTTGAAAAATGCGAGGTATCTATCTCCTTTTTAAATGAACACAATTAAACGAATATATACTTTTAGAATTCATTATTATGGGCATAGAATTATTATTTAATTTTAGCATTGTGGTTGCAAATTTTGAGGTATTAACATATAATCAGGACTCCCAAATGGTCCGACAACTGAATACCAATATTATTTTAGAAAAATTTTCTTTTTAGATTTTTTTTCAAACCGTAAACACCTCGTAACACCCGTTAAACACCCGTAAACACCTTTGAAAGTTAATTCTAGCGCAAACCTACCATAAAATTTTCTTTTAAAATTTATTGGTATTCAGTTGGCGGACCATTTGCGAGTCCTGTATAGGGAATAGAATAAAGTTTTGTGATTGGCACATCAGTATTGTTTTCATTTAACATTAATTCTTTTTGTCTTCAAAGAAGCCAACCTGATGATAACATCATCCAGTTTAATAAAATCCACTATTTAATTTCACATTTTAAAAGCATTAGGCTGTCAAGCCTGTCATCCCTCATTGTAGTTTGTAATATATATTTTTTTTAATTTTTATTTGACTAAAGATTCTTTCATAAGATGCAACGCCTTATGGCGATGGATAAGCTTCTGTGAATGTTAAGATATGAGTATATAGTTTGACGGCATGACCCAAATAAGTCTTTGAATTTCATGGCATGAGTAAAAGGTTTGTTTAAAGCTCAGATTCACCAACTTTTCGAGCAATTTTTGAGCCAACTCTTGATTTTCTCCAACTTTTCGTGAAATATTGTCTCAACACCGAGTGTGATAGCAAACAGCAATATCCCCAACTTTTTATCCACAGCTCTAAAAAAGTATTCGCTAGCCGCGCCTTTTCCCCCCAACTTTCAACATTTCAGCAAATCAGAGATAAGCGATTGATACGAATAGGCGATAAATATTAACGGCTGGTACTAGTAGTAGTGGTTTTCCTCCAACTTTAGCAATGACAACCTTTTTCTCCCTTTGAACGGGAAAAAGTTGGGTTTAAAATCGGCTGAAAAGTTGGTGAATCGGATAGCAGCTAGTCCGTTAGGATTTGGTTTATTTCTATTTGATTCTGCAAGTCATGTACATCCGTTTCTCATATACAGGTGGAAACATTATTAACTTTTCTAAGTTAGTGATACTCAAATTTGCCTTGCACAATTGAAATTTAAATATGAAATATATTGGTGCAATATTCTCCTGATATAGGGAACATTGTCATTTAAGCTCATTACTAAATTACCGAAATTTTCTTGTATTTCTTATAATTATTTCCTGTAAAACTTATGTGTATCAATGTTCATTGCTGTGCTATTATTTTTATCTGTTCTCTTTGGTGAAACCGTTTTCCTACCGCGCTTTCGGAAGTCAGCTTCTTCAGTCATATCCTAATATTCATAATTGTTTGTGAACTTGTCTATAAAGAAATCTTTATTTCTTCAAAATTTTATTCAAGTGCAACGTGTCAGCGTTACCGTGCATGTCGATTTTTTCTTCAGATGATGGACAGCTTTCATAGTCATGTTTCTTTCCAAATTCAAATCGTTCTTTTTTTACCTTTATCATCCTCGAATGGATTTTTAGATGCTCCAAAATCTTCCACGAAAACTCTTTTCCTATTATGAAGGGTTCTTTCGTTCTGATATTTATAGTCATTTTTTAGAACAGCTTTAAACACACAACACTGGGCTTTTGGTTTAAAATTTCACAAACACCCATAAATATAAACGAACAGGACTAATATATATTTCACACACACACATATAAAAGTAAAATGTGACAAATTTATCACAACCAACGACTTCTTATATTCACATTTGCTCATATAACGCCCTTTTCTTGACTGCGAAGGGTTAACTAATTTTTGTGGCAAAAAATCACGAGAATGAGTAAAATATTGTCCAAAAATCGGGAAATTAGTTAAAAAATTATTGCAATTTGTGAAAACTCATCAAATCTTCTTTCCCAGCTGTGTTTCAAGTAAGTGACTACATTCCTTTCTGTTGTGCTACAAGTGATCTCCAATATTCAAAAGCAGATGCGATCACTTTGGATTAAAATAGCTGGATTCTGTTTTAGGAAGAGAAGGTGAGGTAGGTCGAAATTTTTGAGAAAGGAACAAAGTTTTGGAGGAAATAAAGGAACTGGATAGTCAGCTATTGATGGACAGGAGTAGAGAAATTTAGGTCTGGTAGATGTATAATATTTTTGTATAACTGAAAAACACAATGTTAAATTGAGTGCGGCTGATTTCTTTTTTTATTTCTTTTGATAATTTAACTTGTTTATTGTTACAGTACTCAGAAACATAATCACCAAAACAAGAAAAATTTCGTAATTTTTTTACTATTACTTTTAAAAAATAAATTGTCACAAAAATCTAGAATTTCCCAACTCTAAGCTCAAATTTCCCAACTTCACATATATTGGGGAGGGGGAGGCTCCCTCCCCATACCACCCCGCAATGGCTTATAGTAATTATCACTTTACTGCTAGTTTTTTTTTTCTGAAACTAATCTACGGACATTAGACATAAATGAAATAAAGATTAAACTGTTTATTACGTGTAAAACGCATGTTTTTATAATTTAAATTAAAATATTATTTCATTTAATTTGAATATTTAACTATACGCAAACTTGTTTATTTCATTAGCAAAACGTACTTCTATTATTTAATTGAGATCCACATAATCACAAAACTTTTCTTGTCCCTTGTTCTTTAAACCTGCAAACTCCACTTCCAACCCAACGACCAACTAAATAATTTATTACTCTCTCGGTGTTATTGTTAGCTTCATTTGTTAACATGAACAAACAAACTGTGTTACATCATCGTTTTCGAGATCACTGTTTTTGTAATAGACACGTGTAGAGAATATTATAGAAATAAAAATTTTTTATTTTTAATTGTTGAAATAAACAGAAACTTATTGTTACATTAATGGTTTACGTGCTACAGTTTTTAAAATTGACGGGTATAAAGGAGTGATGTAGAAAATGAAAATTGGGAAGGAATTGCTTGACTTATAAATATATTTACATATATATATTTTTGTGTGTATAATATTTGTTACATACAGTGTTTATATACATTGTTATAAATTATTAAATACTTCAATAAGTGAAATATTGAAAATGTCTTCTGAGTAAATTGTATGTTCATTTATCCCCTTCTCAATGAGCGTCTCTTATGCTTCTTTACATTTACTACATATTTGTGTGTATAAATATCCTTTACATACAGTATTTATGTACGTTATTAAATTTATAAAATATTTCAGCATTGAAATACTAAAAACTTCTTATGAGTAAAGTATAGGTTCGATAATTACCATTCTCACTGCGTGTCCGTTATTTCTTTTAACATTTTGCCATCACTATTTTTGACTAACTTATATTTATATAAAGTTTTATAACTGTTATATGTAAAGATTAATATGAATAATTTTATTGATACGAAACATATTAGACATTGTGTGTATCTATAAATAAGATTTTCTGAGCCCTCAATATTTGAAACATTCTATAAAATATTTGCTGCAATTCGGTAGTTTATACAGTCCGCAATGATTTACAGTAATCATCACTTAACAGCTAGTTATTCTTTCTGAAACTAATCCTACTGAGTTGCGGGCAAGTATTATTCATTTAAGAAATTAAAAAATTATGCCTCAACTGTTTTAATATAAAATGCCGCAGACTGTTGCGTTATGCAGACACAAAATAATCATTGGTTATGAAACACCGTCAAAACGGTTTCAGAAAAACTGCCAACGGAACATCACTGTTTAATAAGAGGAAAAATGATATCCAAAATAATAATTTTCGAAACACATAATACATTTGAAAATACACACATTTTAGCACATTTGGATATATGTATGTATATATCCTGTGTATGTTCTATAAAATTTATGTATACCAAGTAATGTAAAAGAAGTTAAATTTAAGCGTTTACCTCGAATCCAAACTGCTTACTTTCTGTCTCATTTTTAAATTCATGTTTGTTCTGAAACGCATCCAATTGGCAGATTCTCTTATTCAGAAACTATATAATGTGCCATGCTTGTTGATTTTTTTTTTATAAAGGCAGAATACAGTGCAAAAAAATGCTGTCAATGTTGTCGTTTTGAACCGAATTTCTCGAAGCGTGAGATTTGGGACGAAAAAAAAAACCGGTCATACTGAAAAAAATAATTGTTTATAAGTCGAGTTCTAATTAATTGAGTGAAAAATGAAAACATAAAGCCTCTTATACATCTCATGAAAAAGCACGCCAGCAAGCTTCATGTTTTCACCTTTAAAAATGAATCTGGCAACGTTGAGCGTGGGAAAATATTTTTGTTGATACTGCTTTAAAGTATATATTACAAGTGAAAATGCACTTTCAACAATTATCGTTCTTAGGCAGTATTGTAACCGAATTCTTTTGTGTACCTGTAGAATGATACTGCATTCACCGTTCTGCGGATTGTATACGCATAAAAAAAAAAAAATCCCTGCCGGCCCGGTATACAGGCGGGAGGTAGAATTTCGAAGTTAAGTATACTAATTTCACCAAAAAAAAAACTAAATCATGATTAGAGATTTATCCACTTTAACATTTTATCTGGTCGCTTTTGACGAGTTTTTATTTCATTTTTATATAATAACTGTTTTATCAGAATCATGTTAAGGAGGTATTCAAAAAAGTACTTTTCCTTGCTCAACAACTCGAAATTTTCTGGCACATTTTTCAAATTCATTTTTAATAGAAAAAAATATGAAACTTGCTGACGTGATTTTTTGAAGAGATTTATAAGCGACCTGTGTTTTTATTTTTCGTTCAATTAATCAAAACTTGATTAATGAACAATTATTTTCTCAGTAGGACAATATTTTTCGTTCCTAACACAATCGCTTCGGGAAATTCTGTTCAAAATGCCCACTTTGACATCATTTTTTGAAATATATTCTGCCTCTATCAAAACATCGCTCATTACGGTACATTATATAGTTTCAGAATAAGAGAATCTACCAATTGGATGCGTTTGAGAGCAAAAATGAATTTAAAATGAGTAAGAAAATAAACAGTTTGGATTTAATACACCCTTAATAAGATGATTTTTTTCTTCAACCGCTATGTATTTTTAATTTGTTTTTCCTGTAAGAATGGGTCCTATCAAAACAAGTCTATATAAATATTGTAGACAATATTAAGAAGGTATATGATAGATCCATGGGGATTTTATATCTTGTGAACTGACGGAGTTATGGATTTTTTTCTTCTTCTACCCCCCCCCCCCCTTTTGTTTTCGCTTTTAATTTTTTTTGCGTTACGAATTGGTCCTATCAAAAACTTGTGAATATAAAAGTTGTAGATAATATTAAGGAGATTTATAATAAAATTAATTGGATTTGATAGCTTGAAAATTGACGAAGTTATGATTTTTTTTCTCCCAAAAATCCTATTTTTTGCGCCACTTGAGCCCATTTTTAAGTTGATCAAAAATCTGTGATACATAAATTTTTGGCCCTATTTTTAGAAGTAATAAAAACTTTAAACTGATTTCATATGTACAAAAATTAAGAAGTTATGGGTTTTTTTCTGTTTTCACAAAACCCCTCCCTATTTCCATCCCCTTGGTCGGATTTTGCGCATTAACGAACTTGAACGAGATATTATGCCCCTTGATTTTATGCATCAGTTTGGAAGAGCTTAATGCAGAATTGTGGAAGTTACCGTGTCCAGAAGAAAGTGATTAATATATATATATAGATAGATACATACATACATACATATATATATATATATGAATATTTTAATCAATAGAAAATATTAGTAATTGAAAAATTAACTATGGCTTTCAAAAATAATATTTCTGATTTGGTTTCTATTAACACAAAGCATTTTTTCCAACAAATTACTAAATTACAAAATAACTACGTTATTACATATGTAGACAAATCTCCTAATAATTATGCAATCATATGTAAATCTTATTATCACCAACTTCTTACAACCTGTATTTCTTCTAATAAATCTTTTCAAAAAACTAATGAAAATGTAATTGTAAATAATCGTAAAATTCAAAGTTATTATAAACTATTAAATATTATATCTACTAACTTTAATTATATTTATTTAGTTCTTATTCCCAAATTTCATAAAATTCCAATTAAATTTAGGACTGTAACTATTGGTTGCAATACATATAATAATAAAGCCAATAAACTTCTATTAAAAATTCTTAATCAATTATATATACTTACTACAAACAATGATAATACACATTGTATAAAAAATAGCTATCAACTGGTCAATATTTAAAAAAATCTTCATTGTGTATATAATATAACGACATATGACTTCAAAGATCTTTTTTAATAATATAGACTTATTAGATTTGCATAATATTATAAATGCATTATTTAAAAAGTATTATAAAAAACTGGAATTACCATCTAATATTGATATCGCGTATTTTAAATCTTTAATAAACTTCATTATCTATAATAATTATATATTGCAAGATAACACATTGTATTTACAGCACGTCGGTATACCACAAGGTGGTTGTACGTCCATTTTATTATCAGACTTATACTTATATCACTATGAACGTACTTTTACTAATAATAATCTCCATTTATATCGTTATATTGATGACATAATTTTAATTGCCACTGATCAATTTAAAATTTCTCAATTTCCAGTTAATTATGCCACTAATTTGGAATTAACGGAAAACCTCTTATCCAACAATACAATTAACTTCTTAGATCTTAAAATTACAATAAAAGACAACAAAACAATCCATAACATATGATAACATACATATGATAAACGTAAAGAATTTAAATTCAAAGTTAATACATTTACAAATTTTAAATCTTGTCTTCATCATTCTGTATATCGAAATGTAATACTTAATCATTGATATAGAATAAAATGTTTATGTTCTTCTCATCTAATTAACAATAATATTAAAAAACTAATTTATGATGCATTAAAACAATAAAACATTTAACAAAATATAAACCGCAATTCGGTACGTTTCCGATATAGTAGCCTTGGCGAAATACAGAAAATAGCCTTGACGAGAAAAGAAATTTGACAATAACGTATATTTTCTGTCAACCTATTTACTGTGTCATATACACAAGCAATTTTTTCCATATGTATACAATTTATTTAATGTAAGGAACCCGTTTATTTATTTTTATATACCAACATAAATAATTTGTATATAAAAAATAATATTTTATACATGTATAAATAAAATGTTTATATGTATATAAATACCATAAATAACATAAAAGTTCAACAGGTTTGTTTTCATAGTTGTTTATATCATTTGGCAACATATCTCAGTTTCTGAAGTCCGTATTGCGCCAAGATTTTGAAAAAATGCGAAGATCCCTATAGTGGAAAAATATCCTAATTCCATATGAAAATTTAAAAATCTCCTTTTAATTAAATGAAATGTGTAACTAATAAATTGTCTTTAACGATGTGCGACAGATGCGGCGTCCGAAGTCCGCTTCTAATGTTATTATATTGTATTATTAGCCTACTTACTGTTAATTTATTGTTAATTTTAAATCTGTAAAAGAAAGATGTTATAGATAACTATGTTATAGATAAGATGTGTTGGTCGCCAAAACCCGATTACAGAAAATTAGTCTGAGTTATAAAGGTGTTACACGATTTCAAGCTGAATGAATTTTTATATATTTTTACAAAAATCTTAATAATGCAAATCTTTCAGTTTATGTGTCCATCTTTCTATCTTTTACTTCCTTAAAACAAATCTGGTACTTGTTAGTTATCCCGTCGACCAAATTACTGTTGCCAAATTGTAAGATTAAATGCCAATAATGATTGATCGTAAATGCCACATTCACTTGACAAACACGTGTTTACGTCATCATGTGATTTTTATTTCGACGTTTTATTAGTATTTTTATTAATGTTATACTACTTTAATTGTTCTTTCATTATTTAAAATAAAAATTTATGTTAATTTGTATAATTTGGCGAGTGGTTTGGCAATTTATATAATTTGGCGAAATTGGTCGACTGGATAACTAACAAGTACCACAAATTTTATTAAAGACCGGGAGGCGTCTGCATAGATCATCACCTCATCGAGTTGACGGCTGAAATTTTAGGATTAGTTAAATATCGATTAGCGTATTGAAATGTAACTGGTCTGCCAAGTCATATCTTTCTGGAAACCACCTGTAGAGTCGATTTTACGGGTTAATTGGTGGATTTTCCATTGTGTTTTCCTGCATCCATTCCTCCATGTTTCCAAACTTTTGGATGCAGGAAAATACAATAGTAAACCTATCAGTTAACCACTAAAATTAGGTCTTCAGGTGGTTTCTAGTAAGATATGACTTAACAGACTAGTTGCATTTAAATATGCTAATCTAGTTTTAACTAATCCTAAAATTTCAGCTGTAAACTCGGTGAGGTGATGGTGTGTGCAGACGCCTCCCGGTCTATTATAAATGTCGGAATTCTAATCTCAATAGCACTCTGGTCAATCTGGCAATTATCCCTACTATTTATGAAACACTATTACTTTAAGTGCGTTTTAGTGATGTTAATGAACTTATGCATATGCATATAATACGTAATACATTTGATTCATATATATTATAGGTATGTGTATAATACATTTGCATCATTATGACGTCAGAAAAAACATAACATTTTTCGTCGCCAGATTTAAGAATTGACATGGTATATTACCAACTTTGGCGACACTTCGCTAAATGTCGCCAAGCTTGGCGAATATTTGACGCTAGTGGCTATTTTTCAATGAGTTAATTATTAATGCGAGCCATCTATTTTTATTTTTCTCATATCATCTGAATAGTTAAATGATATAACATACTAATATTTCCAAAGTGCTAATAGTTTCGTCACTGCCCAAAACCTTTGCTATTGTTATTATATTGTACTGTTATTATACTTACTGTTACTATGTTGTTAATCTTTACACCGCTAAAACTTCTGTATTATATAAAGAGAATTTACGGAAACTATTAAAGCATTGATATTGCCAGTTCTCCTTATGATTATTATAATTCTATAATATGTAACCTGTTAATCGATATGTGCGTTAGAATGAATCTTCTATAATCCGGTTCCTCGCATTTTAGTTTTTAGGTTTCGAATAAGTTAGCTAAAATCTTAAAACCATGGCACATTGACTAATTCTTCAACACGATCAGGTGAGAAGAATGATAGATTTTCAAATGGATCATGGCAGTGAGCCGGTAGACCTTCTATTCTTCCGTAATCGAGTCTGTTGAAAAGGTTAACGTGAAACAAAATGATATTAGCATCAATATGATTTAATGCAAATGCAGATATTGTCAAAGGATTTCATAAGAACCATTTCACTTGGACCCATTCGTATCAGTTAAAATACAACAATAGGCAGTGAGCCCAATTAGAAAATATTACTTAATAGGATTAAAAATTTCCGCATTAGAGAACGAATCGTAACTGCTAAGGAAAACATGCATAAGTGACTTAAGAGATATTTGTCACGAAAGATGAAATGCATAACAACACAAAATATATGATATGCTTCCATGATCGTAAAGAGTTCTTGATTTCTATATCAAAAGCTTCTCACTTGGCGAAAGAATGGGCAAGTAAATTAAATTATGAATAACAGTAACATGATGCAACGTTTAACATGGAATTAATACGATAAATACTGCTTGCTAGAGGCGGCTAGTGCTTTAATATAAAAAGAAATAAAGTATAAATTTGTAAAGCTTAATAAAATAAATTTATGTATTTTTATGTTAGCCGGGCGCAAGTGGCAAATCGCCAAATACTGTTCCCAACTCCATTGTTTATATTGCATTCATTTCATTTAAAGATATATACTTTTCAGTCATCTCATTTAAAATAGATGCATTTCCCTCATTTTATTTAATAGAATATTTAACGTAGAAATAAATAAATGAATAAATAAGAAATAATAACATAAACCAAAATATTTTATTTGAAAATCAAAGCATTGTTTCTAATTTACACATGTGAAAAATGAAAACTGCTATTGGCGAAAAAACAAAAGGCTAATGAGGAGATTTGCTCCACGTTAATATAAAAGTACCGAAATTTAAGTTTCTTCATATTAATATAGTTTGGAATAACAAACTTGAAAAAAACATACAAAATGTATTGATATCCCAACAAAAAGTTCTCAGTAAAAAAAAAAAAAAATAAGCGCCAAGTTCTCCTTAATGTCTCGGCCAGAAAAAGTAGTGATATCTGAAGTTCGCACAAGTTAAAAGCCAAACATCCCAAATCTTTCATTGAAAATGGCTTCCTGCGACTTGGCCGTTAATGCCTTCGAGAGAGTTTTTCAAAATTTAAAATATGTACAAATGAGCTACATGCCAACTACTATTGATTATTATTTGATTATTTTAGGCATTTTGTGGCACAGAGTACAGAAATAAAATACACATTTGAAAAAAGCATTTAAACAACTTCAGTCTATTTAAATGCTTAGAAGTTGAAAATAACAAAATACTTGTATTCAGGAGATAATATCCTTAATTGCTAAAACATAATTAGTATCAGCTTTTAACAGTTTATAAATCGAATACCTCTTAATGTATGCAAACAAACTATAATAAATGTTCAAACGAAAAAAATCTCTTTCGTCAATACACAAGATTTCAATATTATACAATAAAATATAATGTAACATATTATGAGATTTGAAATAAGTAAATTTTGTTTTATTTCTTGGGTTTTACGTTAATGACTTTAGCTTTAGACCGTACAGAATGGCAATTAAACCACAAGTGGACTAAATGATCTGTAATCAAAACTAATGTTTGTTGAAACTGAATGGTAGTTCTCAGAAATCTTTTACTTATAATGGCTTTATGCGAATTTGCCTCTTTGCATTCGAATATTACTTTTATATTTAAATAATTCATAAATGCGTAATTTCCAATCATTAATTTTGAAATGCTGTAGAAGGCATTAACGGCCAAGTCGCAGGAAGCCATTTTCAATGAAAGATTTCGGATGTTTGGCTTTTAACTTGTGCGAACTTCAGATATCACTAATTTTTCTGGCCGAGACATTAAGGAGAACTTGGCGCTTTTTTTTTTTTTTTTTTTTTTTTTTTTTACCGAGAACTTTTTGTTGGGATGTAATTTGTACGTAAAAAAATCAATAATATACAAATAAAATAAACATATAAAACAAACAAAAACGCTCATCAAGTTTGTTTTCATAGCTGTTTATATGATTTGACAACAAATCTCGATATTTTTCCGTTATGCGGACACCATGCCAAAATGTATGCTAATGCGCCAATTATTTCAAAATGCTAAAAGATATTTGTAATTTTATGCCAGCAGTTTAATATGAGTTTTATTTTATTGCTTTATTTTATAACAGCTATTTGTTCACTTATTTTAAGTATATATTTGTGATTTAATGAAATAGTTCGTAAAAGTTTGTAATTTTCAAATGTTATATTTTTTTAAATGCTAACTTTAGTATCGACAATGTTTTTTCTTTTATTTTTCAAATGCTTCAATTCACGTGATTTTCATTTTGCGCCAACTATTACGCTTGGCGACAATGGCATCAGTATAACGGAAAAGTACCCAAATCTCACTTTCTGATGCCCAAATTACACCAAGCGTTTTTTTAAAAAAACGCCAAAGCCCCTACAGTGGAAAAGTACCAAACTGTCTATTATTACTGCGCTATCTGTGTTACTGCGCTATCTGTGTTATAGTTTGTACTACACTGCTCAAAACAATTAAAGGATATTGCAGTTTTAGGTGGATTTTGTATCTGGTAAACTGTTTAGCTGATTGATACATGGTCGACAGACATAGTAGGTTATATGAGAATAAATTACACATGTTTGGCAGAAAAAATGCATTTTGTTGCGCATTTGTGTACTAAAGGAAAAAAACACAATTTGTGCATATGAGAAAAAAAGAATAAGAAAAGGTGTTTTCTTCAAAGAAAATCATTTTCAGTAGGGGGTATGGTTTCCACGGGCGGCCAGCAACGTTGAACACCTTTGAGGCATGGACTCAATGAGGCTATTAATGACGAGTTGGGGTATTCTGCCCCACTCTTCCAGAAGAGCTCTTTCCAGTTCTTGGAGAGTTTGTGGGGGTTGTTGGCGGCCAGAAACTCGTCTTCCTAGAGCGTCCCAAACGTGCTCGATTGGATTCATGTCTGGAGAACACGCTGGCCATTCCATTCGAACGATTCCTTCCTCGAAAAGGAAATCCTCCACCAGGTTTGCACGATGTGGCCTGCAGTTATCGTCCATTAAAATGAAGTCATCTCCGATTGCTGCAGCGTAAGGGACTACAATAGGTCTGAGGATCTCATCCCTATATCGGCGACCAGTCAGAGCTCCATCTCGAAGGATGTAGAGGTCAGTGCGCCCGTCAATGGAGATGCCACCATACCACCAACACTCCTCCACCGCCAAATCTGACACTTTCGTGCACGAACGCAGGATTATTCCTACTGCCACGGTCCCTCCCGATGAAAATACGCCTATTATCCGGATGCACAGAAAAACGGGACTCGTCAGAAAACAGAATATTGCTCCATTCATTTCTCCTCCAGTTGACATGCTCGGTTGCCTACTCCCTGCGGTCGCGACGATACCTTGATGTTAATCTAACACATACCATCGGTCGGCAAGCATACAGACCTACAGCATGGAGCCGGTTTCGGACAGTCTGAGTTGAAATCGTGGTGCCTGTAGCCGAGCGAAGGTGTTGTTGGAGAAGAGTAGCGTTCATGGTTCGGTGTCTCCGAGCTGTTAACGCTAAATACCGTTCTTCATTGGGCGTTGTTGCCCGTCTACGACCTTGCCCTGGTCTTCGGCCTGCACATCCACTCTCCAAAAAACGGTTCCAGATCCTGGAAATGACACTTTGTGACACTCCAATGGCTTGCGCTAGTTCGGCTTGAGTTTGGCCCCCTTCTAACCTACCAACAATTCTCAAAGCTTCTGAATCTGTCAAATGACTTCGCTGAGACATCGTACTCATCGAAACAAAGCAATCACTGAATGCCGATCATCCTTGTCTTCATTCTCTTTTATCCAGTTGAAAGTCAAATTTCATTCGCTGCCGCTGAAGCGACGTTTTTGACGTCGAACTCAAAATTTTCATACTCCACAGTTTGAAAACCAGAAAAATTTGCATTTGTGATTCTCTTCTTCTATTTTCGGCAAAAAAAATTTCGTTTATATCTTTATTTTATATAAAACTTCAAATATCCTTTTTAATTGTTTTGAGCAGTGTATATGCAAGGGGAGTGGAGCGAAGAGTTTAAACATTAAATATAAAAGTTTCGGCACAGATGTCATATTGGCGCGATTTTTTTCTAACGCCAATGTCATATACACAATGTGTACTTAACTGGCGCCAAAGTGTCGTTATTTTGCTTGATATGGTAACCCGGATGTTGTTATTTATGCTGTTGATGTTTTCGTCAAATTGGCGTCGGAAAAAAATTGCGCCAATATGGGGCGTGTATAACAACTGTGCCAAAGTTTCTATAAAGCAGTATAAGACTAAAAAATTAAGAATAAAATAAATGCAAAATAAGACTAAAGAAGAAAGAAAAATCATGCGTTAAGCATAGAATATGAAACACTTTCCAACACATCCTGCATGCTTATCAAAACTTCGTTATTTGGGAAAATAAAGTAAATAAGACAACTAAGTAAACATTTTAGAAGACGCATAAAAAATTTTAAAAATTGATTTCAGCAGTTACCGTTCATAGCTAATAGTATCGTTATTACATGCCACTATTTAGCTAAAATTTAATTTAAACTACTCTTAAAACTACTGAAATCACATTTCCAAATATTATCATCCATAGACAGTTTTGTATCCAATTCTTTGCGTGACCCTGTATATCATTTTATGTATATTCTACAAACATTTATTAGTAAACTAAATGCAGTTCAGCGTAAAAATGCATAACTCCTTTAAAAACCACCTTTAAGCAATTTACTCTCATACTGAGTAACCCTTACGAATTCTTTTGTGTAGCCTTGTGCATGAACTGTAGTGTTTATACGCACAGTATAGTATGCATAAATGTAGTGAAACATAAAAGCGCATATCATAATTAAAAATGCATTTCTAGCAATCATTGCTTATGTACAATACTTCGGAGAAAAGTTTCTTGGCGAAAGAAGTTTGCCAACGTATTTTCTGAGAACCTATTTACTGCTTCATACTCACAAGCAATTTTTTCCATATGTATGCAATTAATTTAATATAAAAAAAGCTATTTACCCATTTTTATAAAGAAACAGAAGTAATTTTTGCACAGATGTCATATACGCATCGGGGTTGACGTGATTTTTCTCTGACACCAATTTGGCAGAAATCTCGCTTTCGAATACCAGTTACTTATATATTTTTAAATTATTTGCTACCATTTTTAAAAGGAAATAACTATAAATAAATAAAAGTTTGAATAATATCTATAAAACAAAACAGTTTATATAATTAAAAACAGAAAACAAAAGTAAATAAACAATTTATTAATAAATAAAAAACAATAGCCGGGTTACCATAGCAGGAAAAATAACACCATTTTGGCGCCAGTTAGGTTCCCGGTTCATATCTGAAATCTGTGCCGTAATTTGTATATAAAAAAAAATATTATATATATTTAGGGTACAGATGTCATATTCGCCCCATATTGGCGCGATTTTTTTCGGTTGCCAATTTGGCGAAAACATCAACAGCGTAAACAACATGATCCGGGTTACCACATCAAGCAAAATAACGACACTTTGGCGCAGGTTAAGTACCTGTTGCCTATATGATATTGGCGACAGAAAAAATTCGCGAAATATGGGGCGAATATGACATCTGTTCCCTTTTCATAGCTGTTTATATATTTTGGCAACATATCTCACTTTCTGATGCCCGAATTGCGCCAAGCTTTTCTTAAAGATGCGCTATAATGGAAAAGTACCTAAATAAATAATTAACAGAAATAATCAATTATACAAACTAAAACTTTTTATTTCGAGATCAAAGCATTTTTTTAAATTTCAATTAAAAATACATATATCCTTGGATAACTTCAATTGAAATTAGGTTCACAGCTTAATATCTCATTCCATATACCTAAACAAACACAAGTGATTCATTCATCGTGAACCGTAAAAAAATATTAAATCATTGAGGTATTCATTCACAAAGTAAATTCTCCAACAATCAATGGACCATATTCTAATGGCGTCATAGTAGGTAAAATGGTGGCGGTATCGTTTGATTATGGTCTGAAATCACAAAGATTTAATTTTGCAATGTCTCTTAGTTACATTATTTTATTGTCATATTTATGAGCTCAGAACAAAAGCATATGTTTTCATTATATAGTTATTAAAGACGGAAAAAAATTATAAATGCATGATTTGAAAAATTTAAATAATTTTCTTTCTTAATAGTAAAAAATAACATCGGGAAGTAACAGCGGGTTTAAGTTGAATAAGTTTAACTGTTTAATTCTCTGTTGTAATATTCAAAATAACTGTATTTATTAGATTTCAATAAACAACATCAGGGCCCGATTAAACTTTAAAGTTAGAGGAATTACATTGTCATTTCAGGACCTTTCTTTTGGAGAAGCTTTTCTAAATTCCACATATACATGGAAACTCTTAAGTGTTAGAAATATTATTCCTAGGACTGACATAACATGAGAACGGCCTGCAATTTTACACAAGTTTTTGAAAACTACTTTATATCAGAAATTTTACTAAAAACTGGTTACTTTTTTGTTATAGCGGCCCACACTATTAGGATTATGACAAGTTGCAGCCAATTTCGCCAACGTCGTAACCAAGATCGTGAAGCACACACATATAATACCATTTCATGAAATCGTATACGATAATTTAATAGTTTTTACCTTACTTCAAGTGTGTAACTTATTTATTTTTAAGGCTTAACAATCTAAATTGTCCATTATATGAATTTAAAAAAAATGTAAACAAAGATTGAATAGATATGACCGCAAAAAGCCTCAAATCTGCATAACACTTGGAACCAAACTGTGCAGATTAGTGGTCTTCTACTGTACACAGTTTTTCATAAACGTGTTTCGTTCTTAAAATGTGTTATTTTCATCTATCACTGCGGAACAAGCGAGAAAACTCATATTCTTGCACATGAGTTGTATATATCTTTATATCTAAATTTCCGTCATTTTTGAATGGCTATCTTTCTAGTTATTTAAATAAAATTTAAAATTCCGAATATTTTTAAATTCAGCCATTTCAAAAATTTAGCGGAGTTATAAATGAAATATAATTTTTTTAAAGGAAAAATTGTTTAAGACATATTTAAAATGCTGAAAGAATTCCGTAAAATCCATATTAACTCTTTCTCCTTCCAAACACTCACTAGATGGCGTCAAAAAAGGATGGTAACATTTATTAAAATTCCCAAAAACCGGTAAAAGGGCTAGAAAATACGAAATTTCTTTTAATTAAATCCATCGGACACTTAAATGCAACAAACTGAAAATTTCACCTTCCCCGGACAAGCTTCGAACCCGAGATCTTTTGGTTAGAAATAACACACTTTGCCACATGACTTCCGAGTTCACGAAAAGATGGTTGAAATTAAGATTGTGTTCTGAAATTTCAAAAATGGCAGGATGTCATTACATTAGTTTATTTAATTAAAATAACATAACTTTTTCAAAATTTTATGATTTGGGTATGATAGGGGGTGTTCAGCTCTGTGTAAAAAACAAGTAATATAAAAATTTTGTTTTTAAAGTCAGTTCCTACTTAGGTCATCAAAGAAAAAATTTAATATAATCCCTTAAGCTAAATATTAGATTTTGTTGCATTAAAATATCTCAATTTGATGATTTTCTATAAGCAAGTAGTTTTACAATGGAAGTCTATGGGAATTTGGCGAAATATTAGAGATATTGCCAAGTTGGTGTCACTTTTGGCGACTCATTTTGGCCGCCAAATTTGGCGATATATCGCCAAGTTGGCGACAAATTTGGCGGTATTTGGCGACAGAACAGGGTCCTCCCTATGGTAACCCCTTATAGAGCAGTTCACATCACGTGACTTTTACCGGAGAACAATGAAGAAAGCTGTAGGACACACAAACAGAAAAATCATTGATAAAGGTAGCGATAGTTGTCCTACAGCAGCAGCAAAAACCTGTTCGTGACGTCCCCTTGCACAGCTCTATTGAAAATACTTTCATTGACCTTCAATAACCTATGGCCGCCATTTTGTTTCCCATGCAAAACTAAAATTAAATAATTAAAATTTAATTAATTAATTAATATTTGAAAAAACTGTATTAACATCAATTGTCATCCAGTACAAGTTTTAAAAAATTTATTTCAACTTGATAGGATGGATAATGAGCATTTTATTAACGATTGAAAATTTGAACAAGATAAATAAATATATAAATAAATATAGGGAGAGTGTGAACTAATAGTAGGAAATGAAAAAATTCAAGTCTGAAACTTAAATAGTTTCCGAGTTCGAGCGCTGTGACGGACAGACAGAGAAGGTTTCGTGAGATGAACGAAACCCTAAACAAATGGGTAAGTTTGATCGAGACGTAGAAGAGATAGGAGGAATTGGGTAATTGTATTCCCTCCCAACCTTTTGACCCCCTCCTTTGTTAGCAAAGTGGCACATAACATAATCTAGCGGTTTTTCATTCCACACTTGTGATATTTTTCCTGTAGTAAGGCGCACCTAAGTCAGACCTATTAGTGGAACAATGCAAAAAGTTAATTTTGGGGAGTTGTGTCACTTTTCTTGCGAGTGAACGGTACACAACTGTTTCAAATTTAGTGACGATCAATAAAATATATATATTTTTCAGAAATACGTAAAATTAGTTTAATAAACTTATCTATGTCCATCATTACTGAATGTATACTGTAAATAAAATTTAATGGACTCCATATATATAAATGTTTCCTGTAACAAGGAGCACCTAAGTCAAATCTTTTAGTGGAATAATACAAAAGGTTAAATTTCTGGGAGTTGTGTCACTTTTCTTGCGGAGGAACAGTACATAACTGTTTCAAATTCAGTGACGATCAATAAAATATATTTTTTTCAGAAATACGTAAAATTAGTTTAATAAACTTATCTATGTCCATCATTACTGAATGTATACTGTAAATAAAATTTAATGGACTCCATATATATAAATGTTTCCTGTAACAAGGAGCACCTAAGTCAAATCTTTTAGTGGAATAATACAAAAGGTTAAATTTTTGGGAGTTGTGTCCCTTTTCTTGCGGAGGAGCAGTACACAACTGTTTCAAATTCAGTGACGATCAATAAAATATATTTTTTTCAGAAATACGTAAAATTAGTTTAATAAACTTATCTATGTCCATCATTACTGAATGTATACTGTAAATAAAATTTAATGGACTCCATATATATAAATGTTTCCCGTAGCAAGGTGCACCTAACTCAAGTTTTTTAGTGAAATAATGCAAAAGGTTAAATTTTTGGGAGTTGTGTCCCTTTTCTTGCGGAGGAGCAGTACACAACTGTTTCAAATTCAGTGACCATCAGTAAAATATATTTTTTTTTTCAGAAATCTGTAAAATTAGTTTGATAAACTTATCTATGTCCATCATTACTGAATGTATACTGTAAATAAAATTTAATGGACATCATATATATAAATGTATGTTGCGAAACACAAGATAATGGTCTCATTTAGCTACTTATAATAACTGTAGTTTACTATACACCTTTTAAAATGAAGTGTTTATTTTATGTCTTCCAGTAGCGTTAATATACATTCACATCGATCACATTTCCTTTTATAAGTTTAGTCGAAGCATATCATGTGTACGTGTATATTAGCTAAATATTTACCTTGTACAGAGTTACTTTATGGCAATGGCTTTCTAAGACTCTGTTTGCGTTCCCTATTCTAACACTATGCATTACGCTTTATAGAAAATATAGATATATTCTTGACTTTAGTAGTTTCTTTGAGTTGAAGACAGTAAATAGTATAAATTAAGAAAGGTATTTCTTGTAAAAAGTCGCTTATTTACTAACATCTCGAAGAAGGCGCCATAGTTATTTGATATAAAAGGAGCGTGAACAATTTTTGGACTGTTCCAAGTTAAATAAGTTATTTCTAATCTAGTTTAATGTGTATAAATATCTGCTTAGCTTAAAAAAAGAGTTTTATTCTTATATGGATGATTTATTTTGAAAGAAGAGTAACTATATTTTTCTTCCTTAAGAAATTTAAATATCTTTTCATAACAAATGATACAATGAGATATAATTTAATTAAATTTATTCTTATAATAATTTAATTTTATATTCATTTAATTTAATATATAAGAAGTGAATCAATATAATTTAATTAATAACCAGTACAACAAGTACCTATATGACTTAATTTAGTAACTAGCTTCAATGTATTAACTATATTTTCATATCCAGTAGAACACCCTTTATGCATTTTCCAGGTTATTTTTTTAAGCATATATTTTTTTAAATATTATACGCTTTGTTTGTTACTTATATTTTATTTTCTACTTTTTAGCATTTAAAATATTCCATTATTGCTATTCTGCAGTTAATTGGCATAGCTCTGGACTGAGTTGAATTATTAGTAGTACTTAAATTAAAATATTTGACTGCATTGAATAAAAATTTAAATTTTTGTCGACTTAAATAATTTGTTTGTCGTATCAATTAAGATTTGAACTAAAACTATAATTAAGAGTTTAATTTTATAATTTAAATTTAAATTTAATTTAATTTTTTTTTAATAAAATTGAATTAATCAATATATAAGCATGGTTTATTTGTACGTGCTGCTATAACTCCGCAACCCACCTCTACAGCTCCACAGGGATTATATGGTGTGGTAGCCCTCCATCCATGAAAAAGGTTTGGAACTTCAGGGGTTGGATTCGGAGATATGGTTGTCAAAACATCGCACTAATGGACTTCTTATGGGAAGTCGGTGAAGCAGCTGGGAATCAAGAACCGAAGTGACCGAAACTGGCCAGAATGTTCCTGAATATTAAAGAATTGTATAGAATGCTCTAGAATGTTCCAGAACGTTTTAGAATCTTTTACAAGGTTTGAGAGTGTTCCAGAAAGTTTTAGAATGCTCTAGAATGTTCGAGAATATTCTAGAAGGTCCAAGAAGTTTCTGGACATTTGAAGGGACTTCTGGTTCTGGAATGTTCGAGAATGTTCTAGAGACCGGAAATGGAAGTCCGGAATCTTTTGGAGCATTCTCGAATGTTCCATTATCCTGTTGTGGTGGAGATACATTCCAGTTAACTCAGATGGGTATAGATAGGCGATCCCAAGACGCATGCGTCAGATTACTTTTGGAAATCGATTAGAGTGTATCAAGCAAAAGTTAAAGTGATAGAAATTGAAATAAATTTCAGTGAAAAATTTTAAACGTAACATGTAAAAGGGAATTCCTTAAGGTATTGAACAGTGTTTTAAGTGGAATTTTAGTGTGTTAAGTAATATTAATATTTAACAGGATGCCGAAACGTGAAAGAGAAGCAGATTTTACAGAAAAGGAAGCAGCAAGAACAGCGAAGAAATAAAACAGATGAGGAGTGAGAAGCACGTTTAGCTTCACAACGTAAAAAAATGAATAGGTGAGAGAAAATTTAACAGATGAACAATGAGAAGTTACAAGGGAAGGTCCCGAGGTTGGGGTCACCTAATGCGATGAACGTTTGTGTATCGATAGAGCATAGTTTATAAATATACTACCAAAACCCACGGTTTTCCTTTCGTAATAGTTGAAATATGCCACGTGGTATTTGTATGTCTTAAAATTATACTTTTAGGAATAATTCAAAAATACTAATTAAACCACAGTTTGACTAAACTTCATTATTATACTGCATTAGGCGGAAATGAGACTTAATATTATCTTAATAAGAAGAACTAAAACTAATTCTAAATAAACGATAATTTAGAAAGAATTTTGAAGCTTTTATGCTCATTTCATATGCTCATTTCAGTATTCATTTCAAGTTTTCAATTTATTGGAAACCGTTCTTAGTACGCATTTACATCTTAAAATTAACCATCATGTCAAATCCGAAGCTTCTTTTCTAACGGTCTACCACGTCTCCGGTGGTAGTAGCACCAACATAAAATGCCTATGTTGAAACAGGGACAGTCACCCTCAATTTGCCAACATTAATTTTGAAATCGGTTTGGTATTTCCAAATATTCCATAGAAAACGAATTTTGAAAGTTCTTAAAACTTTTTTACTCATTTCACCCTTTTAAATTTAGAATCTTTTAGAAACTGTTTTTAGAGAGCATTTACATCTGATAAGTATCTATCGTACCAAATTTAAAATTTCTATCTTTAAAAATTCAGTAGACATAGTTATTTAAAGCATTTTTAAAATGCTTTTCGCTTCTTTCCCCCTTTTAAATTTCTATTTTTTTAAAACTGTTCTTAGAGAGTATTTACATCTTATAAGTAACTAACCATTCAAAATTTCAAGTTTCCATTTTTAAAAATTCCATAAAATAGTAATTTAAATAATTTTTAGAAAGTTTTTCGCTTATTTCACCTTTTTAATCCCGAATTTTTTTATATAAACAGTTCTAATAGTGCATTTACATCTTATAAAAAATTAACATGGCAAATTTTCTGTTTCTAGCCCTTTCAATATAACAAAAATTGCTATTTTAGAAATTTTTTCGCTCGTCCATCCTCTGCAGTCTTTTGGTAGTGACACCGACATACATTGTAGCCCAGTGGCTCCAACTTATATGGGCCCATGGGGCGCGAGCCTTCCCAATAATTTAATATCTCCACCCAACCAATTCCAATTGATTTAATTCGTAATTTATTTGTCTTATTATTTAATCGCTGAAATGAAAATTGGTTTTATTAACGTTCTCAAAATAGTTTTGTTTGAAAAATAAAAAAAGTAAGGGCATCCATTTGGCTTACAGGAGCACAGAAAACCCCTTCAGCGGATGTATAGTTAAATTTCTCACTGAAACAAATTTCCTGCCTATTTTGCCATCCGTTTTGATGTCTTGAATTGATAAAGCACTTAGTGACTAAAATGCATGCTTTTCTTGACATTTAGTTTTTTGCACTTTCAATATTTTGAATTCCAATGATATTTAAAATAAATATTAATGTATTTATAAGGAAGAACTTATAAGAATAATATTTAATAAAATTATTGATTAAATTATAATAAAATTATAATTATTTAAAAATTTCTTTAGAAAAACATACTTTAATTTCGAATTATCACCTTTGGATATTCTCTCCTTTCCCCTCTCTCTCTCCATACACATAAACACTAAGGGAAAAAAATTATATTATTTTACTCAAAAATTTTTGAGCCCATATATTATTTTTGAAAAGTTGGCGCTACTGGTGTAGCCTATGTTGAGCAAGGACTGTTACCATAAATTTACCCCCATTACTTTTGAAATCGGATTGTTATTTCCTGATATTCCATGGAAGTCTTAATTATGAAAGTTTTTAGAACGCTTTCGTTCATTTCAACCTTTTAAATTTCGAAATTTTTAGTAACTGTTCTTACAGATCATTTATATCTAATAAGTAATTTCGAGTTTCTATTTGTAACAATTGCATAGAAATCGTAATTTACAACATTTTAAGAACATTTCTCACAAATTTTCACCCATTTTAAATTTCGTTTTTTTTTTTTCGGCTGCTCTTAGAGAGCATTTATATGTCATAAGTAATATCCGGGGCACCGACATAAAATGCAGTATATGTTGGAGCTGAGTCTGTCACCATCAATTTGCAACCATTATTTTTTAAATGGGTTTGTTATTTTCCGAGATTTCACAAAAATTGTAAATTAGAACAATTTTAGAACTCTCCTCTCTCATTTCATACTTTTAAATCTGGAATGTTTTAGAAACTGTCTTTAGATAGCATTTATATCATACAGATATCTACCACGCCAAATTTCAAGTTTCTATCTCTATAAAAATTGCCTAGATATCATAATTTAAAACGTTTTTAGAATGCTTTTCGCGTACTTTCACCACTTAAAAAATTTGAATTTTTTTTCATCTGTCCTTATACAGGATTTAAATCTTATAAGTAACTACCATGACACATTTTAATCTGATGGGCTTCTTGTCAGCCATTTCAAGCCTTCAGTGTCGGCAAAATATGCAATTTAGAATGCGTTTGTTGCTAATGCCAACCCCATATGATAGTGACACCGACATAAAACATATTGTGTAGGAGCAGAGACTGTCACCATTGATTCGCAACCATTCTTTTTGAATTGGTTTATTATTTCCAGAGATTGCATAAAAATCGTAATCGAGAACGTTTTTGGAGCGCTTCTCGCGCATCTTCACCTCTTTTAAATTTCGAATTTATTTTTGACTATTCTTAGACGGCATTTATATTTTACAAGTAACTACCATGCCATATTTTAAGTTTCTAGCCTCTTTAGTATCACAGAAATCTCAATTTAGAACGTTTTTGGCTCCTGTAACCCGCTGGTGGTAGTGGTACCGACATAAAATATAGCTTATGTTTGAGCAGGTTCTGTCACCACCAATTTTCAAGCACTATTTAAAAATCGGTTTGGTATTTCATGAGATTGCATAAAAATCGTAATTTAGAATGCTTTTAGAACGATTTTCGTTCACTTCATCCCTTTAAATTTGGAATTTTCTCTCGACTGTTCTTAGAGAGCATTTGCATCTTATTATTACCATGCCTAATTTCAAGTGGCTAGCCCCTGCAGTATCCAAAAATCACAATTCAGAACGTTTTTTGGTCCTGCAACACCCTGGTGGTAGCGACACCGACATGAAATAGAGCCTATGTTAAAGAAAGAGCTGTCACCATCAATTTTAAACCATTACTTTTGAAATTGGTTTGATACTTCCTGAGATTGCATAGAAATTGCAATTGGTAACGTTTTCAGAACGCTTTTCACTGATTTTCATCCCTTTTAAATTTCGATTTTTAGGAAATGTTCTTAAAGATCATTTATATCTTTTAAGTAACTATCATGCCAAATTTCAAGTTACTATCCCCTTCTGTAACACAAAAATAGCATTTTTAGAACTTTTTTGCTTCTGCACCCTTTGGTGTAGTGGCACCGACATAAAACATAGCCTATGTTGGAGCAAGGGCTGTCACCAATATTTTTACACCATCATTTTTTTATCGGTTCGGTATTTCTCGAGATTGCGTAGAAATCTCAATTTAGAATGTTTTTAGAACGCTTTTCGGCATTGTCACCTCTTTTAAAGTTCGAATTTTTTAGAAACTGCTCTTGAGAGGATTTACATCTTATAAGTAATTACCATGCCAAATTTCAAGTTGCTGGCCCCTGCAGTATCACAAAAATCACAATTTTGAACGGTTTTTGCTCCTGCAACCCCCAGGTGGTAGTGACACCGACATAAAATAGAGCCTATGTTGGAGCAAGGGCTGTCACTATCAATTTCCAACAGTTATTTTTAAATTTGTTTTGTACTTCCTAAGATTGTGTCGGAATTGCAATTTAGAACGTTTTTAGAACGCTTTTCGCGCATTTTCACCCCTTTTAAATTTCGAAATTTTTAGGAAATGTTCTTAGATTTCATTTATAGCTTATAAAGAACTACCATGCAAAATTTCATGTTTCTAGGCCCTTCAGTAACACAAAAATCGCATTTTTAGAACGTATTTTGCTCTTGCATCCCCTTTAGGGTAGTGACACTGACATAAAATATAGCCTATGTTGGAACAGGGATTGTCAGCATAATTTTGACACCATTACTTTTGAAATCGGATCGATATTTCCAGAGATTACTCCTACAAATAAACACTCAAACTTTACTTCTTTATAATATTAGTATAGATGACAACAATAAAGCGCAACCCCCATGGAATCTTAGGAAGGTAAGTCGCAAGGTTTACGCTACAGTTAAAATTTCCTTCTTTGACAAGCGGCTCAATAGATAGTCGGCAGCACGCTGGGCTTGAGATTCGTGAGTTCGAATCCCGCTTGGACTTATTTTACGAAACGAAAATTTTCATAAATTATTTTCGAACTGCAATTGAAAAAAATATGTATAGTATGTATAGAATAATTTAAATTTACGAAAAATATAAATTAAATGTATGTTTTGTACCATATAAATGTATTTTTAACTATGAAATTTTGCATGTTTAAATATTTAATGAAAAGTAAAATGAAAAAAAATAATAAGACAATTTATATGTCTATGAACCAAAAGGTTTTTGTTGTTATTTAAAATTATTTACAGTTATTTCAATGAATAATCTACTATTTTTCACTCAAATAAATTAAAACACGTGATATAAATGCGTGAATAGTTATATTATATTAATTTGTTTCACTATATAAATATTTCGAATATTTCATGATTTTTTTTTAAATCTATTTTTTTTAATTTCTTAATATTTCGGATTTTGGGTTTTGTAATTATTGCCTACGTAATAAGTATTTTCAGCAATTCAATATCTTTTTGGAACTTATTTTTAAGAATATAGACAGTTATTCTAACTATAATCATAAGAATGCTAAATTAAAAAAATGCAAAAGGTAAAATGCTAGTTCTTAAAAAAACGATTCATTTATACATTATTATGATAATATAAAAATACGATTTAAAAAATAAAGCAGCATGTTGTGATTTTATATAACGTACTTTCATTTATTTCACTGTGAAAAACAGTAGTTTTTTATGTAAATAACAATCAATAAATAAATTTCAAAATTAGCTATTTTTATAGTCTATAAAAGTTGCAATTGACTTTTTTTTAGTTTATTATTATTATTATTTATTTAAATTATCTTTGCATTTCATTAAATATATAAGCATGCAAAGATTCACTGTTAAAATTGTATTTATATAATTAAACTGCATTATTTTAACTTAAACAAGAAAAAAAGTTGAATTCCAAAAGAAAAATTACTACGTAGACACTTATTCTAATTAAAAATCAAGAGTCCCAGACTTTAAAAAATCATATTAAATATATAAATGCATATTTTTAATAAAACATGAAATATCTGAAGTATTTGCATAAGGAAACAAAATTTAAATAATTTATTTATTTACGTATTAATATCACATATTTTAATTTATTTCTTGTTAAAAATAGTAGCTAATCATAGAAATAACTGTATAGCAAATTAACACCTTGTAATAATATACTAATTTTAAATGCTAAAAGGTGTAAATTAAAATTTTAAAACCAGTAAAAATACGTTTATTTCCACTGTTTACATGTTTCGACTCACCCCGAGTCATTTTAAAAACAAATACAATGATTGTAACCCGCAAAAATTCAATATGTAATGATGCTGCATCATTTCACTTACCAAAAATATGGCTCGAGATCTCAATGGTTATAAAAGTAAAAAAATAAATTAAATATCCAAGTAAAAAAAAAAAGTAACGTGCATAATATGAAAGATTACGTGGAAAACTGAATTATGGCGTTTCATAGGCCGTGCAATTTTAGAATAGTTTTATATATTTGTTTTAAAAATGACTCGGAGTGTGTCGAAACATGTAAACGTTCGATATAAACGTATTTTTACGGGTTTTGAAAGTTTTAATTTACATCTTTTTAGCATTTGAAATTAGTACATAGAAATAACTGTTAATAATTTTAAATAACAAAAAAAAATCTCTTATCTATAGACATATAAATATGACTATTTTTTTTTTTTAACTTTTAATTATATATTTCAACATGAACAATTTCGTAGTTAAAAATGCACTTATATGCTACAAAACATACATTTAATTTATATTTTTCGTAAATATCAATTAATATACATTTTTTTTTTCAATTGCGGTGCGAAAATAATCGATGAAAATTTTCGTTCCGAAAAATAAGTCCCAGCGGAATTCAAACTCACGAAGAAAAATCTCAAACCCAGCATGGTGCCGACCATGCACCTAAGCCGCTAACCAAAAAAGGAAATTTTTCCGATTATAAACTGTAGCGTAAACGTTTCTCAAGATCTCCTGCGGGTTGCGCTTTATGGCTGTCATATATTTATATACTAAATAAACTCTATCGATACACAAATGTTCATCCCTTTGGTGACCCAAACTTTGGGAGTTTCCCTCGTTAGAGAAGAGGATCGAGTGAAACACTCAGCAAGCAGAGAAACTGAAAGATAATGGACATTTTCACTAATTGGCTAAAATTAAGAAAACTAATCAAGATATCAATGTGAAAATTTCAGAGGAAATGTAGAAAATTTTTAACATCCAAATATCCAAATTTTTTTTAATTAGTCTGTATTTTTTTCTTCATTTTTACACAAAAAACTGACGGCAACGGTACAAAAATTCGGTGAAAGAACCAGACAGGGAAAAACTGAATTAATTCATTAAAACTGAACTAAAAAGATATCCGTTTCAGCAGTTTAGCTGAACCCGCCGTATCTAATGTGGGATATGAAAGGATATTAATTATTAAATGTTGAAAAATGTTAAAAACATAATTTAATAGGATTTTATCAAGTTAATCGAATCTTAGCCAAAAGTGCCTTGATATGCGTTAAGAGCTTGTCCAAAAGGGTTTCTTCCCATTTATTTCAATGTAAAAAAAGTTTCTTAAATATAGATTTCACTTACCACCATTTTCGAACATTATCAGCGCATTATTCTCTCTGATTCAATGTGCCAGATTTAAAAGGGAGTTGATTCATCCAACTTAGCTTAATATTCTCTCACAGTTTTTAGTGCCAGCCTTCACCGCCAGGGGACGCAATCTTATCTCGGGTTCTACGGGCTCGATTTCAGCAGAGTTTGGCTCATTCAACATGGTTTTTTATTGTCTCACAGTTTTTAGTTCCCTTTCTTATCACCAGGGGACGCAATCTTATTTTGAGTTTTATGTGACCGATTTCAGCGTGGTTTGTCACTTTCACCTTGTTTTTCGATTGTCTTACAGTTTTTAGTTCAAACTACCACCACCTGCTGGCTCATACTTATCTTGGATTCTATGGACCCGATTTCTACGGGGTTTGGCTCATTTAACTTGTTTTCGCTTGTTTTGCGATTTTCAGTTCCATTTACCACAGCCAAGGGACGCATTCTTATTTCGAATTCTATGGGCCGAATTCAACGGAATTTGTTAGGCAGAGGGACCCATGTCCGAAGTTCATTCGGAAAGAGGATTGTTTGAAACACACACTGCGTAGCACGACATGTCTAAGCTGCCAAAGACAGCGGAGACCAATCTTAGAGATTTATTTTGAGAAATTTATTTTTGAAAATTTTAATATGAATCGAGGTTTTTATCATTCACTGTTCTTTTGTAAAAATTGACGGGCCGAGCAACGCCGAGCGAATGAGCTAGTTAATAATATAATTTTAAACGATTTATTTAAAAAAGTAATTTGGTTGTATTGGTAAGTAGCAGTACACCCATTCTTTGCACAGAGAGAATAAAAAAGAATACTTATTAGCCTTAAACATTAAATGATGGAACGCGTATGACATATGTAAAAGTATATCGCCAATTTTGTTTATAAAAAGGAAGCCTATCGATTGTTTAAAGAAGATGTACATTTCACTTTTATTTTCAGACTAGACTAAGATTAAAGTCCTGCATCACATGTGCAATTTTTATTCATTTTTCACAGCTAAATCAAGAGTGTATACGATTAAAGGGTCTTAATGGCAAAAATCCGTCATTGAAACTCAGTTATTTTTTAAAGAAAACGTGCATTTTCACACATGAAGTTAGTGTATTTTGCTTACGACTGCGCGAAAAAGAAGCATTATCTTTAATCATCAGAATTCTTACTCTGAGAACCAAGATGGCAGATATATGGTTTGTCATTTTTTATTTACCCAAAATTTAGAAAAAACAAAAAACAGACAACCAAAGATTCATTATTAGTACCAGAACATTGTGCAATAAAATAAAATAATCATTGCGCATTTGTTGAAATTAAAAGCAAAAATTAGCTGTTCATTTTTTTTAATTAAAAGTTTTTAAAAATATTAATCATTAAAAATTCGTAAATTACGTTGCTGTTATAAGACTTTACGCATCGATCCAATAAATGACCGGTAGAGGCTGATACGTCGAATCTACTTTTAAATTTACTTAAATAGTTATTTATTGAACACAAAAATATCTTGAGAAAATAAAAAAGAATGTAATGATAAAATTTAATAATTCAGTTGGTTAACTAACAGTTGCATTACAGTTCTCACAATAGGTCTTTTAAGAGTTCAAAGTTCAATTTTCAGTCAACAAGGATCGTTGCTCTCAGAGTCAGTAATTTTTCTAGCACATCTCGTGCTTCGAAGAGTTTTACTCTTTCGGGTCCCGCTACGATAGCCTTTTTCAAGATATACCTATCTCCAGGACCTCTCTTCAAAAACTGCCTAGTCTCCTTTAATTAGTTCCTCTCCCGAGAAAAAAATGCTAATTTGGGTTTGTCTAGGTCTGTCTTATCACAAACCTAAAAAGTGATGTCATTCTCATTCTCAAAAGTATTTTTAACTGGCTAACGAGTCGGTAATGAAAGATTGTCATAAAAAAAAAATTCAAGGTTTCTTTGTGGTTTATGTGAAAGAGAGGTCCTTTCAATCTTAAAGATAGATGATCGCTTTTTCAGCATCCATTCGTGAGAAAATTCCTGACCACCGGGCAGAATTCACAACTGGCTGGTTTCATAAGTGTCCTTCAAATATAGCGTAAATTCTCATTAATGCAATTAAACCTGGAAAAAGAATTCTTTACACTGTTTTGAGATAAACTTTACCTGAAAGAGCATTTTTTGTTCTGTTCTTTGCTATAAAAATTGAAATTATGTGATATTTAGAAACAAAGATGCGAATGGTGAAATAACATACCTAGTGTGAAAACCCAGTGTTGTATCTGGCAACGAATTATTACTCGAATACAAGTGGCAACAGTTCCAGAAAATACAAAAAAGAAACAGACGATAATGTTTATTCGAATGGTTGAATGTAAATAAGTTCAAAGTTGTTTTATTCTTTCTATGTTTATAAATGTTGTGTCCGCGTCATAATAAATGTTGTTTGTGAATCGCAATATCAAATGTTTTCCCTGCCGCCTCATAAACACGGTCACCACATTGGCGACGAGGTGAAGTTTTTATTTGATATTTTTCCAGACTGAACTTTCAAATTACGTTAGCTCTTAATCGATTCACTATGGATGCGCAACAGTTTAAAAGACTTTATGACAGCATTTTCCACTCAGCAACAACAGTTTTTTGAAAGATTAATGCCTGTAATATCTTCAAATACTTCAATGCAGAATCCAGCTACTGAAACAAGTCAGGTAAATCCAATTTTATTACAACCTTTTGAATGTTTTGATACTCAGAAAGAATTATTTACATACTATATTCAGCGTTTTGAAAATTTTCTAAAAATGAAAAATATTTTTTCTAATAAACAACACTGTGCACAAATGCTTTTAAATTCTATCGGAGCAACTAATTACAATATGTTGTCGGCATTGATATCTCCTAAAATACCATCAGAATTAACTTACACGGAGCTAGTAAAGGCTTTCGAAGAACACCTTTGTCCCAAGAAAAATGTTATTGTGTCGCAACATAAGTTTCTTTCAACATATCAGGGTGAAAACCAAACAATTCCAGATTATATTGCTACACTTAGACACGATATAATTAACTGTGAATTTATTTCTCCTTGTGATTGTAAAGTGTCTATCGCTGATATATTTTTACGTGCTCAATTTATTCGTGGCATTTACGATGCTTCTATTCGCGAGCAACTTTTACAGTCAGACGTTAGTACATTTGATGATATAGCCAAAAAAGCTATAGCTTTGGAAGGTTCCAGAAATGGTAACCGTGAATTATCGAAAAATTCAAATATTATAACCAGTATAGGTGAATCTAGTGCAAGTGAAATTAAAAAGGTTTCAAAAATATCGACGTTCCAGCTGTGACTCAAATAATTCATCGTCTTTTCAACGCTCTAATTCGAGACCGAAAAATAGTTTTAATCGAAGATCAAGTTCACGATCGCGAATTGATTACGAAAAAATAGGCATAAACAATTTATGTCTTCGATGCGGTAAAAATAATCATACTGCAAAAACATGCAGGTTGGATCGCAACTCTCTTAAATGCAGTGCATGTAAAATAACAGGTCACCTTGCAAAAGTCTGTATTCGCACACTGTTAGGCGGAAAAGGAAAAACTAGCACAGATAAAGTAAATGCAGCAAACTATATTATGGAAAAGAAAATATTTTCTCAGTACGGTGTGAATAAAATAATAGCTGTTTTTCAAAATAAAAAGGGCAAAGCTAAAGACCTCGAAAAATATTTTGCTACAGTGAGCATTGAGGGCCATAACGTACCGTTTGAAGTGGATTCAGGTGCAGGATTTACTTTTATTCCCCGAGATAAGTTCTGCAAAATGAAAATTCCAGTTCAACTTCAAGATTCAACTATTGCTTTTCGATCATACACTGGTGATGTTTTTCTACCAGATGGAAAAGAGTAGATACTGATGATAAGTTACAGTAAATGTAGAATATCAGGGAAGATCCTCACGTGAAGAACTTTATATCGTCCCGGAAAATTTCGATGCTTTGTTAGGTCGTGTATGGATTCGACGTCTCGGAATTAGCCTTCAACAGATTGATTCAAAAGAGCCAGACAACTTAAATACCTCACAAGTAAAAACTATAGAAAGCCTCGAAGATGTTATTTCTATGTATCCAGAAATTTTCGAACAGAAAGTAGGATGTATTCCAGGTGTCAAAGTTTCATTAAAACTCCGTGAAAATAGTAAGCCAGTTTGCCATAAGGAAAGAGAAGTACCGTATGCTCTTCGTGAAAAAGTTGAAAGGGAATTAGATTCATTTGAATCTCAAGGAATAATCTCGAAGATAGCTACGGGTGGTTGGGGGTCGCCTCTGGTAGTAATTCCAAAAGCTGATGGAGGTGTACGACTTTGCATCCATTACAAGGTTGGTGTAAATGAAAGACTTGTAAGTGCTAATTATCCAGTTCAACGAATAGATGAAATTCTAAACAGCCTCAGAAATTCAAAATACTTTTGTCGACTAGATCTGTTTAAAGCTTATCTCCACGTTCCAGTTGATGAAGAAAGCAGTATTATTCAAACTATAACTACACATCGAGGAGCTTATCGCATGCATAGATTGTCGTTTGGAATAAAGACCGCTCCTAGCGAGTTCAATCGAATTCTAGATCAGATCCTCCGTGATTTACCAAAAACCTTAAACTATTTCGATGATATTATTGTGCATGGAAGAACGAAAGAAGAGTGTAGAAGAAATCTAGAATTATGTCTTCAAAAGTTTAAAAAAATATGATGTGCATTTAAATCGTACCAAATGCTTGTTGTTTCAAGAGAAAATCGAATATTTAGGTCATGTTATTGAATTTAATAAAATTTCAAAAAGTCCTGAAAAGGTAAGGGCGATTAACGATATGCCAAGACCGTCAAATGTGGAAGAACTACGGAGATTCTTAGGAATGGTAACTTATTATTCCCGTTTTTTCCCAGATAATTCAACAGTCACATATCCTCTTCGACAGCTTCTTCGGGAAAACTTCAGATTCCGATGGACAGCAGCATGTGAAGCAGCCTTCATCAAATTGAAAAGTGAAATTTCAAGTGAACGTTTTCTTGTTCCATATGATCCTAACTTACCAATTATTCTTACATGTGATGCTAGTCCTGTAGGAGTAGCCGGTGTTCTATCACATATTATAGAAGACCAAGAACGACCCATTGCATTTGCATCAAGATCTTTAACTGCAGCGGAAGAAAATTATTCACAACTTGGTCGAGAAGCTCTAGCCATTGTGTTTTCAGTAAATCACTTTTTCAATTATTTATTCGGAAGACATTTTAAGTTAGCTACTGATAATCGACCTTTAACAAGAATATTCCACCCACACGTAAAATTACCTCCTATGACTTCAGGACGATTGCTAAGAGAGGCTACATTTTTATCAGCATTCGATTATAAAGTGGTTTTCAAAAAGGGTAGTGATAATGTAGAAGCAGACTGCTTGTCTAGAGCTCCAGTTGTTCAAACAGAAGTATCAAGTGATATGGTTATTAACAGTGAAATAAATTGCATTTGCATGTCATCTGTAAATGCGATTTCAACAGAATTGCTGAATTTCGAAACTATACGAAAGGCAACAGATGCAGATGAAGAATTATCAAAAATAAAGAAAGAAATTGAAGGAAATCCAGATCGTTCATATGAATTTACACTTGAAGAAGGAATTTTGTTTAAAGCACAAAGAATAATTATTCCAAAAGCACTTCAGAAACCAGTTTTAGAAGAATTACACAAAACACACACTGGAATTACTAAAATGAAACAGTTAGCACGCCGTTATGTTCACTGGAAAGGTATAGATAGAGATATTGAACATCTGTCAAGAACATGTGAAGCGTGTGTTGAAATTAAGAAAAATTCTTCAAAAGTACCAGTACATCCCTGGGACGAGCCAGAGGAAAATTGGGACCGTATACACATTGATAACTCAGTACCTTTTCAAGAACATTTTTTTCTTATCGTAGTAGACGTAAAATCTAAAGGGGCTGAAGTAAAAATATGCCGCAATGATCCTACTTCTATTTCTACAAATGAGCTATTATCTGACATTTTTACATTTCATGGTTTTCCAAGGGTCATAGTCTCAGATAACGCAAAAAAATTTTGTAAGTGACGAATTCCAGTTATATTGTGCTAAAAAGGGAATTTTTCACAAACTAACTGCTCCAGGTCATCCAGCCACAAACACTCAAAAATTGTCTAAAAGCAATGTCTTCTGAACCGTTATCAATGCACGCAAAGGTAAGACAAATGCTATTCAGATACAGAGCAACTCCACTGTCCAGTAATCAAACACCAGCAGAACTGTATTTGAAACGAAATATACGAATTCAACTTGATGCCTTACGTCCAATGAAACATATTCAAAACAATGATTACCCAATTAAATGCAGAAATTTAAGTGTGGGAGATCGAGTACAAGCGAGATGCTATGCCAGAAATAGAGAACTGTGGAAGTTAGGTACTATACTTCAAAAATTTGGTAAATTGCATTGTCAAGTAGAATTAGATAACGGACACATACTCAAGCGCCATATTGATCAACTGAGAAAAACCGAGATTCCAAAAAAGTCTGTCACATTCACCACAAATTCAAAAAACGATGAGTATAAGGATCCAATTAATGAAAAAGAATCTTCTCAACCCCTATGGATAGCACTACCTCGAAACTATTTCCAACAACCCGACGCAAATGTGCAGAGACCACCAACACCAATTGGACATGATGTTCAGCTACGACGATCCACTCGTCAACGCAAACCTCCATTATACTTGCAAGACTTTGTTGTACATTAACAAACATTATAACTGTTGTGTACGTTCCATTTTAAGCGTGGGAGAATTGTTGTATCTGGCAACGAAATATTACTCGAATACAAATGGCAACAGTTCCAGAAAATACAAAAAAGAAACAGAAGATAATGTTCATTCGAATGGTTGATAGTAAATAAGTTAAAAGTTGTTTTATTCTTTCTATGTTAATAAATGTTGTTTGTGAATCGCAATATCAAATGTTTTTCCTGCCTCCTCATAAACCCGGTCACCACACCCAGTAAAAATACGTTAAAGGCCAATTTTTAAAAATTCTCTTCGAAGGGTTCTCTGGTATATATTACAGTACCACCTTTTCCAATGTCGGCCCTATCCATTATAGCCTGAGATAGACAGACAGACTCACAAACTCTTTGTTTTATAATTATACAAGGTATTTTCGAAAAGTAAACATACACACAGTCAGTACACACTCAGACAGTAGGAAAAATAAAGTTTTAATGAGCTCGTTGGCAACTTGTATTGTAACCTTGAATAATTGACCTTTTCCTCGCAGTCATTCGTTATTTGTACGGTGAGTTAGCTTCGTGTAGCACGTGTTATATTGGCTGCGTCAATTCAGAATCCCGCCAAATGTGAAGTACGTTCCGTTATGCGTTTTCTTTATGGAAAAGGTGAGCGTTCAGCCGATATTGACAAAGAAATTGTTTCCATCTATGTGAGCATTTTGAATTGACACAAAGTTACGAAATGATGTCGTGCTTTTTCTGGAGGTATAAACAATGTTCATGAAGAACACAGAAAAGGTAGACTATCTGCGATCTCGGACCTTGCATCCAGAGATTACCACTTATTCCTTTACCTGAAGAAACATCTTGCAAAACTGCCACGACGATGATGAGATCAAAATCGAAGTTAAAATGTTGTTTCGACAACAGGCGGTAAACTTCTATGACTGTGGGATACAAAAGCTTGTACCCAGATTTAATAAATGCATGGACAATGGCGACAAATACGTCGAAAAATAAGGCATATACCAGTAAGTAGGGAAAGTAGGGTAATAACGCTCACTTAAGGGAAAACATGAATAGCTAGTCGAATTTACACAAAAAAATCAATATTTTATTAATGAAGTATAACTACAAAGCATAAGGAATAGTTTGCAATAAACTAATTTGCATAAAAGTTTTAGGAATTTGTTTTTCGTTTTATTTAACAATGGATTGAGCGGTAAGGCCCCATACGGTAGGGTAATTGCGCTCAAAATTTGAATACAACATTTAAGTTGGTGTTATTTATAGTTGGTGTAACAAAGCACTACAAAAATAAATAAAAGCATGAACGTACAGCTAAAAGTATATATTTTGTTGAAAAAATGAGTAAATAATCATGTGAGAATAAGAGTGTACACTTACTTTCAAATTAGATGCTGTAGAATTTTGTTATAAAAGAACTTCAAACTAATAACGTGAGGACACAAAAATACTTTCTTCCTGACGGTCACTATATCCTTACTGGGAACTTACGATCAAATTCGCTAGTGCCGGTGCCGATCGCACGTTTTCAATTCCATTCTGTTTAGAGATATTTGGGTGAGCGGGAATTCCCGCTGAGCGTCATTACCCTACTTTCCCTAATTTGTAATGGACATTTTATCAATTAAAAATTTTTTGAATGAGTACGTGGCATTGTATCTTTACTTTTCGAAAACATATCGTAAGTTTCCCTTTTCTATCATCCTTGCAACAGTATTTCCATAAATTTTAATAATTTTACAAACTTTTGTGTATAACTTATGCGTTGTTTAAAAATTAGTTTAGGCTTTTTTTTAATACATTTTATTTAAAAATCCTCAAATAATTTACATACGTTGTACTTAAACAACAATGAAACAGAAATGTTTAAGTTAGAACTTTTTAGTTAAAAATACTTTCTGTAATGACTGCTACTGCTTGATTCTTCTACTTTACCTTCAAAAGTTTTTTTTATTATTATTTGTATTCCTGTGAGATATTTTAAATGGTTAATAATAAAATTTCACTCTTCCTGTTTTCCTCTGGTTTTAAAGAAATAGTATAGTTGAAGCACATCTGTCGTTAGGAATGTTTACGTTAATTTTTAGTGTTGAAAATTTAAAAGCTGCAGATGGTTCAGCAGTTGAATTGAAAGAAATGTATATACATTCTACTAAGTAATTACTCTGAGCACTCAGAAGCTAAATGTTTGAATTTTTTTAATACGTATTCCATTTATTTTTACTAAGAAAACTCACGTTATTAAATTTCACTTTTTATTAGTGTTTTCTCTAAAAAGAATAACAGTGACAAGGTTTTGACAATAATCTCAAAGAAAAAAACTCCTCTTTATGATGTTAATTTGAACTGTTTATTTTACATCGACAAAATATATTAACGTCAGTTTTAAAAAGAATTTTCTTTAATCAGTTTTAAGCTATTGCATTTATTGGTTGGAGGTGTAAATGCTGGTACTTAAAGTATTGCATTATTAAATGAATAAATTTTTAGTCATTAAAAATAATTAATAACTTGACATATTTTTCAGAAACTAATCATTTTATATGACGTTAAAGTCAGTTTTAAAAATAATTTTCTTTACTCAATTTTAAGATATTGTATTGATTGGTTGGACGTATAAATACTGGTATTCAAAGTGTTGCATTATTAAATGAATAAAATTTTAGAAATTAAAAATAATTAATAATTTGACATATTTTTCAGAAACTAATCATTTTGTATGACGTTAAAGTCAGTTTTAAAAATAATTTTCTTTACTCAATTTTAAGATATTGTATTGATTGGTTGGACGTATAAATACTGGTATTCAAAGTGTTGCATTATTAAATGAATAAAATTTTAGAAATTAAAAATAATTAATAACTTGACGCGTTTTTCAGAAACTAATTATTTTTCATGACCTTAACGTCAATTTTAAAAATAATTTAATCCATTTTAAGCTACTGCATTTATTGTCTGGAGGTGTAAATACTGATATTTAAAGTATTGCATCATTAAATGGATAAATTTTTAGTTATTAAAAATAATTAATAACATGACGCATTTTTCAGACATTGTTCATTTTATATGACGCTTTCCTTTGTCATATTTTGTTGTTTAATGCAAACGTTATGCAAATTTTTACTTTCTTCTATCGATAATAAAGGAAGTATTCTAATCGCAAATTTTTCGAGTTCCAGTTTTCGACGAATTTACATTTTTTAGGTCTTACAGAGATCCCGAAGAACAAGCTTTTACAAGATGCATGTCTGTCAGTCCTATCCATTATAGCGTGAGACAGACTGACAGACTCACCAACTCTTTGTTTTATTAATATAAATTTTCCTTTTTTATCATCCTTTCAACAGAGTAGTATTTCCGTAAATCTTAATAATTTTATAAACTTTTACGCGTAATTTATATCTTATTTAGAAATTAGTTTAGGCTTTTTTCTTAAGTACATTTTATTTAAAAATCTTCAAATAATATACGTATGTGTCTACTTTAACAACAATGAAACAGAAATATTTAAGTTAAAACTTTTAAATAAAAAAAAATTACTTTCAGTAATAACTGCCACTGCTTGATTCTTCTACTTTTCCTTTCAAAAGTTTTTTTTTTTCATAATTTGTATTCCTGCGAGATATTTTAAATGGTTAATAATAAAAATTCAACTTCCCTTATTACTCCTTCTTTTAAAGAAATAGTACAGTTGTAGCACATCTGTCGTTTGGAATGTTCACTTTCATTTTTAGTGTTGAAAATTAAAAACCTGCAAATGGTTCATCAGTTGAAAGGAAAGAAATGTATATACATCGAACGAAGTAATTACTTTGAACACTCAGAAACTAAATGTTTGGAAATATTTTTTTATACAGATTCTGTTTATTTTTATTAAGAAAATTTACGTTATTACATTTCACTCTTTATCAGTGTTTTCTCGAAAAAGGATAATAGCGACAAAGTTTTAAGGAAAAAATCCTCCCAAATAAAAAAGTTCTTTGTGATGTTAATTTGAACTATTTATTTCACTTTGACAAAATATATTAACATCAGTTTTGAAAAGAATTTTATTTAATAAATTTTAAGCTATTACATTTATTGTTTGGAGGTGTCTGGTATTTAACATATTGCATCATAGTAGGGTGAGATAGCTAAAAAAAACTTCACATCTGGTAACCAATGCGCCACTTTGGATTCCTATAATATATGGATAGATGAGTCTAAAAAGCCAGGGACACAAATTTTACTGGCCCTCTAGCGGTGTTGATGATGTAATCAATATGGCCGGCAAAGTTTTGCGACGCGCTTCTACATTTCTCTATATAAATCGGATTATTATGCTGATATTAACCTATGTTGTTAGTGATTATTATTAATTCGGAGAAAACGCGCTTTCGAGCGGTATATTTGACATCATTGTTTAGGTTCATAATATCATAAATATTTATAACTTCATTAAAACTTTTGTTTTTTATTTTGACTTTTTCGAAACATTTTCTAAATAACTTGGAATCTGCCGCATGTAGCTGGAAACGTGTAGCATACCTTTTGTTCGTCAGAAAGTTATCTTTCGAACAATATCTATGACTTCTAGTTTATAATAAACAGTTGCTGAAAATTAGCCAAAGCAATGTAACTTTGCACAGAGAGTCGTTATGGTAACAATGTAAGTTATATGGGTTCCGAAAATTAATACATTGGCTTTATAACTGTTTAAGTAACAAATGCTAATATGGTAATTTTAGATGTATATGTAAATCAATGCAAAAACCCTTGACGGGTTAAAAGTTTCTGACGCAGCACTTTATCTTATGCTCTAAGAATTTTAAATATGGAACTTAAAAATACTGATATCAAATTTTGAGTGACGTTATGCTATTTCTTAAAAAATATATTTGTATTTATTTCACCATTTTATTTTTGTTTTATTTATAATCGCATGTGCAAAAGTTATGTTCAACATGAAAAGCTGCATAAAATTTTATTCGCTGTTGCTTTATCATTTACATCTCTCATAAATTCAAAATATGTGTTTTAAAAGATATGATATAAAATTTAAGTGACGCCTTGATGTGACTTTAAAAGGTTTGTTTTTTAAAATTCAATTTAAATTATTTTTGACTTGGTTAAAATATTTTTTTTACATCTACACAATACTTTTAATTTCCAATTCACTGTTAAATATATCACCTTCATTGAATCTATACTATGCATTGAAATGTATTTATTTCAATAAATTGATTTATCTTTTGTGTCACGCTATTCAAAATTGTGAGTAAGATTTATGTAAATGGTTTATTTGCGTCAAACTATCCTTTTTCATACATTCCATGTAGTTTGGACACAATGACGCAAAGAAACCATTTACATAAATCTTACTCACAATTTTGAATAGCGTGACACAAAAGATAAATCAATTTATTGAAATAAATACATTTCAATGCATAGTATAGATTCAATGAAAGTGATATATTTAACAGTGAATTGGAAATTAAAAGTATTGTGTAGATGTAAAAAAAATATTTTAACCAAGTCAAAAATAATTTAAATTGAATTTTAAAAAACAAACCTTTTAAAGTCACATCAAGGCGTCACTTAAATTTTATATCATATCTTTTAAAACACATATTTTGAATTTATGAGAGATGTAAATGATAAAGCAACAGCGAATAAAATTTTATGCAGCTTTTCATGTTGAACATAACTTTTGCACATGCGATTATAAATAAAACAAAAATAAAATGGTGAAATAAATACAAATATATTTTTTAAGAAATAGCATAACGTCACTCAAAATTTGATATCAGTATTTTTAAGTTCCATATTTAAAATTCTTAGAGCATAAGATAAAGTGCTGCGGCAGAAACTTTTAACCCGTCAAGGGTTTTTGCATTGATATCATTACTTTTTTGAGGTTAGTGATAAAATGATTAAAAAAAAGATACTTATGGAATTTAATGCAGATTTAATTTTTACTATTTTATTACAATTTTCCTTATAGCAGTTTGTATATAAAAACAACTGGGTAAGAATAATCGCAGATCGCACAGAGGGTTTCATTTGATATTCCTTTAAAAACACTTTATCCTTAAATTAATAAATCCAAAATGTTAATTTATAATTATTAAATCCTTACATAGATGTAGCACCAATAGTTCCAATTTTCATGGGGCAGGGACCGCACTCTTTTAAACAAACCACCTTCCAATTGAAGTCATCAAAAACCAAGTTGAATAAGTCAGAGCCCGTTGTGTTGTTTGACAAACAGCAGTCTCATGTCCCCTCCTTCCCCCCTTTTTCAAAAATTTTCAGACCAGTACCTAAGAATGGAACCGAAATAATTTTTTCTCTTCAGAAATTACGATAAAAAAATAGTATGCAGTACTCATAAATTTACTTTAATGCTATATAGGGTGATTATTAAGTTAATTATAACGTTTGGAATCTGTTGCATTGATGTCCGAAAGGTAGTTTCTGAGTTATGGAAGCTGGACCCATAAGGCGCCATAGAGGGGCGAAGCCCGCTAGTGTCTATCATAATTATATCTGCCATGTAGACTAATTGCGATATTTAATCAAAATAGCCCCCCCCCCTCCTCATCCCCGGAAATATAACAAATACAAAATGTGTCTTTATAAACCTATCGTCAAATAGGTTTTTATTTCTTTTTCCCTAAAAAAAACATGATTTTTATATCCGTAACGTAAATAGCGGACGAAGCCCGCTAGTTCCTATCATAATATATATTTTTAATAATTTTATATAGTCTATAATAAAAATCAGACTTAAAATAGTCTAGTTCCATGAGTACTTGTAGTGTCAGTTACATGCTACGATTTTTGGATACCAGTATTTTAGAACGGGAAAATGTGACTTATTTTATCGGAGATATCTCATTAATTGAATAAGGTGAAGCAAACTTTTTGAAAAAAAGGTGGCCAACAAGCATGGCAGTTATCAGCTATGTGACTTTGTGCTAAAGTCCATTAATTTGATCTGCTTTAAAAAGATTACGGAAGATTGAATTATAGTAGAACCTGGATTAACCGAGCTTCGATTAATCGAGGTTTCTGTTAACCGAGCCGATAACAAAGTCTGATTTTTTTTTCCTTTTGAATGAGCCTTAAAAATAACCACACTCTTTAGCTCACTGTCCGTGCTATACAAGCCCTTCTGACCCAAAAGCCCTCAACTCCAAAGAAACATTGGACCCTGAGAAGTCAATGGGTCGATTTTTTATAATGGGAGATTTAACGTCGTCGGCACATTTTTCGTGTTTTATATATCTTTAAAGATTTAAAAATGTCTCTAAAGTTTAAAATTTAGCAGTGCATTTCATTTTTTGAAAGAAAAAATCTGAAAACTAATCATTTTAGTATAGCTTGTAAATGTAGAAGTGATAAATAGTCAATCGGATGACGTGTCGCCGTACGGAAAAATTATTTTTATACGGCTGTATTAAATATTACCACAGTGTTTTTATCTTCAAAATACTGAAATTTTATTTCTATAAACTCTTTAAAACCCATCTTTTATGACCTTTACAACTGTTTAACCCCTCCTTTTTTTTAAATGCACGATTTCAACATGTCGCCGAATTTTCAGTCAATTGGATGACACTCTTTTCGGATTCCTACATTAAACGAAATATGGCGCCATCTGAACTTTCGCATTCAATTTACCATCAATCTTTATTATTCTTTACCGGTAAATATGATATTAATTTCAAAGTTTTGTTTATTTTACTTCAAAGCGAGATAAAGTAAGTGATATCGGATTAGTTCAACCTACAGCTGTCAATCGGATGACGGCTTTAAAATAAATGCGGTTTGTTTTGGTAAGTAATTTAATTGTTTAGTTGTTTAAGCCTGCTGACTTATTAGAATATTTCGTTTTAAAACCTTCCTCTATGCGCTACTCGGAACGTAAAGGCTCTTTGTTTACAATTTGTCAATCGGACGACGCTCAATGGGATGACGTCATGTCTGCTGATGCAGTGTCGCCCGAATGACTGCTTGTCATTCGATTGACAGAAAATGTAGTTCAGCGTTCGGTATTTATCTGCTTCTTCTTCTTCTTTTTTTTTTTTTTTTTAATTGTAGACACATTTTTTGTTTCTTTTTCTGGATTTTGTGTTATTAATCAGTCGTCTGCGTACTAACTGTAAACAAAACTGACCGTAGATTTTTAGAATAGAAATTGGCCCCTTCATTGCTTTTACTTGCAGTTTGTTGATACTAGTGTTATTTATTTTTGTTGTTGCTTAGAATCGTTATTCCGGATGTAAAAATATTAAAATGGAAGATGTCCAAGAAGAAACAAATATTCAGATAACCAATTCTATAGAAGTGTGTGAATCTAAAGTACAAAAAAAAGGAAAAAATCGTAAAAGAGTTTCTGAAGTAAAGAGTAAGTCAACCGAGTATAAAAAGTACAGGGAGAAGGCAAATGTAAGGAATAGGAAATATCTAGCAAAATTAAATGAAGGACAGAGAGAAGAAAGAAATAGGAAGAAAAGAGAAGTTTACCAAAGAAAAAAGGATTTAAATTTAATTAAAGGAATTAATGATCTAAAACCCAGAGAGCAAAGAAATAAGGAAAGCTTCAGAAAAATGTAGAAAGAGAAGGAAACAGTTGGAAAATGTAGACACAAGTCAAATGAATTCTGAACCAGAACCACATGTTGCACTTTCACATACGCCTCTCAGTTCTCAAAGGTTGCGTGGGCAGAAAGTTCGAACACAAAACCGTGCTCGGATGTTAAGGGAGATAGAAAAAAGAAGTAGATCAATTGCTATATTGCAACGCAAGGTGAAAACTCTACAAAAATCTCTTCAGCGAAAACAATCATCTAGTAAGAATTCAGCAGCTTCACCTTCACCTAATAAAAAAGTCAAAATTCTGACTCGGGGGTACACTGTACCAAAAACAGTTCAGAAACAACTTTTATATGGAATAAGTTTGCATTCTCAATTAAAATCTAATGCTGAAACCCTACCTGCACGTTCTTGTGTGAGGCAAATTTTTAATAAATGCATTAGTGGAAGTACATTAAAAAAATATAAAGTGCAACACCTTGCACAAGATATTCTGACCCCAAAACAAAATAAGAAGTTTGCCCGAAATTTAAATGTTGCACAGTATGAAAGAAAAAGCAATGTTACTGTTAATGTACAAGCCATTCGATCCTATTTTGAAAGAGATGATGTTTCCCGGATGTGCCCTGGGAAGAAGGATTTCATTGTGCGAGGAAAAAATAGGAAACAGAAAAGGATACTGTTGGGAAACATAAAACGGTTGCATAGAAGGTTCATTAAGGAAAATGGAAACATTTCATACTCAACATTTTGGAAATACAAACCATTCTGGGTTGTTCTTCCAAGACTATCCGATAGAAACACCTGCCTTTGTGTGAAGCACGAAAATATGAAGTTTCTGACAAAGAAATTGAACAGTGTAGGAATAATCAATTTTGCTGATCCTGAAATATTAGCGGACAGCTTGACGTGTAATAATGAAAATGCTGATTGTATGCTGGGCAAGTGTAAAGAGTGTAAAGATAATGTTATTACATATGAAGCTGACCAACACAATGAAGACATCATCAGTCATTTTAAATGGGTGACAGAGACTGTTGAGAAGAGCATCAAAGGTTCTGTGAGAAAAATAAAGGTTACAAAAAAAGTGTCCCTTGATAAAAAACCATCAGAAATTATTGAAAATGTCAACCGACAAATTCCATCTTTCAAGAAACATATTTTTTTCAGCATATCATCAAATAACTACTTTGCAAAGTAAACGAAAAAACTGAAAATACAATGAAATTATTCTTCAGATTGATTTTTCAGAAAATTATGTTACCAAAATCTTTGATGAAGTTCAATCCATGCACTTTGGTGCATCAAAGCGACAAATATCCATTCACACGGGTGTAGCCTATTATTTAGAAAAAGATTCAGTTTCATGCTTGCCATTTGCAACAGTATCTAATAACATAGATCATGGTGCTCATGCTGTTTGGCACATTTAGATCCCATATTAAAGAAGCTTATAAATAAAATTCCAGATAGCGACACCATTCATTTCTTCTCAGATGGGCCTACATCACAATATCGAAATAGGTCAAACATATTTTTCATGATCACACAGAATACCGCCTTTCTTTCAAACATAAAATTTTTCTCCTGGAACTATTCCGAAAGCGGACACGGTAAAGGACCTATGGATGGGGTAGGAGGTTTTTTGAAAAGAAGCGCAGATGCTTTTGTAATGCATGGCAATGATATATCATCAGCAGAAGATTTTGTTAAAGTTTTTCAGGAAAGTAAGGTGGAAGTTCTTCTTATTAAAGAAGAAGAAATTGAAGCTATGAGGTCATCCTTACCAAGCAAATTACCAGCAATCCCAAATATTATGAAAACTCATCAAATTACGCATTCAAAAGAGCAAAGGCCAAGAATCTTTCTCCGAAGTCTCAGCTGTTTTGTTTGCTGCCTCGACTCTATTTGTAATCACTTCCCATCGGACAAGCCTATCTTTGACTTCAATGTGGTGCCTGTAGAACAAACTTTATGTATCCTTTTTTAAGTTATTTATTTCTAATTGCATTATATTTTTGATTATCAATGTTAAAAAATTACCACTTAAACATTCTTTTTTTCCTTCACTCTCATAATTAGTACTTCCACAATCTGTTTCAAGCATCTCTCATAAAATTCCCAATGTTGGTACATGGGTAAGAGTTGAATATTTAGGGAAAAGAAGCAAGCATCAGTTTATTGGTAAAATCACGTCTGTTGAAATTGATGAGATGTACGAGGTGAAGTTTCTGAAGAAATCAAAGATTGGGGAGTTTTACATTTTCCCAGAGAATGATGACACAGACTTTATTGATCAGAAACAGATACTTGAAATTCTAAACGAGCCCACCTTTAACAAACGAGGCCATTATGTCTTCAATAAATAAGTTTTGTTTTTCATCATTTTTAAAATATAAAATTTTGGGGCAGTATATGTATTTGTTTTTATTTCAATGTGTTATATTCTTTATCTACCCATAAAATTCATATTTATAATAATAGTGTGTCCAGTATGGAATGATCATCCTCAAGTGTCATCCCAAAGCAAATTCTTCAATAGGATGACACTTCGTCATTGGGGTGACACTAGCGTCAATGGGGTGACACATTAATAATTTCTAAATTTCTAAATTAAAATAATATATATATATTTAATTTGTCTTAAAAACTTATCAGTATGTACTGTTTAAGGAGATGGATATGTTTAAAGCTTTCTCTTCAGTATGTTTTTTTTTAAATTGAAACTTTTATATGTGGAATTACAAAATATTACTTTTTTGTAACTTTCTGTCCCCTTTTTTATGAAAAAATATATTCATGTAGATTGTTTTAAGACTTTTTTCTTGATAAACTATTCAGACCATTTTATATATTTAAAAAAATGTATCATTCTCCATCTAATACTTTTGTAAACAACTGGTTTTTAAAAGTCACCCAATTGACATTCTCTCCTTTTTTTCTCTCAACATACGCTAAATAGACAAACTTATTTAGAAAATTTAGCTCAAATATTCATACTACCCAATTTGCCATCATAGGTGATACTAAAAATAACTTTGAATATGCTCTAAGTTAAATTTTATTTTTTGAAATTGTCAATATCCATTTTGGCCCATTATAAAAAATCCACCCCAATAGCGAACAATGCTTTGTTTCCAGTGGCTGTGTGAACTTTCGTAAATTTTTCAATTTGCATTTTAAAATTTACTACTGGTAGTTGATTTTCTTTTTAAATTTGTTAAGCTGTGAAACAGAACTTTACATATATTTACTTTTATTATTTAAAAAACGTTCTATATATTTTTTTAAAAGAGATGTTAAATTCGCAAGCACGGCGAGTTTTTACACACAGTTTCTATTAACCGAGATTTCCAATTCCGATTTACTAACAGTCCCAATTAGCTCGGATAATCGAGGCTGCTCTGTATAATTAAAAAATCAATGGCGATCTTACTGTAAACGGGTTTCCCTTTTACTGAGGGATTTCAAAACCGAATCAGCTGATGTTAGTTGCTGTTTCCCTGCTTGATTAAATAAGATTAGTTAAACATTTGAAAATTACCAAATATAAAAGGAACTAAGTCAACAGAGTCTTTGCTTTATGGTATTTTTTAACAACGCTATAAGAAAATGATTTTAAATAAGAGATTTTAAATGTAACGTTTTAAATCTGACATAATTTTCACCAAACTTTCCTTTCTCTTTGTAACATTCAACTGAAAATATTTTTATTATTAGAAAGATAATATTATTATTTGCGCTACCTTAAAATTAGCAACTATAGTTAAAAATATCATCTCGAAATTTGAAATAAATCTCTCATATAAATATATTTTTTAATTTACACTGTTTTGCAATATGTTTTGCAATGTGTTTTGTAAACTGTTTTGGCCACTTTGGCCAATATGACGTAATTTCCTCCATTTACGACTTTTAACACATATCAATGAATTTATTATTTAAAAATTTTCTTTTTCTTTTAATATTCACGTGTAAATATAATTTTTATGACGTAATTTTCAATGTTTTCCTTCTTTTAATGCGTAATCATTTAATTCTAATTTGAAAACGTTTTTATCAAACATTTCTCTATAATACTACGCAATTGCGTCAAAAGATGGCGACACCAGAATTCTGATATGCTTATTATGTAAACTGTAAATATTGCAAAGTTAAATAAAAAGAATTGTCTCGGGGTTATCAAACTTCATTGATATTTATAAATAAAACATTTCAACTAAATTATTTATTATAAAAGAATTATTACATCACAATAGCTTTTATGCAAGGAAAATAATAATTATAATAATAATAATATTATGGATGTCAGTGATTATATATTGATTGACCGTCATAATAATAAAAAATGATATTATAAAAAGAAGAGCTCAAATGAATTATTTTTTTACGTTTCTGATCGCGTGATTTATATTCAAATAATAATTATTAATGTATATTTTTTGTAAAGTGATTGAAATTAAATATATTTATAAAATTTATGGTAATATTTTTATTGTTGAAAAATTGCCAAGAAATAATCATCATCAAATTGGCGTCATTATAATTGTAATTTTATTTAACTTAATAGCAATTAAAAAAATTACAAAGGAACTGAGAATAATGGTCAACTAGCAGACTTAAAAAAAAAAAAAACATTCACATGTGAAAACACGTACTAGGGAGTATCGAACTGCCTATCTTAAGGTCAGTAAACGATGGCCCTTACCCACTCAGCCAGTGGGAAGACAAAATTTTTCTCCCCAAAAGTGGTTAAAAAGAAAGCATGTGTATGAATACAGTGTCATGCATTTTCGGTGAAATTTCCATAGAATGGCGAAGAAATATAGTCCGATTTTTCATGCGCATTATAAAACGAACAAGAGTCTTGCTGGAAACAAGTAAATTGTTATTTGGTTCATCTGAAACATATTTATTTGATTTTTAAAAAATCGCCCGTGTCATTTTCGAGAGAAAAAAAAATCGAATTATTTAACGAACGAGAGTTTTCCCAGAAAAAAGAAAAGTGTTATTCACCTCGCCTTAATCACATTTATATTATGTATCAATTTAAAAATAATCGTTAGAACCGTTTTCGAGATTTTCAAATTAGGAACTTCCTCGATATTATACCAACGTTTTCACTTTAAAAATGGCTATTTAGATCTCAAAATATACTGCATGTAGAAATGCAAAATTTTCAGTATATGATTAGACTGCAGATATAAGACTGTTCTAGAAAATTCAGAACAATAAGACATATATCTGCTGAGTTATTAAAAGGCGGCTTTTCGCGTTTTCTTTGATGTCGAGTTAGCTGTATATATGAGTTCCGCCATCTACGAATTCTATGATACGATACGATACGATTTTAACGATACGATACGATACGATTTTAGGCTTAAGGCTGCGTCACTCGAAATACTACCGTCTTCCATGATATATTATAGGGTTTAAAGGTGAATTTTTAAAATCGTAGCCCCCTCGAAATTAAAATTTTTGAGAGCCAACTTAAAAATGTAATAATAAAGAAAACAGAGTAAATAAATAAGATTCGATCAGTAATACTAATAGTACGTTTCCTTTTCTAACAGACGTCGTCGTGAGGGGAACTTCACCGTGTAAAGAAGATATTGCTTTCGTCTACCTCATAGAAAGACAGAAATTACACAATCATGTCAATAAAGAGGAAGCATGAATTAGTTGATGCTACGATGGGCGCAGTCCACTATTCTCGTTGGTTACCAGTATTTGTGCGAACTGTACAGGACCTTCCAGAAAAACATCCAGATATACATGTCGAATTTCTTCGTGGCAACTTTACGAGCAGCAAGACTGCTACACCGTTTTCTGCAATATCTGACGATCAGATTCATGAACACAATAACAAAGTTATAAATGGTGAAGGTGGTGCTATTGGAATCCTTGATAGTGAAAATGCTCTGCTTAAGTGGATGGTAGCAGGTCTTAGGATCAGTTCTTTAATTGAGAAATTTGAAGACAAATCAAATTTAAAAGATGGCAAAAACGCGGGCGCAAAGCATTATAAAGATAACAATGCACATGAGAAAAGGTCCTTGGCCCATGCCAAAGAAATTATTAACGTCTTAACCAAACAAGGAAATGCATTTGAAGAAACCAATTTAGTGTCAATAGGGAGCAAAATAATTATAAGTTTCGAAGCTGTCAAGTGTGTTACGGAAGCATTTACTGTGAGACTAAAAGTGTATGGTGATTATGTCGTATCCCGTCTCGATCAAGTTCAAAATTCAATTCACGAAATTATTCCTCGAACCAATATTCACATCTTCAAGACTATAACAGGAAAAACAGATAAGGCAAACTCCAAGATTGCTTACTTACGTAAATACTCTAACTTATTCTGCAGATTGTATATTGCATCTGAAGCACGGGATGGCAACATTGATGATTTCTTTTCGCATGAAAACGAAATGTATCCACCCTTTATTTCAGATGATAGAAAACTTCGAAAACCAGCCAATAAGTCGGATATTATTGACTGTATTCAAACAAAATATGACATTAGCTTTGATCACAGCCAACCGAATGTAACAGATAAAATATTTTATGGAGCAGCCGAATACACATGCTTAATTCTGGTATTGCGACGTCATTTTCCCGATACTATGAACATGTTTTCAAGCCATATTTCATCAATCTACTGAAGAACAGTTCACGACTAGATATTGTATTCGACAGATATATTAGTAAAAATTTGAAGGCATAAATACAATATGCTTTCTCATAAATATAAATGTGGACTCAGATGTAATGGTTATTTCAATATCACTGTTCCCATAAATACAATTTATTGATGAACTATGGATTGAGTACGGTTGTGTGAAATACAGGAAATTCATTTGAATTAATGAATTAAAATTGTTGGCTTTTCATTCTGTAACTGGTTCCGACACATTTTCCACATTTTGTGGCATTGGCAAGAAGGCAGCTTGGAAGATCTGAATGTCATTTCGTAAAATTGATTGTGTATGGCATTAGCGCTATGCAGTCGCCTCTGATATTGATGATAAATATCACGATCTGTATCAGCGATTTGTTACACTACTTTGTGATCAAGCATCAGATCTTCAGAGCTTGAATGACTGCAGACGAGTGTTATTTACAAGAAAGAATCGAGCCATCGAAAATATGCCTCCTACAGCAGACGCTTTGACACAATACACCAAAAGAGCTACTCTCTATTAAGAATTTGAACAACAGCCTCGTTGTACATTACACAATACCTTCGCCAACCAAGTGGGGAGAGATAGTAACTTCAGAAGGATCATACCGACCTGTGTGGACAACAATTCCAGAAATGTCAAAACACTGTGAAAAACACTGTGAATACTGGTATTTAAATTATTGCGTTATTAAATGGATAAATTTTTAGTTATTAAAAAACATTAATAAATTGATGTGTTCATTTTATATGACGCTTTCCTTTGTTATGTTTTGTTTTTTAACGGAGCAAACATTATGCAAATTTTTACTTTCTTCTAGCTATAATGAAGAAAGTATTGTAATCGAAATTTTTTTCGAGTTCCAAAAATCGAATTTCGATGAATACTAGGTTTTCGACGAATTTACATTTTTTAGGTGTCACAGATCCCGAAAAAACATGCTTTTAGAAGATGTCTGTTTTTCGGCCGTATCCATTATAGCATGAGACAGACAGACAGACTCACAAACTCTTTGTTTTATTAATATAAATTTTCCTTTTCTATCATCCTTTCAACATATTATAGTATTTCCATAAATTTTAATAATTTTATAACCTTTTATGCATAACTTATGTCTTGTTTAGAAATTAGATTAAGGGTTTTTTTTTTTTTTTTTTTGTATATATATTTTTTTTTAATCTTCAAATAATATACGTATGTGTATACTTTAACAACAATGAAACAGAAATGTTTAAGTTAAATATTTTTAGCAATAACTGCTACTGCTTGATTCTTTTACTTTACCTTCCAGAAGTTTTTTTTTATTTGCATTGCAACGAGATATTTTAAATGGCTAATAATAAAAATTCAACTTTCCTTTTCCTCCTTTAAAAAAAAAAAAATGAAATAGTATAGTTGAAGCACATCTGTCGTTTGGAATGGTCACGTTAATTTTTAGTGTTGAAAATTAAAAAGCTGCAGATGGTTCTGCAGTTGACATGAAACTTGTTTGAAAATATTTTTTTAATGCGCATTCAATTTATTTTTACTAAGAAAACTTACGTTGTTACATTTTCACTCTTTATTATTGTCCGCTATAAAAAATAATAATAGCGTCAAAGTTTTGACGGTAAAATTTCTCAAAGAAAAAACTTTTATGACGTTAATTTGAACTGTGTATTTCACTTTGACAAAATACACTGGTGGACAAAACTAAAGGACGAGTCACAAAATGCCAATTTTCATTCACGTGAATACTCAAAAGGAAGTAATATAATTCTAATAATTACTATCTCTGCAGAACAGCTAGTCCATATAACATCTCATTCAGGTCACACATGGTCACAAGAGTTACAGTCACTACGGCGAAACAAAAAATAGGAAATTCCATACGTCTCTTTCATGAGTCTCAAATGACTACTATACGTGACTACACTGACAGGTCACTGTGACTGCTGCTTTGTGGCGAGTCACCAGGTGACTTTACAATGTTGTTTCATTGAGACTCTCGTGTGACTCTCATATCGAGAGCCCCACCAGTGGCTGAGAGGTTCTTCTCTCGATGCTGGTAGACGGGAGGTGCTGAGTTCGAACCCAATCGCGCCCGTCGGCCTAACCGTTTCGGAGTTTTCGTGGTTTTCTTCGAAACCTTGGATTCCCATGCGTAAATACGGGTTAGGTTCCCTTAGAAAGACCCCCACGAAGGGCACTCCCCCCAGGGCCTATATCCCACGTGTTGATAATCGGCCGTCACAAACAAACAAACAAACAAACTCATATCGAGACTCAATTTCAAAGTCGGGATATTAAATATTTTGGAATGAAATTATTTTATAATCATTTAATGATTTTAATAATAACTTTGTACAGTAAAACCTTCCTAAAGCGTCCACGTTACATTCCAATAAAAAGTGGTCGCTCCGAGAGGTGGTCTCTTAATGGAGGTCATGTTTAAATCTAGATTTTAATTGTGAAAAGGTAACAATTAATGATACTAAAATTTATTTTACACATTAGGAAAAAATATGAATATTTAAGTATCAAAACAAAAGTTAATTACATAAGTTAATTAGTTAAGAGTTTAAAAAATTAATACATTAACGTTCGCTTTGATTTTACGGTTTTATCTTCTATAACTTTTATTTCCAAGTCCTTTCGAAGTCCTTTCGAAGTTCTGTAAATAAATGAATTTTTTTTTTCTTCTGGACGGGAACAAATTATGACGATTTGATTAATTTATCTATTTCTTTGAGAGTTTCCTGACAGAATAGGGCAGGGGGGGGGGGTGTTATTGACCGCCATCCTTACTTTATCATCAGAGTTAAAATGGCACGAAGGGGTTTAAACAATTAAAAGTTACCGGAATAAATAAAAATTCTAAACTTAGTTTAGAAGTTTGATGAATAAAGCGCTCTCCAGAATTTTTATTTTAATAAAACCTTCTTCATAGGACCAGGAAAAAACGGAATTTGTTTAATTTTCTTCAAAGAAATGGGTCGCTTATGGAAGGAGTTCAACTGGAGGGGTCTCTGAATAGAGGTAAAATTAGTATTGAGCCTATGGGAATAAATTTCGTTTTATGAAGAAATGGTCGTTCACGGAGGTGGTCGCACAGAGAGGTTTCACTGTATTTTCATAAAAATAGATAACAGACTAAAAAAAATAATAATAGTATATTGATGTAAAAAAAATCAAACATTTTTTTGGTTGTATCTAAAATGATAACGATATTATCCCTCCCACCTCCCCAGAGATAGATATCAAGTGACAGACCCCCTACTCCCGTAAAGTGATAACGTTATACGAGTATATGCACTGTTGAGCTCCATTTAGTAAAGAAACGGGATCATGAATTTAGACAAAAAGAGTAAATAATTTAGAATGCATTTAATTTACAAATATATGTTTATGTTATCGTACTATTTCCGATGCCTGATTTTTCTTCTTGTTCAACAGAGTTTAGAAGTTGGTCCTGATGATTTACAAATATCATCGTTAGTTATTTTTTTATAATGAAGTTTTCAGATAACATTTCATATAAGTTTTCCTCTTTATATTTCTAAACCAATACTGAAACAACCACATAATCTCAACAAACTTTGCTCAAATTGCTCTCTTATAAGTATCTAAAGGATTTTAAAGTACTTACTCCGGAACTTCAAAAGTCTTATTAACGATTTTGTCGCGCTAATTGTATTTACAAAAGGGTATCACTAAGTGGGTACTCTTTTAGAAACTTCAGAATAAAACCAAGAAAAATAACCAATTAGTTTTCGGTAAATTCGTTATTGTCACATAAAAGAACTTTTCCTTTTAAAGATGAAATGAAATTCTCCAACTAAAGTTCATGATATTCAGAATGTAAACACGTTTAATATAATGAATTTACTTCTCCAAAAGTTTTAAATATCTCGATGTTAATTAAAGTAAACTATGTAGCTCATTATATGCAAATACACGAAATTATTGTTTTGCAAATTTTATTGTGCATTTTAATTTACAACATCAGTGGAATTTAAGTGGGGTTATTTTTATTTTTAGAATAGCTAATTTTGAAAAACAAATGCACACATTTGGATATTCGTTCAATTCAATAATTGTATACACAAATATTTTAAATTATTTAGCTTAAAAAATTAAATAAATAAATGAAAGATTTTTTTTCTTATTTGGCATGAGAGAAATTTAATAAACTTTCATTTTTCCGAAAATTAAATTGAAAATTTTAAGCACAAAAATGTGCCAACCGATATTCATCAATCAATAAATAGAACAGCCAGGCCCCGATCATGACTAATTGGGGCCCTGGGCAAAGATAAATTAGGGGGCCCCAATCGAAACGTTGTAACATTATTCAAAAGAACAGATAGTCAGTCATATGTATGCGCAATGCATAAACAATATTTTTGCAGCTGGGATTTTAAATCGAAGAAAATTCATAGCTCCGTCAATTATAAATTAAGTACAATAATAAATAAAAAAAACCTTTTTTTTTTTAGTACAGAACAAAACTTTTTTGTATAACTTGAGCAACTCGTTTTACTACTTTAAGACTAATTTAATAACTTCAACTTATGGAAGAGTTGGAATTGGAAAAAAAAGGTAAATATTTTATAATTTAATACATGCATTTAGGGGCCCCTGGGCAAAGTTCCGATTTGCCCATGCGATAATAAGGGCCAGAGAACAGTAGAATATAATTAAAGTGCAAATTTAAGATGTGATCAAATTTGGCGCCACTTTTTCAGGTGGTGCGGTACTTTTCTTTACACGGCAACAACAAACATTTGTGAAATGAGTTTGAGCATAAAATGATGTTTTTATTTTTTGGATATAGTTATTTAAAATAAGTAAAATTCAAGAGTTTGTTAATATGCTTCATTATTGAATGAGTTATGTAAACTGCATCGCTTTGTAAACTGTATCTTAGTCATTGCATATATCAGTATAGGCAAAAATATGGAATTCTGAGTTACCCACGATTCCGAAAAGTGTTTTGTATCTTCAGAAATATCAGAAACTAACCTCTTTTGAGATTTAAAGAAACATTTATAACAAGTAAAAATTAAATTTAAAAAATCAAAAAACCCGACTGCGTTAAAAGCGAACTAATTAATTAGTTCTCATCAATGTGAAACTATTTCTTTATATTACTTACCTATTTTTTTATTTATTTGTATTGATGACTTTTAAGTTGTGTTTAATCGTTAGTTCCTATATATAAACATTGTTTTGATGAGGCTTATAGATCTCTATGAAGGTTAAAGTTGCAGTAAAGCTAGAGATCCTACCTGCACAACTTCCAGGTTGTGTAATATTTAAACGGAGCTTCTGACTGTATAGTCAATGAAACATCGTCTTCATTTTGAAAGACCTATCTAATGATATGCGACTCAATAGGGTGCGTAAAATTTTTTTGCCTCTACCGTCATTTTGCATTTTACGGCCGCCATTTTGAATGTATAAAAACAAAACTTAGTCTATAACCATCGGACGGTTAAGACGAATAGATACAGATCTCATGCATTAAAATCCGTTCAACCGTTAGGATGTTTCGAGGGTATAAAGAAATCCACATACCCAGATACGCATGAAACACATAACTCTTCTTGGTAGTCGGGTAAAAACAAGGGTATGGGCTTCCTGGGTAACAGAATAGAGATGAAAGCCATTTATTTAATTGATATCTATAGCAGATATTTTACATTTAATATATTTTTTTAGAATATGCACTAACAATACCAAAACTCATATTTATATGAAAAATAGTAATTAGTTTAACTAAAGTTTTGAAATGTATTAAAATCGATCGTTTTGTATTGGCGCCGCGCAATGAAATTTTGATCCTAACAGGAAGGGAAACACTTCCGGCTTGAAACCCTTCTCCTACCTACCATTCTCTCAGCGAAAACACATACAACCAATATGTCCTACAAGGACGTATTGTAGGACGTGTTGATTCACCACATGGAGGGATTATAGCTCCATGATTCAACACCATTGATTTTACCTCAGACTAAACATACGTAGAGAGCGGGTCCCATTGATCTTTCGAGGAAAAGTTGAATCCAACATGTTTCTGCTTTCATCGCCAAAAGGTGTCATTTTTTGGCGGTGATTGCTTTATTGGCAACGGATTTATAGAAGCCGACGCAATGGACACTATTCTCGTGACGTCACAGTGGGAATCACCGAGGCTAACGAGAAAGACAGGCTACCTCGGTGGGTCTGATTTTTCTTTTTTTACAGACAGCTGGGATCACGTGATGCTCTTTTCGCACACCTTCATTGGTGCATTCGAGCATCACGTGACTCCAGCGGTCTGTAAAAAAAGAAGAATTGGACCCACCGCGGTAGCCTGTCTTTCTCGTTAGCTTCGGAATCACCGAAGCTAACGAGAAAGACAGGCTATGGAGGCGCATTCCACGTTTTTTTTTTTTTTTTTTTTTTTTTTTTTTTTTTTTTTTTTTTTTTTTTTTTACGGACCTCTGGAGTCACGTGATGCTCGAATGCAGCAATGCAGATGCAAGAAAAGAGCATCACGTCATTCTAGCGGTCTGTAAAAAAAGACATGTGGGATGCACCGCGGTAGCCTGTCTTTTTCGTTAGCGTCGGGAAATACGTGGTGTAAAAATAGAGGCTAACGCATTTGTTTACCTTATTACGTCATTTGATGCAACAGAAGTACAGGTAAATGCATGCGTAAAATATTGCAGATTTAATTTGTATGAATTATTTTCGATCAATACTTATAAACATATTAATTAAAATCCATGTAAAGTCTTAACTAAAATTTAAAATTTTTATTTCATAAATAAAATGAAAAATATGCATGTCATTACCATAAAATAGAGAAAAGAATTCATGTATAATCCATACCTACCCCTGAAAAGCTGTAAAACCTCGTATAAAATGATATATAAGCATAAATTTTCTAAACACAATGCTTTTCAATATCGCGGTTATGAATGTTATTCCCAAGCAGACGAATTTTTGTAGCCTCGAACCCAAGGGGAGAATATGGTCCATAATAATGTTTCGGCGGGAATCCGGAGGAAATTGGAGGATATTCCATCTACGTTATGATCACAAGGTCAAGGTAAAAACTTCTAGCGTAAAGAAGGGAAGTCTTCGTAGACGTAATGTAAATCCCCGCCAGCCACTGAAACAGTTCATGCGGAAACCAGTAGTAGCATCCCTTCTTATCAGTTAGAAGTTCTTTGGGTAAATTTTACCGGTACCACGTCACTTCTTTCAGCATCAGACAACCCAGATTTGGAATATACTCCATTCTGAGGAGATAACAGCGGTTGAAAAACCGGTTTGGAACCATTCTTCTACCCGCCGTCACGTGACGGTGGATATCTTTGCTTTAAGAAAAGGTTACCAGTTCTGAGTCTATTTATATGAGAAACCTATGGATTTTACGCGTTAATTTGTGACATCAACACAGCGCCAACAACAGCAGTTCCCTGGATTCACCCAACCTTTTCTTTTGCATTATTGTTAGATTCGGTAGAACGAATAAGAATTATTATAAGGAAATGAAACAGTTTCTCTTAAGTAATTTAAATTTTGTTAACAATTAATTCGCTTGCAATTGGATAATGTCCAAGTTGCATCGATTCTCGAAATATAATTTTCAAATTATCTCGCTGTACAAGAGACAACAAGTTAGAAAATTCACTGAATATTTCACTTCTGAATAAATAATTCATTAGTTAAATAACAGAAATTCAGTTTTTGTTGTTTACTTGCTCTGATAATTAGGTAAAATGTCAAGGACAAAATATAGTAATTTAAAACTCTTTTATTCTTTTGGACATAAAAGAAAAGATATTTGTTGTCACTATACTATTAAGATAGAAAGCAAAAGTAATAACAAATTGCATTTCCTTTTCTATTTCATTTTACATTTCATATTTACATCTAATTTCCAGAGTGAAAAGAGTCTGTAGAAGAATTTAAATGCTTCGCCCACTTTTCTAAATTAAGAGATTATAGGCAAGAAATAAACTCAGCTTGGGAAAATGATTAATAAATGCTTCATTCTGAAAAATATATATATATAAGAATAATACTTTGTTTGCGAATAAAAATAAAATGTCTGGAAAGCACTATTGATTTTTTTTCTCTGAAAATATAGTAAGGAACAAGGTTTATTTATTTATATATGAACAATATATTTGTAACAATATAAAACAGCATAAAATGTTTTCAGTTTACGTAGATATATTTTCCCAATAATTTTTATTGATACAGATATATTATAAATTTTTACATATACAAGATACTGCATGTTTATAAAATAATATAAAATGCTTTCAGTTTTGTAGATATACTTTCTCAATATATATGTTGTTGTTGCTGTTGTTGATATTCATATATTATAGATATTTACGAAATAAAATACAATGCAAAAATAAATACAAGATACTTTAAAAATATAAAATAACACAATATGCTTTGAGTTGCGTAGATAATTTTCTCAATATAGTTTGTTACAACTGATATGTTATAACTATTCTGTCTTCATAATGTACACTAAACTTATCATGGACCGATATAGAAAGTATCAGGGCAAGTCTATATCTAAAATATTTTTTGAGATAACAGGGATAATCAATCCATTAACCAATCTTTCAATACTCAAAAACTTGGGAACAAATTAATCAATTTTAAATAACCTTACATACTGAAAGGTCTAATTAAGATTTATAAATGATAATTTTGATTATAATCTACAGTTTGTGGCATTCCGATATATAAAATTAGTTTTGAGAAAACAAGAAAAAAAAATGGAAAAATCAACCAATCTTTCAATACTCAAAATCTCGAAAACTTACTGTTCAGTTTTAAGAAATCTTACGGCGCGGCGATTGAAAGGTCTAATTAATAGTTATAACTGATAATTCTGAGTACAATCTGCAGTCAGGGTTGCTAATTTGGCCTCCATTTTTATCACGAAATTTCGATCTCATACCGGAACTTTTTGAAGAATTTTTACTTTAATTAATCTAGAAAAGTCTGACATTAAGGGGTCTCGGGACTCTTAAAATCGAAAGAAATGAAAAAACAAGAAAGAAAAGTATGCTTCAAGCATAATTATGAAACACTTTCCAACACATTCAAAATAATGTAACAAAACTCAACCGTTTAATAAGTTAAAGTATTATGTCTAATTCAACCATATGGAAATGCATAACACAGTCGGAAAATTATCCTAATTATTTGAGCAACCCTGTATATGGATTTGTATGTATTAACTACATACATGCCAAAAATTTAGTGCAGTTAAGAAATACATGTATACATTAGTTGAAATTTCCCCTTCACCAATTTCTGCTAATAAGGAGAGTGGCACGTGAATTCTTTTGTGCAGCCCTGTATATGTGGTATAAAATTTATATACAACTAGAAAAATGAAAAAAAAATTAAATTGAAAACGCACTTCCTGCCATTATTACTTAAAGACAGTACTGTAATCGATTTCTTTTGTGTGTCCCTGTAAATGAACGAAAAATGCAATGAATGCCCTATTCTATCGTAATCATCTTCTAGTGAAATATTCAGTGATTTATCTCAGTTTCAATACATTTGAAATAGCGTGATGTTATTAAAATACTCTGCAAACGATTTTTCCCCCTATACCATAATGTAATAGAATTCTTTTGAGTGCCCCTGTTAATGAACGAAAAATGCAATGAATGCCCTATTCTATCGTAATCATCTTCTAGTGAAATATTCAGTGATTTATCTCAGTTTCAATACATTTGAAATAGCGTGATGTTATTAAAATACTCTGCAAACGATTTTCCCCCCTATACCATAATGTAATGGAATTATTTTGAGTGTCCCTGTTAATGAACGAAAAATGCAATGAATGCCCTATTCTATCGTAATTATCTTCTAGTGAAATATTCAGTGATTTATCTTAGTTTCAATACATTTGAAATAGCGTGATGTTATTAAAATACTCTGCAAACGATTTTTCCCCTATACCATAATGTAATGGGATTCTTTTGAGTGCCCCTGTTAATGAACGAAAAATGCAATGAATGCCCTATTCTATCGTAATCATCTTCTAGTGAAACATTCAGTGATTTATCTCAGTTTCAATACATTTGAAATAGCGTGATGTTATTAAAATACTCTGCAAACGATTTTTCCCCTATACCATAATGTAATGGAATTCTTTTGAGTGCCCCTGTTAATGAACGAAAAATGCAATGAATGCCCTATTCTATCGTAATCATCTTCTAGTGAAATATTCAGTGATTTATCTCAGTTTCAATACATTTGAAATAGCGTGATGTTATTAAAATACTCTGCAAACGATTTTCCCCCCTATACCATAATGTAATAGAATTCTTTTGAGTGCCCCTGTTAATGAACGAAAATGCAATGAATGCCCTATTCTACCGTAATCATCTTCTAGTGAAATATTCAGTGATTTATCTCAGTTTCAATACATTGAAATAGCGTGATGTTATTAAAATACTCTGCAAACGATTTTTCCCCCTATACCATAATGTAATGGAATTCTTTTGTGTGTCCCTGTAAATGAACGAAAAATGCAATGAATGCCCTATTCTATCGTAATCATCTTCTAGTGAAATATTCAGTGATTTATCTCAGTTTCAATACATTTGAAATAGCGTGATGTTATTAAAATACTCTGCAAACGATTTTTCCCCCTATACCATAATGTAATGGAATACTTTTGAGTGCCCCTGTAAATGAACGATTAATCCCACATACTTCATATACAATACCAAACATGCTTTGGTGACCCTAAATAACGTTTATCAATTTTCCAAAACCTGAGCATATTTACGGGAGTTAGAGCGTGGACAGACGGACAGACAAATCGAAAGCATAAACACTTTTCAACTTTGCTGGAAATGTTAAAAAATGACCATTTTCATCATTTAATATCTTAAATTGTATAGGATTTTAAAACACATACTTTATTGGGAGGAAAGATATAAGTATGTTCTTTTATTTAATTTATTTAAAAAATTGCAAGAGCCAGAATTAGTATTTATAGGGGGGTCCAAACTCTCAGACATTTGTCAATCAGAAAACTGGTATAACAGCTTACGCGCAGGATTATAAAATAAATTTTACGACTCAAATGAAACTTTTTGAGCCTAATTATACTTCAGATTATAATAATTACCCTGAGCTTAAATAAATTTGCATTTAAAGCATTTTTATATTTTTAATACAAAGTTGTACTTATCTAATACAAAATTTTGAAAATTTCAACGGTATAATCACCTAAAAAAATATTTTTTTTAACAATAAAAAGGAAATTTTAGGTTCAATTTATACAGACTAACAAGAAACATATGTTTTGAAAATTTCACGAAAAAATATTCAGAAGTTTTTGAGATATAGTGCGCGTTACCCCCAAAAAAGTCATTTGGAGAAAAATGACTTCAAAATTTCGGTAATGCTGCTTTATCTATTGTGCGGATATAATTCTAATAGCCATAACTTCGATTTTAAGAGGTATTTCAAAGAAACAATTATATGAAAATGTTCAGATAAGGTAGGAGTTTAACAACTAAAAAAAATTTTAATTTCGAAATTTTTGAAGCTTTAAGAGTCTTGAGACCCCTTAAATAAATACGAAAATACTTTCTGCATTTTCTGGTGTGAATCCGAGTTTTTTTAATAAAAGTGGTAGCCAAACTGGCAACACTGTCTGAAGTTTGTCGCATTCCGATATTTAAAATAGCTTTGAGAAAACAGGAAAAAAATAGGAGAATCAACCAAGCTTTCTATACTCGAAATCTCGGGAATTAATTGGTCAATTTTAAGGAATCTTACGGTGGTTGAAAGGTCTAATTAATATTTATAAATGATAATTCTGAGTAAAATCTGCAGATAGTAGAGTTCCGATATCGAAAATAGTTTTGAGGAAACAGGAAAAAAATAGGAGAATCAACCAATCTTTCAATATTCAAAATCTCGAGAACTAATTGGTCAATTTTCAGGAATCTTACGGCGATTGAAAGGTCTAATTAATATTTATAAATGATAATTCTGAGTAAAATCTGCAGATAGTAACGTTCCGATATCAATTTTTTTTTTTTTTTTTTTTTTTTTTTTGACAAAACAGGAAGAATATAGAAGAATCAATTTTAAGGAATCTCATGGCGATAACAATTCTGAGTTACAATCTGCAGATAGTAGCGTTCCGAAATCGAAAATCGCTTTGAGAAAATGGGAAAAAAATAGAAGAATCAACCAATCTTTCAATACTCAAAATCTCGGGAACTGATTGATCATTTTTAAGGAATCTTGCGGCAATTGAAAGGTCCAATTGATATTTATAGATGATAATTCTGAGTACAATCTGCAGATAGAAGCGTTCCAATATCGAAAGTTGTTTTGAGAAAACAGAAAAAAAAATAGAAGAATCAACTGATCTTTCTATATTCAAAATCTCGGGAACTAATTGATCAATTTTAAGGAATCGTACGGAGATGAAAAGGTCTAATTGAGGTTTATAAATGATAAATATGGATAGAATCTGAAATCTAGAACGTTCCGAAATAGAAAATAGTTTTTAAAAAGACAAGGAAAAGCCTGGAAAATCAATCAGTCAATAACCAATCTTTTAATATTAAAAAGTTCGGCAAGTTAATTTTAAGAAATCGTAAGGCGATTGAATGTCTAATTAAAATTTATAAATTATAATTCTAACTAAAATCTGTATTTTGTCTCATTCTGATATCTAAAACAGTTTTTAAGAAAGCATAGGAAAAACGGGAACATCAATCAATCATCCAATCCTTGAATGCTCAAAATCTTTAGATCTTGATTAATCTTATGGCGATTCAAAAGTCTTCATTTAGATTTATAAATTATATTTCTGGCTACAATCTGCAGTTCGTCCGATTCCGGTATCTAAAATAGTTTTACATAAAACAACGAAAAACTTGGAGAATCAATAAATCGATCGACCAATCAATCAATACACAAAAATTCGGCAAGTAATTTGTAAATTAAAGCGATTGAAAGGTCTAATTAAATCTTATATAAATTATAATTCTAGCAAAAATCTCCATTTTGTCGCTTTCCGATGTCTAAAATAGTTTTTCAGAAAACAGGAATATCAATCAATTAACCAATCTTTCAATGGTTAAAAACTCGAGAATTAATTGGTTAATTTTAATAAATCTTAAGGTGATTCAAAGGCTTAATTAATATTTCTAAAGGATAATAATTACATTTTTACCTCATGACATACATTTTAATTTAAAACTTGTATTAGTAAGTATTTTTTCCGAAAAACTTGAAAATCTTATTAAATACAAATGCAACAGAAGGGGTTCTTTTGCAGGTAGTCTGAAATAAAAGGCGAATACTTTAGCTCAATTTATGCTATTATAAGCAAAGCATAATTACTTCTTATTATTACATACTTAATTATTTACAAACTACTTACGAAGCATAATTATATTTAAGTATTACATACTTAGGGGAAAGTAGGGTAATGACGCTCAGAAGGGCAACCCCGCTCACCCAATATCTCTAAACAGAATAGACTTGAAAACGTGTGATAGGTACTGGCACCGAGCGAACTTCATCATAAGTTCCCAGTAAGGATATCGGAAGGAAAGTATTTTTGTGTCCTCACGTTATTAGTTTGCAGTTGTTTTATTATAAAATTCTACAACATCTAACTTGAAGGTAAGGGTACACTCATATTTTCAAATATTAATTTACTCATTATGTCTACAAAATATATACATTTAGCTGTACTTTCATGCTTTTATTTATTTCTGTAGTGCATTGTTACGCCAATTATAATGCATTAAAACCCAACATGGCGATAACGGGTAATGGCGCTCGCGTGGAATTCCAGAAAAAGTGTTGCCAGTGGGCAAATTTTCTAAAATTCAAATTTATTGATTAATACCACTTTTTTGAAATGGTAAAATTCCCCTGTTTTTGCCTTAATTACTTTGTAATTAAACAAGGAGAATTTTACGATTTCAAAATAGTGGTGAAAATCAAAAAACCTAAATTTAAAAAAGTACTATAACCCACTATATGTGTAACACAATATGTGTAAATTGGTCGCAAAAAGTCTACAGTGGTGTGAACAGCCCACACAACTACATATGTGACTTTTGTCTTACTTAATTGTTGTATTCAAACTCTGAGTGCAATTACCCTACCATGTCGTGCATTACCGCTCAATCGATGGTTATTTAAACAAAACTATAAAAAAAAATCCTTAAGCTTTTTGCAAACTAGTTGATTGCAAACTGTTCCTTATACTTTGGAGTTATACTTCGTTAATAAAATATCGATTTTTTTTTGTCTAAATTTGACTAGCTATTCATGTTTTCCCTTAAGTGAGCGTTATTCCCCAACTTTCCCTAAATTACTTACTGAAAACTTACGAAGCATAATTACTTATACTCATTCTTTTCTCTCTCTTTTTAGGTGTGTTCGTAATTATGTTAATACGTAGCATCTATAGTCGTCGTTCGGTCCGTCTGTCTGTCTGACCGTCCGTCCGCATATAACAGATCAAAAAGTACCCAACCGAATGGTCTGAAATTTTAAATACATAATGTTTGTAAAATTTGGTCGAGTCATTAAAAATTTCATGAAAATTGGATGTATAGTTTAATTACAGAGACAGTCAAAAGTTTTCCGTTACATTACGGCCAATGGGAAAAAATTTTTTCAAGTGCATTTTAATGATGTTACAGCCTTCCGAAAAGAATGAAATGGATATGCACTTATGAAGTGCACTAAAATATACATTCAGTACAATATGCGGTGCAAAAAATATTTATAAAGCTGGTTATAGTACGCACTCACCTCGTTTGCGACGTCTGACGTGCAATTTCCAACGTGTTTTCTTTTTTAACACTTTCCAACATAGTTGAAAAGTGTTTATGAATCCGATTTGTCTGTCTGTCTGAGCTCTAACTATAAGTCATTACTATAAGTCTTTTAAAAATGTTTAAATTTTCAGTTTCAAAATTTGCTCTATTTGACTTTCCTGCTGGTTATTTTTGCATCCCCAATCTTTTGGAGCTGAAATTTTAAAATGAGTTAAATTTGACCAATTTCATATAATATACTTTCTGATGTTTACATGTCCTAAAGCCAGGGCATTGTTGCCAGATTGTGGAATATTTTTCACCAAAATAGCTATCAATATTTTTTCACAGTAATCTTTTCGTTGTTTAATCACTGAATTTTTATCATTAAATATAGTGAAGATAAATATTCTGAAAGAGTGGTAAATAATTTGAATAAAAACTTTCTTCAACTTGGCAACGCTGCAACGTTTGCAAGTGTGTTCGTGCGAATTTTATTTTCTGCATCAACCAAGAACTGAATCAAACATGGGGAAAATGCCAAAGGCTTGGAGGGCCACAGAGAACTTGCTGGCGGGCCAATTGTGGCCCGCGGGCCACGTGTTTGACATGCCTGATGTAATTGATATATTATTGAGATTTAATATGGCATGTTCGGTATTGAAAATGGAGTGCAGAGCTTTTACAGTTCATTTACAGAGGCACCCAAAAGAATGTCGTTAAATTATGGTTTATGGTTAAAATCATTATATATTAATGTATTTTAATGTGTTTACACCATTAAGAACATAATGAAATTGATATAAATCAAAAAGCAACAATAAAAGGTGTTTACTATAGAATATGGTGTGCATAGCATTTATCGTTCATTTACAGGGATATACAAAAGAATTCGGTACAGTACTGTCTATGAGCAATAATTGCTACAAGAACGTTTTCAGTTGTAGTTTGTAGTCCTTTTTAAATTTAACCAATTATTTTAAATACTGGGGGGCTCTGGCGCCTACGAGCTACGCTCGCCAACCCCCATTCTTGACCCCCAGATTCAAAAAGCACGCTAATTTAACCGGATTTAAAAATATTGATTTATAATTTAAAAAAACAGTGGCGATCTCTCTGTAAATGGGTTTAAATTCGTTTTACTTTGATTAAGGATTTTTAAGACCAAATCTGCTTCTGTTAAGAGATACAATGGCTGTTTTCGTCTTTGATTAAAAGAAAATTAGTTTAAAAATTGAAAATAAGCTATGTACAATCAATTAAGTAAAATTTAGTCATTATTTCTCGTTATTTTTTAACAACACTATAAGAAAATTCTATTAAATAATGCCTTTTAAATTTATCGTTTTAAATCTGACATAATTTTCCCCAAAGTTTCCTTTCTCTTATTAATATTCGCGTGAAAATACTTTTGTTGTTAGAAAGAAAATATTATTTGCGTTGTCTTAGAATTCACAACAATAGTTGAAAAGATTATCCCATAATATGACGTAAATGTCTCGCGCAAATATATTTTTTAATTTCAACTGTTTTGCATTATTATTAGGCCATTTTAAATAGAACGTAAATCTTCCATTTACCACTTTTAATGCATAATAATGAATTTTTTATTTTACCATTTTCTTTCTTTTTTAAAATTCAAGTGTAAATATAGTTCTTATGTCGTAATTTTCAATATTTTCCTGCTTTTAACATGTAACCATTTAATTCTTATTTGAAAGTTGTTTTTTCTGCTTATAATAGCCACGTGAAGAGGAATTTTTAATTTGAAGGAAATATTATTCTTTGCACTGTTTCAAAAATTGGCAACAATATAAAATAATACCTTTTTATAAAATATGTAAAAAATATCTCTCGAAATGCTAAAAATTTTAATTTAAAAGGGAAATAAATCCTCAAAAAAAAAAAAATGAATCAAATTAAAAAAAATAAAAGCAGTCTGCACACCGAGAACTTCTAATGTATAAAATTGTATAAAAATGATTAAATTCCTATGTATAGTTTTTTCTCCTATACAACTTTTTTAATGGAACGATTTTGACCAACTTTAACATTAAATATCTCTTAAAATAATTATTCGATTTGAAAACTGTCTGCATCAGCGTGTTTATTAAACATTTCTCTATAATACCACCTATTTTCATATTTTTTTTAAAAATATTAACGAAGAAAGACCATGATTAAGCATTCAAAATGGATGCCGATCTACCTGGAAGATCTATGCAGATTTTCATTTGTCCATTTCCAAATCGTTACTTTATATATATATATATATATATATATACTAGTGTAAATGTCCGTCCTAGGACGGTGGGTAATAATTGTGTTTTTCACTTAAAACTTGAAAAACTGATTAAAAAAAATAATAATTGGCAATATGGAAGCGTTTAGATGAACAAAGTTCGGCTAGTTTATGTTCTAATAAACACACAATTAGCATTTACAATATTTCTGGGTAAACCAGGTTTTCCGGCTAATATACTACTATAACAAAATTAAGATTTCTTAATAAAACAAAAATTTAATAAATATGCAATAAAAGTGCGTAATTAAAACAGTCTGCTGCAACTATTGAAATAATACTATTTTTTTTTAATAACACTTTGAAATTGTATTTTATCGTTTACCCCCCCCCCCCCCTTCCCCGCCTCCAAGTTTTTTTAAATATGTATACTGATTAATAAATAAGTATCTCGGGTTGAATCCCAACCGTCTAATCCCCTAAGCTTCTGTCCTCCTGATGCAAAGCTATAAACCAAAAATTATTAATTTTACTTTTCGTATAAATATTAATTTTTTACTTTTAAAATATGGGATATGTTTTTTTTTTTTTAAGTTTAAATTTACATACACTTGTATATAGAAAAGGAAGAAAAGGAAAATATAAGTAATATGTAATTTAAAAATAATTTACAAAATAATGAGCCTAAAATATTTAAATTGATTACTTTTTTAAAAGAAAGCCAGTTTTATCAACTTTTTGCAGGAAAAAAAAGGATATTTTTAAAAATACCATATCATTGTTTTCCGTGAATCACTTTATATGAGAAATAAATTAAAATTCCTTACATGTCGCAAAGAAAATTTAATATGATTGCAACTTAATACTTGAAATAATCTCAAGTGACACTTGGCGATTTATTTTGGTGGTGTAATGTGATGTGCCTTGCACTGATTTGTTAAGAAGAAGTGTCTACTACTGCTCAATTATCAGGATTTGTAACCTTGAGACGTAATCGCGGGATTCTAGTTTCTTGTCAACCAATGGGAGAATGGATCCTTTTCCCCTTGAGTCTCTTCCTGGGAGACTGGAAGATTGATGGATTCGCCCCGCCCAGCGTTACACTGGCTTTTATTATATAGAGATATAGATGGATTATTTCGTGTGTATAAATTGTATACATAATTTACAGGGCTGCCCAAAATATTTCAAGTACTTAACAACTTATTGACGGAAATGGCTGAAGTGGAATTTTCAGTTGTGTTATGCGTTTCCTAATCGAACTACATTTTGATATACTATATAGTATATCTTCAAATCTATAGATCATATACAGGACTGTACAAAAGAAGACTCTACAAACTTACATAAAATGTGGGGTAGGATTGTACTTTGTGCCGATATATTAAGAAAGAGAAACAACGTATAAAGACACAAATAAAATATGTTTAAAAAGCATACAGCTGTTTCAAAACCTCTAAGGTTTCCTCATCAGTGCTTAAAATAAAAAGTAAAATTAAAACACTGTGATTTTCACCGTTGGCAGTAGAGCTGAAAGGTACGCCTTTCTGACTCTCTGCCCCCGCCCTCCCATTTTTTTTTACACAATTTTTCTTATCTTACTTTTTATTTCAAGCTCAGATGAGGAAACCTTAGAGGTTTTGAAACAGCTGTATGCTTTTTAAACATATTTTATTTGTGTCTTTATACATTGTTTCTCTTTCTTAACTGTACAAACTTTTCTGACTGTAAATCATAATTGATGAAACTATGTTTTCAAATGAGTTATGCGTTTTAAAAATTGTTATACTTTCCCAATTTATTCAAAAGGTTGCCTGGTTGGCTGAGTGGAGTTTTGTGGCGCAAAGTCCATTTAGGGACATGCTGCGCCAAGACAAAGTCGAAATGAAAAACATATATATAACCCAAAAATCTCTCTATTCTAAAAAAAAGTAACTACCGCTGTCACCGCCACCGCCGCCGCCGGTTTTGAATTTTTTGTGACCGGAGGTCTTTCTTCGTTAATATTAAAAAAACTGTTGCATACAAAAATATGAAAATCGGCAGAATTATAGAAAAATGTTTGATAAACACGCTGATGCAGACAGTTTTCAAATCGAAGAATTATTTTAAGAGATATTTAATGCCAAAGTTGGACAAAATCGTTCCATTAAAAAAGTTTTATAGGAGCAAAAACTGTACATAGGAATTTAATCATTTTTAGATCATTTTATGCGTCAGAATTTCCCGGTGTGCAGATTGCAGTTAGTTTTTTAATTTGAATAATTTTTCGAGGTTTTATTTCTATTTTAAATTCAAATTTTCAGCATTTCGAGAGATATTTTTTACAAATTTTAGAAAATTGTATTAATTTAAACTGTTGCCAGCTGTATAAACAGCGCAAACAGTAATGTTTCCTTCAAATTAAAAATTTATTTTACACGTGACTATTATAAATAAAAAATATAAAAAGCAGGAACTCATTGAAAATTACGTCATAAAAACTATAGTTACACGTGAATTTTAAATGAGAAAGAATATTGTAAAATAATAAATTCAGTAACATGCGTTAGAAGTCCTAAATAGGAGAATTTACGTCATATTACACTTATTACGTAAAATGAACAAAAAATAATATTGCAAAACAGTTTTAATTTAAAAATTGCGCGAGACATTTACTTGACATTTTAAGATGATCATAATATTTCATTTCTAACAAAAGTATTTTGACGTGAATATTAAAAAGAGAAAGAAAAGTTTGGTGAAAATTACGTCGGATTATAATTGTCAGATTCAAATTATAATTCAATCTTCCGAAATCTTTTTAAAGGCGATCATATTAGCGTGCTGTTAGAGTCTGCGGTGTCTGAACGGGGGTTGACGAGCGTAGCTCGTAGGGGGCAGAGCCCCCTAGTTTAAGTAAAAAAAACTAACAAAAAGATTAGAAAAACAACAACAACAAAAAAAAAAATGAAAATACTAATATGTATAATTAAAACCATTTAAAAATGTCAGAAGTTGATAGTTAAAAGACCAAAGTATTATAATTAAAAACTGTAAAGTTAAAAATCCCTTACAAAAGGTGAAGCTTTGTTAGAGTGTTCTGAATATGCTAGAAAATGTACCATAATCTATGCTTGACACGTGAATTTTCTTTCTTGTTTTACTTTTATGGTAAGGATAAAAAAAATTCCACAAGAAATTGCTTTTTCTTTATCTTATTATTTTTCATTAAAAAAGTGTTTTATTTCTTAAGCAAATGTATGTGAGCAGGATGTTTTTCGCACTTTCTGCTTTATCTCAACCAATTTGTAGTAAAAAAATTGTTAACTAGAAAACAAATTAAAGAATTTTCATTAATCATACGTAAAACATTTTATTTTAAAACGCTCTTTAAAATGTACTAATTGACGCATGCATATAAAAATAAAATTCTTTCTTGTGAACATTTAGTTTTGCTGTTTTTAACCCTTTACAACAAAGTTGAAAAGTGTTTATGACTTCGGTTTGCCTGGCCATCTGTACGCGCTCTAACTCTCGCAAATATACTCCGATTGCCCGAAATTTTTGGATATTATTGACGTTTACCATAGCACGATCCCTATTTCAAATGAAGTTTTTAGTATGTTTAGTTCTTCTACAGGGATAGTCAAAAGTATTCCGTTACATTACAGGCAATGGGAAAATATCGTTTCAAATGATTTTTAATGATGTTACACGCATCCAAACATAACAAAAGTTATATTTAAGCATTTATGAAGTGCACTAAAATATGCATTCTGTAGAATATGCGGTGTAAAAAACAGTTATTATTCATTTACAGGGCCACACAAAAGAATTCTGTTACATAATGATATAGGGAGGGGGAGATTGCTTGCGGCGTATTTTAATTATGTTAAACTATTTCATATATAATGAATTTTATATACGTCGCTGAGGTTTACTATAAGTTATTTTATGTATAATACGAAGTGCATAGCATTTACAGGGACACACACAAGATTTCAGATAATAATGTATCAGAAGTACTGTGTATTAGCGGTGATTGCTGGAAATGCATTTTCAATTATGATATGCGCTTTTATGTTTCCCTATATTTATGCATTCTATATGGTGTGTATAAATGCTGTAATTTATATACAGGGCTACACAAAAGAATTCGTCAGGGTTACTGGGTATGAGCGCAAATTTCTGAGAGTGTTTTATGATCTATGCTATATGCATGATTTTTCGCCCTTGTTCTTCATAGATCAGATTAATATAATTAAATTACAATGGATTTTCATTTATTATTTACATTCAAATTTTACATTGCATTAATTTTCTTATATCTGAAAATCTATTGAAATATCGTATGGTTAAAGAAAAAAAGAAATTACTTTAGAGAATAAGATTAATCTTAAATAAAAAAGCTAATACTTTAGCTACAATTACATTACACGGGAAGCATAATTATATTTCTTTTTTCTTTCTTTCTTTTTTTATGGAAGAATTTATTTCCTTTTTCTTTTACGATAAGATTACACGTAAAGTTTTTTTTCTTTATCAGCAGAGATTTTTTTTTTCTATTTTTACTGTTCAGTGAAAAAAATGTTTTGTTTTATAGGTATGAGAGCAGAATAAGTATCAGACTGGAATTTTTTTTTCTATATTTTCTGTTTTACCCTTATTAATTTCTCCTCTGAGATAATCATAAAAGGATGTTAAAAACCGTTGTAAGTTTTCGTAAAAACTCAAACAAATTTTACTTCACCCTTTCTTATCATATAAATAAAAAACATACATTTATTTTTACTTAAACAGGTGTCACAAATAAAAATTAAAATATGTTGACATGTTTCGGTTTAATAGTAAAAACCGTAATCATAACACACACATAATCAATAGAAATAAATGACACTGGGTACCAAAAAATAATCTAAAAACCAAAAAACATGAAAATGCAAAACATTGCGCCCTCTATGATCTCAAATAGCCTACGCTACCGCGGCTCCCTCTATCAGACCCCTTTTTAAGTATTTATTAAGGAATTCCAACCATAAAATTGGAATATCAAAGGATAAAGAATCATTACACACAGTATCCCTCCTAGAATATATCTCAATAGATTCCCGGATGATTGACTTACGGTATAAACTCGAAACAAACAATAATCTAATGTCTCTGAAACAAATATTAACCCCCCTCTTTATAAACAGCCTTGATAACGCAGTCTTATCCCTACCAAATTTTATATCAGATTCATGCTCTTTCCTCCTAATCCCAAACTTTCTACCTGTCATACCAATATAATAATTAATATCCCCCCCCCCCTCATTCTCATATGGAATTTCATACACCCCTGTGAGATCATCCTGTGCAACCGGATCAAAAGGTCTGTACAGAAGATGTTTCAACTTAGGAGGTGGTTTAGCAACTAATTGTAACTTAAACTTCATTAATTTACTTTTAAGCCTCTCAAAATTACCCTTGATATATGGAAACGGTAACCTTTTAAACCTATTAACCTCCCCCCTCTCGCACACCTTATCAACCAAAGTACAACTAACCTGTGAATGACCTTTACACTTATAATTTTTAATCAAATTATTAATCTTCTCTCTTTTGTAACCATTTACTTTAGCAATATTGAAAATATAATTCAACTCCTCGTCCAAAAAATCCTCTGAACAAATATTAAACGCACGATTAACCATGAACCTGAACGTTGAGAATTTATACCCAAAAGGTGAATACGCTGAATTTGGAATAATATGCTGGCTACTAATATCCTTCCTATAAACTTTTCTTTTTAAAACAGACCCCTCTCTTATAAGGCACACGTCTAAAAATTATTAGCGAGTACGGATGTTAAATCACTTTTTCCATTAATTGACATTTTTTAAGTTTGTCGTGAAATTAATAAGAAAATTGATAATGCAGAAATGTATAGTGATAGCATAAAATGTACTCTGAAAGATGGATTGCAGTTAATTGTACAAAGTAACTATTTTATTTTTGACAGTAAAATTTATAAGCAAAACATGGGTGCCCCTATGGGATCTCCTATTTCGGGTTTTTTAGCAGAGTTTAAAATGAGACCTTTTGAAGAAAATATTTTCGTAAAGTTTAAGAGAGTTCCTAAATTTTGGAAGAGGTATGTTGATGATGTGTTTTTAATTTGGGAGGGGGGGTTGAGTCTTTTATTGATTTTGTTGATGAAGTTAACAAACTAGATAGGAATATTCAGTTTACTTTTGAATTAGAAAATGACCGTGCTCTTTATTTTTTAGACGTGTGCCTTATAAGAGAGGGGTCTGTTTTAAAAAGAAAAGTTTATAGGAAGGATATTAGTAGCCAGCATATTATTCCAAATTCAGCGTATTCACCTTTTGGGTATAAATTCTCAACGTTCAGGTTCATGGTTAATCGTGCGTTTAATATTTGTTCAGAGGATTTTTTGGACGAGGAGTTGAATTATATTTTCAATATTGCTAAAGTAAATGGTTACAAAAGAGAGAAGATTAATAATTTGATTAAAAATTATAAGTGTAAAGGTCATTCACAGGTTAGTTGTACTTTGATTGATACGGTGTGCGAGAGGGGGGAGGTTAATAGGTTTAAAAAGTTATCGTTTCCATATATCAAGGGTAATTTTGAGAGGCTTAAAAGTAAATTAATGAAGTTTAAGTTACAATTAGTTGCTAAGCCACCTCCTAAGTTGAAACATCTTCTGTACAGACCTTTTGATCCGGTTGCACAGGATGATCTCGCAGGGGTGTATGAAATTCCATATGCGAATGAGGGGGGGGGGGGGATATTAATTATTATATTGGTATGACAGGTAGAAAGTTTGGGATTAGGAGGAAAGAGCATGAATCTGATATAAAATTTGGTAGGGATAAGACTGCGTTATCAAGGCTGTTTATAAAGAGGGGGGTTAATATTTGTTTCAGAGACAGTAGATTATTGTTTGTTTCGAGTTTATACCGCAAGTCAATCATCCGGGAATCTATTGAGATATATTCTAGGAGGGATACTGTGTGTAATGATTCTTTATCCTTTGATATTCCAATTTTATGGTTGGAATTCCTTAATAAATACTTAAAAAGGGGTCTGATAGAGGGAGCCGCGGTAGCGTAGGCTATTTGAGATCATAGAGGGCGCAATGTTTTGCATTTTCATGTTTTTTGGTTTTTAGATTATTTTTTGGTACCCAGTATCATTCATTTCTATTGATTATGTCATGATTACGGTTTTTACTATTAAACCGAAACATGTCAACATATTTTAATTTTTATTTGTGACACCTATTTAAGTAAAAATAAATGTATGTTTTTTTATTTATATCATAAAAGGAGTCATAACGATTTGCCAATTATAATGCGGAAAATGTTTTATTTTGATATACTGTTCAAAATGTATCCTTTTTGCACAAAAAAGGCGCATTTATGTCTAAAAAAACGCTTTGTTGTAATATTTCAATTTTCTGTTCGTTTTCCAAATTACAAAAGAAACATTTTGTAAAGATTTGCCAAATAATAATGCGATTTTTTTTCTTTGATATAGGGGAGACCGGGGGAATGGCGACACCTTAAGGGAATTTAAATTTTTTCACCTCGAAAAAATGTTTATTTTTTAATAGTAAAAATTCTAAAGCTGAATCATGATCTTTAGTATCTGTATAAATTTAACCGTAATCATAACTGTAAAGTAAGCACACATAAAAAAATATTTTTTAAACCTCTGCACAGTGGCGGGATTACCCAGGACACTGGGGTAATTCCGCCACTGTACCGGGGTAATGCCGCCACTCTTTAATGACCTAGTACATGCATCAAATGGATACTAGGAAACACACAACTTACTGAAAATAGTTAGAAAGCAATGTAATTGAGCAAAATAATGGTTAAGCTTACAATTTACTTCATATTGCAAAAGTCACTCTGCTGAATCGGCTCCACAACATTAAAATGAGGCCATTTCTCACCCGATTTGCATGGTGGCGGCATTACCCCGAGAGGACAATATGGCGGCCGAAACAAGAACCGAACTTGTTCAACACATTACATCAAAATGTCGACGAATGCATATAGTTTACGGGTCATATTATCTTAAATACCTAATGTTACAATAAAAGGTGCTTATCTCTACTCATTTGAAGCTCCAAAATAACAAGCAACTAGATGAAAACTACATTTTTCACTAGAACAAAAGAACGACGTACAGCAAAGTCACTCTCACTTTAGGCACTGTTTATATTGTTGGCCGCTATAGTGCAGGCACATTCACTATCTCAAACTGCCCTTAGTTTTTAAACTAGGTGGGGTGGCGGCATAACACGGGTTGGCGGCATTCCCCCGGTCTCCCCTATACTGTTCAAAATGTATCCTTTTTTCACAAAAACCGCTCATTTATGTCTAATTAAAACGTTTTGTCATAAATATTTTACTTTTTTTCATTTTTTTACTTTTTCTGTTTGTTTTTCAAAATTAGAAAATAGAAATTTTAAGAATGAAAGTTAAAGATATTCTGATATGTTAATAAGAAATCCAAATCCACAAATTTGCGGACATTCTAATTCCATCGACAAGAGTAAAATCTACAAATTAATACCACTAGACAACAAATTAGAACTTTTGTTCAGCCACAAAACTGAAATTAATTGTTCTTATTCAGTTTTATGCTCTGATTCCGTATCTAGTTTTAGATTTGATCCAGGACGTCTACTTTCGAAGTTCATTAAATAAAGGCATCTTTTTTATTTTTTTCTTGGACAGAACAAATAATGACGATTTCATTAATTTATCTAATTTTTTGAGAGTTTCCTGATAGAATAGAGCAGGGGAGTTTAATGACCGTCATTCTTAATTTGTCATCAGAAATAAATTCATTGCCTAAAAAGACACAACGGGGTTTAAACACTTAAAAGTTACCGGAATAATAATAATAAAGAAATCTAAACTTAGTTTAGAAGTTTGATGAATAATACGCTCTTCGGAATTATTTTTCTAATAAAATCTTCTTCAAGCGACCATGAAAAAATGGAATTTGTCTCTTTTTTTTTTCAAAGAAATGGTCACTCATAGGGGTAGTCCAACTAGGATGGTCTCTGAACGGAGGTAAAATTAGTACTGAGTCTAAGGGAATAAATTTTTTTTACATGAAAAAATGATCGTTCAGGGAGGTGGTCGCACAGGGAGGCTTCACTGTATTTTGATTTATGCAAATTTTGGAATTTTTGTACAATTATACGGAAATTTAAGTCATAAAGCATTATCACGCTGGCTTTTTTCGTTTTATGTTATGATTACTGCCTAGTTTACTTTACAAAAAGGTTGTTTCTGAGATTATACTGACATGTGACTGTGAAATATTGTGCCGAAATGCATATTTTTCATGTTTTTCTATAATAACGTTTATTGATGTCTAAATATTTCTGTCACATCAGTACGTAATATGTTTCTAAATAAGTTTTTTACGCTAATTTCATATCTGGTACCAATTTTCTTCTACCATGTCTAGTCTTTGAAAAAAGTGAAATTTTATTTTTTGGTCAAAAAAGCCAGAAAACTCATTTTATGCTACACTGTAAAATAAATCTGTAATTTTTACAGAAGAAAATTGTACTTTTTACAGAGAAAAAAAAAACTCTTTTAAAGAAAAACAGATTTTTTTCTATTTAAAAAAAAAACTGGATTACGTAATTTTTACAGAAAAAATCTATATTTTTTACAGAAAATAACCGTTTTAATGAAAAATTAAAGATATTTTCTCTAATATAAACAAAAGGACTACGTCTGAATTCATTCTTAATTATAAAAACTTTTCAAAATAACAGACCTTACATTACATTACATTAAAGGATAAAAACACTAAAAACAATTTAAAAGGACGTTTCGGATTCATTCTGAATCCCTCATCAGCTAATTCTTAACGTAAAAGTCATACTAGGTTTTAAATGTATTACTAGGTTATAATTTTTTGGCCACTTGATGTAATGTTTTTCTACATGTTGAACTTTAAAACCTAGTATGATTTTTATATTATTAATTAGCTAATGAGGGATTCAGAATGAATCCGAAACGTCCATTTAAATTGTCTTTAGTATTTTTATCCTTTAATGTAATGTAATGATGTAATGTAATATCTGTCTGCTATTTTGAAAAGTTTTTATAATATTTTCTCTAAATTAAACGATTTTCCACAAGCACCAAAACTGGCAGTTTTTTTTTCTTTCAGTTTGATTTTTTTTACAGTGTTACTTTGTGATATACTTCAGCTATTTAGGATACATTCTACTATTTTTTTCATTTTTTTCTTTTTTTTCTTTTTTTGTTATACATATTGGTGATTATATCTCTGATGGGAATATGACAACATACAACCTTTTTACAATGAGGTACACAACCCTAAAAAGCATTTTATATCAAACTAGTGCCAATGCCATACAAAAGTAGAAATTCATTTTACACAAAAATTGGACGTGATGTATGGAAACGAATTACAGATTTGAAATCAGCATAAAAATCTAGTCTAGGAAAATATTACGTTAATTTTGTGGCAACTACTTTAAAGTTGAAAATAATGTAAAATTACACCATTAGAAAATGTGCAAGTTAGGCTTAATAACTGATGACAGTAAGATGTTAAGAATATGCAGACTGAGACATTTATCTGAAGAAAATAGTCCAGTTAGTCATAACGTAAAACAAAAAAGCTTGTCTGACATTTATTGTACCTAAATTTTGCATAAAATGACACAAAATAACTTAATATCACAATATATATTCCAAACGGAAAAGTAAAAACATATATTTTCTTAAAAGACGTTACTAAAAACGCATTAAAAATATGTTAAAAACCTATATTGACATGTTTCAACTCCTTCATTGAGTTGTCATCAGAATGTAACGGGTGTCCCAAAAGTCTCCGTACAAATTAAAAAATTTATTACAAAAAAATAATAGGCCTACAGCAAAAATAATTACAACAGTACATAGAGTAACATGTCAAAAATCGCAACACACAGAGTGCTTCATAATCGATTACAACTTTCAGCCTACAAAATTTAGATTGTGCAGGGGTTACATACTGATGATTATGCGAAACTCTTCGAATTTGTAGTTGAAATGCTTCAGCGCATGGAAACGTCGCGTGCAACGAAATGATCTCATGTAGAAGTATACTAAGGTAGTAGAAAAAAAAAACTTTTTGAGTCACTCTATGTACTGTTGTAATTATTTTTGCTGTAGGCCTATTATTATTATTATTTATTTATTTATTTATTTATTTATTTATTTATTTATTTTTTTTGTAATCAATTTTTGAAGTTGTACGGAGACTTTTGGGATACCCTGTATAACTGAAATTACAAACACAATGCATATGAAAAAGGAAAAAGACCATCGAATACAGGTAAACATATAACTCCCCCTACATTTTCGATATCGCACATGTTACGATGGATATTATGTATTCTTTTTGCATTCGAGTATGTTTTTCCGGTTTTCATATGCATTGTATTTGTAATTTCTGTTACACATTCCGATGACGACTCATTGATGGAGTTGAAACATGTCAATATCGATTTTTAATGTGTTTTTAATGAGTTTTTAGTAACATCTTTTAAGCAAATAAATATTTTAACATATGTTTTACCCGACTGTAAAGAAGGGTTATGTGTTTCACGCGTATCTGGGTATGTGGATTTCTTTATACCCTCGAAACATCCCAACGGCTGGATGGATTTGAATGAATGAGGTCTCTATCAATTCGTCTTAACGGCCCGATGGTTATAGGTTAGGTTGTGTTTTTATAAATTGAAAATGGCGGCCGTAAAATACAAAATAGCGGTAGAGACGAAAAAAATTTTACGCACCCTATTGAGCGGCGTATCATTGGATAGGTCTTTCAAAATGAAGACGATGTTTCATTGACTATTTTGCAGTCAGAAGCTCCGTTAAAATATTATACAACCTGGAAGTTGTGTAGGTAGGATCTCTAGCTTTACTGCAACTCTAACCATCATAGACATCTATAGACCTCATCAAAACAGTGGTTTATAGATAGGAACTAACAATGAAACACAAAAGTCATCAATACAAGTAAATAAAAAAAATAGGTAAGTAATATATAGAAAAGAAAAATTAAGTCAATACCTACTTAGGTCAATAAGAGAATTTTTTTTCTCCCATTCTTCTTTCTTCTTGAGTGGCGCTTAAAATGCCTTGATCAAGAAGAGGGCTCTCTCGGTCTTAAAATATCTTCATCAAGAAGAGGGCTCTCTCGGTTATTGAAAATTAATTAATTTAATGTAATTAATGAATTAATATTTGAAAAAACTGGATTAACATCAAGTGCCATCCACTACAAGTTTAAAAAAAATTATTTGAGCTTGACTGGATGAATAATAAGTATTTTATTAACGATTGAAAATTGGAACAAGATATATAAAGTGAGAGTGCGAGCTAATAGTAGGAATTGAAAAAATAGTTTCACATTGATGAGAAATAATTAATTAGTTCGCTTTTTACGCAGTAGGGTTTTTTTATATTTTTTAAATTTAATTGTTTATTACTTTTCCGTTTGGAACATACAGGGTGTCCATAATTAAACGACCCTACTTTAAAGTTGTCTACAAACAAAGCTATTGTTCATAAAATTGTGAAATTTTGTGACAGACATAATAAAAGGATGGGAATTGGTTTAAGCTAAAAAAAATTAAATAAAAGTAGTTCAAAATTTCATCACTAGAGGGCGTTTCTTAATAAATAACACATTTAGCATTACGATAGTTAGAATTTTTTTTATTAACTTAACCTTACTCTAAAGACAGCATTTCATGACATTTTCCTTGCTTTCTACTGAACATACTGCGGCCAATTGTGGAACTTGCTATCTTATCATTCCAGATGGTATATGAAATTAATGAAAGTCATCCAGAACATGTTTGGTTATAACAAAATCCGTTAAACTATCGTAAATATATGCTAAATATGTAATTTGTTAAAAAACGGCCTCCTAATTTTTTTTCGCTCAAACATATTACCATACTTTTATTATGTCCTTCAAAAAAATTCACAACATTCTGTTTCGTCCGTAGACAACTTTAAAATAGGGTCGATTAATTCTGAACATCCTGTAAATAAAATTTCTAAGCTATCTTAATGCTAAATACGTAATTTATTAAAAATCGCCCTCTGGTGGTGAAATTTTAAACTATTTTTATTTGTATTTTTTTTAGCTTAAACAAATTCCCATCCCTTTATTTTGCCTTTCCTAAAATTTCACAACTTTATGAACAATCGTTTTGTCTGTAGACAACTTTAAAGTAGGGTCGTTTAATTATGGACACCCTGTACATTGTGATATGGCTTTCAGTTGACGTAATAAAGACTTATTACTCTTATTTATACTTACACTTGTAAAATAGCTTTAATTTGGATAAATAGAAATATTCAACTATCTCAAAAACTGGACCTGCTGGAGAAAATCTAAAACTAGATTCGAAATCAGCGTAAATAAACAATTAAATTTAAAAAATCAAAAAACCCGACTGCGTAAAAAGCGAACTAATTAATTATTTCTCATCAATGTGAAACAATTTTTTCTTTTTCAATTCCTACTATTCGCTCACACTCTCGCTATATATATATCTTGTTCCAATTTTCAATCGTTAATAAAATACTTATTATTCAACCAATCAAGCTCAAATAATTTTTTTTAAATTGTAGTGGATGACATTTGATGTTAATCCAGTTTTTTCAAATATTAATTCATTAATTAAATTAAATTAATTAATTTTCAATAATAGAGAGAGCCCTCTTCTTGATCAAGGTATTTTAAGACCGAGAGAGCCCTTTTTTTGATCAAGGCATTTTAAGCACCACTCAAGAGAAAAGAAGAATGGGAGAAAAAAAAATTATCTTATTGACCTAAGTGGGAATTGACTTAAAATATTTTTTATATTAGTTGTTTATAGTACTTACCTATTTTTTCTTTTATTTACTTGTATTGATGACTTTTAAGTTGTGTTTAATTGTTAATTCCTATCTATAAACACTGTTTTGATGAGGTCTATAGATGTCTATGACGGTTAGAGTTGCAGTAAAGCGAGAGATCCTACGTACACAACTTCCAGGTTGTATAATATTTTAACGGAGCTTCTGACTGTAAAATAGTCAATGGAACATCGTCTTCATTTTGAAAGACTTATCCAATGATATGCCACTCAACAGGGTGCGTATTTTTTTCGTCTCTACCGCCATTTTTTATTTTACGGCCGCCATTTTAAATTTATAAAAACACAACCTAGCCTATAACCATCGGGCCGTTAAGACGAATTGATAGAGACCCCATTCTTTAAAATCCATCCAGTCGTTGGGATGTTTCAAAGGTGTAAATAAATCCACATACACAGATGCGCGTGAAACACATAACCCTTCTTTTCAGTCGGGTAAAAAATGGAATAAGAAACAACTAATTTCAATTCTGTGGCAGAACCATCAAATAAGTATAAAAGTAAAAATACTTTCTGTTTAAATAAAAGACTCTTTTATAAGCATTAAAGATTCATCTTGAAAATTACGCCTCATTGTTTGAACGTAATTGATGCGATTCTCCAGAAATTTCCGGTACAATACATCATTTTGGCGTGAGCACTGAACTCTGTTATGACAAATTGACTGCTTTTTCTACGTTTGCGCAAGCAAATGAATTTATTAAAAAATACATAAATTTTAATTTGTTTCTTTTCAATATTTAAAAAATAAATAAAAATAAATATAAAAATGCAATTTAACAAATTACAACGACCATTTGGAAAATGATTTTTTCGTACGCCATTACGTACGCCATGAATTAAACATTAATAGTGTTATTGCACGTAAAAATTGCAAGCGACAGAAATCGTCTGCGACTCGTACGTATTATCCACCTGAAACTTACGTATTATCCAAGCATTTCTTTGGCTGTTCGGGAAAAGGCTTTTCCATCGTCAGATTTCCAAGAAATCTGACGGCCAATTTTAAATGAAATTTATTTCTGAAACTTCTAAACATCCCACAATATTACTTTTTACACCGTCGTATAGAGAAAAAAATGCACTTTTAAATGCAATTTATTTGAAAGCTGTATCTCAATTTGTTTTTGAGTTATTAATTTTTTTTTGTAGTTTTTATTACTTTTTTGTCATAGTGGCAACACTCTGTTGTCCATCACTGTTGAAAGTAAAAGGAAATACAGATTACTGTATAGACCAATCAGAAAACGAATAAAATGATGATTAAACCAATAAAAACCTTCAGATATGCTTTTGATTTCCTACCCTGACGAGGACAATAACCATTTTCCCAAATGGTTAAAAAAAAAAAAAAATCTTTATTTAACTATCTTTTTAGGATTCTAAATTAATTTCTCAACTTATAATCGTAAATTAATGAATATTACGCTATTAACTGATAAAAGCGTTTTTAGGTGCGTTTGTAATTATATAAATACGTAGCAGCTATAGTCGTCGTTCGGTCCGTCTGTCTGTCCGTCCGCATATAACAGAGCAAAAGCTACCCAACCAAATGGTCTGAAATTTTAAATGTATAATTGTTGCAAAATTTTCTCGAGTCATTTCCACTTTTATGAAAATCGGATGTATAGTTTAATTACAGGGACAGTCAAAAATTTTCCGTTACATTACGGCCAATGAGAAAAAAACATTTCAAGTGCATTTTAATGATGTTACAGCCTTTCGAACAGAATGAAATCGCTATGCACTTATGAAGTGCATTAAAATGTACATTCAGCACAGTATGCGGTGTAAAAAATATTTATAAAACTAGTTATAGTACGAACACACCTCATTTGCCAGCTTTGACGGACAATTTTAACCCGTTGTTTTTTAAGTATTGCACTCTTCATTTTTTCTTTATAATTTATGTTCTACTTTTAGCCGTTAAAATATTTCATTGACGCAGTTTACGGACGCCATTTAGGCATATTTTGGCGATCGCATAATTAAATACATTTTTTTTTTCTTTAACTCCCACAGTTGTACGCGTTACAGAGAATATTTAGTGATATATCGCCTGCGGCGGGATAACTAAAAAAATATTTATTATGAATCTATTAATTTATAATTGAGTTCTAAAAATATAAATATTTTGTTCTGTCATTGGAAAAACACCTTTGTACTGCTTGTTTTCAGAAAGCGAAACCTTCGCCATTTTGTGCATGCTTCAGGTCTGCTCTGATTTATTGTTTGTTTAGTTGTGTTTTTTAAGTATGCGCTTTTAGGGAAATAACATGATTTCTGTCAAAACGTTTTAAGTAGATTTCGTATGAAATACTACCTATTACATTCTCCCCTATGTTGGAATTTCTGAAAACTTTTTGCAGATCTACACCGATCATGACCCATAGAACCCCAAACTACCCTTAGTAAAAACTTTATATATATATATATATATATACCGGGTGAGCAAAAAGTCCGTATAAACGTTAAAAAATCATAAAAACCGAAAAAATAACCGAAATGAAAAACTGTTTGCAGGCTTAGCATCTATAGGTCACGGGAATTTTTTTAAGACAGAAATAAAAAATAACTCAAAAAACAACCGACAGATGTCGCTGGTTCGCGCGATTTTGGTGGAAATATACAAATGAAACTGTTTTAAGAATCTGTGCTACTAATCCAGAACTAGTTCACCGTTGTGAGTCGTGTACTTGATCAAGGATGCTGAGTAAGAAGAATAAAGCTTTGTTGGTGAAGTTATTTTACGTGGACAATTTCTGGATTAGGAGCACAAGTTCTTATAACCGTTTCATTTGCACATTTCCACCAAAATCACACGAACCAGCGCCATCTGTCGACTGTTTTTTTAGTTGTTTTTTATGTCTGTCTTAAAAAAATTCCCGTGACCTATAGATGCTAATCCTGCAAACAGTTTTTCATTTCGGTTATTTTTAGGTTTTTATGAATTTTTAAAGTTTATACGGACATTTTGCTCACCCGGTATATATATATATATATATCATTTTCTTCTGGACACGATAACTTCCTTAATTCTGCACAAATCTCTTCCAAACTGATACATAAAATCAAGGAGCTTAAAATCTCGGTCAAGTTCGTTAATGGGCAAAATCGGACCAAGGGGATGAAAATAGGGAAGGGTTTTGTGAAAACCGAAAAAAACCCCATAGCTTCTTAATTTTTGTACATATTAAATCCGTTTGAAGTTTTTATTACTTCTAAAAATAGGGCCAAAAATTTATGTATCACAGATTTTTGATAAAATTAAAAATATGTTCAAAGGGGCGAAAAATAGGGTTTTGGGGAGGAAAAAATTCATAACTTCGTCAATTCTCAAGATATCAAATCCAATTAGTTTTATTACAAATCTTCTTAATATGATCTACAACTTTTATATTGACAAGTTTTTGATAGGACCAATTTGTACCGATTTTTTTTTTAACGAAAGTAAAAAAAAAAAAGGGGGGGGGGGTTGTTGAAGAAGAAAAAAAACCCATAACTTCGTCAATTCACAAGATATAAAATCCGCATGGATTTATTATATATCTTCTTAATATTATCTACAACATTTATACTGACAAGTTTTTGGTAGGAACAATTCTTACAGCAAAAACAAATTAAAAATTAATAGCGATTGCTGAAAAAAATCATCGTATTAAGGGCGTATTAAAATCCAAACTGCTTATTTTCTGACTCATTTTTTAATTCATTTTTGCTCTCAAACGCATCCAATTGGTAGATTATCTTATTTAGAAACTGTATAATGTACCGTAATGGTCGAATTTTTGATAGAGGCAGAATATATTTCAAAAAAGGATGTCAAAGTGGGTATTTTGAACCGAATTTCCCAAAGCGATTGTGTTAGAAACAAAAAATATTTTCCTACTGAGAAAATAATTGTTTATAAATCAAGTTTTAATTAATTGAACAAAAAATGAAAACACAGGTCGCTTATAAATCTCTTCAAAAACCACGTCAGCAAGTTTATATATATTCTTTTAAAAATGAATCTGAAAATGTGCAAGACAATTTTTGAGTTGTTGAGCATGGAAAAGTATTTTTTTGAATGCCGCCTTAACATGATTCTGATAAAACCATCTCTTAAATAAAAATGAAATAAAAACTCTTCAAAAGCGACCAGATAAATTTGTCATAGTGGGTTTATATCTTATCATGATTTAGTTTTTGTTGCTGAAATTAGCACTTAACATCAAAATCTACCTGTGCCTGTAGGCCGAGCCGGCAGGGATTTTTTGTAGTTAACATTTATAAAAAACAAAAACGCTTAAAATTTTTTTAAAGATGTACAACATTTTTGTTTTTCGCAATGCAAAACAAAATTAACTTTTATTTTATTTTAATTTATTTCTTTTTTGAATTTTTTAATGCAAATTACATTAAAAAAGCTCATTTGTTAAATTATACCTTTAAATGATAAAATATACCTTTAAATGTACATTTCGTCTAATAACGTTACAATCATTTTTATCTATAGCTGTTTTTTCAAAGATATCCTTTTAAACTTTTTTTAGGTGAATTAAAAACAGGATTACGCTGATCTCCTGCTTCTCGGCGAATCTTTTTAATAGTACTACTAGAAATCCCGGCAATTTGACTGGCTCGTTTTGTAGAATGCTATCGGAACAATTAATTCTACTTTTTCTGCTTCTTGATTCCAGAATTGAATGACATTATATAAATTCTTCTTACTACTACTCCTGAAAGATTTATTTCTACTCCAACTAGCCATTTGAATACTAAATATAGAAGTTTTAAATTGAAATAAAACATAATATTAATTTTAAACTTTGATCGATAGTAAAAAATAACAAACAAGTGGGCGCTAATCTTAATGACAACGCACAAGTAAACGCAGAAGTAGAACTTCGGAAAATACCTATCTCAGCGTAACACCCCTTTGAATAGTAGAATCGTCCCAATGTGCTAGTCGCGGCTTTTGAAAAAAAAAAAAAAAAGTAAAAACCGGGAGGCGGAAGCACAGAACATCGAGTTCACGGCTTCGCATATTAAAACGCAATGGGTCCAGAGCCCGATCAAGCTGAAGCTGGGCCCAGGGCCTGTTAAAAAGTTTCCATCCCCCCTACCTCCCCATTCCCAGCGACACTTTCAGAAAAAAAAGTAGGTTTATATGATGAGTTGACAAAGTTGTTTGAGTGAAAGTTTCAAGTTTACAAAAAAGATTTTACTTACAAGAATAATCAAGAAAATGAATTACCGCCCACTTTCTCAAATAAGCATTTGTATAATTCACAAACATCTATGATCCACAGTTTTAGTTGCAGAATAAATGAGGACGTCTTTTTCAAAACTCGCCTTATCCAAAATCATAAAAATTGTGTTTTCCCTAACAGTCTAGTAATCATTTTAAACTAGAATTCTGACATTGTAAAATCCTCGTTTATATTGAAACCAATAGACATAGTATGCTTTTTTTGGCATTTTCCCCAAATTTGATTTTCTGGATACGGCAAGTTTTGAAAATTATAGGTACTCTCAAATTGAAAAGAACTTTTACAGTAAAATCAAATATGGAGTTTTTTTATTACAGTAAAACTTTGTTTTTACGTCAGGCACCAAAATATAAAACGCAAACAGTGATAAAAACTTAAATTGTGAGAAAATAGACACAAATTTGTGGGCCCCTGAAATTGGTGGGTCCAGGGCCGAGGCCCCGGAGGCCCGTGCATTAATCAGGCACTGAATCGGTCTGCCAAGTCCTATCTTGGTGGAAAACACCTGAAAACCCGATTTTAGCGGTTAACTCGTTGATTTACCATTGTGTTTTATTGCTACCAGTCCTTCATGTTTCCATACCTTTAGGTGCAGGAAAACACAAAAGTAAACCTACGAGTCAAGCTCTAAAATCGGGTTTTAAGGTGTTTTCCACCAAGATATGACTTGGCAGACAGATTGCGTTTTAATATGCGAATCGTGTTTTAAATAATTCTGTAATTTTAGCCGTGAACTCGATGAGATGATTGTCCGTGTTGCCGCCTCCCGGCCAGGTACATGATTTGTATATTTCTAGCCTGTCCGTAGTGAGATAAAAATCGATTACAAAAATCCATCTTTACCTAGATAAATCACGTTGATTTAATACGTAAATCAACGTGAAATTTATAAAAGGTGTAAAAATACAATATATTTCTTATAAATCTGTGTTATTTCTTATTTAGCTTGAAAATAAGATTTGATTAAGGTGAAAATTTTGAGAAAAATAAAATAATGTCAGTACTAACATTTATAAGGAAATCACAGCGCCTGTTCACAGATATGGCGCCGAAAAAGAGACACATTTTATATATACTAATATTTTGTATGCTTGTTTGTATCATAGAACTGTGAATAAAGAGGAATTGACATATCCTCAAAATGGTGAAGCTTTAAACCTTTATCTACTGGCGGTACTTATAAGTACCATTAAAATAACTTGTTATAAAGTTTAGTTAATACATCGATTAGTTGTAATACAGTTTAGCATGAGTTATAGATGCTGTAAAGTCCTGGTTGTATTCAATAGCACTCTGTCAATAGAGGCAGATGTGGCTCCTAAATATCCCTCTTTGGCTACAAGACCGATACATTTTGTGTATCATAAAATCTCTAACAACCCAATTAAACTTGCAATATATTCCACTTCAACTCTCTCCAACTGGCAGGCTGGAAATCATATTTTAAGCCAAGATCTTAGCTTCAGACATTTTGGGTATAATAACTCTTAAAATACTCGAAAGACTCCTCAAGCATTTTCAAGTGTCGGCAATTATCAAAGAAATTTGACTTACATATACCTAAAGGCCTGAGGCCGTTTCGGGGACTCTCGGCTGAAAACTTCGAAAGTGAAGACTTCCCCTTTTCTATGCTCCCGGCGAAGGTCTGTCCAGATTTAGGGCAGGTTGCGGAGACAATCCCTCCGGACAGAGTACAGAGTACTCTAAGCTGTAACCCACGCGCGGTACTGACAATACTGCGAACAGGGCCTACTTAAGCCCTAATTTGTGAAACCCAATACCTTCATCTTAACTTCTGAATATTTTTGTAGCTGGGCCGTTTTGCTTTAATAAATTGCTTTTTGTCGCTAGACTATCCTGCATTCCTGACTCACGACGGTACAATGCATTACTTTATCTTGTTCCAAAAGCGTTATTGGTTGCACAAAACAAAAATATTTCTTTAAAGGATGATTTCTTTTGCCTTTGCATCTTTTCAGCTTTCTTAGCGTTGGGGGAGGGGGGAGGTTTTTTCAATTGGAAAATATTTCTATATTTCTATTGTAAGAACATTATATTTGTACATTTCCTAATTCTACGAAATACTAAGAAAAACATTTAAAATAAAAAATTTGAGTGGGGTTATAAATATTGCACAAAATCCCTATAAATTCAAATTTAATGAATCCATCTAAATCCTCCAATCCTTCTAAAATCCTTCTAAAATTTATCAAATGATTATATAAATCTTCTAATGTAGTTTCAAAAATTCACGAAAAATGCTTTAAAATATAAAATTTTCATGAATTCATAATTCAGTACATAAAGGGTTAACTGTAACCGGTTTCGCAGTGGATCATTACGGACGAGGCAAACTTCCACTAGTAAATTTGCATAATTTTTTTTTCTTTTTTAAACGGCTTACCAATGCAGAATTTCAGTCATAATTATGGTCAAAAACAGATATTCACTTTTACTGGTGGAAGTTTACTTTGACGGTAGTCAGTCCCTGCGTTTCCGCCATATTGTAACAACCTAAACAACCTCCTGTCAGAGTCAGTGAAAGAGATTATAATAACCGGGCATACTTCCACCAGTAAAAACGCAATAGAAATTGTTACCATATTTGTGAGAGCAATTTTGCATGAATAAGCCGCTAAAATAACACAATTTTTTTTATTTAAAATTTACTGGTGGATGTTTGCTTCGGCGGTTATAAGAAATTGTTGATTCAATGCAAAAAATTAGCCTCCATCTTGTGACAACCTCCTCAATTGCTTCACTTACAACTTGTAGACTAGTGCACTATATGTCTTCTCCTCTTTATATGTATCACTCCATTATATGTAGAGAGAGTAATCTCTGGAACTACCGAACCGATGTAAAAAATAATGGGGGCCAAAATGATGGTAACTATCTCTGTTCTAACTTACGCTATACTTTGAGTCGATACTGCTACTCTCATGCAAGTGCAGAAGCAAATAACGTTCTGAAACTGAGATTTTTTATTTTTATTTTTTCTTATACAGTTGGAGCTACAAGCTTGAAATTTGGTATGGAGGTTACATTTAAAGTATAGATTCTTGCTAAGAACGATAAAAAAAAAATCGAAATTGAAAAAGGTGAAAGGAGCAGAAAATGTTTTAAATTACCATATATTTTTAGTTGTTAGAGCTAGAAACTTAAAATTTGACAATCTTTTACTTCAAAGACGTAAGTGTTTTCATAGGACATTTTCTAAAAAATTCGAAATTTAACTAGTGCAGGAGCAAAAATGTTCTAAAATTGTAATTTTTATAATATAGTTGGTATAGAAACTTATACGGTGTAGTGATTACTTTACATAGTATTTATTCATAAAGATCGAAACAATAAGCTATTTCCTTAAATATTGCCTCTAGACACATACTTCCAATTATAAAGTTTTTTCCAGACCGGACAGAATTTTTTTTTTCTATGGCTCGGCTCGGAACCGGGCCTGCATATTTCGTCCCATGCAGACCTCTAGTGCAGACCTCCAGCATATTTTGAAAGCAGGTTTAACGTCAAATCTATACGCTGCTATTTTATGTCCAAAGGAGAGGCACGCTCTTAAATCGACTTTAAATAACGTACAATTTGGGGATGATACCTGTCTTGCATTTAAAATGAGTCAATAACTCGTCGCTTAGCGGCATGAGTAAATGGCGTAAGTCACGAATTTTGGATTTTAATATCTCTGCGAGTTTTGCATATATAGAGAGGATGATTTATTTGTGTGTGTGTGTGTGTTTAATTCAGGAATGGATAAAAAAAAATTTACTCTACGGGCCATATAAAAATTTAGTTTTTGTATTTTCTCAACTAGACCCCACATGGAGTCTCAACTTATGCCATTAAATTTTTCACCTTTTTTTTTATGAAACTTTGCAATTGGAAGTATATGTCTAGGGGCAATATTTAAGGAAATAGCCTATTATTTCGATCTTTATGAATCACCCTGTAGATAGAGGTAAATGCTAGTTAAGAACGTTTTTTAAAAATACTTTTATTTAAAAGGGTGAAATGAGCGGTAAATTTTCCAAAAACGTTCTAAATTACGTTGAAAATGTAAAGGTTAAAATAAACTTAAAATTTTCTACGGTGGTTACTTTTAAAATCTAAAGATTCGATGTCAGCAGTTTATAAAAAAAATCGAAATTTTAAGGAGTCAAGTGGGCGGAAAACATTCTAAATTACGATTTATTTAGAATTTTTAAGGATAGAAACTTAACATTTAACATTCATGTTCCTTTTAAGACTCAAATGCTCTCTCAGAACAGTTTTTACAAAATTTTAAAAAGTTGTAGATCATAAAACTTAATTTTTTATTCAAAGCAATTTTTTATGTTACTTCTACTAGGGCTAGGAACTTGAAATTTGGCATCGAGGTTACTTTTAAGATATAAATGCTCTCTAAGAAAGGGGTTTCTAAAAAATTCGAAATTTTGAAGGTGTCAAGGCTCGAAATTTGAACTTCTATTTCTTTACAAGTTTCAGTAAGGAATTCCTTACTGAAACTTGTGTGACAAGACTGAAACATTTGTTGAGTGGGAAGTTGAGTGTTGTAAGTTTTAAAAGTTAGCCGGTCTTTTTTTCCCGAGTTTTATCCGGATTCGTACTATCCGGGCTCTATTGTATATATTTCATTTTAAATCAAATAAAAATAATTAATGACTGACTTTATTAAAAATAAGCTATTTGTAGATAAATAAAAGAAATTAAAAAACATAATCAGGTAAGCCAAATTTTATTCAAAGTATATATACAATTCACAATACATCCTGCTATTATTACAAATATTTTAGAAAAACATTCAGATTACATTTCATTTTTTCTCACGAAAGAGAAAAATATACCTTATCATCACTGCTTAAAAGTACATTCATTGCAACTTTCATTAAAAAATCAAATCAAATAAAAAACCGTGGTTCATTACCTTTAAACCCTTTTCGAAAAAATTCGATTTTAAAGTAAATTTCGTGAACATAAATACATAAGTATACAATTATTATTTATGTATTTATGTAGATTTTACATAATTATGTAAATTATGTCGTCCAGCATGACTACCGTACTTATAGAAAGGCAAAATGGGTCAAAAAGTTCAACAAATATGAAGAACAAATTTTTCACATATCGCACACTTATTGCCATAAAGCGACAACTCGAAAAGTAAAGTTTAAAAAATGTAATTATTTTTTATTTTGTATTTATTTATTTATTTATTTATTTATTTATTTTAAACAAATCAAAAATTTATTCGATAATCTAAATCCAAGAACAACGGTATTTATTTCTATATGAACTAGCATTTAACTGATTGGAGATATTTTAACATGACAAATGTGTATAGATATAAAATAATACATAATTCTATTAGAACGTAATATGTTTCATCATGATATATATTGTAGACCGAAAAGAAATAGAAGGTTTTTAAAATAAACAGACATTTTTTTTTTATGTAAAACTCTAAAATGCTACTATGAATAACCAGAAAATAGAGAACACAATCTTGTAAAAAGTTAATAATATAAATACATTTCAACACTAGTCTTCCGGTATTCGTAGTACTTTGGGTAGTACTATAGAATTTTCAACGAGACCTTTTTGAAAATTGAACAAAATATTTTCATTTTTTCATTTTTTTTTTTGTGAAATTTGCTTGTATTATTTTATTTTTTGCGCTTTAACCCTTTATTTACTGAATTAAGAATTCATGAAAACTTCTAAAGCATTTTTCGTAAATTATTTAGATAAAATTAGAAGATTTACATAATCATTTAATACATTTTAGAAGGATTTTAGAAGTATCGGTGGATTTAGAAGGATTAATTAAACTTTAATTTATAGTGATTTTGTGAAATATTTATAACCCTACTCAAATGTTTTATTTTAAATATTTTCCTTAGTATTTTGTAGAATTAGGAAATGTACAAATATAAGGTTCTTACAATAGAAATATAGAAATACTTCCGAATTGAAAGATTCCTCCCCCCTCCCCCTCAGCGCTAGAAAGCTGAAAAGAGCAAAGGCAAAAGAAATCGTCCTTTGAAAAATATTTTTGTCTTGTGTAACCAATAAGGCTTTTGGAACAAGATAAAGTAATGTATCTATAACTCATTCTAAACAGTATTGCTACTAATCGATGTATTAAATGAATTTTATAACAATTTATTTTAATGGTACTTATAAGTACCGTCAGTAGATAAAGGGTTAAAAAATACAAAAATAAGTTTGGCAGGAAATAGTTTAAGTGTGACGTACATTAAGTAGTCTTTAACAGTTTTAATAAAGTATCTGACCGAAAAATATCTTTATGTAGACTATAAAAATATCTTTATCTATGTCCTGTAATCAGTTCAATTAACAAGCTATATGATATAACTAGTTGGCTACATGTATAAGCTGTATATTTGGCCAGTTTTTTTTTTTTTTTTTTTTTTTTTTTTTTTTTCTTTTAATAGCCTAAATACAGAGTTGAGATTTTAATAACTTTAAAATGCAGATAATGAAGTATAAATTGTTTTGAAAACAAACAATTAAGTAGATTCTTCGGTGCTTTTATGTCAGCATGGCGCAAATCTCACCAATAGCATTTTTTTTCGCCTGTGTTAATTAGAAAGAATACTTTGATGTTGAAATAAAATATTTTGGTTTATAGTATTACTTCTTATTAACAAAAGAAAATTCTTCTTCTTTTGTTCTTCTTTTTTGTATTTTAAAGGAAATGAGGGAAAGGCATATATATTTTAAATGTATTTAATATAGGTGTTTTAAATGTATGTATTTTAAAGGAAAGCGACATTAGTTAAATGAAATTCATAAAAGGTTTATATTTTAAATGAAATGCGAATGATGGCGATGACAACAATATTTGGCGATTTATTACCTACGCCCTCTGTACGGCCTCGTACAACCTCGTCTAATTGAGAAACCTTTTCATAATTTCGATTAGTTGCGATGTGATGAAAATAAGACTGATTTCTTTTTTTCTTTTTCTTTTTTACTCCTACTTTAAAATTAATTCACTAACTTTGTACGTTGATATAATGGGATACATAATCTTTTAATGTTTAATATTTATTTATTCATTCATTTTTATGAAAATCTGAAAATTCTTATTTTCTGAGTTGTACCTTTTAGAAATAAGTTTGCGATATAACAAACACGCTCATGTAATTACAATTGAATCCAATAGTTCACAAACGTTGTGACTTTCAGCAAAACAAGCTAGTTAAGGGCATCAATCGTTAATTAATCCGTGCAATGCTTACATACGCAGTAAGTTTTAATTACAGACAGGAAAATAAACGGAAAAAAATTACAAGATATTTGGTAATGAGTAAAAAATAAAAAGTTATGAAGTATATTTATTTTATATGATAACCAATAGGAAATAATTGCAACAATCATTAAACCCTTTATTTTTATACATTTTAAGTTTTATGTATGTTAAGAATGTTACAGAAACAAACTTATTATTATTATTGTTTCTTGAAAACTCGTGTCTGTGAAATTGAAATCAAAATTAGTTTAACGGTTTCTCTAAATGTAACATTTAAAAAATTATATTTTATTCATAAATGATTATTGGTTTTGGAATTTTAGTGATTAGAAAATTAGTTTTAAAATTTGAAAGATAAACTGAAAACCATCTCACAAATTTGAAATTTTTATATGTATGTGGCTTAACATTATTTCCTGATTGTTGCTTTAAACCTTGTTTGATTTAAATAATAATAATATTACTATTAATAATAATTTTTACTGAAAGCGCATTTTATAAAATATATAAAAATTCTTTCTCCATACGGCACGTTATCATTGTTTATAGAGAAGCAGTAAAAGTATTTTCTAACCATACTTTAAAAATAAATCTTGAAAGAAATAGGAATTAATAACACTATTATACATGTTATCACTTTTTCGTTTATTGTAGTATATACAAAGAATAGTTCATAACATTCTTTCGATAAAATTTTAATTAATATTTTGATAAAATTTTATTTAGCATTTCGATAAAATTTTAATTAATGATCATTAATTCATTTAATTAGGATATCAATTTAGATATATATAACATTCTAAACAGTGAAATTTATTTAATCACGATATAAATTGTTAATGGAATATTTTCTTAAATGAATTTTAACTCTAACATTATTATCTCCCAGTCGCATTATAACGGGTGTATTCTAAATCTTTAATTTCGCATTCTAAAAAGAAGCATTTATTTTAATTAAAATATTAAATGAAAGATAACATTAAAAAATAAAATGTAATTTAATTAAGAAGTAAATAAAATAGATATCATTTTCAGGATATTTTAGAAATTCAAGAGCGTTTGTTTTATAATGCAATATAAATGCATTATTTGGAAAATGGTATAAAACTGTAAATATAACGTTGTTTGGGTGTAAATTTCAAAACTTTAATTTTCGTCAATTTTTGGACATTTGTCATCATTTTAGAATACACAAGGGCTATTCAAGAACTTCCATTCGATAATTTTGAAAGTTTCATGATGATATTTTAAAAAATAAACTTTAGAATATCGCATTATAAACAATAAATATATTTAGTCAGGTTATAATTTGTTAATGGTAATTTGTTTTCATTTTAGGTGCGTTCGTAATTATATAAATACGTAGCACCTATAGTCATCGTCTGGTCCGTCCGTCTGACTGTCTCTCCGCACATAACAGTGCATAAACTACCCAACTGAATGGTTTGAAATTTAATTTAAGTATTGCACGGCAGCGCAATACTTATTTATTTCCAGTGTCACTTCTCAATGTTAATTTAACATAGAAAAGCCTATGGAGCTCATAAGTTTTTCATTTTTTTCTTCCCAACTTTTTGTCCCTGATGCCACTCATTTTTTTTCTTTACTAATTTTAATAATATTATAAATTTAAAGTGTGAAAATGTTTGCCTGACGTGAGGGTCAAAACGAATGATAAAATGCCTTTGCATGGGGGTGAATTATAACCCAGAGAGTAGCATGGGCTAATTTTTATTTACATTTTTCAAATATTTTTCTTAATAATTCCAAATTTCGATTTTTTCATTAAAAATCAACGGACATTTTTCCAATAAAATTGTACATTTTTTTTCATTGTTACCAATAATTCAAAAGCCGTAATAATAATTTGTCTATTTTTAGTTGAATGATTTTCACATGAAAAATTACTGAAATAGTTTTTTTTAAGAATTAAAAAGAAGTTGAATATGGCGTCATAGTAGAAAAAAAATTGACATTTTCAAACAGACTTTTTACGTTCAGATTGGGAGTTTTAGACCAAAGTACAGCAACTTGCATTACTGCACTGGTGAAACATTTTGAATTATACATAGGTAAATTGCATCACCAATTGTGATACGATACCGCATGAATCAAAGCCTGATGATGGTACTGAATTGTGTTCGTCTGAATGCAGTAGTTATTAAAAAAACTTGGCATATTAAACAAAAACCTAATTTGAAGAACAAATTAAAAAAACAAAATTTATTTCCTACATTGTTTAAGCCCGAGAAGGGACAGATATTAAGATATTCCATTCAATTCGTTCTACATTTAATGTTAAATTTTTGTAACAAATAAGTTAAACCAATTGAACATTAAAAAATAAAAATAATATTCATACAATATGATACTCTAAACACCCTAAAAACTTAGATTCCGTTGAAATGAAATTGAAATAAATCTTAGACTCTTTTAAAGTTTTGTATTTTGCATGTATCTTATCATTTTGTGTGCAATCATCATAAAAATAATACAAAAATCTGCAATACAAGTATTTACAACCGAAAAATGGAAAACGTCTATGTCGATTTCATTTGAATGGAATCTAAATTTTTAGGGTGTTTAAAGTATCATGTAGTATGAATTTTATTTTTATTTTTTAATGTTCAATTGGTTTAACTTATTTGTTACAAAAATTTAACATTAAATGTAGAACGAATTGAATGAAATATCTTAATATCTGTCCCTTCTCGGGCTTAAACAATGTAGGAAATAAATTTTGTTTTTATAATTTGTTCTTCAAATTAGGTTTTTGTTTAATATATATATGCCTTGAAGAATTTTGTCGAGTCATTTCAAATTTTATGAAAATCGAATCAAAACTTAAAAAGATATTAATAAAAGTTTTCTTCATTCTATTAAATTCTGTCGTACGTAATTAATTCAGTGATATCCCATGAAAGGTTATGATTCTAGGTTGTCATGATGATTACATCCTGTTTAAGACGGAGTCATATTATTCCAGTATTATTGAATTTAATATACATAATCATAATAAATTTTGTATTCATGCATTTTTGCATAAAAGTGCAACAGCTATTGCAAAAAGATCTGAATATATATAAAACTACTTACAGTAGGAACGCACCTCATTTTCTACGTTTGACGTACAATTTCCGACCCTTTTTTTTCAAATGCTAATTACCTTTAATTCTTGAAAACCTTTATTGATTCTAGCGTTATTAATATCTCAGGCATATCATAATCACCCAATAATTTTCATATTTTTTTTTAAGTTAATGATGATATTTTAAAAAATAAACTTTACAATATTGCATTATAAACAATGAAATATATTTAGTCAGATTATAAATTGTTAAGGGTAATTTGTTTTTTATTTTGTTTTCAAATGCTAATTATTTTTAATCTTTGAAAGCCATTATTGATTCTAGAATTAATAATCTTTCCGGAACATCATAATTATCCAATAAATTTCATATTTGTTTATTTATTGCTCAAAATACGTTAAAACTGATTTTAATTAAACATTCAAAGCAAATGGTTATAATGGTAACTGAAGACATTTTCAAATCATATGCATGAAATTGAAAAAAAGCTAATTTTCATATTGCCGCATTGAAAACGGTTATTTTATAATTTAAAACAGATGAATTGTTTTGAAAAAATATATAATTGTTAAAATACGCTATTTTTCATATATGTTATTTCTCTTATTTTGAAAGTGAAATGTTCGAGAACCATTATACTGCACGCCACTAAAATATATTAACATCTCCACTTTTATTTTTTAACAATTAAATGCAAAACTATGCAAAGTTTCATAACAGCGACCACAAATTATCACATCGATAACAGCATCATAATACATTAAATTTGTGCATAACTACCTGTACAAGTGAACCTATACAGATATTATATTTTATCAAGAAGACTTATCACATATAAATTATTGCAATGAGACAGGTTTAAAAAAGGATTTCCTTTCATAATTTAATAAACCAATATTGTTACCGTCAACCGGGGTGACTTTGTTCCACACCGCGGATAAAGACAAAATATGTAATAAGCAAAATTCGTTACAATAAAACTAATTAGTAATGGAGAATTTTGACATATTGCAGCATTAGCTTAAACATAAATTATTTAATTCAGCATTTTACAAATTGAGTTTGGCATGACTTCGGATGTTTACCATTTCGCACATCTTTTTAGAGGGGGAAACTTTTGAAAAGTTATTTATACTCAATGTTGTAAAAGGGTAAATACATTTTTTAAATTTCTTAACAGGTCAGCTTTACATATTAATGAGTCTTATACATATTAATTTGATATTTTAGATTTTACATTGCCAAATCAAAACCCGACATTTTGTAGGTCGATTAGAGATGAGATTGTGTCTAGACAAAATCACAACACAGTTAGTTTAATATATTTATTTTTTTTTAATATATATATATTTTAATATATATATATATATATATAATGCTTTCAAAAAAAAAAAAAAAATTAAAAACAAATAACGCTGGTCTAACTTGGATTATGGCCTTGCTTGCAACTCCTGCTGATGGAAAGAAGTGGAGCGTAGTGATTGTTTTAAAGGTAGCAAGTTTTTTTCAGGTCTTCATGGGTAAAGGTGGGGATATGGCCTTCTCACATGTTCAATACTTCTAATTGCTTAATGAATTAGTCATATTAAAATAAAAAAATTTTGAAAATTTTTTTTATTAATTTTTATTTACGTTTTATAAGCTAAATCGGTTTTCTTGGATTTGAATTGGTTGGTTATATTTGTTTTTAAAGCAGTTTTGATTCGTTAAAATTATAAAATAGCTTTTTTATGTTGTGTTTTTGAAAGTTTAAATCTATTGTTATACTTTTGGAGTATGTGGGTTGGCCATATCTTGCGAAACCCGTGAGGATCCAATTTCTGTTTTTGATACCTGCTTTTTTCACTCCTCCCACTTTCTGAAGAGCAGGGAGTGGTTTGTTTGTTGTTTTTTCGTTATAAATTTTCATGGATTTTTATTGTTGTTTTGCACCCTCTTTTCATAATAATTTTCATAATCATTCACTTTTATTAGAGCTATATATATATATATATATATATATATATATATATATGTATATATATATATATGTATATATATGTGTATATATATATATATATATATATATATATATATATATATATATATATATATATATTAGGGATGCAACGGATATCCGGCAAATATCCGATATCCGGAATATCCGGCTGATTTTTCAATATCCGAAATATCATCGGATATCCGAATCACAATCACCGGATATCCGACTTCTCTGCCGGATATCCGGCAGAGCGAATATAAAAGGATAAGAGAAATCATTTGACCCAAACAATGCTGAACAACTTTTTTTTATAATGCAAAATATGAAAGTAAATTCACTATTCATGAGTAAAAGGTAATTCTCCAAAAGTTTAAACAATTGCAGCTTTCCCAACATGGATATTTGAACTCTTTATAATAAATTTAAGAATTTACATTTACATCTTTTAGAAAATTGTACCTTTAATTTCAGAATGTAAAATAAAATTTGAAGATTTTCATTAGAGTATAAACTAAACTCTGTGGCTATACAATCCAAGAAGGATCTGGGCTGACAGTGCCCATCTCTGTTTTCTTGACCCTGGGCCCCAAGGGGCTATGCAGCATGCGTCCCGGCCAGGTGGTCAACCTAACGCGAGACCCTCGGTGTTTAGTTCCCAAGCAAGCTTGGTACTCATTTTATCGACCCCAAAGGGATGAAAGGCTGAGTGAACCTTGCCCAGTCGGGAGTCGAACTCTCGACCTGCTGTGCGGCAGACAGGTGTGCTGACCACTACACCACTGGCCTTCTTTATTAAAGTATGACTTTATTAATTTTCTTTCTTTCTTTTAAGTTTAACAATTAAACAGGCCTAATTTTACTTTCTTCTATCTTCAATAGAAGAAAGTATTGTAATTTAAATTTTTTCGATTTCTGGTTTTCGACGGATTTAGACGTTTTAGGGGTGAGATATCCCAAAACATGTTTATACAAAATGTCTATCTGTCTGTGTGTTGCCATTGTACCACCAAAAAGTGTATGAAGTTATGCATAAAATTGAACCAAATTTTTTGTGTGTGTTTTTGGCTGTGGCCCAGCAGGTCCTTCTTCAACATGGAAGTATTCTGCCAGAAGGGGGTGCTGTAATTGTGATTTTTGTACCATTTTCATTATTGTACCATCGAAAATGCATAAAGTTATTCATATAATTGAACAAAAAATTTTCTGTATGTTTTTGGCTATGTCCAGCAGGTTCTCCTTTAAATTGGAAATATTCTGCCTGAAGGGGGCGCTGTAATAGCGATTTTTGTGCCACTTTCATTCTTGTACCATCGAAAAGTGTATGAAGTTATGCATGGAATTGAACTAATTTTTGGAGGTATGTTTGTGGCTATGGCCAACAGGTCCTCTTTCAATTTGAAAGTATTCCTCTGGCTATAATAGTAAGTTTTGTGTTATTTTCATTATTTTATCATTGAAAAGTGTATGAAGAATTGAACCAATTTTTTGTGTACATTTTTGGCTATGGCCAGCAGTTTCTCCTTAAACTTGGAAATATTCCACCAGAAAGTACCACTGTAACAGTGACTTTTGTAAATTTTTCTTGATTTTTCGCAGTTTTTTTTGTACTGTATTTTGGCGGCTCGTGAAGCGACGAGAACTTCGCATCCTGTTAAGCTGGCTATTCGCAAACAGCTGATGTACAACAGAATAATGAAAAAATTATTGATTTTAATAGATATCATGATCAAGATTAACTTATTCTGATTATTGACTGGAGCAGAAATTTTAGATCAAAATCAAAGTTGGTATAATATTGAACTACTTTTTGAAATATTAAGGTGTACGAGATTGAAGAAAGTTTTGGGATTGGCATATCCAACTAGTTATTTTTGTAACTTCGTTATAAATATTTAAAATTAAAAGTAATTTTCTTTTTACTTATAAATATCAAAGTAATTTAACTTAACATAAAATTAAACATGACTTAAAGCAAAACGGTATTAAATAATTAAAACAGAAAAAAGACATCAACTAAACCTATGTTTGGAGAAAATAATTCTTTAATCATGGGTATATTAGTAGATATTTTATGTTTAAATTATAAAAAGAAAGTATGTATTTCTTTGTGAAAATACTGTACAATTATAGGCATATTAATTGGTTAAAATTTGATGTAAAAATTACCAGCATTTCATTGTACAAATTAATTAATTATTAGCAATTATCAATATAGTCAATCCCTTATCCAACTCCTATAGCAATTATCAGCATTTCATTGTACAAATAAACAGAATATTTTAATATTTAAATTACATTTGTTATGCAACATTATTAATATATATCACAGGGCTTGAATTTCGAGATGGGATGGTAGGATTCGTGCCCTAAAGAATATTGCGGGTGGAGGCTCCTGTTTCCAAAAAATCATTTTCCGAAAATGATTCTTTGTAAAACGACGATCAAGTCTCCGGACCGACCGACAATTTCATGATATTTTCTGCCATCAATCGGCAGATTTCACAGTTTCTTCTTACAACAAATTGACAAAATTCATGTCTGCATCTGACCGAAAAATTTTGCGATTTTTCTCCACGACTGACTGACGAATTTCACGATTTTTTCTGGAGACCTATTGGTGAATTTCATAATTTTTTTTTTTCTTGCGATCAATTGACAAATTTAGCAATTTTATTATGTGACCGATTGGCAAATTTCTCTCTTTGTTCTTGCAACATACTGATGAAAGTAACGATTGTTTTTCTGCATTCAATTGAAAAATTTCGAATTTTTTCTCTGTGACCATCTGAGGAATTTCACGATATCTGCTCATGACGGACTGGCAAATTTCACGATATTTTTCCGTGATCGATTGATGAATTTTGTGATATTTTCCCTCTACCAATTTCCACAAACTTCAGTTTTTTTACTGGAGACCGGTCGACAAATGTTTTTATTTATTTTCACCATGATAGAAGAAAATATCGCTAATTTTGTCAACGACCAATTTACGTATTTTGTGATGTTTTTCCTGTGTGCTCAAATTAGGAAATAACTAAAAGGGCAGTAATGGCCACCAGTAATACTGGGCAATGCATCGATACATCGTGAGATATCGATTTAAATCATAAATTGTCAAACCGATTTCCTGATCTTTGAATTAGCGATGCATCGCAGACATACGATGCATCACACCGGGATCGCAAATGAATGGGAGAGTACAGGGAAGACTGGTTTGTGAATAACCATGTGCATAGCTAGACATCTATGATGTACCAGACCGATGGTAGAGTAAGGGGAGACCGGTTTCTCCTTCAATCGTCGAAGCAGATAAACAACTCAATCCAAAATCCCTACATGCTTCACAGTTTCAAGTCTGTTTTTCTAGATGTATGAAGGCACCACGATGTTCATTTGAGAAAATACGGTGATGCAAAATATACATTTTCTCTAGGCCACATCACTCTGACTCTAAACGTGTGCAATAATATACAGAGCCATTTGATTTTTCATCTTGTATTGACAGGAAAAGAGGATTGGTTCATTAGTTTATTTTGATAGGATAACCCCCTCCCCCTGTTTAAAAAAAATAAAATAAAATAAAATATAACAATAAATAAATGTATAAATTAAAAGAGTTAGTAAATGTAATAATTTTGCTGGCATCTGAGTTGTGAATAAACCCCAAGACACTTGTAACAAATGTCTAACACCACGATGCATTGTGATATCGTCATTTTACTCTGGTGATACATCACAATGTAGAAATTGAGACATCGTCCAGTCCTAGCCACTAGAGACTGAGCTCTACCAAATTGGTCACTATACAAAATGAGATTACACTTGTGGTGCACATGAAGAAAAAAAAATGGTGAACTTAAAAAAAAACATATTTAGAAACAAAAAACTAGTTGATTCTCGCAATTCACAGAATATTTTTTTTTCTGCCATGATTCACGAAATCTCTGATATTTTTTAGATATTTTGCGATTTTTATTTCCTTTGCCCAAAAAAGAAAATTACTAAATGGACAGTAATGGCCACCAGAGACTGAGCCCTACCAAATTGGCCTGGATTCACTATTAAACAAAATAAGATTAGATCTTGTGGTGCACACGAAGAAGAAAAAAAATTCAAGGAAACTATTTAGAAACAACAAACTAGTTGTTACTTGCAGTTAACAGAAATTAGGACATGACTTTTTGAAAGCAACCTTTTCTTGTGTAATAGAAGAAATCAATTCACTATTCCCTTTTCAAACTTTGGATATTGATTTAAAATTCCAATGCATAGACCATAGTTTAATTAACAAAACTACCAGAGATTACAGTCTTGACAATAATTCCATTAAGGATGTAATAAAACAAGTTTGTTCAGAAGTGGCATACAATCACTGTAGGATATTGGCAATACAATCACCGATATGCATTATTCATGCAAATAAGCTAAAAATTAATGCACATCAGATTTTGCAAAGTTTTCTAAAATTGTTTAAGACAGCATAACCATGCGTTTCCGATAATTTCTAAAGTTATAAATGTTGCTCTGTGCCGTTTGTCAAAACAGTAATTTGTGAGAGAGGCTAAAGGATGAAAAATGGAATAAAATCTAAATTAAGAAATTCATTTAGCAACCCAATTGTTAATTGCCCATAACCTTAGGTGAAAGTTGAAAAATAGACATGGTATATATAAAGCTTGATTCTGTCCCTTTGTTTTAATAAAAATAAAAATTTTGGATAATTATCTTGAGTTGTTAATTAAAATTATTTCAATGGTATTTTGTCATGTCTGTATAAATGTAATTCTTTAAGTGGCACATAAAAAATAACGGGATTTAAGGATTTTTTTTTCCTTTCCAACAGTTCAACTACCCTGCATTTATAAATGTTGGGTAGGAAACTCTCCTCCTGGGAAAACTTGAATTTCAAGCCCTGATATTCAAAGAGATATAGTTTTTGTAAATTACATTTCAATACATTTAAAATGTATTAATAATGTGTGAAACATGTTTGTAATTTATTGTTCTGAGATAGCATTATATTAAGAAATAATTCACCATATAACTAAAAACATATCTAGTGCCGGATATCCGAATCCGGCAGGCAAAGGAGCTTCGGATATCCGGTATCCGATATCCGGCAAAATCAATATCCGGTGCATCCCTAATATATATATATATATATATATTATTCTACTGTACGCCTCTGTGTATAAATTCCCAGTTGATAGTCGTAATTATAATAGTTATATTCATTAAAAACTTAAAAAAGTGTTAGATGTTGTTCTGTTACATGCATTTAGTCAAAGAAAAGCCGCTGCAAAAGAAGCTACAAGATCGTAAAAAATTACCCCTTCTCATCCCTCCCCCGAAAAAATCTATTTTTCTAAAAGAATTTTTTTTCTGTGCCTGAAATAACGCAACATAACTAAAGATTTGTTTTCTTGAAAGCATTAATCTTACCGTCTTAATCGTTAATTGTTTTTACATGTCGTGCATAATGCTCACTTTTTAATTTTTTTCCTTTTCAATACAAAATTTGTGTTTTTTAAAATATGGAAATGACGTTGTTTTTTTTAAATTATGTTGTATTATTATAACATAACTAGCCACCTCTGGCGACCAGTTTGGTCTCCCTTAAATGTATGCTAAGCACTGCATCACGCTACTTCCATTCTTAAACTAATTTACTTGCTCAATCCTTTCCCGAGTCCAAAGATTCTGCTGGAGAAAGCAAGAATTCTTTGCGAACTTGTTAACATTTCATACATTTTTTGTTGTTATGCGTATTTCGTCTTTTTTGACAAATACCACTTAATTTCCGTAGCTGTAAAAATGAGTGAAATTTCAAGTGTTTAAACTGAATTTTGTTCACAAATTATCTAAATTAAACTTATTTTTCTTAAACATGCTGTTACTTCAATGTTATTTTTTAGTATTAATAAATTTATTTAAATTTTGCAAATCATGCATGTATAATTTTATCCATCCTTAATAACTAAATAATGAATATATGTACTTTTGTTTTTATAGATTTGATTTCTGAGTTCATAAATATGACAATAAAGCAACGTAACTAAAAAAAATAGCAAAATAAAACCCTCGTGAATGCAAGCTGTTAACAAACGTTAGCGCTGCCAATTTACCCACTATGACGTCATAAAATTCATTGTTGGAAAACCTGCTTTGCGAATGATTACCTCCATGGTCTAATATTTTCTACCTTTTATGATGAACGAATCTCTTGTGTTTACTTTATGAAGTGAAATAGAAAGCTGTCAACTTAATTTCAATTGAAATTATCTTGGAATATATATTTATTTGAATGTAAATGAGAAACATTACTTTGATGTTGAAATGAAATATTTTAGTTTAATAATTTAATTGTTTATTTAGATTCTTTTCCATTACAAAGGCCTTGGCTTTTTTTTTTTCTTTTAAAGCTTTGCGCAATTTGGGCTTCAGAACGTGAAATACGTTATTTATTTTTATTTATATGTATTTATTTGCATATAAACATTTTATTTACACGTATATATACAATATTTGTTTACATACAAATCACTCCCGTTTCTATATAAAAATAGATTACTGGCTTCTTTAGATTAAATAAATTGTATACATATGGGAAAAATTGCTTATGTACAGTGAAACCTCCCTGTGCGACCACCTCCCTGAACGACCATTTTTTCATGGAACGAAATTTATTCCCATATGCTCAATACTAATTTTACATCCATTCTGAGACCATCCCAGTTGAATTCCCTCCATGAGCGACCCATTTCTTTGAAGAAAATAAAACAAATTCCGTTTTTTCCGGGTCGCTTGAAGAAGGTTTTATTAGAAAAATAATTCCGGAGAGCGCATTATTCATCAAACTTCTAAACTAAGCTTAGAATTTTTTTATTATTCCGGTAACTTTTAAGTGTATTAAACCCCTTTGCCTTTTTAGTTAAATTCATTACCTTTTTAGGCAATGAATTTAACTCTGATGAAAAATTAAGTATGACGGTTAATAAACTCCCCTGCCCTATTCTGTCAGGAAACTCTCTGAGAAATAGATAACTTAATCAAATCGTCATTATTTGTCCCCTTCCAAAAAAAATTATGTTTATTTACTGAGCTTCGCAAGGACTTGGAAATAAAAATTATAAAAGATAAAACCACAAAATCAAAGCAAACGTCAATGTATTCATTTTTTAAACTCTGCAGTAATTAACTTATGTAATTAACTTTTGTTTTGATACTTAAATTCTTATATTTTTTCCTAATGTGAAAAATAAATTTTAGTAACATCAATTGTTACTTTTTTTTAGATTTAGACCTCCATTAGAGACCATCACAAGAGACCACCTTTCGGAGCGACCAATTTCTATATTGGAACGGAACGTGGAGAGGTTTTACTGTATATGAAATAGGATATAGATTGCCGGAAAATACGATGCCAATTTTTTTTCTCCCAAGAACCTATACTGGAAAAATATTTATTTATTTATATATTTATTGCATTTTAAATGAGGTAAATGAAAGATGTGTATTTTAAATTAAAGTTATGTATTTTAAATAAAATGAGTGATATGTTTATATTTTTAATGAAATGATGTCGATGGAAGAATATTTGGTGATTTATCACCGGCGCCCGACTAACATAAAAGTACCGAAATGGCCGTTTAGCATATAAAAAGTGAAGCGGTCAGCCCGGAAATGTTGATGACAGTAACATGACTTCGGCTTTTATTATACAGATAATGGGTTTGTATTGTCTCACAAAGTCACACGAAGACAGGGGTGACTTTGTCCACGCATTTTAAATAATTTAAAAATTATATTCTTTAAAAATACTAAATGTGAATTTAAAAATTTACAATTCATAGCTGAAAACTAGAAAAAAATAATTATAAATTGTTTAAATGAAAATTTCGATAATTTTTGGATTTTTAAGGGGACGGTGGACATTAAAAAAAAAAATGCTCTTTTAATTTTCATCATAGAGATATGAAATTTTGGGGAAATCGGGTACCATAAACATTTCTTTTTCTCAAATGCAGCGAAATGGGAAAACTAACTCTGAAAACCGTTTTAACATAAAATGAATCTTTGGCTATAATAAAACATATTCTTTTAAATAAAAAATAAAGTTAATTATACAAAAAAATTGCTTTTTTTAGGCATATGCAAAAATTCGGTTTTACCCCACTGGTTGGGTTAAACCGGGTATCCATTTAAAACTTCTGGAACACTAATCTTGGTCAAAAAATTCTTCTTTAATATAGTAAAAAATATATATTTTTGTTATTTTTAACAGAACGAAATTGTGTGTTCTTCCATGTGTCAAAAATAAATCTGTGGCAATTTTTCCTACTTTCTTTACGGCATTTATAAACTGGGTATACCCGGTTTTGACCCACTCTTAAGTACCCGGTTTTACCCCAATATAAGACAGATTTTAAAACATAGCGCCACTATTCTTAGTCCTATAGCAAAAAATCAGTGAAAATGCTAAAATATTAGATTAAAAGCACGGAATTAGATATAGTATTTACCAATATTTATTATGCTGACAAAATAGTGATTATATGCGTAAAACCTAGAATCAAATTAAACAGTTTTTAAGAGTAATTGCAACTAAATCCTTCACACAAAAAAGAACCGCACACAGTATCGTTTCTTTTAGCTACAAATGCCATAACGGTAATCGACAAGTAATTTTACACGTTGGCAGATAAATAGCAATACAACTCAAGAAAGAATATGCGCTGCGCGGTTTTACCCGCCCACCCGGTTTTGTACAACTCTCACCTATATAGCACACTTTAAAAGAAATTTCCAATCTTATTTTAATTTTAAGATTTTTAAAAGAATTAAAATTTTAAAGTGCTCCATACGTCATAATTTTTTAGATATTTCCCCGATTTTGCCCTTTAATAATTTAAAACTCAATTACAAACAAATCTGTGCATCTATTTTTTAATTCGTTAAATAGTTAATTTTTTAGAGATTTTTTTCTGAATTCGATATCGATTTTCATCAAAATTTTGTCTTTTAATAAGTTAAAAATCAAATTTAATTATCTTAACGAAGTCGAATTTTAAAACGATTGCACACTTTCTTTGTAAGCAATATCAGGATTCTTCCTGATCAATTTCATGAATTTTGATAAAAAATTATGACACATGGAGCGCTTCAAAAGTTTAAAAACGTCGAAAAAACAGTTTTGAGAAAAACAGATTTAAAGTACAGGGTGGTTATAATTAAACTTCCCCTATAAACAGCATCCTACGGCGCAAACGGGTGAACGGAATGCAATGAAACTTGGTATATAGACTATACACGAGAAGCGCTCGCGGAATTTCGAAAAAAAAAATTAGTTCCAAAATGTCCACCAGATGGCGCTTTTTCCGAAAAAAAAAACATTAAATTTAAGATAATAAACGGCCAAAACAGCCGGTTTTACATTTTATTACTCATAATTCTTGTTCTGGATTGTTAATATTGTTTTTGTATTCCATTTCGGTCGTTTATTGTGCTAAATTTAATGTTTTTTCCGGAAAAAGCGCCATCTGGTGGACATTTTGGAACTAATTTTTTTTTTTTTTTTTTTTTTTTTTTGAAATTCCGTGTCGTGTCTAGTCTATATACCAAATTTCATTGCATTCCGCTCACCCGTTTGCGCTGTAGGATGCTGTTTATAGGGGAAGTTTAATTATAACCACCCTGTATATTAAAAGGTCGAGAAATTGTTTGAGTACCAAATTCAAACGCTTGTAACTTTGTGAAAAATAATCGTATCTGGATGCGGGTTTTCGCAAATGTCCCAGAACAAACTGGAGAATAATAATATGAACAAAAATAATTTTTGATTTTTGGGTCCATTTCTACTCAAATAAAGGTCTACTGTCCGCTTAAAGACAACAAGGGGAGAAATATGCAACAAAGTCACCCCGGTTGAAGGTATATCATTTGAAAAAAAATATGATTATTTTTATAAAATAATACTTTTAGTAATTCTTTGTAAATTAATTTTCTATGTGAAATATTGGATTATACTTCACCAACTTAAAAAAAAAAAAAAACTTATATTTCTTTTTTATCAATAAAATATACAACTATCTTAAACGACATATAAGTGACACAAAAACATCAGATTAACAACATAGTTGACAGTTTAAAAAATATTCAAAGGTTTGGATTTGGACAATATGTTTTTTAATAAATATTTAACATTAAGGGGTCCGGGACACAAAAATCTTCTAATTGTCAATTTTTGTTTATTCAATTAAACATTTCTCTGCCATTTTCTGCTTAAAATGATGTTTAAATCATGTTTCTATCTTAATTCGAACAGGAAACATTAATTTTTTTGTTTTGGTTTGTTTTCAAAATCTGCCTTTGAAGCTATGGTTGTCAAGGAAGCGAGTTCTTGTGAAATTGCGTTTTTCTTCATTATAGTTTTTTCACCACTTCTCATATTTAAATTCTTATAACTCGAGAACCGTTAAAGATACAGGGTTGAAACTCGGAACATATATTTTTCAATTATTTTGCTTCACTTTTGATACAGCATATTTGAAAAAAATATTTACTTTTGAAAATATGATTTTTTTCAAAAAAAAGTTGCACCACTTTTTTTGTAATTTTTTCGTTAAATATTTTTAATTTTTTTAAAAATTAGTATTTTTTTAAATGTTGGCTCTAAATTAAAAAATATATTTTTCTATTTGTTTAAATGAAAAACAATTTAAATTCTACATATAATATTTCGAGTTATAACGATTTTAAGTTATACCACTTTTTTCATAAATTTTAAATTTTAAATTTTTTTAAAAAGCTATGAGAAGTTTTATCATTTGATTTTGTTTACAAATAATATGGTTAACCATCACAAAAAAATTCAAAATTTTAACTCAATAAATAAAATTTTTTTGAAAATGTGTCCCGGACCCCCTTAATATGAAAACTTCCCTTATAGCTCGGTTGAATCTTATTATACAGAGCAACATATTTGTCTTCAATAATGAATTTTATAGGCAATCCAGAGGGGCTCCAATGGGTTCTCCAGTCTCTGGTTTGTTTGCAGAATTTAAATTGAGACCTTTGGAGAAATTTATCTTTGATACTTTTAACAAAAAACAACATTTTGGGTACGTTACGTGGATGACATTTATTTTATGGGACCATAGTCGCTTGGATCTTGAAAATTTTCTCAGTAATGTTAATAGTCTGGATCACAACATAAAATTCACCTTAGAAATCGAGAAAAATTCTTCTTTGCCATTCCTGGATGTACATTTACAGCACAATGGCCAGTTGTTGAATTATGCAGTTTATAGAAAACCTGTGAAAGAAAATACTGTTATCCCTTTCAATGCTAATTTACCCTTTAATTATCGTATTGCAGCATTTAAATCATTTATACAAAGGGCCTTTTTAATATGTTCTGGAACGCAATTAAAGAAGGAGCTTAATTTTATTAAGCAAATTGCCATAGATCAGGGTTTTCCCATTAAATACATTTATAATATTATTCACAAGCAACATTGTCTTCCCCCTCACAGCTTACCTAATAACGAGCAGAGACCAACTTATTGTCGATTCAGCTATGTGCCAGTCATTTTTGAAAAGTTAAGGAAAATGGTTCGCGGATTTAACGTTGAACTTGTTGGTATTCCCCCTCCTTACCTTACTAATTTGTTAAATTGCAATTTAGATCCTACACCTGGGCATGAGCGTGCCGGTGTTTATGAAATTCCTATCATTTTGGATAGCGGTGCTAAAAAATTTTACATTGGAACTACGAAAAGAAAATATCTGGAGAGGTTGAAAGAACATAAAAGAGACATTTCGCAATATCTTCAGACCACAGCACTGGCTAAATTTTATTTCAACAACCCCCATAGTTACATAGATTTTGATAATGCTAAAATAATTATTCCATGTAATACTGCAATAGATGCCCTTCAAAAAGAATCAATATAAATTATGCTTAGAAATGAAGAAGTTTGTAATGATAACATATCAGTTATTATCCCTAAACTTTGGTTTCAGATATTAAAATAATCTTTTGCAATTTATTTTATTCATCTTATATTTTTTAAAGTCAAGTATGCAGTACTATTTTTGATTTTAACAAAGTTTGCCTCTTGCGTTTTCAGTTATGCATTTATTTACATTGCCTTACAATAGATGTGATCACTGCAGGCCAAAATTATTCATTTGATATCCTTTTATTCCTTTTTCACCTCATAGACGGCGCCATATTATAAATCATTCAAAATTGTAGTCTACTTTTTGTCTGATAGATGGTGTCATTGCATGTTTTGTGGGTTGTAATTGGATAAGGTGACTTTTGACTGAATATATAACGAGCCTTTTGAATTCAAGACGGTTTTGCTCTAATTTTAGAAGATATACGACAACGTTTATGAAGAAGGTCACAGAAGGATGACCGAAACGTTGATATTTTAACTTTATTTTAATGTTTGTATAAGTTTGTTTTTGACTTTGCAACAGTTTTGTACACTTTGTAGTAAACTAATGATATTTTTTCAAGTTTATATGTGATATTTCTTTTAGCAGGAATTTAAAAACTTTAATAATTGTGAACTATTGGATTTTATAACACTAACAGAGAGTGAACTCTTTTATTTTCCTTTTTAACAATGAAACTATATAACATCACTTAACAATGACACAAAAAAATTACAGGACACTAACACCATCAAAATACACATAATTTATTCATAATTATTTGAATGAAACGGTACAGACATTGTATTTTTTCCAACAAAACATATCACATAGAAATTATTGCACGATAGTAAAACACTAAAACATTCACAACAAATGAAACATAGCGAAGTTTAAAGTACAACATAAGACAGTTCGTCGTTTCTTGATAAAACTGTATATAATTTCAAAGGCTAGTAGAATAAATTACACTTCTTCTCCTTATGCTTTCTATATGACTAATTTCATACTTTGTACTTCTATCACAAAACTTTTGATTTTATACATTCCTTGGGAATAGCTTCATCCCGCTTTTGTACAAATGATTTATTGAAAATTATATCTTTTTTAAGATTGCATTACATTACATAATTAGATTTTTAATTTTTAAAAACATAAAAGTGATTTTATAACGTAGGAATTTCAATAAAACAGGCTTAATTTCTCATACACGTCTAATGAATATTAGACAAAATTTACCAATAATAGGAAACAATGGTACAATTTTTTTTATTATTCTTCACTCTAACAAATGAAATATGAATTTCTTTAACCCATTTTAGGCCAAGCATAGAAATATTATAAAATGTGATATTATTTTCGTTGAAATATGCTTAAATTACATTAATTAAGACAAAAGAAGTTTCGTGGATGAAAAATAATATTTTATTTGAGAAATAAAATGCATTCGGTCAATAGTGCGCTGACGCACCATTAAAATTAAAATTAATAATTTTTTTAATTTTTTTATGACATTTGTTTTATTATTATTTTATTTACAGAACTGGCAACTTTAATCCATTATAAAAACATATGATTAATCTCAAGTAGAATAATTATACATTTTCGAAAAGTCGAATTCGTCAAAAACCGTTTCAATTTAAAAGAACTAGCGTATTTTGAAAATTTCTCAACAGAAAGTGTTTACTCTATTTGATTTATTGATTTTTTATATACGTCTCCAGAACCCTTAAAAATAGCAGAAAAATAAAGTTAGGGGAAAATATTCGTCACAGTGTTAATAAGAAAATAATTATTGAAATGGTGCGTTTACGCACCTTTGGCTGAAAATGGGTTAAATGTTGACAATAGCATATTCCTCTAATAAAGTAACTTATTTATTAAAATTGTTTTCAAATATGCATAAAACAATTCTTAGCCCCAAAACCGTCATAATATCAAATTTCTGTCAGATTTACATAGAATCTGTATTACATTACTATATTAAAAATGCAAAATAAATCTTTGAAAAGCAATATAATTGTGTGGAGAGAAGGTAAAAAGAATGTATTTTCCAAGAATGTTTTTCCGTACGGAAAATATAGGGTACCCATAAAAGGATGTCCCAATTTCAATGGTATTTCGTAATAGTTTAATTTAGACTAATAGAAGGCTCTACCCCCTACGAGCTACGCTCGCCAACCCCCGTTCAGACACCCCAGATTCTAAAAGCGCGCTAATTTCATCGGCTTTAAATACTAGATTAAATTATAATGTAAAAAACAGTGGCGATCTCCCTAGAAAAGGGCTTACATTCATTTTCTTTTGGTGTGAGATTTTAAGTTCAAATCAGCCGCTGCTAAGAGATACAATGGCTGTTTTCATCTTTGATTTAAAAAAAAAAAAAGTTAAAAATTAGAAAATAAGCTAATGTAAAATGAATTAAGTAAACAGAGTATTTGTCTCTTGTTTTTTTTTTTTTTTTTTTTTTTTTTTTTTTTTTTTTTTTTTTTAAGAACGCTATAAGAAAGTTCTTTTAACGCTTAAATGCCGGGTGTTGCTTTTCGGCAACATACCCAATTTAGGCTCTAAAATACTATTAGAATGATATTGAAGCTATAATGCCGAATGAAGCCAATAAAATACATTCTGAAAATATTATTAAATCGATTTTCAACATGTAGATGGCAACACTTGTGCTGTTTAAGAATAAAGATAGATTTATTTTTTCAATTGTTGCTACTTGTTCTTTTTGTTTTGTTTGGAAGCTTACGAAATACCCTATTTTGTTCTGCAGAGAGCAAGTAAAATTTATTTCTTATTATAGTTCCTAAAATTCTTTTTACTTTAATATAGTAGAATTTTATCAAGGAAAATTATTTTTTCAATTAAAGACCAGTATTGACGATTAGTAACAAACTGTTTTTTAGCCGTAAACCATACTTAAAACAAAATACGATTTTTTAAAGTATTTTTCCCATGATTTATTTAAAAAATGAAAGCCGAAAAACATAATTACAATGATTTTTGAAAAATCAGGCATTTAAGGGTTAAATAAGACATTTGAAATGTATCGGTTTAAATCTGACATAATTTTCACCAAAGTTTTCTTTCTCTTTTGAATATTCAGATGAAAATTCTTTTGTTGTTAGAAAGGGAATATTATTAACGCTGTCTTAGAATTCAGGATAATAGTTGAAAAGATTATCTCAAAATATGAAATAAATGTCTCGCGCAAATATATTTTTGAATTTAAACTGTTTTGCCAACTGTTAATTATTTGGCCTTAATATGACGTAATTTCTTCCATTTCCGACTTTTAAAGCATAATAATGAATTTATTCTTTAAAAATTTTCTTTCTCTTTTAAAATTCACATATAATTATAATTTTTATGACGTAATTTTCAATATTTTCCTGATTTTTAACACGCAATCACTTAATTCTAATTTAAAAGTTTTTTTCTGTTTATAACAGCCACGTGTAAAATTTTTAATTTGAAGGAAATATATTCTCTGCACTGTTTTTACAATTGGCAACAGTTTAAAATAATACCCTTTTCTAAAATATGTAAAAAATATCTCTCGAAATGCTGGAAATTTGAATTTAAAATGGAAATAAATCCTCAAAAAATGAGTCAAATTTAAAAAATAAATGCAGTCTGCACATTGGGAATTTCTAATGTATAAAATGATCTAAAAATGTTTTAATTCCTATGCATAGTTTTTGCTTCTGTAAAGCTTTTTTAATGGAACAATTTTGACCAACATTAAATATATCTTAAAATAATTATTCGATTTAAAAACTGTCTGCATCAGCATGTTTGTCAAACGTTTCTCTATAATATCACCAATTTTCATATTTTTGTATGAAACAGTTTTCTTAATATTAACAAAGACCCCCCCCCCCCCCCCCCCCGGTCACAAAAAATCTGGATGCCGGTGTAGCGGGAAGATCTACGCAGATTTTCATTGGACCATTTCCAAATCGTTACTTTTATATATATATAGAAGGATTTACAACAAAACATACATCAAATAGAAGGTAAACTAGCCTAGTTTTTCTTAAAAATATTTAATACGACAACTTTACTTACTACGGCAGTATACGGCGCACATCCAACCTAAAGTCCAATTCTTGACACACTTCAGTGAACAAGTTCGGAGTAATGGAAGAAATAACCTTCCCAATTCTGCATCTCAACTATAGCAACGCATTAGGTAGCGGCGGAACGTAGACACTCTCTTTTATAAAGCCCCAAAAGAAAATATCGCATTGCTCTATCGGCTTTTAAATCTCCAGCCCAGCAATAACGCTTTATGTTCAGGAATCACCATTTTACGTATGTGGAACTGCAAGCGAATAAATAAAAAAGTAGTACTCGTGCATGCGCTTATCTAAAACTGTTTGAGTTGCTGTTTATTTGTGACCTTGATCTAACGCTCTACAACGCTTTCAGTTGTTAAAAGTAATATCTGGTACTTTTACTTTTATGGACACCCTGTATTACTTAAAGCAACTTTTTTTTTTTTTTAACCTACTACTTTTTATATCAGTTCACTCTCTTTTAACCCTTTAAAGGCAAAAAAGGACACATAATTTTAATTCCAAAACTGACAAACGGCACCAAGAATATTTAATGAAAATTTTCCTATTACACTGTATGCGAAAATAAGCAAGTTCGTATTTTCTAATAAATTCGTTTATAAATTCCGGTGTCAGTGCATTATTTCACCAGTTTATAAACAAAATTACTCGGTAAGGATTGAAGAGCATACAAAATAAAAGTTATATTTTTCCTTAAATGCTCTATAAACTGCGTCATACCTAAAATAATCATTTTAATGCTCAAATAGCAATGCTTAAAAAGAATTATTTATAATATTGACTCTTAGCATTGGAATGCTACACTTATATTTACTTCATTTTATAACTTACTTTTTTTTATACTTAAGGCTGTTAGTCACTGAGCTTCCGAATTATCCTCGGTAATGTTAATTCCATGGGCGTTTGATGCGTTCGTATATTTAAAATATCTCCCCAGGAAATTAATATTTCTAACTTCTTTTTCAATTCCTACTATTAGTTCCCACTCTCCCTATATTTATATATTTTGTTCAAATTTTCAATCGTTAATAAAATACTTATTATTCATCCTATCAAGTTGAAATAATTTTTTTTTTAAACTTGTACTGGATGACACTTGATGTTAATACAGTTTTTTCAAATATTAATTCATTAATTAAATTTTAATTAATTAATTTTAGTTTTATATGAAAGACAAAATGGCGGCCATTTGTTATTGAACAGCATTTAATGCATCTTCATATCTATAAGGGGGGTTACCATAGAGGGGACCCTGTTCTGTCGCCAAATACCGCCAAGTTATCTCCAACTTGGCATTATATCGCCAAATTTGGCGACCAAAATGAGTTGCCAAAAGTGACGCCAACTTGGCGATATCTCTAATATTTCGCCAAATTCCCATACACTTCCATTGTAAACCTACTTGTTTATAGAAAATCAACAGAAATATTTTAATGCAACAGAAACTAATATTAGCTTAAGGGGTTATAAAAAACTTTTCTTTGATGACCTAAGTAGGAATTGACTTTAAAAACAAAATTTTTATATTACTTGTTTCTGTGTAACCTTCTTAAAGCATGTCTCTTTTTTTCTTAGTTTTCAAAATATTTGTAAAATCTACGCTTAATTTTATATAAAGTGTTAAAATTTTACTCCCAGTTCGCAAGTTTCTAAAACATAAAATATTAAATTAAGCATAGATTTCAGAAATATTTACGTAACTAAGAAAAAAAATGACATCCTTTAAAACGAGAATCTCTCTATTCTAAAAAAAAGTAACTACCGCTGTCACCGCCGCCGCCGCCGCCGCCGGTTTTGAATTTTTTGTGACCGGAGGTCTTTCTTCGTTAATATTAAGCAAAATATTGCATACAAAAATATGAAAATCGGTGGAATTATAGAGAAATGTTCGATAAACACGCTGATGCAGACAGTTTTCAAATCGAAGAAATATTTAAAGAGATATTTAATGCTAAAGTTGGACAAACTCGTTCCATTAAAAAAGTTTTATAGGAGCAAAAACTGTACATCGGAATTTAATAATTTTTAGATCATTTTATGCGTCAGAATTTTCCGGTGTGCAGACTGCACTCAGTTTATTAATTTGACTCATTTTTTGAGGTTTTATTTCTATTTTAAATTCACATTTTCAGCATTTCGAGAGATATTTTGTACTTATTTTAGAAAATTGTACTAATTTAATCTGTTGCCAACAGTATAAACAGCGCAAGCAATAATGTTTGCTTCAAATTAAAAATTTATTTTACACGTGACTATTATAAACAAGAAAATATAAAAAGCAGGAACTCACTGAAAATTATCATAAAAACCATATTACACGTGAATTTTAAAAGTGAAAGAATGTTGTAAAATAATAAATTCGTTAACATGCGTTAGAAGTCTTAAATAGGAGAAATTACGTCACATTTACGTCACCTTACACATTACGTAAAATGAACAAAAAATAATATTGCAAAACTATTTAAATTTAAAAATTGCGCGAGACATTTATGTAATATTTAAAGATGATATTTTCAACTATTTTTATTATGATAGCGCAAATAATATTTCATTTCTAACAAAATCATTTTCACGTGAATAGTAAAAGGAGAAAGGAAAGTTTAGAGAAAATTACGTCAGATTAAAAACGATACGTTTAAAGTGTCATTAAAAAAAAAAAAAAAAAAACTTTCTTTTCGCTTTGCTAAAAAATACCGGGAGGCAAAGACTCTATTTATTTAATTCATTTTATATTAGCTTATTTTGAAATGTCAACTGATTTTATTTAATCAGAGACGGAAACAGCCATTGTATCATTTAACAGCCGCTGATTTGGCTTTAAAATTCCCCAATCAAAGAGAAATGAATAGAAACCCGTTTATAGGGAGATCGCCACTGTTTTTAAACTTATAATTCAATCTTCCGAAATATTTTTTAAGCCGATCAAATTAGCGTGCTTTTAGAGTCTGCGGTGTCTGAACGGGGGTTGACGAGCGTAGCTCGTAGGGGGCAGCGCCCCCTAGTACTGAAAAAAGAAGTTAAAAATATCAATTACCTGTGGAGACATTTTAAATGCAAGAATGCCCATAAACTTAACATTACCGAGAGGGATTAGGAAGCTGAGTGACCAGAAGCCTTAACATAAGTTTTTATATCTTTTTTTCTGCAGGTATGACAGGCTTTTTTATTTTAAGAATGAAACATCACGCGTTAAGCATAGATAACGAAACACTTTCCAACACATTCAGAATAATGTAACAAAACGTCACTGTTTATTAAGGTAAAAGATAATCTCTAAGTAAACAATTTGGAAACGCATAACACATTTGAAAACCCAATTTTAGTAATTACCATCAAAGATTCAGTATTCAAAATCGGGAAAAATATCCGAATTCTTTTTTGCAACCCTGTATATGATCTATAAATTTGTATGTATACTACATAGTACACTGTTAAAAATTTTCCTGTGAAATTACAGAGAATCTACGGGTAATCCATTATCTTAAGTCTTGTGTAAAATTACAGAGATTATAAAACAGAGATTCTGTTAAATAACAGAGAAGTTATTTGGTAAATTTACACAAGACTCTGTAAATTAATATTGTTAAAAATACACAAGACTCTGTAAATTAACATCGTTAAAAATACGCAAGACTCTGTAAATCAATTTGTTTTTTTAATTAAAATAATTTATCTTAGTTTTTGAAATCAGCGAATTTTAGAACTTCGAAGTATCAGAGTTATTCAAGCAAATTCGAAATGCTGTGCCATTTAATTTTTTTTTTTTACACAACTTGCTGCTGGCCGGCTTGGGGTTTGAACCCGAGACCTCTGGGCAGGAGAAAAACATCTTACTGACTGCGCCATAGGAGATGTTACTGCGGTGTATACAGGATGTCCTTTACAATAAAGGGGGGGGGGGGGGAAATATATTGTACTTGTGCTTTTCAAAGATTTCGCTTCAAATATATTCGTTAGAAAATTTCTTAAACAGTTTACTTTAATTTAGTTTGGACCGAAACATAATACCTATTATTTTTTTAAAACAAATTTAATTTTTTAATCCTTTATTTACGGAATTATTTATCAAGAAATTGCTTCTTCTCAATAATTATCTTCTTTAATATCTGAAGATGTACTGGAATTTTTAAATAATAATAATGTGAAATTTAGGTGTATTTTTTCATTAAAACTGGTTAAATATATTGGTAATTATAACATTTTTTGTAAAATATTTACAAAATAATCAGATTAATTAACCAAAATTACTTTTAAGGTTATATCACAATTCTTATAAAAGCAATGTATTTAAATGTATTATGATTCTAACTAACTAAATGAATGAAAAAATAAATAAAAAAATTGAAACTCAATTTTTTTCTTTAATAATTCTAATAAAATTTTAAAAGAATTTTAAACGTGTGTACTTGAATTACAAGTTTTAACAAAGCTGAAAATATTTTTAAATAAAAACATGGAAATCCCTACAGGGAATTAGATACAAGATAAGGGAAATGTCTGTAAATCGATGACCGAGAAACTCAATCGAACGCATTTAACCGAGAACTAGTGTAAATTTACAGAGAGTCTTGACCGATAAACTCAATTGAATGCATTTAACCGAGAACTGGTGTAAATTTACAGAGAGTCTTGACCGAGAAACTCAATCGAATGCATTTAACCGAGAACTGGTGTAAATTTACAGAGAGTCTTGACCGAGAAACTCAATCGAATGCATTTAACCGAGAACTGGTGTAAATTTACAAAGAGTCTTGACGAAAAATCTCGATCGAATGCATTTAACCAAGAACTGGTGTAAATTTACAGAGAGTCTTGACCGAGAAACTCAATCGAATGCATTTAACCGAGAACTGGTGTAAATTTACAAAGAGTCTTGACGAAAAATCTCGATCGAATGCATTTAACCAAGAACTGGTGTAAATTTACAGACAGTCTTGACCGAGAAACTCGATCGAATGCATTTAACCAAGAACTAGTGTAAATTTACAGAGAGTCTCGATTTTTTTTTCTATGATTTTACAGAAATTTTTAACAGTGTAGGCTAAAACATAGTTCAGTAAGAAAACGCATAATGCAGTTGAAAATTACGCATAAGCTATTTCCTTCAAGCAACTTAATTGAACCTGAGAATTTTTGCGCAGCCTGTATATGATCTATATAATTTATACACATCAATTAATTAAACAAAAATTAGTAAAATTTAAAAAACGCTTACCACAAACGACAACGCACTCCCAGATATTACCGCTCATAGACAGAAACTGTAACTGAAATATATTGTGTGTCTCTGTATACAAACGGTATACTCAATGCACACCATATTCTACAGTAAGCCCCTTGTAGTGTCCTTTAGTGATATATATCAATTTCAATATGTTACAAATACAGTCCTCCTGACTTAATCGGGTCACGGATAATACCCCGCTCATTCGAATAGAATCCTCGGGAACCGAATTTATTCCTATTGGTTCTATGCTATTTTTCTTCGCTTAAACCAAATACCTTTTACGAACGTCCCCGCTTAATCGAATAACAACTGTGTGACCGATGTTTGAAAATAAGCGCGGAAAGCACGTTTCAGCTGAAATTTCCTTTCACTTTTTGTCATTTTTAGTTCCTTTACGCTGAAAACAAATTTTCAGTTCTTCCTACAATGATTTCGGCCGGCAGGAGTATAATGGACAGGTCAAATGATTTCCTTTTGCACTCATTCGAAAAACAGCTCGATATTTACTCCTTTAAGACTCCACTTAAACAAACCACTTTAAACGATTTTTTAAGGCAGTATAAGTAACGTAAATTAGAAGTATCAAAGTTTTGACCAAATTCAAACGAGTTGCATTGTGATGTAAACCATATAAATGTATGTACTGACATTAAATTAATACGTATTTCCTTTATATTAGCATTTGTATTTATTTTGGTTTAAGTTATTCTGTTAACGATTTATTTTGCTGCTAATGAAATACACCGTAGATGGTAATTTTGCCTTTTTATTACGCATTAAATATTACAGTTATGATTCCTCGTTTAATCAAATACCCCTCTTAATCGATTATTATTTCTGGAGCCGTCGATATTCGTTTAAACGGGGACGACTGTAGTGCAACATAATTAAAACATACCGCAAACGATTTTACCCCATAGACGGTAATGTAACGAAATTCTTTTGAGTCTCCCATTAAATGAGTCATTAATTCTACACGTTTCATTTCAACACATGGCACAATAAACTTTCATAACATATATCAATTGCATGGCGATCCGAGTATATTTACGCGAGTTAGAGCACGGACAGGCGGCAGACAAACAGAAAAACAGAATTCATAAACACTTTTAAGGGGTCTTGTACCTTTTAAACGCGTCGAAAATTAACGAAAAACTTCAAAGTTTGAATTAGTCTACCTTCAAAACCTTTTTATGTATAAACATGAAATTTTGGATATTGATTCAATAGATTGTGCTTTGTAATATACTACCAACGGAAATTTATTAACCCTTTACAGAATTTGTGTATTGTTGAAATCAAAATAGCTCTTTTTTTTACCCCATAAGTCATTGCGCGCATGATATCTTAAGAAAGTATGTATGCATTTTCATTAAATTTGGTAAATATACTAAACAAATATGTGTATTTAAAATGATCTACTTTTAAGTATTTACAATGGTAATATTTTTAGTTATCACATTTTTTATTCATTAAAAATATAATTTTTTTTATTTTTTTATTTATTTTTTTTTTTTTTTTACGAAAATATTTTTTTTATATAGTTAATGAAATAATTTTAGCCTAAGAGTAGATATATCATTTTAAACACACATATATGTTTAGTATCTTTACCGAATTTTATGCCAATCCATACATTCTTTCTCAAGATATCATGCGCGCAATGACTTATGGGGTAAAAAAAGAGCTATTTTGATTTCAACAATACACAAATTCTGTAAAGGATTAATAAATTTCTAATGGTAGCATATTACAAAGCATAATCTGTTGAATCAATAACCGAAATTTCATGTTTATACATAAGAAGGCTTTAAAGATAGACTAATTCAAACTTTGAAGCTTTTCGTTAATTTTCGACGCGTTTAAAAGGTACAAGACCCCTTAAGGGAGCTGGTCACTCAGCTACTTTCCGATTCCCCCTCACTAATGTAAAGTCTATGGTCATTGGATGCATTCGTATATTTAAAATATCTCCTCGGGAAATTAATATTTTTAACTTCTATTTTTTGTGTACGCGTTCTAAAAGATGTCTCTTTTTTTTCTTAGTTCTCAAAATATTTCTAAAGTACTTAATTTTATAGGAAGTGTTAAAATCTTACTCACAGTTCGCCCGCTTTTAACGTATAAAATATTAAATTCAGCATAAATTTAAAAATATTTTGGAAACTAGGAAAAAAAAGAGATATCCTTTAAGAAGAGTACACAGAAGAAAGATGTTAAAAATATGAATTTCCAGAGGAGATATTTAAAATATACGAATGCATCAAAAGTCCATAGACTTAACATTACGGAGGAGAATCCGAAGCTGAGTGACCAGCACCCCCTTAAGCCATGTTGGAAAGCGTTAAAAAACATAAACATAAATTATACATAAAGAAAAAGAAAAGAAAAACGTATCTAAAGAGAAGTGTCGTGGTACAGGTGTCCCACAAGTAGTTTTACAGGGTTAAGAATAGTGCATTTTAAAACTATACAGTAAATTCTGTCTAAGGCGGACTCTATATAAGCCGGAAATCTGTCTACCGCGGAAATTTTTTCAAGTCCCGGCGAACTCATAGAAAATAACATTAATTCTTGCTGCATAAGCCGGAATCTGTCTATCGCGGAAACGGAAAGGGTTTTAAGGTCCCATCGAAACCAAAATTTTGCATAAGGCGGAAAAAAGGATACTTTTAAAATGAAAGGTATTTCGTTTATAAAACTTTAAAATTGATATATATTCGTCAAATACTCAATGTCGAGCATAAAAATTAAATTTCTTTAAAAGAGCTAATTCAAAAGAACAGAAACTGTTTAAATTTTAAGGAATTCTTGCTTATGCCATTTTTTCCTATATAAATATGCATTTAAAAGTTATTATTACTAGTAGAATGCACATTTATATAAATATGTATTGTCTAAAGTACAATATATTATGCTTTAAGGTTGTACTCAAATTCAAAGTGAAAACTTTCTGTCTCATTCCCGAAATTATTATTATAATTTTTTTTTCTTTTTTGTGTGTGTGTGTGTGTGTGTGTGTGTAAACTTCAAATTTGTAGGAAGAAATTGAATAGCGTTTCTAATTTATTTATAAAGACAAAGGATCTTCCAGAATTTCAGTTTTCAACAGATTTTCGAGTCAGGACAATCAATGAAAGATCGTCATCTGCTAGCAACTCATTATAACTCAAGATCCAATCTTTTTATCGAATACATAAAACGCTATTCGATTGACGTATGCTTCATTCCAATAAATCATGCTCTTTTGCATAAGCCGGAATATTGTCTACCACGGAAAATTTTCTCAGTCCCGACCGATTCCGCCTTAGACAAAGTTTACTGTATTTCTAAATGCTTCATGAAAATTCTATATCCTTCTAAATTACATTTCAGTTAAAGTTCGTCTTGTATAAAAATGTACATTTATATATTTGTTTATATATATATATATAGATATATATATTAATTTATAATAAAATTGCAGATATATCTTGTGCACTATGATTTGCTAGATTACAATAGCATATGAATTTGATAGTTTTATTTGTCTTTTACCTTTTTCTTTCCAACTACATATCACTTTTTTTCTTCTTTCGTAAATAAAAGTACTGAAATACTGAAGAAACTTGAAAGGAATTGGTAGAATAGTAATTCGCATGGAATATTTTTAAAAATGAATAATACATCAAATTTTAAAACCGTTCTATTCAGGTGCCAGAGAGACTACTGTGAAGACACCATTGTGCTCTTTTGGGAAAAGTCATCATGTGACTTTAATGTGACATTATTTGGTGACTTATCACAATGCAGCGTTCACGATGGCTTTGAAATTGAGTCTACAAATGACAGTCACAGGAGAGTCACAATGTAACTACATTGTAAAGTCACATAGTGACTCGTCATAAAGCAGCAGTCACATTGACTTCTCAGTGGAGTCACATATAGTGATCATTTGAGACTCATAATGAGATGTATGGAATTTCCTATTTTTTTGCTTCACTGTAGTGACTGTGACACTTATGACCACGTGTGACCTGAATGAGATGTTATATGGGCTAACTGTGTTGTAGAGATAGTAATTACTCGAATTATATTATTTCCTTTTGAGTGTTCGCGTATTTGAAAATTAGTATTTTGTGACTTTTCCTTAATTTTTGATAACCAGTGTATTTAAAATGCTAGATTGGTTAGTTTAACGCCTAATCGAATTTTAAGTCAAACACTGAATTTGTAACCCTTTTTCAAAATTAAAATTGTATTCATTTTACTAATTTTCAAAATTTACCATTCCTTTACAAACTCTCGTGAAAGCAAAATAAATATTTAAATCTCTGCTGAAATCATCTGTTATTTATAAAACTTTATGTCAGTTTTAATCAAAGTCTACTACTTATTTAAACGCGGTCGAAAAAAGAATATGCATTTAAACTTCTGCCTAGGTCATCTGTGTTTCTAAAAAATATATTTCTGTTAACACGCAAAGATAAATAAATAAGAAGAAATTATACACTTAAATCGCATGGTGATATGAAAAGCTTTTAATATTATCAATGGAAGACTGTGTTAGTTCTGTTGAATTATATATAAAGTCTCACTATTTACTAATTGTATGTACATGTAATATTCACTTTTTTGCGTTAATTTAAATATTTAGTTTAAATCATAATATACAGGGTGTTCATAAAAGAATCTTCCAGTTTCAATGGTATGTTATAACACTTTAATTTAGACTACTTACAACAAATCATACATGGAATTGAAGGCAAACTATCCTAGTTTATCTTACAAATGTTCATTATGTGCACCTTTAGTTATACGGCACACATCCCACCTAAACTCCAATTCTTCCCACACTTTGGTTAACAAGTCCAGAGTAATAGAAGCAATAACCTCTATAATTCTGTGTGTTTTTGCGCCATGGGGGATCACAATTAAACTTTAACCGAAACGCATGTTGAACAGAAATTACAGATTCTCTCTTAACAAATTGCAGAACATAAAACGTTTTACGCTCAGCAGTCGCCATTTTGCGTATGTGGAACTGCAAGCGAGTCAATAACAAAGCAATACTCGCCACAGGTACAAAACAACAAGATCAAAATGTTAAGTAACTGGATTAGATAAGTTCACATCTAAGCAATAGGCACGGCCAATAGGACGAAGATCTAGGCTCTCGTTAGATTTATTGCCGCTACACGGCGAATAGGTGATCACCGCCTCGATACCAGGTATGAAACCCGTTCAGCTGGGACGAGCCGGCAGGTAGGGTCTGGTCATCGGTTAGAAAGAAAGAAGGAAAGCAGTACTCGCGCATATGCTTATCTCAAACTGTTTGAGTTACTTTTTATTTATGACCTTGAACCAGTACTTTACAACACTTAATGTTGATAGTGTTAAAATTTATAACTGGGACACTCTTTTATCGACACCTTGTATTTAGTGCGGTCAGCATAAAGTATTACAAATATTTTGTAAAATATTTTGCAAATACGCTCAACTCAACTCCATGCAACATCAAAATTAAAATTTTATAATTTCTGATGGTAAAACAAAATATGGTATTTCACCATTTAAAGTCAGGACAAGAGAACTTCTTGCAAGCAAATCCGACCTAATTTTTGCTTATATAGCTTACTGTACTGATTATGAACTATGAAAAAAATAATTAAAATGTAATGTTTTTCTGTTTAATTTTAAATAAAAAATTTTGTTTAAAATAAAAATAATAAATATGGTGCAATATTATTGTCTATCCAGTTATTAATTCTTTAACAACTATAGGAAGGCGGAAATATTTTGAAATATTGTCCCTACTTATTTTCCAATTTAAAAAATACTATGTACTTCTCGCTGTAATCTTAGTATTGATTTTGAATATTTTTTTTCTAGCAACTCTTTCATATTTTATTAACGCTATTTCTACCGTTGTCAAATGACACCTTTTAAAACACTTCAATTTATGGTTTTTCATTTGCAATTTTTAGATTGAAACTATTAAATATAATTTTTAACATTGAAGACTTTCCTTATGCTTATTACATTCAAAAACTACGAGCAAAATAAACATAAATCAAAACTTTAAAAAGGTGTGATTTGACACCTGTAGAAATAATGTTAAACATTAATAAAACTGAAAAATTTAAAGGTCTTTGGTCCCAGTCTTTCAGGATTACTATCTAAATCTGATTTACGTATCTGTACAATCATTAGTGAGAATATTATTTACGATATTTATAATAATACTTTTAACGTGACAAAATAATAATTGTATATAGGATGTTAAAAAAGACCTGAGATATATCAATAAAAATTTTGCATTGAGTTTCAACTCTTTAAAAATACAAATTCCTTTAATTTAATCATAACTTTTTTTAAAGAGATAGATTTCACTCAGTCATAAACTGGGGCAAAATCGAGTCATCTTAGTAAAATATAAATTTATCAATACATAGCACAGTTTTATCATGGTGACACTAAAAAGGATCATACAATTGTATTAGAGTATATGCTTCGGCATAATGCATGAATGGTTAGAAATGTTCAGTAGTTGACAAACCAATAACATAAATTTGTAAAAACTTAAAACTGACATATGAACAAGAAAGGTAAAGAAGATCTTTTTGTTCATAACTAGCTATATGTCCATATTTGTTAAACAATTCTTGTAAAATGAAATTATTAAAATAAATAGGTTTTCCTTTCATTTTTGCTGAGAATCTCTGCGTTTTATGAATTTCATTCTACCTCCATGCTCTTTGCAAGTTTAACATCTTCACCTTTGTGGAAACATTACCAGGAATGTTTAAAACATACAAACTGATATATTAAGAGAAAACATAACATTCCTGGTAATGTTTCCACAAAGGTGAATACAAAAGAGGGTGGTGTAAAAGAAAATACATAAAACGCGGAGATTCACAACAAAAATGAAGGAAAAATCCCTATTTTAATAATTTCATTTTACAAGAATTGTTTTAACAAATATGGATATATAGCTAGTTATGAACAGAAAGACTTTTTTTACTTTTGTTGGTCATCTGTAATCTTTTAAGTTCTCACAAATTCATATTTGTGGTGCGTCAATCTAAACATTCAGGTATTCTGCCAAAGCTTATACTCTAATGTAGTTGTATAATCATTTTTAGTGTCAACATAATAAAGCCGTGTTATGCTGAGCATTGGAATAATTTGTACATTCCTAAGATACTATAGAGATTCATATATCACATACCCTCAATACAATTATATGTGTTTTGTAGTCGATGCTTTAACAAATTATCATTATTAGTGCAAACTTGAGCTTTATATTCGTAATGATTTTAAATTATTCAAATTTATTTTCATAGAACGGTTTCACTCCAGTTTGTGTCTCAAAAATGATTAAATGAAATCTTTCACAAAAAAGTAATAATTAATAACTTAAATAAATTATCTGTTTAAAAATATAAGTGTTTTATGCATTTGCCAGTCTATGCTTTAGTATATATTCATTGTTAAAGAAGAAAAATAATAATTTATTGAAACTTGGTTTAAAGGTAGGACAAAGCAGGACTTTTAAGAAACTTTGATTAAATACTTAAATGAAAATGTCTATTTTGCTTACTATTATTTTTACGCGGTTAGACAAAACAGCATCATATTTGTGATTTATTTGTACTTTTTATAGCTTGCAAAACACTTCCTCAACATTACTTGTAATATGCTTGACTAATTTATTTGCACTAGGGATTTCTATACTTCCTCGAATGTTTCGAAAATCAGTGTAGCGTTAATGAGTTTTTGTAGCAGGATATGGTTTGTTTTGGCACCAAAATTCAGTTCCAAGAGGTGACAGGGATATTTCATTTAATACTTAGAATGACTTTTAACAGGTGAAATAATTATACCAATTAGTGCTTTATTAGCGAAATCCCGTTCACTCTTTTAATAAGTGTTATGTAATGCAGAGACATGGTGAGGAGGTTTCAGCTTAGGAGATATCACAAAAATTAGGGTCTATTTACAGTCACGATATATACATTTTCTTTGCCGAGTCTAACACCCTGTTCGCACTAGGTGATTAAAGTTAACTCAGACATCCCCACCTCAACTTAGAGCTCATATAATACAGGCTGAATCACCTCCACCATTTATTAGACCGGGAAAAAACCAAGCTAAAACGAGTTTGTCTTAGTACAATGAAGGACAGCGAGTGACAGTGTTAGTGAGGTAAACTAATGCTGAGCCGGACCCCAATATAGTGGTTATTTTAGACAACCACTCAAGAAAAAGACAAGACTCAACCACTGAGTTCACTGACTCAACAACTGAGTACCAGAAATTCAAGTAGTGAGTAGAAATATTCTATGGCTACATACAGCTTTCTACCATTCACTCTGATTCGCTGTTGAGGTTCCTTTAACTTATGCGCATGTCCACACTTCTAATTTGTTCAGATCCTAAGCATAGTGAGGTTCAGATGAATCAACTTCTAGGATGACAGAAAAGAAAGGACATATTAACATTCCCCTGTGGAAAGTTTTGACCCCGCAAACGAATCCTTTCTCCCTCTCCTGCATTCGCCAAATGGAGGACATTCCATCTACGTTTTGATAACGTGGTCAAGGTAAAAATTTCTAGCGTAAAGAAGGGAAGGCTCCATAAACGTGTAATGCAAATCCCCGCTAGCCAATGAAAGAGTTCATGAGACGAAGCAGTAGTAGCTTTCCTTCTTATCAGTTACAAGTTCCTTGAGTAAATTACCTGTATCACGTGACTTTTTTCAGCCTCGAACCCCTATTTGGAATATTCTCCATTTGACCATGACTGATAGCAGTCCAATCAGCAGTCTGCAAGACGCGGTCAAATATGGCGGACACAGGAGGGGGGTGGGAACGGCTTCAAGAGACGTCATATATGATTACTCGAGGCTAATGAGAAAGACAGGTATGGAGGCGCATTCCACGTATCATTTTTTACGGACCGCCGGAGTCACATGATGCTCGAATGCACCAATAAAGGTGTGCGAAAAGAGCATCACGTCACTCTAGCGGTCTGTAAAAAAAGACACGTGGGATACACCGCGGTAGCCTGTCTTTTTCGTTAGCCTCGTGATTGGATCATCTATTGGATCATCATCTATTATGGTCATCTATTGAATCCTCACTTGTTAACTTAGGAGAGTTTTGAAATGCGAACAGGCTTTTCTAATTCCGTACATACCATCTTAAAAATTCGTGCTAAGTTAACATGTCATATGTTTACTAAGAAATATACGCTTTCAATAATGTAGCATATTTATCTATAAAATTTTGAATTCACATTTTCTTAATGTCCCTCAAAAAACAGAATTCATGAAAGGGAAATCTTTACACACCGAATCCCTGCAAAAAACTTTGTTAAAATGTTATGAATTTTTAAAAAGGCGTAGCATTTTTGTGAATCTTTCCGGTACATTTTTCCGATACAGAAACTAAAATTATTGTAATAAAACGTTATAAAATGCAGGTTTATTTAAATACAAATTTTCTTCCAACACAAACATAATATTTAGGAATATATTTAATGCATATTGATAAAAATTAACCATTCATACACAAAAGAGTTGTTTGGTTCCATATATAAGTTAATGTAAGGCACAACTTTTATAACAAAAATGAATTTAAATGGTTTATTATCTAACGTTATAAGAAACTGGAAACGAAAAATTAAGCTTTTTTATTTGTGCATTTTTGCTAATCTGATTTCTAAATAATGTATATTTTGTAATATAGCTATATTACTACTCGTATAATGTCAATATTAAAACGACAAATATAATGCAAACGATAAACAAACGATATTTACTTTTTCTTAAATTCGTGCAATAGAATTTACTTATTTATTTCCTGATAATCTAAAATAAATAAATAAATAAATCAGGAAAATTGCGTCGAGAGTACCTTATTTTACACAAATAGAAAACTTTAATTGAAAGAACATATTCGCCACTGTCAAACACACGTTTTCGTAAATGTGTGATTTTTAAATTTATATTTAGTATATTAATATGGCGTGAAAAGAAATATATTTACATACCGTGCAATTTCTAAGATAAATCAAATACTCCCAGCTCTCTGATATTTTAAACATTACTTTTAAAATGGTAAATTTAAATTAATTTTCATAAAAGTTAATTTAGTATTTTAAAAATAAATTTCCTAAATAATTAATAAATTTAATTATTGATATCTTTTCTACTATTTACAAAACGAAAAATGTAATTTTTGATCAATATTACTAAATAATTAGTTTTAACATGTAAAATCCAATAATTTAAAATCTTCGTATATTTCATTATTATTAATAAAAAAATTATTTCAATTTCTTTTCCAAAATTAAAATATCACTTTTCTTTAATAACATTACATAAACTATATGAACATTTTAAAATCAATAATTTAAAATTTTATTAAATACATTAACATTTCATAATCAATCACAAACAACAATTCTTGAAAATATTTATAACAAACTTAACATAATTTTTTATTTTATTTAAATGATTAAATAATTAGTACTGCTAATTTTAACTCAATTAATAATTTTCAAAACTAGCATAACATTATTAACATAACTAATGTAAGTAAATCTCGAAAGCGTTCATTGCAATTACAATACAAAGAGCACCATATTTGTTAAAAATATTAAGTAATCAATAGTATATATATGTATATAATAATTTTTAAATGAGTATAAAATTTACTGAGCTGTATTTATACAATAGATTCCTTTATTTTGGAAGTTGACTATATCTACTAATAATAACAATATGGTAAAATCGAGTTTATTATGTTTATTTTGTTGCTTTTTATAAATGAAAGAAATTTGCAGCTTCTATTTTAAAGCATGTAAGTGAAGAACTGTGAATATGTTTTTCATCTACAGTTCTATGAACATGATACATAAAATAAAGATGGTTAAAGTATTAAAGGGTTTTAAAAATTTGTCAAAGACAGAAAAAAAAAATACATTAGAAATATAGGGTTTTAACTAAAGATCAACCGAAATTGAAACCGAAATCGAATTTTGGTAATCTTCCTATTTTCGGCCGAAAACGAAAATGTTCGAAATTTTTTTTAAATAATTAATGCGTACATAAATATACATGGTTATTAATTAATTGTACATGTTTTTTAAATATACAAAATTATTAATTAGTTATGCGTACGGCCCAAGTTAGCTCTCTGTGCCTCTGATCAAAACTTTTTATTTTCATATAAAATAAAATGCAAATAATTCACAAACAACATAGACTGATTTTCTAATTATACGAATTTCATCTAATTAAAAACTGTTTTAGGTATACATACCTTAATATTAGCTTTTATAATGATTTTTGAAATGATCATCTGTTATACTAGAACTTTCTCAAAGAGTAAACAAAACACTTCCGCGGTTTAAACTGAAAATTTTCTATTGCTCTTAATTCTGTAGCTTTTAATGAGGACGTGAAAAGCGTCTTCAAAGTTTAATCATGTATTCATTACTTGCTTTATAATTTGCATTCACGTCTGGATGACTGTTAATAATAAATAGTTCATAGCAATAAATAAAGAGTGTCTCATCTGAGCCGATACAGCTCAAATCAATGAGTATCGTTGAAAACTTCCGAAAGAAGAAACAAGATTTTTGAATACAGATAGTTTCGGACGACTTTTGCAGCTGCTGAATTTTCAACAGCATTTTCGCCGAAAACGAATTTTTACAAAACTCTGATTTTGGGCCGAAAAGAAATTGAATTTTCGGTCGATCTTTAGTTTTTAACAACTTTATTTTAGTAAAAATCACAAATATTTGATGTCCAAGCGGAAAAAGAATTTTAATAACTTTATAAATGATGAAGACATCGTAATGATATCAGCAACAGACTTAGTTTTTCTTTCTATATAATTTGATGGCTTTCCTTATAATTTTAAATAAATCATCATTGTTATTAGATTATAACAGTTCATTGTTGTGATATGTCTTTATAAATTGTAACAGAACATATTCTGTAATTAAATAAAAAGACATATTTATTTTGTACACATTTAAAATTAATACATGAGTAAGATATAAATGTAAATTGTTTTCATAACTTACACACTCTTAATTTACATATATATTAAAATCTACATGTGTATATGCATACACATAATTACTTACAGAACTGCAATTATTTTCATACTTTACATTTATCATTTATTATCACATTTTTCGTATATCGTATCTTGCTATGAAATGCATGAAAAAAAGTTACGTTTCATGTTTTAAATATTTTAATCACATATATAAAAAAATAATTTAAATATTATATTAATAAATGGCTTCTGATTTATATTAATATTAGTATGTTGAAGATAATTTTTCCCTTATTCAGTCACATTATTCAGTATTATTTCAATTGAAGTTTTTTTCTTTTCTTTTTAACTTAGAAATGCAAAAACTGTGCTCCAATGCATGCAAAAGTAATTCATTTAATGAAGTTGTTTTTAAATTAAACATTTTAGTTATCTGTCATGAAAATGCTTAAATATTTCAAGACATAAAAACAAACCTACCAATATTTCAAAATAAATGATCTGTAAAACAGTAAAAAAATTTGTGATAGAATAGACATTTTAAACTTTGATGAATTTAAAACAACTTATTTACCAAGAAATAGGTTACTTACGTATTATCCGAGCCGGATAGATAAATCGCCAAAAATAGTGGTCAAGCGCCAAATTTTTATCTTTGGCAATAGCCAATCGTGTTCAAAATGGTAATTTAATGTGTATTTAATAAATACATAAATTTTTCAAAAATAATAAATAGTATGAAATTAAATTAAAATAATACAAACCAGTAATTTAGTATACATTTATTAAATACATAATATCAAATTGGCAGGTTTTATCAAAAATGATATTAACGATGATAGTGTTATTTCCTGCGATTTTTTATCTCTATACCCACCCTAATGAATATAAAATAAATATACTGTATCAAGGAATACAATATATTATACCTATAGCTATGTTATGTCATATATTATAGTTATATGTATACAGGGTTTATCAGTAATGATTGTTTCAGTTTGTTGGGGAGGGTAGAAAATAGCAAACGAAGACAATTTCACACAAGAAAGTAAGGGCGCAAGCATAGAGAAGAGATGGGGGTGGAGCGTGGTTTCCGTAGAGAATTCCGTTGAAAAGCGGCATCAACATGACCGGCCCTACTCATGTAAAGATTTCCAGATTTCGCTCGTTATCGCTTGCTTGGCAATTTGAAAATTGTTGCCGGTCGTGAAAAAATATATATAAAAATACTCAGCATCCACATTATGCATGTGAAGTAGTGCAAAAATATAAACGAAGTAAAACAAAGCAACTTAAAATCTGTTTCAAATTAGTAAAAGAAGATTCTCACTTTAATTTAACGATACGGTAATTTGTTTATTTTCCTTTCGCAAACATATGCTAGCCCTTGGCGGTAAAAGTCACGTGACTATTATAAACACGTGACTATTATGTTGGTTCCACTTTAGGATTACCAAAGCACTCTTCACCCCTATCTTTTCTTTATGGGCGCAAACGAACACATGACTTTGTAGAGGGCGCTGTGTATCCAGGGCCTGTTTACGGAATAGGCCCGTGAAGCCCGTGCTTACCCACTGAAATACAAAAGGGCCCCTAATTTTACTTTTCAAAACTAATTTTTAGAAAAAAGAAACTCAATCACTGTAAAAAATACATTTTTTTTCTTATGAAACTTTTTTTTCTTACTACATGGCAATTTGCAAATTACAAAATTATTTTGAAGTTCACATATTCTCAACTATACTTCCATATTTGTCATTTACAAAATAAATTAGTTATTTACAAATAAACATATAATAAAATAATTTTATATAGGTAGTTTTAGTTTAATTAAAAATGTTATTTACTCTAAACTTTGATGGTAAAATTTCAAATTATTCAAGCATACGAAAATGAGATTTAGTAAATAAAAAAGCAATTTGTAGAGTAATAGATGGCCCCCTGTGTGACTTCGGGCTTCCCCTATTCCTAAGTGTTAAACGAGCCCTGTGTGTATCCACAATTTCTGCTCACGCGCAAAGCTCTCTGACAAGTTCAGCCGGTCGCTATTTGACAAAATGACTTTGCAGAAATAACATGACTCAATATAGGTTAAATGAATATGGAGATATGCATCTAATTTACGGTGCGATAGGGGAAAGTGGTCGGAGAGCTTGGCAAATGAATGCAGAAAGTTGTAAGATACCTTCCTCGATTCGAATCTTCGTCTCGATCGGTTGCCTCCTCTATTATGACAGATACTGGTAACCGATCCAGTTTCGCACAGTTGTTGATGAATACGTGCAAATTTTTTATTCTGAGGTTTGCGCCAGTTAGAATAGCGTTCTGCATGCTTTTGCGTAGCTCTCCGGCCACTTTACCGTATCGCAGCGTATATTAGATGCATAGCTGCATATTCATTTAAGATATAATGACTCAATGTTACTTCTGAAAAGTGACCATGTCGAATGACTTACAGATGGACTTGTTAGAACGCTTTGCGCGTAGGCAGAAATTATGGATACACAGCGAACTCTACAACGTCATGCGTTCGTTTGCACCCGTACTTTCCTTAACGTCAACAATCAACGTCAAACCATTATTTGCTAACATTTATATAACTAACCAATTATATAACTAACATTTCCATTATTAAAAGATATTATGTATGATTTTTCGACGTCGAAATTGAGATATAAACAATTAACATGAAACAATGGAACAAACTGTATGATTTTAAAAGGCAATTTTTCATTTTTAAATTTTTTTAATAATCTTTAAAGTTTTGGAACAAAGTAACCCGTGCCAGAGGCTGCTTTAGTCCATTCACTTAGTTTCATATAAATTAAATACATTTCATATGTTGGATTATTGAAACCCTCTTGCAATATGATCTGCTAATGGATTAACACTGCAAACTCGATAAACAAATGTTGTTGTTTTTTTTTAACATTTAAACACAATAAACCAATTGTAAATCATACGAATTGAATATTTCCAACTGAGCGAAAAAATGCCCAGGCTGGGAATCGAACCCAGAACCTTGGCTTACAAGGCCAATGCTTTTCCGTTTAAGCTAACTGGGCCGACAACCAGCCAGCATATTTCGCTCAGATAACCTTATTGGTAGAACACTATAATAACACTTTTAATATTGTTCTGGGTTCGATTCCCAGCCTGGGCATTTTTTCGCTCAGTTGGAAATATTCAATTCGTATGATAACTTTAACAATCAGTTTGATTGTGTTAAAATAATAGTTCAATTGTAAATATTAAAGACATGAGAAACAGTTTTCGTCATGTTATTCTCAGCAACTGGAACAAAAACAATTAATGTAATGTTTTGCTACAGTAACATTTGAAAAAAAAGTTACTTAAAACATTTTTGAAAGATATTTAGTTGTATAAAAGGCATTTCTAGGTAAATGGGACTACTTCGGACTAAACCAGGCCTGGCACAAAGTAGTCCCGAAAAACTAGTTTTCATGTTAGCTTTACGAAAACGTAAACATTTCCTGTCAAAATAAAAAATTAAATGGAAAACTATGATCACACATGGGTTGCAGGTTAGTAAAGGTAATTTTTGACACTTACCTTATTTGAAGCTCTTATCCAGATTGTTTCACTATAGAAAGTTTCGAGAGTTAAAATCTACACACGAAAACAGTTGTTTACAAACACATCCAGTGTTGTAACTAACAAATATTAACTCTTTTTTTACACTCTATTATTATAACTCTTGTATTGTTTGTTCAATACAAAGTTAATACGATAGATAAACACTTTTAATGGATACTACTTTTAATAATACTGTTAATAGATAAACACTTTTTTTACGTGATGGACCAAAGTAACGCCACAAGGACCAAAGGTCGATGGTGTGTGAAATTGTCTTCGTTTTCTATTTTCTACCTCCCCACCAAACTTGAACGATCATTCCTGATACACCCTGTATAAATACTTCGAATATTATCTTTAACTAGATAGTACCTGTCAAGATTTGACGGTAAATAACTTGAAAACTTCAATGTTTTAATAGAAAAAATCTTGAATTTTTAATTGGTTGTTTTTTAATTAACCATTGAAATTGTGACAAATTTTTATATTGCAAAATTGATTCCCATTTCTTTAAGACGATAGATGATGCTGTCAGCAAAACCTATTCAATGAAGTCAAATAATTTTAAGTTTATAATTTGCAACCAATTTCGCTTGCTTTTTTATCAAAAATTTAACTGAAAATATTGGGTAGAGTATTTATTTTTACATACTACGGTCTCATTTTTTTTTTTCGAATAAAAAACAATATTTTTTTTTATTTTTTTTTTAAACTACATGAGCATTAAAAGCTGTCATGAATTTTATTTTTATCTGTCTCATTCCACAAAACCCTAAATTTGAAACTTGGCACAGCTAACAATGTACTATAATATATATTTTTTTACTTGATTTTTTTTTTTACATTTTTACAATTTCATTTAAATATTAAACCATGGTTATCAAGGTAATTTCTTTTATAGTTCTTATATGAATATTTTTCTTTCTTTCCCTTTTATCTTTTAAGTAAAAGAAAGGCAAACTTTTCCTTCTGACACACACACACACACACACATCTATATATTCTTGAAAATGTGCTGAAAATATAACAAATATTGTAGATCAGCTCAATTTATTTAATTGATAATTACATGCAAATTACTTTAGTTTAAATATTTTAATATTAAATTATCATTATTATTTCTTTTAATATTGTTCAGTATTAAATTTCATTAATTATAAAGCAAACAAATAATACTAATAATAAAATAAAAATTATATAACTTCTCCTCCTAATAAAATAATGTCATTATTGAAATAAATTATTGTTTAAAATATCACAGAAGACTTTTTGCCGGACCTTGGATTTGAACCTGCGTCCTCTACAAAAATTCGGAGCTTTAAACTGGTGCCTTAGTCCTCCCCGCCACCAGGAACTCATTCTACTTTCCTCGAAATTGAAGAAGTCCGAAAAAGAATTTTGGCGTATGCGCATATGCCCGAAAAATCGATACTTACATAAATAACTTTGTGTTTTAATATATATGATATGGAAACTAAACTACATAATATTAACTATGCATTTAAAATGAAGAAAGCAAAAAAATAAGGTTTTCAGTAAATTAATATTTTCGGCGCCTATGTTTGCTCACTGAATATGACCTGACCCGGACAATACATAAGTACCAGAAACAGACTGCAAAACTTTCAAATTCTGTTTATACTAGTTAACCATCACAGTTCCGTCAAGCTTTCAGTAAATTATTGTCTTTTTACAAGCAATTCATCTTCTAATTTACAGCTATTTTTTTCCCTTGAGCTCAAAGAAACTACTAAAGCCACGAATGTATCTATACTTTCATGTAAAACATGATCCATCAAATAGGTTTAGAAAGCCATTACCTGAAAATAACTCTGTAGGAGTAAATATGTAAGCTAATATCCACATACACGTAATATAGTTCGACTGAATTTATAATAGAAAACGTGAAAGATGTGAGTATATATTAAAGCTGGTGCAAGACATAAAATAAACACTTTATATTAAAATCTGTACAGTAAACTACAATTGTTTATAAGAAGCTAGAGACTATTATCTTGTATATCGCTGATTATTTGTGTATGTATTGTGTCCAGCAAAGTGTATTTTCAGTAAATATTCAGATATGATGGACCAAAATATATTTATTAAACTGATATATGAGAGATTAATAATGGAAATGAATTTTATTAATCATCACAGAAGTTAACCAATTCATAGTTTCAAGAGTTTGCAATCATCCTTTTTAGCTTTTTGAGTAATACATATTATAAATTGTGTATTAATTCCCACATGGCGATTACTATTATTAGTAATTTAAAACAAATCGGCCGATTAATTTGGTGTAACATTAACTTTAAATATTAGAATTAAAATGTGCTATTAATGTTTGAATTTTTTATTTAAGTAACAGATAATTATTAAATTTAATATTCAATAATATATAACAGCACTAAATTCGTTAAAATATTTTTTTCACAATATATATTGCTGCTGCTCTTCTAAAGTCTTTAAGCTTTAAAGTATAATATTTTTCCAATAGGTTAATAGTTTTTCAAAGAAATATTCCTAATTACATTTAGTCTTTATTTTTGTATTTTATTTAGTTTTAATTAGTAATAATTTCTTTATGATTAATTTTTACTAACTAAGCAACTTGACTGTTCTTCCGTTGCTAACTGTAGTGCAACTGTTGGATTCATACATTAGTTCTTCTTAAATATTGTAAATACAATCCTTTTTTTAAAATTATTATTAGATTTTCTTTTAATTTTTCATATGTTTTTAATTTTATATAATATTCTTCATTTTTTTCCAAAAATGCAATGCATTATATCGTCAGTAATAGACTATCTGCTAGTCTATTATATGAAATAATGCATTTATGCGACAATGGGTGTTCTTGACAATTGATGATTAAACACTCACTTATCCCTGTGTTTTTCATTTTTCATCATCATATTCCATTTCTGTTTCAATTTATTATTATTTTTTTCTTATTTTAATTTTTGTTTGGCATAATCTATCTTTAAAAATTTTATGACTTTTAATATATTGATATTTCTTGATAAGTATTATTTATTAAGAATTTTTCCATCTATATTTATACATATATTACTATAACAGTTAGTGTAAAGTATTATTACACGCCATATTTAAATAAGGGATTAGGTCATTTTTGTCATAGAAACTAGTAAGCTGTTTTTATTATTATTATTATCATTCTAAGGTATATACAACACACAACAGACATACACACACGTACACACACATATATATATTCCCTGAAAACTATTTTTAAATAACATATTTTTATCACCACAAAACTTTATTAAGTGCTTGTATGACGAGTAATATTTAAAAAATGAAATGGTTATTAAAATTTAAAAAAAAGTCTGCTCTTTAATTAATTTAACCACAATTAAAAATGTCTCTTTTTATTTCCTTTATAAGTAAAGACGAAACTGAGACTTTAAAAAATATGTCATGTGATGTTTAGTATATAAGAGTTCATTGTTTAACCCTTTCAGTACCAACATTTAAAATACTGATATAAAAATTATGAAGGTTTCACACATTGTTAATAATGCTCCAAAAAAGCTAAAAAAAGATCTAATAAAAAATTCCCGACGATTTTGTTCTTGTTGTTTTTACAGATTTATCAAACGTCATGAACACGCATTTTAAGAAAATTATAATTACTTAGAATTATCACAATGAGTTTAAGGGGACGATGGAAGTTTAAAAAAGATTATTTTAATTTTCACAATAGAGTTTTGAAATGTTGTGCAAATATATATTTCACCATCAGTATACAGAACACCTTGAAAGAAATTTCCAATCTTATTGTAATTTTAAGATTTTAAAAAAAAATCAAAATTTTAAAACGAAATTTTTAAATGCTCCTTGCGTCTTAATTTTTTAGATATTTCCTCAATTTTGGATTTTAATCACGTAAAACTCTATTACAAACAAATCTGTGTATCGTTTTTTTAATCTCTTAAATTGTTAATGTTTTAGAGATATTTTTCTGAATTCCATATCGATTTTCATCAAATTCAGCCGTATAATAAGTTAAAAACCAAATTTAATTGTCTTAATAAAGTTGAATTTTAAAATGCATACACAGTTTCTTTTTCAGCAATATCACGATTCTACCTTATCAATTTTCTGAATTTTGATCAAAAATTAAGTAGCAAGGAATATTTCAAGAATGAAAAAAAGCTTAAACATCAGTATTGAGAAAAACAGATTAAAAGTATATTAAAAGGCCAAAAAATTGTTTGTGAACAAAATTAAAACAGTTGTAACTTTGCATAAAAAAGTCGCGATGACGTAGTACAAATTGGGGAGTAATAATACACACAAAAAGAAATGTCGATTTTGGAGTCAATTTTTTGCTCAAATAAAGGTTCACGGTCACCTTAAATCAAGGTTTCAAGTTTATTTAGCAAAATTAAAAATGTATTTAGCTGCTTAAGATATTAAAATATACCAAATTTAGAGGATTTTTAGAAAGCTTAGCTCGACGAGATCATCCGTCTTGATTTAAAAATTTCTTAATGACATTTCGAATTCATAAAAATTTCTCTCATCTGTTGGTTTTATTTCTAAATACTTGTGTTTTTGGTAAGGAAATGATTAAAAATGCACAAGAAATTTGTAAAATTCTTTTAAACTAAATTAAACGTACTCATTTCAAATGCTAAAAGGTGTAAATTAAAACTTTAAAACCAGTTAAAAAATGATTATTTCGACTGTTGACATGTTTCGACTCACCCCGAGTCATTTTCAAAACCAATAAATTTAAGTATTCTAAATTTGTACGGTGTATGAAACGCCATCATTCAGCTTTCCACGTATTCTTTCATACCATGCACGTTATTTTTTATTTTTTTAATTTGGATGTTTATTACCCGACTGCCAAGAAGGGTTATGTGTTTCACGCGTATGTGGATTTCTTTATACGCTACTCGGAACATACCAACGGCTGGATGGATTTTAATCAATGAGGTCTCTATCGATTCGTCTTAACCGTCCGATGGTTATAAGGTTAGGTTTTGTTTTTATAAATTAAAAATGGTGGCCGTAAAATTCAAAATTGAGGTAGAGACTAAACATTTTTTTTTTTACGCACGCTATATTGAATGGCATATCATTGGATAGGTCTTTCAAAATGAAGACGATGTTTCATCGACTATTTTACAGTCAGAAGCTCCGTTTAAATATTTATTACACAACCTGGAATTTGTGTAGGTAGGATCTCTAGCTTTACTGCAACTCTAACCCTCTTAGACATCTATAGGCCTCATCTAAACAGTGTTTATAGATAGGAACTAACAAATAAACTCAACTTAAAAGTCATCAATACAAGTAAATAAAAAAAAATAGGTAAGTAATATAAAAAATAGTTTCACATTGATGAGAAATAATTAATTAGTTCGCTTTTTACGCAGTCGGTTTTTTTTATTTTTTAAATTTAATTTTTACTTGTTTAATTTTTATTTTCATAACCATTGAGTAGCTCGAGCCATATTTTTGGTAAGTTCAACGATGCTGCATCGTTACACATTTTTTTTTTACGCATTACAATCTCTACGATTTCTCTTATAATGGATGGATAGTATAGACTGGAGGGGAAAATTATTTTACTTTTATTGAAACTTATTTGGGTGGTTTCTCCTTGATAAAATCTTGCTAGGGCTAACGTGGAAAACTGAAGGACGGCGTTTCATAGACCGAGCAAATAGTTTTATTTATTTGTTTTGAAAAATGACTCGGGGTGAGTCGAAACAGGTCAACAGTCGAAATAAACGCATTTTTACTCGTTTTAAAGTTTTAAATTACACCTTTTAGTACTTTAAATCAGTATATTGTTGCAAGGTATTAATTTGCTACATAATAAATTAAACATCTTTAAAAAATTCTTTAAAAGTATGTCCTTGATCAAGAACGCCTGTAGCGAAAGGGTTTAAATAAAGTACCTATATAGGTAAGTACAAAAGAAGTTTTTAAAAAATCTTTAAATTATATAAAAAACAATTAAAATTATTTTGGTTCATTTTATGTACCGTGTTCTGTTTCTTTTAGCAATTGGACGTTCATCCAAACAATTATGCTATTACTTTTATTTTTAATACTTTTTGTTCAAAACATCCTAATTAAAGTTTGCATGATCAATTTAAGTAAGAGATTCTTTGCTTTTTATGTCATTTTATTGGTTACAAGCTATGGATGAAAATGTCTATTCATGCTTTTAACATTGTTACTTTCTTCTATCTACAAAAATAAACTATTGGATGCGTTCCGAGTTCCGATGTGATTCCGATTTTCGACAGATTTATACGTTTTAGAATGTTCTGAATATGATATGACTGTGTTTAGAAAATGTCTGTCGGTGAGTCTGTCTGCATGACACAAATATTGCTGGCGCTCTATCTCAAGAACTAATAAATAGAATTTAATTAAACTTCAGACTCAGTTAGGCTTTGACATAAATTGTTGCTCATTAGATTTTGCTGTAAATCGCTCAACAGATTGGCGTTGCTATGCTTTATTTTTCACAATTTTTGCGGTAGCTATATATCACGAACGAATAGATTCTTATTTAATTGTGGTTGCAGACGATTTGATTTATGTAGAAGAAAGTTCTGTAATAGCTACAACATACTAGATAGAAATTATAACTATGATGACAAAAGTTTGGCCGATTAATTATATTTTTTTCTTAATGATATTTTTTTAATCATATATATTTCACACGCTGCATTTCTGAATTAATACAGCAATAACCATATATTCTCAACCAACTATGATCAAATTGTTCGCTTCTGAGTATCTAAAGGATTTTCCGAAACTTTAAACGTCGTATTAAAGATTCTATCTAGCAAATTGTATTTACAAAAGCGTATCAAAAGCGTATCACTATAAGTGAATTCTCTTTTAGCAACTTCAATATGAAGCGAAGAAAAACGACCAATTATCTGTCGGTAAATTCGTTATTGTCACATAAAAGAGCATTTCCTTTTAAGATCCAATGAAATTCTCTAACGAGTTCGAAAGTCTTATTAGTTCAGGACAATTCTCATTTAGAATGCAAACAGGTTTAATGATTTTCCTTTGCTAAAAGTTTAAATATATGAATGTTAATTAAAGCAAACTACGCAGCTTATTATAGGAAAATGCAGATACATTTTGTTTTTCATGATTTCCGCGATAGCTATATCTCAAGAACAAATGCATTGTCATTTATTTTTGTTGCAGACGATTTTATTTATATAAGAAGAAACTTCTGAACTGGCCACAACATACTAGTTAGAAATTATTTACGAAAGTTAGTTTTTCATTAATTATCTTTTTTCTTAATGACATTTTTTTTAATCATATATATTTTACATGCTGAATTTATAAATTAATAACGCAATAACCATATAATCTAAAACAACTCTGCTCAAATTGTTCACTTCTGAATATCTAAAGCATTTTAAAGTACTTTCTACGAAACCTCAAACGTCTTATTAACGATTCTATCGCGCAAGCTTTATTTAAAAAAGCGTATCACTATGCGAGTTCTCTTTTAGCAACTTCAATGTAAAGAAAAGAAAAACAACCAATTATCTGTCATTAAATTTGTTATTGTCACATAAAAGAATTTTCCTTTTAAGGCGCAATGAAATTCTCTAAGGAGCTCGAAAGTTTCATTAGTTCAGGACAATTCGCGTTTGGATGCAAACAGATTTACAATGATTTTGGTTCGCTAAAAGTTTTATAAGAATGCTAATTAAAGCAAACTACGTAGTTTATTATATGAAAAGAGAAATAAATTTTGATTTTCACGATTTCCGCGAAAGATATATCTCAAGAACGAACGAATTGTCATTTAATTTTGGTTGCAGACGATCTGATTTATGTAGAAGAAAGTTCTGCGCGGCCACAACATACAAGTTAAAAACTATAATTGTGTTTGATGACTTACGAAAGGCTGTCCTTGATTAATTATATTATTTCTTGATGAATTTTTTTTAATCATACATGTTTTATACGCTGTATCTTAAATTAATATTGCAATAACCATATAATCTCAATAAACTAGGCTCAAATTGTTTGCATCTGAATATTTAAAGGATTTTAAATTACTTACTCCAAAACTTCAAAGGTCTTATTCATGATTCTGTCGCACAAATTGTATTTGCAAAAACGTATCACAGAGAGAGTTCACTTTTAGTAATTTCAATATGAAGCAAAGAAAAAACAACCAAGTATCTGTCGGTAAATTTTTTATTGTAACGTAAAAGAACTTCCCGGTTTAAGAACCAATGAAGTTCTCTAACGAGTTCGAAAGTTTCATTAGTTCAGGAGTAATTCTTGTTTGAATGCAAACAGATTTATAATGATTTTGCTTTGCTAAAAGTTTTACGTATATGAATATTGATTAAAGAAAACTACGCAGTTTATTATAGGAAAATACAAATAAATTTTGTTTTTCAGGATTTCCGCCACAGCTATATCTCAAGAGCGGTTAGATTGTCATTTAATTTTTTTTTTTTTTGCAGACGATTTGTGTAGAAGACAGTTCTGTAATAGCCACAACATACTAATTAGAAATTATAATTGTTTCATGACTCACGAAAGTTAGTCCTTAATTAATCATATTTTTTTCTTAGACATTTTTTTAATCATATATGTTTTACACATTTTATTTCTAAATTAATCTACCCTATATATATAAAATCCTAATGAAACGCATTTTATGAAACGGAAGTATGTAACGGAAGTATGAAACGCAAGTATGAATCGACTGATTAAACAACTCATTATATTTCACGGCGATTTCTCCTAAAATATGGAATACTTTGCGATGAAATTAACACCAAAAATCAATATTGATCCGCAGATTTCAAAACTGGTATTAGAATTTTTAAATTCGAATTAGTTTTCGAAATATAAATTTTTTTCTAATTTTATATACATTTTTCTAATGATGGCAACTCAAATTTTAATCATAACTGATATTTCTTTTCGTATTTCAGAAAGGGTTATTATTTTTAATTAATTTGTGACCAGTTTGGCCTCACTTGAATCTATGCTAAGAACACTGTTTTTTTTTTTTTTCTTTCATTATCATTTTATTTAATACAAAGCTTTCATTTCAAACTGAAAAATTTAAAATCAATGGCTTTAACTTCTTTCTTTTTTTAAAACGAAACGAAAAGAAAAATATGTCATATACGCACCGGATTACCTAAATAGAGCCAAAGGGCGTTGTTTTGCCTGAAATGGTAACCCGACTACTGTTGCTTATTTATTTACCTTTATTTTCTTTTTATTTAAAAAAAAAAGTTATAAATTGCTTTGTTCTATAGTTATTAATTATTTTTATTTATTATTAGTTCATTTTAAAAATAATAGAAAATAATTTAAAAATACATATACATATGTAACTGGTATTCGAAAACGAGGTTTTCGCCAAATTGTCGATAAAAAAAAAAAAAAACCACGCCAAACCCGATTAAATATTGCAAGAAATCCTGACATTTAATTTCAAATTCAAAGCAATGTTTTAAATGTACTCTTAGTTATCCAGTCGACCAATTTCGCCAAATTATATAAATCGCCAAAGCACTCACCAAATTACACGAATTGACGTAATTTTTATTTTAAATAACGAAAGAACAAATAAAGACACAGATGTCATATACGCCGCATATTGGCGCGGTTTTTTCTGACGCCAATGTCGTATACGCAAAGGTACTTAACCCTTAACCGGAATCGTGGGTCCATTTTGACCGGACAACGACAAAAAAAACCGTTTAATTTTGAAACGCGCGCATCAACACTTAAAGAGCTAAATTAAAAAATATATATATAATTTCAAGATATATATGAATAAAAGTTGATTTATATAGTACATGAAACTTTTTTCAATGCGCTTATAACCCATCTAAGTGGTAATTTCATATATATTAGAAAATAACTTGGATTTTAATTAAAGGGTCCTTTTGGACATAAGATTCCACTAATGTGGAACAATTTAGCGATTCCAGTTAAAGGTTAACTGACGCCAAAGTATAGTTATTTTGCTTGATATGGTAATCCGGATGTTGTTGTTTATGCTACTGATGTTTTCGCTAAAATGGCGTCGGAAAAAAACCGCGCCAATATGGGGAGTATATGACATCTGTGCCGAAATAAATTGGTATAGCATTGGGCACAGATGTCATATATTGGCGCGAATTTTTTCTGACGCCAATGTCATATATGCAACGGGTACTTAACTGGCGCCAAAGTGTCGTTATTTTGTTTGATATGGTAACCCGGACGTTGTTGTTTATGCTGTTGATGTTTTCGCCAAATTGCCGTCGGAAAAAAAGTCGCGCCAATATGGGGCGTATATGACATCTGTGCCTAGCATTGATAAAAATAAAAATAAAACGTCGAAATAAAAATCCCTTGGTGGCGTAAACACGTGTAACGTCCTTACAGTCAAGTGAATGTGACATTTACGATCAACCATTATCGGCATTTAATCTTATAGTCTTGCGATAGATTTTTGGTCGATGGGATAACCAAGTAGTACCATTTTAATTTACCACTCGAAAAATAAAAAAATGCTAAATGGCGAGTTAAAAAAAAGCTATTGGCGAGATTTTCACCCGGCTAACATAAAAGTATCAAGAATTCTTTGTGATCATGGCATCTTTTATGTAGTTTTATTCGAAAAAATAACTTTGATTCTTTAATCAAAATGGAATCCTTACTTAGGAAAAGCGAAGTGTTGTAATTGTTTATGGCAGTTACATGACTTGGACTATTGTAATATAAGTGAAATCATGGCGATAGAACAATATTTGGCGACTTATCGCCTGTGTCTGGCCAACATTAAAGTACCAAAATTGCCGCCTGGAATATAAAAAGCGAAGGAATCCGCCAAGAATTGTTGATAATAGTCACATGACTTAGGATATTATTATAGAGATTATTTTCAATTCTAAAAACAGCGCCTAACTATATTTCCTAACGATTAAAAATTTATTTACACGTGACAATTAAAAACAGAAAAAAAAAACCCTTTAAAATTGCTATTAAATGAGTACGTGTTACAAGCAGGAAAATATTGAAAATTGTATTTATACGTGGATATTAAAAGAGAAAGGAAACTTTAAAATAATAAATACATTAATATGCGTTTAACCCTTTCAGGGGGAAGGTACTTCTATTCGTAAAATGTTGAAATCAGTAAATGACACCAGAATTTACAAACATTATTATTAAGAATTAAAATTTACCTGGTCCAAAAATAAACTACCGCCCTTGAAGGGGTTAAAGTGGTAAATTGTAGTAATTGTAGTAAATTGTATTATGTCAATCGTTTTATAACGCTGTTAAAAAATACCGGGAGGCAAAGACTCTGTTTACTTAATTCATTTTATTTTAGCTTCCTTTCAAATGTTTAACTGGTCTTCTTTAATCAAACACGAAAACAACCGTTGGATGTCTTAATAGCAAATGATTCGGCCTTAAATTTTTGCAATCAAAGGGAATTGAATGGAAACTCGTTTACAGGGAGATCGCTATAGGTTTTTTCAATTATAATTCAGTCTTCTCTAATCTTTTTAAAACCGATCAAATTAGCGTGCTTTTAGATTCTGCGGTGTCTGAATGGGGGTTGGCGAGCGTGGCTTGCAGGGGCAGAGCCGCCTAGTACCGCAATAACCATATAATCTCCATAAACTATTCTCAAATTGCTCTCATCTGACAATCCAAAGGATTTTAAAGTACTTACTCCGAAACTTCAAAGGTCTTATTAACAATTCTATCGCGCAAATTGTATTTTCAAAACCGTATCACTAAATGGGCTCTCTTTCAGTAATTTCAATATCAAGCAAAGAAAAACAACCAATTATCTATCGCGCAAATTGTATTTTCAAAACCGTATCACTAAATGGGCTCTCTTTCAGTAATTTCAATATCAAGCAAAGAAAAACAACCAATTATCTATCGCGCAAATTGTATTTTCAAATCCGTATCACTAAATGGGCTCTCTTTCAGTAATTTCAATATCAAGCAAAGAAAAACAACCAATTATCTATCGCGCAAATTGTATTTTCAAAACCGTATCACTAAATGGGCTCTCTTTCAGTAATTTCAATATCAAGCAAAGAAAAACAACCAATTATCTATCGATAAATTCGTTATTTTAACCTAAAAGATCTTTTTCTTTTAAGGTCGAATGAAATTCTATAATGAGTTCTAAAGTTTCATTAGTTCAGGACAATTCTCGTTCGAATTGTAAACAGATTTATGATGATTTTGCTCCGCTAAAAACTTTAAATATATGAATGCTAATTAAGGCAAACTACGCAAAGGAAAATACAAATAAAAATTTTTTTCTAAATTTTATACTGCCACAAGTTTTAATTAACAATTTTGATATCAACATAAAATAAATTTTTTGGTACTTTTATGATATCCGTGCGCCAGTGATCGCCGAAATTTTTTTTAATCTTGTCAAAGCTTTTTTTCTTTCAAATTTTATAACATTAGCCAATAACAATAAGCTAATGTGACATTGCAATGGCAGCTATAAGTTTTTCTTTATTTCAAAAGACGCAGTTTATATTTGCTAAATTTTTACAATAATGTCATAATGAAAGAAATTTTAAAAATAACAATATGTTGCCGTGTGTATAAATTATTCACTAATGAAATACTTTAGTTTCTAAAATGATTTTTATTTACCTTAAACCAAAAAAAAAAAAAAAAAAAAAAAAAAAAAAAAAAATACAGCCGAAGTAAAGAATTTTTTTTTTTTAATTTTTAAATTAATTGCATTTGACCAACATTTGTTGCTACATCCTTTTATAGGAAGGAGAAATGTGTAAGAAAGTGAAACAAGTTCTCGTACGAAACTTCCATTTTAAATTGTATAATTCAAACTTAATAACAATGTAATTAATTTAATTCTCGTGAGGTAGGTTAATGTGCATGTCACCTTGTGAAAGGAAATTCGCAAATTATCTCGCAAGTGACAGTAATTGAATTAAGGAACTCAGTGAATTTTATTTCCTAACAGGTAATGTATACTGTAAAGTGAATGGAATTCATTGTTTGTATTTACTCGCTCAAAGAACTTCGTAAAATGTTGGCAAGGATTTTGAAACAATTTTAATCCTTTTTATATCCATCTGAAAAGATTAATTTTCTTTGCTATTAAATTGCGCAGAAAATATATTAGGAAATTGCGCTTCCTTTGCTATCATTTGTTTTTCTCTCTTTATATTGCAAACACACACATTTTTATTGCGGGAAAAGCGGTAATTACATGAAAAACATCACTAACTGTAGAAAATGTTTTACGAAGCCATTTTTTTTCTTTTATAAGTATAAGAATTAGTTCAGTTTCTATATATAAAACTGAACTATTTCGATTGAAATATTGTTATACATGAGAAAAAAACTATAAGTATAAGAATCTATGTATTCATCATCACGCATATTTATGTATATATATATTCAACAAAAATGTTTTGCGCTGTTACTGTTTCTAATATGTTCTTTTATGTGTATCTTTATAAAAATTCTAGGTATTTTGTATAGCTTCTGCCATTACGTTTCAAAGAAAACGTAACATCAAAAATTGAATTTTCTTCGGTATTTTTTATTAAATATTGCATTTAACTCCCATGTGCGGAAGGAAAAGAAGTTATGAAATGAAGAAATTTTACTATTACACTTTCTATATATATAACCGAACTGTATCGAGTGGAATATTGTTATAGCTGTGCAAAAATTATAAATATAAATATGTATTCAACATCACGCATATGTATCTGTAACGTTTATTCAACACAAAATATTTTGTATTTTTATAGTTTCTAATATTTTTTTTTATGTGTATCTTTACAAAAATTTCTTCTAGGTATTTTGTATAACTTTTTCCTTTACGTTGCAAAGAAAATGTTACAGAAAAAATTGAATTTTCTTGCTACTATTTATTATTAAATATCGCATTTAACCCCCATATATGAAAGGGAAAAAGTTATGAAAAGAAGAAATTTTACTATTAGAGTTTCCATGTTTCTGATTTGTTTTCTTTTATAAGTATACTGGCGCCCAAGATTAAGGACATATCACAAAATGCTAATTTTCAAGTAGTCGAATACTCAAAAGAAAATAATATAATTCGAATAATTACTATCTCTACAGCACAACAAGTCCATATAACATTTCATTCACGTCACACATGGTCACAAGTGTCACAGTCACTACGGTGAAGCAAAAAAATAGGAAATTCCATGCATCTCATTATGAGTCTTAAATGATCACTACTATATGTGTCTCCACTGAGACGTCACTGTGACTGCTGCTTTGTGACGAGTCACCATGTGACTTTAAAATGTAGTTACATTTTGACTCTCATGTGACTGTCATCTGCAGACTCAATTTCAAAGTCATCGTGAACGTTACATTGTGATAAGTTACCAAATAATGTCCCATTAAAGCCACATGAGGACTTTCAGGTGACAGAGAGACTACTGTCAAGTCATCATTGTATTGTTTTGTGAAAAGTCACCATGTGACTATAATTTGATATTATTTGGTGACATCATAATGCAACGTTCATGATGACTTTGAAATTGTGTCTAAAAATGACATTCACATGAGAGGTACAATGTAACTACATTGTAAAGTCACCTGGTGACTCGTCACAAAGCAGCAGTCACATTGACTTCTCAGTGGAGTCGCATATAGTGATCATTTGAGACTCATAATGAGACGCGTGGAATTTCCTATTTTTTGTTTCACCGTAGTGACTGTGACACTTGTGACCATGTGTGACATGAATGAGATGCTATATGGACTAGCTGTGCGGTAGGGATAGTAAATATTCGAATTATGTTATTTCCTTTTGAGTATTCGCTTACTTAAAAATTAGCATTTTGTGACTGGTCCTTAATTTTGTGAACCAGCGTATAAATTATATTAAAGTTTCCATGTATAAAACTGAACTGTCTCGACTAGAACATTGTTATAGCTAAGAAAAAATTGTAAGTATAAAAATACATGTATTCAACATCATTCATGTATATCTATAACATTTATTCAACACAAAATATTTTGTATTTTTGTTGTTTCTAATATGTTATTTTGTGCGTATCTTTACAAAATTTCAGTCTAGGTATTTTGTATATTTTTTGCCATTAAGTTGCAAAGAAAACGTAACAGCAAAAATTGAATTTTCTTTTGTTTAGAAAAAAAAAAAACTAATTTTTGAAAATGTTTTACAAAACCATTCTGATTTGTTTTCTTTTATACTCGTAATTATAAAAAATATTGCAGTTTCTATGCATAAAACTGAACTGTCTTAATTGAAATATTGTTATAGCTGACAAAAAATTATAAGCATAAAAATATAGGTACTCAACATCATGCATATGTATCTCTAACAACACAAAATATTTTGTATTTTTATTGTTTCTAATATGTTCTTTTATGTATATCTTTACAAAAATTCATTCTAGGTATTTTGTATACCCTTTGTCATTACGCTGCAAAGAAAACGTTACAGTAAAAATTGAATTTTCTTTGCTACTATTTCTTATTAATATAAAATTATTTACCTCCCATATGCGGAAGGAAAAGAAGATATGAAATGTAAAAAAATTACTATTACAGTTTCTATGTATATAACTGAGCTGTCTCGATTGGAATATTGTTATAGCTGAGAAAAAAATTATAATCATAAAAATGCATGTATACAACAGCACGCATATGTATCTATAACATTTATTCAAACAAAATGTTTCGTATTTTTATTGTTTCTCAAATGTTATTTTGTGTGTATCTTTACGAAAATTCATTCTAAGTATTTTGTATACCGTTTACCATTATTTTGCAAAGAAAACATAACAGCAAAGATTGCATTTTCTTCTTTTCAGAGAAAAACAAACTTTTGAAAATGTTTCATAAAGCCACTTTGATTTGTTTTCTTTTATAAGTATAAACATTATTAAAGTTTCTATGTATAAAACTGAATTGTCTCGACTAGAACATTGTTATATCTGAGAAAAAATTATAAAAATAAAAATGTATGCATTCAATATCACGCATATGTATCTATAACATTTATTCAAACAAAATATTTTGTATTTTTATTGCTTCTAATATGTTCTTTTGTGTGTATCTTTACAAGAATTCATTCTAAAAATTTTGTATACCCTTTATCATTAAGTTCCAAAGAAAATGTTACAGCAAAAAATGAATTTTCTTTGCTACTACTTCTTATTAAATATTGCATTTACCTTCCATACGCAGAAGGCAAAAAAGTTATGAAAGGAAGAAATTTTACTATTACGTACTTTTATTAAATGAATATAAAAGACAGAGAGTGGACTTTTAAAAGTACTTGAAAAAATTTATCCGATAAAAGAACATTAAGAAAACAATTACATTCACGAGCAGACATAATGTGACTAGCAATCATGTTTACTATTTCTGTAAAAATATAATAAGTTGCACAAGATTTATTTATTCACAAGAAATAATATAACAAAAATAACGAAATAAATTTATATAAGTCTATAACAAAATAGAAAACATAAAATGTTTTCAACTAATTTTATATGCATTTTTCATATTTTCTTTATACATTTTATTCAAGATACTTTGTAATCTTAAGTCTTTTTTGCGAAAGTTTTTCTAAGGGGAAGGGGTGGGGGCGGGGGTATTTAAAGAGAGGTTTTACGTCTTTGGGTTAATTTCTTTATTTTCTTTTCCTTTTTTTATCTTTTTTTTTATCCTTTAAATATATCTCTAAATCAGATTCGTGATATTTCAATTCCTAAACAAGCTTTTTTGCTCGTGAAATGTACAGCAGCTCATTAAACGTAAAGTTATTGTGAAACTTTCTTGTTTTTCTCCAAATCCTGTTTTTAAAATTCGGCGGCCATTTTTAGGGTTTCGTTCGTCTGACAAACTTTATTCGTCTCTTTCCTCCGTCTCTCCGTCGCAGAGTTTCTTCTCAGAAACTGTGTAACTTAGAAACTTAAAATTTTGCATACTTATAGAATATCATAAAAATTTGAAAAAATCTTATATTATTTTATGTTATTTTATTTAATAACATCCGACCATTTTTATTAATTAGATGTTAAAACAGAGACTTAATTTCAGTCTTTTTCGCGTAGGCTGTAGTTTCGTGGTAGCGTATCTGCCTGCAAATAAAAAGGTTCCCAATCCGATACGCGGCGTCGGAGTTTGAATTTTTTCCTCAGAATATACATCATTATCTAATACATTCAATTTCACAGATTTTTTTTTAAATCCAAAAATTGTTGTATAAAACATTTTAAATATTTTTTTAATTCAAAAACTCCTTTTTTTTGACAAATTTTGACATTTTAAATTGATTACATTTCATTATCCGATGGATTTAATTAAAAGAACTTTCGTATTTTTTTTTACCATTTCAAGGGTTTCGTTTGTTTTCAGTAAAAATTAAATCATGTAATTAAACATGCTTTTCAGTTATACAAACATATAACTGTTTGAATACTTTTAATTTGATTTGAAAAACTTCCAATTATGACACTTTTAAAATTAAATTTAATGGTGCTGTGATCCATAGATTAACATACAAGACAGGACATTCCCATAGAGCGTAATGGTAATGCGATTGCGATCGTAGCGACTTTAGTGACAATGGGGAAGAAACTTCCCATCCTCGTAATATTTTTATTATTATTGAGTATCTACCTTATTGTGATCTTTCTTTTTTTTAATATTGCATGTTTACGTTTTCAATAGAATCTTATACCGATACATGAACATAGAATATCTATTCTATGTTCATGCACAGATATATGCCTTTTTTTTTTTTTTTTTTTTTTTTTTTTTTTTTTTTTTTTACATCATGAGCGAACGATTTAAGTGCAACGAAAAACAAGGTAAAAATTTCGTCTTTGAATGCTATGTATCAAAAGCAATGGGGTAATATAAAAATATACGAAATATTGCACTCTACAAGTCCAGAAAATTTCATAATTATTCCCATTTGGAAGGAAAATTTTTATAGCCGATATTTTACTTATTTATGAAGTTTAACGTGTTAAACAATCGTGACAATAATCTTTTAAAATTTACGCATTTTCACTTTCTTACAGATAAAATAAAAATATTGTTTTTAATGTAAATAACGTACAATCAGTTCAATAATATTTATAATAGTAACATAATAATAATAAAATTACAGATAGGGAAAAATTCCTTTCGACAAATTTTTAGAATTATATAAATCTAAAAGTTAAAAATAAATAGAGGTACTGACATTGCACTCAATAAAATTTTATTCGATATGAATAAATTGACACAATACCTGAATTTGATTTTTTACAATTTAATCTCATAAACTTACATATTTACATTCTTAACAGAATTTTCTAGGCTTTTGCTTTTATATTATTACTCTAATTATTATTTTGTAAGTTAAAGGTGAAGGATACAAGTACGATAAGAAAAAAAACGCAGCTAAATAAATAAAGTATAAATACATCGTCTACCTCTCTCGCTGCCTCTGCTTCATTTTTAGAAAGAATAGATATTCAAAACATAAAGCGTAAACATATTTCTTCAACATGGGTAAATTTCTGTGGCTGGTTAATTCTTCCCACTTGTCGGTAGTGATGCTAATACTGTTGCCATTACAGATTTTGCCGTAAATGTCCCATCTTGTATTTTAATCTATGCTGTAATCTACGTTTTTAAAAGTACGTTAAAAAGGTTAAAAAATAATAATTAAAAATTAATTTTTTGGATTTATTAATTAAAGAATAAAGTGTTTTAAAAGGAATTATAAACGGAACCCTCTGTGCGATTTGTGATCACTCTTACCCACGAATTCTTGAGAATAATTCGACCAATTCACTTTTTTTTTTTTTTTTTTTTTTTTTAAGAAAAGTAAAAAAAAATTTCTGGAGCTTATACTGCTTAAAAGTATAATTTTCATTTATTAATTATTTTTTAGAGTCCGCAAAAGGTACAAAAAATGACCTTTTTTGTTCAAATGACCGCCATATTGTCAAAAATAAAATTTTAAAACTAAATATTGATATAAGCTCCATAGAATATAATACCGTATCAGAATTTAACGACGCAATTTGGTTCAGATGTTTGTGACTGTGAAAAACGGTCGTCCGATCGGGAGTTCAAGATAGAGGTTTGCACGGGCCGATATTCCCAGGCCCGGGCCTGGCCCGACTCATGTAAAAGAAATGCGGCCCGGCCTGTAGAAAAAAAATATTGGCCCGGCCCGGTAGAAAAGTTAAAAGTTCAGCCCGAAGAAAAAAAATTATTAGGCCGGCCCGGTATAACAGCTAAAAGTTCTGCCCAAGCCCGGCCCGCCCAGAAAAAAAGTTAAAATCTCGGCCCGAGTGAATTGCTACAAAACATTGATTTTTACGTCGATTTGGTTAAAAATTTGACTCTTACGAGGAATTCTGAGCAAAAATATTTATTTTAACTTTTTTTTTTCCTGTTTCTAAACTTCATTTTTATATAAGTGCCGCAGGCTGCGATATTTATTTTTTTAATGAATCACTATTTCTTCTATGTAAGTGTTTGAGTTATCATTAGTATTGTTAATCCATATTCCATGCATTGAATTGTTAAAAATCTGAAAAATTCAATACAGTAAAATCATCTAAGACTCAATTACATAGAAAAGAAAAAAAAAATGCGTTATAGACAAGTTCCCTTCTTAGCAAATGTAAATGTATTATATTCTTTTCTTACGTATTAGTATATTAATTTTGCATGGATCAACACGTTTTTCAGTTTAAAACAGGATTCCGTCATAGGCAGTTTCCTTTTCACACGTTTTACTATATTTTAATTTAGCTACATTTTAATTAGCGTAGAAATTTACAATTCTTGAAAAAGAATAAATGTTAACGTTTAATTGTAGAATAATGGCGATCCAAAAATGTATGCATATTTTGTAAAAATCTTCGGGCCAGACTTAATTTTACTGATCTTCGAGCGAACAGGTCACGCCGAGGCAATGATTTTCATACGGGCTGGCTCAAAACTGGGGCTGAAAATTTTGAGCCGTGAGGACCAGAAAAGAAACCAATCCCGGCTCTGTACAGATAAAATAAGTTAGGCCCGGCCCGATTCTTCCGGAGAAAAGTAAGGCCTGAACCCGGCCCGGCCCGTAAAGACTAGACACTTGGCCTGGCCCGAGAATTCAGAAAAAAGTATGGCCTGGCCCGAGTGCCGCAAATGTAAATAAGCCCGAGCACGGTCCTCGGGCCGGCCCGTGCAGATCTCTAGTTCGAGACGCGCACACGCAGATATTACACACATACATGCAGATATTTCAATTATACGCAAAAGGCGTATTATTCAATTTTTTCCCATACAAAATTTTAATTATATAAGTGAAATGTCGCTAAATTCAAAATGTATTATCTCTTTTCTTCGTAACAGAAAATAATAGCAAAATTCAAGCGAATTTTACATCAAAGAAGTTGAACATACCTTTAGCCCTTAAATGCATAGAGTAACTTATGAGTTATATGATCTTTTTTTGCTACTTGACGCTTTCTTTCGGGCTCTTGGTGAACTATTATGCGTTTCTTACGTGTAATAACATGCATTTAAGGTCGGTAAATCTGTTTTAGTTCTGATTTGTTATCACAAGGAGGTTATAAAATCTTTTGTTCAAACTGCTTGTAATGCGCTCGACTGGCGTTTTTTATCTTTCTTTATAGGGTAGTCATTAATTTTGCAAACAATTAAAAGCATTAAAAAAAATTATTATATTGTTTAATAGCTGTTATTGTACAGTGTAAACACTTTAAAGTAAGTATATAATTTAAAATTATCATTTTTTGAGCCATTTTCTTTATGTAACTCAGGAGAAACATGACGACATTGTGTCCAACAGAAACATAAGTAAATTTATTTATCATTTTTCTAGTGGATAACTAACAAATATAAGGCTAAATATAATTTTTCCCTAACAAAATAATAAATCCAGCATTAAAGGCTTAACTAATAAAAATTAGATTTTTTGTTCTACGAATTTAAATAAACTATTTTAAACCCTGTATTAGAAAAAAAGCAGAGAACAAAATCAAAAGTATATTCGACACTTAAATATAACTTCTTTTTTCAGTTGTAATAAAATACTTTTTTATGAAACATCCCTTTTCTTTTTTAATATGAATTACTTCTTCACGATCATTGTGAAACGAATTCACAATGGCCCAAAACCGAGATATTTATCTATTTTTTAAAAATGCTTCTGGTAATAAATCTATTTTCTTTTTGTCATGCAGTTGGGGATCAACACATATTTCATTAAAGAAGTATAATTCGAAACATTCTAATTATGAGCAAGATATTAAATCTTCATATTTAGCAGAAATTCAAAGCACTGATATTCTAAGACCATTTCGACTGCATTTCATTTAAAAAAAATATATTTTTTTAATGTATTTCCGAACATAATTCGCTGAAATGCAGAATCAATTATTTCTTATATTAAAAGAAAAATCCTTTGAAATAAACCTTTTTAACCATTTGGAAAAATGGTTATTGTGCTCGTCAGGGTAGGAATTCAAATGCATATCTGATGCTTTTTATTGGTTGAATCCGCATTTTATTCGTTTTCTGATTGGTCTATACAGTAATCTGTATTTCCCTTTACTTTCAACAGCGATGGATACTTCTGTTGCCACTATGACAAAAAAGTAATAAAAACTACAAAAAAAAAAAAAATAATAATAACTCAGAAACAAATTGAGATACAGCTTTCAAACAAATTGCATTTAAAAGTACAATTTTTTTTCTCTATACGACGGTATAAAAAGTAATATTGTGGGATGTTTAGAAGTTTAAAGAATGAAATTTCATTTAAAATGGGTCGTCAGATTTCTTGGACGATGGAAAAGCCTTTTCCCGAACAGCCAATGAAATGCTTGGATAATACGTAAGTTTCAGGAAATCTATGCCGTTTTGTCGCTTGCAATTTTTACGTGTAATAACACTATTAATGTTTAATTCATGGCGTACGTAATGTATGATCAACTCCATGCGATTTTTTATGTCTTAAATTTTAGTCTTCGAAAAAATCATTTTCCAAATGGTCGGTGTAATTGGCTAAATTGTTTTTTTTTTTTAAACTTTACTCGGTTCAAAAATAAAATAAAGCCTCATCTTTAGAATTAAAGTTTAACTAATTCTCAAGATTAATTTTTAAAAGGTTAACATAATCATTTATAAGAAAATCAAAAGTGCTGATTTTCTGATATTGTAAGCACAGAACTGACTTATTCATAATGCATTGTATTATAATTTTTCAAAAAATCAGCTAAACTTTTCTTTTTATTGCTTACTTAATTTAGAATGAAAAGTAAATAAAATTTCCTTTTAAAATGCTCCTTTAGAAAATCCTCACTAATTATATGAAATCCAATTCTAACATTCATAAGAAATTTGCAAAGCTGTCTTTGAAATTCCATTTTAGAAGGTTCCCAAGAGATTAACTGGTTATTTTTTATATAAGGAGAAGATAATTTCAGAACTTCTCTTTATAGATGATTACTTATTAAATAAAGTTTAATTAGAACAGACTTTCATTCATTATTATTTCTGTTCAAATTTTGCTTTACATTAATCTTCTTACATTTTCAAAGTGCTGTTGGAAACATAAGAGCATTAAAGAAAGGAAGAAATTAAGATTAAAGGAAAAAGATTAAAGAGAAAAAAAAGAACACTTTTCGCAGAAGATGAGTAATCTTAAATAAGAATCGAATATTTTAGCTGCATTTATATTATAACTGAAACATAATAGTTTTTTTCTTTTAATTTTTTTTATTAATTTATATATAGTATATTTAAAACAATATATGTCTTTTTTCTTCCACAATAAAGATTTTTTTTCTTTTACAGTTAACATCTGCTTTGTCTCTTAATCATGGTGTGCACAGGAAGTTTTCGATACTTTCTAATATACTCTCAAGTAATTTGCTATGAAAAATGGAAAAATAATTTTATTTTTTTAACAGAAATTTAAGGATATATAATATGAATATGAAAAATTATTTGATTTTCTATTTTCATTTTTAATGTTTGATGTAATTGGTGTTTAAAAAAACTGAAGCATACTTTTACTACTTCCGAAAAGATGAAAGTTCCTTTTTATCTAAAGCTAAAATAATTCTCATTAAAAATAAAAAAAATATTTTAACTTTAGGTTTTCTGTTACCTTTTAATTAGATTTCTCTGGATCAGATTTCATTTATTTCAAAGTGATTATTATTATTTTTTTAATCAAAATTTGTATTGATAAAATTGGTAGCGTGAACTTTTTAATTCTGTCTTTCAAAATCACTACCAGCATATACGTATTCGAAAGGAAGCTTAACCAACCTCCTAATAAATTCCCTACCAATAAAGAATCCAATTCCCATATTTATAAGAAAATCACGGCATCGATTTCCTAATTCTATTGCAAAATATCCAGAAATTTATTGTCTCTTTTTTTAAAAGGAAGCTAGAGATATTTTTAGAATTTGATCTTTCAGAAAAGATCAGATTACTTGTTTAATGCATTAAAATTACGACGGATTTAATTCACGCATTTCGGTCCAAATTGTGCATTACAATAATCTTTTTACATCTGCAGAATTTCGTTAAAGTATTCTAGGATAAGCACATAAAAAAGGCTTTTTGTCCGGAACGAGAGGTAATATAATATTTTTGGAGAATATTTTATCCAGATGCTGGCGACAGTAATGAAGTTAATATTTTTTCTATAACACTTTTTCTTTTCTTTTTTCTGTTAAAATAAAGTTTCTTTTTAATAAAACTATTTCTTTTCCTTTTTTCTGTAAACATAATTTTACACCCCCCCCCCTTTTTTTTTATTAAATTTCAAATAAAATATATGCATAATCCCCAAATTATAACGGAAAAGCGAAAAGCAAAATTTCCAGCGGAAATATGGTTTTGCTAACAATGCAATATTAACATTCATAATATGCATTATTATTAAAAATAATTCAGACGGGTGTCATAAAAAATAAAAAAATAAATAAAATATACTTTTTAAAATTCCTTTTTTAAGTATTTTCATCTTCATATTCCAAAATAGATTTTTTGTGTGTCAGACAGATTTTTTCTTTAGTTTCTTATCATATATGATTCTACGCTGTATGAAGACTTGAGTTTAAGCTAGTTTAACTATCAATCGTGCTTTAAATATAAAAACACTACAGTTTATTATATTTGTTACTTCGATTTAATCAAACTAAAAATAAAAAACACAAAGTAATTGCACATCTTAGAACAGTTTTCAAAGGACATTCAAGTTATCGCATGCTCTGGTTTTCGAACGAGCTTTCTTTAGGTTCCTAAATCTCAATGATCTAAAACATAATTATGCGTTTAACACAGATTATATCTTTAGTTACTTATTATTGTATTATATGATTCTATGCTATCAAAACGTAAGTTTAAATTGGTTTAGGTATCATTGGTGCTTTAAATATAAAAATGTTTGCAGTTTATTATATTTGTTACTTAGATGATATCAAATTTAAAATAAAGACCCAAAATAATTTCACATCATAGAACAGTTTTCAAAGGACATGCAAATTATCGCATGCTTTGGTTCTCGAGCGAACTTTCTTTAGGATCCTAAATCTCGATAATTTAAAATATAATTATGTATTTAACATAGATTATACCTTTAGTTACTTATTATTTATTGTATGATTCTATGCTGTCAAAACGTAATTTTAAACTGGTGTAGGTATCATTGGTCCTTGAAATATAAAAATTATTGTAGTTTATTATATTTGTTACTTCGTTATTATCAAAGTTAAAGTAAGAACACAAAACTATTATCAGATTCTAAAACAATTTTTAAAGGACATGCAGATATTAGAAGTCTCCACGGACCGGAATTTCCAGGCCCGGGCCGGCCCGAACGAAAGCTATCCTGGCACAGCCCGGTGTAAAAATTGAAATTTCGGCCCGAGCCCGTCCGGCCCGTACAGAAATCCTTGAAAACAGGCCCGGTCCAACTCAATTTCTACAAAACATTCAGATTTTTCATATCATATAATTTAGATCCCTTTAAAGAATACTACATGCATATTTATGGGATAATTTTACAGTATGTTTTTAAAAAATTAAGCCCGGGTCAGTCACCATGCCGATCTCGCTGGACATATGCTACATTTCGTATTAATGTTGTCAAACTATCATCTATTCGCGACGCACATTTATACTTATTCTCGTGAAAGTCATATTCACTGAAAATAGCTCATACTTTATCAGTTTCGCTTAAATTTTTTTTTATCGGACCTGTAGGCCCTCTAAGTATTTCTTATAGGCCCGGCCAGTCCCGTCTGGCCCGTTGAAAATATTGTCCTAATTCTGCCGGTCTTTGATAATTCGCCTTCATCTCGCCGGCCCGGCCCGGGTCCGTGCAGGCCTCTAGCAGATATTGCATGACTTGATTTTGCAGAAAGCATTCTTTAGGATCCCCCAATCTCAATACTTCAAAATTCACTTATGTCTCTGAGATAGATTATGCCTGTAATTTCAATTGCTAAATGTGTAATTCACAATTAATAAAAATAATAATGAAGCCGAAAAAGTTTTTTTTTTTTTTTTTCATTAAACAATGTGTTACTAAAAATGGAACTTGATCGTTAATAATATGTATTATTAGCAAATCAATTCTTTTTTTTTCTTTTTCTTTTTAAAGATTTATAAGAATTAATATGTATATATATACATATATTAAAAAAATGTTTGTTAAATATTATTATTTCCATATTTCAAAACATATTTATGTACTTAAGATAGATTATGCTTTTAATTTCTATTGCTAAATGTGTAATTCACAATTAATAATAATAATAATAATATAATAAAGCCGAAAAATGTTTTTTCTCATGAAAGAATGTTTTACAAAAATGGAACATGATCGTTTATAATATGCATTATTAGTAAAGCTATTCATATATATTTTTTTTATTTTCCAAGTTTTATAGCAATTAATACATTGCCTGTGTTTTGCAGTAAGGGTGTAATGCACAAAAGATTAATTGTTCAGGGGAGCCAAAATAAAGAGCCCTGAAATTGCTTACTGTGTAAGCACCCTTGAAGTAATTTTTAATTTTTAGGTATATTTCACATCCAGTTTTTTCCTTCAAAAATGTATTATTGGTAATAAAGGCTGAAGTGGCCCTTAAGCCCTTAATACACAACACTTATGGATAGTATCTGCGCCTTAAGCCCTACTCAGCTCTCTCATTAATAGAGATACACGTACACCCTTGTTACATATTATAAAATATTGCTCCCTGACTCTACGTATGCACTTAACACAATTTTGAAAAAAATGTGTCTTACGTCCTTATTGCAAAACACAGGCGATATATATCACAAAAATTCTGTTAAATATTATTAATCCCATATTTCAAAACAGGTTCATGTGTTAAAGATTTAATTTCTGTTGCTAAATGTGTAATTCATAAGAAAAGTTAAAAAACAACTTTCTCGATATAGTAATGTACTATGAACAATGTATTATCGTTTATAATATAAATTATTAGTAAAAATCACTTAGTGAAAAATGAAATATATAAATTTAATTTTTTAAGTTTACCAAAAACTACGTTTAAAATTCAAAAATCTGTTTTGAAATATTATCATGTTCATATTTCAAAACAGATTTACGTACAAAATAAAGATTATGTCTCTAGTTTCTTATTATATATTATATAAATTATATATTATATCATTCTATGAAACTACATGTTTAAACTGGTTCAGGTATCATTGGTCCTTGAAATATAAAAATCGTTGCATTTTATCGTCTTCATTACTTCACTGATATCAAATTTAAAGAAACATGCGAAACAATTTAACATCTAACAACAGTCCTTAAAGGGCATGTAATTTGTCCATTGATTTGGTTCTGAAGTAAACTATTTTCAAGATCCTCTCCAAACACGTTTTTTGCCTTACAACCTTCACATCTGAGATACTTGTCTCTTTTGAATTTTACTGCAGAAGACGAAGAAAGACCCCAGGCACATGGATTCCTTTTTTTTCATGGTTTCCTTTAGTTTCTTTAGTTAAGTGCATAATTCGAAAGTAATGACAGAAACGTCGAAAAATATTTTTTTCAAAGCAATGTGTTACTAAGAATATAAAATTATAATTCATAATATGCATTATTAATTAAATTATTCACATACATTTTCAGTTTCCTAAGAACGAAAAGTATATTTTAAAAATCTCATTTTAAATATCAACATTATCCGTATTTCAAAACAGATTTATGTGCGTAAAGTAGATTATGTCTCTAGTTTCTTATCATATATTATGTAATCCTATGCTATGAAAACGTATGCTTAAACTAGTTTCATGGGCGCCGGCAAAATAAGGTTGGGGACAGGGGAGGGTCACTACCCCTCACCCAGTTTTCGATTTAATTGACTGAATTTTCTTTTTCTTGGATTATTTGAATTGAAATAAATGAAATTTGTTCTTCTCAAGTGTTTTAAAATATTTAAACACTAACAGAAAAATGAACAAAAGATTTCTCATATCCCACCGTGATTGATGATAATTTTTACTTATATTTACATTCATAAGTTTAAAAAATATTTTTAATGGCGGTGGATTAAAGTCGGGCAGAACTTCGGTGATGAAAAACAGAATAAACTGATAAAATCATAAGACAAATCGCAATATTTCACCTTGTTTCAAACATAAAATATACAATATGAATTTTAAAAAGCTCACTGATATAATTAAAAGGCGACTTAAATAATAAAAGAGATGCTATAAATTAAAAATATACATTTTATTTAAAACTTCTTACTACTTTCGGGCTGTATTACCCAAGCTCATCATCAGAGAATATCTTAAATTAACGCAACTGCAGTTAATAATGGAAAATATTTTCTCTAATTAAGTTCAGTCCAAGAAACTGCTACTTTTACTTTCAACTTTAATAATTATTGGCTCTCTCATTTTCAAAACCAAATGACGCATTTGTATAAATAAACAGCAATTAGTTATTAAAATATTCTTTGATGATTGGCTTAGAAAATACAGCCCTAAAGTACTGAGAAATTTTAAGTAAAATGCATATTTAACACGTTCACGACGGCGCGGTGGGTCACACTCGACTGCCTCAGAGTTATCAAGTCTCCGGCTTTTTGCACACCACTGTTAGTTTAGAGAAAATGTTATTCCTTTAAATCGCCCAATTGTTCTAATTAAATAAAACAACATTTTCTGTATTAAAATACTGGTATCCAAAAAGCCGGGGACTTGCAGCTCTGAGACAGTCGAGTGTGACCCACCGCGCCGGCGTGAACGTGTTAAAAAAAAATCTCGTAGAATAAGCTTATTTTGTGGATTTTTAATAGCTTATTTTATACATTTCTGTATTGCTTTCTATGATGATATGTTTACAAATTGTATCACACGAAGTATACTTACAAAAAATAGTTTGTTTTACACATAGTTTAGTTTGTTTCATGTTTATATGTTCCACTAAAAAAAAAAAAGTCAATTTTGGCTTTAGGCTAAAAGACACCCAAAATCTTGCCCCTGCCTGCTTTTGGTTCTGCCGGCGCCTATGACTGGTTCAGCTATCATTGGTCCTTGAAATATAAAAATCGTTACAGGTTATCATCTTTGTTACTTCGTTGATATCAAATTTAAAGAAACACACGAAACAATTTAACATCTAAGAATAGTTTTCAAAGGACATGCAAATTATCGCATGATTTGGTTCTGGAGCACGCTTTCTTCAGTATCCTCTTCAGAAATCCTTTTGCCTTACAACCCGCACATCCGGGGCACTTGCCGCCTTTCAGTTTGACTGCAGAAGACGAAGAAGAGCCGAGGCTGACGGATTCCCTTTTTTGAAGCTCTCTTTTTTCCATGGAAGACAGTTTTAGACGAATTTGAGAAAGTATACCAACCAGCAGCTCGTCAATTTGGTGGTTGATGCCAGCCGATGTTTCGATGAACTTGCTACCTTCCTCTATAGCTAGTGAGCGTCCATCTGAAACGAGAGAGAACTTTTTTGAGAAAAAAAAAATTGAATTGCTATTTAAAAAACATACGGTCAAATCATCAATGGGAAATTTAAAGTGAAATAAAAGTGAAAAAAAAATGATTTTCTTATTTTACTTCAATAATATATAGCCTAAATGATTCATCAGGCCAATCATGGAACTATTAATAAAGAGGAAATGACATATCCTTAAAATAGTGAAGCTTCAACTGTAACCGCTATCAAAGGGGTTGTTTATAGACGGTGGAAACTCACACCAGTAGGTTTATATAGATATTTTAAACTTATTTAAACGCCTTATTTTTACAAAATTTCAGTCATAAATAGTGGTAGAAACAGATTTTCATTTTTACTGGTAGGAGTTTTCTTTGGTGGTAGTTAGGCCCTGAGTTTCCTCCATATTGTGACAACCATGGATACAAACTGACAGTTTTATAAGGCATACTGACACCGGTAAAAACAAATAGAAATTTTTATGACATTTTTGAAAAAAAAAATCCATGAATAAGACGCTTCTTTAAGACGAAATCTTCTATTCAATTTTACTGGTGGGACGCTTGACCTATCGGTAGTCAGAAACTGAAGAACCAATTTTAAAAAAGCAGCCGCCATATTGTGACAACCTCCTCAGTTACTTCACCCGCAACTGGTAGACAATACACTATATGTCTCCTCCTTTTTATTCATAACTCCATTAGGTCAATGGGCCTGTGTGACAACAGCAAAAGGTAAAATCTGAACTTTCGTGCACATGTGTGGGGAATGTAGAAAACGTTTATTTTTCTGCTACTTCTTAAGTATTAAAAAGAGCGTTTCTAATTATTACAAAATTTAACGATCATGATTACAGTCATTCAGGGTCACTTTGAACCATGGTGTGTAACATTGCACCACCTCCTAATTTTCAACCTTTTTGACTCCAAAAGACTAAATAAACTTCAGAACTGTGCTCTGTTGGCAAGGTTCTAAACTGGGATTTCTACTTTTTATTTTAGAAAATAAATTAGCAACATTATGCGCACTTAATTGCATCGCCTAACTATTTTTGTGAAGTACTGTTTTCAAGTTAATTTTGAATGTTGTTTTGAAGCTGTTGTAATTCAATTAAATTTTCATAGTAAGTAACAATATACTCATTTATCGGACATATTATTATCTAAATGTTGTAAATGTGTTAATATATTGTGATTATTTATTTATTAATAGTTAATAAAATGTAAAATAAGAAGGCACTTACATTTTACCACATTTTCAGGGTAACTTTGAGCCGGCTCAAATTTATACTGATGATTATAATTTACTGATTATAGGTGCTACTGTCAAAATTTTCCCATATTTGCACGTATATTTTATATAAATGCCGAAAGTGAGCATTAAATATAACGTGTAAATATTTTCACAAATACGTGTAAAATACATAAAATTAATTTAAAGGCGTTATTAGGGGAGCTACTCAAATTTGGCATTTCATACATTCCACATTTTTTATTCTTGTTTGAATAATATTGTACTAGTATGTATTACTGTAACTTTGGATATATTATTGAGTTAAAACATTGAAAATTGTTTTTCACTGCATTTTTATATTTTATATGAACAATAAACAGTTTTTTTTTAAAATTTCTAAATATTCATGTTTCTCTTCTTCCACATTTCTTATGCTTATATATTTGTTGTAATATCATAAATTATACAAATCTTGTGATGTTTGGAAATGTAAATTCGGAGTCTTTACATATCTGAAAACATTTTTGGGGGTTCAAAGTTGTCCTAACTATAATACTTTTTTAATAATGAATTATTTTAGATAATATTTATCATATGGTGCAAAGTTACCCTGAATGGCTGTGTAACTTTGAACCAGGTTAAAAATTAATTTTTTATTACTTTTATCATTATTATTCCTTAATTTTTGATAGCCATACAATAATTTAGGATCATTTCTTCTCTTTTATGCCCCTAGTTGCAACAATATTCTTAAAATAAGAGTGTGGCATATGAAAATAGAGAAAATGTGGGTCAAAGTTACCCTGAATGACTGTACTCTTTATAAATACAAATAGTGAAAATATGCATGATAAAATTTTCCAAGCATATTTTTTGGTTTGTAAAGCGTTTTCACCTGTTTTAAAAGTACCTCTGATGCAAATATTCATGATTTTGAAGAAAGCATTCCTTATAATTGGATTTTGCTTCAAAACAGTGCAATAAAAAGAAACCTTCAAATGGGCGCCAAGAAAATCTTCAAAGGGCGCCATGGTACTCGCGGGCGCCGCGTTGGACAGCCCTGTATAGATATCTCATGAAAGATCGAGCAGAATTTTTCTGAAAATCCTATGAGCAATAAAAATTTAACATACTTAATTTAAAAATTGTAAAACATAATGTTCCGCATGATTTAAAGTAAACTTTGCCAAAGTAGCTTATTTATTTATTACTCTGTAACCTAAACAAGCATCATGTCACAAAATGAGTCTTCAGAAAAGAACCCAGTAATCTATTCCAACACTGCGATTAAAATAATATTTTTCTCGGTAGAATTTGTCATTAATCATTTCTGAAATAAACGGGATACGTGTTTTTGGCAGTATGCCAGACACAAAACTGTAACGTGATTCGTGATAATTGCGCTTTGAAGATTTGCGACTCAAAAGATATTAATGAACTCGGGAATTAATATTTAATCCATTGTGGATTAATTAATTTTTAAAAAGATTCTTATAAAGTTAGAATGGTCTCATAAAAGAGAATAAAATTAATTATTCAAAAAATAAATTGTGTTGAAAACTCGCAAGTCAGTGATATTTCAAGAATTGATTGTGATAATGAAAGGTCTAACAACGATCGATATAAATACATAGTCTAATTAAGTGGAAAATAGTAATGTTAAAAGTTAATTTAGGGTCAAAAATCTTTGAAATATCTAAAATTAGTGAAAGTGTTAAGTTATTTCATATTTTTCACAGTCTTAAAAAAAGAGTAAAAATTTCTTATAGATTTTTACTTTTTTTTTTATTTATCACGTTACGCACTTCTTCTTCTCTTTTTTTTTTTTGGCAATATGCCATGCAAAAAACTAATGTGATTTGTGATAATTGCGCTTTCAAGATTTGCTATTCAAAAAATATTAATGAACTCTGGAATTAATATTTAATCGATTGTGGCTGAATTGATTTTTAAACAGCTTTTTATGGGGTTAAATGGTTTCATAAAGAAGAATAAAATTAATTATTTAGTAAAAGAATTAACTGTAATGGAAGTTCACAAGTCAGCGGTATTTCAAGGATTGATTGTGGTAATGGCATATCTAGCAACGAGCGATATAGAAATATTGTCTAATTAAGCAGAAAATCATAATGTTAAAAGTTAATTTAAAGTCAAGAATCTTTGAAATATCCAAAATTAGTGAAAGTTTTAATTTATTTCATATTTTTCAAAGTCTTAAAAAAAGAGTAAAAATTACTTATTGATTTTTATTTTTATTTTTATTTACCACGTTACAGTTTTTTTGGCGATATGCGAGACACATAACTGTAACATTTTCGTCATAGTTCGACCGATAAGAACCACATCGATTATATAGTTTATATAGTTCTTATACAGATCTTATATTGTTATATCGATTAGTTGAAAGATTGATATAGAAACATTGTCTAATTAAGCAGAAAATCGTAATATTAAAATTTAAATTAGGGTCAATAATCTTGGAAATATCTAAAATAATTGAAAGTTTTATGTTATTTCACATTTTTCAGTCTTAAAAAAAAAACACTAAAAATTTATTGATTTTTACTTTTATCTTTATTTTTCACATTACAATTTTTTTTCCCAGTTTGCCAGGCACAAAACTAACGCGATTCGTGATAATTGCGCTCTGAAGACTTGCGACTCAAAAGATGAACTCTGGAATTAATAATTAATCCATTGTGGATGAATTAATTTTTAAAAAGATTCTTATAAAGTTAGAATGGTTTCATAAAAGAGAATAAAATTAATTATTCAGAAAATAAATTGTGCAGGGAGCCGTGTCAGTGATATTTCAAGGATTGATTGTGATAATGAAATGTCAATCAACGATCGATATAGAAACATTGTCCAATTAAGCGGAAAATAGTAATGTTAAAACTTAATTTAGGGTCAAGAATCTTTGAAATATCCAAAATTAGTGAAAGTTTTAAGTAATTTCATATTTTTCAAAGCCTTAAATAAAGCATAAAAATTTCTTATTGATTTTTACTTTTTTTTATCACGTTACAGAGTTCTCTTTTTTTTTTTTCTTTTTGGCAATATGCCAGCCACAAAACTGTAACGTGATTCTTGATAATTGCGCTTTCAAGATTTGCGATTCAAAAGATATTAATGAACTCTAGAATTAATATTTAATCCACTGTGGCTGAATTAATTTTTAATCAGCTTTTTATGGAGTTAAAATGGCTTCATAAAGGAGAGTAAAATTAATTATTTAGTAAATGAATTGTAATGGAAGCTCACAAGCCAGCTGTATTTCAAGGATTGATTGTGGTAATGAAATACAGTAAAATCTGTCTAAGGCGGACTCTGTGTAAGCCGGAAATCTGTCTACTGCGGAAATATTTTGAAGTCTCGGCGAATCCATAGGAAATAACACTAATACGTGCTCCATAAGCCGGAATCTGCCTAACGCGGAAACGGAAAGGATTTTAAGGTCCCGCGGTAAACAAATTTTTCCATAAGACGGAAAAAAAAGGATTTTTTTTAAATAAAAAAACATTCAGTAAACGAAAATTTAAAACTGATTAATAGATCAAATACATATAAATAAGTACATATAAAATACAAATATTAATAAAACAGATTTTTGCTCATTCATTTTTTTACAGCGAAAGAATTTTTATGAAATTTTGCATTTTTGCGGATTTAATAAAAAGCAAATGAAAATAGGCAGTTTTCATTTGTTTAGCCGACAACATTTTCTTTTTATTTACAATTTTTAACACAGATTTCTGTTGTTTTTTTTTTTTTTTTTTTTTTTTTTTTTTACAGTGTTACATTTAAAATATGCGTTTTTATTTTTTTTTATTACTCTTATAATAAAAATTAAAAAAAAAATACAGACCTATATTCTAACTGTAAATACAAGACTACGAGAATTAAAAAAAGTCATACATTTAAAATTTAAAAAACAAAGTTTTAAAAATCATAATTTTTTTCAAATTATTAGGATAGTTGAAAAAAAATATAATTTAGAATAGTATAGTTTAATTTTATATACCGTATTTTAATCCATTTCGCTGAGAAAAATAGGGGTTTATTTGTGTTAAAAACTGTAAACAATTGTAAATAAAAAGAAAATGCCGATTGAACAAATAAAAATCTGTACATTTTTTACTTTTATACGTTTCATTAAATTCATAAAATGCAAAATCTCATACATAAAACTCTCTCTCTATATATAAAAAAATTAAGTAAATAAATACATGTGCAAAATATTGGGTTTTTTTTAATTATTTGTCTAAAAAAAAAAAAAAAAATATATATATATATATATGTATAGTAAAGCGAGGAGAGTTCGCGCGGTAGGAGAGATTGCGCACAAAGAGATTCGACGGGAAGGACTAGAGTGCACGCGCAGCGACTCCAGGTAGTTGTATAGCAGCATTAGTGCAGTGTCTACATGAAAGTGCACATTGATTGTTCCAAGCGTCTTGCATAAAGCAGTGATATTTTGTTTTGTTTTTCTAAAGTAAGTGCTTGAATTTTCATAACTGTTCGTTAGAATTTTTATAGAACGTCAGTAATACAAAATATTTTGAACTTAAACGATTTCTTATAAACTACTAACCTGGACTAAGTATGCGAGCACCAACAATTCATTTTAGAAGTGGTCATATTTAAATAAAAGGCCGCGCAATCTCTCCTACCAAAATAGGAGAGTTTACGCATCTGCTACTTAGGAGAGATGGCGCATTTCCCCATAAGCAGAGCCCGATCAAGCAAAAGTTGGGCCCAGGGCCTGTTAAAAAGTCCCCCCCCCCTACCTCCCCATTCCCGGCGACACTTTCAGAAAAAAAGTAGGTTTATTTGATGAGTTGAGAAAGTTGTTTGGGTGAAAGTTTCAAGTTTACAAAAAAAAAAAATTGACTTACAAGAATAACCAAGAAAATGAATTACCATCCACTTTCTCAAATAAGCATTTGTATAATTCACAAACATCTGTGATGCACAGTTTATGTTGCAGAATAAATGAAGACGTCTTTTTCAAAACTTGCCTTATCCAAAATTATAAAAATTGTGTTTTCCCTAACTGTCTAGTAATCATTTTAAACTATAATTATGACATTGTAAAATCCTCGTTTATATTGAAACCAATAGACACAGTATGCCGTTTTTGGCCTTCTCCACAAATTTGATTTTCTGGATACGGCAAGTTTTGAAAATTATAGGTACTCTCAAATTGAAAAGGACTTTTACAGAAAAATTAAATATGGAGATTTTTTATTACAGTAAAACTTTGTTTTTACGTCAGGGACCAAAATATAAAATGCAAACAGTGGAAAAACTTAAATTGTGAGAAAATACACACAAATTTGTGGGCCCCTGAAATTGGTGGGCCCAGGGCCGAGGCCCCGGAGGCCCGTGCATTAATCAGGCCCTGCCCATAAGTTTAAGTGCTAGGAGAGAATGTATGAATGAATCAATTTTGAAATAATTTCGGAAAAACACATAATTATCAAAACTAAATTTGGCAGCAAATTTATTTGCCAAAATATGCTTTTGCAGATAAAAATTTTATTAATAAATTAATAATACAGTTGTTATTAAATTAATTTTATGCCATTATTTTGTTAATAAATAATAATATATTTGTTAATAATTTAATTAAATATTTGTATATATTTTTTTAATTTATGGACAATTAATTTGCTAATAAATTAATTTTGTTAACTAAAATAAATTTTCTAATACAATGTTTTGGAAAAGCTTTCACCCATCCCAAGTAGTGCCATGCCATCGAAATCAAAAGGAAACAGAGTTCAACTAATGTTACTGATCCACAAAATATACATGAAAAAAGACTTAAGAAGGATGCCGCTACAAGAAAAAAAACTGCTGAAGATAAGGTGTTTCCACAAAAAGTGGGATAAAAAACTAAAGGGAAAAAAACCGAAGGTCAGTGAGGATGAGTGCACTGAATGTCTGGAACTGTACCAGGATACAACTTCAACAACTGACTGGATTCAATGTATTGCTTGTTACAGGTGATTGTACGAAAGATGCACGATTTATAACAATAAGTGCATCGATTGTGAACGACGACATCTTCGTTTAGCAAACAAAATACAATGAAACGGTGGATATGGAAATGAAGTAATTTTCAAGTTAAACATGTTATCAACTAGATTAATGTTATTTGGTAATCTTAGTAGGGCCTGATATTTTAATCTTCTTAAATTAAAATTTTTAACTGTTGTGAAAATTCTTTCTTTTATTTATTATTTAAACATTTGGTTAAAATAATCACTCCTAATACAATAATATTTACTCACAAAAACCTTTCAACAATGTCGATTAAGTGTAATTATTATTGTTAACAATTTAATTGTAGTTATTATTAATAACAATCTCTTCTACCTATGTGCGCAATCTCTCCTACCCATGTGCGCATTCTCTCCTACCCTGTAAGGAGAGTTTGTTCAAAATAGTTTTCTTGGTTTTATTACTGCTGTTTTATTAAATTACAGTATAACAACAAAATAACAATGGAAATGCATAAAAAACAAATGAAGTCAAAATTATTCATGCATAGTTTAGCAAAATATTAATATTTAGATTTTTTATCATTATTCTTTTGAAATGTGCGCAGGCTCTCCTCGCTTTACCTTATGCATTTTTATGGTGTGAAAATAATACACCATTTGTTTGTTGGGAAGCAATAGTTTTGCTGAGATTCGAACTCCAAAAGTATTTATACTAAATAATATTTCACGTTAAGAACGGTTCTGAAGATTACAAACGTAAAAAATACGCAACAATCTTTTTTTTTTTTTTTTTTTTTTTTTTTTTTTTACTGATTTGCATAAGGCGGAATATTGTCTACGGCGGAAAATTTTCTCGGTCCCAATCGATTCCGCCTTAGACAGATTTTACTGTATCTAGAAACGATCGATATAAATACATTGTCTAATTAATCGGAAAATAGTAATGTTAAAAGTTAAATTAGGGCCAATAATCTTTGAAATATCCAAAATTAGTGAAAGTTTGAAGTTATCTCACATTTTTCAAAGTCTTAAAAAAAAACAAGTAAAAATTACTTATTGATTTTTACTTTTATTTTTATTTATTACGTTACAGTTTTGGGGCAATATGCGAGAAACAAAACTGCAATGTGATTCGTGATAGTTCGATCTATAAGAACAATATCGATTATGTATTCTAATATTGATATTATATAGTTTATATAGTTCTTATATAGTTCTTATATTGTTATATCGATTAGTTCAAAGATCGATATAGAAACATTGTCTACTTAAGCAGAAAATCGTAATATTAAAAGTTAAATTAGGGTAAAAAATCTTTGAAATATCCAAAATTAGAGAAAGAAGTTATTTCACATTTTTCAAAAGTCTTAAAAAAAGAGTAAAAATTTCTTATTGATTTTTACTTTTATCTTTATTTTTCACGTTACAGTTTTTTTTTGTTTTTTTTTTTCAGTTTCCCAAGCAACAAAACTGTAACGAAATCCGGGATAATTGCGCTTAGAAGATTTGCAATTCAAAAGATATTAATGAACTCTTGAATTAATATTTAATCCATTGTGGCTGAATTAATTTTTAAAAAGATTCTTATGGATGGTTTCAGAAAAGAGAATAAAATTAATTATTCAGTAAATGGATTGTGTTGGAAGCTCACAAGTCAGTGATATTTCAAGGTTTGATTACGATAAGAAAATGTCTAGCAACGATCAATATAGAAACATTGTCTAATTAAGCGGAAAATAGTAATGTTCAAAGTTAATTTAGGGTCAAGAATCTTTGAAATATGCAAAATTAGTTAAAGTTTTAAGTTATCTCATGCTTTTTAAGTAAAAAAATCGAGTAAAAATTTTGTATTGGTTTTTACTTTAATAAAGTATGAACAGAATTTTTAAAAGAGTATTTAAAAGTTCGAACACACTGAAAAAAAAAATTTCTGTTAAAATACGGAAATTGTACTGGCAATCGAGACGCCAGTACTATTTCCGTATTTTAATGGATTTTTCCCCGTAAATTCCAGGAAAAAATCCGTTTTTTCACAAAATTTAGGGGGAAAATTTCGTTAAAATACGGAAATAGTACTGGCGTCTCGATTGCCAATACAATTTCCGTATTTTAATGGATTTTTTTTTCTTTACAGTGTATAACCAAATAGAGAAACGAATAAAACAAAACAATTATTATCCACTTGAGAAATAAGGCTGTTTGCAGTTAATTCTAATTTTACATTTCATTTTCTGAAAACTGTTATTTTCATCGCGATCCCTAAGATTAAAAATATATATATATATATATATATATATATATATATATATATATATATATATATATATATATATATATATATATATATATATATATTTACACTTAAATTTTATCCCTAAAAATTTTCTTTGCGTGTATGATTGTATTCTCTAAAGGTTAATATGAATTATCTAAAGATTAAGCATTCAGATAATTAAACATTAAAATTAATTTTAATACTTAATTATATTTCTAGTATATTTTTGCACTTTTGAAATTTCATGATTGTTAAAAATGCTTTCACAACGTAATTCTCTATTATTAATTCATTATACAGAATATAACTTTGAGGTTACTATACAAGTTGCGTATTAATAGCTATATTATGAAAATCTTTCAAATCATGATCCAAGCTTTTTTTTTTTAATTCTCTTATATTGATTGAGCTATAATATTCACTTTAATCTAATCGGAATGCTTATTTTACACTTTGTAACCTTTTATCTACTGACGGTACTTATAAGTACCATTAAAATAACTTGTTATAAAATTCATTTAATACATCGATACAGTTTAGAATGAGTTATACGAGGGTGGTTCAATAATTATCGTCCCGAGTGTGTATAAAATATTTGTACTGCGATGGTTGATGTGGAATATTAAAGCCTAATGTCGTAGATGCCTATATGCTCAATTTCTGAGCAGTAGCTGCTATATTAAAATATTTTTGTTTTGTTTTGTTTTAGGTGTGAAAGGTGGCGCCTAGCTTGGAAAGGGGGCGGTTGGGGGGAAAGGCTGGTTTGGAACTTATGGGGCCAGACCTGGAGCAGTTCTGAGACAGAGTTGAAACAGTGGATGAGACGTGGCTACACCACTATGATTCCGAGTCCAAACGACAGTTACCACGTCTCATTCACTGTCCCTCCACCCCTTTCAAGCTAGGCGCGATTTCTCACACCAAACATTGCAGCTACAGTTCTGAAATTGAGCATATAGGCATCTAAGACATTAGGCTTCAATATTCCACATCAACCATCGCAGTACAAATATTTTATACACACTCGGAACAATATTGAACCACTCTCGTAGATGCATTACTTTAACTTCCTCCAAAAGCATTATTGGCCACACAAGACAAAAATATTTTTAAAAGGATGATTTCTTTTGCCTTTGCATCTTTTCAACTTTCTTGGTGTTGAGGAGGGGGGGGGGGATTTTTCAATTCGGAAATATTTCTATATTTCTATTGTAAGAACACTATATTTGTACATTTCCTAATTCTACAAAATACTAAGAAAAATATTTAAAATAAAAGATTTGAGTGGGTTATAAATATACAAAATCCCTATAAATTTAAATTTAATTAATCCTTCTAAAATTTATTAAATGATTATGTAAATCTTCTAATGTATTTTCTAAAATTCACGAAAAATACTTTAGAAGATAAAATTTTCATGAATTTATAATTCAGTACATAAAGGGTTAACCTTTGAAACCGTCATTGAATATCTTAAAAATTTCTATGCAAGTTCAATTATTTAAAAACTTATGATCATTCGAAGCAGACACACTTTTACATGCAGTATAAGTTCTCAGAAGGTATGAGGCAGCTTAAAACTTATTACACCCACTATAAATTTAAAAAAAAATATATTAAAAAAACTCTATTCATTTTAAACCGGCAGGACGCGCGCCGTGAAACGTAACACAAGAAGGGGCATGAGGTGTCAGCACACCCCAAACATATTAAATGGCATAAATACGATCAAAATCTTTAGACTTCTACCTGTTAGTGAAATTCGTGATAATTGCACTCTTTCTCGTGAAAAAGGATAACTGAAATGTTAAATTATCGTTAATTAATAAATAATTAAATTTAAAAAATCAAAAAACCCGACAAGCGAACTAATTAAATATTTCTCATCAATGTGAAAGATTTTTTTTTTCAATTCCTACTATTAGCTCACACTCTCGCTATATATGTCTTGTTCAAATTTTCAATCGTTAATAAAATACTTATTATTCATCCTATCAAGCTCAAATAATTTTTTTATAAACTTGTAGTGTATGACACTTGATATTAATCCAGTTTTTTCAAATATTAATTCATTAATTAAATTCAATTAATTAATTTTCAATAATCGAGAGAGCACTCTTCTTGATCAAGGTATTTTAAGACAGAGAGAGCCCCCTTCTTGATCAAGGCATTTTAAACGCCACTCAAAAGGAAAGAAGAAAGGGAGAAAAAAAATTTTGTTATTGACTTAAGTAGGAATTGACTTAAAATATTTTTTTATTATATTACTTGTTTATATTACTTACCCATTTTTTATTTACCTGTATTGATGACTTTTAAGTTTTGTTTAATTGTTAGTTCCTATCTATAAACACTGTTTTGATGAGGTCTATAGATGTCTTTGATGGTTATAGAGTTTCAGTAAAGCTAGAGATCTTACATACACAACTTCCAGGTTGTATAAAATTTTAACGGAGCTTCTGACAGTAAAATAGTCAATCAAACATCGTCTTCATTTTGGAAGACCTATCCAATGATCTGCCACTCAATAGGGTGCGTAAAAATTTTTTTCGTCTCTACCGCCATTTTGTATTTTACGGCTGCCCTTTTGAATTTATAAAAATAAAACCTAGCCTATAACCATCGGGCTGTTAAGACGAATCGATAGAGACCTCATTCATTAAAATCCATCCAGCCGTTGGGATGTTTCGAGGGTATGAAGAAATCCACATACACAGATACACATGAAACACATAACCCTTCTTTTCAGTCGGGTATAAAAAAAATAAACAATAAATTAAAAGCCTTTATACCTTTTAATTACTTTTAATACATTTACTTACCTTTACTTACTTACCTTTAATACCTTTTTTAAATACCTTTATTTTCTTTATTCGAAAAACTTACTTTTTCTTATAATAAAATTATACATTGTTGTGGATAAAAATACTGAGATTTATGAATTTTCGTAATTATTAGGGTGTACATGGATCAGAAACTTTAGATATTTTGCAGTTTTTACATATAGCGTCAATTTCTATAAGACTTTCTATAATTCTATAACACAAAAAAAGTGTCTGAATTCGTCGTTTTCATACGCTACGCTCGGATGGTGACCTCGGAAGCAGGTACTGATGGACTCGACCACTTCAGCTTATAGGGAGAGACGGCAGACGAATATTTTCAGGCGTGGTGTGTCAAAACAGTCCTGCCGGGTTAATTTAAGTGCCCTTTTTCTTTAAGGAGCTTTGGCATAACCCATTACTGTCAATGTCAACTGTATGCGGCTACACAAACCATCACTTCATCGAGTTGACGACTGAAATTCCAGGATTAGTTAGAACTCGATTTGCATATTAAAATGCAACTGGTCAGCCAAGTCTTTTGGTTGGCTCCTCCATAGAGTATTTGTGTTGTTGTTCCTGCCAAGTCGTATCTTAGTGGAAAACACCTGAAAACCCGATTTTAGTGGATGACTGTTAGGTTTAGCATTGTGTTTCTCTGCTCCCAGGCCTCCATGTTTTCATACCTTTGGGTGCAGGAAAACACGATGATAAACCTACCGATCAACCATTAAAATCGCATATGCAGTTGGTTTCCACCAAGATATGACTCTAAGGACAAGTTGCATTTTAGTATGCAAATCTACTTTTGTCATATTCTGGAATTTCACTTCTTAACTCGATGAGGTGATGGTCTGCGCAACCACCTTCAGGTGTACCAGTTTTTAAAAAATGCAATTTCGCGCCAAATATCATAAACAGTTAAGAAAATGAAACGGTGACAATTAAAAACATTTCCAATGCTATATCATTTATTTATGCCGACATGTGTTATAAATTTCGTATTAAATTATTATGTGGCTTGTTTGGGTATATTTTAAATAAATTACTTTTCAATGTAGACCAGTGGTAGGGGAGAAAAAAAAGGCCGAATCCGAAATTAATTAGGGGAAAGCTGGAAATAGTTTTAATCCCTTCTGTTTAGGTCTAGAATGAATATGCTATGTTTTCCCTCTCGTACTAAGTGAGCGTTAGGAAATATATGTATAGAATTATAGTAAAAAAAACACGTTTTTTTGCATACCATAACAATATCTCAAAACAGCTAACTCTGTCAAAAACATTGTCAATACCAATGTTGTGGAGCTTAAAATTCTGAGTAAAATGCGTACCTACACTCAATACTTAAGTTGAATATTAAGGTCACAATTCTACTTCAAAGTTTTAGACCCATCATCAGGGGGATGACCTCAGAATTAATTAGGAGAAAACTGGAAATTGTTTTTATCCCTTCAGTTTAGGTCTAAAATGAACGTACTATGTTTTCTTCCTCGTACTTGAGTGAATGTTAGAAAATATGTACAAATTTATTTTCGAAAAACACGTTTTTTTTAGTTTCCTTAACAATATCTCATAACAGCTAACTCTATAAAAAAACATTGCCAATACAAATGTTGTTGAGCTTAAAATTCTGAATAAAATGAGTACCACCATTAATATTTTTGTTCAACATTAAGGTCGCAATTCTATTTCAAAAGTTTGCCTTAATCGCTAATCAATAGCTTGAAGCCAGGAGAGACCAGGTTAACTTAACAATATCTCAAAATAGCTAACTCTATCAAAAACATTGTTAGCACAAAAGTTATAGAGCCGAAAATTCTGAGTAAAATGAGTACCTATACTTAGTATTTTTGTTCAAAATTAAGGGCAATTTGAGATATTGTTAAGTTAACTTGGTCTTTCCTGGCTTCAAGCTTTGGATTTGAAAAATTTTTAAATAGAATTGCGACCTTAATGTTGAACGAAAATATTAAGGATGGTACTCATTTTATTCAGAATTTTAAGCTCTACAACATTTGAATTGACAATGTTTTTTATTGAGTTAGCTGTTTTTAAATATTGTTAAGGAAACTAAAAAAAAAACGTATTTTTCGAAAATATTATATGTACATATTTTCTAACATTCACCCAAGTACGAGGAAGGAAACATAGTACGTTCATTTTAGACCTAAACTGAAGGGATTAAAACAATTTCCAGTTTTCTCCTAATTAATTCTGAGGTCATCCCCCTGATGATGGGTCTAAAACTTTGAAGTAGAATTGTGACCTTAATATTCAACATAAGTATTGAGTGTAGGTACTCATTTTACTCAGAATTTTAAGCTGACAACGTTTTTGACAGAGTTAGCTGTTTGGAGATATTGTTATGGTATGCAAAAAAACGTGTTTTTTTTACTATAATTCTATACATATTTCCTAACGCTCACTTAGTACGAGGGGGAAAACATAGCATATTCATTCTAGATCTAAACAGAAGGGATTAAAACAATTTCCAGCTTTCCTCTAATTAATTCCGAATTCTACCCCCTAACCACTGGGCTAATATATGTATTAAATATCGTAAATATTGGACAAATTGGTTGTGAGTTTGATATATTGACCGTTATTCCATAAAGGTATACAGGGTGATTCGCTGTCGCGTGTACATACACTGAGGGTTAGTACAGCGCACTAAAACAAGTATTTTTTATATAGGAAAACTGGGTCGCAACGTACTTATTCAGTCATAATCACAAAGTGCCTCCCTGCAAGTCGAGTCCGAATCTTTCTTCATAGCTTTAACAATAATGACAATATTTTACCGATATTTTCAACGGACATTATTTACTTTCTATTAAATGTGATAACATCCCAAGAATTGCGAGAAATGGTTACGATCTGCGTCCAAACAACACTGGCCTATTCCCATTGCTAAAATTCTTAGGCAATATGATTTCAAAGTAATTGTCATCCCTGCCAATAAACTTACACTCTCGAAATCAGAGATCTTAATGATATATATAACTCATGGCGTACAGGCACGGATCCATGCGGGGGGCGCCCCCCCCCCCCCCCAAAAAAAAAAAAAAATTAAATCCACCGCTTATCGCGAATTCCAATAAATGGTCGCTGGAAAAAACCAATTTCGTCAATCGTTCGCAGAAAAAATCGCCAAATTCGTCAAAGAATCGCGAATTTTGACACAGAATCGTGAAAAAAAAACGAGAATTTCGTCAAAAAATGCGAAAAAAACGCGCATTTCGTCAAAGGACCGCTATAAAAACGCAAATTTTGTCAAAGAATCGCTGAAAAAAACGCAAATCTCGTCAAAAAATCGCAAACTGAAACGCGAATTTCGCTAAAGAATCGCGGAAAAAACACACATTTCGCGAAAGAATCGCGGAAAAAAACGCTAATTTCGTCAAGCTATACCGAAAGAAACGCAAATTTTGTCAAGCGATCTCGGAAAAAATGCAAATTTCGTCAAAGGATCGCAAAAAAAATACGCGAACTTCGCCAGAGTCGTTGAACAAAACGCGAATTTTGTCAAAGGGCCGCGAAAAAACGCATATTTAGCGCCAGGAGGAGGTTCCCCGATACGCGGATCCGGTGTATGTGTGTGTGGGGGGGGGCGATCGGGACATTCGTCCCTCCCCCCCCCCCCCAAGATATAAATTCAACGCTTTTAACGCCAGTTTTCGCGGAACAGGCAGACAAGCAAACGGAAACCAAACACTTTTCGGGTGTCAATGGTAAACCTCTGTGACGTTTCGGCAATTAATGAACAAAAAGGATTATGTCCTGTCAAAAGGCATATAGTGCCATAATTTTTGACACTATGGGTTGAGGTGGGGGTCGATGCCACTTCGTGTACCTTTTGTTGAATTTCTACAACAGAAAATTGACACAGTTATGCGGATCCCTTTAAAGTATGGAAACTTTTTCATCTTTTCAAAGAAGTTACACTTCTAATTTCTGTATAATATTTTTACAGAGAACTCTTTTGTTTGAGAAAAGATTGGATTCGTAGCAATTTCCAAAGAAAGTAAGGAACAAGAAAAAGAAAGGATCTTTTAAAACTTCAAACATCTTAATGTTTTCTGAAAAAAGCCACTGATGTTTAAAAAAAAATGCACTGCTATTGCCACACACATTGGTATATTTCAAGGGGTATTTCATGAATGAACAAAAAAAGGATTATGTCTTAGTCAGTTAAAAGCTAAATTGCATATGGTGTGTTAATTTCTTTAAAGACAACTTGGTAAATCAGTTCTTCCTTTATGTATTTACTTAATGAAAGACCTTCTAGGTGATTTGAATAGAAAATGCCGCTCTGTTGTCACCCACCGTTCATTGTTTGGTTTATCATTTTTCAATGTCTTTCTACCTCTTGTAGAGAAGCTATGGAAACAGACCTGGGTCTCGGTAACAAATGTTAATCTTGATGGACTAATAATGAGTAGATTATGAAGAATTACACGCACCACTTAGATGACACATTTTTTCTTTTCAAGGATGTTAAGCCCCCTTGAGATTTTTATTCAGTCCCTTTTTTGAATAATCCAATAAGATAAGTAATTACCAGAGTAAAAGAGTAAATATGAAAAGAATAAAAATAAGACATTTAATAAATAAATTATATGGTAATATTTTTAATTTTTCGACACAATAAGTAACAATAAGCCATATTTTGAGGAGAGGAGGCTTATAATATAAGAGGGTTGGTTAACCGAGTGTGTCGCTTAATTGAACGTCGGATAATCGAGAGTCTATAGTAATTTTAAACAGTATTAATTATTTCATATTCATATAATAATTAACTGCAATGAATGATTTAACCATTAGAAACTATGACTGTGTTGATTATATATCATTCGGTATCGCCCTTCCCCCAAACAACGAGTCTCTGGATCTGCCCCTGATAGCGTATCGGTGTCTATAGCATGAATTGTTAATGCGGTCTTTCCTATATTGGACAAACCAAACGATGTTTAAAATTTCATATTAAAGAACGCAAACAATCTATTCAAAAGCAAGAAAGTAACAAATCTGCCATTGCAAAACATTTATGGGAGATGAACCACACTTTTGACTCAGCTAAAATCATATCTAAACTTAACTTTCTTGGATCATTTCATAGCTATAAATATCATAAAAACGTTGTTAATTGTGACTTCTCTATTCCCCCATTAGTTGGAAATATTACATATAAAATTCTTTTATTTTTCCTCTGGCATTTTTTCAAATGATCGGTTCTATCCCCTATGCTATTTTTCTATTGGTTGTCACCCCTGATTCCCTGTTTTCCTATTGGTCAATAAACTTGTCATTCGAATCCGCTTCTCTCTCATATACGAGTATACGAGCAAAAATTCCATCATTCTTTGAACTGAGGACGGTACGCTGAATGCTAACGAAACTAATATGCTATAAGATAAAAAGTATTTGGTGCTAATAACGTTGTTTTTTCTACTTATACTGGCCTAGACACTTCGTAATTTCGAATGTAACTTACAGTACATATCGATCAGTGACCTAATGACAGTGACTTTCTGTAATATCAATCTAATTTCAGACAAAATAAAGTAAGTCTGTTGAATATATCGGTAAAATATCTTCAGTACCGTTAATATTGGGAACGAAAACTCGGGTTTGACTTGCTGTGAAACGCATTGTGTTTATGACTGAATAAGTGGATTGCGTTGCAACCAAGTATTCGTATACAAAAAAAATCTTTGTTTCAGTGAGCTCTACCACCCCTCAAAGTTTGTACACGTGTTAGCGAATCACCCTGTATAATAATACGATAAACTTTTAAAATATAAAAACAAAAAGTTGCCAAAAAGTGTTATCTAAAATTTTACTTTTCTCGCCAAATTTCAACTACTGCACCATGCGTCCTACAACAAAAGAATACCTATTTTTTTAATTTATTAATATATTTTTTAAGAAGCTAAATATATCTTTATTTTATTAATTTCAAATTTTAAATAGATATTTTCCTAAAAATGTATACACAGCGTCCAAGATAACACGCACAGAAATCATAACAATAAGCTATTTGTCTCTAATATTTAAATAAATAATGCCCAATTAAAATGATTTACTATTTAAAAAAAAAAAATTGTATTTTTTTTCAATAACGTAAAAACATATATATAGTGAAAAAAGTAAATAACATTTTATTTTTTAACTTTGCCGCATGATACATTACCTCATAACGCCTTTATACATAAAAGAAAACAATTTTTGACTAGAATGTAGCGGAACATCTTGATACACATGTGTCTTCAATAATTTTTTTGATTTTGCTAGAAAGACGCAAGTTCGAATTTTTTAATGCTGTTCTTCAATTCAAAGAACTAAACTAACCGAAACGAAGTCTGTATGCGTCCCTGAAAAAATGATAACGTACCTCAAAAAATTATATTCGACGAATTTCATATGCTATAAAATTTTGATTTTCCCCGTAGGAACGCCATACGTGACTTGTTGGAATATCCATAAAAGTTTCATTGTCAAAATCTACAGCTGTGACGTTATTTTAGTGAGCAAAAGAATAGCTTTGAAACTGACGTATAAAGAATTTCATCGCGTGTGTCTAAAGAATATTGAAAACCTATGAAATAAAAAGATTTAAGATTTTTTTTTCAGCAAAGTTACCAGTAAAATTATAGTTTCTTTTATAATTTACGAAGCTTAAATATTGCAATGTCATCTTGGATAGTGCATAAGATATTTCTTTTCTCTTTCTTCACGTGATTCAGCTAAATCTAGTACTGGGACGATGTTTAAGGGGACGGCAGACGTTTAAAAAAACTTCATTTAATTTTCATAATAGAGATTTGAAATTTTATGCAAATATACATTTCACCATAAGTACATAGAGCACGTAAAAGAAATGTCCAATCTTATTTCAATTTTAAGATGTTTTAAAAAAATTAAAATTTTAAAACGAAATTTTAAAATGCTCTCTGCGTCTTAATATTTTAGATATTTCCTCAATTTTGGATTTTAATACCGTAAAACTCTATTACAAACAAATCTGCGTATCGATTTTTTAATCCCTTACATAGTTAATTTTTGAGAAATATATTCCTGAATTCCATATCGATTTTCATCAAAATTCTGCCTTATAATAAGTTAAAAATCAAATTTAATTGTCTTAATGAAGTCTAATTTTAAAATGTATACACAGATTCTTTTTAAGCAATACCAGGATTCTTCCCTATCAGTTTCATGAATTTTAATAAAAAATGCAGTAGCAAACAGTATTTAAAAAAAAAAAAAAAAAAAAAAAAAAAAAAAAAAAAAAAAGCTGAAACATCTGTATCGAGAAAAAACGATTTAAAGTATATTAAGAGGCCAAAAATTTTTTGTGAACAAAATTAAAACACTTGTAACTGTGCATAAAATAATTGCATCTGCACGCGGTTCTGCACGAATGGCGTAGTACAAATTACTAGAGAATATATAACACACACAAAAAGAAATGTTTTTGTTCAAATTTTTGTTCAAATAGAGTCCACGGTCCTTTTAAAGGGCCAGAAAAATTATTTTGAAAACGATGTGTAAACAATCTTATAAATTTAGTACAGTAAAACCTCTCAATAGCAGGCACCTATGGACCGTGGAATTTGTCCGCCACTCGGAGGTGAATGCTTTTCTGAGACAAAAGTACTATAAAAAAGTTAAATTGAATAAAAAATGTGTTTCCTAAACAGTTGTTACCTCTATTTAGGAATGTTTGTTATGGAAATTTTACTGCAAAACCTTAAGAGGCTACTTCAGTCAAGTTAAAAGACTCGATCGCTAATGCTAATCCTATGGAAGAAATTTATAAAGCTATCTCGGTTGCATTTCAATATTTTTAAATGATTTTTTTTTTTTTTGCATTAGACAGCTGAGATCGATCTGTATAAAGGTTGTTTTTTACTTTTTCGATTTTGTTCAGTGATATTTTTTATGGGGACACTTTCATTTTCGGAACTGGTTTCGAAAGTGAAAACATCCTCATAAAAAAAATCTGCAATGAAAATCGAAAAAGTAAAAAACGGCCTGCATACAGATCGATATCAGCTATCCAATGCAAAAGAAATCATTTAAAAATATTGAAATGCAGCCGAGATATCTTTATAAATTTCTTCCATAGGATTAGCATTAGCGAACGGGTCTTTTCGCCTGACTGAAATAGCCTCTTAATGCGGACATGATTGAGAGGTTTTACTGACATTAATATGTGGCTTTTTTTTGGTATATATTAAATAAGCTACTGCTCAATTATATACACTACCCTGCAAAGAAAGAAACAGTGGGCCATCAGATGGAAAAAAGATGGCAGCCAGCACTGCCATCAGCGGTAAAGTGCTATGGTGCCATTACTTAAACCAGTCATAAAGTGTCCGTGCGGAATGCAGCTGGTCAGTCAGTGATGGCCAACAGAAGGCCAGCATTGGTATGCCATCACATTACTTCAATCCTGCATTTTTCCTGCAGTGTTAGCACCTATCCCACTGCTGTTCCTTTGCTGGCCCAGCACTTTCCCTTACAAAAATTTCTTCTAGAATTCTATAAAAAAAGCAAAGTATTATGGCTCTTTTTTCTATAAGCTAGTTTCACCAAAAGCTATATTAATATCTGTAGAAGTGTCTATAATAGAAATGTCTATAGAAATATTTGAACTTACAGCGGTTTCCATGTGGTCATCCTCCCAAGTACTAACCGCGCTCGATGGTGTTTGGTTTTCGTGATCGTACATGAACAAGTACTTTCAGCGTATGCTACGACCGCTCGTAGTTTTCAAGCTCTCATTACACTATTTCAAGTTTGTTTCGTTTGTGATTTACGTTCTCATCAATCAATACGATTAATCATTAAACTGGTATAGAAATTATTGTATTGTATAGAAATCTTATATATTTTATACGCTTTTTTTATTATTGATTCTTAACTGTGTAAATTATGAAAACCGAAATCCTTTGTAACTTAGTAAAACCAGATTTAACCCTCCGTCTACCAGACGGGTCCATTGGACCCGACAGGTACATACAAAATATTCATTCAAACCAGTAATTTCTTTAAAATAAACTAAGTATATAAACCAGACAAAAATAAGGTAAATAAATAAGTTAAATAGTTTTAAATAAAAATTCTGGTGTAGAACGTTTTATTAAAACTTGAATAAAATTCCCGGTAGATCTAGGGTTAAGGAGAAAAAAATGCGCGTTGAAATAAAGAATTTATTTATTCATTCATTCATTTACTTATTTATTTTGTTGGTGGCAGTGGTGCTATATTAATTACAGTTTAAAAAAGAATTAGCTTCAAGGCTTAAATTGTGTTTATTCATTTCATATTTGTGTTTAAATACTCCATATCTTCGATATTCGTAACGCCACCTAGCGTAAGGGTACCCAGCAATAATACTGCAAAAGTTCGTGCACTTCCATGTAGTGGTGGGCCAGGGCATGAGATAAAACGGAAGCCCACTAGAATTTTATCTGACGATTTCCAACAGCAAAGTTGACTGAAGCTGTTCAGCAGTGGTCATGCAGTGGTAGGCTGTATGCACCTATGGCTAGGCACCTATCTTGCTGCTGGCCAGCAATTCCCTCTTTGCTGGGTATATGCCATTAATCGGTCGCAGACGATTAGCCGAAAACCAAATAGTCGACAAGACATTTAGCAGACAGCACTTAGACGACAGGACGTTTAGCCGACAAGTACATTTAGTCGACACGTATATTTAGCAGACAGGACATGTAGCCGACAAGTACATTTAGCCGACAGGACAAGTAGCCGAAACGTACGTATAGCATACAGGACAATTAGCCGAAACGGACATTTAGCAGACAGACAATTGGACGACAGGCAATTGGCCGAACGTGACAATTAGCCGACAGGACAATTAGCCGACAGGACAATAAGTCGACAAGACAATTAGCCGACAGGACATTTAGCCGACAAGACAATTAGCCGACAGGACATTTAGCCGACAGGACGATTGGCCGACAGGAGATTTAGCCGACAGGACGATTAGCCGACAAGAAAAATTAGACGACAGGATATTTAGTTGAGAGGACGATTAGCTTAGTTAGGTTATGGTTAGGATACTTTTAGGTTATGGATAGATTATAATCAGTTTACGGTTACGTTAAACTTAGGTTACAGTTACGTTACGGTTGGGTTACAGTTAGATTACGGTTACGTCACAGTTATGTTACTTTTAGGTAACAATTAGGTTACGTTTAAGTTACAGATAGGTTAAGGTTATGTTACGGATAGGTTACAGTTAGATTACGGTTAAGTTACGGATAGGTTACAGTTAGATTACGGTTAAGTTACGGATAGGTTACAGTTAGATTACGTTTTTGCTACGATTAGGTTACGGATAGGTTACAGTTACGTTACAGTTTGGTTACAAATAGGATTACGGATAGGTTACAGTTATATTACGGTTAGGTTCCGGATAGGTTACAGTAGGTTACGGATAGATTACAATTAGGTTACGGTTAGGTTACCGCCAGGCTACAGTTAGGTTGCGGTTAGGTTACAGTTAGGTTATAGCTACATCACAGTTAGGATACGGTTAGGTTATAATTAGGTTACGGTTAGCGTACCGTCATGTTACATTTATTTTACAAATAGATTACTGTTAGGTTACAGTTATTTTACAGTTATGTTATGGTTAGGTTATAAGTAGGTTACGGTTACGTTACGGTTAGGTTACAGTTAGATTACGGTTAAGTTACGGATAGATTACTGTTAGATTACGAGTCTGCTACGATTAGGTTACGGATAGGATACAGTTACGTTACAGTTTGGTTACAAATAGGATTACGGATAGGTTACAGTTAGATTACGGTAGGTTCCGAATAGGTTACAGTAGGTTACAGATAGATTACAATTAGATTACGGTTAGGTTACATTTAGGTTATAGTTACATCACAGTTAGGATACGGTTAGTTAATAATTAGGTTAAGGTTAGCGTACCGTCATGTTACGTTTATTTTACAGATAGATTACTGTTAGGTTACAGTTATGTTACAGTTAGGTTATGGTTAGGTTATAAGTAGGTTACGGTTACGTTACGGTTAGGTTACAATTAGGTTATGGTTAGGTTAAGGTTATGTTCCATTTCCGTTACAGATAGGTTACGGTTAGATTATGGATAAGTTACAATTAGGTTACGGGGGATCTATGTCATTTAGCCGAAAACCAAATAGCCGACAAGACATTTAGCAGGCACCAATTTGCCGACAGGGCGTTTAGCCGACAAGTACATTTAGTCGAAACGTTCATTTACCCGACAGGACATTTAGCCGACAGGACATTTAGCCGACAGGTCAAATAGCCGACAGGACGTTTAGCCGACAAGACATTTAGCCGACAGGACAATTAGCCGATATGATATTTAGCCGACAAGACATTTAGTCGACATGACAATTAGCCGACAGGTCAAATAGCCGACATGACAATTAGCCGACAGGTCAAATAGCCGACCTCACAATTAGCAGACGGGCCAAATAGCCGACAGGACAATTAGCAGACATGACAATTAGCCGACAGGACAACTAGCAGACAGGTCAAATAGCTGACATGATATTTATCAGAAACATACATTTTGCCAAAAGAATTTAGAAGACACATTAATATGGGTCGGTGATATACCAACAATGTCAACCTCAATAACTCGTCACCATCATAATTCAACATTTTAGCTCAGAGGCTATCAAAGTCAGAGAGCTGATGTGCCCGCTGTTCTGTATGTATGTAATTATGTACGTACGTATTCACGTAACGAGGTAACTCTTGATAGAAACATCCGATTTTCTTCAATTTTTTTTTTCTACGTTCATTCTTGAAAGGTGCTTCCCTGATTAGTTTTGGGGTTTCATTGGTTAAAGATAAAGGGGGAAAAGGAGGCTAGTCCCTCCCCTTAATTTAGATAAATGGGTTTTTTATGCAGAATTATTCGATTTGCTCTAAATCTGATATACCGGTTTATTATGTTAAGGAGCTTCCCTGATTAGATTTGGAAGTTCATTAGTTAAGTATAAAGGGGGGAAAGAGGGCTTCCCCCTTAATTTAGATACATGTTTTTTTCATTCAAAATTATTTGATTTGCTCCAAATTCGGTATACGGGTTTATTATGTTAAGGAGTTTCCCTGATTAGATTTGTAGGTTCATTAGTTAAGAATAAAGGAGGGATAGGGGAGGGATAGGGGAGCTACCCCCCCCCCCTTAATTTAGATAAATGGGTTTTTCATGCAGATTTATTCGATTTGCTCCAAATTTTCTATACCGGTTTATCATGTTAAGGAGCTGCCTTGATTAGATTTGGAGGTTCATTAGTTAAGAATAAAGGGGGGAAAGGGGCTACCCCCTATTAATTTAGATAAATGGGTTTTTCATGCAGAATTATTCGATTTGCTCCAAATTTGGTATACCGGTTTACTATGTTAAGGAGCTGCCTTGATTAGATTTGGAGGTTCATTAGTTAAGAATAAAGGGGGATAGGGGAGCTAGTCCCCCCACCCCTTAATTTAGATAAATGGGTTTTTCATGCAGAGTTATTCGATTTGCTCCAAATTTGCTATATCGGTTTATCATGTTAAGGAGCTGCATAAATTAGATTTGGTGGTTCATTAGTTAAGGATAAAGGGGGGAAAGGGTCTACCCCTCTTAATTTAGATAAATGGGTTTTTCATGCAGAATTATTCAATTTGCTCCAAATTTGGTATACCGGTTTACTATGTTAAGGAGCTGCCTTGACTAGATGTGGAGATTCATTAGTTAAGAATAAAGGGGGATAGGGGAGCTAGCCACCCCACCCCCTTAATTCAGATAAATTGGTTTTTGATGCAGAGTTATTCGATTTGTTCCAAATTTGCTATATCAGTTTATCATGTTAAGGAGCTGCATTGATTAGATTTGGTGGTTCATTAGTTAAGAATAAAGGGGGGAAAGAGGGCTATCCCCCCTTAATTTAGATAAATGGGTTTTCATGCAGAATTATTCGATTTGCTCCAAATTTGGTATACGGGTTTAATATGTTAAGGAGCTGCCTTGATTAGATTTGGAGGCTTATTGGTTAAGCATGAAGGGGGGACGGAGGTTAGTCTCCCCCATTAATTTAGATAAATAGGTTTTTCATGCAGAATTATTCGATTTGCTTCAAATTTGATATACCGGCTTATTCGGGTCTATGTCATTTAGCAGACAACCAAATAGCCGACAAGACATTTAGCAGACAGCAATTAGCCGACAGGACGTTTAGCCAACAAGTACATTTAGCTGACACGTACATTTAGTTGACAAGACAATTAGCCGACAGCGACAGTTAGCCGACAGAACATTTAGCCGACAAGACGATTAGCCGACAGGATAATTTGCCGACAAGACATTTAGCCGACACTTAGGTTAAGTTAGGTCACAGATTACGTTTAGGTAACAATTAGGTTACGTTTAGGTTACAATTAAGTTAATGTTATGTTACGGTTACATTACGGATAGGTTACAGTTACGTTATAGTTAGGTTAGGGTAGGTTATAATTAGGTTACTATTACGGTTAGGCTATAATTAGTTATAACAAACAAATTTTTAAAAAAGTAACATTTTCTACAATAAATATTGTTTGAAATGGGGTTTTTTGACGGATAACTCCGAAAAATATTATTTTTTAAATATAAGAATTTAAAAGAGGGGATGCATGAATTAAGAGTGTATTCAGGTGGCGAAAGAGTGGACCCACAGGGGGCAATTTTCAAACTTTTTCGGGCCAGTTATGTGATATATCACCGGAAAGACCACTTTTTCATGTTATAATTATTTCTTCTCCGCTCCCCTCAATTTAGCTCCGCAGGGGGCACTTTTCGAACTGTTTGAAATCGTAGCGTTTTCATCATTTTAGATTAGATTTTCTTACGGAGCCCTCCTATAAATATTATTTATAATATATAAAATTCCAAAGAGTGGGGGGGGGGTTATTGCAGAGGGGCGCGAGAGTTGGTGCACCGGTGGTGCTTTTCCAACTTTTGCAGACACCCCTCATGTGATATATCATTGAAAAACACTATAGCCACTATTTCATATTATACACCTCCCAAGTTCCATCCCCCACACACACACTGCGTTGCCACCCCAAGGGGGAGGGCTTTTTGAAATTTTTTGAAATCGTAGCGTTTTCATCATTTTAGATCGGAATTTTTTTACGTAACCCTCTGATAGATAATGTTTATAATGTATAAAAAATTCAAAGAAAGGGAGGGTCTATTCTGAGGGGCGCGACTCCCTGGAGGGGCGCTTTTCTAATTTTTGCCGACACCCCACATGTGATATATCAATGTGATAAAGCACTGTGATCACTTTTTCATATTATACACTTTCCATGTCCTTTAACCATCCATAAACTTTATTGATAATAAATATTAAGAAGTTCTTTAAAAAAAACGCTCTTTTCCAAAACTTTCTAAAATATTCATGGAGACATTTTTATGCATAAAAACATTAAAATAAAATCCTTTATATCTAACTTCCTTTTATCAGTAATTTATTTATTTTGTTATTTATTTTTGACTAGATAATCATAAATTTAAGAGCTGTTTATTTTTATTCCACCCTAATATTATTTATTCCAGACTGTGTTGTGCCAACATATGCGTATTCGGCGGAAGCTGGATGCAACAGTTGAAAGGAGAAATCAATCATCATGTTTGGTCATTTCTTTATTCATTTCATTTTCTTCGGTTACTAACGAAAAAGAGCTATTATTTGATACCAATTTAGCCGTGATAATAAGTCTATTTTATACAAATAAAGCATATTATAGCATTAAACTGGATTATTCCTAATTTTCTCTCATTGATCAAGTTGAATTTAGACACTTTACTCCGTGAAGGATTGGATTTCTGTGGCTCCAGGGTGGGGGTGGGGGTGGAATTTGCACTTTTTGACCATTGAAAACACAAAATCTCAAATCATCCATGGGGACATTTATTCTCTGGGGAGAATGTCTCCCCCGGGTCACCCCATGAATTCAACACTGTTAATGATTTAAAAAAAATTAGAACTCTTTCTCTTTCTGATTTAATTAAGAAATTTAAACATTTAAACACGGAATGTAAAAAATTATTTTGGAGAAACTATTATTTGTATAATGAATGCCATTGCTGGATCATATACACCTACGTTTACAAATGAACTGAAAATTTAATAGAATAATATTAAACTAGAGAACAGGAAAACTGCTTTTTGAGAATTTAGTGTCGCCCCCTGCATTTCCATTACTTCATTTTCTTCTGATGGACAGATGGCTTCTATTATTATGAAACAGCCATTATAAATGAAGTGTTAGGGGAAGATGAAAGAGCAGCCGTAAAAAGTTTGAGCTCTGATTTTCTGTCGGAATGGGGGAAAAATGACTATAATTTTTTTTTGACGACTGCTTTTTCATCTTCCCCTAACACCTCATTTATAATGCACTCTAAATTAAAATGTCTGAAATTCAGACACTTAAGTGTCTGAAATGGAGTGTTCAATTTTCAGACATTTTAAAATGTCTGAATTTTTTCAGACACTTTTTGCGTCTGAATTTCAGACACTTCAAACGTCTGAATCGCATCCATTTTTTTTTGTAAGCATCATACGTAGCCATGTTTGACCACGTTGAATCCTGGAAAAATATTTGGCTGTGGTCCTGCCCCTCCCCCCCCCCCCCCCCCCCAATACAGCCTGATTTTTTTGGTGCTCTCAGTTTTGGTATACAATTTTCGTTACGTTGATAATTTAAATCTTTTACGACATTGTACTGATTATAATCAATATCTTGAACTTCAGGAGTAGAACAAGATTAAAAAACAAAAAATATTTATCTAAATATTAGATTTTTTTAAATTTATTTTGTTTTTAACCTTATTTTACTTTAAAAGTTCAAAATATTGATTATAATCAGTACAATTTCGAAACAGATTTAAAATATAAGCTTTACAAATATTGCACATCAAATTTGGGGGCACTACAGTCGTAGGGGGACGGGGCACTTCCCAGTTTGCCCTTCCTTTAATCAAGAAGTACTTTTGCAAAAAACGCAACCCTGCATTATAGTTGTCTAAATTGAGATGTCCGATATTCGGGAGTATCCGTTGTGGAGGTTAATGAACATTCTCGAATAGCGAACACCTCTATTTAACGAATACTTTTTTAATCAGCAGACATACATATTTGTATATTTTTACCTCAAAAAAGTAGACATCTCCAATTATCGGACAAATTCCGCGTTCCCGAAGTGTTCGCTATTAAGGGCTTTTAAGGTACATAGATAAATATATATATATATATATTTTATAATCTTGTCCTACTCTAAAAGTTCAAAATATTTATTATACTCGGTTGAATGTGGAAAAAGATTTAAAATATCAGATGTACGAAAATTGCAAAAATCCCCCCCCCCCCAAAAAAAAAATGAAAATATAAAAAAATATATTGCCACATAGGCAATTTTACATATACATCACTTGATAATCACAACAGCCATTTAACTATGAATAATGAAAATAAATAAATAAATATTCTACTTTAATAACATTGGGGAAAAAATGACTTTGGTATTTTGTTAAATATATTTGCGTTTTTAAACTTGTCCTACTCTAAAAGTTCAAAACTTTCATTATAATCAGTGCAAGATTTAAGATATCAGCTTTACAAAAATTCATGCAAAATCCCCCCCTCCCCCCCCAAAAAATGAAAATACTTATTTAAAAATTATGTTTTTAAAAAATTTATATTTCCACATGGGCAAGTTTTTATGTAGATCAGAGGGTACTCACAAAAGCTATTCAACTATCAATAAAAACAAGTACATATTCTATATTAAAAACATGAGGAAAAAATAACTTATGATTTCCAAACTTCTTTCGTCTTAAATATATACAGTAACATCTGTCATTTTTGTATTTTTCGTATAAGTGCATATAAATAAAGTTACCACACTTTTAAATACGAAATCTAGTTAGAGGTTTTTACTTTTTCCCATTATAAATTTCAAATTACTTTTTTATTAAAAATAATAAAAAAATCAGTATTAGAGTTGATTGCAAATCAAATACATATGTATATTTTTACAGGCAGCTTCATATAATAGACGAGTCTCATTTACTTTATTTATCTTTTTTTTAATCTGCGGTTTTATGCCAGGAAGTAAGAAAGCATTAGGTCATCTTTCAAAGTTTTTTTTTATCTTTACTTCCTTGTGGCCGTCATTTACTGCGAGATAAAAATTATCCATTTAAACTAAGAACTGACATTGAATATATAATTCGTAATAAAAAAGAACGTCATAAGTTTAAAAATATATACTTCTAGAATTAGTGGGGTTTTTTGCGAACAGATTCAAAACTAATTAAATTTCATGCAGGATTTTGTTTAGTACAATAAATAAAATCATAAAATACACTAATTTTACTACTATAAAGAAACTTACTTGAGTTGCTGCAAGAGGTAAGAAATATTCCTCGATTTGAAATTTTAAAAACTACCACAACCACAGTGAGGGAGAAAGACTTTCATCAGTTTAAAAGGTAATCCATAATACATCCGACTAGCCATATTTAAAGGATGAGATGTTTCATCCTAAAAACAGGACCCGCCAGACAAAAGTTTCTTTTTTTTTTGCCAGCTTCGACAGGACGAAGATGAATAACACAATATTATTGATATAAATTGATACGAGTTAACACTAAGCCCATTGCACACGCTTTGTAGAATTTCCGGGTGTAATCTTCAACCTTCGTCTACTTCTGTTCTGTGTCTATCCCGCCCTTGTATCGACGACAGCTTCTAAGAGACATTTGATGCCGAGCACACACGTCAGATGTATGTATTCAATAAATACATAATCCAAGTTAATACGAATTAAAATCACAGTACTTCACATTTCGCAAAAAACGAATTAAAATACACGCGTACATAAAAACAAACTTTGTTTGAATTACAACGTATACCACTTCGAACGAAGACATCTAAAACGCATGCGCAACTGGGAGTGCTAGTGCCCCCTGGTGGTTATTGCGTCGGAAGAATCAAAAATTAAGACACGTTTAAAGCAATGAAGTGTCTTAAAATAAGACGTTTGCGGATATTTTAGACATTATTCTCAGTTCGTTTACACCATGGTCATAGTAAGACGCTTATGTATCTTAAATTAAGACATCTATAGTGTCTTAATTTTCAGATTAAGACACTTAAGTGTCTAAAATTCTTTTTCAGTCACATATGTGTCTAAATTTAAGACGCTTCTATTTGCAGTGTGGCTGTTTCATAATAATAGAAGCCACCAATCCATCAGAAGAAAATAACTCGGTTAAGCGGGACTCTACTGCAGTACAAAACTTATTTCAATTTTAAGGCTTAAAGCACACGTTTTATTTTATGTAAAATAACGTCATTCGCATCCGCTTAAGAATTCCACATTTACGATCTACTCTTAAACATCTACAGTAAAGCATGCATAGCACATCACTATCGCGAAATAATGCACAAATGCAAAAAAATATTCCCTCATTCAAGAAAAAAAAAAAAAAAAAAAAAAAAAAAACATAAATAAATAAATAATAAAAAAAAAAAACGGCGATCTAATGATTTATAGATACTTACAATTAAATATAGTATATAATAGCTCCATTGTTTTAACAGAAATCATTCGTTTATATATTTTTTTTTCAAAATAGCACGTATTTTAATTACATTTTCTTTCGGTTGTTGCGAAAAAATGGCAACAAAAATATATAATTGCTATTTTAAAACTATTCTTCCTTTCCTTTCTACAGAAATCGAGTTCTTCCGTTGCCAATATTAAGCAAATGGTGAATTAAAAACTCCAAAAAAATTAATATTTCACAAATAAATGGAGATACAGTTTTCAAACAAAATGTATTTAAAAGAACTTTTTTTCTCCAATACGACGGTATAAAAATTGAAAATGTGCGATGCTTCGAAGTTTAAAAAATTGCTAAACAGTATTTAATCATAATGCTTTCTTTTACGGCTAGCCTCTGTAAGGTAACGTTATTTTTTGGACACAAAATAAGCTGGGAGAAAGAAATAGCATACCGTACCATTTTGTTTTAAACGTGATATATAATTTTAATTGTTTCACCAATTTTCAAGTTTATTGAGAACTTTTTACGTTTCATCCTTATTCCTCTGTTTGTATTAACTTAATTTTTCAATAATGGTTTCTTTGTAATCAATAATACTCTAAAGTTAAAAAATATATGTTGAGAAAATTAAAAATATTTTTTTTCAAATAATTCTAATTTAATTTGATATTCAAAATTTAAGAAAAGCATTTATCGAATTAGATATATATGGTAAGCATATAGAATTTTTCTTTAAATTTGAAGCTAGGTTCTCCTTTATATTAATAAAATTGGTTCTTATTTAATATTATTTTTTTTCGTTCTTGTTAATAAAGTTTGCATTTGTAGTCATAGAATGTATCCAGCCTCAGCTAGGGATCTAACGAATTTCGCACGATATTCAGTATTAAGCAGAATATTGTAGATATTTAGAGGAATAAAATCAGGGTAATACATTTTTAGGTAGATTTCGTAATAAGAAATACTACATATTACATTTTACCAACATTTTTGCAGATCTACGCCGATCATGAAACCATAGAACACCAAACCACCCCCAGTTCAAAACTTTATCTATCTATCCATATCCACTTTTTTATGGACACGATAACTTCCATAACTCTGCACAAACCTCTCTTCCAAACTGATTAAGGCCATACCATACAATCAAGGGGCAGAAAATCTCGGTAAAGCTCGTTAATGGGCAAAATCGACCCAAGGGGGTGGAAATAGGAAAGGATTTTGTGAAAACAGAAAAAAACAATAACTTCTTAATTATATAATGCATATCAAATCAGTTTAAAGTTATTATTACTTCAGGAAAAGGTCCAAAAAATTATGCATAACAGGTTTTTGATATCATTAAAAATGGGCTCAAGGGACAATGAAAATAGAGTTTTATGAAGAAAAAAATTCATAACTTCGTCAATTCACAAGATATAAAATCCACTTAAATTTATTATAAATCTTCTTAATCTTACCTACAACTTTTATATTGACAAGCTTTTGATAGTACCAACTCTTACAGAGAAAAGGGAGAGGGTTAAAAAGAAAAAAAAATCATAACTTCGTCAATTCACAAGATATCAAATCCGCTTAAATTTATTATAAATCTTCTTAATATTATCTACAACTTTTATATTGGCAAGATTTTGATAAAACCAACTCTTACACAAAAAAGGGGGGGGGGGGTCAAGAAAAAAATATCGTATTAAGGCTGTTCTCAAATCCATAGGGGCAACTTTATGACATAAGTTTTAATTCCCTTTTCTTCGGAAACGCATGAAATTGGAAGGTGTTGTTATACGGAAACTATGTAATTGAAAGACATTTTCCGGTTTTTTTTGTAAACACAATAGATGTTTCAGAAAATACTGTCACAGTTTGAACCAAATTTCCCAACAAAATGAAAAAAAAAAAAAAAAAAAAAAAAAAAAAACACTGAACGAAGGGAGAAAAATCCCTTGTAGTAGGTCTGCCAATTTTATACAATTACGTTAAAAAATCTGTACGTCATTGTGTCAGAAAATATCAACCTTGTTGAGCAGTGTAGTTGAGAACCCAGCCTTAACATGATTCTGATAAAACCAGTTTAGAAAAAGGAAATTAAAAACTCGTCAAAAGCGACCAGAAAAAATTGTCAAACTGTGTTTATCTCTAATCTTGATTTAGCCTTTTTGGCGAAATTAGTACTTAACTTCGAAATCTACCTGTGCCTGCAGGCCGAGCCGGGAGTGATTTTTTTCTCCTTCTTTTCTTTCTTTTTTTTTTTTTTAAATGATTTTCTCAAATCCAAATTGGCTATTTTCTAACGCATTCATATAAAACCATTTTTATTTCTTACAAGCACAAAATGTACAGCTATTTTCATTCAGATACTAAACAATCAAATTCAATTTTTTAGTGTGAGACTATTTTAAGAATCCATAATCTGCCTATTTGTCATACATTTTTATAATGAGGCTCCTAAAACTTCGCTTATCGGTGAGAATTTTAACTATTTTTTTTTTATTTTGCACAAAAATATCATTATTTGGTAAATTTTATAGCACAAATAATGTTCGGATATAATAGTTTGTTGAATTTTCATGATTTTTTTGAAAAATAAACGGATATTTGCAATTGGCATTAAAAAAAAATATTTTATGAACTGAGATAAGGATTACTACTGCAATTTGTTTATGTAGAAAAAGGTAAGTCATATAAACAAGGTTTTTTAACAAATAATAATCTCTTTGTGATGTTTCAACATATTATATTAAACGTATAAAACAGTTAGACATATGAATAACGAAATCTATATCGAATTAAAAATAAAAAACAAACTGTGCGGTATGAATTTTTTGCTTGCTTTTTTTTAGTTCCCTACGTTACAACCAAATTTTATACAATGCAATTTTATATCACACTAGCTGACCCACCCGGCGTTTGCCTGGCCCATCATAATAACCTTAAATAAAACTCAAGTTTGTATGATTTTATATCCTTTGAAAATCTTTTAAATGAACCTAGTTTCGGTTGTTCCATTGCATTCCACAGCGTCTCGTATGTTTCCAACAAACGTCTTTCCGAACGAACCTGTAATCTGGGTCCCCGCTACCTAGTGCTCCGCACGTATCGTACAATCGCGCCCGTCGGCCTAATCGTTCGGAGTTTTCGTGGTTTCCTTCGAGCCGTGGATCTTCCATGCGTTAATACGGATTAGGTTCCCTTAGAAAGACCCCCACGGAGGGCACTCCCCCCGGGCCTATATCCCTCGTGTAGATAATTGGCCGTCAAAAATCAACCCAACCCAACCCGCACGTATCGTAGACAATCGAAAACCAAGTCTAGTGAGCCAAACTTCGTATTAATCAAGCCCATAGAACCGGAAAAACGAATGCATCATTAATGTTCGAAAATGTCGTTAACTGAAGTCTAAGATAAACTTTCATAATCACAGAAAGGAGTATTTTCACAGAAAGTAGCTGAATTGTAATCTAAGTTAAATAAACCAATTCCCGTTGAAATTGGGCCCTTATAACCCGAGGAAACAATTTATCCTTACGCGGTGGAAAGTTGCCTCCCTCCTCCTCTGTAAATTTCACGGTCTACTTTTAAAATTAACACGATATTATTTAATAAACGGATGAAATCCCTTTTCTAAAGTTACCTTTAACCCTTTAGTGCGCAGGGACAAAGAACAGTTTCTTTATGCAAAGAACAGTTTTTTTTTTATTTAAAAGATTTTTTTTATTCGTATATACCTAATTCACACCAAGAGATAAAAATAGCAATATTTGTTTTAATTAATAACAGACATTCCGTATTTAAATAAAGCGAAATTAACCCTTGAAACTTTCTTGTGTAAAGTCAGATTCTCTGGAGTACGTAATTTCTAGAACGTATTCTATCATGGTATTTCAAGGGTTAAAAGTTAAGTTTTATAAAATAAATAATTGTATAAAATAAGGTATTTGGAGACATACTTCTTAAAATATTTACTGATTTGCAATATTTTAGCGTAAAACAGCCACACGGCAGTAGTTATTATTTGTATTGCGGATGCGCAACAGAAGAAAAGAGTTCCGTATTATATTAAAAATGTATCTCTGATTTTTTTTTTCATTATTTTTCCTGTGTAATAAACCTTTCAGAGAATCATATATAATTTTTTCGAAGCAAAACAAAAAATCGCGCATTTAAGGGTTAACGTAACGCGATTTTTATTTTTAATTTACGGATGTAGTGAGTAAACGTAAGCTGTTGCCGAAAAAGGAGATTAATATTCGAAAAAGGTGGTAGCTTGGGTATAAAGAAGGACCGGGCCCAGGGGGCAGGATATTAACCGGAATGTAGTTGGGTAAAGGAAAAATTTTTAATAGTTTTAAAGTAGCTGTAGGACGCAAGAACTATGAAGTAGAAAATTGTAATAGAGTAAGATCGTTTTTAAAGAAGCTGCAACAAAGGCCCCAAGAAGGAGATTAATATTCAAAATTGGTGGTAGCTGAAGTGAGAAATTTTTTTGTCGTTCATGGAGTTGCTAGAAGACTTAAGAAGTTGTTAGAAAAAAAAGCTAATGAATCGGGTCATTTTTAAGGGAGCTACAATAAAGGGCCCAAAAGAGGCCAACTGATAGTTAAGAGCAGGTCCCTAACATGAAAATATGTTAAAAGGTCTTAGATCTTCAATTATTCAAAATTAGCCATAGAGTTATGAATTATTCCTTAGAATAATAATTTAAAGAAATGCGCCAAAAATTGGGTAAATGCTTAAATGATTGTCCTAGGGCCCAAATAAAATTTGGGGGTGTTGGTCCTGGGAGAAGTGTCCAATACTCAGTTTTAAAATTATGCACTGAGAAGGTGAAAAATGCATGGCGCACAAAAAATTCAAGGGACCTACGCGACCCAAGGGGGGAGAATGGAGCAAGGGTCTTAACTAGGGTGTAGAAATGGGAGAATAACTAAATGAAAAAAGGATACCAAAAATGAAGATCGGATTAAAAGGAAGCATTTTATTAACAATTTAGGGCGCAAAAATTTCAAGGGGTGCTGTACCGGGTCCCAGGCTGCCAGGGTCTTAACTGGAATGTAGAAATGAGGGAATAACTAAATAGGGAATTGGCCCCAAGAACGAAGAAGATCAATAGAAAATCAATAGAAATAAAGGGGGTAAGTTATTAACAATTTAGAGCATAAAAACTTAGAGGCACAGGGGCCCCGACCCTTAAAAAAAGAAAAATCTGATTGTCAGGTGCATCAGGACATGTCTTGGACTGTTCTCACCTAAATGTTCAGACTTCTACGTGCGGTAGATTTTGCTAGTCATCAAACGCAGACACACAGACACTCACACACTCACATACACACAGACAGAGCGAAACTTTCTTTTATTGGTATACGTTTTATTCAATTTTCCCCGCTAAAAACTGGGTTGTCGTTAAATCCGATCTCGCTGAAAACTTATTCTACAGTTAAATACAAACACACTCTTAGTAGCTGACGAGTTATTGAGGTTTTAATGCATATGTATAAAATATTAATGATGATTGAGTAAAAGCACTGATTTATGAAATTGATGAGCTATGGATATTATAGTGCCCCCCTATCAATAACAAATAAATATTACTTCTTTCAACAAAAACAAAGGTTTATAAGGCTGGCGAATCACTGATCTTTTAATATATAAATTAAATAAATTCGATGCGCAAAAAGACAAATTTGTGAGAATGTCGTTATCAAGATTGGATATATATAATTCATTAATGACATTCGACTTAATAAAATCACAGATGATTAAGGATGACGACTTTTCGAGGTTTTTTGGAAATCATACAGAATTTATATCAAACTGATTGAAATATAAATTTAAAGAGATGGCGAAGTAACTAGGCTTTTGCGTTTAGAGAGATAGTTTGGGGATAACTTGTTATTTTGATTTTATTGCGGATGTAAAGAAAATTAATTAGATTCTATTGCATAGAAGCACTGCTTTATGAGGATATAGAGTTATCAAGGTTTTAACCACAATGACCAATGATAATTGTTTAAATAAAAACATAGATTTATAAGCTTGAGAATTCATCAAGGTTTAACCGTATAACTTGTATTCGATATATAATAAAACAGATTAATAAAATCTTCAAGTTATCCAGTTTTTAGAGCAAATGTATAAATAATAATATTAACTAAATACACTTATTTATGAGGATGTCGAGTTATCGAGGCTTTAACATATAAGCGTGATAATAATAACATTTTATTAAACTAGCTGGCTTCGCCCTCTAGCGTGCTCATAATTACATCGGGGCCTCTAATTTATGCTAACATCGAATAAAACGAATGTCGAATTCATATGAAAATTTTCGTTAGGTGCAGTAGCGTAGCCACGTTGTTTGCCGCTCGGGATTTCATCCGTTTATTAAATAATATTGCGTTAATTTTAAAAGTAGTCCGTGAAATTTACAGAGGGGGGGGGGGTGCAACCTTCCACCGCTTAGGGGTGTATTCTTTCCTCGGGTTCTAGGGGCCCGATTTCAACGGGAATAGGTTCATTTAAGTTAGATTACAATTCAGCTACTTTCTGTATTATGAAACTTTATCTAAGACTTCAGTTACCAGCATTTTCGAACATTAATGATGCATTCCTTTTTCGGGTTCTATGGGCTTGATTACAACGAAGTTTGGCTCACTCGACTTGGTTTTCGATTATCTGCGGTACGTGCGGAGCACTTCCGGTACATACCGCTTTAGGTAGCGGGGACCCAGATCACAGTTTCGTTCGGAAAGAGATATGTTGGGAACACACGAGAGGCTGTGGAAGGTAATGGGACTTCCGAAACTAGGTTCATTTAAAAGATTTTCAAAGGATATAAAATCATACAAACTTGAGTTTTATTTAAGGTTATTATGATGGGCCTGGACAACGCCGGGTGGGTCAGCTAGTGTGATATAAAATTACACTGTATAAAATTCGGTTGTAACCAGGGCTTAATTTGCGCCGGAGCCCACCAGAGCCCAGCTCCGGTACTTCTCTGTTTTTAGTAAATATTTAAATATTGTTCGGAATTCACCGGAGCTCATAAATACAGGGCTCCGGAGCCCAGTGCAATAGCGCTTCCGAAAAACCGAAGCTTAAATTACCTTTTCCTTTCTTTCCCATCTCCAAGCTTTTGCATTCTTTTTACCAAAACACTTATATGTGACGTAATGTTCCACACACGTAGGGGATGGAGATAAAACGTACTCAATTTTTATATCAGTTTTTAGGCTTAGACTGACTCGAGCTCAATCTGTATTACATTTAAAATTTTATTTATTCATGCATTGAAAAAAAATCTTCTTTTAAAATTACGTATTATATTCCACTTCAAATCATTTTAATGCTATTTTGATCAGAATGAAGGGGAAACAGAAATCGTGTTTTTCTATTTTAAATTTATATCGGCGACGTGTTGATACGGCGCCACTCAAGAGAGTGAACAATAAATTTGCTTTCAGTTCGATTTTCTTTTGTGACAGTAGGATAATTTTTTATTGGCTGGGTTTTTTTTTTTTTTTTTCGATATCTAACCTGAAAAGAATATTTTTTGTTTTATCCAACAACCATCAGCTTGACGTTTTGTCTGTTCGAGGTTTTTGTCTTCTATTGCGTTCGAGTATAAAAATCACGTTAGTGATTTTTCTATTTATTTTGTATCATGAACGGTACCCACGCTAAGGCTCTGTGCACCTATACGAAGTCACTTTCCTTTGTAAGTAGATATAATTACCATGTATTGTTATTCTGATAGAAAGCAATCGAGCAGTGTTTCCCCTTTTTCTATAAAAGCATAGATTCTTTCCGATAACGTTGTCAAATTTTTAATTTTATCTGATTTTCAGGGACTTACCGGAAAAGATTGTTATGCGGAAGGAAATGATTATAGCTTAAGATATGCACCTTTTACAGGAAATTGTAAAACATTGTTCCATTCTTCAGCATATAAATATTCATTTCTGTAAATTTCATTCATTTTTTCTTAAAAATGCATAGCTGCGAACTATCTCTTTTTTGTGTTAACACCATTTTCTAATCATAATCGTTACCCTATTTAATCGCAGAAATCTGCAATTAATTAACATAAAAAATAGGCACGGATTTTTACTATTCAGAAGAAGTGATAACTAAAAAGTGGAATAGTTGACAGCTAAGTATATGCTGATAGATATATTTAATTTTTTTATTTTGCTAAAGAAAAAAAATGCTTTAAATTTTGCAACTAATGTACGAAATATAAATATGCAGATTACAGGGGCGGGGGGGGAGGGGGGGAACGGTACAGTTGTTGTACCGGTAGCGCAGAATATTAGGTCTCCGGAACTGTTTTTGTTAGAATTTAAGCCCTGGGCGTAGTAATCTAATTGTAACGTAACCTTAATCTAACTCTACCATAAACATTACCTAACTGTACCCTAGCTGTAATATGTTACCTAACCGTAACCTAACGGTAACCTAACAGTAACATACCTTCAACCTAACTATAAACAAATTATCACCTAGCCGTAACCTAACTGTAACCTAATTGCAACCTACCCTTAATCTAATTATAACATAACCGTAACCTAACTGTAACCTAATTGCAACCTACCCTTAATCTAATTATAACATAACCGTAACCTAACTGTAACGTAGCTATAAACTATCGGTAACTTAACCGTAACGTAAACTAATTTTAAGCTAAATGTAACGTGACTGTAACCTACCTGTAACTTATCCATAATCCAACCGTAAACTATCTGTAACGGAAATGGAACATAACCGTAACCTAACCGTAACCTATCTGTAACGGAAATGGAACATAACCGTAACCTAACCGTAACCTAATTATAACCTAACCGTAACGTAACCGTAACTTACTTATAACCTAACCATAACCGTAATCTAACTGTAACCTATCCGTAATCCTATTTGTAACCAAACTGTAACGTAACTGTAACCTATCCGTAACCTAATCTTAGCAGAAACGTAATCTAACTGTAACCTATCCGTAATTTAACCGTAATCTAACTGTAACCTAACTGCAGCGTAAACGTAACTACTTATAACCTAACCATAACCTAACTGTAAAATAACTGTAACCTAACAGTAATCTATCTGTAAAATAAAGGTAACATGACGGTACGCTAACCATAACCTAATTATAACCTAACCGTATCCTAACTGTGATGTAACTATAACCTAACTGTAACCTAACCGCAACCTAACTGTAGCCTGGCGGTAGCCTAACCGTAACCTAATTGTAATCTATCCGTAACCTACTGTAACCTATCCGTAACCTAACTGTAATCTAACTGTAACCTATCCGTAATCCTATTTGTAACCAAACTGTAACGTAACTGTATCCTATCCGTAACCTAATCGTAGCAGAAACGTAATCTAACTGTAATCTATCCGTAACTTAACCGTAATCTAACTGTAACCTAACCGTAACGTAACCGTAACCTACTTATAACCTAACCATAACCTAACTGTAAAATAACTGTAACCTAACAGTAATCTATCTGTAAAATAAACGTAACATGACGGTACGCTTCTTAACCTAATTATAACCTAACCGTATCCTAACTGTGATGTAACTATAACCTAACTGTAACCTAACCGCAACCTAACTGTAGCCTGGCGGTAACCTAGCCGTAACCTAATTGTAATCTATCCGTAACCTACTGTAACCTATCCGTAACCTAACCGTAATCTAACTGTAACCTATCCGTAATCTTAATTGTAACCAAACTGTAACGTAACTGTATCCTATCTGTAACCTAATAGTAGCATAAACGTATTCTAACTGTAACCTATCCGTAACTTAACCCTAATCTAACTGTAACCTATCCGTAACCTAACCTTAACCTATTTGTAATTTAAATGTAACCTAATTGTTACCTAAATTTAATCTAACTGTGACGTAACCGTAATCTAACTGTAACCTAACCGTAACCTAACTGTAGCCTGACGGTAACCTAACCGTAACCTAATTGGAACCTATCCGTAATATACTGTAACCTATCCGTAACCTAACCGTAATCTAACTGTAACCTATCCGTAATCTTAATCGTAACCAAACTGTAACGTAACTGTATCCTATCTCTAACCTAATCGTAGCATAAACGTAATCTAACGTAACCTATCCGTAACCTAACCTTAACCTATTTGTAACTTAAACGTAACCTAATTGTTACCTAAATTTAATCTAACTGTGACGCAACCGTAATCTAACTGTAACCTAACCGTAACCTAACTGTAGCCTGGCGGTAACCTAACCGTAATCTAACTGTAACCTATCCGTAATCTTAATTGTAACCAAACTGTAACGTAACTGTAAGCTATCCGTAACCTAATCTTAGCAGAAACGTAATCTAACTGTAACCTAACCGTAACCTAACTGTAACCTAAGTTTAACGTAACCGTAAACTAATTATAACCTAACTGTATTCTAACTGTAACCTATCCGAAACCTAACAGTATCCAAACCAAAACCTAACTGGGCTAATCGTCCTGTCGGCTAATTGTCCTGCCGGCTAATCGCCATGTCGGCTAAATTTCCTGTCGGCTAAATGTCCTGTCGGCTAATTGTCTTGTCGGCTAATTGTCTTATCGGCTAATTGTCTTGTCGGCTAAATGTCCTGTCGGCTAATAGTCCTGTCGGCTAATTGTCTTGTCGGCTAATCATCCTGTCTGCTAAACGTCTTTTCGACTAATTGTCCATGTCGACTAACTGTCCTATCGGCTAATTGTCCTGTCGGCTAATTGTCTCTGTCGGCTATCTGTCTTGTCGGCTAACTGTCGCTGTCGGCTAATTGTCCTGTCGACTAAATGTACGTGTCGACTAAATGTACTTGTCGACTAAACGTCCTGTCGTCTAATTGCTGTCTGCTAAATGTCTTGTCGGCTATTTGGTTGTCTGCTAAATGACATAGACCCTTTAATCACCAGACACTTTCAATTTTAGATATTTTGACGAATATTTAAAAATATACTTGTCGGATTCTTTTGGAACTTCCAGATTATAAGAAAAAGGTTTGACCACATATTTATCAACGTCGATTTGATAAAGAGGACAATTAGGAGCCCTACAAAACATCAAAGAAAAATTTGAATCACCCTGTAAATTAAAATGCACGGAATGATCTATCGCTGCAGAAAACAAGTATGCCGATACGGTATAACATGTTTACTGATTTGTGTAAGAATAGCACCTATATTCATGGAGGTATAGCGATTTCTTTAAAAATTTCAAAATTTTTTTGCATGTTTTTAGCTTATATCATGCAGGGTTTTCAACCAAATTTAACACCAGTTTCAGAAATATTAGCAAAATGCAGTAGAAATGATATAGTGCAATTGGAATATAAATATATTAAATATTTTATATATGTATATATTATATATATATATATATATATATATATACATATATTAAATATGAGCAGTTGTATCAAATCGTTTTTATTTGCGCATGCGCGAACGACAGCAGAAATTTTTTTTTACATAATTTAATAGTCAACTCTATGTAGCAACTCATAAAAAAAATCCAGCTAAATATCGCGAAAATTCAGTAAGATATCGGCGAAAGAGTGAGCTGATTTTTAGTTACTCTTTAAAAGCAGCTGAATGATAAGAGATTTTCCACAAATTGTTATTTTCTATTAACTGACTTTCAGGGAAAAGGTAGTATTTAGTGAATATCAACGAGTAGATTTGGAACAAAAGCTTCAATTTTGATAATTCTTTATATCATGGAATAGGATCGTTTTGGTGATTATCCAAGAAAACCATAGGCACAGAAAGCATAAGGAGTAAAGATATCGGCGATAGAATGAGCTAATTTTTAGTTGCTTTTAGCAGCTGAATGATAAGGGATTTTCCACAAAGTGTCAATTTTAATTTAAAAATTTTGTAATTATAAAAACTTTTCAAAATAACAGACATTACATTACATTACAAGATAAAAAACACTAAAAACAATATAAAAGGACGTTTCGGATTCATTCTGAATCCCTTATCAGCTAATTCCTAACGTAAAAGCTTACATACGTACGCACTACATACGTATTAGCTGATGAGGGATTCAGAATTAATCCGAAACGTCCTTTTATATTGTTTTTAATGTTTTTATCTTGTAATGTAATGTCTGTTATTTTGAAAAGTTTTTATAAATATGAATGAATTCAGATGTAGTCCTTTTGTTTATATCAAAAAATTTTGTAATATTTTATTTTTTTTATTGATGCTTTAGTTCTTCTTTAATAACCACCAGAACGAGTCTATTCCATGATAAAAAGAAGTATCAAAATCGAAGCATTTGTTCTAAATCTACTCGTTGATAGAGGTGTTGCAAACCGCATGTATTCGTTACTGAGTAACGGGTATTCTCTCTGATACGAACTACCGAATCGTTAGTTCAGAATATGAGTCGTTAGTCGTTACTGCAGAACTAAGAAACTAACTTCAAACGTTACTTTCATTTCGTAACGGAGCCGCATTGTCTGATGCGGAAAGATGCTAATTTGTGCTCGGTCTTTGGACTCGGAAATCAGTTGTTCCCGTATTTTAGTATCACATACGGGTATACATATACATTTATAGTCGTTTCGTTACTTCAGCACTCGTTCATTCGCCAAAAATGTCCGTGCGAATACTTTTGGAAGGAAGATTTTGAAGTCACGTGGTCAATAGCAAAACAAACTGCTTTCAGAAGAACGATTACTGTGAGATCGTTTATTCTTTCAGGGATTTTACTTTTTATTTCACAGATGTGAATGTGCTTTTTTCAAACATGGAGAGAATAATTGATTTTATTTATTTATTTTATTATTATTATTTTTTTTTTTTTTTTGATCAGGCGGTTTCTATGAATGCATTTTAAAGAAGGAAGCATGAATCCAAGTAATAAAGTGACAAGATGTGTTTATCATTTAATATTTTAATTAGATTAATTTCGTATTAAATATGCATTTGATCTATTAAGATTGCTCATAATTTTACTGTAAAAAGAACTGAAACTTATAATAGAATAAAATATTCCTTGTAACTATATTTAAGGAATGATAAAGTTTTTATGAAATATATTATGAAAATTTTATGAAATATAACTTTTTAAATCATTGATTTTTACCCATACTCGCATAAAATCCGTAGGCGCTTTTATCAGAAATTAAGAAATGGATTAGCGTCTCTCTTTTTCCTTTAAATTCAAAAGATTTGTTTGACGATACTATGAAAATGGGTGTTTTGAACCAAATTTCTGGACGCGACAGTAATTGAAGGGCAGTCATATAAAAACATTTGATTATAGATTGAACTGCAATAAACTTATCGAAAAATGTAAAACGCTATTCGATTCCATATCATTCCCATGACTGCCAATTTTATGATTTTATGCATTAGACTGAGTATGTGAATGTGTCAAAATTTTGCCATCTTGAGCGGAGGTAAACATGTTTTTGAGTACCCGTTTAATGATAGTTTCCGTTATAGACAGGTTCCATTGTCGCATGTTTTACCGGTTTCAGTAAGCAGCGGACATTTCTATTAAGATACTCAATTACTATTTTTTTTATTCAATACATACAGTAATACTTGCAGAGACGGAATCGCGAGAAATCACAAAGGAATTCCGTTTTAGAGAGATTTTTTGTATTAGCAGATGGAATTTCATTGTATTATTTTCATGGGAATCGATATTGGAATATTTCAATTCAATGTACAATTCCACTTTTACAGGTTGCATTTATTTATTCATTATTATATTGTGAAATTTTCCATTTTTACGCTGATTTCTGTTAGAGGCAGGTTTCGTAAAAAAATTTATTATGGGTCTAGGTAACGGTAACGAATTTTTGAAAAGACCTCACATGCGCTATATAATTATAATTACTGTAGTCTTGTGACCATATATTTCACATGCAGCATTTTGAACGCCTAGTTTTATCTATACTTTATGAAATGTTAAATTAGTGCAAGCGTCCAGATAGATTTTATCTTTTACTTTAAGGAACAGTTAAAACCAATAATAATCGAAAAAACACTCAGAAAATTAGAAAATACACCGAATATATGTGTACTAGTAATTAGGATGATTTTTAATATCCGTTTTCTAAAGAGTAACGAAAGTAACGAGTAACGAATATTTTCTAACGGGTTGTGCGTTTGAAAGTAACGAATACATACGGGTGTTCATTTAGTCGTTACTTTTACAGCACTACTCGTTGATATTCACTAAATACTGACTTTTTTTGGAAAGTCAGTTAATAAAAAGTGGCAGTTTGTGAAAAACCTCTTATCATTCAGCTGCTTTTAGAGAACAACTAAAAATCAGCTCACTCTGTCGCCAATATCTACTGCATTTTCGCGATATTTTACTGTATTTTTTTTATGGGTTTCTTCATAGAGTTAAGTATTAAATTATACAGAAAAAAAATCTAGGTTATCGTTCGCGCATATACATATAAAAATAATTTCATACAACTGGTCAAATTTCATAAAAATTTAAATATATTTATATTCCAAATGCACTACATTGTTTCTACAACATTTTTCTAATTTTTCTAAAACTGGCGTAAAATTTGGTTGGAAACTTTACATGATATAAGCTAAAAACAAGCATTTTTTTTCTCTTTTTAAAAAAATCGTTATTTCTCCATGAATATAACATGCTACTCTTACGCAAATCAGTAACATGTTATGCCAGATCCACACGGAAAGAACGATTTTGCTAAAGCAATAAAAAAATAGTTGTGCTAACCAAATTTTGCCCCATCGAAATATTTTTTGTTGAACTGTCAAAATCATTTTGTTAGTTTAATAAAATTTTATTGAATGGACAAAATCATTTGATTAGTCGAACCAACATTTGGTCAATCCAACCAAACATTTTAGCTGGGGCTATATTAACTAAATCTTTTTTTCCGTGCATATATTTGTATTCTGCATCAGCGATAAATCATTCGGTGCATTTTAATTTACAGGCTGATTCCAAATATTATTATTATTCTTTGATATTTTGTTGCCCCCCTAATTGTCCTCCTTATCAAATCGACGTTGATAAATATGAGATCAAACATATTCTTTATAATCCTGAATTTCCAGAAAAATCCGACAAGTATATTTTTAAACATTCGACAAAATGGCTAACATTGAAAATATCCGGTGTTAATTGCTATATGGTGGATAAAATATAGGTATGCATTAAATGGCGTAAATATTGAATAAATTAATTCTGCATTGATATATTGACAGTCGTTTCATAAAAATATATCTATGAGATTTAAAAAAAATAAAACAAAAGTTGCGAGGAAAAGTTTTCTAAAATGTTATTTTTACCCCAAATTCAGCATATATATATATATATATATTTAAGAAACTAAATGTATTTGCGTTTTATTAATGTAAATTATATCTAGATATCTTTCCAAACTTTAGACACTGAAACCAAGATAACACTCACATAACTCATAACTATGAGCAGCAGTATTGGTATCTCTTAACCGGCCTTCCCTTAACTGTAAAACTCCGCATTAACCGCTCGACTTTTTTTTCCCAACATCAGGCAAAAATCAAGGATGACGGCCTCGGGAATTCAGCTTACGCTTTCGAGTTGAAGTACAATCCCGCGGTGAAGGAGGCAAAATTAAAAAAGGAGAACGTCAGTTCTAAATAGATACGCATTGACCTTCACCAGTGTTGAATTCAGAGTGTGGCCTGGAAGGTGAGAATACTCCCCCCAGGAACAATGAGTTGTCCCTTTGAGATTTTGCGTTTTGAATGGTCAAAAGTGCAATCCCCGCCCTGGAACTGTATAATGTCTGATCTATCTGCAAACTGTTTTGAACAAACATTTAAAAAGCTTGAGGGATGCAAACAGATCACCGTAGAAGATATATAAGAGGTTTTTTGGGTTTTTTTTTTATATAAATAAAAGGACTACGTCTGAATTCATTTATATTTATAAAAACTTTTCAAAATAACAAACATTACATTACATTACAAGATAAAAACACTAAAAACAATATTAAAGGACGTTTCGGATTCATTCTGAATCCCTCATCAGCTAATTCCTAACGTAAAAGTCATACTAGGTTTTAAAGTTCAACAAATAGAAAAACATTACATGAAGTTGCCAAAAAATTATAGTTAAAACAAAACTGAATATTCTATTGGTAGAGATGCAGCGTCGTTAATTGCTTTATCAGCAGTTCTCGTGTACCAAGCTTCCAAAAACATGCGACTTGCATAAATGCTGCAGCCTGATCTAATTATGTAAGCATTCTCAAAACTCGGAAAATGATCAGTTTTCATGGAGTGATCAACAATTTTAGAATTTAAATTTTTATTTCTAAAAGCATGTTTATGGTCCTTAAGTTTAGTTTCAAGTGTACGGCTGGTTTCACCTATGTAGACTGCATTAGTAGACATTAGTACACCTATGTAGACTGCACTATGTAGTGCAAACAGCGTAATGCAGTCTACATAGGTGAAACCAGCCGTACACTTGAAACTAGACTTAAGGAGCATAAACATGCTTTTAGAAATAAAAATTTAAAGTCTAAAATTGTTGACCACGCCATGAAAACTGATCATTTTCCGAGTTTTGAGAATGCTTACATAATTAGATCAGGCTGCAGCATTTATGCAAGTCGCGTGTTTTTGGAAGCGTGGTACACGCATAGATTAAGGACCAAGATGGGACATTTACGGCAAAATCTGTAATGGCAACAGTACTAGCGTCCCTATCGGCAAGGGGGAAGAACTAACAAACCTTCGAAATTTACCTATGTTGAAGAAATATGGTTATCCACTATGGTTTGATTATCTATTCGTTCCTAAAACGAAACAGGTGTCAGACGATATTCTATTCGTGCTTGCTTTATTTATTTAGCTGCTTTTTTTTTTACCGTGCTTGTATTGTTCATTTTTAACTTACAAAATGATAATTAGACTAATAATATAAAAGAAGGCCACCAGAAAACTCTGTTAAGAATGCAAATATGTAAGTTTTTAAGATTAAATTGTAAAAAATCGAATTCAGGTATTGTGTCAATTTATTCATATCGAATAAAATTTTATTGAGTGTCATGTCAGTACCTCTATTTATTTTTAACTTTTAGATTTATACAATTCTAAAAATTTGTCGAAAGGAATTTTTCAATATCTGTAATATTATTATTATTATTTCTTATATGTTAATATTACAAACATTATTGAATTGATTGTACGTTATTTACATTAAAAACAATATTTTTATTTTATCTGTAAGGAAGTGAAAATGCATAAATTTTAAAAGATTATTGTAACGATTGTTTAATACGTTAAACTTCATAAATTTATAAAACACGGGCTATAAAAATTTTCCTGCCAAAGGGGAATAATTATGAAATTTTCTGAGACTTGTAGAGTTCAACATTTCGCATATTTTTATGTTACACCATTGCTTTTGATATATAGCATTCAAGACGAAATTTTTACCTAGTATTCGTTGCACTTAAAACCGTTCACTAATCATGTAAAAAAAAAAAAAAAAAAAACATACATCCGTGCATGAACATAGAATAGATATTACATATATAAAGTAGAATGTCTATTCTAGGTTCATGTATCGGTGTAAGATTCTACCGAAAACGTAAACATGCAACATTAAAAAAAGAAAGATCACAATAAGGTAGATACTCAATAACAAGCATACTACAAGGATGGGGAGTTTCTTCCCCATTGTCACTAAGGGCGCTACGATCGCAATCGCATTACCATTACGCTCTATGGGAATGTCCGATCTTGGATGTTAATATATGGGTACACGAGAACTGCTGATAAAGCAATTAACGAGGCTGCATCTCTACCAATAGAATATTCAGTTTTGTTTTAACTATAATTTTTTGGTAACTTGATGTAATGTTTTTCTATTTGTTGAACTTTAAAACCTAGTATGACTTTTACGTTAGGAATTAGCTGATGAGGGATTCAGAATGGATCCGAAACGTCCTTTTATATTGTTTTTAGTGTTTTTATCTTGTAATGTAATGTAATGTCTGTTATTTTGAAAAGTTTTTATAAATATATAAGAGTTGTTTGAGTCTGATAAATATCGCAAGCATGAAACATTATTTGAAGAGGATATAATTAGGATTGTAACTGATGTTGTTCAATACGGAGGCGATCCTGATGATGATTCAGTTGAAGTTTGAAGTTGACACTGCTAAAATTCCTCAAACTGAAGGGGTAAAAGAATTAGAGTTGGCGTTACGCTATGTTGAGCCGCGACTAACAGCTTCCTAGGTTAAAGTTATGATGTTAAAGAGATGGAGAGATTATTCTGCAAAATGTTGGGCATCTTGCCTTCAACAGAAGAAGGTCACCGATTTCTTTATGTTTGATTAACTTAAATATACAAAATGCTGTTTTTCAATTGAAAGAACTACACTAAACGAAACGAACTCTGTATGTATCCAAGAAAAAAATGATAACATATCACAAAAAGTTATATTAGAGGAATTTCACATGCTATAAAATTTTGATTTTCTCGGTGGAACACCATACGTGACGAATATACGTCTGCAAATGTTACATTTTCAATCTACCGCTGAAGTTGTTTTAAAACGCAAAAGAATCGCTTTGAACTGACGTGTAAAAAATTTCGTCGCGCGTGTCTTAAGATTATATTGAAAACCTAAGAAAGGAAAAGATTTAAAAAAAAAATCAGCAAAATTACTATTAAAATTTTAGTTTTTGATAATTTTCGAAGCATAAACACCGCAGCAATACATTCTATTTTTAGCTTTGCCGTATGATAGATTTCTTCAAAACACCTTCATACATAAAAGAAAACAATTTTTTAAAAGAATGTAGTGTAATATCTTGATCCATTGATGTCTTCAATATATATATATATATATATATATATATAATCATTAATTAAACATTACCGACCATCATCAAAAACCGCAATATTGTGAAATGACAATAAAAATGGATACCACAAACCTATAATATAGAACTGTATGCATAAAATAATATATATATATATTGTTAGAAAGACTCAAGTCCAAAATTTTAAATTATGTTCTTCAATTCAAAAATCAAATAAAACAAAAAATCTCTGTTTGTTCTCCTGCAAAAGTGGTAACATACCACAAAAAAATTATATTCGACGAATTTAATATGCTATAAAATTTTGATTTTCCCGTAGGAACGTAATACGTGACGTATATGATGTCCATAAATGTTTCATTTTTAATCTACAGCTGTAACGCTGTTTTATTGAGAAAAGAAGCTTTGAAATTGTGTAAAGAATTTCATTGCATGTATCTAAAGAATATTGAAAACCTATGAAAGGAAGATATTTAAGATTTTTTTGAGCAAGCTTTCTAGTAAAATGTTATATCTATATCTATATCTATACTTCTATACTCATATTATAAAAAGGTAAAAATTGTTTATTTGTAGGAGGTAAGCTCTGGAACTACCGAACCGATTCCAAAAGTAACGGTATCCAAATGATGGTGTTAGTCCAACTTAGAACATAGGCTATATTTTATGTCTGTGCCACTAACCCAAAGGGGGTGCAGGAGCAAAAAACGTTCTAAAGACGTGAATTTTGCGTTACTGAAGGGCCTAGAAATATGAAATTTGGAATATTAGTTATAAGATATAAATGATGTCTAAGAACAGTTCTTAAACAATCCGAAATTTAAAAGGGGTAAAAATGCACAAACAGAGTTCTAAAAAACGTTTTAAATGGTAGTTTCTACATAATCTCAGGAAATACCAAACCGATTAAAAAAATATTGGTGTCAAAATGATGGTGACAACGCTTGCTCCAAGATAGGCCATGTTTTATGTCGGTGACACTACCCCAAAGGGGGTGCAGGATCAAAAAACGTTCTAAAAATGCGATTTATGTGTTACTGAAGGGCCTAGAAATATGAAATTTGAAATATTAGCTACTTATTAGGGATAAAGGATTTTAAGAACAGTTCTTAAACGATTCGAAATTTGAAAGGGGTGAAAATGCGCGAAAAGCGTTCTGAAAAACATTCTAAATGGTGGTTTCTACACAATCTCAGGAAATACCAAACCGATTTAAAAAATAATGGTGTCAAAATGACGGTGACAACCCTTGCTCCAACATAGGCTATGTTTTATGTCGGTGACACTACCCCAAAGGGGGTGCAGGGAAAAAACGTTCTAAATTGCCATTTTTGCGTTACGGAAGGGCCTAGAATCGTGAAATTTGGAATGGTAGTTAGTTATAAGATATCAATAATCTCTAAGGGCATTTCCTAAAAAAATCGAAATTTAAAAGGGAGTCAAAATGCGCAAAAAGTGTTGTAAAAAACGTTCTAAATTGCGATTTCTGTGCAATCTTAGGAAGTACTGAACCGATTTCAAAAATAATGGTGTAAAAATTATGCTGACAGATCTCGCTCTAAGTTAGGCTATATTTTATATCTGTTTCCACTACCCCAGAGGAGATGCAGGAGCAAAATGCGCGAAAAGCGTTCTAAAAACGTTCTAAATGCCGATTTGTCAGCGATATCTCAGGAAGAATCAAACTGATTTCAAAAGAAATGGTAGGAAATTGATGCTGACAGACACTGCTCTAACATAGACGCTATTTTATGTCGGTATCACTATCACCTAGACGTTGCAGGAGCAAAAAAGCGTTCTAAATTTCGATTTTTGTGATCGGTACGGGCTAGCAAGTTAAAATTAGGCAAGGAACATATTTATTAGATATAAATGATCTTTAAGAACAGTTTCGAAAAAATTAGAAATTCGAAAAGTGGTGAAAATGTGCGAAAAGCGTTCTAAAAACGTTCTAAATTGCGATTTTTAGTCAGGAAATACCAAAGCTATTTCAAAAGTAATGGTTGCAAATCAATGGTGATAGTCCCTGCTATAACATAGGTTATATTTTATGTTGCTGTCACTACCATCTGAGGGTTGCAAAAGCAAAACATGTTCTAATTTGCATTTTTTGCATAACTGAAGGGTCTAACACTTTGAAGTATGGCATGTTATTTACTTACAAGATGCAACTGCTTTCTAAGAACAGTCGAAAGAAAATTCCAAATTTAAAAAGATGAAGTAAGCGAAAAGTGTTATAAATTACAATTTTTATGCAATCTTATCAAATACTAAACCGATTAAAAAAATAATGATGACAAATTATTGGTGTTAGAACCTGCTCAAATATAAGCTATATTTTATATCTGTGCCACTACCACCAGAGGGTTGCAGGAGCTAAAAACTTTCTAAATTGCGATTTCTGTGATACTGAAAAGGCTAGAAACTTTAAATATGGCATGGTAGTTACTTATAAAATATAAATGCCCTCGAAGGACTGTCGAAAATAAATTCGAATTAAAAAGGGGTAAAGCGAAGGGGAGGTGTGAAAAGCATTCTAAAAAAGCCCTAAATTACGATATCTATGCAATTTCAGGGAATATAAACCGATTATAAAAGTAATAAATGCGAATCAGTGATAACAGTCTCTAATCCTACACAGGCCGATGTTTCTACCACCTGGGGTTTACAGGAACAACAAACGTTCTATAAAAGGCCTTTAAAAGCTTTCTAAATTACGTTTCTGTGGAATATTAAAAATAACAAACCGATTTCAAAATTAATGTTGGCAAATTAATGGTGATAGTTCCTAATTCAATATAGCCCTTTCTGTTGAGAGAGATGGTAGGACTTGGAATTTGACATGATAGTTAATTTTAAGATGTAAGAAGATGGTTTCTAAAAAATTCAAAACTTCATGTGAATAGTGAAATAAGCGTATTAAATGAGCATAAATGTTTCAAAATATTTTCAAAATTATCATTTATTTAGTTTTATTAATTTAAGTCTCATTTCTGCCTAATGCAGTGTAATAATGATGTTTAATCAAACTGTGTTTTAAATAGTAATTTTTGAATTATTCTTAAAAGTAATAAGTAAAAATTTAGTTAGTACCTTTTAATAAAAATTAGACATATAAATATCACTTGGCATATTTCAAATATTATGCGAGCAAAGCCGCGGGTTTTGCTAGTTATTTTTATAATTTACGACACTTAAATACTTCAAATAACATCATTCTATTTTTTAGCTTTGCCGCATGATATATTTCCTCGTATTACCTTCGTAAATAAAACAATTTTTGAGAAGAAAATAACATAACGTATTGATCCATTCATGTCTACAATCGTTTTGTAATTTTTGTAGAACGATGCAAATTCGAACCTTTTAATGTTGTTCTTCAATTCAAAGAACTAAAGTAAACGAAATAAACTCGGTATATGTGTTCCAGAAAAATTATAACATAGCACAAAAAATTATATTCGACGAATTTCATATGCTGTAAGATTTTGTTTTTCCCGTAGGAACGCCATACGTGACGGATATGCAAGTCCATAAATGCTTAATTTTCATTCTATCGCTGTGACGTCGTTTTATTGAGAAAAAGAATAGCTTTGAAACTGACGCGTAAAGAATTTCATTGCGTGTGTCTAGACAATATTGAAAACCTAAAAGGAAAAGATTTAGGCTTATTTTTCAGCGAAGTTGCTGGTAGAATTATATTTTTTAATAATTTACGGCACTTAAATACTGCCAGGACAGCATTCTATTTTTTAGCTTTGCCGCATGATATATTTCCTCACATTACTTTCATGCATATTTTAATACAATTTTTGAGAAGAATATAACATAATATATTGATCCATTCCTATTTTCAACCATTTTATGATTTAGAAAGGCACAAGTTCGAAAATTTTCATGTTGTTCTTCAATTCAAAACAATAAACTAAACTAAACGTGCGGCAAAATATTATATTCGACGAATTTCATATGCTATAAATTTTGATTTTCCATTCGTGACGGGTATGGAAGTCCATAAATGTTTCATTTTCAATCTACTGCTGTGACGTTGTTTTATTGAGAAAAAGAATAGCTTTGAAACTAACATGTAAAGAATTTTATCGCGTGTGTCTAAAGAATATTGAAAACCTATAAAAGGACAAGATTGAAGATTTTTTTTTTTTTTTTTTTTTTTTTTTTTTTTTTTTTTTTGAGCGAAGTTGCTAGTAAAGTTATAGTTTTTAACACCTTCCAACATTGTTGAAAAGTGTTAATAAATTCGGTTTGTCTGTCTGTCCGTGCTCTAACTCTCGTAAATATAGACAGATAATCCATGGTAGTATTTGGGGATTACCTTGGCATGTTCGATATTAAAAATGAAGTGTGTAGTGTTTACGGTTGAATTACAGGAGCACTCAAAATAATTGTGTTACATTACGGCCTATGGGGAAATATTGTTTCCTGTGTATTTGTATGATATTACACTGTTTTAAACATATCGAAATTTATGTATACCACTCAGCTGTACTGCAAAGCGCTTACTGTAGAATCTGATGTTCATATAATTTATCCTTCATTTACAGAAACACACAAAAGTATTTGGCTACAGTACTGCCTATGAACAATAAGTACCGGAAGTATGTTTTCAGTTGTGATGCGAATTTTAATATTTAAATACTTTTTTGTCATATTACTTGGGGTGCATAAATTCTATAGATCGTATACAGGGCTATACGAAAAATCTCGAGTACATTTCCGTTTATTAACGGAAATTGCTGAATCGAAATTTTCAACTGTAACCCTTTATGTACTGAATTATGAATTCATGAAAATTTTATCTTCTAAAGCATTTTTTGTGAATTGTTTAAACTGCATTAGGAGATCTACATAATCATTTAATATAGACATGGAAGCGGCAGCATAGACGATCATCTCATCGAGTTCACAGTTGAAATTCCAGAATTAGTTAAAACTCGATTCGCATATTAAAACACAATTGGTCTGCCAAGTCATATCTTGGTGGAAAACATCTGAAAACCGGATTTTAGCGGTTAACTCGTAGGTTTACCATCGTGTTTTCCTGCACATAAAGGTATGAAAACATGGAGGACTGGGAGCAGGAAAACACAATAGTAAACTTACGATTTCAACCGTGAACTCGATGGGGTGATTGTCTGGGCTCGATTGTCTGTGTGTGACTCGATGGGGGGGATTGCCGCCTCCTGGTCTAGTATATTTTAGAAGGATTGAAGGATTTAGAAGGATTAATTAAATTTGAATTTATAGGGATTTGGGGCAATATTTATAACCCCATTCAAATCTTTTATTTTAAATATTTGGTACTTGTTAGTTATCCTGTCAACCAATTTCGCCAAATTATATAAATCGCCAAACCAGTCGCCAAATTATACAAATTGACATAATTTTTATTTTAAATAACGAAAAAACAAATAAATTAGTATAATATTAACAAAAATACAAATAAAACGTCGAAATAAAAATCATTTGATGACGTAAACACGTGTTGTCAAGTGAATGTGACATTTACGATTAACTATTATTGGCATTTAATCTTGTGCGACAGTAATTTGGCGACAGTAATTTGGTCGACGGGATAACTAACAAGTACCAAATATTTTTCTTAGTATTTTTTAGAATTAGGAAATCTACAAATATAATGTCCTTACAATAGAAACATAGAAATATTTCCGAATTGAAAAATCCCCCCCCCCCTCTCCAACGACAAAAAAACTTGAAAAGATGTGAAGGCAAAAGAAATCATCCTTTTAAAAATATTTTTGTTTTGTGTAACCCATAATGCTTTTGGATCAAGATGAAGTAATGTATCTATAACTCTTTCTAAACTCTATTACAACAAATCGATGTATTAAATGAATTTTATAACAAGTTATTTCATGGTATTTATTGGTACCTTCAGTAGATAAAGGGTTAATTGAATTAACTTTTACCGTACTATGTACATTAGGGCGGAGTGAAAAAAAACTAAAATAGGAAAATCAAAATGTAATACCTCACAAAAGTTATGTATGGTTCTCATAAATAAAACTTCGCAGTTTTTTCGAAATCAAATTTTATCTTCTGTTGCCCCCGGAGCCCCCAATTTTCGCCAAACTCGTCAAAAACACCTTGTAGAAGTTATAAATAAAAATAAGGTTAAAGCTCGAAAACAAATATGTCATACCGCGGAAAAGTTGTGTATGGTACCTAGTAATATACCTGCATAGATTTTTCGAAATCAAGTTTTGTCTTCCGGTGCCCCGGGTTCCCTCACTTTTTGCGAAATTCGTCAAAAATGCCTTGTAGATCTTATAAACTGAAATAACAATAACGATAGAAAATAAAAATGTCATACAGCGGAAAAGTTGCATGTGGTACATATTAATATGCTTGCACAGTTTTTTTCGAAATCGCATAATATCTTCCAGGGACCCGGTCAATCGAAATTTTGAAAAAATTGCCATAAATTCCTTTTTATCTGTTGTACATGTATAATAGAATGCATCACACAATAAGTAAGAGTGGAATAAAAACATTTTATCTGTGAAAAGTACACAGACAATTAAAGTTCAAGAATGAAAAATAAACATTTAAATCTGTTAAAAGTGTTCAAAAATTTTTAAAGTTCAATTAAATAAGTTCGTGTTCTTCAAAACAAAAATCTAAATATTCGAAATGTTTCAGCTTGGTGTTTATTGTTGGTCCTGTAGGAGTTTGGCAACTTTAAAACCTTACTTAGTCTCAAAATATGGCATAATGGATCTTATGAATCCATCCATGTTGTTTGCACCCCAAACTGTCGCGGCTGCTTCAGTGACCTCACTGACACACCTTTCTACACTTTGAGTGTTGCATGGAAACAACGAAATAATATCTTCATGATCACGTTTGTCAATACTTTAAGTCATCGCATGAAAGATTAGTAAAAATAGGTGATTCTGTAACTTTTACATTATTCTACTGAATCAGACCAAGATAACCTGCGGCGCTAAAATTGATTGCAGGAGCTTGGAACTGTCTAACTTCTCCACTTGTGTTCGCACTTCATGCTTTAAGTATTCTACGAAATCCTAGTTCGCGCATGTGTTTCCGATCATCAGTTACCATGCCATGCCACTGAGCAGGTTTTCTGGATGGAAAAAAAGGGTATTGCGCTAAATTACTGGGTCAGTTATAACTTTAACTGCCTGGGGATATCCATGGAAAAATAAACAATTTCCCAAAGATAGCTTCCACTTAATTGCAAACCGTACGCATGCGTACACCTTAACTACAAGTTTCGTCAACATCTGCAGATTTAACGTTGTATACAGAGTTCCCACATAGAGTCTCAAAATTCTGTTGGCGATGATAACCCATCTGCTATGTGAAAGTCTACCGGGAAATCTATTTGAAAAGTCTTCCGAGCAACTTCCTTTCTTAATAGATAAGATCACTTTCATCAGTATTTTTGATCGGTACTGAGATCTATAATAACTATTTCGAGGTTATAATTAATCTCGAATAGTCTGTAAAGAAACGATGGGGAGGGATTCACACTTGTGCAACATTTTTCTAATCGACCCACTGTATCTGTATGGTCCCCTGCTGCATTCGTCTAACACCAACTGATTTAATAGAGCTTTAAATTTTTTGAACACTTTTAACAGATTTAAATGTTTGTTTTCATTCTTGAACTTTAATTGTTTGTGTACTTTACACAGATAAAATGTTTGTATTGCACTCTTGCTTCTTATGTGGTGCATTTAATTATACATGTAGAACAGATAAAAGGGAATTTAAGGCAATTTTTTCGAAATTTCGAATGACCGGGTGCCTGGAAGATATGATGCGATATCGGAAAAACTGTGCAGGCATATTACTACGTACCATTTGCAAACCTTCCGATATATGAATTTTTTATTTTCTAACGTTATGGTTATTTCAATTTATAAGATGTACAAGGAATTTTTGACGAATTTCGCAATAATCGGAGGGGGGACCCGGGCCACCGGAAGATAAAACTTGATTTCGAAAAAAATTTGTAGGCATATTACTACGTACCATACCACAACTTTTCCGAGGTATGACATTTTTGTTTTCCAGCTTTATCTTTATTTTTATTTATAACTTCTAAAATGTGTTTTTGACGAGTTTGACAGAAATTGGGGGGGGGGGGGTCACCGGAAGATAAAATTTGATTTTGAAAAGACTGCGCAGTTTTATTACTGAGAACCATGCACAACTTTTCCGCGGTATTGCATTTTGATTTTCGTTTTTTTCACTCCACCCTAATGTACACTTAAAAAAAAAAAATCCGCTAAAATACGAAAATTGTACTAGCAATTGAGACTCCAGTACAGTTTCCGTTTTTTAACGGAAATTTTTTCACGTAAATTCCAGAAAAATTTCCGTTTTTCTGGAATTTACTGGAAATTTTTCCGTTAAAATACGATAACAGTACTGGCGTCTCGATTACCAATACAATTTCCGTATTTTAACGGAATTTTGTTTTACAGGGTAAGTATACATACAAATCTATAGATCCTGTACAGGGCTGCTCAAAAAATTTGGATTTTTTCCGACTCTTCATGATTACCCAGCAAAGAAAGAAACAGTGGGCCATCAGCTGGAATAAAGATGGCAGCCAGCAGTGCTATCAGCGGTAAAGTGCAAGGGTGCCATTACTTAAACCTGTCGAAAAGTGTCCGAGCCGAATGCAGCTGGCCCATCAGTGATGGCCAACAGCAGGCCAGCATTGGTATGCCATCACATTACTTCAACCCGGCACTTTTACTGCAGTGCTAGCACCTATCCCACTGCTATTCCTTTGCTGGCCCAGCACTTACCTTTACAAAAATTTCTTATAGAATTCTATAAAAAAAGCAAAGTATTATGGCTCTTTTTTCTATAAGCTAGTTTCACCAAGAGCTATAGAAATATCTGTAGAAGTGTCTATAATAGAAATGCCTGTAGAAATATTTGAACCGAATGTGGTCACCCTCCCAAGTACTGACTGCGCTCGATGCTGCTTGGTTTTCGTGATCGGACATGAACAAGTGCTTTCAGCGTACGCTACGACTGCTCGTAATTTTCAAGCTCTCATTATACTATTTCAGGTTTGTTTCTTTAGTGATTTACGTTCCCAATCATTAAACTGGTATTATTCTATTGTATAGAAATCCTATGTATTTTATACGCTTTTTTTTTATTATTGATTCTGAACTGCGTAAATTATGAAAACCGAAATCCTTTGTAACCTAGTAAAATCAGATTTAAGGAGAAAAAAAAGTTCGTTGAAATAAAGAATTTATTTATTTTTTCATTTACCTATTTATTTTGTTGGTGGCAGTGGTGCTATATTTTTTACAGTTTCAAAAAAAAATTAGCTTCACAGCTTAAATTGTGTTAAGATATTCATTTCAGATTTGTGTTCAAATGCTCAATGTCTTCGATATTCGCAACGCCACCTAGCGTAAGGGTTCCCAGCAGTAATACTGCAAAAGTTCGTGCACTTCCATGGTGTGGTGGGCCAGCGAAAGAGATAAAACGGATGCCCATCAGAATTTTATCTGATGATTTCCAACAGCAAAGTTGACTGAAGCTGTCCAGCAGTGGTCATGCAGTGGTAGACCATCAACCAGCACTTCTCCATCATTGCCAGCACATATCTTGCTGCTGGCCAGCAATTTTCTCTTTGCGGGTAGGTTTTTAATCGCGCCACGCATTTTCTAAATAGTTTATTTAGACATTTTTTACCTTAATAAACTGTAATGTTTTATTTTTTGTTATGACTTTTTCTTTTTGTGTATAATTTACGACGCATAAATACTGCGAAAAATGCCTTGGATAGTTCATGTAAAATTTCATTTTTCTCTTTCCATGCGATACAGCGAAATACGATCGTAAAGGTTAAAACTCGAGATTCTTACGGATGGCGGCGTCTCTGTATTGGTTGCGCGGTACTTTCCTCTTTTTATTACTTTCGTGGGATCCGAATCGGTCGGAAATCTGCCCGACGAGTCCATTTCCACTTCTTTCCCATGGTTCGTACACCTTCTTGAATTTTGCAGACAAGAAAATTTTTCCGCATCAGTATTATGTCATAGAAAATCTCTTCTTAAAAGAAGGCGAAATTTTGCGTGTTGAACTTGGATTTATTTTTCTATAAAAAGATACTGGTAGTTACCCTGGAGAAATAACGGTATCCGTATGAATCATGTTTCCATTGTTGAGACCCCTTTCTTTTATTGATGACTACAGAATGGTAGGAAAAAGAATGGTCATGGAAATGATTTGCGAGTTTTCGTCGGGTAAAGCAAATAAAAGCTAATAAACCGACCTTAAAACTGCGTTTAATGCTCCCTGTACTACGAAATCCATAAAAATGTCAACTGTCCTTTCTTTTCTAACCTTTCAATGGCCATGAACAAAAGAAAGGGTAGTCTCAACAAAATAAAGAGGTGGAGATGAATTTCGTCGGACCGATTTCCGGATCCTATGACATCCTACGAACTCAATAAAACATGAAAAGCACCGCCGGACCGCAAAAAAGAGAACGTGAAAAAGCTGTCTGTTTGGGCCTTTTTTTGACAGTTCTTTCTACCGTTAATATGACGGCAGCGATACTCAGGCACATGCTTTATATATACAGGTTGTCCATAATTAAACGACCCTATTTTAAAGTTGTCTACTGACGAAACTGTTGTTCATAAAAATGAAAAATTTTGTAAAAGACATAGCGATGGGAATTTGTTTAAGCGAAAAAAATATAGTTCAAACTTTCGCCACCTGAGGGCGTTTTTTAATGAATTACATATTTAGTATACATTTACGATATTTCAGTAATTTTATTTATTATCTATCCCTGGTTTAAAGACAGCATTTCACGATATGTTCTTGGAATTTCCCAGAACTGCGCTCAACTGTGGAACATGCTATCTTACCATTCCTGATGGTATCTGAAAATGAGAAGGTTCATGTGGAATATGTTCGGTTTTAATATAATTTATAATCTATCAAAAATGTATGCTGAATGTTTAATTCGTTAAAAACGACCTCTGACGGCGAACTTTTGAACTAATATTTTTCGCTCAAATTCCCATACCTTTATTATGTCTTCCATAAAATTTCGCATATTCTGAACTATAGTTTCATCTGTAGAATTTTAAAATTTAATTAAAGTTTAATTATGGACACCCTGCAGATGGTACTTACAGTAATATGACGTCAACCGTCTCCTATGCATATGTAAAATTTAACTCACCATCAGTGGAGAGCACCCTGTGCCTGGCTAAGTCTGTCTTGTTCCCCACAAGGATGAGGGCCTTCATGTGAACATCATCCCACTTGTGGATCAGTTTCAGACACTCCTTGGCGAAGTGTAGACTGCGCTTGGCGGTCACGGAATAGACCACCAAGTACGCATCGGGGTTGAATAACTCGCAAAAGTTAGTGCTCTGAAAAAAAAGACAATATATATATATATTCGTTTGCACACACAATGTCGCAACTTTTCACATATACTTTAAAAAACATTGGCTAGTGTAAATATATACGTTTACGTTATACGTATAAAATTCAGACGAAAACTGGAGTTATAACAATAACATCGCTTCCTCCATTAGAATATTCCTCGAAAGCAAATCACAAAATTCTATATTCAGGAATTTTAATCAGCACAATTTTACCACTTATTTAGTAGGTAAATACTGAAGTAAACATACTAGAACAGCACATTTGCAGTCGTCGTTAGCCGTTTTGTATTGGATCAAATGTATAGTTTCTCCATTAATAAGAGTGCAGAATTATCCGTATCGGATACATTTTATCAATTGAGTAGAATACAACATTAAAGCATTCGCCACAGTTCCGTAGAATATTTCGACATTTACACTACTTAACTTTAGTAGTTAGCCATGTCATCATGAACTACATTTTAAAAAGTGATGGTATGATATAAATTTATTATTCAAATAAAGAATCACTTCCAGATGACAGGCAAGAGTTTTGAAAGCAGCTGGAAACACGAAAATCTGAGCTCCTCGTTCATGTTTTGACGTTTTAAACCGATAAACGGATTGTTTTTCACTGCACTGCAGATATATTGATTAGCAAATAATAGCCTAAATACGCGCAGAACTATATTTTAAGCGCGGACTACAAAATGGAGCGAGCCGGTCTTCCTGGAAAAAACGATGCAAACGACTTTTAGAATAACTAAAAAGAAAATGGCACAAAACAGATAATTTTAACAGAATTCATATCGGCATTAAAAATGGAAAAATGAAAGATCCTGAAACAAATAATAATTACGTAAATTGTTTTTTAGAATAGTTTTTGAAAAGAAATAAAATATTAAGGGGTCTTGTACCTTTTAAACGCGACGAAAATTAACGAAAAACTTCAAAGTTTGAATTAGTCTATCTTCAAAACCTTTTTATGTATAAACATGAAATTTTGGATATTGTTTAAACAGATTGTGCTTTGTAATATATTACCATTAAAAATTTATTAACCCTTTACAGAATTTGTGTATTGTTGAAATCAAAATAGCTCTTTTTTTACCCCATAAGTCATTGCGCGCATGATATCTTGAGAAAGTATGTATGGATTGGCATGAAATTTGATAAATATACTAAAAATATATGTGAGTTTAAAATGACCTACTCTTAGGCTAAAATTATTTCATTAACTATAAAAAAAAAAAAAAAAAAAAATATTTTCGCAAAAAAAAAAAAATAAAAATTTTGCATTTTTAATGAATAAAAATATTCATAACTAAAAATATTACCATTTTAAATACTTAAAAGTAGATCATTTTAAATATACATATTTGTTTAGTATCTTTATCAAATTTCATGGCAATCCACACATACTTTCTCATGATATCATGCGCGCAAGGACTTATGGGGTAAAAAAACAGAGCTATTTTGATTTCAACAATACACAAATTCTGTAAAGGGTTAAAAAATTTCTAATGGTAGTATATTACAAAGCATAATCTGTTTAATCAATATCCAAAATTTCATGTTTATACATAAAAAGGTTTTGAAGATAGACTAATTCAAACTTTGAAGTTTTTCGTTAATTTTCGACGCGTTTAAAAGGTACAAGACCCCTTAAAATACGCATTTTAAATAGAAATGAATTTAAGTATACGGAATGATTGAAATATTTTTAAAGATAGGAAATACTGTAAAAAATCATGTTAGATAGGAAATTTTTGTGGATTAATTTTAATGAAGCGCGAAAATTTCATTTTCGTAATATATAGGGTATCCACTCTTAACGATGTCTAAAGGCTAATTCTTAAACCGTTAGGCAGACATGTAGTTTCAATTACAAAATGTTTTAAATGAGGAAAAGAAGTATTTTAAAATACTATTGAGTCAAAAAATTCTTAAAAAACTTACGAAAATTAAACTTTTATACGATCCCCGATCCCATAAGTTATATTTAGTAAAAATATCCTATTACACTAAGAAATAAGACAAAAAAAAAGACCCACTCTTTTACGATTAAAACTGACCTAGTAATAGCTGTTTAAAGTTGAAGCATCCTTTTGCTGCGAAATAAGGGTCATCCACAAAATTTACTAGAAATATAAATAATCGTCAGATATATAAAAAAATATAATAGTTAGTAAAATTAAAATTGCAATATAAATTCAAAATTTATTTTCATTCTGACATATTAAAGAAAAATATACAACTTGTACTAAAAATATAAGTTAAAAAATAACAGATTTTTCGTTAAATGAAAAGTTGAAAAGCAAGAGTCGCAATTCTTTACAAAATGATACATATTTTAAAATGCTATTATTTAATCTAAAACTTAATTATTAAAAATTAAAGTTATTTTAAAAGTTGTTCGAAGTGACTCCCTTTGGCTACAATGGATAAATTTATTATACACGCAAAATAAGTCCTTCTAATACTTTAAGGACTTTGTGTTCGATCCCTCGAAGCATGGCCCAATTCGTCTGTGTTCAAATGCAGAAAATTTTCAGAAGTCATGCAATTCAATGTTTTATAACTTGGTCAATTTTAGTGTTAGTTGAATGGGACTTTTTTTTTCTTACTTGTTAATGTAATAGGAAATTTTTACGAAACATCACTTATAAGACCGGGGGACCGTATAAAAATTTAAATTTCATAACTTTTAACAAATGTTTTTCTTGATCAAAATGGCTTTTAAAATAATTTTTTTTTTTTACTTCATTTAAAAATTTTTGTACCTGGAACTATATTTCTATGATAGACCGGGAGCCGGCAGCACAGACAATCACCTCATCGAGTTCACGGGTGAAATTCTAGGATTAGTTAAATCTTAATTCGCATATTAAAACGCAATCGGTCTGTCAAGTCATATCTTGGTTGAAAACACCTGAAAACCCTATTTTAGCGGCTGACTCGTAGGTATACCATTGTGTTTACCTGCACCAAAAAGTATGAAAACATGGAGGATTGGGAGCAGGAAAACAAAATGGTAAACCTACGAGTCAGCCGCTAAAATCGGGTTTTCAGGTGTTTTCCACCAAGATATGACTTGTCTGACCGATTGCGTTTTAATATGTGAATCAAGATTTGACTAATCCTAGAATTTCATCCGTGAACTCGATGAGGTGATTGCTTGTGCTCCCGGCTCCAGGTCTATGACTGACGATTTATGAATTATCCATTTGACATGATTGAGAGTGGACGCACTGTATATACCGGGTGTCCCAAAAAGGACTGACTGATTTGAAAATTCAATAACTTGCAAACGGTGACAGATATTTAAAAAATTCTTGCAGGAGGGTTATGCATAAGGTCAAAAGTTTTTTTAGAGTGATTTTCAATTTTAGTTCGAATTACAAACAATAGATGGCTCTGCGATCAATAGACGCTGAATTCAGGCTCGATTTTTGGTACTTCGTGGCCCGTATAATACATTTCCATCTCCTTTTTCAGCATGGAACAAGAGAAAGGACCAGAAATCGAGCCTGTATTTAGCGACTATTGCTTACAGCGCCATCTATTGTTTGTAATTCGAACTAAAATCGAAAATCACTGTAATAAAACTTTTGACCTTATGCATAAACCTCCTGCAAGAATTTTTTAAATATCTGTCACCGTTTGCAAGTTATTGAATTTTAAAATCAGTCAGTCCTTTTTGGGACACCCGGTATATTCATTGCCTGTTCAGTTACTGAATGCATATCAAAACCTTAATACTTAAAATATCAGTTGTAAATTTCAAACCTTCAAAGCTTACGTTATAGTTACATTATAGTTTTAACAAGTTGGCGATTTTTTATTTCAGCCTTTAAAATAACGATTATGGAAGGATTAGATGATGTGAAAACAAAATCTTGCTGACATTGCAATTAACTTTTTCTGAGAAAACTTCGATTTAGAAATTTTCAACATAATTTCTTTCATAACACAGGGCATTTTAAGTTTTGAACTTTGTGAGAAAATTGTAAAAGGACGCATGTACTCCAAATCTTAAATCAAACATTATTTTCAGGTAAAAATTATTTTATTAAATTGCATTTCAAAACTTACATTAGAGAATTGATAAATAGAAAACATAACTTGGATAATATTAAATAAAGATGCATTTTTCCTTATTTTGCATTAAAATGCTAATATCTGTCAGGAAAATATAATCATTCTTAAATTAAGTAAAGAACCTTTTATTTCAAAATTTCTGTCATAAATGCATTACAGTAGGAAAACATCATCTGCACAAAATAAGTATTCTCGAAAATAAAATAATCATTACTACTTTATTTCCTAGAATACTTATTATACCTTTATTTCCTTTACTTACTATTTTGTTTCTTATTTTATTACCTACAAATGATACTAGAATACATCAGCGTGTATAAGTAATGAGAATTGATCGATTAATAGCGTTTATCTGTATTTTGGAACACATTGTGTGTCAGAATCGGCAAATGACTTAGGGCTATAGTTTCTTCATGCGTTTAATAAAAACTAAAGGACAAATGAATCTTTAATTTCAACGTGAGAAAAATATATAAACAAATATATGTACTACAAAAAAAAATATAAATAAATAAGAAGGTTATTTTAAATTTTCCTATTAATTTCTTATTTTAAAACAAAACGAATCTTAATATTCTGTCTTAATAATCTCTCTCTCAGTTTAGAAATAATTCAATCTTGGCTTTGAAAAACACATGCTCAGCCTATACAAATGTACTGATCCGGGTCAAATTCTTCTAATCCCAACGAGCTGGCGTATAAATAAGTGTAGTAATATATATATATTATGTAAAAATTTTGCTTTACAATATTCATTTAAATTATTCTAGGTTTCCGGCTATTCCTTATTTCGCTATTTCTTAATAATATCTATTATTTATTCCTCTAAATTAAAAACGCGTATATTAATAATTATCTTATTCGAAATCTTAATCTAAAATTTTAAACCCTTCCTAAATTTTTATCAGCTACCCAAGCTATAATATCCTGAAAGAAGCTAGTTTTTATTTTCGAATATTTTTAAAAGCCATTTTGCTATTTTTTTTTCTAATATCAATTCCACGAATCTAGTTTCCAGCGTCCTTTAGACGCTAGGCTTTTTACCTCGAAATCACTACATTACAAGGTATGGGATTCATTCTCCTAAGCCACTCCCTCTCTCGCGTCATTAGTTTAGCTGCCCGTTGCTCGAAATGCACCTTTCACCGATTGGTTCGTTTCTGTACTACGTCGAAATCTGTCACCCTCCGCAAGTTCTAACAAAAACCAGATGCCGTGGCTTCGGAGCCGAGATTTTTGTCTTGTTCAAATGCTTCAAATTGTGTTACCCGATGTCTAACAGTCTTGTAGAATTCAAAATTTGCTTATTAAGATCTTATAGCATGATGTAGCTATTAATACCCAGCCTGAGGGTTTTACGAATTTTCTCATAATGCGGGACTTGTTTTTACGTTTTTATGTTTCGATGAATAAACGATTTAGAACGGTAATTGGCTCTGGTTTTTTTTTTTTTTTTGTTCTGGAGAAACAACCAGATTGCTAAATCCATTGCCTTGCTACACCTACGCTCTGACCATCGGATTAATAATATGACTGCAAAACGAATACTTGAGTCCCAATTGGAAAGAGCCGATGTCAGCTATTAACAACCATTTCATGTAAGTTGACTGGATTTTTCGATTATAAAATTACACAACCTTTCACCATGAAATTAATGCCTCTAACTACAACCTTTCATTAGTTCGACAAGAATTTCACATGTATATACAAGGTGGCCATAATTAAACTGACAGTACTTAGAGTGTTATGTAGCGCGATCTAAGTGAGAAAATGGTGCCAAATTTTGTAAGAAGATTAAATAAGACGGAGGACGAAGGGTTCCGCGAAAAAAAAATCTAGTTCCAAAAGTCACAGCTAGGGAAGTATGTGGTGCTGTGTAACAGAAAAGAGGGTTTTAAAAAATGGAGAATCAATACTGAAATAAAATCACCTTTTATTTAGCACATATAACGATTTTATTTATATATGTATTTCCGATATATTTTCGATATATTAGCAGAAATGTATGAATCTATCTTTATTAGTAGATAAAAAGAGATTTAGTTCTATAATCGATTAACGAATTTACTGTTAATATAACATAGCTAATATCTTTATTCATAATTTTTCATATATTTTATCTGCCTAAATACACAAAAGGGATTTTCTAATTTTTATGTTATAAATACCTGTCCTATAAATTTTAAGAACTGTACGTGCATTCAAATTATTATTGAAAATCAACTAGATATTGATCTACATTTATTAGAAGTTTATTAATAGATTCAATTGATATAATCCATTCATTGACTTATTGATTGAAAGCTATAGAGAACTATTTATATTTTTTATAAAATAAAAAGTTGGCGATTTCGAATTATAAATGCATTTCCTAGAATTAAATAGAACTCCTAGCATACTATTAATGATATTAGCGGAAAAGGATCGGGTATGGATTTATCTTTATTAATACACGACTGTTTGATTCACTTGCTATTTGATACGATCAATTAATTGATTTATTGACAGTATTGATGCACTATAGATTTATCTTTATTCATACTTTTTTTTTTTTTTTTTTGCTATACTTACTGTTAAAATTAAGTTTTGTTTGATATGCGTTAATTAGCACATTTTGTCTCATGTGAACGTGGGGCATGTGCATTGATATGGTTATTTTATCAGTAGAAAACAATTAATCTCGGCGTGTTTTGAAAGTAATACGTGGGTGGTTCAATAATTATTGTCCCTAATGTATATAAAATATTTGTACTGCGGTGTTTGATGTGGAATATCGAAGCCTAATCTCTTAAATGCCTATATGCTCAATTTCAGAACCGTAGCTAGTATATTAACATACTTTGAAAGGAGGGGTGAGATTTTAAAGACCTTTTTTCGAGGGAGTTTTTAGGAGGGGGTGAGGGTGAAATGCTGGTTTGGAGCTTATGAGGCTACATTTGTGATAGTGTATGAGATGTGGTTACATCACTATAATCCTGAGTCCAAACGACAGTAGTTACAACTCATCCACTGTCACAAATCTAGGCCCATAAGCCAAAAATCAGCCTTTCACCCCCACTCCTCCCCTTTCACTCCTTCCTCCAAAACTATGTGAATATAGCAGCTACGGTTCTGAAATTGAGCATTTAGGCATCTAAGACATTAGTCTTAGATATTCTACAACCATCGCAGTACAGATATTTTATATGCACTAGGGACAATAATTATTGAACCACCCTCGTATTTAGTAACTATGTGAATATAGCAGCTACGGTTCTGAAATTGAGCATTTAGGCATCTAAGACATTAGTCTTAGATATTCTACAACCATCGCAGTACAAATATTTTATATGCACTAGGGACAATAATTATTGAACCACCCTCGTATTTAGTATACTGTTCTTTATCTAAATTATTAGTTTTATTAAAATTATTCAAGAGTTTTTTCGTTGCGTAAATTCTCTTTGTGCATAATGCGTTGTTTTTTTTTAGGTGCGTTCGTAATTATGTAAATACATAGCACCTATAGTCGTCGTTCAGTCCGTCCGTACGTCTGTCTGTCCGTCTGTCAGTCCGCATATAACAGAGAAAAATCGACCCAGCCGAATGCTCTGAAATTTTAAATATATAATTTTTGTAATATTTTGTTGAGTCATTTCAAATTTTATGAAAATCGGATGTATAGTTTAATTACAGACACAGTCAAAAGTCTTCCGTTACATTATGGCCAATGGGAAATAATTATTTCAAGTGCATTTTGATGATGTTACAGTCTTTCGAACAAAATGAAATTGATATGCACTTATTGAAGTGCACTAAAATATACATTCAGTACAATATGAGGTGCTAAAAATATTTATAAAACTAGCTATCGCACGAACGCACCTCATTTGCCACGTTTGACTTGCAATTTCCAACTTGTTTTTAAAATAAATGTATATTAGTATTAATCAATCAATTACGTAGCAAACATATTTTTCAATACAGTACAACCCCGATTATCCGCGGGATTGGGTGGCAAGGGCACGGCGGATAACTCAAAAAAGACTGAAAATGGAGTGCAAACACGAAAAAAAAAAAAAAAAAAAAAAAGAAAATTCAACTTCAAAACTATGTTTTAGTGTACAAAAAACATAATAAAACGTTTAAAATACATACATATGCACAGTACGTCAGAGACCTTTGCCGTCTAAATCACTAAAATAAAGAACAGTAAACAAGAAACAATGCCGTACATACTGTACAAAAAGAGGTGAGTTACATCTTTTTTTAAAAATCAGTCACTTGTTTTTGCTTCTTGTTTTGGGAACACATTTTCTTTATTCTAAATTGTAAGCTATTATTTTTCTTTTAGTATGGAATAATTTTTACCTCAAAAATGAAGTTATTCTTGACATGTTCTCCTGGAATTTATCATAATAGTGGTATTTTATTATAAAATATTTTAATTTCTGTGTTTACGTTTGGTTAATAAAATCAAGAAAAAACATCAAGACTTTATATCTTATATTTCAAACATGGCAACCGAATCTAGAAATATTCTTCTATGGCTTTCGAATACATTGATTTATTTTTCTGTTTATATTTAATAGTAGAGCCTATTGTATTTTCCTTGCTGTTGACTTGAATTAAAAAGCTTCGCGGATAAACCGCACCGCGGATCATCCGCTCGCGGATAATCGGGGCTCTACTGTACTTACATCTGCCTAAATAAGCAAATGAAATGGATGTAAAAAATTAATTTTTTTACGTAAATGCCCATTTCAAAAATTTTGTAGAATTGTGGCGGATAGCTTACTCTGTTTTATTTTAAAGTGATTCGGTTTCCCGATTGAACAGAAGTGAACTAAAAAACTTTAGAAAGAAGTATTTTCTTTCTTTTTTTTATGAATTTTTTTTATGACGAATTTCGAGCGGAGTTGCGTCTCCGTAGTTTATGTTACTAAAATGAAGTAAAAAAGAAAAAAAATTAAATGTTAAAATTATCACAATATCCCGTGTACATAATTTATTACATCTGCATATAAATATTTAAAGAAACGTATTTATTTTAGTTATGAGTAGAATTTAAATTGGATCAATCAAATCTGCGTCAGTTCGAATATTGTATAAAGCCAGAATTTACCTGACAGAAATGGTAAGTTGAATAATTACGATATTTTTTTAATAAATCGTATAATACATGTTTTTCGATAACAATTCCAGACTTTTACGAAATAATACCGAAAACAGAATTATGTATCGATCTTTCTTTGCTAGTAGATGGTTCATTTATAAATTGATATAATCGAATAATTGATTTATCGATTGACAGTCAATACAGATCTATTTTTATTCATAATTACTCGTATTTCACTTCTATAAAGGATGCCCCCTTCTATCATTGTCGAGTAGCTAACTGCAATACCGTTAGCTTAAGTTAGTATAGTCCCAAATGCAAAGAAAAAAAAAAAGTTCAAATCTTGTTATTCATTGCATTAAAAGAAATTTAAGCAAAATTAAATTTTTTTAAGTTACGAAATTTAAAATTTTATATGTTCCCCGAGTCTTTTAAGTTATATTTGGAAGACCTTTCTTTATGTTTACGATGTAAAATAACAAAATTTCTTTTTTGTACGAGAAAAACTTACCGATATAGGATACTGATTTTTCAGTGGTCCGTGGCACTAAAAATGAATTTATCAACTTTTAGTACCAAAAAACACTGACAATCTACAATGTTAAAAGTATTATTTCTCACTTTATTACTTTTAATTCAACCATAATGATTAATAAAGATATCATATGAATTGAAGATTCTTTCTTGTAACCAAGTGAAAAAGCGCCCAGTCCGGGAGTCGAACCCAAGAACTCTAGCTTAAAGGCGCAACAGTCTGCCTACATGGACCGACAACTGGTCGTATATTTCGCTCGGATAACCTTATTGGCTATAGATAATTAGGTAATAGATTGGCTATAGATTATAGATCTGTATGAGTCGATACTCCTCCTGAGACCCCGCTTCCATTTTATTGGACATTTTTTTTTTAATGTAAAATACTTAATTTCAGTTGGAACTTGTAAATACGTGCTGTTCACTATACTAAACAGTCTAGTGCTGTTATCTGTAGGTCGAAATAATAAAAAAATTGCAACTAAATATGCGTTTTAATCATTTTAAAGTGTCGGGCAACAAGAGAAAGACTGTTGAAGGTAAGCAGACAGTTTTAACGCTATTTTTTTTTATATTTTTTAAAAGTATTTTGATATTAATGCTACGTACATCTAATGTTAAGTGTTGTATCAACGGAATGACATCGCAGTTTAAGTAATCTAATGTATATTTTAGAGAATATACAACTTTTTTTTAAATGTCCATTCTATTGGACGTTGGATCTTCATCAGTTGTTTTTATTCATATTAGACTCTTTTTGTATACAGAAGAGAGACATTACTTTTTACTTAAAAATCAACACAGTATTGAAACAAATAATAGATACAGAAGTAGATAATATATATTCTTAAATAAATAAAAAAATCTTTAAATATTATCCTAAAAATGTATAATTTTACTGATAAAATGCTTGTTCTAAATCAGTACATTGTTAAATTTTGGATTTCAGTGAAATATTTTTATTTATTTATTTTTTTTGTGTGTGTAAGCATTTGGTAAGTATAGATAATTAAGCCTTTATTATGTTTTATTCTTATTCATAACTATTTTTGCCATTATTTTTCTGTTAGTATACTATTTATAACTGAATTAATAAATTTAATCATATTTAATTAGCAAAAAACTTTAAGAAAATATAATTAAAGATAACGGTATATGATTCTAAATAAACTCATTTTGATTTCTTTTAAATATCTTCATGGCATTTACTTGCCAATTGTGGTAACTGTGCCACTATTTATTATCATTATTCTAACAAACAAATTACTGGTGTTCAGATGAGCTAAAAAACAAAAGAAAATGTTATTATTTTTTATTATTATTACTAAATTGATCAAGAAGTTTCTTAGTTAAAATACACTTTTTCTATTTGATGGTGCAAAAATTGAATTTATGTGATATTTGGAAGTGACGTATAAAAGATAAAAACACACTTCTGATGTCAGCAAAGTTTGTAGTGAAAGAAATAGGACTCGACGCTAAAAATCTGGTTTTTTGAAGAGTATTTGGCGATCTCATCTTACTTGATAAGTATAAAATAAAATAAGTAAGCATGAAATGCAACTTGTATTTATACATTCGTTTAACTGTAAAAAATAAATGCAAGCTTTTTATATTATTTTACTATTCGTAAGTTGTTTCTAATTAAATTAGTTAATTTAATCGAATTTAAACAGAAATAAAAATTTAAAGAAACTATAACTCAAGATAATAATTTAAGATTATACATAAACTGCATTTTACTTCTTTTTAATTTCCTTTGGCATCCAAATGTCAATTGTGATAACCGTGCCACCAACTTTATAATTTTTTTAGAAAAAACTTTTATTGATGCGATAGATTTTTTTTAAATTCCTTTTTAAAAAACTATTTAAAAAGTCACTAAATAGATTTATAAATTTCAAATAAATTTCCTCCAAAAATACTTTTCTCTTTCCTAATGAAAAAATTAAAATTTTGCATTATTTACGGGTAATGTATGAACGATAAAAGCACATTTATAATGAAAGAAAATATAACTGAAGATAATAATTTAAGATTGTAAATAAACTGCGTGTTATTTCTTTTTAATTTCCTCTTGGCATCCAAATGCCAATTGTGATAACCGTGCCACTAACTATTTATAATTTTATTTAGAGAAAAAGTTTTATTGATGTGATAGATTTTTTTTATTTCTTTTAAAAAAACTATTTGCAAATCACTAAATTGATTTATACTTTTCAAATAAATCTCATCCAAAAATACTTTTTTCTCTTTGATAAGGAAAAAACTATAATTGTGCAATATTTAAAGGTGATGTATGAACGATAAAAACACATTTATAATGAAAGAAAATTCTGCAGTTAAGAATTTTTCACTCAGAATCATATAATTCAATAATATGGTTTTTACAGGACTAAGACCCATTGTCCATTATATTGGACACGCCAAAACCCTATATATTTTTCAGTTTTAAAACTAAATGAATATATATAAAGTTTTCTAGCCCCATAAAGAGCCTTAATCCTAAAAATGGTAAAATTTGTTCGAAAATTGCGAGCTTGGGTCTCAAGAGGATATGAACATGTATAAACGGTGTAGGCCGGGTGGCGGTAGCACAGACAATCACTTCAACGAGTTCATGGCTGAAATTCTAGAATTAGTTAAAACTCGATTCGCGTATTAGAAGGCAATCGGTCTGCCAAGTCGTATCTTGGTGGAAAACACCTGAAAACCCGATTTTAGTGGTTGACTCGTAGGTTTACTATTGTGTTTCCCTGCTCCCAGTCCTCCATGTTTTCATACCTTTGCGTGCAGGAAAACACAATAGTAAACCTACGAGTCAACTGCTAAAATCGAGTATTCAGCTGTTTTCCACCAAGATATGACTTGGCAGACCGATTGCATTCTAATATGCGAATTGAATTTTAATTAATTCTGGAATCTTAGCCATGAACTCGATGAAGTGATTGTCTGTGCTACCGCCTCCCAGTCTAGTCAATATATCGGAACCCGGCAACAAAAATAATACAAGCAATTGTTAGGTTATGTCATTGGAAAATGCGTATGAGGTGCCCCAGGCGTGCACGAAAAGTGTCACATCTCTATCTCGCATTTTATCCACCTGAGGGCAGTTGCGTCTTTTTATTTTAAACTAGATGACTAGTTATTTTAGATTTTATGTTGATTTTTCTGAAATGCTGCCTTTTTGAGTTATGTCACTTTTCTTGCCGGAGTGCGATATGTATTTACATACAGGTCAGTCCAGTGAGTAATGATTCCATAAAATTCGTTTATTTGAAGATAATTTTGCAGACACTTAATATTCTTCAAAATAGCCTCCTACTGCATTAATACATTGTTGCCAAAAACTCTGCCACCCATTTATGCCCGCCTGGAAACCTTCAAGCTGTTCAGAACGCGCGTTACGTTTTTCAGCAAGTTCTCCAGATTGTCAAAACGATGTCCTGCTGAGCTGGATTTTAACCGAAGGAATAGAAAAAAAGCCCGGCAGTCACAGATTTTGGCTGTACAGTGGTTGGGACAGCGTTGTAATGCTGTATAGTCAGGAGGGGTAATTATGACCACTTTTTACATTTTCAACTTTGCTATTTTTTTTTTTTTTTTTGCTTATTTCTATTTGGAAAAGTGCTGTTTTTAATACATAGGAAGTAACTTTGATCCTTTAAGAACACATTTTAAAAGTTTTAATTATCATAGCTGTTTTTCTTTTAAAGTTAAAAGGGTGGTTATAATTACCCCACCAAAAACTCACAATCACACAAGTTTGAGGTAATTAAGACCACTAGTGGGGAAATTATGACCACTATATCTTCTCTTTATACTTGCCAATACACATATGTTTGGGGTAATTATGACCACTTTGAACTCCAAAGTAACAAATCCGTTTATCAAAAATTTTATAGACTTAGTTTCAAATTGCTATTTTGATCTCAAAAAGGCTTCAGACTAGTAATAAAGAATACCTAAGATGAAATATACATTATGAGGTTAATATCTAAGCTTGAAACAAAATTTTACCATCACAGTTATCTCCAGTATGACGGCGGTCATAATTACCCCCTGGTCATAATTACCCCATCTGACCCTATTCTGCCAGGAACTGGGTCACTTTAAAGGATGTACTGGAACCAGCTTGTCACAAATTTTCCGCATTTGAAGTTATTCCGTGACATTTTGATGCACAATCGATTTCGTAATGGTGTTATTACACGAGGGGTCAAAGACGCTTCAGATTCCGGGCGTCTCCATGTATTCCTATGGCTCCAGGGGAGTCGCTTGGAGCGCGAGCGTCTTTTTTCTGTCGGAGCATCTTTGACGCCCGAAACGAGGCGAGTCGCCAGTAACAGCCAATCAAATGCTTGGAAATCTGATAATAGAAAAGCCTTTTCCGGAACAGCCAATGAAATGCTTGGAAAAGACGGACCGTGAGGCGGCTGTTGTCGCTAGACGTCTGTTATTCCAAGCGTCTTTTGGTGAGTCCTCGTGTAATAACACCATGAGTACTCGTGTAATAACACCATAAGTCCCATTGTCTCCGCAATCTTTCAGACACTCATCCGACTATCAGAGACCAAAAGCACTTACATTTTAGGCACATTGTCTGAAGTTCGAGAACTTGATGGACTCCCTACGCGTTGTTCGTCATCGATGTCCTCTCTTCCGTCTTTGAAGGCTTTGTGCCTCCTAAATACTCATGGTGTTATTACACGAGGAGTCAAAGACGCTTGAAATCCCAGGCGTCTAGCGACAACAGCCGCCTCACGGCTCGTCTTTTCCAAGCATTTCATTGGCTGTTCCGGAAAAGGCTTTTCTATTATCAGATTTCCAAGCATTTGATTGGCTGTTACTGGCGACTCGCCTCGTTTCGGGCGTCAAAGACGCTCCGACAGAAAAAAGACACTCGCTCTCCAAGCGACTTCCCTGCAGCCATACGATAACATGGAGACGGCTGGAATCTGAAGCGACTTTGACCCCTCGTGTAATAACACCAGGCCCCACCAGTGGCTGAGAGGTTCTGCTCTCGAAGCTGGTAGACGGGATGTGCTGGGTTCGAACCCAATCGCGCCCGTCGGCCTAATCGTTCGGAGTTTTCGTGGTTTTCTTCGAGCCATGGATTTCCATGCGTAAATACGGGTTAGGTTCCCTTAGAAAGACCCCCACGAAGGGCACGTCCCCCCCCCCCTGGGCCTATATCCCTGGTGCAGATAATTGGCCGTCAAAAATCAACCAACCAATCAACATAAACACTTAAGCCTTGGACAAAAAATCCTTTCCTAGGCTTCTTGTAACATGGGAAGCCACTAGGTAGCCGATTTGTTTAGTTTTACACAAAACTTTAGGGCATATCTCTGCTCGAAAGTCCACGTTATTCGGAAAACCTACTGCATCATTCAAACACGTGCCTGCTTCACGAGCAATCTGTGTGCTACAAAAGATCAAGGCCAAGTGACTTCCACTAGAATCTGTATCTGACAGTCCCCACCGCACATATCGCTCGCAATCGTGTAAATGTTGCAAAATGCAGCATAGCAGCGCCATCTGTTGGGCTATTTACACTAAAACGTTACCAGCACCAATTCATATCAAGGAATACCTGAATCTGAAATTTGATGAAAATCCGTGCATTGGTTCTTGAGATAGAGCTATTGCAGAAATCGCGAAAAATGCAACATAGCAGCGTCACCTGTAGGGCGATTTACACCAAAAACTAATCAGCACCAATTTATGTTAGGGACTACTTGAAAGTAATTTTTTATTAAATTCCGTGCATTAGTTCTTGAGATAGAGCGCCCACAAAATTTGTGTCACATACAGACAGACAGACAGATGGACAGACAGACACACACACAGACATTTTGTAAAAATATGTTTTTCGGAATCTCTGACCTCTAAAACGTGTAAATCCATTGAAAATCCAATACTTTCTTCTTGTAAAGATAGAAGAAAGTAAAAATGTTTTGGCTGCAGGTCCCACACTAATGGATTTCCATTAATTGCGGTATATTCTGCCGAGCTGGCTACATGGTAGACCAGATGCTATTGCCAATAAGGTTATCTGAGTAAAATGCGTTGGATGGTTGTCAATGCAGGTAACTCAATAGGCAGAGTATTGGCATTTTAAGCCAAAGTTGTTGGGTTCGTCTCTCGACCTGAAGTCTTTTTCAGTCGTTTGGGAAAAAAAATATTCAATCCGCATTGCAGTTCAGTAGGTTTTGTTAATACAAAAATTAAACTTTTATTGTTTTGCTTGATAGAGAATGGGTATGTTTTCCGGTATCTAGCTCATACAAAGTTCCCCGAGATTAAAAAGAGCAGGGCGCTGCTGGTCGGAAAGGGCACTTTTCTTTCCACATTTTTATTTAACTCAACCTGGTTTTTGTATGTAAAGATTGAATTTTGTAATCGGTTTTTAACCCATTTCCCGATTTCTGAAATTATATATATACATATATATATATACACCCTATATATATATAATCCTAATGAAACGGATATTATGAATCGAATTTATGTAACGATTCTATGAAACGACTTATTAAACAACTGATTATGTTTCACGGCGATTTCTCCTAAAATACGGATTACTTCGCCATGAAATTAACACGAAAAATCCGTATTGATCTGCAGATCTCAAAACTGGTATTAGAATTTTTAAATTCGAATTAGTTTTCGAAATATTAATTTTTTTCTAATTTTATGTACTTTTCTCTAATGATGGCAACTCAAATTTTAATCAAAACAGATATTTTTTTTTTCAGATTTTAGAAACGGTTACAATTTTAAACTAATTTGGAGAGAAGTTCGGCCTCCCTTAAATGTATGCTAAGAAATGTATCATGTTACTTTTATTCATAATTCAATTTGTATTTCATTATCATTTTATTTAATACAAACTGAAACATTTAAAATAAATAGCTTTCACTTCTTTATTTTTTTTAAACGAAATGAAAAGAAAAATATTAGGCACAGATGTCATATACGCACCGGGGTACCTAATTGGCGTCAAAATGGCATTATTTTGGTTGGCATGGTAACCCGGCTATTGTTGTTTATTTAATAATAAATGTTTATTTACTTTATTCTCTTATTTTAAATTACATATTTTGTTTTGTTCTATAGTTAATTATTTTTTGGTTATTTTCCTTTAAAAATAATGGAAAATAATTAAAAAATACGGCATTACTTAGTTATTCCGTCGACCCATTTCGCCAAATTATATAAATCGCCAACCCACTCGCCAAATTATACAACTTGCCATAATTTTTATTTTAAATAACGAAAGAACAAAGAAAATAGTATAACATTAATAAATATACTTATAAAACGTCGAAATAAAAATCACTTGATGACGTAAAGAAGTGTAACTTACTTAAAGTCGAGTGAATGTGATATTTACTATCAACCATTATTGGCATTTAATCTTACAGTTTGGTGATAGATTTTTGGTCGATGGGATAACTAAGTAGTACCAAAAATACATATGTAACTGGTATTCGAAAACGAGGTTTTCGCAAAATTTTCGTAAAAAAAATCACGCCAAACCCGGTGCGTATATGACATCTGGCCAAATATTAAATGATGTAACAAACGATGACATTTAATTTCAACTTCAAAACAATGTTTTAATTTACCACTAGAAAAAAAATGCTAACTGGCGAGTTGAAAAATAGCTATTGGCGAGATTTGCACCTGGCTAGTGTAACAGTACCAAGAGTTCTTTGCGACCCATGGAAACTTTTATGTAGTTTTATTCGAAAAAGAAATTTGATTTTTTAATCAAAAGGGAAAACTTTCGGCACAGATGTCATATACGGACCCATATTGGCACGATTTTTTTTCTGACGCCAATGTCATATACGCAACGGGTACTTAACTGGCGCCATAGTATCATTATTTTGCTTGATTAGGTAAGCCGGATGTTGTTGTTTAAGCTGTTGATGTTTCCCCAAATTAGCGTCGGAAAAAAATCGCACCAATATGGGGCCGTATATGATATCTGAGCCAAACTTTCATATGAAAAGCGAAGGGATCAGAGCGTATTTATTTATGGCAGTTACAGGACTTGGACTATTATAATATAGATGAAATGATGGCGATATAATAATATTTGGCGACTTGTCACCTATACCTGGCTACATTAAAGTACCAAAATGGCACCAGGAATATAAAAAGCGAAGTGGTTCGCCCGGAACTGTTGATGATAGTCACATGACTTAGGCTATTGTTATAGAAATTGTTTTAAAATAACGAGAGACAAAGTCTCTGTACACTTAATTAATTTTTTTAGCTTCTTTTCAAATGTTTAACTGATCCTCTTTAATCAAAAAAGAAAACAACCATTGGATGTCTTAACAGCAACTGATTCGGACTTAAATTTTTGAAATCAAAGGAAATTGAATGGAAATCCGTTTACAGGGAGACCTGCAGAGCTCATTTCAGTATAATTCAATCTTCTATAATATGTTTTAAACCGATCAGATTAGCATGTTTTTAGATTCTGCTGTGTCTGAACGGGGGTTGGCGAGCGTAGCTTGCAGGGGGCAGAGCCCCCTAGTATATATATATCTATCTTTGGTTGCATAAAATTCGTACCACACTAGTGAAACATTGCAGCTGGATGCATCAAAATTGTAGAATGTTGGCAGCTGTTGACAGGCTGTGTGACTTTGCAGTTGACAAATTTAATCAACTGCATTAATTTATTAGTAAGGAATTTATTTTATTTTACAGGAAAGAAATTATTTGAAGTGGTTATTGCTTCATGCTTGGTCATAATCGTAATAGGGTATCGCATCTAAATTTGTTTGCTACCGGGTGTCATGAGGAATAAAAGGCTTCATTCTTTTTTAATATTCGAATTACACATCGTCGAATAAGAACATATATCAGACGAGGCTTTGTAAGGAGGTGCGCAGTAGGTTTGCACGATCCTGCACGTCTTTTGTGAGGTTGCATAAAATTCGTACCACACTAGTGAAACATTGCAGTTGAATGCATCAAAATTGTAGAATATTGGCAGCTGTTCACAGCTGATGACAGGCTGGGTGACTTTGCAGTTGACAAATTTAATCAACTACATAATTTATTGGCAAGGAATTTATTTTATTTTACAGGAAAGAAATTATTTGAAGTGATTATTGCTTCATCCGTGTTCATAATCGTGATAGGGTATATCATCTAAATTTGTTTGCTACCGGGTGTCATTGAGGAATAAAAGGCTTCGCTCTTTCTTAATATTCGATTTACACATCGTCAAATAAGAACATATATCAGACGATTCTTTGTGAGGAGGTGCACTGTACGTTATCAGATCCTGCTCGGCTTTTGTTATATTGCATTTCTTACCATATTAGGGAAACATTGCAGCTGGATGGATTTGGCAACTATTGACAGGCTGGGTGACTTTGCAATTGACAAATTTAATCAACATTAATTTATTGGTAGTAGTGAGAAGTACAGCCGAAATACCAGGGATTCATTAAGCAGTTGAATTATATTCCGATAGTCAAGTCATACGAGTTGTATGGCAAAAGGTTAAAATCCGGTGGTTTCACCATTAAAACAGAGTCAAATGTCACTTTAAAATGTTTATTCAGTCACACATCAAAACGTGAACAACTCCCACATCACGAGAGTTTTTGTATAGCCTTCAGGCTAGAGCACGAATCACTACTTCATGCTAAAAAGCTCTTAAAAAATTTAGACGATCTACTAGACGCTAAGACACCTGGTAACAGAATTTTAAAACAATCGAACAACACAGAATTCTCTACTCTGAGCTCATGCTCGGCGGTTTTGTTAGCACTTGCATAGGAAGACAGATTAGAATGTAAACTTCAGGACGAACCAATCATATTCAGGAACGAGCCACAGAGTGAAATGCGCTCAGTTACTTAACCAATGGAGAGGGAGAGAGGAGCGTAATAGGGAATGAGTTTCGTATCTGCTCACGGAAAGATTTCGATGTAAAAAGTCCTACTCTGGCAATTGCGCGGGAAATTGATTCGTGGAATAATATTAGAAATGAAAATAATAAAAATGGCTTTTAAAAACATTCGAAAATAAAACGTAATTTCTCTTAGAATATTATAGTTTTGGTAGCTGATAAAAATTAATGAAGGGATTAAAAGTTTTAGATTAAGATTTCGAATAAGGTAATTATTAATATACACGTTTTAAGTTTAAAGGAAATTAACTAGAAATAAATAATAGAGATTATTAAGAAATAGAGAAATATAATGAATATGCCGGAAATTTAGAATAATTTAAATGAATATTGCAAGTAAAATTTTTATATAACATGTATATATATATATATATATATATATACGTTAACAGGTGTGTTTACGTGACAATACAATATATTAATATATTAAAACTTAATTATAAATTAATGCTTTCATTTTAAGACATTTTTCGATTAGCCATCCACAGGTAATAAATACCCAAATGTTCTCCGTAACTTGTACAATTGTATACGCGTTGAAACAACAATGGATTTAGTAATATGCGTCAATAAACACTCACCTAAATATGCCAAATGGTTATGCAACTGCAACAATGAAACATTTTAAAGGTTGAAAAATAGAAAATAAATAATAAATAAAAAATGAAGAATGTAAAATAAAAAAATACGCTTTTATCAATTCCGAGTATATTACCTAATTTGCGATTACACTTTGATAAATCAATTTAGTAAACTAAAAAGATAGCTTAAATAGGGTTAAATTTTTTCTTTCCTGTTGTGTCCGAGTTTGGAAAAGTAACAGAGCAAAAATTACATATATTTTTTATATATATAAATTCCCTGTCAAGAGTAAACAAAAATGGTGAATATTTCCTAATCCAATTCGGTGCCCACTCCAAATGAATGTATTGTAACAGAAATTTTGGGGGAAAAACATGAATTGCAGTCAAAAGATCAAGCTTGATTTTCAAGATGAACATTGAATGCTTAACAAAGCTTTTTTTTTTATATAAAATTGTTTTTACTTTTACACTTATTATTCTTGAGGGCACTGTTTTATTCTTAAAAGCACGTTTTGAATTCTTAAGGGCACTTTTTCGATTTTTAAAGTCATTCCTTTCATTTTTAAAGCCACTTTTAATATTTAAAAGTGAGGGCACTCTTTTCAAGACAACAATGACTCAATTTTTACTATGCAAGCAAATTTTTTAGGGCAAGAAGGAGAAATGATAATTTTTTTTACGGAGAATCAAGAAGGGTACTATTCTTTGGATGAGCGGAAAGAAGGGTGCTTTTTTGTATACTAAAGAGCAGGCAGGGTGCTGCAGCCTATCGAAACTGTCGGGAGAAAACTCGTATAAAACCGGATGATAGTATAAAAATTTAAATTTTATAACTTTTCAAAAATAACTATTTTTATGTAAGAACTTTAAATATGATGAAGAACAACATTTGAAGCATTTTTGGAACTGGAACTACACCATTAAAACTAAAATTAAATAATTATTTATCTGACAACTTTAAGTCCTGTTTACTTCATCTATCTAAATAAACAAATCAACTAAGATATTTTCGAAGTTTCATGTGCCTTTCTAGTACAATAGTTACGGAAACTTTATAAATGTAATACACAACCATGACAGACTATAATATTTTTACGCCATTAACTAAAAATGTATTTTCCATCCATGAAGGAATGTACAATAAGTAAGTTCATTTATCTAAATAATCAAATCACAAGTAAGATATTTTCGACGTTTCGTATCACTTTCTAGTACACTAGTTCTAGTTACGAAAACTTTATAAATCTAATACGAAACTATAACAAACTGTAACATGTATCAACATAAAAAACCCTTAACGGGTTAAAAGTTTGTGACGCAGCACTTGATCTTATTGTTATAAGAATTTTAAATATGGAACTTAAAAATAATGATATCAAATTTTAAGTGACGCCTTGATGTAGCTTTAAACAATTTGTTTTAAAATTCAATTTCAATTGTTTTCGGATTGGCTAAATATATTTACACATGTAACCAAAACTTTTAATTTACCAATACACTGTTAAAAATATCACCCTCACTGAACCTGTACAATGCACTGTAATGTATTTATATGAAAAATTTCATTTATCTTTTGTGCCACGCTATCCAAAATCAAAAGTAAAATTTATGTAAATGATTTTTGTGCGTCATGTTATCCGTTTGCATACATTTCATTTAGTTTGGATACAATGACGCACAGAAATTGTTTACATAAATTTTACTTTTGATTTTGGATAGCGTGGCACAAAAGATAAATCAAATTTTTCATATAAATACATTACAGTGCATTGTATAGGTTCAGTGAGAGTGATATTTTTAACAGTGTATTTGTAAATTAAAAGTTTTGGTTACATGTGTAAATATATTTAGCCAAACCGAAAATAATTGAAATTGAATTTTAAAACAAATTGTTTAAAGCTACATCAAGGCGTCACTTAAATTTTGATATCATATCTTTTAAAACTCATATTTTGAATTTATGAAAGATGTGATTGATAAAGCATCAATGAATAAATTTTTATACATCCTTTTAAATTTAACATAATTATTACACATGCAATTATGAGTAAAACAAAAATAAAATGATGAAATAAATAATATAAATATATGTATATATAGATTAATTAATAGCATAGCGTCACTTAAAATTTGATATCATTATTTTTAAGTTCCATATTTAAAATTCTTATAGCAATAAGATAAAGTGCTGCGTCACAAACTTTTAACCCGTTAAGGGTTTTTTATGTTGATATTACTGCTTTTTTTAGGTTAATAATAAAAAGATAAAAATAAAAATAAATTAAAGACCAATGGTATGAACTCATAATCGTGATTTCCATCCACCTTTAATTCCACCCCCCCCCCTCTCTCTTAAAAAAGCATACCTATATACAAAATGGGATTTTTTTATGGTTTGTTTCATAGATATAAAGCTTTGTTAAATTTTACAACGTAAAAATTTTACTTTTTTAAGAAGAATATCAAGAAATATTACTCTTTAAACCCTCTTTAACCTCTCTCTAATTACTCTTTAAATACAATAATTGCTCACTAATAAAAGTAAATAAATCTATCTAAATCAAATTCTAACCTACAATTTTTTGCTTAATAATTGAGTATCCATTTCCATTTAGCAACAGTTCGAATATACATACTCCATACAGAAATAGCACAGGAAATCTTCCACAGCATCAAATGAAATTAAACTCTAAGAAAAAAGTTGCCAAAGTGAACTGGTAACACTAAATCGCCAAGACCTCGCCAAAATGTAATCTCGTTGATATCATGATAAAGCAACGATAAATGACTAAATCTCTTAAATATAATTGCTGTTCATAAAAGATATTAAAGCTTGGTACTAAACTGAATTTTCGAGACCCAAATTAAATTTTTGGGGGCCTATTTACCAGCATTTAAAATTGCAGATGTAGTTGAGAGGCGTTATATGGAATAATATTTTTACATTTGAAAGACAGATGGCAGCACCACCAAACACTAATTTATATAATTCAGAAATGTAAACGGGATTGATTTTACTAGATTACGTTTGTAATCTTCAGTACCGTTTTTTAAAGTGAAATATTAATTAGTAATACTTCTTAAATTTGTAACAAAAAAAAAAATAACAAAAAAAACATGAGCTTGTGTATTTATTTATTATTATTTTACGCATAGAGAGAGTTTAATGTATGATGATACCATTTTATAAATTTAATGAAAAGTAAAAGAGAAAAATGTACGCATTTTTATTTGTTCAATCGACATTTTCCTTTTATTTACAGTTTTTTACACATAAAAATTCGTATTTTCCTCAGCGAAACGGATTGAAATACGATACATATAAATAAACTATACAATTTTAATTTTTTTCAGTTATCCTAAAAATTTAAAAATATATATGATTTTTAAAAATTTACTTTTTAAAATTTTGAATGTACGACATTTTTTTGTTAAATTTCGTAGTCTTCCATTTACAGCTAGAATAACGGCATGTATTATTATTATTATTATTATTATTAAAAACGTAATGGTAGAATAACGGCCTGTTTTTTTAATTTTTTTATTATAAAGGTAATGGAAAAAATAAAAACGCATAATTTAAATTTATGTACCGTAGAAAAACAGAAATTTATTTGTGTTAAAAATTGTAAATAAAAAGAAACTGTTGTAGACTGAACAAATGGAATTTTCAGTTTTAAAATATTCTTTTTTCCGTCTTATGTAAAAAATGGCTTTCGGCAGACCTTAAAAACCTTTCCGTTTCCGCGTTAGGCAAATACCGGCTTACAGAGCACGTAATGTTATTTTCAATGGATTCGCCGGGACTTGAAAGTCTTTCCACGGTAGGCAGATTTCAGGCTTACACAGAGTCCGCCTTAGACAGATCTTACCGTATTTTTATTGTTTGAAAAATTGTTACGAAATAGTAATATGTGAAACTCTTAAAGAAAAAAATCAAAATAAACAAATGCATTCTTATAGAAACATAAAATCAAATTTACTTTATTAACTGACTTAAAAAGGATAAAAAAAAAAATGCTTACTGCTTCAAAGAGGATAGACCTCACAATCTATGTATTGCAAAACAAGCGCTTAACCGACTGAGCTACAGACGGTACGGAAACATTCCTCTAAAAGTTGAACAGAAGAAATTAAGCGCACGAATACAGAGGCTCAATTTCGATGAAATTTCCATAAATGGCGGAAAAATATAGTCCGATTTTTCATGCTTATTATATAACGAATAAGAGTCTTCCAGGAAACAAACATGGTCTTATTCGGTTCATCTAGAATATATTCATATTATATATTAATTTTAATAAGATCGCCCATGTCATTTTCGGAGGGAAAAAATCTGAAATAAAAAGAAAACTAGAGTTTTTCCGGAAACAGCTGTTATCTTATTCCCTTCACATAAAACAGATTCATATTATATATCAATTTAAAGAAAATCGCCCGAGCCAGTTTCCAGATTTTGACATTAGGAATTTCTTCCATCGCTTTCGCTTTAAAAATGGCTATTTAGATCTCAAAATATACTGCACGTAGAAATGTAAAAATTTCAGAATAGAATTAGACTGCAGATATAAGACTGTTCTTAAAAAATCAGAATAATAAAAGCTATATTTGCTGAGTTATTGAAAGGCGGCTTTTCGGGTTTTCTTTGAAGTCGAGTTAGTTGTATTTATGAGTTCCGCCATCTACGAGTTCTACGATACGATACGATACGATACGATTTTAGGCTTAAGGCTGCGTCACTGGAATACTATCGTCTTCCATGATATAGGCTATTAACTAAAATGATATTTTCTATTCATAAAGGAACCAACGATAAGTGGTTCATTTATCCAAATAAACAAATCAACTATGATATTTTCGATGTTTCGTGCCCCTTTCTAGTACACTAGTTACGGAAACTTTAAAAATCTATTACAAAACTATAACAAACTATATCATTTATAGGCCATTAACTAGAAAGGTTATTTCTATTCATAATGGAATCAACGGTAAGATGGCACGCCCTGTATACTTCATCCATCTAAATAAACAAATCAACAGAAAAATTTTCAAAGTTTCATGTGCCTTACTAGTATATTAATTATGGTAATTTTATAAATCTCATACCAAACAATGATAAACTATAACATTTATAGGCTATTAACTAAAATGGTATTTTCTATTTGTAAAGAAATCAACGATAAATGGGACGCCCTATATACTTCATTTATCTAAATAAACAAATCAACTAAAATATTTTCAGAGTTTCATGTGCCTTGCTAGTACATTAGTTACGAAAACTTTATAAAACCAATGCTTAACTATAACAAATTATAACGTTTATAGGCTATTTCCTAAAAAGATATTTTTTATTCATAAAGGAAAGATCTAAAGCGTCTTCTTTTAATACATTTTTAGTTATCCTTAAAAATGCTTCTCACGCTGTTCTCAAGCATCTTCTCCAGTGCCACAAAGAAGCTTCAGTTTGTAACGTTGATGAAGAATGTATAACATGAAAAAATTATACATATTACATTTCCAAAAGTCATGATTTATTGTAGTTACAATTCAATGAATATAAGCATTTTCTTTTTACTATTATCAGAATTTATTTTCTATTACGCCTTAGACGTGACTTTTAAATAATTGACTCTAACGTTTGACTGCGTTTTTAACAGATGTATAGATACATGTACAGATGGATATTCTATGTATCTATATTAAAAAGACAAAATTAACAAAACAGGAAAGAAAAATCAGGCGTCAGGCATAGATTATGAAACACTTTTCAACACTTTCCAAATCGTGGGTACTTTAACAAATCTTTGCTATTTAGGTAAACAAGGTAAATAAGATAAAAATGTAAACATTTTAGAAAACGTATAACTCATTTAACAAGAACGAAAAATGATGCGTCCAGTATAGATTATGAAACACTTTCAAACACACCGAGGATACTTTAACAAAACTTTGCTATTTAGTTAAATAACGTAAATAAGATAAAAATGTAAACATTTTATAAAACGTATAACACATTTAATAAGAACGAAAAATGATGTCTCCAGTATAGATTATGAAACACTTTCCAACACACCGAGGATACTTTAACAAAACTTTGCTAGTTAGGTAAATAAGATACATGCGTAAACATTTTATAAAACGAATAACACATTTAATAAGAACGAAAAGGATGCGTACAGCATAGATTATGAAACACTTTCCAACACACCAAGGATACTTTAACAAAACTTTGCTATATATGTAAATAAGATTAATGCGTAAACATTTTAGAAAATGAATAACACACTTAATAAGAACGAAAAAGGATGCGTCCACCATAGGTTATGAAACAATTTCGAACAATCCGAGGATACTTTAAAAAAACTTTGCTATTTAGATAAATAAGATAAATACGTAAACATTTTAGAAAACTCATAACGCATTTAAGAAGGACGAAAAAGGATGCGTCCAGCATAGATTATGAAACACTTTCCAACACATTCAGAATACTGTAACAATACTTCACATTTTATTGAGATAAGAGAGGATTGCTAAATAAACAATTTAGAAAACGTATAACGTATTATAAAACCCAATTTCTGAAATTACCGTCAATGGTCCGAAAAATATCCGAATATTTTTTTTTATGCAGCTCTGTATAGGATGTATAGATTTATATGCATACTACATAGTATGCTAAACATTAGTTCAGTTAAACGCATACTTCATCTATCTAAATAAATAAATCAACTAAGATATTTCAGAAGTTTAGTCTCCCTTAGTACATTACGGAAACTTCATAAAACTAATACCTAAATATAGCAAACTATAACATTTATATTAGATGTAAATTTCCAACTGGGCGAAAAATGTGCGGACCAGGATTCGAACGAAGCTGAAGCCACCAGTGCTCTACAATTTGAACTATCCCGGACGAATCTGGTGGAACTTTCTCACCCAGCAAACCTTAATGATTATAGCATCTGGTCTGAAACCTGGTTCAGCTCAACAGAATAAATTTCAGGTAATGGAGCTCCAGAAATCGCTGGATACGTAATTACACTAGATTAATTGTAACACAATTATTCTAATTGGTAAATACATGGTGTCTCAAAAGGTCGTTTACAAACTTAACATGCTGGTCTGCCATATCATGATAAACAAGATTTACATAGGAACTTGTGTTCGAAAATGCAAACTGCGACCGTTAGAGGGCGATGAGCGCAGGCTTACGGGAGAGTGGGAAGCGTAATAATTTCAGGCGAGGACGTTGCAGGAGAAGGATGAATTGGTTTAGTAACGCAGAATTGGCCGGTATGCAACATATGAAGTCCATGGTGTACGAGAAGGCTGTAACATCGGACATGGATCTTGTCGGCAGGATCGTGGGAGCGGCAGCACGTGTCCGTGACACACCTGCCCATTTTGAACGGGTCCGAGAATCCATGCGTCGGCGTTGTGAAGCATTTTTGCAGCGAATGTAAGGAATTCTGAACACCTTCTGTAAATTAAACCATGTTCTTTAATAAAAGTCATATTAATACCTCTTTCGATATCCTTTCTTTCTTCCTCTCCACACCTGCGCTCATCGTCCTCTAGCGGTCGCAGTTTGCATTTTCGCACACAAGTTCCTATGTCAATCTTGTTCCTCATGATATGACAGACCAGCATGTTAAGTTTGTAAACGACCTTTTGAGACACCCTGTAAATCATATTAGATGTAAATTTAATATCGTTGTCATTTCTGATCTAACCAAAATTTCCTTTTTTTGGTAACTATTCCTTCTTTTTTTAATCTATTATCCATTTTTATGAAAATACAAAGTTATTGTTAAAACTTTAAAATGACTATCAAATCATATCACTCCAAAATATGGAATATCCGAATGTTCGCGATTACTATTCTTCTGGGATAAGCGCTTATAATTCGTTGTTAGAGAAACCAGGTTCGAAATAATACCTACTAAATATTTTTACTAGTAAAAAAATGAGGAAGAATGTTGTCCACCCGTTTTGTTTATAAGAAGTTCTGCTTACCCTGTGTAAGGAGCAAGTGCACGAACAGAATATTACTGTTGAATGCATTATGTAACAAAAAGCTATTATTAAATACTTCTACAGTCGTGTGCAAAAGTTTAAGACCAGAAGCCGAATTTTGGTATTTTAACAGAAAGCATCATTAACGCCGAATATTACGCCATCTTATGTGTCGATTGTATCAGACTTGTTCGTCTACTATAAATTCCCCCGCCTCATTCCCCGCCAGTTGTTTTGTGGATTTAACCGTACACGATGATGTTTTTTAATCTTTGTAATGGATAAAAAACCGTCACTTTCAGTTGCAAAAAGGGATGAAATAATTGCCCTGCATAAATTTAGTTTTTCTGAACGTGAAATAGCTAAGAGGTTACATGTGCGCAAGACAGCTGTTTATCAATCTGGCAGTAAAATTAATATTTCTGGAAGGTACACTGACCTGAAGAGAAGTGGTCGGCCAAGAAAAACTATTGCTCGTGATGATCATGTGATCCGAAGTATGGTAATGCCATCTCCAACTGCTTCCGGTAAGAAGGGTAAACATACTCTAGCTTCAAAGGGCACCGACGTCAGTTTGAGCACTATTTCAAGACGTTTGACCAAAGATTTTTATTTATTATCCTACAAACCGACTAGGAAATCACATGGTCATCACGAGCACTAGTTTTTCCTGGCCAACCGCTTCTCTTCAGGTTAGTGTACTTTCCCGAAATATTAAATTTACTGACAGCTTGATGAACAGCAATCTTGCTCACGTGTACCTTCTTAGCTATTTCACGTTCAGAAAAGCCAACTTTATTCAGAACAACTATTTCTGCCCTTTTTGCTACTGAAAATGACGGTTTTTTACCCATTACAAAGATTAAAAAACAGCACCGTCTACAGTTAAATCCACAAAACAACTGGCAAGGATAACTGTATGATAAAGATATTCCATAATTCATATAGATTGATTCACATACCATTGAATAGTATTTAATGTGAAATTAGAAAAAAATAAAATAATGAATTTAAAGGTCCCTTGTCCCCTTAAGAGTGCCATTAATTTAGTTTTAAAGTGTTCAGAAATTATTCCTCTTTCATATACTATATATATATGTATATATTTTTTTCAAAAACTGATGTTTTTTAAGTTTTAACAGTTCTAAGTCTCCTTAAATATTAACTATTGAACAATCATAAATATGGACGCCCTGTATACTTCATCTATTTAAATATGCAAATCAACGAATCAACAATTTTCGAAGTTTCTGATCTCCTTCTGGTATGACAGTTACAAAAATTTTCTAAAACTAATGCCTAACTAGAACAAGCTATAACATTTATAGACAAGTTGTCTATAACATTTATAGACAAGTTATTTTCCTAAAATGGTATTTTCTATTTATAAGGGAAAGTTTTCAAAGAGTCTTTCTTTAATATATTTCAGTTGTCCTTCGAAATGATTCTCACGCCAGTCTCAAGACTATTCTCCTGTTCCATAAAGAAGCTTCAGTTTGCAACATTTATAAAGAATGTATAACATGAAAAAATAATATATATATATATATATTACATTTCCAAAAGTTATGATTTATTGAAACTACAATTCGATGAATATATATATATATATTCCTATTTTTTCATTGTACTTTAAATAAATGTTAATCTTAATAATTTCTTAATTTCTTCAATTAATTTCATTTCTGTTTTATGGGTATAGATGCAGCACTCAACATTTCTTTTTAAAACTCAATTACAATATAGTTTTCCTTTTACACCAGCTGGCAGTAATGTTCTGATTCTCAGCAACTTCTGACCACATATCCTAATAGTCCTAAATGTTTTCATCCTCACATGCTTTAACATTGTGAGTCAACTTTATAATGTTTTGGATCCTTGTATGTAATTGATGTATTGTGCCTTTATAATTTTTTAATATCCTGTGTAAGGTGTATCTTTCGTTAGATCGCTTGGTATTTTATTTTATTTTCTTTTGTGGTGCGGTATTAGGTGCTAAATTTTGTCATTTTAGGCTTAATGCCGACAAAATTGAATGAAATAACGTATCTTCACTATGAATTAACCAACAAGCACCTCTGATGATTCTGTGGGTTATTCATAGTTTATTATTTTACATACTGGTTTCCTATGTTCATATCTTGTTCATCTTTAGAATTTTACCATTTGTTCATATATTTGTGATTGCATCTTTATTATATATATATATATATATCATCATCATCAACAACCGTTTTCAATCCACTGCTGGATGTAGGACTCCCCCAGATTTTTCCAATGTTTTCTGTCTAGTGCTTTAGTCATCCAATTTACACCGGCTACTTTTCTGATTTCATCACTCCATCTTACTTGAGGTCGTCTTCTTGGCCGTTTTACATCTATGGGATACCACTCTAGGGTGCTTGTGCTCCATCTATTGTTTTGTCTTCTTGCAATGTGCCCAGCCATTTCCATTTTAGCCGTTTAATTCTTTCAATGATGTCAAAAACTTTCGTCTGACTTCTTATCCATGTTATTCTTTTTCTGTCTCTTCTAGTTATACCTAGCATACACCTTTCCATACTTCTCTGTGTTGTTTGTAATCTTTGTACCATCCGTTTGTTAGCGTCCATGTTTCTGCTCCATAAGTTAGTACAGGCAAAACACATTGGTTAAATACCTTTCTTTTCAAACAAAGAGGCATGCTACTCTTCAGAATAATATTGTTCTTCCCAAAAGCACTCCATCCATTTTTTATTCGTCTATTGATTTCATTCATGATACTATTATCCGATGATATTTCCTGCCCAAGGTACACATAACTTTTCACTTCTTTAATTTCAGTGTTGTTGTAGACAATTTTCTTTTTTGATGAAAATGAATTGAACACCACCTTGGTCTTTTCCAAGTTTATTCTTAATCCCACATTAATGCTACCTTCTGCCAAATCTTTTAGCATATTTTCCAATTCTTCAGGACTGTTACTGAAAATTAAAATGTCGTCGGCGAATCGGAGATGACTTATAAGTCCCCATTTATTCTAATCCCTTTGTTTTCCCAATCCAGCTTCTTGAAAATATTTTCTAAGACAGCCGTAAAAAGCTTAGGCGAAATGGTGTCTCCTTGTCTTACCCCTCTACCAAGCTTGATATTTTCCTTTCCTTTGTCCAAGCGGATGGTTGCTGTTGCTTTCTTGTAAATCTTCTTTATAATATTGATGTAAGGTTTGTCTATACCAATGTCCTCCAGAGATTCTACTACTGCTGATGTGTAGACTGAATCAAATGCTTTTTCATAATCAATAAAGGCAAGGCAAAATATATTACTATATTAGAATTTTTTTTTCTGTTACGCGCCTTTGACGTGACTTTTAACAAATTGACTCATTTCAACTTTTATTTCGTAACGTTTGATTATTTTCTTAATAGATGTACAGATATATATTGCATATATATGTATATATATATATATATATATATATATATATATATATATATATATTATATATATATTATATATATATATGTAGTATAAATCAACAAGAAAGAAAAATATGTGTTTATAAATATGCGTGTATTTTGTGCATATAAATAAATGCTTCTCACGCTATTCTCCAGAGCCACACATATCTATATTATAAAGCAACAAGAAAGGAAGATATGTGTTTATAAATGTGTTTATAAATATGTGTGTCTTTTGTGTATATAAATAAATACTTCGCACGCTATTCTCTAGTGCCACATATATCTATCTTATAAAGCGACAAGAAAGAAAAAATGTGTTTATAAATATGTGTGTCTTTAGTGTATCTGAATGCATGCTTCTCACCCTATTCGCCAGTGCTACAAAGAAGCTCTTCAGTTTGTAACATTGCTAAAGAACGTACAACAAGAAAAAATATATGTATTACATAAGTATTTCCGACAGTCATGATTTATTTTACTTACAATTCAATGAATAGAAAAACTCTCTTTTGACTATACCAGAATTTATTTTCTTTTACGCCTTTGACGTGACTTTTAACAAATTGACTCAATTCTACTTTTGTTCAGTAACGTTTGACTGCTTTTCTAATAGATGTATAGATACATGTACAGATGTACATTCTATATATTTATATTATAAAGGAACAAGAAGAAAAAATCATGCGTCAATCACAGATTATGAAACACTTTCCAACAATTCCAGACTACTTTGTTATTTAATTAAAAATGGTAAATAAAATACTTATGTTAAGATTTTGGAAAACGCATAACATATTTGAAAAACTGATTTCAGCAATTACCTTCCATAGCCAAATAGGTAGAAAAAGCACTTTCAGCAATTTATTAGAATAGATGGAAACATACGTACTTAAATATTTTTGTAAAGCCCAGCATTTTACTTACTACTTTTTTATGCACGTACATATTAAGCAAAAATTTGTTCAGACTAAACCATGCTTAAAACTACTGAAATCACATTTCCAATAACTGTCATCCATAGGCTAAAATTAATAGGCTATTTCTTGAAAACGTTTGTTTATTTACAAGAGAAAGTTTTTATTGTGCCTCCGTTTGATGAATTTCAATTTTCCTTACAATATTTCTCACAAAGTTTTCAAGGATATTCTTCCATCCCATAAAGCAGCTTCAGCTTCACATATTTGAGTAAAACACATTTGCATAAAAATATTTGCACATTTGTATCAGTAGTTATTTAAGCGTTATAAAATTATTAGGTACTATAGCTGATTTAATTAAAAGACTAATAGGAGGGTAACACTGAAATGTTTAAGACAGGAGCTGATGATATGCGCCAAAAGGAAAAATATTGGTCCAATATTTAAATTTGAATTCTTTGTTCGCATACGTAATTTCTGGCAACAATTGCAATTTAGCTAACGTAAAATAAATTTTGAAAGTAGAGAATATGGAACTGACGCGAGAGCATTATCGAACTATGATTTTCTATTATTTTAAAGTTGAGATAAATAAAAAAAAAAAAAATATCTTCAACATCTACAGTTAGCATATGGAAATGAAGCTCAGTCCCGTGTCATTGTATTCAGATGGTTTACAGAATTTAGAAGAGGTCGAAATTCTCTGCTGGATGAAAGAAGACCTTTGTCAGCTAAAGTAACAGAAAATGTGTGGTCTGTTCAAAAAATTTTTAATTGATGATAATTGCTGTACCTACCAAATGATACAGAAAGAACTTAACATTGGATCCGCAGTGATACATAAAATTATTCATGAAGAACTACATATGAAAAAATTAGTTTGTCATTGGATCCTCCATTGTTTAACAGAATACCAAAAAGTGTAAGAAACAGTAAAGAAAACTTGAAGTTACAGAATGTGATGGGCACCACATTATTTTTTAAATGGTGAATGTATTTTTAAACTGGTGATGAGATGTGCATACCATTTTTTCACGTTCCAACTCGTCAAAAAAGTAAAGTATGGGTTTTCGTAGATTACCCCAAACCAAAAGCGGTGAAAATGCGACGAGCAATGAAAAAAGTGATGTATGCCGTGTTCTTCAAAAGTACAGGGTCGGTCAAAGCGATAAAGGTAAAGGCACAGAAGACAGTTACAGTTAACTGGTGCACCACTGAATGTCTTCCAGAAATTCTTCAAGAGATGAATGTTAGAAGAGTCATGCTTCATCATGATAATGCATCTTCTCATTCAGAAAGGATTAAAGCCACATTTCTTGAACAAAACAAATACGGAGGATGATAGAACATCCAACCTATTCTCCTAATCTTACTACGTGGGACTTTTGACTATTTTAAAATTTAAAAAAAAAAATTATGTGGACGTCGTTTTATTCCGAAGATGAGATTGATGAGGCTATAAAAGCATTTTTTCATCTATTCCGAGAAATGGATGGCTAGAGGCTATTGTATTAAAATCTTAATTTTAAATTAAGTCTTTGGAAAATTCGCCTACAAAAGTGCATTGAACTTAAAGGGAATATTTTTTGAACAAAAGAAATATGGAAAATGATAGAACATCTAATCTATTCTCCTAATCTTGCTACATGGGAATTTTGACTATTTTCAATTTAAAAAAAAATTATGTGGACGTCGTTTCCATTCCGAAGATGAGATTGATGAGGCTATAAAAGTATATTTTTCATTTATTCCGAGAAATGGATTGGTTAGAGGCTATTGTATTAAAATCTTAATTTTAAATTAAATCTTTGGAAAATTCACCTACAAAAGTGCATTGAACTTAGAGGGTATATTTTTTAAAACCTTTTGAATATTTTTTAGAACGCCTAAGTGTTGGTAAGTTTAACTTGTAAGATTTACCCGTATTTCAAAAACTTCAGTGTGAGTGTCGTATAAGAGCACATATTAAATTAATATATAAACTATTTGTGAAAAAATATGTTATATGCATAAGAGAATATTTTCCTATATACGTTTCAATAATTTTAATTTCCTAGAAACACTTATAAGAAAGAATATTTTTTATAGGTTATTCCTTAAAATGTACTTTCTATTCATAAGTTAAAGTTTTTATTATGCCTTTTTATGATATACGAGTATTTTTAACTTCTTTAGTAACGCTTCCGGTGAAAGATTTCTCACGCTATTTTCAAGGTTATTCTCCAGTTTTAAAAACAGCTTCAGCTTGTAACATTGGAAAAAAAATATTTTTCTCACGTAACGTGCAGGTATTTCTCACTTTTTATCAGAAAATTCAAGATTTATTGTAGTTAAAATTCGATGAATAAAAACCTTTCTTTTGATTATATCAGAATTTCTTTTTTAATACGAATTTTACGTGACTTTCAAGAAATTAACACAATGCTAGTTTTATTCAGTAAATCTTTGATATTTTTTATAGCTTTTATGTTTGAAACTTTATTAAAAATTTTTGAAGCTGTTTCTTTCAGATTAAAAAAAAAATGTCATAGATAAATATCTAAAAAAAAAGCTTATCTAAATCTCTCTCCCTTTCTCTCTCTCTATATAAAATTGGGCATTTCAGGAATCAGCCTTTAAAGCTAAGCTTGCTATTTCTCGATCAGAAATTAACTGTTCGTTTGTTTTTTACTTATATTCCAAAATAATGCCCTTGACGAGAATTTTGCAATGTACGTTTCAACTTTTATTTTTGTTTCTGACATTCCTTTTATAATTTTTAATAATATATTTTCAATTATTCTACTTTGATATATGGCACTTTGGATGATCTATTTTTGCGGTATCATAAATGATTTCATTTGCTAAAATGGTTCATTATTACAAAAAGTTTGACTATATATAAATATGTGTGTGTGTTTATATAATACTGTTAAATTTTATAAAATTACAAAATAACTTATCTAATTAAAAAAAAACAAGTATAATTTATTATTTTAAACTAAAGATCGAATCAAGATCTTACGACTTTATTTTACTGATGCGCTTTCACCCTCTTTTATACATAAAAGACAATTTTAAAATAATACTTTATTAGAATCGCGCCCTAATATACGGTAATTAGTTATAAATTTTGACCAAAAAACTCGACTTTAATTATTCAACTTTATATTAAATTCCAAAATTTGTCGGAGACTTTTTATCCAACACTGTATTAGCGTACAATTCCCTCCACCGTAAAAATACAGTTCTTCAAATGAAGCGAGTGTAACGCAGAAATCTTTTAAACGCTTTCGAATTTTTTTAAATTTATTTGTTACATTATAAAAGTTTTTGAATGTTAAATACGTGAATTATCACATTGCTAATTAAGAGTAAAACCAACAGAGGGAAAAATGTCCAAGCCGAGAATCGAACGCAGATCCTTGGAATAATGCTTCAATTCTCTAATCATATTTTTACAGCGTATCCATTGTAAAAAAAAAATGACAAATGTCTTTTAAAGTAGGAAAATATAATATAAGTAAGAACAGAAATTTGCAACAAAAAACGAAATATAAAAGAAGTTATTGTATATTTTAGTTCGTGGTTATATAGTACATTTTCATAGTTTAAGAAACATTTATCTATTTTTACAGTGTACATTGTAAAAATAAGACAAATATTTCTTAAACTAGGAAAATATAATGTAAGCAGGAACAAAAGTATATAATAAAAAACGAAGTATAAAAGAAATTATTGTATATTTTCGCTCGTGGTTATAGAGTACATTTTAGTTGTTTAAGAAACATTTATCTAATTTTACAGCGTACATTTTCAGAAAAAGACAAATGTTTCTTAGAGTAGGATTATAAATAATATAAGCAGGAATAAAAATATACAATAAAAAACGAAGTAGAAAAGAAGTTATTGCATATTATCGTTCGCGGTTATAGTACATTTTCGTAGTTTAAGAAACATTTATCTATTTTTAGAGTGTCCATTGTAAATAAAAGACAAATGTTGCTTAAATTAGGGATATATAATGTAAGCGGGAATAAAAATATACAATAAAAAACGAAGTATAAAAGAAGTTATTGAACATTTTCGTTCGTGAGTCTAGTACATTTTCGTTGTTTGAGAAGCATTTACCTATTCTAGCAGCGCACATTCTTAAAATAAAAGGTGTTTCTTAGAGTAGGAAAGTATAATATAAGCAGGAAAAAAAGCATACAATAAAAAACGAAGTATAAAAGAAGTTACTGTATATTCGTGTGTTCGTGGTTATAGTACTTTTTGTAGTTAAATAAACATTTATCTAATTTTACGAGTGCATTGTAAAAAAAAAAAAAAAAAAAAAAAAAGATAAATGTTTCTTAAAATAGGAAAATGTAGTATAAGCATGAACAAAAATATACAATAAAAAACGTAGTACAAAAGAAGTTATTGTATATTTTCTTTCGTGATTTTAGTACATTTTCGTAGTTTAATTAACATTTATCTAGTTTTACAGAGTGCATTGTAAAAAAAAAAAAAAAGACAAATATTTCTTAAAGTAGGAAAATACAATTTAAGCAGGAACAAAAATATGCATTAAAAAACGAAATAAAAATGAAGTATAAAAGATGTTATTGCATATTTTCGATCGTGGTTATAGTACATTTTCGTTGTTTAAGAAGCATTTATCTATTTTTACAGCGACATTGTAAGAAACAAAAACATACATAAAAAACGAAGTATAAAAGAAGTTATTGTATATTTAGGTTCATGGTTATAATACATTTTCGTAGTATCTGAAACACTTATGTATTTTTACAGCGTACATTGTAAAAAAAGACAAAAATGTTTCTTAAAGCAGGAAAATATAATATAAGAAATAACAAAAATATACAATAACTTCTTCCGAGTTATCACTATTCTTTATCTTTTTCAAAAATCAACATGTTTTCGAGACTTAAGGAAGCATTTATAAAAACAAACTTTCTTGCTGACACTGAGTTTCGGAAATATTTCGTAGTTTTTGTAGAATAGCAATCGGTTTTCTCAACCCGGAATATAGGTTTTTCGTATGCTACTCATTCGCAAATAACAAATTTTCGTATTCAACAAACATGTTTTACAATCAGGCTAAATTAACAGCATTATATTAACATTGAAATTGATATTATTTTGTTACTCTTGCAACTATAAACTCAATTGTGCAGCTCAAAATGCTTATTTAAGAATGGATAGCATACTGTAGCAACGTCATCCTTCCCAACAATAACTTCAACAAACAATTACGATGAGACACTGACATTGAACAATTGAGCTAGCCTTTTGCTCTCTGCTACGGTACTCGCCTTCCATACAGTAGCTCCCAGGTTTAAACTCAGCAAACGCCAATTCTTCGAAACAAACTCTGGTGACCGTACTCTACCCCCAGTGAAAACGTCTTATTTAGACCTTGGCAACGTTTGGCGAAAAATCAGTGACAGGAAAAGAAACTCGTTTTTTTATAAATGCTTCTTTAAAACTCGAAAATATGTTGTTTCTAATGTTTTTAAAGATAAAGAAAGCTTTTCAAAATCATAGATAACTCGAAAAAGTTTATTCTATATTTTCATTTTGGTTATATTATAAATTAGTAGATTAAGATTTTTTTTTTTTTTTTTTTTTTTTTTTTTTTTTTTTTTTTTTACGGTGTACTGAAGTACTTAGCTTGTGCCTTATATGTCTAAGCACAGAACCGAACCTATCTGAATTACTATGAACTAGCGCCGGCCGTGACGACCAGTGGTCTCCCTTAAATGGATGCTAGGCATTGTATCATGTTACTTTTATTGATAATTTAATTTACTTGCTTAATCCTTCGCCAAATCGGAAGATTCTGATAGAGAAATCAAGAACTCGGTATTTTTATGTTAGTCGGGCGCAAGTGATAAATCGCCAAACATTGTCCCCGTCGCATTTTTTCATATTTCATTAATTTAGATTAAAATATAATCCTTTCACTCAGTTTATTTAAAATGGATAATTCTAATTTAAAACTGAAACATTTAAAATTAATGACTTTCACTTAAAAAAAAAAAAGTAAGAAAAAGAATAAATAATATTATAAACCATTTAATTTCAGTATCAAAGCATTGTTTTAATTTACCCCTCGAAAAATAAAAAATGCTGCTGGCGAGTTAAAAAATTGCTATTGGCGAGAATTACGCCCAGCTGACATAAAAGTACGAACTTTTTGCGATCATGGCAACTTTTATGTAGTTTTATTCGAAAAAATATTTTGATTAAATAGGTTGTCAGAAAATACGTTGCCAAATTTCTTTTCTCGCCATGGACCTTTTCTCTATTTCGCAAAGTACCTATACTGGAAAAGTACCTTTATTTATATATTTATTTATTGTATTTTAAATGAGATGAATAAAAGACAGTACAGATGTCATATACGCACCACGTTGGCGCGATTTTTTTCTGAGGCCAATGTCCTATACGCCCCGGGGTACTTAACTGGCGCCAAAGTGTTGCTATTTTGCTTGATATGGTAACCCGGATGTTGTTGTTTATTTGTTAATAAATTGTTTATTTACTTTTATTTTCTTTTTTAAATTATATAAATTGTTTTATTCTATAGTTATTAATTAAACTTTTTTTTATTTAATGTTATTCCCTTTTTAAAAATATTACACAATAACCAATGAGATGCGTTTCATTCGGGCGTTGCCAGTAAAGATGTAATAAATAATCGCGATTTCTGTGCCACATACGATAGCGTAATATATATAGAGATTATTTGCGAAAATTACTTTATGTATGGGCAAAAACATTTCTACGTCCATTTCTTTCATAAATTTCAATTTCCACAGTAAGCTCGCAATATCATTCTTTTCACACTACATTTAAGGCTGTCTTTGGTAAAACACATAATGTCATTAGATTAGAGAGATTTTCTCTTTGAATAGTTATACGTTATACGTAAAGAGATCTGTCAAAAAAATCCTAAACTTTTTGTAGTTAACATTTATGAATATAAAGATTTTCTTTTATCAGAATATTCTTTTTTTATGCTTTTTACGTGACTTTAAAAAATTCATATAATGGAAATTTGATTTCAATAATTTTTGAATAGCCTCTGTGTTAGAAATTCTATTGGAACGGTCTGAATATGTCTCTTTAATGTATTAAAATTTCCCTGATTCTAATATTCCATTTTTCTTGATCGTGTATAAATTCCTGAAATTTCAATATTAATAATTATAATAACTTATTCCTGATCGTCAGTATTAGCAATTATAATAACTTATTCCTGATTGACAGTATTAGCAATTGTAATAACTTCAATTTTGAATTCATAATGCATAATCTCATGAGTATTCCTCTGAAAATTTTTGAGATACGTACTTTTAACTATGAAAATTTTCATATTTTGAACTTTTGACACTTTCTAAAACAGTTGAAAAGTGTTGATGAATTTGGTTTGTGTGTCTGTCTCCAATCTGCCGTCTGTCCTTGCTCCAACTCTCGTAAATATAATTGGATTACTATGAAATTTTTACAAGTTACAGATGTATGTAGAATTTTCCATATTTAAAATGAAGTGTGTAGCTTTTATAGCTCGTTTATAGGAACACACAAAAGAATTTCATTACATTATGATATATGGGGAAAATCGTCTGCCGCGCATTTTAATGATGCTATGATACTTCAAATGTAATGAAATTGATACGCATCAAAGCCGTGGACTACAAAATGCTTTTAAGGAATATAGAACAGCTATTTTATTTGTTTACAGTAGGGATGCACAACCTGTGACCCGCGATGGGTTAACTTGTGGCCCACGAATTTCGCCAATTTATAAGTGGAAAAAATCCCAACTTTTGCCCACATGTCCTCGCAAAAAATCGCGAATTTCGTCAATTTGCCGTGGGAATAAAATTGCGAATTTCGTCAGTCAGTTAAGAATCGCAAATTTCGTTGATCGGCTTCGGGAAAATTGCGAATTTTGTCGATCATGTGCCGAAAAATATCAAATATTTGTTGATCGGTTGCGGAAATATAGCTGGAAATGGCGCGTTTAAGCGCTGGTGACTAAATTGTAGTTTACATAATTCCTTTGTTCTAATCATAAAAAATCAAAGGATGATACTTTTTGATTAACAAAATGCATGCGGCGCTTTTTATTATTATTATTATTATTATTATTTTTTTTTTTTTTGAAGATTTATCATTTACTTTCCGTCATTTTTGATGGGGATTATATATACTAGTTTAGAAATAAATTTTGATTTAGTTATAAGTTAAACCTCAACGTATTGGATTTTTTGAAGGGGATGAAATTGGACCATTTTTTTTCTTTTGCCATATATAGATACTTTTGAAAAAACAATTTTTCGCATTGCTAAAAATTTTTGTACGATATTTGCCTATGTTTCTTAGTGCGTGGATAGTTAGTCTATGTAAAATCAAAATTTGGCAGGTTTTCACTGAAAATTACAACATTTAGGGCCTAAAAGTGACTGGGGTGGGGGGGGGGGGGGACGAAAATAGGGTACCTTACCTTATCTTTTTTTTATATTCCAAATTTTATATTATACTCAAGATGTACTTTGTAATTAAATCAGTAATATATACAATGTATAATAAATTGTCCTGTTTTGATTTTTTTTAAAGACATTGAAGTGACATTGGACATAAATAGAGGATAGAGATAAAGATGACTCGTACACTCAGAAAGACAGACATTTTGTAAAAACATGTTTTTCGGGACCACTGACCCCCGAAAACACGGAAGTCGGAAAAAAATGTCGATGCGTTATAGATAGAAGAATGTAAAATATTAATACCAAAATAAATTATTATACTTTTACCATACACATATTTTAATATGTATTCAATATATTAGAATATATTGCATATATATAATTAAATTATATATAAAATATAATTAAATTATACATGTAAATTATATATAATACATAAATAATTAAATTAAAAATACTAGTTCATTTCCAAATATGCATTTACATCCTTAGTTATTCAAAATTTATATAACTAACTATTTTAACTATATCACTTATGAGTTATTTCTTCAAAAATTACTTTTTCAATTCCTACTATTAGTTCACATTCTCCCTATATTTATTTATATATCTTGTTCAAATTTTCAATCGTTAATAAAACTAGGGAATCGTACCCGGGCTTCCCGGGTTAAAGAATATAGTTGAAATCATTTTTTTAAATTGAAAACTAATAATTTTTTTATATTCCATAATATTTTTAGATTGACAACTTACATTAAAAAAGCATTTTTCATATGGAAAATACGAATTATACAATCAAATAAATTTTTTTCATTTATCAAAAGCGATATTTTCTTATTAGCTGCATGCTAAGAGTTATTTGCCAAGATTTTGCTACTTATGGCATCCTTTTATATTCTGATAATTTCATAGCTTATACATGTCTGGTAAATTTGTGTTTTATTTATATTATTTTATTTATTTATTCATAGGGAATTTTTTTAATGGATATTAGCCGTAAGAAAATGATGAAGTCTGTATTTTGTTTTAAGGGCAAACGGATTAATCTTTCGTAATCGAGCTCCGCGCGATATAGATAAATTAAAAAATATTTCATGCTTAAGAATTGCTTTTAAAACTATAGACAATCAGTAAACTGAGATGGACTTTGCAAAGTTATTACATTAAAAAAAAATCCTATTTGGTGATATAAAAATTTAAATTGTACGATTATAAATATGTTAGATTTGTTGTTCTTTCAATATTATTCTTTTATTTGTTTATAAAAGAAGTATTAATTTCGTTAATTTGTCTTTCACAAATATGTTAGATCGGTGGTTTTTTAATATTATTCTTTTATTTGTTTATAAAGGAAGTATTAATTTCGTTATGCAAAAATAGACAGAAACAAATGCTGAAAAATGTTTGTTGCTTTATGTGAAAAATGTTTATTATTATTATGTATTTAAACCGGCACGTGATAAGATAAACTTAAAAAAAATCATGCTTAAAAATTATTTTAGAAAATATAATACATCAGTCAATTAAGATAAAGTTTTTAAACAAATTGCATTTGAAAGTAAATTTTTTCTCTATGCGACGAAAATTGAAAATGTAACGATGGTCAGAAGATTGAAAAATATACTTTATAAAGATACTCTAAATTTTTGTAAAACATTGCATTTTATCAGTGTGTGATTTCGATTACATTATTTTTAAATGTGAAGCATTTTCACCTGTGAAGAATTTCAAAGCAGTTGGGCTGTAAAAATGACGCACTTCTACAAAATATAATTCAGGTTTAAGAAATAAAATACACGTTTTTTTTTTTTTATAAAATGAAGTCATTTGCATCCGCTAAAGCAATCCACTTTTACAATCCAGTTTTAAACTTCGTCTATAGAAAAGTGTGCATATGACGTCATTATCACAGAATAACAGACAATATTCTTGACATAGCCCATATTTTAATTTCAACCTTTTTTTTTTTAGGTTTTATGAGAAAATGACAACAGAAAGATATCTCCTATTTTCGACTATTTTCCGTTTACTTTCAATGACTTTCAATGAAATGAGGTACTTTTGTTGCCACGATAAGAAAAATGTTATTAAAAACTACAAAAAAATTAATATCTGAAAAATAAATTGAGATACAGTTTTCAAACAAATTGCATTTAAAAGAGTATTTTTTTCCTTATACGACGCGGTGTAAAAATTTAAAATGTGCGATGTTTAGAAGTTTAAAAATTTGCGGTAGAAAAAATTGCAAATCCAAAATTTTATTTCAAATTTCAAAGTGTTGCCATTCGCAAAATGACGTATGCGTTACGCACAGATATGTTTGTCCTTTATAATATAGATACTTATATCACATATTATATTATATATAATATATACACATATATATTATTCACATCCTATTAAGTTGAAATAATTTTTTTAAGCTTGTACTGGATGACAATTGATGTTAATACAGATTTTTCAAATATTAATTCATAAATTAAATTTTAATTAATTAATTTTAGTTTCATATGGGAGACAAAATGTCGGCCATTGGTTATTGGACAGCATTTAATGCATCTTCATATCTATAAGGAGGGTTACCATAGGGGGACCCTGTTCTCTCGCCAAATACCGAAAATTTGTCGCTAACTTGGCGATATATCGCCAAATTTGGCGATCAAAATGAGCCGCCAAAAGTGACGTCAACTTGGCGATATCTCTAATATTTCGCCAAATTCCCATAGACTTCCATTGTAAACCTACTTGCTTATAGAAAATCAACAAATTGAGATACTTTAGTCCAACAAAAACTAATATTAGCTTAAGGGATTATTTTAATTTTTTATTTGATGACCTAAGTAGGAATTGACTTTAAAGCAAAATTTTTATATTACTTTTTATGAATGAGAAAAGTTTGCAGTTGTCTTTTCCTTTTCCATATTCTTAGTTTTCTTTGATAACACTCGCGGTAAAATTATTCTCAATGCACTTTTCAAGGCTAAACTTCTACACAAAATTCTGCACTTCAAAACATCAGGAAAAATAAAACTTTCTTGGATTTTTATATGTCTCACCTAATGCGTTCTGTTAAAAAGTCATGATTTATTGTACTTAAAATTCTATGGGTATGAGATTTTTTATTGGACGCTATCAGAATATCTTTTTGTTGTGCCTTTTACGTGACTTTTAAGAAATTCGTAAAATGTCAGCATGAATGAATAGTTTATTTGAATGGCTATTGTGTTGAAAACTTCATAGAAGATTTTTTAAAATTATCATGGATAGATAAAAATATATTTCTTTTTTCAATATTTAAGAAAAATTATGCAGCGGAATATTAACAATTGCCTTAATTTCAAATTCAAGATGTAAAAATTTATATGAATTTCATTGAAGAGTTTTGAGACTATTTACTTTCAAATTATGAAAAATTTCAACCTGTAGAATCCTTAGATTTTTATTTTTTCTGGGTTTCAATAACATTTGCTTTAACACTTGATTTTACTCTGAATTTAAGATACATACGATCAGTAAATTTAGCATACATGTTATATTAACTGCGCATAAAAATTGTGTTGGATCAATTTAAGATAAAATTTAAGTTGCTAGCAATTTAAGATACATACTATCTGTAAATTTAACATAATATGCATAAACATGTCACTTTGCTGTAACATATTTTTGATATGATTTTCCAACATCAATATCCAGGAATATGTTTTTTTCTCGATATCAATAACATTTGCTTTTTCTCTGAATTTAAGATATATACAACATACAACATACAATTTATAAATTTAAGATACGTGCGCTATTTATTATGCATAAACAAGTCACTGTGATGTAACATATTTTTTACAGGATTTTGCGATATCAATATCCAGCAATATATTTTAGATAATAGTGAAATAATCAAAAAGAACTTTCTATAAATGAGAAAAGTTTCCAGTGTCCTCTTCTTTTCGTGTACTTTTAATTCTCTTTAGTAACATTCTCGATAAAATTTTTCTCATGCAATTTTCAAGGCTATTCTCCTACACAAAATTCTGCACTTCGCAAAATTGGAGGGGAAAAAAACATACTTGGACTTTTTCATCTTTCACCTAATGTGTTCTGTCAAAATGTCATGATTTATTGGTACTTAAATTTCGTTAAGTATGGAAATTCTTATTGAACGGCATCAGGATATCTTTTTGTTATGATATTTTCGTGACTTTTAAGAAATTAATACAATGTTAGCGTGACTGAATAGTTTATTTGAATGGCTATTGTATTGAAACTTTAATAAAAGATTTTTTGAAATTATCATCGAGAGCTTAAAAAATATTTCTTATTTCAATATTTAAGAAAAATTATGCAGCCCGAATGATAACAAATGCTTTAATTTCAAATTCAAGATGTGAAAATTTATACGAATTTCGTCGAAGTGTTTTGAGACTATTTTCTTTGTAATTATGAAAAATTTCAGACTGTAAAATCCCTAGATTTTTATATTTTCTCGGTGTCAATAACATTTGCTTTAACACTTGTTTTTACTCTGAATTTAAGATACATTCGATCTGTAAATTTAACATATATGTGATATTAAGTATGCATAAACATTGTGTTGGATCAATTTAAGACGCAATTTAAGTTGATGGCAATTTAAGGTATATTCGATCAGTAAATCGTACATCTGATATTTACTATGCACAAATATGTCACTGTGCTGTAACCTATTTTTGATATGATTTTCCGATATCAATATCCAGGAATATGTTTCAGATAACAGTGGAATTATAAAAAAGAACTTTCTATAAACGAACAAAGTTTTCAGTGTTCTCTTCCTAGTTTTCTTCAGTAACATTAGTGATAAAATTATTCTTATGCACTTTTCAAGGCTTGTTCTTCGACACAAAATTCTTTTACGTGACTTTTAAGAAATTCATACAATGTTAGCATGGTTGAATAGTTTATTTGAATGGTTATTGCGTGGGAAGTTTTATAGAAAAGTTTTTGAAATTGTCATTGACAGATAAAAATATATGTCTTATTTCAATATTTAAGAAAAATTATGAAGCCCGAATATTAATAATAGCTTTAATTTCAAATTCAAGATGTAAAAATTTATACGAATTTCATTGAATAGTTTTAAGACTAATTAATTTGAAATGATGAAAAATTTCATCCTGTGAAATCTCTAGATGTTTTATTATTTCTCGGTGTCAATAACATTTTCTTTAACACTTGATTTTACTCTGAATTTAAGATACATACAACATACGATCTGTACATTTAAGATGCATGCAATATTTAACATGCATAAACATGTCACTGTGATATAACATACTTTAAGTAATTTTGCGATATCAATATCCAGCAATATGTTTTAGATAATAGTGGAAAATCAAAAAGAATTTTCTATAAATGAGCAACATTTTCAGTGTCTTCTTCTTTAAATGTGTTTTTTGTTTTCTTTAGTAACACTCGCTGTAAAATTATTCTCATGCACTTTTCAAGGAAATTCTACGAAAAATTCTGCACTTGAAAACAGCGGAGAAAAAATAAAACATTCTTGGACTTTTATATGTTTAGCCTGATGCGTTCTGTCATAAAGTCAGGTTTTATTGTACTTAAAGTTCTATGAGTATGAACATTTTTATTTAACGCTATCACAATATCTTTTTGTTATGTCTTTTACGTGATTCTTAAGAAATTTATATGTTCGCATGTTTGAATAGTTTATTTCAGTGGGTGTTGAAAATTTCATAGAAGGTTTTTTTCAAATTGTCATTGAGAGATAATATTTCTTATTTCAATATTTAAGAAATTCATATGTTCGCATGATTGAATAGTTTATTTCAATGGGTATTGTGTTGAAAATTTCATAGAAGATTTTTTTTTCAAATTGTCATTGGGAAATAATATTCCTTATGTCAATATTTAAGAAAAATTATTCAACCTGAATTTTAACAATTTCTTTAATTTCAAATTCAAGATGTAAAAATTCATGTGTATTTCACTGAAGAGTTTTGTGACTAATTACTTAGAAATTATGAAAAATTTCAATGTGTGAAATCCCCTAAACATTTTATTTTTCCTCGGTGCCAATAATATTTACATTAACACTTGATTTTATTTTGAATTTAAGATACACGTGATCTTTACTATACATAAACATGCCACTGTGATATAGCTTTTTTTTATATGTTTTTGCGATATCAATATCCAGCAATATGTTTTAGAATAATAGTGAAATAATCAAAAAGAACTTTCTATAAATGAGCAAAGTTTTCAGTGTCTGCTTCCTTTCATGTATTTTTAGTTTTCTTTAGTAACATTCGCGGTAAAGTTACTCTCATGCACTTTTCAAGGCTATTGTTCTACACAAAATTCTGCATTTCGCAACATTGGGGGGGGGGGGGACTTTTCATCTTTCATCTTATGTGTTCTTGTCAGAAAGTCATGATTTATTGTACTTAAAGTTCGTTAAGGCTGTTCTTAACTGTTCTGCTCAACAAGCGTAAAACGTTTTGACACATTTACAAATTCATTATTTAACGGAAATATATAAAATTGGAAAGCCTGACCTTGGATGCGATTTGGAATTGAACTGTTTTTTCCACTTTTTGATCAATCCATTAACTATTGAGTTATAAGCGAATTCGATCACGTGACAAACCCGTTTTTCGCCCGCTCTTGAGTGCTCTTTCTCCCTTCGCGCGGAAATTCGATTTAAAACGCCCACTTTGACTCTATTTTCTGCAAGATCTATTGCGTTTGCAAAAGAATTGGAAAAACAGCTCTATTACATAGTTTCTGAACAACAACACCAGCTAGTTTCATACATTTTCGAACAAAAATAAATTAAAACTTATGTCAGAAAGTTGCTCTTTTGGATTTGAGAACACCCCTAAGTATGAAAATTCTTATTGAACGATATCAGAATATCTTTTTGTTATGATTTTTACTTGAATTTTAAGAAATTCATACAATGTTAGCATGATTGAATAGTTTATTTGAATGGGTATTGCACTGGAACTTTTATAGAAGATTTTTTGAAATTATCATCGAGAACTAAAAAAAATATTTCTTATTTCAATATTTAAGAAAAATTATGCAGCCCGAATATTAACAATTGATTTAATTTCAAATTCGAGATGTAAAAATTTGTATGAATTTCATCAAAGAGTTTTAGGGCTGTTTACTTTGTAATTATGAAAATTTTCAGGCTCTAAAATCCCCTGATTTTTATATTTTCTCGGTGTCAATAATATTTGCTTTAACATTTGTTTTTATTCTGAAATTAAGATATATACGATTTATAAATTTAACGTACATGCGATATTAACTATACATAGACATTTTGGTGGAACAATTTAAGATTACAATTTAAGTTGGTGTCAATTTAAGATACGTACTATCTATAAATTTAGTCTGCATGTGATATTTACTATGCATAAACACTGCTACGCACTGTGCTGTAACAAATTTTTGATGGGATTTTGCGATATCAATATCCTGAAATATGTTTCAGATAACAGTGAAATTATAAAAAAGAACTTTCTATAAACGAGCAAAGTTTTCAGTGTTCTTTTCTTTTAAGGCTGTTCTTAACTGCTCTGCTCAACAAGCGCAAAGGGTTTTGACACATTTACAAATTCATTTTTTAACAGAAAGGTGTAAAATTGGAAAGCCTGGCCATTGGAGCGATTTGGAATTGAATTGTGTTTTCCATTTTTGATCAATAAATTACCTATTGAGTTATAAGCAATTTTGATCACAAGGCAAACACGTTTTTCGTCCTTCGCTGACTGGATTTTCTGCTTTCTTTAGGAACTTGGTTCAAAACGTCAACTTTGACACTATTTTCTAAAAGATCAATTTTGTTTGCAAAAAAAAAAAAAAAAAAAAAAAAAAAAAAAAAAAAAAAACCCACGGAAAAAACAGCTCGATTACATAGTTTCTGACCAACAACACCAGCTAGTTTCATGCATTTCTGAACAAAAATAAATTAAAACTTATGTCATAAAGTTGCCCTTTTGGATTTGAGAACACACTTAATGTATTTTTAGTTTTTTTTCAGTAACATTAGCGATAAAATTATTCTTCTGCATTTTTCAAAGCTTGTTCTTCAACACAAAATTCTTTTACATGACATTTAAGAAATTCATAGAAAGTTAGCATGATTGAATAGTTTATTTGAATGGCTATTGTATTGAAAGTTTCATACAGGATTTTTTGAAATTATCAGAGAGATAAAAATATATTTCTTATTTCAATATTACAAAATATATAAGCAGTCTATTAAAAATATGTATAAGCAGTCCTAATATTAACAAATGAATTAATTTCGAATTCAAGATGTATAAATTTCTGTGAATTTCATTGAAGAGTTTAAAGTCTAATTACTTTTGAAATTATAAAAAATTTCAGCCTGTAAAATCATTAGATTTTTTTTTTCGATATCAATAACATTTGCTTTTACTCTAAATTTAAGATACATACAACATACAATCTGTAAATTTAAGATACATGTGCTATTTACTGTGAATAAGCATGTCACTGTGATATATTATATTTTTTAGTTGATTTTGCGATATCAATATCCAGCAATATATTTAGATAATAGTGAAATTATAAAAAGGAACTTTCTATAAACCAGAAAAGAATATTGAAATTATAAAAAGGAACTTCTATAAACCAGAAAAGTTTTCAGTATCCTCTTCCTTTCATGTATTTTTAGTTTTCTTAAGTAACATTAGCGATAAAATTATTCTCATGCACTTTCAAGCATCATGCACTTGTTCTTCTACACAAAATTCTTTTACGTGACTTTTCAGAAATTCATACAATGTTAGCATGATTGAATAGTTTATTTGAATGGCTATTGTATTGGAAGTTTCATACAGTATTTTTTTAAATTATCAGAGAGATAAAAATATATTTCTTATTTCAATATTTAAAATAATATATGCAGTCCGAATATTAACAATTGATTTAATTTCGAATTCAAGATGTATAAATTTGTATGAATTTCATTGAAGGGTTTAAAATCTAATTACTTTTGAAATAAAAATTTCAGTCTGTAAAATCCCTAGATTTCTTTTTTCTCGATATCAATAACATTTGCTTTTACTCTGAATTTAAGATACATACAGGATACAATCTGTAAATTTAAGATAATGTGGAATTTAATAGGCATAAACATGTCACTTGTGATATAACATATTTTTTACGTGATTTTGCGATATCAATATCCAGCAATATATTTTAGATAATACTGAAATAATCAAAAAGAACTTTCTATAAATGAGAAAAGTTTTCAGTGTCCTCTTGTTTTCGTGTATTTTTAATTCTCTTTAGTAACTCGAGATAAAATTATTCTCATGCACTTTTCAAGGCTATCTTCCTACACAAAATTCTGCACTTCGCAACATTGGAGGGAAAAAAACTTACTTGGACTTTTTCATCTTTCACCTAATGTGTTCTGTCAAAATGTCATGATTTATTGGTACTTAAATTTCGTTAAGTATGGAAATTCTTATTGAACGGCATCAGAATATCTTTTTGTTATGATATTTTCGTGACTTTTAAGAACAATACATATACAATTTTAATACAATGTTAGCGTGACTGAATAGTTTATTTGAATGGCTATTGTATTGAAACTTTAATAAAAGATTTTTTGAAATTATCATCCAGAGCTAAAAAAATATTTCTTATTTCAATATTTAAGAAAAATTATGCAGCCCGAATATTAACAAATTCTTTAATTTCAAATTCAAGATGTGAAAATTTATATGAATCTCGTCGAAGAGTTTTGAGACTATTTACTTTGTAATTATGAAAAATTTCAGACTGTAAAATCCCTAGATTTTTATATTTTCTCGGTGTCAATAACATTTGCTTTAACACTTGTTTTTACTCTGAATTTAAGATAAATTCGATCTGTAAATTTAACATACATGTGATATTAACTATGCATAAACATTGTGTTGGATCAATTTAAGACACAATTTAAGTTGATGGCAATTTAAGATATATACGATCGGTAAATCGTACATGTGATATTTACTATGCACAAATATGTCTCTGTGCTGTAACCTATTTTTGATATGATTTTGCGATATCAATATTCAGGAAGTTTCAGATAACAGTGGAATTATAAAAAAGAACTTTCTATAAACGAACAAAGTTTTCAGTGTTCTCTTCCTAGTTTTCTTCAGTAACATTAGCGATAAAATTATTCTTATGCACTTTTCAAGGCTTATCCTTCTACACAAAATTCTTTTACGTGACTTTTAAGAAATTCATACAATGTTAGCATGGTTGAATAGTTTATTTGAATGGCTATTGTGTTGGAAGTTTTATACAAAATTTTTTGAAATTGTCATTGAGAGATAAAAATATATTTCTTATTTCAATATTTAAAAAAAATTATGCAGTCCGAATACAAAGAATTGATTTAATTTCAAATTCAAAGTGTAAAAGTTTATATGAATTTCATTGAAGAGTTTTAAGACTAATTACTTTGAAATTATGAAAAATTTCAGCCTGAAAATCCCTAGATATTTTTTTTATTGATGTCGATATTATGAGCTATAACACTTGATTTTACTCTGAATTTAAGATACATACGATCTGTAAATTTAAAATACATGTGATATTTACTATGCATAAACATGTTGCTGTGATATAACTTATTGCTACATGATTTTTCGATATCAATATCCAGCAATATGTTTCACGTAACAGCGGAATAATCAAAAAGAACTTTCTATAAATGAACAAAGTTTCAGTGTCTTTCTCCTTTCATACATTTTTAGCTTTCTTTGTTAGCACTCGCTGTAAAATTATTCATATGCAGTGCGTCAAGGTTATCCTTTGACACAAAATTCTGCTTTTCGAAACATTGAACGGAAAAAACTTTCGTGGACTTTTGTGTCTCACCTAATGTGTTCTGTCAAAAAGTCGTGATTTATTGTACTTAATGTTCTGTGAGTAAGAAAAGTTTTATTGAACGCTATCAGAATATCTTTTTGTTATGGCTTTTCCGTGACTTTTAAGAAATTCATACAATGTTAGCGTGATTGAAAGTTTATTTAAATGGCTATTGCGTGGGAAGTTTCACAGAAGATTTTTTGAATTTATCATTGAGAGATAAAAATACATTTGTTATTTCAATATGTAAGAAAAATTATGCGACCTGTATTACCGAATTTCTTTCATTTCTAATTTAAGATAAACAAATTTATATAAATTTTGCTGAAGAATTTTGAGACTAATTACTTTGAAATTACGAAAAATTTCAATATGGGAAATCACTAAACTTTTTATTTTTTCTCGGATATAAATAACATTCGCTTTAACAGTTTATTTTACTCTGAATTCACGATACATATACGATCTGTAAATTTAAGATACATGTCATCTTTACAATTCACAAAAGTGTTACTATGATATAGGGGAGACCGGGGCTAGTTGGCAACAGGGGTAAGTAGGCGCAGTCCTCATAAATCGCCTGTTTGTAGATAGATTGCGCAACCAGTCACAGAGTACCTTTCTTCTTGCTTTTTACAATCCTAGTTTGTTACAATGTAGTTTTTCAGCGTTACCTACGTGCAGTGGACATTTATTACGATTTTTCTGTTTTTTGCACTGAAAAGTAATTTTTTGTTGCTTCATTCTTTTTCTAATTTCTAATACTTATCTTAATAATTGCGATTTAACTTGTGCAGTTTTTCTTAGTGTATGATTAACTGTACTTACCCCATATGTGATTTACTTGGATTATTTATGCTTAGACGGTTACGTGTCCCTTTTGTGAAGAAATTTATTATGGGGCTAGTATGCGCATTGAACACGGGGCAAGTTGGCTCGGTGTTTGGTGTGTGCTGGTAGCTTGAAAAACAGCAAACAACGAGAAAAGTGGTTGCAATGCAAGATTTTGGGCACACGAGGCTTGCCCAAACGAAGACACTCGATTTTTTATTTGTGAACACCGTAACTCTGATGATGATATAGAGTAGGATAGAAGTTACTCAATGTTAATGTTTTATTCATTATTTTTATATCTGTATAATTCAGAATTTACATTGTACGACTATAACGCTTTGTTTAAACTTACTGGTAATAATAAAATTGATTTCGCTTAACTGCGTATCTTATTTCAATTTTTATAAAGCGTGTGCCAACTTACCCCATAGGCATAGGCAATTTGCCCCGTGACGGGGTAGGTTGGCGCACAATTTTCCTTTTACTTTAGGAATCCGCTAAACATAAACTACAAAAGCTACAAACTCAAAACTCCGGGCATTTATAGCCTAATGCATGTTTTTTAAAAGTACAGTTAAAATTTTATAAAAAACTTAATAAAAATAAAAAATAATAATAAAAATCAATAACTAAAAACTGCGCCAACTAGCCCCGGTCTCCCCTAACATAATTTTTTACGAGTTTGCTATATCAGTATCCACAATATGTTTTAGATAAAATGGAATAATATGAATATTTGTTTTCAAGATGTACAGAATGTTCGGAAAAGATAGAAAAATACATTTTTTTAACATTTTATAACATAGATGAAAAAGCACCGAAAAACTGGCGATAAACCACAATCTACATATATATATTACGCTATAGGACGTGCGAGAAATCGCGATTATTTGTTAATTGTTTAATGGCAACGCCCCAATTGAAACGCATCTCCCTGGTTATTGAACAGCATTTAATGCATCTCCATACCTATAAGGGGGTTACCATAGGGGAACCCTGTTTCGTCGCCAAATAAAGTCAAGTTTGTCGCCAATTTGGCGATATATCGCCAAATTTGCCGACCAAAATGAGTCGTCAAAAGTGACGCCAACTTGGCGATATCTCTAATATTTCGCCAAATTCCCATAGACTTCCATTTTAAACCAAAAGGGTTTACTTGCTTACAGAAAATCAACAAATTGAGATATTTTAATGCAACTAAAACTAATATTAGCTTAAGGGATTATATTAATTATATTTAAGGGAGTCCAAGTAAATTAAATTATGAATAAAAGTAACATGATACAATGCTTAGCATACTTTCCCAAACGTAAATTTTAAGGGAGACCAAACTGGTCTTCAAGGGCGGCTAGTTAAATAATAAAACTTAGTATAAATCACCATAAAAATAAGTAAAACACACAGGACATGTTTCGAGATGGATCTTTTTCTTTTATTTTTCTTGTTTATTTTTAATTTACTTATTTTATCTATTTGTCTATTTTTTATTGCCTTTTTTTCTTTTTGGCAACACCACTTTCCTCTTCTGCATGTGTTCCTCTGTGATTGGTGTTTAACTTTTAGCTTGCGCTGCCTGTCGTATTCTTTGTAAGCTCTTCTCTCTACCTTTCAGTTCACTTGTGACATTTCCCCCTTACGGACACGTGTTTACTTTGGCTGACGATGGGCTGTTAAAATTTCCAGCCCTAAACGCGTCCTGTGTATTTTTACGCTGATTTATACAAACTTTTGTTGCTATTTAACTTTTCAATGTAGTTGAAAATATTTATGATTTCGTTTAGTCTGCCCGACTGATATTCCGCGCTCTCACTCAAAAACTATGTACTCGGATTGCTATGTAATTGATGTATGTTATTGATGATTACAGTAGGATGTTCGGTATTGAAAATGAAGTGTGTAGCATTTGCGTTTGTTTACAGGGACACTCAAAATGATTTCGTATTACACTGGTCAACAAATTTGAAATTTTGCTCTGTCCTAAAACAGAAATTAGTTGTTTTATACGGTTTTGTGTGCAGATTCCGAATCTAGTTTTAGATTTACTCCAGCACGTCAAGTTTGAGAGATATTTGCATATTTCAATTTATGCGAATTTAGTACATTTTATACAATTACTTGCAAATTTAAGGTATAAATCAATATCAGACAGGGTTTTTTGTTTTATGTTATGATTACTACTTAATTTACTTTCTGAGATTATACTGACATGTGACTGTGAAATATTGTACCTAATTTGCATATTTTTCATGTTTTTCTAATAATGTTTCTTTACGTTCAAATATTTATGCCGCACGAGTACGCTAATATGTTTCTAAACCAGTTTTTTTTAGCTGATTTCAAATCCTGTATCTGTTTTCTTCTACCACGTCTAGTTTTTGAAAAAAGTGAAATTTTAGTTTTTGATCAAAAAAGCCAGAAATAGCTTTTTATGATACTTTGTATGATAAACTTCAACTAGTTAGGATAGATTCTACTACTTATTTTTCTTTTTCGATTATATAAATTTTTGTTTATGTGTCTGATATGAATCTGACCCTGTTCACCTTCTTGTCAATGAATTACACACCCCTAAAAAGCATCTTATATCAAACCTGTGTTAATCCCGTGCAAAAGTAAAAATTCATCTTACTCAAAAACTAGACATGACATAAGAAAACAGACTGCAGATTTGAAATCAACATAAAAATCTAGTCTAGAAAAACATTATGTTATGTCTATTCTGTGGCAACTATTTTAAAGTTGATAGTGATGTAAACATTACACCATTGAAAAATATGCAAATTATGCTTAATAACTGATAAATAAATATTAAGAATATGCAAATCGTGACATTTATATGAAGCAAATAGTCAAGTAGTCATTATCTAGAAAACCTAATTAGATGTGGCATATATCGTATCTAAAATTTGCATAAAATAGCCCAAAAGTCTTAAATTTGCATAAATTTAAATATGCAAATTTCTCAAAACTTGGACCACCTAGAGATAAAGGGAAAGCATATTCGGAATCAGCGCCAAACACTGATCTAGAATCAACTAATTTTAGGTCTAGGACAAAACCACTGTTGTCCAGTGTTATTATGGTGTACGTGATAAATCACTTGCTATCTATTTTAATTATGTTAGACTATTTCAAACATATTGAAATTGATATAGGGTAGATGTGCTGGAAGTGGATACCCTTCCAGTAATGACAGCCTTCAATCTTTTTTGTTCATAAAAAAAAAACAATAAAAGTTTGGCTTTTATTATGTTATTAGAAATCCACCTTGCATGTTTTATAATCTGTAATATTATTGACACTCTTAATCAAATCAATCAGAAAGCGGAAAATTATGTTCCACTGTTTTTCCGTGAAAATCTTAATGAACATGCTAAGAGCTGGCTTCACTTAATAAATTTATATGTTCTTTATTTTCTTGTAAAATTTGCATGTTTTTGTTTTGTTATTAATAAATAACTGTGAATTTTATATACTGAGGGTCATTTAGAAAATTTATTTTTTTTTAAGGTTTTAAAACCCGTGTCCATAACTTGAATACTTAATTAGTCAATTCCTAATAATTGACACTCTTTGTTTGTGCATACTCTTATGACTTAACTGAAAACCTAAGTAATCAAATTTTATTTTTAAACTTTTTTTTTTTTTTTTACCAAAATGTAATAACACCAAAAGTTTTAAAAACAGCTGCTTTTTTTTAAATTTCGTGTAGTTAATAAAATTTTCAATGTTTTAATCAAAACTATTTTTTTTATAACTTTGCATTTATAACGTAACATTTATCGTTCCTTTATAAGCATGACAAAATAATTCGGTTGCGGTCTATGAGCGGTAGTTGCTAGAATCGCTTGATCACTTTTGATTGGATTTGCCTTTCATACATTCCCTGCGACAATGTATTACATTGATTAGATATTTCATATACTAATTTAAAATGCTAAAAGGTGTAAATTAAAAATTTAAAAATAGTAAAAATACGTTTATTTCGACTGTTGACATGTTTCGACTCACCCCGAGTCATTTTTAAAACAAATAAATAAAACTATTCAAAATTTGCAAGGTCTATTAAACGCCATCATTCAGTATTCCACGTATTCTTTCATATTATGCAAGTATTTTTTATTTTACTTGGATGTTTATTTTATTTTTATTTTCATAACCATTCAGTAACTCGAGCCATATTTTTGGTAAGTGAAATGATGCTGAATCGTTACATATTGATTTTTTGCGCGTTACAATCTCTATGGTTTCTCTTATAATGAATGGATAGTATAAACTGGAGGGGAAATTATTTTACTTTTACTGAAATTTATTTAGATGGTTTTGTTCTTGATAAAATATTGCTAGGGCTGTGGTTTTTCTATAATATTTAATATCAGCTTTATGCTCCTTTTTTTCTATACCCAAATTTACTGCTACTCATATAGTAATTATTTGATCCCCCTGCCTGCTCAAATAAATAGTATCTCAAAAATGGTATTAAAAAATCAATATGTAACGATGCAGCATCATTTCACTTACCAAAAATATGATTCGAGCTACTCAATGGTTATAAAAATAAAAATAAAATAAACATCCAAGTAAAATAAAAAATAACTTGCATGGTATGAAAGAATACGTGGAATACTGAATGATGGCGTTTAATAGACCGTGCAAATTTGGAATAGTTTTATTTATTTGTATTTTACTACGGGGCCTCTGCCCCCTACGAGCTACGCTCGTCAACCCCCGTTCAGACACCGCAGACTCTAACAGCACGCTAATTTGATCGGCTTTAAAAAGATTTCGGAAGATTGAATTATAATTTGAGACAATTATAATCTGACGTAATTTTCACCAAACTTTTCTTTCTCTTTTTAATATTCACGTAAAAATACTTTTGTTAGAAAGGAAATATTATGATAATCTTAAAATATCAAATAAATGTCTCGCGCAATTTTTAAATTTAAACTGTTTTGCAATATTATTTTTTGTTCATTTTACGTAAAAACTGTAATGTGACGTAAATGTGACGTAAATTCTCCTATTTAAGGCTTCTAACGCATGTTAATGAATTTATTATTTTACAATATTCTTTCTCTTTTAAAATTCACGTGTAAATATAGTTTTTATGACGTAATTTTCAATGAGTTCCTGCTTTTTATATTTTCTGTTTATAATAGTTACGTATAAAACAAATTTTTAATTTGAAGCAAACATTATTGTTTGCGCTGTTTATACAGTTGGCAACAGTTTAAATTGATACAATTTTCTAAAATATGTAAAAAATATCTCTCGAAATGCTGAAAATTTGAAATTAAAATAGTAATAAAACCTCAAAAAATGAGTCAAATTGAAAAACTAAAGGCAGTCTGCACACCGGGAAATTCTGACGCATAAAATGATCTAAAAATGATTAAATTCCTATGTACAGTTTCTGCTCCTATAAAACTTTTTTAATGGAACGATTTTGTTCATCTTTGGCATTAAATATCTCTTAAAATAATTCTTCGATTTGAAAACTGTCTGCATCAGCGTGTTTATCAAACATTTCTCTATAATACTACCGATTTTCATATTTTTGTATGCAACAGTTTTTTTAATATTAACGAAGAAAGGCCATGCTTATGCATTCAAATTGTATGCCGATCTGCCGGGAATATCTACGCAGATTTTCATTGGTCCATTTCGAAATCAAAACTTTTATATATATATAGAAGGAAATGATTCGGAGTGAGTCGAAACAGGTCAACGGTCCAAAGAAACGTATTTTTACTGGTTTTAAAATTTTAATTTACGCCTTTTAGCATTTGAAATTAGTATATAATTACAAAGTGTTAATTTACTAGATATTTGGATATTTCATGCAATATCTTTATTTTTGGGTACATAAAATAACTTTTGACATGAGTGTATATATATGGGGGTGCGTATTTGAATGAGTGTGCGTGTACGTGGGGTGTTTTTAATGTCAAAAGAATATTTTCAAACATTTATCATTTGAAATTAATTCAAAGTGAAAATGTTCAGGCAGAAAATAATAATATTAATACAAAGTTAAAAATTTTGGCTTTTAAAATGGGATTTTTTATTACTAATATCTCTAAAGAACAAGTCTTCGGTGTAATTTCAAAAGTAGATGAAATAGATATATTACAGACTACTAAATCAAACATTGTACATATTTCTTAAAAGTCACGTAAAAGCCATAAAAGAAAGATAATCTGAAATAGTTAAAAGAGAATTTTTTATATTCGTTGAATTTTAACTACAATAAATCATGACTTTCTGACGAAACGCATCATGTAAGTCATATAAAAGTTCAACAAAGTTTCGTTTTCGTTTCCGATGTTGCGAAATGACGTTTATATTATAGAAGAAGTTTTATTTTATAGAAGAAAAGCTATACAGAGGGAGTGGGAAGAATTTCGCTGCGAGTGTTTTGATTAAGAGTAAAAATATATCACAAAAAGAGGTTTTGAAGTCTTAAAAGAAAACATGGAAAGTATTTTTCAGGAAATATCTTTGAACTTATGTGGTTTCTTATAGTTTGTTCCTTGAATTTTAAACATTTAATGATGTAGATGCACTTACATTTTGAAGAATAACAGATTCAAAGCATTTTTAACTGTTCTTTTTTTTTTTTTTTTTTTTTTTTTTTTAACTATTTCTACATCGCGAAAATATCTCAAGTCTTTTACATTTCTATGTTTACATATAGTATTATTACTATATGCATTGAATTCATACATACATTTAATAAACTCTTTTGATACTATTCTGTTTCGTGCTGTACAACATCACTGGAAATTAATATTACGAAAACATAAAAAAAAAAAAAAAGTTAATAGGTAGTTACATGTTTATATACAGAACAGAACATTTATAATTTTTAAATTGAGAGTGGAAATATTAAAGAAAATACAAATCGCATTAAAAAAAATAATAATTATGTTTGAAAGCTTTAACAATTTCAAAAAAAAAAAAAAAAAAAAAAAAAAAAAATCCTGCCGGCTCGGCCTACAGGCGCAGGTAGATTTCGAAGTTAAGTGCTAATTTCAACAACAAAAACTAAATCATTAGTAGAGATAAATCCACTTTAATAATTTTATTTGGCCGCTTTTGACGAGTTTTTATTTCATTTTTATATAAGAGATGATTTTATCAGAAGCATGTTACGGCAGTATTCAAAAAAATACTTTTCCATGCTCAACAACTCGAAATTTTTTGGCACATTTTCAGATTCATTTTTAAAAGAAAAAATATGAAACTTGATGGCGGTATTTTTGAAGAGATTTATAAGCTATCTATGTTTTTATTTTTTGTTCAATTAATTAAAACTTGATTTATAAACAATTATTTTCTCAGTAGGACAATACTTTTCATTTCTAGCACAATCGCTTCGAGAAATTCGGTTCAAAATGTCCAGTTTGACATCATTTTTCGAAATATATTCTGCCTCTATCGAAAAGTCGACCATTACGGTACATTATACAGTTTCTGAATAAGAGAATCTACCAACTGAATGCGTTTGCAAGTAAGAGTCAGAAAATAAGCAATATGGATTTGAATACGCCCTTAATACGATGATTTTTTTCTTCAACCGCTATGTATTTTTAATTTGTTTTTGCTGTAACAATTGGTCCTACCAAAAACTTGTCAATCTAAATGTTGTAGATAATATTAAGAAGATATATGATAAATTCATGGGGATTTTATATCTTGCGAATTGACGAAGTTATGAATTTTTTTCTTCTTCACAACGCCCCCCCCCCCTTTTTTTTTGAAGGTACGAATTGGCCTTATCAAAAACTTGTCAAAATAAATGTTAAGTTAAATAATGCTATAAAAAGTGATAGAATATCTTTATTAAGACTTACGATCGTTTCATCGCACAATCGGCGACATTTTCAAAATCAATCATAATAGAAAATATTTTCACATAACTTAAAAACAATAATATAGTAAACAATGTCACGAGACATGAAGCATAATGAAAATATTGCAACCATAAAATAAAATAAAAATTAAATTAGCTATTTGCGAGCGTGGATTAATTTTCACATAATTTAAAAACAACATGGTAAACAATGTCACGAGACATCAAGCATACTGAAAAACATTGCAAAACATAAAATAAAATAAAATTAACTTGGCTATTTGCGAGTGTGGATTAATTTTTACTATTGTTTCTACAATTACTGTTTTTAAGTTATGTGAAAATATTTTCTATCATGATTGATTTTGAAAATGTCGCCGATTGTGCGATGAAACGATCGTAAGTCTTAATAAAGATATTCTATCACTTTTTATAGCATTATTTAACTTAATTTGTTTATAAGTGATTATTATACATGTTTTTATAAAATAAATGTTGTAGATAATATTAAGGAGATTTATAATAAAATTAACTGGATTTGATATCTTGAGAATCGACGAAGTTATGATTTTTTTTCTCCCAAAAATCCTATTTTCTGCGCCCCTTGAGCGCATTTTTAATTTTATCAAAAATCTGTGATACATAAACTTTTGGCCCTATTTTGAGAAGTAATAAAAACTTTAAACTGATTTGATGTGTGCAAAAATTAAGAAGTTATGAGTTTTTTTTCGGTTTTCACAAACCCCTCCCTACTTCCATCCCCTTGGTCCGATTTTGCCCATTAACGAACTTTACCAAGATTTTCTGCCCTTTGATTTTATGTATCAGTTTGGAAGAGGCTTGTGCAGAATTACGGAAGTTATCGTGTCCATAAAAGAGTGATATTCAGAAATTCCAACATAGGGAAGAATGTAATAAGTAGTATTTCATACAAAATCTACCTGAAAATCACAAAATTCTCTGAAAGAATTCATATAAACTCCGGCATATTGAATCAAAAAAGAAATACGTTAATTGTATATATCATGAAATATCATTACTTTGGGGTATATAAAGTTTTACATGAATTTATAAATATGGGGGGAAGGGGGTGTTCGAGAATGAGTCTACATGCATGTGGGCGTTTCGAATGTTAAAAGAATATTTTCAAACATTTCACATTTGCTTTGTATTCAAAGTGAAAACCATTGTTAAAGCAGAAACCAATAATATTGATACAATATTAACATTTTTGGATATTAAAATACGATTTTTTATTATTAATATCTCTAGAGAACAGCGTAATTCAGTGTAATTTCAAAAATAGATAAAGTAGATACAGTGCGTCTCATAATTATAAAGACACTGATATTTTCGAAATAATATTTTAATAATTCAGTATTCAAAATTATATTTATGCATATAACGAAAAGTATGTGATAAGAAAACATTTTACAGTAAATTAAATTCGAATTAAATAATTTCAACTCGAAAATTGATAAATGTAAATATATTTGCTGTCTCATAAATATAAAGACATTTTACATACTTTTGAATTACCGTTCAATAAATAATCCATTCTTATTAATGATAGAAAATATTTCAGCTGGCATGCTTTTTATTAAGCTGTATAACTATTTTGACTTTATATCAAACCAACTTCGTTCGATTTCTTTTTTCAACTCAAGGACATTTGAAAATTGTCTTCCAGATGCGTATACATTGAGAACGAGAGTGCCACAAAGATTCTTAACTGGATTTAAATCAGGGTTACGTGCGGGCCACACCGTGATATGAACATTGCTATCGGCAAACCATTTTTTTTGTGAGTCTTGATGTGTGAATCGATGCATTATCCTGATGGTACAAATAATTTCGACCACCAAGAGTTTCAGCAATTGGCAACAACTGACTATCAAACAGTTCGATATACTCTTTAGATGTCTGTTTACCTTCCAGAAAAGCAATATCCGTAGTTCCATTAAAAGAGAAGGCATCCCACACCATAACAGAACCTCCCCCTTTCTGCCTACTGAAGAGGGTTCGAGATTAACATCTTAAATCGTGCGAGTAGGAATTCCAACCATCTGGGTCATCCAAGTTAAATCTCTTTTCATCTGAAAAAATGTCTTGCATCCATTCGTCCTTCCAGTGCATATGATCTTTGGCCCCGATTAACCTCCGTTCTTTGTGTTCTTTTTCCAGTAAAGGAAATCTGCACGTATGTCGGCATACGATGTTTTTTCTTTCTTTTATACGACAATGTACTGTATCCTTTGCGACCATACCATAAGCTCGCTGAGAAACTTATCGGAGTGACATTTTTTGCGACGAAACAAGTCGCATGATCTTGCGATCGAGTCTTTCACTTGTTTTTTTTTCGGTCTGCCAGATCGTTTTCTCGAACATAAAATGTAAGTTTTTGATAAAATTTTATAAAGTGCAGCTCTGATTCTCCCCTTTTTTTACATATTTGACAAACTGTTTAAGCCATTAGCTTTAAATTCACGTATTTTACAAATTTCATCTTTAGAAATTTCAATGTTTCACGGTATCTTTGCAATTGAAACAAGTCAAACAACTTTGCTCGTTTGGGTAAGTTAAAGTGTATTTCTGCGCGTGCGCACTAATTCTGTACGCGCGCATTCGAAAAAAAAATTGCATATGAAGCAGTTTCAAGTTTGTCTTTATATTTATGAGACAGCGTAATATTTTTTTTATTATTATTATTCGAGATGAAATTATTTTATTTAAATTAAAACCCCTATAAGAGATTCATTTCAGTGTTCTTAATATGAAGTATAAAATTTAATTTATTATAAATGAATTAATAAAGTGTAATTTCAAAAACATCTGTGTCTTTATATTTATGAGACATACTGTATATCAAACACTAACAAATGAAACATTATAAGTCACTTAAAAGTCACGTAAACGCCATAAGAGAAAGATAATCTGAAATAGATAAAAGAAAATTTTTATATTCGTTGAATTTTAATTGCAGTAAATCATGACTGTCTGACGAAACGCGTCATGTGAGAAATATAAAAGTTCAACAAAGTTTTGTTTTCGATGTTGCGAAGTGCAGAAGTTTTATTTTATAGAAGAATGGCTATATAGAGGGAGTGAGAAGAATTTCACCGCGAGCGTTTTGATTAAGAGCCTGCGCAAGTTACTCAAAAAGACGATATTTCCTGAAAAACACTTATGTTTCTTTTTAGAGACTCCAAAAACCTCTTTCTGTGATATATTTTTGCTCTTAAGAACCTACACTAGTCACTCAAAAAGACCGGATGATAATGTTAATCCTATGGGGAAGTTATTTTCAAATATCTCGCTTTAACTTTGATATTTTCGAATGATTTTTTTTGCGTAGGATAGCTGAGGACGATCTACAACCGGGCTAGTTTTTACTTTTTCGATTTTGGTTATAGTTTTTTTTAATATTAGGATAGTTTTAATTTCAGAACCGGTTCCGAAAGTAAAACTAATTTTAAATATATATATGAGACCAAAATGAAAAAAGTAAAAACTAGCCCGATTGTGGATCGCCCTCAGCTATCCTATGCAAAAAAATCATTCGAAAATATCAAAATTCAAGCAAGATATTTGAAAATAACTTCCCCATAGGATTAACATTATCATCCAGTCTTTTTGAGTGACTAGTGTAGGTTCTCAAGAGCAAAAATATATCACAGAAAGAGGTTTTTGGAGTCTCTAAAAAAAACATAAAAAGTGTTTTTCAGGAAATATCGTTGAAATTATGTGGTTTCTTATAGTTTGTTCCTTAAATTTCAAACCATTAATGATATAAATGCACTTACATTTTGAAGAATAATAGATTCAAAGCGTTTTTAATTGTTCCTTTTTTTTTTTTTTTAACTATTTCTATATCACGAAAATATCTAAACGCAAGTCTTTTGCATTTCTATGTTTACATATAGATTAAAGCTACATGCATTGAATTCATGTATACACTTAATAAACTTATTTTTATATTATTCTGTTTTGCGTAAAACATCACTGGAAATTGATATTACGAAAACATAAAAAAAAAAATAAGTTAATTGGTAGTGACATGTTTATATACAGAACAGAACATTTATAATTTTTAAATTGAGAGTGGAAATATTAAAGAAAATACAAATCACATTAAAAAATATAAAATTTGGGATATTCGAGCTTGAAAATTTTTAACAATCTCAAATAAAAATTAAAATAAATCACAAAATTCATACATATAAACTCTTGAATACTAAATCAAAAATGAAATACATTAATTGCATATATCATGAAATTTCATTATTTTTGGGTATATAAAGATAAAGTTGTATATAAGTTTTTATATATGGGGGGAGGGGCGTTCGAGAATGTGTGCGCGTGTATGTGGGCGTTTCTCATGTCAAAAGAATATTTTCAGACATTTTACATTTGTTCTGAATTCAAAGTAAAAAAAAAAAAAAATGTTAAAGCAGAAACTAGTAATATTAATACAATATAAACATTTTTGGATGTTAAAATAGTATTTTTTATTATTAATATCTCTAGAGAACTTCGTAATTCAGTGTAATTTCAAAAATCGATAAAGTAGATATATCAAACACTACTAAATCAAACATTGTACGAATTTCTTAAAAGTCACGTAAACGCCATAAGAGAAAGATAATCTGAAATAGTTAAAAGAAAATTTTTATATTCGTTGAATTTTAACTGCAGTAAATCATGACTTTCTGGCGAAACACGTTATGTGAGGCATATAAAAGTTCAACAAAGTTTCGTTTTCGTTTCCAACGTAGCCAGGTGCAGAAATTTTATTTTATAGAAGGATAGAAGATTTTATATAAAGGGAGTGAGAAGAATTTCGCCGCGAGCGTTTTGATTAAGAGTAAAAATATATCACAGAAGGAAGTTTTGAAGTCTTAAAAAGCATATAAAGTATTTTTCAGCAAATATATTTGAAATTATGTGGTTTATTATAGTCTGTTATTTAAATTTCAATCCTTTATGTCCTAAATTATAAATTCATGAAAATTTCATTTTTCTTGAATTTTTAAAGTAAATTAGAAGATTTACACAATCATTTAATAAATTTTAGAGAGATTTTCAAAATTAAAATTAATTAATTAAATTTGTATTTATAGGGATTTTGTGCAATATTTATAACTTCACTCAAATCTTTTACTTATAATACTGCTTTACAATGTATGCTCTTAAAATAAAAACTAAACTGCGGCAAACCCAAAACTATCTTCTATCTGATACATCTTAATACTCCCTGAAAAATGGGGTTATGGGATTTACACTAAAATCTAATCAGCAAAAACTTATGCGAACTAATTGAATGTGTAATCTGATGAAAATCCGTGCTTCTGTTATTCTTTAGTAAAACCTTCAACGCGTTTTTGTCAAAACGACATTTTTCAGCGCGCCTCGTAAAGTAGATTTTAAACGAATCAACCAATCAACTTGATTCTTTTTAGAAATTATATGTATCTGAAAATCAAAGTGGAAGAATTTGTTGAAGAAAATACAAATGGCAATCACAAAAATACTGTTTAACACGTTGAGGACCACGTCAGCTACCGCTGACTGACACTGAACTTTCCGTTTAGGCCGAGTCAGTCATCGGTGACTGACATTTATAGATTGTGTATCGGGAATCTTATTTCGCGGTCCAAACGGAAAGGCAGACAAAATAGACTTGGCATTCAACGTATTAAGATATTGATGTTTAATTTTTTCTTACAATCTCAAAAGAACTTGTTTCGAATTTTTCTTGTGAAATACGTATGAACTCATACAGGCTAAAGACGAAAATTATTGTTATATTTAATAATACATGCAATAAATAATTCTATTTATACATTAAAAAAACTGAGTATTCAAATAAGAATTTTTTAATTATATTTGGGATCAGCTTCAAAATTTTTCAATGGAATTTCTAACGCAAAAGATTAAAAAGCTATGTTGTGAAAATCACATTTTTTTTTTTCTATATAAATCAAATCGTCTGCAACCAAAATTAAATAGAACATGTTCGTTCTTGAGATATAGCTATCGTGGAAATCGTGAAAAACATAGAGTACAGCAGTGACACTTGCAGAGCGGTATACACCCAAACCTTGTAAGGATCTATTTATTTCAAGATATAACAGAATATATCAGTTTATGTCTAGGTCTAAAATAATATGAAGTTTAATGAAATTCCGTGGATTAGTTCTTAAGCTGCACGCGGAAATCGGGAAAAACACAACATAGAGCAGCACCTTTTTGGCGATTTACACTAAAACCGAATCAGCGTCTATGTATGTTTAATTGTTTATGTCTAAAATAACATGAAGTTTGATGAAATTTTGTGGATTAGTTGTCAAGGCATAGTTATCGCGGAAATCGGGAAAAACACAGCATAGAGCAGATGATTTGAGCGATTTACACCAAAACCGAATCAGCGCATGTCTAACAGAATATGAATTTTAATGAAATTCCGTGGATTAGTTCTTAAGGTATATCTATCGCGGAAATCGGGAATGCAGCATAGATCAGCATATTTTTAGCGATTTACACTATAAACCGAATCAGCGTCTATTTATGTCTAGGCTAAACAGAACATGAAGTCTAATGAAATTTCGCGGATTAGTTCTTAAAGTATAGCTATCGCGGAAATCGGGGAAAACGCCAAAAGGGAGCAGCACCTTTTGGCGATTCACACTAAAACCGAATCAGCGTCTATATATGTATAGGTCTAACAAAATATGAAGTTTGATGAAAATTCGTGGATGAGTTCTTAAGGGGCCGCTGCACTGAAACTCACAGAACTGGATATCCCATGTTAACCTATGGGAAAACTTTCAAGCGCAATTACTCATTACCTAATATAATTAATAAAATACCGTTTACACCATCAGAAAGTAGACGTCAGATGCCGATGATGTGCGTTTTTAAAAATTGTCTACATAAATTTTAAGTATTTTCAAGAAGATGATAAAATTTAATCAAATGGAAATTTAATAATTTATAGGGATTTTTTATGTTCTTAAAATTTACGGAGATAATTTTTAAAATCGCACATCATCGGCATCTGACGTCTACTTTCCGATGGTGAAAACGGTATTTTAGTAATTATAATAGGTAATGAGTAATCGCCCTTGAAAGTTTTCCCATAAACTAACATGGATTTCGCGATCGGGGAGTTTCAGTGCAGCGGAGCCTTAAGGTATAGCTATTGCAGAAATCAGAAGTTTGATGAAATTTTGTGGATTAGTTCTCAAGGTATAGATATCGCGGAAATCGGGAAAAACACAGCATAGAGTCATTACCATCTCAATGATAATGATAATGATAGAGGTAATGATAGAGCAGAATCTTTGGGATGATTCACAATACATTCGAATCAGCATCTATTTATGTCAAGATCTTACAGAATATGAAGTTTTAAGAAAATTCTTGCATTAGTTCTGGAGATATAACTATCGCCGAAATCACTAAAAATGCATCATAGCTGCGATCTCTGTAGGGCGATTTAAACTAAAGCCTAATCAGCGTCTACCTATGTGATAGATCTAACAAAATATGAAGTTGCATGACATTCTGTGCATTAATTTTTGAGATAAAACGCCCTCAAAATTTGTGTCACATACAAACATATAGACACAGACTCAAGGGCAGACATTTTCTAAAAACAGTCGAATCGTATTTAGGAACTTGAAAAACGTATAATTCCGTCGAAATTTTCACGAATACAGTACTACCTTCTTGTAGACAGAAGAAAGTAATAACTAGAAAATAGGAATTCTGCTTTTTCAGAATTTAGTGTAGCCCCGATCAAGAAAAATATATATATCAGTTTTATCACTTAAAACACGCGCCTTTATTTTATATAAACCGACGTCATCTGCATGCGCTGAAGAAATCCTCATTTACGATCCAATCTGAAACAACATCTACAATACAGTATGCATAGGACGTCACTATCTCAGAATAATACATAAATCCAGCAAAAAAAAAAAAAAAAAAAAAAAAAAAAAAAAATCGACTATTTAATGATTCATATACCTTCATTTGTTTGTAATATTAATATAGATACTTAAAATTAAATTTAGTTTATAATAGCTCCATGTTTTATTAGAAATCATTCATTTATATTTTTTCAAAATAGCACATATTTTAATTACATTTTTTTTCCAGTTTTTATGAGTAAATGGCAACAAAAAGATAAAATTGTTATTTTCCAACTATTTTTTCTTTACTTTTTACAGGAATGGCGTGCTTGAGTTGTCAAAATTAAACAAATGGCACTAAAAACTACAAAAAAAAATTAATATCTCAAAAATAAATTGAGATGCAGTTTTTAAACAAATTGCATTTAAAAGTTACTTTTTTCCCCAATATGGCTGTATAAAAATTGAAAATGTGCGATGCTTAGAAGTATTGAAAAATGCAGTAGAGATTATTCCGTACGATACATCTGCTTTGTTTTACGGTTGGCTTATACAACGGAACATTATTTTTTGGAGACGACACTTTATTTGCTGGGAGAAAGAAATAGCATGCCGGAGGCTAAAAACATTACTTAAACAAACTAACATCGTACGAAGTCACATAAAAGTTTTAACATACAGTAATCTCATACAGTAAAAAGAAAAATTTTATATTCTTCCGAGTTTTAACTGCAATAAACCATAACCTTCTGAAGAAACGCTGTAGGTGAGACACATAAAAGTTCTAAAAAATCCCGTTTCTTTTTGCGAAGTTGCGAAGTGGAGAAGTTTTCTAGTGTTGAAGAAATAGTCTTGAAAATGACGTGAGAAGAATTTCAAAATGAATTTACGCTGAGGCTAAAAATATATCAACGAAAGAGGTAATAAAAGTTTTGTTAAAGCATACAAAGTGCTTTTCAGGAAATAGCTTATAAATGATGTAATTCCTTAGAGTTTGTATCCAAAAGTTTAAATAAATTGATTAAAATATAACCACCATCACATGATAAATAAATTACGCAATAAGTGAATAGTGACATTAATTATTCCGTACCTTTTCTGAACTCCCATGCAAAAGAAATTGGGTTATAAATCAATACCAACTCATAATTTTCCAGTGTTGTAACATCGAAACTAAATTGCGTTTATCCAAATATGAACGGTAATTAACAATAAATCAAACAAGTCTGTTTTCCTCCAGATATTGTGCAAGTGATACCACGTGACTGACTTATCCGAACTAAAAACTCTACTGACTCATTTTTATTATGCTGTCTGCTGTTAAAAAAATGATGTAAAAATAAATCGCTGCCGAAAAGTGCAGCGTAACATGTCACAATGTATAAAACCTTAAGCACTGTAAAATTTAATACTTAATATACCATTACTTAAGATTTAATATAATTCAACAATCACAAAACAGCCACACGAGTCAATTCTTCATTTGTGAAATTTTTTAACACAATCTTTTATTCTCGCAGTTTAGCTCTGAAACAAAATAAAAGGATTACACAGAGAAACCAACTTGGATTTAAAACGGTCATGCACCAGAAGAATTGCTGCAGTGGAAATGAACAGATAAGAGCTTTAACTTTTCTATAATATTTATAATTAATATATATCTTTATAATCTTAAGATATTAGTCATAATACTTTATCTATACTTCATTTATCTAAATGTGAGCGCCCAAAACCTACTGTGAAATAGAGGCGGCAATTTTGCCAACATAAATAACGATGCAGATTAAGGACATTTTTTTTTTTTGAGAGGGAGACAAAATTGTCTTGGGGGGGGGGGGGGGGGCAAAAATTTTTTTGATCTTGTTGTCGGAGCCAAGAAGATAATGATACTCTCTCACAAACACTTTCTTCAATTCACAGAAATATTCCTCTCAGCACTGCTACCGGTATGCATTCGAGAATTGAAGAAATTTCCGTTCTTTTCTTTTCCGTTATAGGATTTAAAATTTCCGTAATCTGAAAAAAAGGATTTTTTTTTTAATACTTCTGTCGCTCTTCCCCTGAGATTTGAACCTGGGACAGCACTTTTCGAATAAAAAATCTTAACTATTCAGCCAGCAAGCACTTGACAGAGGACTAGTTTAAAATGGAGGTAAGGATTTTCTTGAAAAGGGGAATTGTTAAGGCTTGGTCTTAGATTTGTTATCGTTCATTCGTTTGTTCAAAACTTTTATTAATTAGAAGAAATTTTCATTTAAAATTTTACTTCTGAGCATGCGCAACGTATATGCACAAATCTGTTCCTTTGGGCAGATGCAATCCACAAACGCATTAGGAGCTCGATCGGTCGCCTTATCATAGGCGGAGAGTGTGTGCTTTATATACTACTAGCTGACCGGATTGGTGTTACCCGGCCCTTAATAATGAACTTGAAACTGGCATAATTATATATTTTTAATTCGATTTTGTCTGAATTTATATTTTTCAATGAAAAAAATCGCGAAAAAAATATTCATTTTTAGTGGTCAAAGTGCTCGCAAGAAGACTTTTTCATTTGAGTAACACTCTTTCGCCTTTCGTTACAAAACGTTATTTTTCACAAAAATATACGAATGAGTATCAATAAGTTTTTGCCCTCACATAGAAATAATTGAGTGAAATTTATGAAATTGCTACATTTTATGAGTCCTTTTCTATATAGTCGGTGTGTTTATAACACATTTGTGCAACCGGTATTTCAGAGAGAGGAGGGAGGATGTATTCCAGGAGACACAATAGTAGACCCAAATGGCGGCATTTTTCTAACTTTTGCCGGCCCGCACATGTGACATATTGTTGTAAAGGCCTGTGACCACTTATTCATGCTATGCCCCTTCCGATCCCCTCCACCAAAATTTGCCCTCCGGGGGGCACTTTTCTAAATTTTGTGGACATCATTCATGCGACCTGGGGGGTAAATTTCGGGGGAGGCGTTCGGTAGTGCATAACATGAATAAGTGGTCACAGGCCTTTCCAACAATATGTTACATGTGGGGGGTAGGCAAAAGTTTAAAAAATGCTCTCCTTTGGGTCTATTATCGCGCCTCCTGGAATACATCCTCCCTCCTCTCTTTGAATTACTGGTTGCACAAATGTGTTATGAACACACTAACTATATAGAAAAAAACTCATAAAAAGTAGCAATTTCATAAATTTCACTCAACTATTTCTATGTGAGGGCAAAAACTTATTGATACTTACTCGTATATTTTTGTGAAAAATAACATTTTGTAACGAAAGGCGAAATGAAAAAATCTTCTTACGAGCACTTTGACCACTAAAAATGAATATTTTTTCGGATTTTTTTCCTTGAAAAATATAAATTCAGACAAAATCGAGTTAAAAATATATAATTATGCCAGTTTCAAGTTCATTTAAGTTTATTATCAAGGGCCGGGTAACGCCGGTCCGGTCAGCTAGTAGTATACAAAGCACACACTCTCCACCTATGATCCCCCCCCCCCCCCCCTGAAATACCGTTTGCAGAAATGTGTTACTGTGCACGATGACTATATAGAAAAGGTCTAATACAAAGTAGCAATTTCTAAAATTTCATTCAATTATTTCTATGTGAGGGCAAAAACTTGTTGATACACTCTTGTAATAAATTTCACAATCTACAATTGTCCAAATGCTTAGAGATTTAGAAAAGTTATGTAATATGTGTGTCCACTGACTGTGTCAAAAGCGAGCGAAACCGCGAGAAAAACACACGAGTTTTTACTGTTTTTATCGAAATTTTCACACATTTCATTTTATGGAAAACACTTCTAGCCGCCCGAACATTTCGAATTTTTTTTTACCCGACTGAAAAGAAGGGTTATGTGTTTCACGCGTATTTGTGTATGTGGATTTCTTTATACCCTCGAAACATCCCAACGGCTGGATGGATTTTAATGAATGAGGTCTCTATCGATTCGTCTTAACCGTCCGATGGTTATAGGATATGTTTTGTTTTTATAAATTCAAAATGGCGACCGTAAACTACAAAATGGCGGTAAAGACGAAAAAAACTTTTTACGTACCCTATTGAGTGGCATATCATTGGATAGGTCTTTCAAAATGTAGACGATGTTTCATTGACCATTTACAGACAGAAGCTCCGTTTAAATATTACACAACCTGGAAGTTGTGTACTTTGGATCTCTACCTTTACTGCAACTCTAACCTTCATAATAGACATCTATAGGCCTCATCAAAACAGTGTTTGCAGATAGGAACTAATAATTAAACACAACTTAAAAGTCATCAATACAAGTAAATAAAAAAAAAGGTAAGTAATATAAAAGATATTTTCATATTGATGATAGATAATTAATTAGTTCGCTTTTTACGCAGTCGGGTTTTTTGATTTTTTAAACTTAATATATTTAGATGATGTAAATCTGCTGCATTGAGATACTCTAAAAAGATTGTGTTAACACTAAACGTACCGATATTTTTTATACCTATTCCTACCGAAAAGGGTCAAATGATCCCTATATCAAAAATTATCTGTTTTACGATGTTTTGAGAAAAATATACCAGCTGATACACTTTGGTGTATGAATAAAACATTTTTTTTTCAAACAATTTTTACAAATTGTTTATTTATTAAATTAAATATATATATATAATCACGCCAAAAAATTAAGAAAATAATTATTTCAAGAAATTCGAAAATTTAATAAACAAATATTGTGCAAATTTATTTTATGTTCATCGCATATTTTTAAGATTATTAAGTTCTCGATATAACCGGAAATGTTCAAACTAGAATCTCACTCGGAGTAAAGTCAATTCCTAATTGTACCATCGCACAGTAACCCTTTCAGGAGCGGTGGTATGTTTATGAAACCACTTAATTTTAATTCCGAATTGCCACCAGAATTTTGGTAAAATATTTTCCATTTAATATGTATAAACATAGCATTTTTCATATTTACAAATAAATTTGCTGGTCAATTCCGGTGCCAATTATTTACTGCAACACTTTAACATTTAAGATGCTTTGCCCGTGAAAGGGTTAACAAATATGATGTTATACAGTAGAATAAATGATATAACAGCAAAAATACGCAAGTTACTAATGTTCTTAAAAAATAAAATATTTACACCTTTATGATCTAACATAAATTTATTCAGGGGTCAAATGGCCCCTTGCGGTAGTTAAGCCTAAAATGTTTTTTCGAGGCAAAAAAAAAAAAAAAAAAACAGTTCGGAGATGAAGCATTATGCGTTTAACTGAATTATAACTTTTAGCATAGTATGTACTATACATACATATTTATAGATCATATACAGGGCTGCACAAAGAAAACGTATATTTTCGCGACTACTCATGGTAATAGCAGAAATTGGCTTTTTAAATGCAATACGCGTTTTCCAAAATTATTTAGTTAAACATCATCTTTTATCTTACTAATCTGTGATGCTTTGTTATAGTATTCTGAATGTATTGGAAAGTGTTTCATGATCTATGCCGTACGCATGATTTTTCATTCTTGTTTACATAACAGCCACTTTTCATAGTAGTTACCTATATATTTATCAGAAACATTTTTATTAATCGAATTTTAACTACAATATTCATGATTTTCTGACGGAATGCATTTTGTGAAAGATGCAAAAGTTCAAGAACGCTTTTTTTTCCGATAATAGGAAATGGAAAAGCTTTATTGTGTTGGTGAAATATCCTTGAAAGCGGCGTGAAAAGAATTTCACCGCAAGCGTTACTAAAGAAAACTAAAAATACATCAAAGAAAGAAGCACTGCAAAATTGTCTTATACATAGAAGGTGCTTTTTGAGAAAATAGCTTATAAACGATGTAGTTTCTTATAGTTAGTTTTATAAAGTAATAAATAACTATTGATGCAAATAAGTTACTTTTCCAACTATGAAATGTTTAACTTTTAGTGTTTCTATACAAGTATTGCTATATCGCGAAAACAATATAAACATGAATTTTTTGAAAAACAATATGGTTATACATTATATTAGTCATTATGTTTCTATACGGGGTGATCGAAAAGTCGCAAATTATTTCGAATGAAACATATATATTTTTAGAAAGTTTTAGAAATATATATTTTAATTCAAGACATAAATATATATTTTTATTCCAAACAATATAACACAGGGTGATCGAAAAGTCGCTCAACCGTTCAAAAATATTTTGTTTACTAAAATACAAACATAAACTAAATTGAAAGAGTAACTGAGCGAAATTTAACATTGTTACAGAAGATATAGAAAATGTGACACTTTTTCTCGGATACAAAGACGTTTGCAAGTTTTTTTTTGTTTTGTTTTTTAATTTCAAGTCACTCGTCTCAATGTTGGACCACTTATTTTTTTAATCTCATGTTCAGTGTTTGTTTTCAGGTCAGGTTTGTTTTCACCTAAAAGCACATGTTTTTGCGAACAATCCACACTCCATCGTTAACCTGAAAACAAACATTGAACATGAGATTTATAAAAAAAAAAAGTTTTCTAATATTGAGAAGAGTAACCTCAAATTTGAAAAAAAAAAAAAAACGCATTTGTCTTTGTATCCGAGAAAATGGTCACATTTTCAATATCTTCTGTAACAATGTTCATTTTTGCTCAGTTTTGTGTCTTAGTATTGTTAAGCTTTCAATTTAGTTTGTGTTTCTAATTTGAATCATGATTGTATTTTAGGAAACAAAATATTTTTGAAGGGTTGCGCGATTTTCAATCAGCTTGTATTATAATGTCTTACATTAAAAGATATATTTATGTCTCGAATTAAATTATATATTTGTAAAACTATCTAAAAAATATATGTTTCATTCAAAATGTTACAGAACATTATATAACGAACCATGTAAAAAATTAATTATTTATAGTAACATAATTATGTATAACACAGCCATTTATGCCTTGAAATTAAACTGGAAAAAACTTGTTAAAGCAAATACAAATGAAGAAAAACATATATTATTTGTGTTATTTAACTTTTAACACATTTTTAATCTCAAAATAACATACTGTTCGTTTTCGAAAGCTTTGCCTAACACTCTGGGACGATTCTACTATCCAAAGGGGTGTTACGCTGAAATAGGCATTTTCCAAAGTTCTCGTCTGCGTTGTCACTAAGATATAAGATTGGCGCTTACTTGTTTGTTATTTTTTACTTCTGATCAAAGTTTAAAATTCCATTAATATCTCATTTTAATTCGAATTAAAACTTCTATAATTGGTGTTCAAATGGCTAGTTCAAGTAGAAATAATTCTTTCAGGAGTGGTAGTAAGAAAATTATATATATAATGTCATCCCATTTTGTAATCAAGAAGCAGAAAACGGAGAATTAATTTTTCCGATAACTCATTCTACAAAACGAGCCAGTCGAATTGCCGGGGTTTCTAGTAGTACTATTAAATAGATTTATCTAGTTTCAGGAGATGAGCGTAATCCTGCTTTTTGTTCACCTAAATAAAGAGTTAAAAAGAATTCTTTGATAATACAGATATATATGAATTTTAGTAGATGAGGAGGATAACATTTGAAGGTATATTTTAACATGTAAGCTTTTTATAATACAATTTGAAAAAAGAAAAAAAAAAACGCGAAAAGAAAAAATATATAACGTTTTAAAATTTTTAAGAGTTTTTGTTTTTTAAAAATATGAACTACAAAAACGTTTTTGCAAAAATCGATATTATTTCCCTGAAAGCGCATTTTAAAAAAAATGCGGCTAAACACACTCCGCTGACCTCTATTTTGATAAGATCAAACCAGACGTGACGCATGCGCAATAGCACGGAGGGTTTTGCTATTCGAAAACAAACAGTATGTCGAAATTATATAGTAAAAACATAAATGCAAACATCTTGGAATTGTAAATTAAACAATTTATTCCAGCTAATAATACCGGAAATTGATAATCAAGCAAGATAAAAAAAATCTTTATATTGAAATAAGAAAACTTTAATTATCTGTAGGTGCAAGCTTTATTTTTTAATGAAATTTCTAACGTAGAAACTATTAAAATACTGTTTAGTGAGCAGTTTTAGTGAGCTCTATCAACCCTTAAAGTTTGTCCCACTATTTTTGTAATCATCCTGTATATACAAACACGTTTGATTAAAAAAAAAAAAAAAAAAAAAACAGTGTAAAAAAATATTTATGAAAAAAGAAAGTATAATTTTGCGTATCTGATCGCCTTAAACGAAATTTGTTATATTCATCGAACATAACTTACAATAAATCATGACTCAAGGTTTTCCTAATGGAATACATTACGTGCGAAATGTAAAAGTTCAAGAAAGTTTCGTTTTCCATATTTCGAACAGAAGGAGCTTTATTGTGTTGTTAAAGGGTAGTTTTGAAAACAGCTGCAGAAGAATTTCACCGTAAGCGTCGTGAAGGAAGCTAAATATATATCAAAGAGATGATCATTAAAAATTTTCGCTTATGCAGAGAAAACTTTTTGAGAAAATATCTTCGAAATTTTACAGTTTCATAAAGTTTATGTGAATAAAGATCCGAATGAAGAAGAATTTTTAGGCAACTTTGGATACATACAGTGTAAAAATTCTTGCGCATTTAAGAACATGAAATATTTATTCCAGGTTTCAAACTCTTCTTGTGCGTATAACAACAGTATATTGCAAGAGCATGCAAACAAAATATTTTTAGTATTAACATACCGCATGTACAATATCGCAAAAACATGTATCACAAATCTTTTAGTATTAACATGGTGTAATATATTGTACACTGCAAACAAAGATATAAACTATATTTTTTTAGTATTAACGTGATGTATGCGTTGCATTGCAAGAGCGTGTAAACACAAATCTTTTAATATTAACATGGTGTAATGCATTGTATACAGTAAACAAAAAAAATTTTTTTTTTTGGTATTAACGTGATGTATGTATAGTATTGCCAGAACGTGTAAACACAAATCTTTTAGTATTAGTGTAATGTATCATACACAGTAAAAGAAGACAAAGAATTTTTTTTAGTATTAACGTGATGTATGTATAATATTGCAAGAACGTGTAAACACAAATCTTTTAATATTAACATGGTGTAATATATTATTCAGTAAAAAAAAAAAAAAAAAAAAAAAAAAAAAAAAAAAAAAAGAACAACCAAATTTTTTTTAGTATTAACATGATGTATGTATTCTATTGCCAGAACGTGTAAACACAAATCTTTTAGCATTAGTGTAATGTATCATACATAGTAAAATATATATATATATATTAAGGTGATGTATGTATAGTATTGCAAAAACGTGTAAACACAAATCTTTCAGTATTAACATGGTGTAATGTATTGTCAGTGTTGAATTCAGACATTTTTTTCGGGGAGGGGGCCTTATACAGGTCTGGGGAGGGGAATTGCGCTTTTTGACCATTGAAAACACAAAATCTCAAATATTCCGGGCGGGGGGGGGGGTTACGCTACTCCGGGAGGGAATTTCTTCCCCGAGCCGCCCCCTGAATTCAACACTCTGTATTGTATTCTGAAAAAAAAAAAAAAAAAAAAAAAAATACAAACAAAAAATTTTTTACACCGAAAAAAAAAGACAAACAATTTTTTTTAATATTAACGTGGTGTATGTATAGTATTGCAAAAACTTTTAAACACAAATCTTTTAGTATTAACATGGTGTAATGTATTGCACATCATAAAAAAAGACAAACATTTTTTTTTTTTTTTTTTAGTTTTAACATGATGTACGCACAGTATTGCAAGAACTTGTAAACACAATTCTTTTAGTATTAACACGGTGTAATGTACTGTACACTGTAAAAGTTAAGACAAACATTTCTTAATCTTACGAAAATATAATGTAATCAAGAACAAAAGTCCTTCCGGCCAGTGCCGGGAGGAAGAGGTAGATTTCATATTCATTATTTTTAAAAAGCCAACTTATATTATTCAAACACACGAAGCTCAATTTAGTGGAAATCGAATATAGGAGATTCAATACTAATTTTGATCAATACTAAATCATTATGAATGAGAATTTCGCGAAATTAGTCAGCTTTATCCAAGCTGCTTTTATTTAAAGTAACTTATATTTGGCTGCCAAATTCGACGATTTCTTAAAGTGCCTGCCATTTTAAGACAACATGGTGGATGAGGCTAACCAGTGAACTTGGTCGAGACCTTAGTAATTGCTGTGCCCATGCTCACTCACATCGGAATTGGTTGATATATACGAGTGCTGTCGCAGGCAAAAAATCAGATTTTTCAAAATGTCACCAACTTTAGAAATTGAAACTGCTATATCTGAGCCAATTTTAAAGATAAAGACAAACAAAAAATGCTCCTGAATCCTTATATCAAGGTCAAATACTTAAGAAAGAAACCTTTTTCAATTTCTAATTTTTTTGCACCTCACTTTAAATATATATTTTTTTTATTTGATGGCCGCCATTTTGAAACAAGATGGCTGATGAAGCTGGCCAGCGAACTTGGTCGAGATATTGATGTATACTATCCACATGCCTTCTTCCATCGAAATAGGCGAATACGTGTGTTATCGCGTGACAAATACAAGATCGTTTCAAAGTGTTAGCCATGCTAGAAATTCAAAGTGCTATAATTCAAACATTTTTTAAGATATAAACAAACGAACAAATTTTCAGAAACAAAAACTGCTCCAGAATCTTTGTATCAAGGCCAAACACATAAAAAAAATCTTTTTCATTTTCCAATTATTTAATAACTTAAATTAATTTTTTTAAATGGCAACCCTTTTGAAACAAGATGGTGAATGAAGCTGGCCAACGAACTCGGTCAAGACATTGGTATGTACTATGTACAGAGACAGACCAAGTTACAGCCAAATCGGTTCATAAATACGCCTGTTATCGCGTGACAAAAATCAGGTCGTTTTAAAATGTCAACCACAATAGAAATTCAAAATGCTATAACTCAGCCATTTTTTTAGATATAGGCGAAACAAAACCTGTTCCGGAATCTTTGTATTAATGTAAAACACATACGAAAAAAATCTGTTTCATTTTCTATTGTTTTGGTATCTCATTTTAAATTTTAAATTTTTTAAATTTTTTTAAATGGCCGCCATTTTGAAACTAGATGGCGGATGAAGCTGGCCAACGAACTCGGACGAGATATTGATGTATACTATCCACATGCCTTCTTCCATCGAAATAGGCGAATACGTGTGTTATCGCGTGACAAATACAAGATCGTTTCAAAGTGTTAGCCATGCTAGAAATTCAAAGTGCTATAATTCAAACATTTTTTAAGATATAAACAAAAGAACAAATTTTCAGAAACAAAAACTGCTCCAGAATCTTTGTATCAAGGCCAAACACATAAAAAAAATCTTTTTCATTTTCCAATTATTTAATAACTTAAATTAATTTTTTTAAATGGCAACCCTTTTGAAACAAGATGGTGAATGAAGCTGGCCAACGAACTCGGTCAAGACATTGGTATGTACTATGTACAGAGACAGACCAAGTTACAGCCAAATCGGTTCATAAATACGCCTGTTATCGCGTGACAAAAACCAGGTCGTTTTAAATTGTCAACCACAATAGAAATTCAAAATGCTATAACTCAGCCATTTTTTTAGATATAGGCGAAACAAAACCTGTTCCGGAATCTTTGTATTAAGGTAAAACACATACGAAAAAAATCTTTTTCATTTTCTATTGTTTTGGTATCTCATTTTAAATTTTAAATTTTTTAAATTTTTTTAAATGGCCGCCATTTTGAAACTAGATGGCGGATGAAGCTGGCCAACGAACTCGGACGAGATATTTATATGTACTATGCACACGCCAAGATACATCCAAATCGGTTCATAAATACGCCTGTTATCACGTGACAAAAATCAGGACGTTTCAAAATGTCAGCCACGCTAGAAATTCAAAATGCTATAACTCAGCCATTTTTTAAGATATAGACGAAACAAAAACTGCTCCCGAATCTTTTTATCAAGGTCAAACACATAAGAAAAAAATATTTTTTCAATTTTTAGTTTTTTGGTACCACATTTCAAATTTAAATTTTTCTTAAAAATTTAAATGGCCGCGATTTTTAAACAAGATGGCGGATGAAGCTGGCCAACGAACTCGGTCGAGACATTGGTATGTACTATGTATAAACGAAGTTACATCCAAATCGGTTCATAAATACGCCTTTCATCGCGTGACAAAATTCAGGACGTTTCAAAATGTCAGTCATGCTAGAAATTCAAAATGCTATAACTCCGCCATTTTTTAAGATATAGACGAAACAAAAACTGCTCCCGAGTCTTTGTATAAAGGTCAAATACATAAGAAAAAAATATTTTTCCATTTTCAATGTTTTGATACCACATTTCAAATTTTAAATTTTTAAAAAAATTTTAAATGGCCGCCATTTTGAAACAAAATGGCGGATGAAGCTGGCCAACAAACTCGGTCGAGACATTGGTATTTACTATGTACACACCGAATTACATCCAAATCGGTTCATAAATACGAGAGTTATAGTATGACAAATGTCAGATATATATATATATATATATATATATAAATTTTGAACGGAGGGTGACTTCGGGGTCTGGGGGTCATGATCGATGAAAATATACCAAAATTTTTTGAAATCGCTTTCTTCCGAACGGCTGCAATAGGTAGCTTTTTGTAATGAAAGCTACCTAAAAATATACAATAACCTCTTCCAAGTCATCCATGAACTGAAAAGTGTTCTTTATCTTTAAAAAACTCAGAAACCAATATGTTGTAGAGATTTAAAGAAACTTTTATAAAAACAAGGTGCTGTGATTTTCGGTAACGTTTCTGAGTAGTTTTTGTAGTGTATTAATCAATTTTGAGAAACAGAAATATCTATTTTTAGGATACTATCAATTCTCAGTTGAACATTGAAGCAAAGATATTGTATTTATACATGGAAGAAAAACAAAGTAATATTATTTTTAATGTAATATTAATTATGTTAATTTATCATGTTTTAGAGGTCTGCACGGCCACAATTTCCGGGCCCGGCCCGAACGAAAGCTATCTTGGCCCGGCTCGGTGTAAAAATTAAAAGTTTGGCCCAAGCCTGATCCGGCCCGTTTACATTTTTACAGTTCTCGGCCCGGCCAAGACCCGTACAAAAATCAGCGAAAACAGACTCGGTCCGGCCCGAACCGACTCAATTTCTACAAAAATTTCCGTTTTTCTCACGTACAATTAAGATTCTTTTAATGAATATGTATACATGGTATACCTACATATTTATGGGAACATTTTACAGTATATTTTAGATTACTATGTGTTCGCAAAACAGAAAACACACAATAGTAACATTAAGGATTACTTTACAGTGCTTTAGTCACCGTCTCTACAGACATTTCAAAATTCAAATAAGGATTCATTAAAAAGTTCATGTCGTTTAGAATAAAGGGTTAAAAACATGATAATTTTCGAAGCTGTGTAATAAAAAGTAGATTTGTGAAAATATTTCTCTCATTCAAAGGGCTACATTCTGACACATTTATGGATTCATTTCTTTTCGGAAATGCGTAAGGTTGGCAGGTATTCGTATTCAGAAACTATGTAAATGTCATTTTTTTCTTAGATAAAAGTAATATATCTTTCAGAAAACACTGCCAAAGTCAGCATTTTGAATCGAATGTTATCTCTGTAAGTATTTTATCAAAAAATGGAAAAAACTTTTCGATCACAAATGCCTTCAATAGTCAAGCCTGTTCATTTTACACCTTTACAGTTAAAAATTAGCCAGAAAATGTATCTGAAAGTTTCGCATTGTTGATCAGTGAATATGAGAACCTTATTTCTAAAGATACAGTTAACTATCTTTTTTATCGGCCCGGTCAGGTTATTTTATCTGACGGCCCGACCCGTTGAAAAAATTGTCCTAATTCTGCTGGCACGGGCCGGATACGGGCCTTGGGCCAAACCCCGGCCCGTGCATACCTCTATCATTTCTGTCTGTAAAACATGCCTGTTGAACATGAAAATATTTACTTGAAAATTAGTAGTATCCGAAAAATGTATATACCGGGTTGAGAAAAATGATTAATTCACTATAAAAACTACTTGAAATGTTTCGGAAAATCAGTTAAAGAAATTGTCTTTATAAATGCTTCTTTACATCTCAAAAATATTTTGGTTTCGGAGATTTTTAAAGATAAAGAACGCTTTATGGAATCGTGAAGACGTTATTGTATATTTTCGTTCGGGGTTATATTATATTTTCAGCGTGTTTTGTTACGCAATCTAATTGCGTGAATGGAACTAAGTTTTTTACGATGATTAAACAAGATAGGGCATGAAAGATTCTGCAGAAAAGAGTTCCAAAATTCACCGCTAGGATAATATTTGGCTCTGTGTAATAGAAAAGAGAATAAAAAAATCAAAATCAATACTGAAATAAAATTACCTTCTATTGAGCAAATTTGACTATTTAATTGAAGCTTAAAAAGCTGAAATAATAATGAAATAATAATAAAAATTGATGGTCTGTTTATCTGCAATTTCACTCACCTAGTTCCAAAGGAAGGAAAAGGAGAAATCTCTTTATTAAAATTTCTTATTACATCATGTTACACATGTCGCGCTGTATCAAATGATGTAATATGAAATTTGAATAAAGAGGCTTCTTTTTCTTCCTTTGGAACTCGGTGAGTGAAATTGCAGATAAAGAGACCATTGTTTTATGTAAATTTTCAGCTTTTTAAAGCTTTAATTAAATAGTTAAATTTGCTCAATAAAAGGTAATTTTATTTCAGTATTGATTTTGAGTTTTTTTATTCTCTTCTCTATTACACAAAGCCAAATATCACCCCAGCGGTGACTTTTGAAACTATTTTTTGCGAAATCCTTTATCCCGAGTCTTTTTTAGTCAAACTACAAAATTTGGCTCCATTCTCACTATCAAACTGCACAATAGAACATGCTAAGTACAGTCATCTTAATTATGGCTACCTTGTATACAGATTATCTAGAAACTCTTAAACTTAAAAAAAAAAAAAAAAAAAAAAAAAAAAAAAAAAAAATCAAGTGATTGTATACAGCAAAACGAATAATATTTGTCGCAGAATCTAGAATCACAATCTTATATATTCAGTCAAAAATACGAATTGTCTCACGACAAGGTAAATTCAAATTTTTGTTCAAGCTTTCAAAAATTAATGAAGATATTTCAGTGGAATTTTCAAGCGCGAGAAGTTTACAGAAATTCAGTTTGTGACACAATATACATGGTATCCCAAACTGGTTGAAAGTATATTTAATTTTTTGTCTGTTAAAGATAAATAGTTAATGTAGCGAAGTAGCGACTACTTTTGAAAAGTATTTTGCAGTCGCTACTTTTTAAATGAAGTAGTTGTAATTGTAGTTGTAGCAGCTGTAGTTCGCTGCAAAAATAAAGTAGTTTTTTCTATAGATCGTATAAGATTTTAATTTTTATTAGAAGCAGATTATCAAACTAACAGTCAGGCTTTATTTATTATTATTTTTTTTTATATCCAGCCTTTTTTTATTATTATTATTTAAGAATGGATTTTTTTCCCCATCTCAAAAAAAAAAAAAAGAACCCTTTAATATTCTTTAATGAAATTTCAAACACAGAAGCTATAAAAATATCTAAGATTTGTAAAAAAAAAAAACTAGCATTGCGTCAATTTTTTAAAAGTCACGTATATGACAAAGGAAAAAAGCATTCTGATACAGTCAAAAGAAAATTTTTCTATTAATTGAATTTTAACTACAATAAATCATGTCTTTCCTCACAGAAAACTTTACGTGAGAAATATAAAAGTTGAAGAAAGCTTTTTTTTTTTTTTTTTTTATGTTACAAGCTGAAACCACTCTATTGAACTGGAGAATAACTTTGAAAATAGCGCGCGAAAAGGTTTTCACTGCAAGCATTGCTAAAGGAATCTAAAAATACATCAATGGAAAGTACAATGAAAACTCTCGATTATGAATAGAAAGTACTTTTTTAGGAAGTAGTCTATAAATGTTATAGTTTGTTACAAGCTTTAGTTAATGGCGTTACTGGGGAAACTGAAAAATATATTACAGAAAAGCGAAATATTTTCTTTTATACGTAGAAAACATTTCTTTTAACGAATGGCTTTTAGTAGATTAAAGCAATATTTTATGTAAGTTCTTGTATTGTAATTATCTTCTTTTATAATTTTATAAGTTATAGTGCTAGCCTCTTATAAATATATAAAGAGTAAGCAACTAATGATGCAAATAGAGAAAAGAGTATTTACGTGTTTATAGTATTTCTTTTCATTCACATTGTATTACTAGATAAAGATATCAAGAAAAAATACATTGTCAATATGATTTACGTTGAAACGCTTTTAGCTTATTTTTTTAGAAAAATTATTAAACCAAACCAACAAACAAAAAATAAAAATCCTGCATCAAGCATAGATTATGAAACAGTTTCCAACACAATCAGAATACTCTAACGAAATCAATATATCAAATACTCTAACGATCTAAACCAAACCAACAAAATAAATAAATAAATAAATAAAAATCATGCGCAAGCATAGATTATGAAATCAATGTACCAAATACTCTAACGATCTAAACCAAACCAACAAACAAAAAATAAAAAATCAGATTATGAAATAAATATACCAAATACTCTAACGATCTAAACCAAAACAAGAAACAAAAAATAAAAATCATGCGTCAAGCATAGATTATGAAATCAATATACCAAATACACTAATGATCTAAACCAAACAAACAAGCAAAAAATAAAAATCATACGTCAAACATAGATTATGAAACACTTTCCAGCACAATTGGAATACTCTAATGAAATTTCACTGTTTAATAAGGCGAAATATTATGTCTAAGAAACAATTTGGAAAACTCATAAAACATTTGAAAACCCATTTTCAGCAATTACCATCTACTTCTACATAGGCAGAAAAAGATACGAATTCTTTTATTCAGCCATATATATGATTTATAGATATCTATGGGGTATAATGAGAATAGAGGTTGGCGAAAAGCATGTTTAGTTGGGTTTCCAGATTAAATGCATAGGCGTTTTGGGCCAAATGGCTTTTTTGAAGAAGAAAACAGATGAAGAACACAAACGATGCAGTTGAATGAGACAGTATCCAGCTTTATTTACGCAATTAGAACAAGTTCTAGGGGAATGCTCAATTTAGTCGATGGAAAAAAAAAAACAGAATTCACTCGCATCAAATAACTCTCTTAAACAACGTTCCACCTCTTTGCTGCTTTCCACACGATAATCTCATTCTCCTCTTATTTCCACTCTACTCATTCTGTTTCGTACACCACTACATTGCACTTTTCTACACTTATTCCGCTATTTCTTACACATATATCTGCAAACATCTCTGCACACAGATCTAAACCCTTTTTCTTTTCGTTCTGCACACCGTATCTAGCTTCCGCATCAGTATTTACACTATATCGGCGCAAAGTTACAATAAATATCAGCTGATTCCTCTCTCCCAATCATAATCGCTTTTTTAGACTGTTTATTAATATTTCCGGTCGAATTAATATTGAAGTAAATAAGTTTCCTGGCGCGAAATCATTGTTCCAGAACTTTCTTTAATCTAAAACCGAGCACAAGGCGTAAATACAGTTTAGTCCCTGCTGTCGAAATTGCATCTAAAAATAGCTTTTTCCCCCGTCAGACGATAATTTTAAAAGAAAAATGAATTTATTGCTGCGGAATAAGATTTAAAAGCATTGAAATATTCTAGTAGACACCTTGATATTTTTTAATTAAAGAATGATTTTAAATAAATAGGTTTTTTAGACGGATTAAATTATGAATTATGATATTTTAGAAATTAAATAAAGAATTTAGAGGGGTTTAATTTACCGGGAAATAATAGCGAATTTTAATAAGGATTTAAATAATAAAAGGATTTTATTAAAGAAATATAAGTAGTCATCGCTATTTTTGATTTACGCAATTTGGAATAAATATTATTAGATGGATTAGGGTATTATACCTTTACATATGGAGACTAGACTTAATAGACTAGTTTAAGAGTAGGGTTTTAACTTAATAAGCTGGTATAATAGATGGAATATTATTAAAAGGGAAATTTATATAGAATAATTTTAGCCTTGGCGAAAATTTTTTAATTTTCTAATATCATAGACTGCAAAAATTTAGTTCAGTTAAGAAACACTAAACACAGTTGAAATTTCCCCTTCAGCAATTTCTACCAATAACCGGAAATGTGCTCGAATTGTTTTGAGTAGCCCTGTATAATATCTATGGGATTTATACGCACTAAGCAACATTCAAAGAATAGTTACATTTAAAAACGCATACCACAATTTTAAACGCACTTGTAGCAATTATTGCTCATAGACAGTACAGCAGCAGAATTCTTTTGTGTGTCACTGTAAACGAACTATAAATTCTAAGCGCACTATATTTTATAGTAAGCATCTTGTAGAGCACATCATTGATGCCTATCGCTTTAATGTGTTTGAAATAGTGTAAAATCATTTTTAAAATTGCGAGCGACTCTCCCCCCCCCCCTTCTATAAAGCATAATATAACGGAATTATTTTGAATGTCCCTATAAACGAATTATAAATGCTGTACTTTTAATTTTCAATACAGACCATAATATACTAATACTAAATAACATACAGTAAAACCTCCCTAAAGCGACCACGTTCCGTTCCAATAAAAATTGGTCGCTCCGAGAGGTGCTCTCTTAATGAAGGTCATGTTTAAATCTAGATTTTAATTGTTGAAAAAAGGTAACAACTAATGTTACTAAAATTCATTTTTCTCATTGGGAAAAAATATGAAAACTGAAATTTCAAAACAAAAGTTAATTACATAAGCTAATTACTGCAGAGTTTAAAAAATGAATACATTGACGTTTGCTTCGATTTTATGGTTTTATCTTTTATAACTTTTATTTTCAAGTCCTTTCGAAGTTCAATAAATAAAAGATTTTTTTTTTTCTTTTTTGACGGAACAAATAATGACGATTTTATTAATTCATCTGTTTATTTGAGAGATTTCTGATAGAATGGGCAGGGGAGTTTATTGACCGTCATCAGAATTAAATTCATTGCCTAAAAAGACACAAGAGGGTTTAAACACTTAAAAGTTACCAGAATTTAAAAGAAAATCTAAAATTAGTTTAGAAGTTTGATGAATAATGCGCTCTCCGGAATTATTTTTTTAATAAAACCTTCTTCAAGCGACCAGGAAAAAACGGAATTTGTTTCATTTTCTTTAACAAATTGGTAGCTCATGGAGGGAGTTCAACTGGGATGGTCTCTGAATGGAGGTAAAATTAGTATTGAGACTATGGGGATAAATTGCATTCCATGAAGAAATGGTCATTCAGAGAAGTGGTTGCTTAATGGAGGTGGTCGTACAGGGAGGTTTCACTGTATATTAATTTCAACGCAATGAGAGTATATTTACGCACACAAACCGAATTCATAAACACTTTCCCTTATGTTGGAAAGTTTTAAAAAAATCATTCTAGATAATTTGCATATCGTTGATAGAAAGAAAAAAAAATAATATTGAGTTTTTTTGTTTCTTTTTGTGAAGATTATAAACAGCTTTCCTTTTTATAGAATTTTATATAGTGTGTTGCCGAATTCGACCGACAAATTCAGATCGGGGAAATATTCTCGCGGCCTTTCAAAACTATTTTCCATTTCCACAGAACAGTTTCAATTTGAAACATTGAGGGAAAAAAAAAGGTGAACTTTTGTATGTCCCACATACGTTTTCTGTTTAAAAAATCTTGATTTATCACAGTTAAAACTCGGTGAATATAAAAATTTCCCTTTCACTAATTTATCGAAATGTCTTTACCTCTTAAGAAATTGTCTCATTGTTTCCATTATTAGCTACTTAAAGTTTAGAAAACTATTACTTAACTATAACAAGCTATAACATTTGCGGGCTACTTCCTAAAAAGAACTTTCTATTCATAAACAAAAATTTTTATTGTCCCTTCTTTTCATATATTTTTAGTTTTCCTTAGTAACGCTTGTGCTTAAAATCTTCACGCGTCCTTTCAAAGCTATTTTCCATTTCCATAGAGTAGCTTCAACTTGAAACATTGAAGGGAGGGTGGGAAGTTAACTTTTATATTTCTCATGTAATGTTTTTCGTCTAAAAAATCTTGATTTATTGCAGTTAAAACTCAGTGAATATGTTATCTGAATGTTTTTCTTTGGTTAATATATCAAAATGTTTTTATCCTTTAAGGAATTGATGCGTTGCTAGTTTTATTCCATTATTCAATTCCTACTATTAGTTCACACTCTCCCTATATTTATTTATATATATATTTATATATTTATATACCTTGTTCAAATTTTCAATCGTTAATAAAATACTCATTATTCATCCGATCAAGTTGAAATAATTTTTTTTAAACTTGTACTGGATGACAATTGATGTTAATACAGTTTTTTCAATAATTAATTAATTAATTTTAGTTTTACATGGGAGACAAAATGGCGGCCATTGGTTATTGAAAATCAATGAAAGTATTTTCAATAAGGGGTTACCATAGGGGGGGTCCCTGTTCTGTCGCCAAATACCGCCAAGTTTGTTGCCAACTTGGCGATATATCGCCAAATTTGGCGGCCAAAATGAGTCGCCAAAAGTGACGCCAACTTGGCGATATCTCTAATATTTCGCCAAATTCCCATAGACTTCCATTGTAAACCTACTTGCTTATAGAAAATCAACAAATTGAGATATTTTAATGCAACAAAAACTAATATTAGCTTAAGGGATTATATTAAATTTTTCTTTGATGACCTAAGTAGGAATTGACTTTAAAAACAAAATTTTTATATTACTTGTTTTTATTTGTTTTTTATAGTTTGTACGTAGGAAATTCTATTTAAAAATATTGATGATTACGATTTTAAAATACCATACATAAATCACTTACTTTTTTTAAAAAACTCATATGAATATATTTTGGATTACGTGTCTAATATGAAATAGATGCAGACATTTGAAGTGATATATGATCTGAATTATACATAAGCATAATCGAATCCCATGAAAAATATATACAGGGTGTTGCCGAATTCGACCGACGAATTCAAAGGCGTGATAGTAGGCATCAAGAGGATGAAAAATTACCATAGAACATGGGGTCGCAAATCACGCATTTAATCGCATTTAATCAAAAATATAAGGTGTTCTACCCTAACTCAATTTGAATTGATGGTAATAGCTTTCAGAAAACTAAAATACACTAATCAAAAAATTAGGGGAGCAAACAATAAAGTGAAGAAAACAGTGCAAGACAGCCATGTATGGGCATAAAAAGGATAGTACAAGTGTATCAATGCGCAATACAGAAAAAAAAAGACGCAAAAAAATGTAAGGGAGCTTTTATACTTTGAAAAGATGAAAAGAACATGAAAAGATGGTTTAGGGAAACAATTTGTTTTCATATGAATAATAATAAAAAAGTATTGCTTAGAAATGATGCAAGAGTTTTAATATGGCGTGTGGTCTCCTCGAACAGCTAAGACTGCTGCACACTTGTTTTCCATGGATGCGATAAGGTTATCTATAAGGCTTTGGGGAATACTGTTCCTCTGCTCTAGAATTGCAATCTCCAAGTCCCGGACAGTAAAAAGAGGCTTCGGTCTCGCAGCAATGCGTCGTCTGAGTATGTCCCAAACATGCTCGATCGGATTTAGGTCAGGAGAGCATACTGGTCATTCCATACGCTGTATTGTTTTAGCTTCAAGCATGTTTTCCACAAGACGAACTGTATAAAGTCTGGCATTATCATGCATGGAAAAAAAGAAATCACTAATTTTTGCAACATAAAATACGACATGAGGTCTCAGTATCTCTTCTGTATAACTTCGGATTGTCAAAGTGCCATTCCGAATGATATGCAGGCCCCTACGTCCACCTATGCTGATTCCAGCCAATAGCATCAACCCACCTCGTCTGTAATGTGATCTTTCACGAACGAATGTGGGATTATTTTGAGTGCCTCTTTCTCTCCATTCCAAAACACATCAGATGTCACATCCAGACTGAATCGGGACTCGTCTGTAAACAGAATTTGACTCCAACAACGTTGCCTCCAAACTCGATGTTCAGTTCCCCAAATTCATTGGGCCGCACAGTAGCTTGAAGTCAACGGAATACAGACCATTGACTTGCGTGCATAGAGACCACCCTGATGAAGGCTATTTCGGACTGTTTGGCTGGACACCCTTCGTCCTGTGACCAAGAACAACTGTGTTTGCAGCTGAGTAGCATTGTCCGTTCCATCTAGATGAGCTGTTAACAGAATATATCGGTCATCAGTTTCTGTGTTAGTGTTAGCACATCTTCGACCTTGCACTCGTCGATGACTACCATTCCATGTGTCTTGGAATCGATTCCACAGCCTTTCATGGACATTTCTTGCGACTCCAATAGCGTCCACTATACTTCGTTGTGTTTCCCCAAATTCAACTGTCCCGATAACACGTCAAGCTATGGATTGCGGTAAATCATGTTGTTGTGACATTTTCAAGCCACCTTTTATTAAAACACAAGCTGAGCAATTGAATTTTACAACTGAGGCAGTGAAACAGACATTTCTGCAAAAACCCGATTTCTGCACTTATCACCTTTTTCCAGTTTTTGACGTCATAAACTTTAATTTACGTGTCAAGTTTTCTTTATCTGTTTTCTACAGCACTTTAAATTATGGATGTTTTATTTTACTTATCGGTGTAAATATTTGAGTAATTTCGTTAAAACTATGTGCTCCTCTAATTGTTTTGAGCAGTGTACATTATAATAAAACTTCTAATAGACATTCTCGCCTTTGTTCTAAATTTGATTATGTAGTAGAAGTTTCTATTATACGCAACAGCAGTATGCACTTGACATTCCATATTTTGGACTGCGATTACCAGTTCATACGGTACCATCGATTGCTCGAGCAGCCTTTTTTTCCAGAACTTTTCGTGATGTTATCACATTTCCTATAAAATAAGGTACATATCACTACCTTTTCATTGCAATTTTTTTTATATTTCTGAAAATTATTATTGTCAACCCAAGTCTAGTTAGGATGAAACACGCTGTATTTGTGACTAAATAAGTGTTTTGTGACCCCATGTTCTATGGAAATTTGTCATCCCTTGATCTCTACTATCACACCTCTGAATTTTTTCAGTCGAATTTGGCAACACCCTGTATATATTTTTCATGGAATTCGATTATGCTTATGTATAATTTAGATCATATATCACTTGAAATGTCTGCGTCTATTTCATATTAGACACAAATAATCCAAAATATATTCGTATGAGTTTTTTAAAAAAGAAGTGATTTATGTATGGTATTTTAAAATCTTAATCATCAATATTTTTAAATGGAATTTCCAACATACAAGCTATGAAAAACAAACAAAAATAATTGAAGAAAACTAGCATCGCGCCAATTTCTTAAAGAGTAAAAACATTTTGATATATTAGCCAAAGGAAAACTTTTATATTCACCGAGTTTTAACTGCAATAAATCAAGACTTTCTAGACGAAAAACCTTACGTGAGAAACATAAAAATTCACCCCCCCCCCCTTTCTCAATGTTTCAAGTTGAAGCTGCTCTATGGAAATGGGAAATAGCTTTGAAAGGACGCGTGAAGATTTTCAGCACAAGCGTTATTAAAGAAAACTAAAAATATATGAAAAGAAGGCACAATAGAAAATTTCGCTTATGAATAGAAAGTGCTTTTTAGGAAATAGCCTGCAAATATTGTAGCTTTCTGTACTTAGGTAATAGTTTTATAAAGTTTAAGTAACTAATAATGGAAACAAACATATGTAGGGTAGATGGAGATAAAGACACGTACTTTCCATAAATTTTGGTTTTATTTGAACACATTGGTCTAAATTTGTTTGATGGCTGAATAAAATGTTATATTAGAAAATTTCACATATGAATAAAAAGTGTTTTTTTAGGAAATAGCCTGCAAATGCTTGTTATAGTTAGGTAATAGTTTTATAAAGTTTAAGTAACTAATAATGGAAACAAACATATGTAGGTTAGATGGAGGTAAAGCTACGTACTTTCCATAAATTTTGATTTTGATTGAACACATTGTTCTAAATTTGTTTGATGGCTGAATAAAATGTTAAATTAGAAAATTTCCTATATAAATAGAAAGTGCTTTTTTACGAAATAGTCTGCAAATGCTTGTTATAGTTAGGTAATAGTTTTATAAAGATTAAGTAACTAATAATGAAAACAAACATATGTAGGGTAGATGGAGATAAAGACACGTACTTTCCATAAATTTTTATTTTATTCGAACACATTGGTCTAAATTTGTTTGATGGCTGAATAAAATGTTATATTAGAAAATTTCACATATGAATAAAAAGTGTATTTTTAGGAAATAGCCTGTAAATGCTTGTTATAGTTAGGTAATAGTTTTATAAAATTTAAGTAACTAATAATGGAAACAAACATATGGAGTGTAGAGAGATGTAAAGACACATACTTTCCATAAATTTTGATTTTGAGTGAGCATATTGGTCTAAATTTGTTTGATTGCTGGATAAAATGTTAAATTAGAAAATTTCGTATATGAATAGAAAGTGCTTTTTTACGAAATAGTCTGCAAATGCTTGTTATAGTGAGGTAATAGTTTTATAAAATTTAAGCAACTTATAATAAAAACAAACATCTGTAGAGTAGATGGAGGTAAAGACACATTTTTTTCATAAATTCTGATTTGGATTGAACCAATTGGTCTAAATTATTTTGATGGCTGAATAAGATGTCATATTGGGAAATTTAGCTCATAAATAGAAAGTTCTTTTTTTTTTTTGGAAACAGCCTGCAAATGTTATAGCTTGTTATAGTTAGGGAATAGTTTTTTTTTTTAATAAAGTTTAAGTAACTAATAATGGAAACAAATATCTGTAGGGTAAGTGAGCGTAAAGAAATGCATTTTCCATAAATTTTGATCTTCAATGAACACATTGGTCTAAATTTGTTTGATGGATGAATAAAATGTTATATTAAAACGTCACTCAGTATCATCATCAGCCTAGATTCTATCGAATTGTAATTTGGGAAGGAATTACAATTTTTTTTTAATTCCTCTGCATGTCTTTGCCCCATTAATTGGGGTAAAAGCACGCAGTGAAGAAGTCTTTTCGTTTAATCGGCCAGCTGAAAGTTTACACAAATGCTATCGAGGTAAACTACACGACATTTAGAAGCTAAAAAGTTTCCGCTCTTCATTGAATTTTTGGATTCGTAGACATTTTTGGTATCATTATACCAACAACCACATGTATTTTTTAAAATATCACATAAAAAAAAATTGAAACTTACCTAATTTTCTCCGCACGGAAAGCAACTTTTTTCGCATGTTATTAACGCGACCGTGGACATTTGTTTAACCCTTTAATTCACGCTCCCGTCATATTCACGGACTGTGTCTTTTACTCAAATTGTTTGATTCCCACCAGTTTTATAAAATAGTGAAATTGGCTATATTTTAGTATCGTTTTTCCTGTCCTTAAATAAGGTGAATGTTTCTTTTTCATAAAAGTGGTGCCAATAAGCAATTTGAATTTTTCAACCGTTATTTAATTCGAGCGTTAAGAGGTTAAACAGAAATCGACTTAAAAATCGAAAATTATTTTTGTGAATATTATTATTCGCCAGTTTCTTCTGAACCATTTTTAAAATACCGCCTGCAAATGGGATTATTTTTCACAAAGTTGCAAACGTTTGAATTTTGTACACAAACTATTTTTCGGCCCTTTAACATACTTTAAATATGTTTTTCTCAAAACTGATTTTTCAACGTTTTTAGATTTTTGAAATGCTCCATGCGTCATATTTTTTTTATCAAAACTTGTGAAATTGATAAGGAGAAATCCAGATATTGCTTACAAAGAAATTGCGCATGCATTTTAAAATGTGACATCATTAAAATAGTTTAATTTGATTTTTAAATTATTAAAAGGCAAAATTTTGATGAAAATCGATATCGAATTCAGAAAAAAAATCTCTAAAAAATTAACTATTCAAGGAATTAAAAAATCGATACACAGATTTATTCGTAATAGAATTTTAAGACATTAAAATGCTAAATTGAGGAAATATCTAAAAAATTATGACGCATGGAGCATTTTAAAATTTTGGTTTAAATTTTATTTTCTTTAGAAAATCTTAAAATTATAATAAGATTGAACATTTCTTTTAAGATGTTCTTACATACTTATGGTGAAATGTATATTTCCAAAAACTTTCATACCTCTATGATGAAAAATAAAAAATAAATTAATGTCCACCGTCCCCTTAACTGGTACGATTGAAGTCTAAGGCTGCATACACACACTTGTTTTGCCATCCTTCTCCTGTTTTCGTGGAAAATCTTGTGTTCTGGACCCATCCGCGGATTATTCACAAAAGAATGTGGGGAATTTACAATGGGTCAGGAGATAAGGAGCTCAACCCTACTTGAAGGACATCAGTCCCTTTTCTTTTAAAGTCATCAAAGATCAAAAACACCGCGTCGCCACAAGAAAAGACGCCGATACTGATAACAGTTAGAAGGATGGTCTGTGAAGCCTAACTGTAGACTACTGATTAGCAGCGAAAAAATGTTGTGTTCATATTAAATCAAACGGTACGTTTTTTGCCCCATGCGCATCTTAACCCCCACCTAACTTACATCTTCATGACAACTCGTTACCCTTTAAGGGGGCTGGTCACTCAACTTCAGTAATGTAAAGTCTATGGGCATTTGATGCATTCGTATATTTAAAATATCTCCTCGGGAAATTAATATTTTTAAATTCTATTTTTTGAGTACACTTCCTAAAATATGTTTCTTTTTTTCTTAGTTCTCAAAATATTTCTAAAGTATAGACTTAATTTTATACGAAGTGTTAAAATCATACTCACAGTTCGCCCGCTTTTAACACATAAAATATTAAATTCAGCATAGATTTTTGAAATATTTTGAAAACTAAGGAAAAAAGAGATGTCCTTTAAGAAGAGTGCATAGAATAAAAAGATGTTAAAAATGTGACTTTCTAGAGAAGATATTTGAAATATACGAATGCATCAAAGGTCCATAGACTTAACGTTACGGAGGAGAATTCCGCAGCTGAGTGACCAGCCCTCTTAAATGACTGTCATCGAAAATTTTAAATACATGTTTTTTACGAAAATTATTTAAAAAATTTTGTTTATGAGTAAAAAGTACTTTTTTAGAAAGCTTATGTATAGCTTTAGCTTATAAATGTTATAATTTTACATTAGTTTTCTAAAGTTTAAGCAACTGATAACCCAAATGCACCAAGGACATTTGACCATATATCATAACCTTTTAAGAACAACAAGTTATGCTCCAATTGACATTGTCACTATTAATGTTTTTTTTTTTTTCACGAAATGGTTATTAATGATAACTTTTATTTATAAGAAATGACCTATATATGTTATAGGGCAGCGTTTTTTTAGCCAAATAAATCTCACGGATAGTGATTTTTCCAGCTGAGTCCCGGACTGACACATTTTCACTCAATTGTAAAAATTACTAGGAAATATAAGGTCAAACATGTTTTCTATATTCTCAAATTTCCTGAAGCATTTGTCGTGTTTTTCTTAGCATATTTGACAAAATATGTAGAATTGTAAATGACTTGTGATTTTTGACGAAAATTTTGCTATTTACGCATGAGTGGCTTTTTTTTTTTTTTTTTTTTTTTTTTTTTTTTTGTATAAACCTCGTAGTAATAGTAACTTTTGAACTGTGAATGAAATCGGCCGATTTAGATTGTTTAGTTTTGAAATATTTAAATCATGAAAATGAACACGACTTTAACTAATGGGGAAAAAAAATCTTCAGAGAAAAGTAAAGAAAGACATCAAAAGATTTTGATATCAAAGTACACTTTTGTAGTTTTTAGATATGCTTAAATTTGTATCATTGAATCTTTATCTGTTGTACTCAGATGACGTTTTCAGTGCTATTATTTTGAAGGTTTGAAAATGTTTAATTTCTAATTCATAGTTTTTCTTTAACCCTCTTTTTAGGTGCGTTCTTAATTAAATAAATATGTAGCACCTATAGCCATCGTTCGGTCCATCAGTCTGTCTGTCCGTCTGTCCGCATATAGCAGAGCAAAAATTACCAACCGAATGGTATGAAATTTTAAATGTATAATTATTGCAAAATTTTGCCGTGTCATTTCGAATTTAATGAATATTGGATGTATAGTTTAATTACAGGGAGAGTCGAAAGTTTTCCGTTACATTACGGCCAATGGTAAAAATTATTTCAAGTGCATTTTAATGATGTTACAGCCTTTCGAACAGAATGCAATTTATATGCACTTATGAAGTGCACTAAAATATACATTCAGTACAATATGCGGTGTAAAAAATATAGTACGAACTCACCTAATTTGCCACGTTTGATGCGCAATTTTCAAATTGTTTCATTCTAAAGTAATTTAAAATTTGATTAAAGGATTTCATAATACAATGAAATTCTTTTGTTGTAGTCTTGCCTGACATGTAAAACATTGTGTGGGTCTGTTTACGCATTTTAGACACATTGAATCTTTAACAAAATAAATTATCAAACTTTTGAACTTAAGTTCTTTTACATCACTAATAAAAGACTAACGGAAGAAAAAATTGTTTTACCTTGAAAAAAATTAAAATTAACAACAGAGAAAAACTAGACGGATGTGGCAATCCCACACAAATCCCAAAACTTTCTTCTATCTCATACATGTTAATACTTCCTGAAAAATGCAGCATTATCAGCGCCACCGGTAGGTGATTTACACATAATTTAATCATGAACAACTTATGTCATTTTCTAACCGAATCTGAAGTTTGATAAAAATCCGAACATTAGTTTTTGAGATAGAGCTATTGCGGGAATCGTAAAAAATTCTCAATAGCAGTGCCACCTGTTGGACGATTTACACCACAAATTATATGGACCAATTTATACCAGGGACTAACTGAATCTGAAGCTTGATGAAAATTCATGCATTAGTTCTTGAGTAGCAGCGCCACCTGTTGGGCAGTTTACACCAAAAAGTAATCAGCACTAAATTATATCAAGGACTAACTGAATCCGAAATTTTATGAAAATCCATGCATTAGTTCTTGAGATATAGCTATTGGGGAAATCGTGAAAAAGGCAGCATAGCAGCACCACCTGTTGGGTGATTTACACCAAAAAGTAATCTGAACCAGTATCTATCAAGGTCTAACTGAATCTAAGGATTTGTGAAATTCTGTGCATTAGTTCTGGAGATAGAGTGCCCACAAACGTTTTGTCACATACAGACTCACAGAATGACAGGCAGAGTGACAGACAGACATTTTCTAAAATCCATAAAATCCTGTTCAGGAGCTTCTAAAACGTATAAATCCATCGAAAACCGGAAGTCGAAATTTTTCACGAATCCAATACTTTCTTCTTGTAAAGATAGAAGAAAGTAATAAATGACTAAGGAAAACGCACCTGCCACGTACCAGTAATGGGCCACTAATTTTCAAAGTTTAAAAACAAGCCCAAAATACATTTCTTGAAAACGACTGAAAGAAACTGATAGACGAACATCCTTAAATGTTAATTTTCAACAGACTGTTTGGAATAATTTTTTTCTTCAGCTGGTACATTTGTTTATTTTCTAGAGTGTCTTCAAAAACAGATTTTTTTTTTGGCACACTCTTAGAGTTTTCATTAAGAGATAAGTTTTTATTTAAAACATTGTTTTTTTAATGTTATGTTTTACTTTTAAATTAAACTACTGTTGATATACTCTATTACATTGGAAATAATTTGTTATATAAACCGAAAACTTAAAGATTAGTGCATCAGAAATTTACTAGGCCCACGACTGGAGCATAGAGGAAGGTACCATTTTTTAGCTTTCATTTTTTTCGAAGATTATATTTTGAAACTTTGAATGTTTATTCTGATACATGAAGATTAGGACTAGGCTAATATGTCTTCTGGAATTCAGTAACACCTCAACAATAATTAGATAAATGTACTTAATCGGCCCGCTACTGATGCCTTTACCTTATGTACAATAAAAAAAATCCCAACAAAAGAAAGCAATATTCGAGAATTGTAACTCTAAAGTAAGGTTTCTAAGTTTGTCAGACATCACACATTTTCACAATTTGAATTTATATATTGCATGCAAGATATTCTCCTCCAAAAATATTACTGAATGTTCTTCAGGTCCAAAATGGAAAAATATTCCATTTTGAATTCTGAGATTTAAAGTGCTTTCAACTTCCCTTTTTGTTCTAAAGCAATTTTAACAACCTTTTCAGAATTTCTCAGCATAAAGAAATCCTCTGTTACGGTCTAAACTTGACATTATTATTATTATTATTATTATTTTGGCTTTTTAAACATTATAGAAGAGTTAAAGCTTTTTTTGGCGTTTTAAAGTTTGTGAAAAGGACATTTACCTTTGAAAATGGTAGAAAAGAGTTGTTTTGTGACTTTTCACATATGGCATGTAACAGTCTACATTAACATAACATAATAATCAGAATAATAATTTTAAAAAGTCATAAACGCTTTTTAACTTTGTTGGAAAGAGTTAAAAATATCTAATATTAACAATACAAAAAAATATTACGACATTTATTATTATTAAAACGATATTAAATGTAAATACGACAATAAGTAATAAAAATTCTCCCATAAAAGAAAGCAATATTCCAGAGTTCTAGCATCAAAATACAGTTTTTAAATTTGTCAAACAATATATCATTTTTACATTTTGAATTATCTCATACATGACTTCCTTCAAAACATAATTTTTAATGTAGTTCTGCACCAAAACAGAAAAATATTCTAATTTGAATTTTGAGATTCTTAAAATGCTTTAAAAATTCTTTTTTTTTTATTCCAGAGTCATTTTACCTTTAATTTCAGGATTCTTGAATATAAAGAATTATTTTGATATGGTCTGGACATGACATTTAAAATTTTCTTTTGGAATGTCTAAATATTATAGTAGTGTTATTAGTTTTTTAGAAATTTAACAGTTGTGAGAAGTCTTTTGAAATTGTTGAATTAGAGTTGTTTTGAGACTTTTCATACTTGGCGTTGCAACTGTCTCCATCAACATAATGAAATAGTCAGAATGAAAAAAATTATTATTACAATGTGAATAATTAAAACTTAAGAAGCAAAGAAGGCGAAAATAGGATAAGGAGAAAACTGAAACGGTCAGAAAATAAAGGAATATCGAGAATGATCGAAAGGAATATGATCAGACACTTACGATTTTAGACGTTTTCTTAAATATCTAGAAAAATACAGGAGGAATTATCCTGAAACTTCAGGTGTGTAAACAGAATAGTACAGGTCATATATTTCTGTGAATATTCTTTCCCGAAACCCCATAGGAGACCACCAACAAACTGAAAAAGAACGAATATCTTTTGGATAACTCTGTCAAAACTAATGTAGCAAAAACTGTAGATTATGATTAAGCGGCTTATTGTAATAAACTGTGTTCATTTTTATGGGAATAGCATGTATACTCGTAGAGAAATTAAAGTTTTAATAAAAACAGTCCAAAATTTTGCCAAGTTTTTTGCTTATAATTTACAGAGTTCTTTATATATAAAAAAAAGTTCTTTTCAGAAAATATGACAAACAACATTGTACACAATACCAATTAGAATTAAAAAATAATAATTATTATATGAAAAATTTACTGAATAACGATTCACTGCGCATGCCCGAATGTAATCAAAATATAATGTGTACAATGTGTTAGCTAAATGTATAGAGCAGCTTTTGTGAAAGTCTCAAAAACATAATAAAATAATAAAGCTTTGTAAAAAATCACCATAAAATAAAACAAAACATAGGACACGTTTCCAGCTAAAAATATTAACAGCTCGTCATCTGCTGCAATAAACACGTGTCCTAAAGGGGACAAGGTCAAAAATGAACTGAAAGGTATAGAACAGAGCTTGCAAAAAATGCGATAGATAGCGCTAGCTGAAAGGGTCACATGTAGAAGACAAAATTGTTGCCAAAATGATAGAAGAGAAATTGATAGGGAAAAATGGAAATAAAAGAAATAAACAAAATTAAAATAAAATAAAAGAAGTAAATTAAAAAATATAAATATAAAAAACAACAATAAATAAAGAAAAATAAAACAAGAAAAAACCAAAAAATCCTTTTTTTTCAAAAAAAAAAAAAAAAAAAAAAAAAAAAAAAAACAAGAGAAGAGAGAAAAGAATTACAAAAGTAATTTCCAAGCTCGAGACAGGAAAGGAGATGATGAAAGATCATTGACAAGATTATCAGAATTTTTAGAAATAAAATATACTTCATGAAAATCCAAGTGAGAGGGAGAGGCAGGGGAAGAAATAATTTTGGCCATGGAGAAATTGAAACAATGACTGGAAGACCAACAGTGAGAAGCAATCGAAGATTTAGAGATTTCTTGATTTGCAATATACCTCTCTGATGCTCGCCTAATCTGAATTTTAAAGCTCTCTTTATTTGATATATAAAATATTATTTGTATAAAATATTATTTGTATATATAAAATACAAATGGAAATTTCGTTCCGGCTGCTTATAACTGAAGTTCCGCTAAATGGATTTTGATGGGTCTTACACAGTTAGCCAGATAATTTTTCAAGGAAAATTTTAGTATATAATATATCGTACATATGCGTTGCTTATTTATTGAATTATGGAAGAAAGTTCAACAATTAGGGGAACACTATTAAGACAGATTAGCCTTTTGTAAAGAATTCTGTTGAATGGATTTCGCTGAAACTTGTACTGCAAACTTGCATGTGGGTTGACAACTGTAACAAGCTGGCTTCATTCCCAGGTGCACTGTCAGAAAAATTCGTCAATATACACCAAATTATTCCTTATTGTTTAACAAATAATTTCCGTACTCATAGAAAACATGTTATGTGTCCGTGAATTCACCCCGAACGTCTAAAAAAGAGGGAGAAATTCCGTTCATTCCTATCACGCATGCGTATTGTGTCTATTAATAATAAATCCGAATTTATTTAAAAAATGAAAAACCAAAAATTCTATAAATTAAGATTTCTAATTTAATTAAAACAGACAAAAAGGTTTTCGAATTTATAAATAAATAACAATTACATTTCTCATGCATTCAAAAGTACTCACAATTTATTTTTTCAAAGTTGAATAAGTTGAATAAGGTTAAATAAAGTTGAATTTATAAAGTTGTTTATAAATAAATATTCGCATTTAAAATATACTTTAGGGTATTTTAATTAAGAAAATTAAATGAAAAACATCGATATTACTCAAAAAAAAATATATTATCGAATAAAAATATAATATTCGTATTTTACCTCCAGCAATCTACGTAAAAATATTTAAAATTCATATTTTTATACTATATTAATGTACCGTAAAGGTTTTTTGAAAGAAGCAGTAGACTGTAAACTCTAATTTTTTCACATTATTTAATTGAAAGTTTCCACAAATTCCCAAATAAAATATCCGCTTAGGGATCACAATACACACTCGTCCAGTATCCACAAACTCAACTGGTAAAGAAAAAGAATATCAACAACAAATTCCCTGCGCAGAGGGAAAAACAGAGTACGTGTTTTCATTTATCCCTACGCAGAGGGAAAAGGGGTGCAATATTCAGCGTCACTTTAGCACAACTGAAATATATGCAATTAAGAATTATAAAAGCAATTTAAAAACTAAACATTCTCCCGGCCTTGAAGCCGAAAGGGTTTCATAAATTTACTCTAAAGGTAATTTACATAACTTAGTAATTGGCCTTTTCAATTCACTATTTTCAGTTCTCAGGGTAACTACACGAATCTTTTTATCAGGTCCAGGATGTGTTTTAATCACTCTAGCTAATTAAAGAAAATTAAATCACTCTAGCTTAGTAAAGGACGATATATTTGAGAGAATAGGCATTTTCTCACTTAACCGAGCTGTAGAACAAAAATAATCTTTTCTTTGCTCTATTAAGGCTTCGTCACACAAAATACTCTCTAATTGCGATTCTGGAGAGGTGAATGATGGATCACTAAGCCAACTCGGACCATTCCATCATAGTTCACGTAAGGATAATTCTGAGGGTAATATACCTCTTGATGCACAATCTGCTGAATTCTCTTTTCCTTTTACATGATGCCAGCACTCTGACGGAACAAGTTGTTGTATTTTCGCGACACGATTCGCAAGAAAAGTTTGCCATCTTCTTAATTCTGTTGATAGCCAAGAGAGAACTATTGTTGAATCAGTCCAACAGTTAATTTTAGAGATGCCCAAGCACAATGAGTCTAGAACAATTTTTACCAAACGGGCTGACAGCAGGGCAGCACTCTAATTTAGGCAAACATATTCTTTTTAATGGTGAAACTCTTGTTTTTGCAGTTAATATTCTAACTGACACAGTTGAATCATCGGATAAGGATCTTAAATAAACAACTGCACCATATGCCATTAAGGGAGCGTCACTAAATGAATGAATTTCAAATTTGTTTGTTTAGGGAATAATTGCTAACCGAGGCACAGTAATCGATGTTAAACATGCAAGTTCTTCCCGAATTTTTATCCAACTATTTTTTATGAGTAGTGGAATAGGATCGTCCCATGCTATATGAAGACTCCATAGTTCCTGAAGTAGAATTTTTGCAGAAATTATAAAGGGAGAGATCCAACCAAGTGGATCAAACATTTTGGCTATATCTGACAATATAGATCTCTTTGTAACTTCTTTTAATGTTGGTTCTATGGTTACACTAATTTTGAAGACATCGCAATTTGAGTCCCATTTTAATCCTAGCACTTTTATTGAATCATCGTTTTCAATTGATAAATCGAGTTTAGTCTGAATTAAATTTTCAGGAATGTTTTTAGTACACTAATGTCGTTTGATGTCCACTAACGTAATTCAAATCCGCCTCTTTTCATTAATTCTTGTAACTCGGATATTAATTTAATAGCTTCTTCGGGAGATGATGCACTTGTAAGTAAGTCATCGACGTAAAAATCACGTAATATAATGTTTGATGCTAATGGAAAATTTAGTTTTTCATCCAACGCTAATTTTTGTAGAACTTTAGTAGCTAAATATGGGCTAGATGCTAATACATATGTTACTATAGTGAGACGATATTCACTAATATCATCGGAAAATTTATCTTTTCAGAGAATTCGTTGAAAATCTTGATCTTCAGGATATATCTTAATTTGATGAAACATTTTTGCAATATCAGCGTTAATAGCTATAGCGTGTATATCGTATAGCGTATAATCTCAACAAAATAAAAAATAACTCTTGTTGAACCCTAGGTCCTACAATTAAATTTTCATTAAGAGAAACATTATTTGTAGTTTTTGCACTCCCATCAAACACAACTCTAAGACGGGTTGTTGTGCTAGATTCCCTGATGACTGGATGATGTGGAAGATAATAAACTTCATTAACGGTTTTTGAAATTCGCTCTACGGTATTTTTTCCATATGTCCCATATCAAGATACTTACTCATAAATATACAATAATTTTCATACAAACTGGGTTCTCTATTAAATCTTTTTTCTAAGTTTAGAAATCTTTTCATAGCTATTGATTTTGACTCCCTTAATTCTTTACATTGCTTCTTAAATGGCAAACGCACAATATATCTTCCATTCGAATCTCGTGAATGGGATGTATCGAAAATTTCCTCACAACATTTTTCTTCGTTTGTGTATATTTCCTTCGAGGGAATATTTTCTAACTCCCAGAACTTTTTCACATAATCTGTTTCAACATTTGCAAAATTAACTATAATATTTGGTTTGGTGTCTGAAAATGTATCACTATATCCGTTATTAACCACCCGTAATCCGAATTTACTGCAAAAGGAAGTCCTGGTTTCCCAAATATTTTTTCTCCTCTAATTATAGATAATGATAGAGATACGCCAAATAATAAGTCTATTGGGCCTGGTTCATTCCACTTAGGGTCAGCTAATGTTATGTTCTTTAAGGGACTGAATGAATTAGTATCATGTGATACAACTGGTTGATTACATCTTTTTCAAAATATAAAAAGTAACTAATCGTGTGTTTTTTTTATCAAAATGTGGAGAAAATTCCAATCTTACAACGCCACGAGTTTCTTCGGAGTATCCCATTCCTAAACATTTAATCTGTAAATTAGCTGAATTTCTTTTTATTCCTAATAATTGCATCGTACGCTCTCTTATAAAATTATTGGTACTGCCAACATCTATAATGCACGCAATAATCTATTGCCTCCATAATTATCTTTCACATTAATCAGCGCAGTTGCAAGTATGCCAAATGATTTTGAGTATATTTCACCAAGGCAAGAATTTATTGACATGTTTACATTACTAGATGATTCACTAACAGTCTCACTATTTTGGTTCGAGGATTGGGGCGTTACTTGGAATTTTATATCTGGATAATCTGTTTCTCGCCTTTCATAATGTAATAAGCTATAATGACTCTTCAAATTACATTTCGAACAACTCTTTTTGACTGACAATTAATTAATTTATGTTCTGCAGATAAACACGCAAAGCATTTTTATTTTTTACAAATTGCACTCTTTCGCGAACAGACAACTTTAGAAATTCACTGCATTTAGATATTTTATGACTATTCGAAGAATAATATTTACACTCAGTATTATTAATAGCAGCAGTCATTTCAATTAATTTAGGATAACTATTTTTCTTATGATTAATATTTCCTCTAGCAGACTGTAATGAACGAGCATAATCTTTCAGAAAATTTATCAATTAAACTAATGTTGGAAGCTCGTTTTTTTTTTTTTTTTTTTTTTTTTTTTCTAACTGGCATTCCCACCATAATTTAATATTATGGTCAACTTTTTGCAATATTAAATAAATCAACAAAGTTTCTGAAAAGTCACTTGCCTTCTGATCCAATATTTCGAATGAACGGACACATTCATTTGTCATATCCACCAAATTGAGTATTGCTGCGGGTGGTGCACGAATGAAAAATTTAATAATTTTCTAATGTTACTGTATATTAATTCACGTTTGTTAGAATATCTTTCATATAGTAAGTCCCATGTGACACTATACTTCGAGTCTTCAATAGGTATTGATTTTATTATTTTCAAGGCGTCTCCTTGACAAGATAATTCCAAGTATTGCAGCTTCTGAGCTGGCGATAAATTTGCATTATTATGTTTACAGTGGCGTAGCCAAGAGGGGTGGGGGTCCAGGGTGTCCGGACACCCCCGCCCCCCTCCCGAAGAACTAGTTTACTGAATCATGGATACGACAGTAAAAACGGCTAAGACGGAATCACAAAGAACCTATGAAAAATTCCGCTTTAAACAGGTGTTCGTCTTAGAAGGTAAAATTCAAAGGTATGTCATCCGCCGAGACTACGAACATTTCCGTTTTAGACAGATTTCCGTTATAAACACTTTCCGTTTTCACATTATCCATTAAAACTGCTAAAACGTACTCACTCTATAGTACACCTCAGAAGAGCATAAATGTATTACAGTAAAATCAGTGAAAATGACCTGTCTTAAAGGAAAACAATTCAAGATTCGACGAAAACAACACTATATATTTATGCTTGCTAACGTTTGAAACATATCTGAAATGAAACTTGTTCCAATTGTGATTCCTTCTTGACAGGTTTTCTGTGAACACGGAATCTCTGGTAAACGGAAACATTTTAAAGTCCCGAGACGGAAGGATAACTATGCAAGTATACCTGCTATTCCGTTTGCACAAATTTTGTGTAACTAGATTAAACGTAAAACTTCTTTATCTTGGACTTCGATGGGACCAACTGTTGCCGACACTTATGGGAAAAGACGAGTTTACACGAACGCAATAATGACACATTGGTTGAGTTTCGCGACCCTTATCTTTGTTTACTTTATAACGGTCAATATTATCAATTATTTTAAATCTGCTGCAAGCAATTAATAAAAGTAACTTTATTTTTGGACTGGGTATTTGTTACCACATTCAAAATACACTGGTGAGAAAAATTAAAGGAACAACCATAAAAAGGTGCTTTGTGTTAATTCTATTAAGTGAACTTCAATGAAATGTGATTGATTGGTAACTCAATGTCAACATTATCACGTAGTCCAATATGATTAACGTTCGCTACAGAAAAACATGCAAATTTTTCAGCCCGTTCCTTCGGTCCACGTGTGAAAGAGATTGCACATGGGTGATTTGAGGTCTAATTTCAAGGATTGCATGTGAGTGATTTGAAGTCTAACTTAAAGAATTGTTCGTGTAGTTGGTAAAAATTTTCGCATGTAGTAAGTGGAATATGTCGTTCAGAAGACATCTGACTGATTGTGAAAAATGGCGTGAGATAGGCAGAGTGGAAGCAGGACAGACACTTTCAGGCGTCTGTAAATACTTAGAAATAGCCAAAAGCGTCATGTCAAGAATATGGAAACGGTTAACAGACACTGGTAATGTGCACAGACAACCACGTCAAAGTAAAAAACGTGCCACAATAGATTCTCAGGACCATTATTTGGCAACGATTGCTAAAAGAAACAGGCAACTGTTGGCAGTTCAGATTACAAGGGAGTTCACTGCAGCAACAGGAACTCGACTATCCAGATTTACTGTGAGTAACAGGCTGTATAAAAAAGGTCCGCATTCAAGGAAACCCATGATTTGTATTCCATTAACTCCGGCAGCAAAATGCGTCCGGTTAAAGTGGTGCAGAGATCATCTTCATCGTCATTGGAGTACCACGGGCTGGAGCCGAGTTCTCTTTACCGATGAATCCTGATATTGTTTGGAGAATTATTTCAGATGTGTTATCATATGGAGGGAAAAACACATGCAATAAAGCTGCAAACATCTGTGAAAAGAATCGATACAGAGGTCGTGGAATCATGGTATGGGTAGGTATAATTTTGAATGGCCACACTGACCTGCACATTTTTACCAGTGCAACTTCGAATGTTGAAATATATAGAGATGAGATTTTTGATCCTCATGTCGAGTTGTTTAACCCCTCCGGGAACATGGGTGCATATATGCATCTTCAAAAGATGCTTACAGAACTTGTTTTTAATACCACTAAAAATTAAAAGTAAAATTTTCCTTATTTAATTAAAACATTTTCTTGATTGATAAACTAAATTTAGTTATTTGACAAAAAGTGGTGTCAAAGGAATAAAATTCATGTAAAAGATGCTGGTCCCGAACGGGTTAAGGGTGCAAATGAAAGATTTGGGATTTTATGTTTATTAATGGTCTAGAAGTGCTATCCCCTCCACGGATCTCCGAAGTGTTCCTTCCAGAGCTGCAGAAATCCCACACAAAAAATATTTGGATTCAACATTTTCTTTGACCTCAGTTACTAATTGTGAACGTCCAGTTTAACATTGCTTCAAGAAATTTCATGGTGGCAATAACAATTTTGTGTATGGAGAAGGTCTTGGGTGACACTTTGTCTTTAACAATAAGAAATCGAATTGAAGCTAATCCACGTACCAAAGTCCGGAGCTTACTGCTGAACTTGGAGAATGCTCTAAAACTGTTTCGAAATATCTAAAATAAATTGGTTGTGAAGTACAATAACAGAAACCATCATTAATTTTTACACATCCTGATACTTCCAAAAGCGTGCTAATCCATCACAAATGAATTTGTTACAAAAATTTAACTTCCAAAGACGACCAGATATCGGAAGCAACTATTAGATCGAATATGGTATCAAAAATGGCGAAACATAGAAACCAAAAATAATTATGGGTGTTTTAGACAATTGTAACGAAACTATTTTTCCAGCATGAAAACCAGAGTTGCCAGTTTGGCCTCCATTTTTATTAAGAAAATCCAAATTCGCACCAGAAAATAAAAATAATATTTTTTGCTTTATGACAGAAATTTTGTGATTACAAAAAGTAAAGATTCTTCTTTCAAAATTTCCGGTATGAATTTGAAATTTCTAATTAAAAGTGCTGGACAAACTGGTAACCCTGGCATGAGCTATATTTGACGCGTGTGCTTCTTACATTACTAGTTTGTGTAGGTGAAATTGCAAGATCTTTTTCTTTAAAATTAAAAACTTATCTTAAAAACTCAAAATTAACGACTAACTGACACTTATGTGAAATCAAATTATCCAATGTTTATTACAGCGCAAGTTCTTAATTCAATGGCAAGAAATTAAACATGGAAATTGCCGTTTTAAACTTAACCACTTGATCCTAACTTTGTTGTTGGCAAATGTTATGTATTATGAAACTTAATTTAAATAAATTACTAATAATTGCTAATTAAATTAATACTCTTCATATGCGCTCAGTTTTTTTTTATCAAAATGTTTGTAAAATCTTTTTCACTGATAAATGTTAATGTAACTCCAATATATTATTAGCTGCAGTTACAGAGATTGATCTTACATTTTTTATCTATGCTTTTTTTTTAATTAAGAAATTAAATAAGGATATACCTAAATTCTTAAAGTTACTCGAAATACTTCTATTATACACTCATTGCCATAAAAATTTGCGCACCAAGAAATAATTATGGGATCGTAACGAAACTTGGCATGAAGATACATATCAGGCAGATATGCAAATAATTAGAAATGCAGCGTGATTGCGCCTTGTGTAATGCCACTAGAGGGCGTTGAACTTCGTCCTCCTTGGTGTATAAAACTGGTAAGCAGAACTTGTCTGAGTTTACCTTTTCTTTTGCAAAGGAAACGCTGAGGTAGACATGCCATTACGCAGCCACCGAAGACAATATGAGCAACTGTCAGAGTTCGAGAGGGGAAGAGTCATCGGGATGATGGAAGCTGGGTGGTCAGCTCGGCGAGTAGCTCGTCAAGTAGGCCGTTCTGATTTTACTGTGAGGAGGTGTTGGGACCAGTGGACTGAAGAGACGTCATTTACATGGCAACCAGGCTCGGGACGCCCTCGACAGATCAGTCATCGAGAAGAATGTCACATCATACGAAACGCACGCGTAGATCCATTAGCCTCATTGGCCGCTATCCAGACACAGGCAGCACCTTCACTACGGGCCCCTGTGTCTTCCCAAACCATCGCAAGGTGCCTGGATGAAGGACATCTGGTATTGCGGCGCCCATTACGTGTGCTGCTAATGACACCTACCAACCGACGCCTCCGTTTGGTGTGGTGTCGACCACGACGGGATTGGTCTGCAACGGATTGGAACCAGGTCGTCTTCAGCGACGAGTCTAGATTCAATTTGAGCAGCGATGACAATCGTGTTCGTATGTGAAGGCCCCGTGATGAATGCCTCAATTCTGCCTTCGCTTTACAGCGACATACCGCTCCCACAACTGGTGTGATGGTATGGGGTGCCATTGCTTACGATACACGGTCACCCCTAATGTTGATCCGTGGCACAATCACAGCCCAGCGGTACGTCCAGGACATCCTTCAGCCACATGTGTTGCCAGTCGTGGTTAGGCTTCCAAGAGCCATTTTTCAGCAAGACAATGCTCGGCCATACACAGCAAGGATGTCAAAAGCCTGCCTCCGCCACATTACCACCCTTCCCTGGCCTGCTCGATCCCCATATTTGTCACCAATCGAGCATATCTGGGATCATTTGGGACGGCAAGTTGGACATCCTACGAGTTTGGTTGAACTCGAGGCGCGTTTATAGCAACTGTGGAACGAGATGTCTCAGGACATCATACTGAACTTGTATGCCTCAATGCCCGCTCGTATCGCATCGTGCATTCGCGGTAGAGGGGGTCCAACAGAGTACTAAAATTTCTGTCCATTTGTACTTTTTTCTGCAATAAATTATCCTTTTTCTTTGGTTTTCTAATCACTTACTTATATAATAGTACTACTTACGCGTGTAAAATTTCGTTTCATTTGGACGTCTTTTTCTTGGTGCGCAAATTTTTATGGCAATGAGTGTACATACACAGTCAATCCTGTCAAGACATGATCGGAAGGGACTGGAAAGAAGTTCCATTTTAGACAGGCTTCCGTTTAAAAAAGTGTAATTAATTATACTTCTAAGATACACTACCGCAATAAGATCTATTGCTCGTTTCGTCGGGAGCCTGAAACTCTTCCGTTTGAGACAGGACTCCGTTATAGAAAGATTCCGCTTTCAGAGGTTTTACTGTGTTTCACAAAAGAGGGGTGAAAATCCCCTTTCCAGGTTTTTAGCAAATTTAATTTATGGCAATACATATTAAGACCATGTAACGCTTCCGTTTAAGGCAGGATTTTGTTAGAGATAACTACTATTTTGACAGGTTTTACTATTCGTATAATATAAATAAGTATATTTATATAAATACACAAAACTTGTAAAAATGGAACCTGCCTATAACGGAATTCTGTCTTAAACGGAAATGCTCTACGGTGCTATCGAAAAGAATACAATTACACCTGCAAACACGAAAACCTATGTAAAACGGAAATTTTCCTCAATATTTGCGATTTCATCTTGAAAAGTTTGACTATATAACCTGAAGGAAAATTTTTGTACCCCTCCCGAAATGAAATCCTGGCTACGCCACTGATTATGTATACTCGCACTAAATAAATCTTTAAAACTCAACCATTCACTAATTTCACCACTAAATGATGGTAGAGAAAGCTTTGGTAATTTTATTTCATTAACTTCCTTCTTTGGATGGTCCACATTTATTTTTCTAGCTGTAATTGCATGTTCGATCTTTACTATCCATTCATCGAGGATGTCTTGTTGCTCGTCTTTTTCTTCTATAAATGAATCGATGTCTTTTTCTTCACACGCAGAAAAGATCGTTTTAAACAACGCCTTCAACTCTTCCTCTAATTTTTCCGTTTTTTTTTTCAATAGTTGAAGTTGTTCTAATTCACACACATTCAGATCAGTTTTAAGGAATTCGTTTTTCAATCTCGTTTTTGAAGATTTCAACACTCGTTTATCAGTTGCTACTTTTTTATCCATTTTTTTTGTCTCGCAATATTCTAATTTGGCACAGTTCCAATGAGTTTACGTTTTCATCTTTCAAAGGAATTTTAAATACGCATTATTCACCTGTGTGAAGTTGGCACCCCTCATTGTGAATTTAAATATGAAAACTACACAGGAGTTTTGCCCAAGTTTTGCCCAGTTTTGCCCACCCATTAATTAATTTTGCCCACCCTTCGTAACGCTGTAAATCAAACTTTATTTTTTGACCCACTTTGAAAAAGCTAGCACCCCTCAATTTGAAATTTAACAAAACAATTGTACAATTATTTTGCCCAAGTTTTGCCCAGTTTTGCCCACCCATTAATTAATTTTGCCCACCTTTTATAACGCCGTAAATCAAAAAAATCTTTGTTGACCACGTGTGAAGCTGGCACCCCCCATTACGAATTAAAATATGAAATCCACACAAAAGTTTTGCCCGAGTTTTGCCCAGTTTTGCCCACCCATTAATTAATTTTGCCCACCTTTTATAACGCCGTAAATCAAAAATATCTTTGTTGACCACGTGTGAAGCTGGCACCCCCCATTACGAATTGAAATATGAAAACCACACTAAAGTTTTGCCCAAGTTTTGCCCAATTTTGCCCACCCATTAATTAATTTTGCCCACCTTTTATAACGCCATAAATCAAATTTTATTTTTTGACCCATTTTTTAAACTAGCACCCCTCATTAGGAAATTTGCAAAAAAAATTATACTATTATTTTGACCAGGTTTTGCCCAGTTTTGCCCACCCATTAATTAATTTTGCCCACCTTTTATAACGCCGTAAATCAAAAAAATCTTTGTTGACCACGTGTGAAGCTGGCACCCCCCATTACGAATTGAAATATGAAAACCACACTAAAGTTTTGCCCACCCATTAATTAATTTTGCCCACCTTTTATAACGCCGTAAATCAAAAAAATCTTTGTTGACCACGTGTGAAGCTGGCACCCTCCATTACGAATTAAAATATGAAATCCACACAGAAGTTTTGCCCGAGTTTTGCCCAGTTTTGCCCACCCATTAATTATATTTGCCCACCTTTTATAAAGCCGTAAATCAAGAAAATCTTCGTTGACTACGTGTGAAACTGGCACCCCCCATTACGAATTAAAATATGAAAACCACACTAAAGTTTTGGCCAAGATTTGCCCAGTTTTGCCCACCCATTAATTAATTTTGCCCACCTTTTATAACGCCGTAAATCAAAAAAAATCTTTGTTGAACACGTGTGAAGCTGGCACCCCCCATTACGAATTAAAATATGAAATCCACACAAAAGTTTTGCCCGAGTTTTGCCCAGTTTTGCCCACCCATTAATTAATTTTGCCCACCTTTTATAAAGCCGTAAATCAAGAAAATCTTCGTTGACCACGTGTGAAGCTGGCACCCCCCATTACGAATTAAAATAGGAAAACCACACTAAAGTTTTGCCCAAGTTTTGCCCAGTTTTGCCCATCCATTAATTAATTTTGCCCACCTTTTCTAACTCAGTAAATCAAATTTTATTTTTTGACCCATTTTTAAACTAGCACCCCTCATTAGGAAATTTACAAAAAAAATTGTACTATTATTTTGCCCAGGTATTGCCCAGTTTTGCCCACCCATTAATTAATTTTGCCCACCTTTTATAACGCCGAAAATCAAAAAATCTTTGTTGACCACGTGTGAAGCTGGCACTCCCCATTCCGAATTAAAATATGAAATCCACACAAAAGTTTTGCCCGAGTTTTGCCCAGTTTTGCCCACCCATTAATTAATTTTGCCCAACTTTTATAAAGCCGTAAATCAAGAAAATCTTCGTTGACCACGTGTGAAGCTGGCACCCCCCATTACGAATTGAAATATGAAAACCACACTAAAGTTTTGCCCAAGTTTTGCCCAGTTTTGCCCACTCATTAATTAATTTTGCCCACCTTTTATAACGCCGTAAATAAAAAAAATCTTTGTTGACCACGTGTGAAGCTGGCACCCCCCATTACGAATTGAAATATGAAAACCACACTAAAGTTTTGCCCAAGTTTTGCCCAGTTTTGCCCACTCATTAATTAATTTTGCCCACCTTTTATAACGCCATAAATGAAATTTTATTTATTGACCCATTTTTTAAACTAGCACCCCTCATTAGGAAATTTACAAAAAAAATTATACTATTATTTTGCCCATGTTTTGCCCAGTTTTGCCCACCCATTAATTAATTTTGCCCACCTTTTATAACGCCGTAAATCAAAAAAATCTTTGTTGACCACGTGTGAAGCTGGCACCCCCCATTACGAATTTAAATATGGAAACCACACTAAAGTTTTGCCCAAGTTTTGTCCAGTTTTGCCCACCCATTAATTAATTTTGTCCACCTTTTATAACGCCGTAAATAAAAAAAATCTTCGTTGACCACCTGTGAAGTGGCACCCCCCATTACGAATTAAAATATGAAACCACACAAAAGTTGTCCTATGTTTTGCCCAGTTTTGCCCACCCATTAATTAATATTTCCCACCTTTTGTAAAACCGTAAATCAAAAATGTCTTCGTTGACCACATGTGAAACTGGCATCCCCCCATTACGAATTAAAATATGAAAACAGGATGTTGCAACCTCGTGCTGAAGCAATCTATCCTGAATATTCATAAAATTCGTTACAACCGATGTCACATAAACGAGTGTATGAGCGATTCGCACCAGTGGCGTGGCGTGAAAATTTTCGGTGGTCATCGCAATTATTTAAGTTTGTGGTGAAAAATTATTAACTCTAAAATTCAAAGGTTGAATCTCTCTATTCTAAAAAAAAGTAACTACCGCTGTCACCGCCGCCGCCGCCGCCGTTTTTGAATTTTTTGTGACCGTAGGTCTTTCTTCGTTAATATTAAGAAAAATAATGCATACAAAAATATGAAAATCGGTGGTTTTATACAGAAATGTTTGATAAATACGCTGATGCAGACAGTTTTCAAATCGAAGAATTATTTTAAGAGATATTTAATGCTAAAGTTGGACAAAATCGTTCAACTAAAAAAGTTTTATAGCAGCAAAAACTATACATGGCAGTGTAATCATTTTTAGATCATTTTATGCGTTAGAATTTGCCGGAGTGCAGATTGCATTAATTTTTTTATTTTGACTCATTTTTTCAGGTTTTATTTCTATTTTAAATTGAAATTTTCAGCATTTCTAGAGATATTTTTTACAGATTTCAGAAAATTGTACTAATTTAAACTGTTGCCAACTGTATAAAAAGCGCAAGCAATAATGATTCCTTCAAATTAAAAATTTATTTACACGTGACTATTATAAACAGGAAAAAAACTTTCAAATTAGAATTAAATAATTACGTATAAAAAGCAGGAACTTATTAAAAATTACGTCATAAAAAGTATACACGTGAATTTTAAAAGAGAAAGGATATTGTAAAATAATAAATTCATTAACATGCGTTAGAAGTCTTAGGAGAAATTACGTCATATTTACGTCACATTATAGTTATTACATAAAATGAACACAAAATAATATTACAAAAAAGTTTAAATTTAGAAATTGCGCTAGACATTTATTTAATATTTTGAGAGGATCTTTTCAACTATTTTTGTTAGGAAAGCGCAAATAATATTTAATTTCTAACTAAAGTATTTTTACGTGAATATTTAAAAGAGAAAGAATAGCTTGGTAAAAATTACGTCAGATTAAAAAGTCCCATTTAAAACAACTTTCTTTTCGCTTTGTTAAAAAATACCAGGAGAGAAAGACTCTGTTTACTTGATTCCTTTTATATTAGCTTATTTTGAAATGTTGTTACACTTGTCTACGTCATCAAGTTATTTTTATTTCGACGTTTTATTTGTATTTTTATTAATGTTGTACGAATTTATTTCTTCTTTCGTTATTTAAAATAAAAATTATGTCAATTTGTATAATTTGGCGATTGGTTTGGCGTTTTATATAATTTGGCGAAATTGGTCGACGAGATAATCAAGTAGTACCGCAGCGGATTTGGCGTTAAAATTCCCCAATCAAAGAGAAATGAATAGAAATTCGTTTATAGGGAGATCGCAACTGATTTTTAAATTATAATTCAATCTTTCGAAATCTTTTTAAAGCCGATCAAATTAGCGTGCATTTAGAGCCTACAGTGTCTGGACGGGGGTTGGCGAGCGTAGCTCGTAGGGGGCCGAGCCCCCTAGTGTTCAAAAAAGAAACTTTAAATCTTACCTTCACTTATACATGAACTCCAAATGTTCTGCTAAAACTGGATCGTAGAGTTTTAAAAGCTTATTAAGAGTTTTAAAATATTGCTTGGTCATCGCCGCATCCAGCGATGACCGGACGCCACGCCACTGATTCACACCTATTAAAACACAAAAAAAAAAAATAGTGAAATCGGTTGAGTCGATATATTGGAATCTCTACCTTAAAGAATCTCTGGATATATTGGAGTATATTGGAATCTCTGCCTTAAGGCTGGAAGTGCCTTAAAGACCGCAAACGCTGCAAAGAATATTTAAAAAAAAATCACAATATGTAAAACGCTAATATTGTTTAAAATCATTTTATAAATTAAGTAACATTTTAAAAATAGAAATTTTCTATTTTTTCATTCAAATTCTTTTTTATAATTTAAATAAATAGTTATTTAGTTATTTAAGCTATGAGGTATTCTCTACGGCTTTTGCCGGCATGACCTCAAATGATCATAAAATGGTGTTATTTCCTTGGAACAACCTTCTTCCACGAGGAAAAAAGTCAGAACCTTAAATAAATATTAAAAAGTAAACTTTCCATTTTTTGAAACTTTCTCCCATTTCGATTGAAATTCACACTTACATAACTGAAGAGAAACGACGCACCACTGAGCTACTGCGAACTCAGTTCGAAACACTTTAGAATAACATTTTAAACAGCTTGCTTTAGTTCTAAAAATTCACCAAAAGTTAGCGAGTGGAAATTAAAAACGAAACACTAATTGCGCAAAGAGGCATTGCTGTCAAATCATCACAGCCAATCATGCTACAGTGCCTGTTTGGGAAATATCCGCCCCATAAATTTGACTGAATGCTCTATTTGCCTTTCGAGACTGTGTTTAAGAAATATATGAAGTAACGATAAAGAACCCACCAAATAGATTTCTAGCATTTAGTAGGATACCGCGATACGAGAGTTGCAGCATATCGAATATAAAATTTGATTAGTTAGACGATTCTGGACAAAGCGAATGCCCAAGCTTAGCGAGTGTCACATTATAACCAAGCTTATGCTTGTTAACTTATCTCGAAACTCGTCTAGGTGAGCATCGCCATGTTCTGGAATACAAAATGTCTAGGTTTGCTATAGTTTGGACAAACGCAAGCCGAGAAAATCTAGACAGAAAATGCCTAGGTTTGCCATAGTTTGGACAAACACCCCTGTCAAAGCACAGTCTAAGCCCAACCAACGCCAACTATAGACAATGCCAACGAGCTCGATTTCGACCCCACGGCAGGTCGGCCATCAGCGGATGATTCGTTCGACCCTATTCTTGTGGCTTTTATGTCACAAGAATAGGGTTCAATGAATGATAAGCAAATGACTGATCTGCCGCGATGTCGAATTCCAGCTCGTCGGCACTGCCGCAACCAAAGACTTTTAAGATACATAGACCGGCAAACTGTCAGTTTAACTGAGGATTTTTGATCACAGCTCTTGTACGGCAGCATATATGTTTTATATTTTAATTTACCTAAGAAAATGCTTTTATTAGCGTAATTTTTTATTTCGTATCATTAAGTATTAGTCTACCCTATTTCATTTAGGCCTTAAAAAAAAAAAAAAAAAAAAAAAAAAAAACATTATTAATAATAATTTTTTTGTCTTTTTCGAATAGCAAGTAAGTATTTCAATAAACGTCCTCCAAGGATAAAAATATAGTGTTACTTTCGTTAATATGCATTTTTTTAATTGCCTTTTTACATAACAATTAGTTTTAACGTAGATTTCTTTACAAGTAATTTAAAATTTTCTAAATTACTATATTATGTAACAGTTGTTACCTTTAATCTACACTTCCCTACCAGTTACTTTTGTAACTCAAACTTAAAAAAAGGTGGAATTATAATCTTTAACAATCTGTTTCCATATTAATTTCGCCTTTATTTCGGTTTATAAGGCATACAAATTAGATACTCTTTTTCAAACATACCATCCATAAAATTATTAATAAATCGCCTTATTTAACTTTATTTCTGAAAATTCAATATTTATAACGCATATTTAGATATAAAAAATAGCGTCATGTAAAACATATGCCATAAAATTCATATATATTGATGAAAATTATTTTTAAAGCTCATTCTAGCCATAGCACTTAATGGTAAATAATTCACAGCTGACGTACAAACCTTGCGGTTGAAGTGTTTCAATTTACTTCAGATGGCTGCCATAATTTCGCATGCTTTTGAATGGGAATGCAGGATATTCCATCTCCGTTTTGATCACGTGATCAAGGTGAAAACTTCTAGTGTAAAGAAGGGAAGGCTCCGTAGACGTGTAATGTAAATCCCCGCTAGCCAATGAAACAGTTCATGAGGCCAAGCAGTAATATCTTTCCTTCTTATCAGTTAGAAGTTCCTTGGGTAAATTACCGGTATCACGTGACTTTTTTCAGCCTCGAACGCATATTTGGAATATCCTCCATTGTCGGTCTATGTATCTTAAAGGTCTTTGGCCACAATCAACGACATATAAGGCCAATTAATGACGTTTAAAACGTCCCACGGAGTGGGTCAACTTTACTCGGTGATTGGTACAAAGCGCTACGCCCATCGTTTGGTGCCAATCGCCATGTAAAGATGATCCACTCCATATAATGTCTTAAAAGTCATAATATGGTCTTTTATGACGTTGGTCATAGTGTGAGCAACATATGCCGCCAATTTCATATCGAGGCACGCTACGCGAAACTAGAATTTCATTTAGGAACACCAGTAAATCCTGCAAAACATTTGGAAGTATTTAAAAATTGTATGAACAGTGCAAAAAAAACTCTAATTCCATAAAAACGTTGGACAAAGCTGAGACAATCTTTTGAAACGCATGGCAAAACTCTCGGAGCATTAGTAAAAATTGAACAAAATATGGCCAAAAACCACTAAGCTCCATACATAACAAGAGTTCTCAGTTGGCGGTCATACGTTTGCAAGGCAAATGAAGAATAAAAGGCAAGGGTAAAATATAGTCCGCGTTACCAGTGTTGGATACTAGTGTTGACATTTACTATTATTCTAATGTATGTCTCTCTAATTAAGCAATACTTATCAAATTAATAAATGATTCTTAAATCATGCAAAGAAACGAAACAAACAGTACTTTTTGCCTGGAATGCAAACCTGGACCGCTAGAAATCATCTTGGGAAATAGGAAGACAGATTTCCTGTTATATATGGAGCTCAGTGGGAGAAAACTAGGTAAATCCGGACGAAAATCTAGACACAGACAAGACGGCCGAAAGTAAAGGAAAATTGGGAAAACTAGGAAAAACTTTGCTTTGGAGAAAACAAGAGTAAAATGAAAGAATACTAAAACAAATGAAGTCGGTTAAAAACAGGCAATGCTATAAGAACGCTGGACAAAACAGGATACATTTTTTCAGTTGGAGAAAGCTCTAGAAAAGTCCCGTAACACTAGTAATATGGTTAGTTTAATTCGTATTTGGATGTGAAAATGCCCAAAGTGGTAAACAGAGCTATTTTTTAATTTACAGCATTATGAAAAGAGGGCAAAATTAAATAATAGGTGGGCAAAATAACCTCTCAATTGTGCTTTTTTTCCTACTGTGGGGTGCTAGTTTAAATAATGGGTCAAAAAATAAATTTTATTTACAACGTTATGAAATCTTGACAAATTAAATAATAGGTGGCAAGACTGGGAAAAATTTAAACAAAACTTTTGTGTGGCTTTTACATTTTAATTCGTAATGGGGGGTGCGAACTGCACACGTTATAAACAAAGATTTTTTCAATTTACAGCGTTGGAAAAGGTGGGCAAAATTAAATAATGAGTGGGCAAAACTTGGGCATAACTTTTGTGTGTTTTTCATATTTTAATTTAAAATGGGGGGTGCCAACTTCACACTTGATCAACAAAGAATTTTTTGATTTACAGCATTATAAAAGGTGGACAAAATTAAATAATGTGTGGGCAAAACTGGGATAAACTTGGGCAAAACTTTTGTGTGGTTTTCATATTTTAATTCATAATGGGGGGTGCCAACTTCACACGTGGTCAACGAAGATTTTTTTGATTTACAGCGTTATAAAAGGTGGGCAAAATTAATTAATGGGTGGGCAAAACTGGGCAAAACTTGGACAAAACCTTAGTGTGGTTTTCATATTTTAATTCGTAATGGGGGGTGCCAGCTTCACACGTGGTCAACAACGATTTTTTTGATTTACGGCGTTATAAAAGGTGGGCAAAATTAATTAATGGGTGGGCAAAACTGGGCAAAACCTGGGCAAAATAATAGTACAATTTTTTTTGTAAATTTCCTAATGAGAGGTGGTAGTTTAAAAATGGGTCAAAAAATAAAATTTGATTTACAGCGTTAGAAAAGGTGGGCAAAATTAATTAATGGATGGGCAAAACTGGGCAAAACTTGGGCAAAACTTTAGTGTGGTTTTCATATTTTAATTCGTAATGCGGGGTGCCAGCTTCACACGTGGTCAACGAAGATTGTCTTGATTTACGGCGTTATAAAAGGTGGGCAAAATTAATTAATGGGTGGGCAAAACTGCGCAAAACTCGCGCAAAACTTTTGTGTGGATTTCATATTTTAATTCGTAATGGGGGAGTGCCAGCTTCACACGTGGTCAACATAGATTTTTTTGATTTACGGCGTTATAAAAGGTGGGCAAAATTAATTAATGGGTGGGCAAAACTGGGCAAAACTTGGGCAAAACTTTAGTGTGGTTTTCATATTTCAATTCGTAATGGGGGGTGCCAGCTTCACACGTGGTCAACAAAGATTTTTTTGATTTACGGCGTTATAAAAGGTGGGCAAAATTAATTAATGGGTGGGCAAAACTGGGCATAACTCGGGCAAAACTTTTGTGTGGATTTCATATTTTAATTCGTAATGGGGGGTGCCAGCTTCACACGTGGTCAACATAGATTTTTTTGATTTATGGCGTTATAAAAGGTGGGCAAAATTAATTAATGGGTGGGCAAAACTGGGCAAAACTTGGGCAAAACTTTAGTGTGGTTTTCATATTTCAATTCGTAATGGGGGGTGCCAGCTTCACACGTGGTCAACAAAGATTTTTTTGATTTACGGCGTTATAAAAGGTGGGCAAAATTAATTAATGGGTGGGCAAAACTGGGCAAAACCTGGGCAAATTAATAGTATAATTTTTTTTGTAAATTTCCTAATGAGGGGTGCTAGTTTAAAAAATGGGTCAAAAAATAAAATTTGATTTACGGCGTTATAAAAGGTGGGCAAAACTGGGCAAAACTTGGGCAAAACTTTAGTGTGGTTTTCATATTTCAATTCGTAATGGGGGGTGCCAGCTTCACACGTAGTCAACAAAGATTTTTTTGATTTACGGCGTTATAAAAGGTGGGCAAAATTAATTAATGGGTGGGCAAAACTGGGCAAAATTTGGGCAAAATAATTGTACAATTGTTTTGTTAAATTTCAAATTGAGGGGTGCTAGCTTTTTCAAAGTGGGTCAAAAAATAAAGTTTGATTTACAGCGTTACGAAGGGTGGGCAAAATTAATTAATGGGTGGGCAAAACTGGGCAAAACTTGGGCAAAACTTCTGCGTAGTTTTCATATTTAAATTCACAATGAGGGGTGCCAACTTCACACAGGTGCATTATTCTTCTAATTTTTTGCACTGATTTCACAATACTTCGGCTGCGATGCGACCATATGTACTGTAAAGGTTTTTTGAATGAAGCAGTAGACTGTAAAGACTAATTATTTTTATTTTTTTTTTTTTACAAAATAAAGTTTATGAATTTATTTAAAAGCAATTTAAAAGCTTAACAATATAATATTCGTATATTCGTAACAATATAATATTCGTATTTTACCTCTAGCAATCTATGTAAAAATATTTAAAATTCATATTTTTATACTATAGTAATACTAAAGAATGAAAACCCCAGTCACACTCTCATTAACACGTTGAGTGCCACGTCAGTCACCGGTGACTGACACTGAACTTTCCGTTCAGGTCGCGTCAGTCACTGGTGACTGACACTGAAATTTCCGTTCAGGCCGCGCCAGTCATCGGTGACTGACACTGAACTTTTCCGTTCATGCCGCGTCAGTCATCGGTGACTGACACTCATAGATTGTGTAACGGGAATCTTATTTCGTGGCCCAAACGGAAAGACAGACAAAATAGACTTGGCATTCAACGTGTTAAAGACGAAATCTTCTCGAAATGAACTTCAAAATTAAAAGCTCTTTAAGGTAATTGGTCAAGACATACCCCATCTGAAGCGAACATATTTGCTTCAAAGCGTTTCGCTGCTGTACAACTACAGCTCAGTGCTAGCGTGCTCAGTTCGTAAAGCTGAGATGGCTGGTTCGAATCCAACATCAGCCGCTTTTGCTTTTTCCCAACTTTCTTCAATTGACGGATAATTTACCCCCTGTAACGGAGGGGGAAAAAACGGATATTCGTCAATTCACGGAAAATTGCCAGCAGTATTTCCGTGAATTGAAGAAAGTTTTTTTTGAGAATGTGGCAGACTTCTATGACAATGGACTACAAAACCTTATCCCACTCTATGACAAGTGTTACAATTCCGGTGGTTCTTATGTTGAGAATAAGTTTTAATATTGCAATAAATCTTTCCTGGTAATTGTGTTTTGTTTCTTTTTACGGGCCATGGGAAACTTACTTACTGGATGATCCTCGTATATCAATTTCATGGTAATCCAAGTATATTTACACGAATTAGAGCACGGAGAGACAGACGGCAAACAGTCAGACAGAAAAACAAACCGAATTCACAAATACATTTTAACAATGTTGGAAAGACATTATTTTAACAAAATCAAACTAATTGTTAAAGTTATCATACGAATTGAATATTTCCAACTGAGCGAAAAAATGCCCAAGCCGTGAATCAAACCCAGATCCTTGGCTTACGGGGCCAATGCTCTACCCTTTAAGCTAACTGGGCCGACAACCGGTGAGCATATTTCGCTCAGATAACCTTATTGGTAATACCATCTGGTCTGCCATGCAGAATAAACAGCAGGTAAAGGAACTCCATATAAACGATGGTTACGTAGATATACTATTATTTAAACACAATCAAAATGATTGGTATTACCAATAAGGTTATCTGAACGAAATATGCTCGCCGGTTTTCAGCTCAGGTAGCTTAAATGGTAGAACATTGGTCCCGTAAGCCAAGAATCTGGGTTCGATTTCCGGTTTGGGCATTTTTTCACTCAGATGGAATTATTCAATTCGTATATGTTGGAAAGTGTTAAAAATAATTCCTAACGAAAGTAAAGAACGATATTTGAAAGTTCTAACGCCAAAGTATGGTTTTTAAATTTGAAGGACAACACAGGATTTTTACATTTTGGATTTTTATCTTACATACGACTTTTTTACAGATTTAATTTTGAATGCTATTAGCTATTCTTTTCGAAGATAAAGGTGCATTCCTTTTTTAATGGTGCGATTTTAAGAAATTTAGACTTTTCTTTTTATATTATTTATTTATCCTAAAGTAATATAAACTTTTATTTCAGAATTCTTTAGTATATGGGATTATTTCTTTATGGACTTGATGTGACATTTAAAATATTTAATCTTTAACAAAATGAGTTATAAAACTACTAAGTTGAAAATGCTTTATAGAAGAAGTGTCAAGATTTTGAATAGAAAAAATAATCAATAATTTTAGTATGTAAAAAATTAAAAAATGATTAAAATTAACTATACAGAAAAATAACTCGCAATAAGTAATAAAAATTCTCCGATAAAGAAAGAAATATTCGAAACACAAACCGAATTCATGAATACATTTTAACTATGTTGGAAAGTGTTAGAAATAATTCCTAACCAAAGAAAATAACGATATTTGAAAGTTCTAACGCTAAAGTATGGTTTTTAAGTTTGACAGACAATACAAGATTTTTACATTTTGAATTTTTATCTAACTCACGACTTTTTTACAGACTTAATTTTGAATGCTATAAGCTATTCTTTTCGAAGATAAAGAAATACTCCTTTTTTGAATGGTGCGATTTTAAGAAATTTAGAGTCTTTTAAAATTTTATTTTTTATTCCAAAGTAATTTTAACTTTCATTTCAGAATTCTTCAGTATGTGGAATCATTTCTTTATGACTTGGTATGACATAAAAAAATAAGTTATAAAGCTACTGAATTAAAAATGCTTTATAGAATATGTGTCAAGATATTGAATAGAAAAAAAAATCAAAGATTTATTATGCAAAAAATATGAAAATGATTCAAATTAACAATACAGAAAAATAAATATGATAATACGTCAAAAACATTTCCCGATAAAGGAAAGCAATATTCGACAATTTTAACACCAAAGTTTTGTTTTTTAATTTTTCAGACTTTACATCAGTTTTACATTTTGAATTCTTTTATATATGATTTTTTTTCTCCAGACATAATTTTGAATCGCGCTCTGCTCCTAGACGAAAGAATATTCCATTTTGAATGCCGAGATTTAAAATGCCTTACACTTTTTTTATTTTTATTTTGAAAGCCAACTTTTTCAGGATTCCTGAATATAAATTTTCGTTATGGTCTTGACATGACATTTAGAATCTTATTTTAGTTATTTAAATATTATAGAAGTTTTACAGCTTTTTAGAGTTTTAATAGCTGGTAGTAAGCCTATTTTTAAAAATAGTGGAATTGAAGTTGTTTTGTCACATTTGGCGTTGGAACTTTGTACAGTCGGGGGAAAAAAAGTAAACACCCCCTACTAACTGCTCAACAAATTATCGTAGAAGAAAGTTACTGGTACCGAACGATTGAAAATAATGTCTACTTTTAAATAATATGTATAAAATTTTCTTAGAGGCCATCTACATATTAAAACGAACCCAAACTTCATTTTTTTCAATGGCAATACCCAATTTTACAAGATATTTCAAATCTTCGGTTCAAACTATGCCTAGACACCAAATTTCACGTCATTTGAATGGTAAGTTTTTGAATTATAAAAATTCAAATAGATTTAGATTTACTAAGTCCTGCTTTATGGAAATCCAAATTGTCAAAATTTTCTTCCAAGTAATTTTCAAATTATGCTTAAAAAACAGCAAAATGATGGTAGTGGCGCAGCCAGAATTCGGCTCTAGGGGGGAAAAGGGGGTTTGAGTTGTTGATAACGATGGCCGCCGGTTAATTGAATCACCGGATAATCGAATCAGTTATTTAAGGTGTGAAATCATAACGCTTTTCCCCCCGGATATTAGAATCAGATACGCTGGTTATGATTCATTTAAACAGCGTTTACAATATTATATTTACAAAACTTAAAAGGAATCAATGAAGTAACACAAAATTATGTTAGATTTATGTTTAAAAAAATCATAGACATATTTTAAAAGATGAAATAACACTGTACAACAAACATGTTTTGTATGGAAAATCATCGGGTGGTTCATCTGAAATTATCTGGTGGTTGCAATCCAATTTTTCAGCCAAAAATACACAGGGTTTCACTCCAAGACAATTTCAAATTCTTGTTTAACCCTTTGAGAGGCAGTGGTATGTTTATAAAACCACATAATTGTAATTCCCAAACGCTACAATGGCACCAGAATTTTAATGAAAAAATTTCAGGTTTATTATATATATGTGAAATGTAGCTCTTTCTTATTTAAAAATAAATTTGTAAATTCCAGTGTCATTCATTTATTTCAACATTTTAGGAATGAAAATGCTTAGCCCCTGAAAGGGTTAATAATGAAGTAATTTCAGTAAAATTTTCAATAGACTTACCTTGCTTTGTGTCAATGTAATAAAATCGAGAGAATTGCAGGAATTTATAATTATCCACGTCCAAACAGTGCTGAATTAAGTATTCTATATTTGTGAATGTAGTTAACATATTCAGTATGGTATAGTTGACTGAATTATTGTGCACTTTAAGTGACATCGAATTTCGCATAAAGGAAAGGCAATGTAAATTTATTAAAAATTTCGTTAAAATATCTTCATTATCGTTACAGATTTCAAAAAATATCTGGATTCCACTTGAAGTCTTATCTATACTAATATTATAAAGAAGCAACGTTTGTTTGTTAGTTTGTAAGGGAGTAATTTCTGGAACTATCGAACCAATTTCAAAAGTAATGGTGGCAAATTCATGGTGACAGTCCTTGTTTCAACATAGGCTATATTTTATGCCGATGGCACTACACCCAAGGGGTAGCAGGGGCAATTCTAAAAATGCGATATTTGTATTACTGAAGGTCGTAAAAACTTGAAATTTGGCTTGGTAATTACTTACAAGATGTAAATGCTCTCTAAGAACTGTTCGTAAAAAACGAAATTTAAAAAGGGTTAAAAATGCACGAAAAGAGTTCTGAAAGCTTTCTAAATTACGATTTCTATGGAATTGTTAAAGATAGAAACTTGAAATTTGGCGTGGTAGGTACGAATCAAATGTAAATGATCTTTACGACCTACAAATTTAAAAGGGTGAAATAAGCAAAAAGCGTTGTAAAAATAGTCTAAATTACGATTTCTATGAAATCTCAGGAAATACCAAACCGATTTCAAACGTAATGATTGCAAATTGATGGTAATAGTCCCAGTTCGAATGTAGGCTATATTTTATGTCGGTGCCACTTCCACCAGGGGGTTGCAGGAGCAAAAAATGCTCTAAAATTGCGTCTTTCTGCGATACTGAAGGGGCTAGAAACTATAAATTTGGCATGGTAGTTATACTTATAAGATGCAAATGCTCTGTAAGAATAGTTTTTAAGAAAATCGAAATTTAAAACAGTGACATGAGCGAAAAATAATCTGAATTTCGATTTTTATGGATTTGTTAAAGATAGAAAGCCAAAATTTGGCATGGTAGATACTTATAACATGTAAATGCTCTTTAAGAACAGTTTCTAAAATATTCAACCTTTAACAGGCTAAATTGAGCGAAACCATTCTAAAAACTTTCTAAATTACGATTTTTATGGGATCTCAGGAAATACAAAACCGATTTCAAAAATAATAATGGCAAATTGATGGTGACAGTTCCTGTTTCAACATAAGCTATGTTTTATGTTGGTGGTGATAAACCATTAGACTTGAAGCTTGGAATATATATCACGATGGTTTCTTCTAAGATGTAAATGCTTGCTAAGAAGGGTTTCTAAAAAATTCAAAACTTCAAATGAAAACTGAAATGAACGTAAAAGCTTCAAATTACATTCTAAATTATTTATTTAGAATTAGTTTTAATTCAACTCCTTAAATTCAGTCACATTTTCGCCTAATGTTCTGTAATAATGAAGTTTAGTCAAACTGTGGCTTAGTTAGTAACTTTTGAATTATAGCAGTATAATTTCGGGTAATAAAAATAGGCCCACAAATACCACTATTTAGGCATATTTCAATTATTACGTGAGCAAAGCCGAGGGTTTTGCTAGTACCTTACTTTTTTCACTAGATAAATGGATTAAAATTGTGTGTATGATATAGATAGTCATTTTTTTAATTCTAAGAAAAGATTTCACATTTAATGTCTGCCTATAGAAAATCCTGCTCACCGTCCTGTATCTATACGTCAATGCAATTGCAATCAGTGATTCTTTCCTACGGGGAACGTGATTCTTTCCTACAGTATCTCTCCGAGAACAAGGCCTGGGGAAAATTTCAAGTTACATTACCAACTAATAAACTACAATCTTTAAATTTATGAAACCCAATCCTGAAACAAATGGTTCAAAAGACACACTGATTGCAATAATCTGTAAAATCACAATCAAAATCAGCTTTTTATGTTAATATCTTTATAGTGCTGTTTATGTATTTCTTACTTTTTCAAAGTTTTTATACACATAACATGATCTCTTAAAAGAAAATTGCGCTTTTTTTGCGATCTTTTGACAAAATGTGTTATTTTCGCGATCTTTTGACAAAATGTGTTATTTTCGCGATCTTTTGGCGAAATTTGCGGTTTTTTTGCGATCTTTTGACAAAATTTGCGGGTTTTTTTCGCGATCTTTTGACAAAATTTGCGGGTTTTTTTGCGCGATCTTTTGACGAAATTTGTGGATTTTTTCGCGATTCTTCTACAAAATTTGCGTTTTTTCCGCATTTCTTTGACGAAATTTGCGTTTTTTTTTACGTTTCTTGGATGAAATTTTCCATTTTTTCTGCGATTCTTTGACGAAATTTGCGTTTCTCTCGCTATCCTTTGTCGAAATTCGCGATTTTTCTGCAAACGATTGACAAAATTTATCTTTTTCGGCACCATTTGTCAAAATTCGCGCTGTTTTTTATGTCCGAATTTTCAGATTGCTGACAGATTTTTTTTAATTTTCGGAAAATTCAGAACAAAATCACCAATACGTAGAATTTTATTCAACAAAGGATTCTGAATAAGCCAAAAATTTTTAATATTAACTTTGGTCTTGATTCATTAAAGCGTCTAATTTGCTCAACTAGTGATTCATATAAGTGACAATCATACTAATTATTTTAGCTCTGAGAGGGGTTTTAGCCCCCCCCCCCCCTTCGCTGCGCCAGTGAAGGGGCCGTCTATGATTGAAGTGACTAGATATTTTAAAATTTCTTACGCTATCCTGTAATCAAGCAGTCTTAAATAACTGCTTGAGTAGCGCTTAAGATTCCTTGATCAAGAAGTGGGCTCTCTCGGCCAACAGTCGAGTACTGAACTTCAATTTGGATACAACCCCTAAAATACGCTCGTTTTAAAATAATTAATTTCTCCGAAACTCATCGTACGAATTGCATAAAAATTTGTTTTTAGGCTAATTAAAGGGAGTGGTGTTCATTTATGCTGTCAGAATTGGGCACTGCTACTGAAAAAAAAACACAGTTATGGTTCGTTTTAATATGTAGATGGCCCCCTAAGCAAATTTTATATATGTTACGGCCAAAACCCGAAATTGGCCAATTCCCGAACTGGCCAACAACGTTTTAAACTGACTGGCCAATTCGGGAATTGGCCGGCCAAAACCCGAACTGGCCAGATGCAATCGGCCAGTTTGCGAATTGGCCATACACTATCGGCCAATTCGCGAAATTGGTATATAGAAACCGATTTTTACGTTTTATCATTTTCTAACATAGTTGAAAGTGTTTATGAATTCAATTTGTCTGGTCGCATGCATGCCCGTGCTCTAACTTGGGTAAAGACTCGGATTGACTTGTAATTGTTATAATATTTAGGTTTATAAATGCATTTTGGTATTATTAGTGAAGTTGTACTATTTTTGGTTAATTTGCAGGAACACACAAAAGTATTTCATTACAATATCATCAATGGTTTTTTCAGTGCATTTTAATGTTGTTACATTATCTCAATTATAATAAAATAGGTATGCTTCATTAAGATGGATGACAAATTGTTATCTAAAGGATATGAAATAAGTAGCAATTATAGTTTGTCTACAGAAATACTCAAAAGTATTTCGTAACATTGCAGTGAATGGTGAAAGATCATTTCTAGTGCACTTAATTGATATTCCACTATTTCAAATATAATAAAATTTACATGCCTAACTCATGTAGTGAGCAATATGTTTTTTTTTTTTTTTATATATAGAGTATTGATTAAGTAGCCATTATAGTTCGTTTATAGGACTCCCAAAAGAATTCAGATAAAGAATTATGATATATGTGAAAAAATCGTTTATAACGTAATTTATCGAAATATATCAAACATTCGGGAAATTGTCCAACATATCAGAATATAATCGTCACAGCATAGAACGTTCTTTCCTATCAAGTGTGCACGTCATTGCCACCTACCGGGTAGCCTTGAATCCCCACTTCGTATATTGGCCAAGGCTTCCCGGCCAGTTCGCGAATTGGCCGGCCGAAACCCGAAATACGCTGTTCATTTCACGTATTTCGGGTTTTGGCCAGGAATCTCGGCCAGTTCCCGAAATGGCCGGCCAATTCGCGAACTGGCTAAGCTCCGGGTTATGGCCGTAACATATACATTATTTAAAAGTAGACTTTATTACCAGTCGTGCGGTACCAGTAACTTTCGTCTACGATGACATTTTGCAAAGTTAGTAAGGGTTGTTTACTTTTTTTCCCCCCACGACTGTACATTGATGTAACAAAATAGAATGAAAAAAAAATTATAATAGATATTCAATGAAAATATCACTTAAATGTATACTAATTTTAATTTGTAAAAGGTGTAAATTAAAACTTTAAAAACCGTAAAAATAGGTTTATTCGACTGTTTGCATGTTTCGACTGTACCCGAATCATTTTGAAAACAAATAAATAAAAATATTCTAAAATCGCACGGTCTATGAAACGCCATCATTCAATTTTTCACACACTCACTCAGGAGTATATGAAATACCGTTTATTAGAGCAGACCGATCAAAGAATTACTGTTTTGGTATGACTAGCAGTAAATTTAAATGTCGAAAAAAGGAGCATGTAGCTGATTTTAAATATAATAGGAAAACCACAGTCCTAGCAAGATTACATCAACCATCCAAATAAATTTCAGTGACAACGAGATAATTTTTCCCTCCAGTTTATACTATCTATCCATTATAAGAGAAACTATAAGGATTGTAACACGCAAAAATTGAATATGTATGGATGCACCATCATTAAACTTATCAACACTATGGCGTCACTCAATGGTTACGCAAATAACAATAATCATCTAAGTAAAAAAAAAAAAAAAAATACGCGCATAATATAGAAGAGTACGTGAAAAATTGAAAAATGGCGTTTTATAGACCGTGCAATTTTAGAATATTTTTATTTATTACTTTCTTCTATCTTCAATAGAAGAAAGTATTGTAATCGAATTTTTTTTACTTCCGGTTTTCGACGGATTTACACGTTTTAGGGATCAGGGATCCCCAAAAACAGGTTTATACAAAATGTCTGTCTGTCCGTCTGTCGCCATTGTACCATCGAAAAGTGTATGAAGTTATGCATGGAATTGAACCAAATTTTTTTGTGTATGTATTTGGCTGTGGCCAGCAGTTTCTCCTTGAATTTGAAAATATTCTGGCGGATGGGGTTGCTGTAATAGCGATTTTTGTGCCATTTTCTTTATTTTGCCGTCAAAAACTGTTTAAAGTTATGAATATAATTGAACCAAATTTTTCGTGTATGTCTTTTTGGCTATGGCCAGCAGATCCTCCTTGAACTTGGAAATATTCCACCGGAAAGAGGCGCTGCGATAGCGATTTTTGTATAATTTTCTCGGTTTTTTTGTAGTTCTATTGTCCATCGGTGGCTCGTGCAGCGACGGGAACTCGCGTCCTGCTAAGCCGACTATTCGGAAACAGCTGTTGTACAACAAAATAACGAAAAACTGTTGATTTTAATAATTATCATAATGGAGATTAACTCTTTTTTACTCCGATTAATTGAGTGAAGCAGAAATTTAAGATGAAAGTCGAAGTTGGTATAGTATTGAACTAATATTATTGCAGTATCAACATAGGTAACTACTTATTGTAATATTAAGATGTATGAGATAGAAGAAAGTTTTGTGATTGGCGCATCCAACTAGTTTGTTTTGAAAATGACTCGGGTAGATTTTGAAAAGTAAACAGTCGAAATAAACGTATTTTTACTGTTTTTAAAGTTTTAATTTTCAACTTTTATCAATCAAAATTAGTGCATTATTACAAGATGTTAATTTGCTATACAGGGTGTCCGGTCTCAACGGTGTCCAATGGCTAATTCCTAAACCGTTAGTCATAGACATATAGTTCCAGTTACAAAAATGTTTTAAATCAGGTAAAGAAATACTTTAAAAGCGATTTGGGTCAATAAAAACATTTCTTAAAAAGTTACGAAATTTAAATTTTTATACGGTCCCCCAGTCCTATGAGTTATATTTAGTAAAATTTTCCTATTACACTGACAAGTAAGACAAGAAAAGTCCCATTCATAAAACACTAAAATTGATCGAGTTATGAAACTTTAAAAATGGATGACTTATGACACTTTTCTGCTCTGAAAAAAAATGAGTTCGGCTTGGCTTTGAGGATCACATACCAAATGCTTAAAGTATTCGAAGATCTTATTTCATGTCTATCTGCACTTTGAAAAAAAATCGTACAAGTATTACGATTAACATTTATTAAGTTTCATATTGGCTAAAATAACATATGTTTTATTTTGTCAGGATTTTAGACTGTTTCTTTTATGATTTCTTTTAACAAAAATTATGTTATTTTTATAGGTTTTTATGTTACTTCAACGATCGTATGTATGTTTTCCAGTTCAAAATTTGTACTGGAACTTTAACTCACTTTCAAATATCCAATCGAGCTACGTTTTACGCACTGGCGCAAATCCGATAACAATCTAATATTATTATGATTTTCGGTGCTTACCATTTATACTTATTTTACAGGATAACACAAAAAATTTCGGATAGATTACCGCCAAGTAGTTTAAGAAAATGTTTTATATTAGATAATACAAGATTGCGATTGTTGGGTTTTTTAACTTTTATGTATTTTTTAGCACTGAATCCGAAAATTACCGTAATTTTTAACCATCGTGACAGGATATTTCGCAAATCATAAATTGTCAAATTTAAAGAATAACAGAAATCGGGTACTATAAAGTAGAGGAAATGGCTGTGTTTTTTAACATTTGATAATTGATTTTTACGTACTGTTTTATCACTGAATCTGAAAATGAACTTCATTTTTAACCATCACGTTAGAATTTTTTTGCAAATCGTAAATGTGTAAGTTAAAATATAGCGAAAATCTCATACTATAAATCATATGTAAAACTTTTTTTTTTTTAATTCAATAATTTATTCAATATATTTGCTTATCCTGGGATTTCTACAGCTAAACAGCTGAGTGGTCCGATGGGATGAGGGAGGAGATTCAATTTTAACTTTTAACTTTTTAACTTTGAAGTTTGCAATTTGCGAAAAATCCTGATGCGATGGTTAAAAATGGCAGCCAATTTCGGATTCAGCGGTACAGAATACATAAGAATCAATTATCAAAAGCTACAAAACATAACATAACCCAACTTTTGCAGGCTAGTGCAATCTAATAATATTTTAAAATCCGTATCATTTTGTAAAAAATTGAGGCTGTTAATTTAGCATCATTTTATTTAACAAAAATTCCGTTTTTTCTTTCTTCTTAAATGTTTATTACAAATTCTATATTTTGCATTAATATGTCAGAATGATTAAAGATTTCAAATTTATATTGCAATGTTAATTTACTCTCAACCATTTTTTAATATATCTGACGAAATTATATTCCGACTAAATTTGTGAATGACCCCCAATTTGCAGCAAAAAATATTCTCCAATTTTAAACAGCTATTACTCGGTCAATTTTAATCGTAGAATAACGGGACTTTTTTTGTATTACTTGTCAGTGTAAAAGGAAAATTTTACTAAATATAACTTATAGGACCGGGGGACCGTATAAAAATTTAAATTTCGTAATTTTTTAAGAAATGTTTTTATTGACCCAAATCTCTTTTAAAATATTTCTTTACCTGATTTAAAAAATTTTTGTAATTGGAACTATATGTCTATGACTAACGGTTTAGGAATTAGCCATTGGACACCGTTGAGACCGGACACCCTGTATATCACTTAAATGATTCAAATTAATAGTTCGGAAATACCTTACATAAAAACAAATATAAAACCAAAAATATATATTTTTAAACAATAAATACGATAAAACCTGAAAAAACAAAATACAGTACAGCGCCTATTATCGGAACTCCAATTAACCGAACATCCAGTTATCCGGGCAGCCTATTTCTCCCAAAAAATTTTAACCCAGCTCCATTGGCTCAGAATAAAATTTTAAATAAAGAAAAAACTGATAGTAGATCAGAAAATGAGGAATGTAAAACAATAAAGGAGATGGAAAGAATAGTAAGCTATGAATAAAATGAAATTAACGAGTGGTTAAATAGTGAAGTACATGACCCTGGATATCAGATTTTAAATGATGATGAGATTGTGGATGAGATTCATGATGAAAAAGATATCGAAGAAAATGAAAACGAATGCTCTGAAAATAATCCCATCACATAACGAAGCATTTGAATGTTTAGAAACAGCTACGAAGTGGCTCGAATGGCAGAAGAACGTTGATCCTATGTTCAACTAACGTATTTAAGAAGAATGTAAATGTAACAGCATTGAAAAGAATGTCTTCGTTGAAGCAAGCAACAATCAAAACCTTTTTTGCTCAAATTATAATCTCTTGAGTTCAGAAAATGATATTAAGAGAAAAAAAAAGTTAATAATAAAATTGTAAAATAAATAAATAAATAAATAAGAATGCCATCGCTAACTGTTGCTGCCAGTCCTAAGTTTGGATAACGTGTGAAGGTTTTAGTGATGTCAGAAACATCCCTTAAATTGTCTGTCCATTTATCCGAAATTTTGCTTATCCGAACTAGGGTCCGTCGCAACTTGTTTGGATATTCGGCGCCCTACTGTATGTGTATTACAGATTTCAGCCTTTAACTGACAAATTCCATTGTCCTCGTGGAAAGAATATGATACAATTATACATACTAAGGCGGAAACATGATAAAACGAACATTTTCTCCGGTCCCATCTTATTCCGTCTTAGCAGGTTTTGTTGTAATAGGGCATAATTAAAATTCATTGGATAGCACTCAATTGAACGAAAATGTTAACACCGCTTGTTTACACTAGCATGCAGTATCTTATTGATACATGGAGGAATGTAGCGGAGGGTATGTGGCAGCATACGCCGTATGTCTCCTGGACTTCTTAAACATCTTTAGAAGCATTTTTTTTTATGGTGAGAAAAAAAATTACTTAAAATGGGAAAAACAATAAAAATTCACACACGAAAAAAATAAAATAAAACTAGAAAACAGGAATTCTGTTTTTTTTTTTTTTTTTTTTTTTTTTTTTTCAGAATTTAGTGTCGCCCCCGATGAAAAAAAAAATATATGTATATATAAATAGTACAAAACATATTTCAATTTTAAGACTTATAGCACACGCTCTTATTTTATGCAAAATGACGTCACTCGCATCCGCTTAAGAATTCCACATTTACGATCCACTCTTAAACATCTACAGTAAAGTAGGCGCAGGACTTCACTATCGCGAAATAATACACAAACAGAAAAAAGATGCCGTCATTAAAGAAACTCGACCAAAAAAAAAAAAAAAAAAAAAAAAAAAAAACGGCTGTCTAATGATTCATAGGCCTTCTTTTGTTTGTAACATTAATATGTATACTTAAAATTAAATAAAGTTTATAATAGCTCCATGTATTAAGAGAAATCATTCGTTTATATATTTTTTTTCAAAATAGCACGTATATTAATTACATTTTCTTTCGGTTGTTATGAGAAAATAGCAACTATATAATTAATATTTTACAGCTATTTTTCCTTTACTTTCTACAGAAATGGAGTCCTTCCGTTGCCAATATTAAGCAAATGGCTCCAAAAACTACAAAAAAATTAATATTTCAAAAATAAATGGAGATGCAGTTTTCAAACAAATTGCATTTAAAAGCACATTTTTTTCAGTACGACGGTATAAAAATTGAAAATGTGCGATGCTTAGAAGATTTTAAAAATGTTATAGAGTATTTAAGCGTACTGCTTTTTTTTTTTTACGGCTGGCTTCTGTAAGGTTACGCTATTTTTCGGACGAAACAAAATAAACTGGGAGAAAGAAATAGCATACCGTACCGGGGGCTAATAAATGACGTCCACATTTGTGGCCTCTGAGCATTAATGATAATTTATGAGTGAAATTGATTTCTTATGCTACAAATTATTAAAACTTAATATATTTAATATACCTGATATTATTTTGATAAAATATTAACGATTTGTTAAATAATCCAACAACACTGACTGCCGAAAAATGACTTCACGCTTTTTTATATCTCTAACTGTACATCGGAAATAACATGATCAGTACAGCCAAACAATAAAATTCTTACTTCTCTTGATAAGGGATTCTGTAGTGAATAAGTTATTATCAAATTTTTGTTCTTTTTATTATTGACAGTAATTATAAAAAACTAAGCATCCACATATGGGCGTGAAGAGGTTATGGAAGTCCGTACACCCTGTGTTTCTAAAATAACTATAGCGTATATTCTCTAGTCTATAGGGCCATTCCATGGTAACTTATGTTATTTTTAGAACAATTTAATGGAGTAATTTTAGTAATATAACACCAAAAAATATTCAAATGTAAAGGTGACATTAATTGTTAACTAAACCTATCCGAAGGTCAATTTGGATGAAAATTCCCTGAAAGAGGAGAATGAAAATTATATTTTTCTTTACAACTTACGTTCCTTTTTCAGTAATGTCAGTTACCATAATAATTATAACTGCCAGAATTCGAGAAATAACACTAAAATTAGGTAAATTTAATCTAAATTGAGCTTTTAATAGGTTTCATTAACAAAGCATGTCAACTTTACATTATGAATATGTTTTTATATATTTTATTACTAAAATTACCGAAGTAAATTTTTCTAAAGGTAACGTACCAGTTTATTATGATAAGAAGCTTCCTTGATTACATTTGGAGGTTCATTGGTTAAGTATAAAGGGGGATTGGGGGGGGGGGTAATATCCCCTTAATTTAGATTAAATGAGTTTCTTATCCGATTTGCTTCAAATATGGTATACCGGTTTATTCTGATAAGGCGCTTCCCTGATGAGATTTGGAGACTCATTGGTAAAGTATAAAGATGTGAAACAAGGGGGGGGGGAGAATCCCCCCCCCCTTAATTTATTTTTCGAAAGGCATTATTCTTTGAAGTAAGAGTATAATATACAATTAGTGTGGATAGACTGTGAATTCAATGCCATCAGTTTAACTGGGCACTTTTCTTTTTTACTTTTTTTTCATTTTACAGGAAGAAAGCAGCAAATTCACTTCGTCAGTGTTTGTATTTTGTATAGACTAAAATTGTATGTAGAGTCGTGGGAAAAAAAGTAAACACCCCTTACTAACTCCTCAACAAATTATCGTAGAAGAAAGTTACTGGTACCGAACGACTGGAAATAAAGTCTACTTTTAAATGATGTATATAAAATTTGCTTAGGGGGCCATCTTCATATTAAAACGGACCCTAACGTAAGTTTTTTCAATGGCAATACTTAATTTTAACAAGATATTTTAAATCTTCGGTTCAAACTATGCCTAGATAACAAATTTCAAGTCCTTTGAATGATACGTTTTTGAATTATAAACATTCAAAATTTAGTGCTTCTAATGTTAAATTACATTTTCATATTTTTTTTATATATCTCCTGAAATTACACTCCTAATGTGCTAATTTTTTTGTGCAGCAATATACCAATATACCCAAACATAAATACGTTGAATTTGAAATTTTTTTAATATTATGATATGAACTATGAAATTAATATTCGAAAAAATTATGAATCGCAACCTACAATTTTTTTGATAGATTTAGATTTATTAAGTCCTGCTTTATGAAAATCCAAATTTCACATTTTTCTTCCAAGTAGTTTTCAAATTATGCTTTAAAAACGGCAAAAGGGGCCGTCTATGATAGAAGTGACGAGATATTTTGAAATTTCTTCTGCTATCCTGTAATCTAGCAGTCTTCAATGAGAGCTTGAGTGGCTCTTAAGATGCCTTGATCAAGAAGGGGGCTCTCTCGGTTAACAATCAAGTACCGAACTTATTTTTGGCTCGTTTTAAAATAATTAATTTCTCGAAAACTTATCGTACGAATTACATTAAAATTTGTTTTTAGGTTAATTGAAGGGTGTAGAGTTCATTTATGCTGTCAGAATTGTGTACTGCTATTGAAAAAAACAAAGTTATGGTTCGTTTTAATATGTAGATGGCCCCCTAAGCAAATTTTATATACATCATTTAAAAGTAGACATTATTTCCAATCGTCCGGTACCAGTAACTTTCTTCTACGATATTTTTTTGCAGAGTTAGTAGGGGGTGTTTACTTTATTTTTTCTACGACTGTACTTCGTGGTTTTCCTTGTCCTCTTGGTCATTTTTAACATTTTCAAGTTTAGTGAAAAAGGTTTATAAATTCTGCTTGTCTGTCCGCGCTTCAACACAAGATACGCGGATTGACATGTAATTTTTATATGTTAATGAGGTTCCCTATAGAATATCCACGATTGAAAAGGAAATTTGTAGCATTTACAGTTCATTTACAGAGATACACAAAAGAATTTCGTGCATTATGGTCTACGGAGAAAAATTCGTTTGCGGTGTGTTTTATTTAAATTGGATATTTAGATACATCATTTCATTGTATAAAACAATGAAATTTCCTAATAATATGCTGTTAGCGTTGGAAAGTGTTTTGTAATCTATGCCTCATGCATGATTTGTTGTTCTTGTTTATAAGATACAAAGGTTTTACTCAAATAAACGCTTCGAAAAACTTTTTTGATGACGAGATAAACATTTATTTCTTAAGTCCCTGCCGGTGAAGGTACTCGAGAGCTAATGCTAATCCTATGAGGAGGGATTTATCTAATATCTCGTTTGCATTTCGACATTTTTAAACGATTTCTTTTGCATTGGATAGTCGAGATCCGTCGGGGTCTATCTCTACATCGCACCATTTTTACTTTTTCGATTTTAGTTGCAGACATTTTTTAGAATGACACTTTCATTTCAGAACCGGTTATGAAAGTGAAAGTAACTTTATAAAAAATATCTGTGACCAAAATCGAAAAAGTAAAAAAGGTGCGATGTAGAGACAGACCTCGGCTATCCAATGCAAAAAGAATTATTTAAAAATGTCGAAATGCAAACGAGATATTAGATAAATCCCTCCCCTTGGATTAGCATTAGTTCGTGAGTGTCTTCACCGGCAGGGACAGGAGCCTTAATATTTGTAAATGATATAGCGGTCCACTAAACTAGTCCGAACAGGCCACTAAACTAATCTCAGGGAGCCACTAAAGTAGTCTCGGGGGTCCCCACGTGGCCCACAGGACACGGGTTGTAGACGCCTAGTCCAAAGTAATTTAAAATTTAATTTCAGAATATTTGATTTGAATAGAATTCAACAGTTATAATAGTCTCGTCGAGCTATTTTTAAATCCTGTTTAGAATTGCTAAATAATTTTAGAAATTTCACAGTTTTAAGAAACAGGCTTTTGTTTCGAGTGCAAGAACAAAATATTAAAAATAAAAAGACGTTCAAAATAACTTTATCAGGTAAATATTATTAATATGATAAAAGTAATAGTTAATTAAAATTTAAACAAAATTAAATAAATAAATCAATAAATAAACCCCATAACATTCGAAAAACAACTATAGTTCTAAAATCAAATTAATCTCATTATGTCGAATACGCAGGTATTAAATTTCTTTAATCCCCCTTTTTTTTCGAAATTCCGTTGTTATATTCTAGATTCAAAATTTTAAATCTTGTTTAAAACTAGTTAAATATTTTTAAAATCTTACAGCTTTAACAAAAGAATAAAATTGAATAAATAAATAAAATTTCTCAAGCGAAAATTTTCCTATAACATTTGCAAAATGCTTTCAAGAATAAAAAAAAAAGTAATAATAACATGAATATGTAGCATAAATGATTATAATTATCAATATGGAAAACTAAACGCGATATTAGTAATAAGAAAGTCACAATTAAAACGAAAGAAGAACATTCAAGAGTTCTGTTATTTCATATATGACTTTTTTTCAATGAGAACTTTCAATGCCGTTCAGCGTTCAAGAAGCAGAAACATTCCACTTTGAAATTTGAGATTAAAAATGCTTTAAACTTCCACAATTTAGTTCCAAAGAAATTTTAATTTCCATTTCTGAATTCCTGAATTCTTTTGTTATGGTTTTGACATGGCATTTAAAAACTCTGTACAATTTAAATAGTATAGACGTTTTGCAGATTTTTGGAATTGTAACAAGTTTAAAATTATTTCTGAACTATATTTCAAATATTTACCGTATATTTATAATTTGTATCAGAATTCAAGAGTATAATTTTTCTCCGCTTTGGTTTTGACATCACTTAAAGTCCTGTTTTTAACTATTCAAATACCGTATATACTAGCTTATAAGTCAAGGAATTTCTGACAATTTTCGACATATATCTTGGGCTATATCTTTAAAAATGTGGGAATAAAGTTGTTTTGTCACGTTTGGCGTAGCAACTTTCTACATTGGCATGACAAACTAGTAATAATGAAAAAAAAATCACAATAAGTATACCATGAAAATAACATTTAAATTATTTAGGTAACTGCATACATTAAAATGGCCGTTTCCCTGAAATTTTTCGATTTTTCTTTATTTTTTTATTTGAAAGAGCAATCTTTTACTATTCCAATCCTGTTTTATTTTTATTCCTATGATTACTAGAAAGAAGTTATGGCAAATTTAATAAACAGGAAGTAACGAGTCAAACACTGGAAGTGGCCGTAGGAAGGTCAAGAGAAATGTAAACTAAGTTTCTATGCATCATTTTTTACGTTTTTTACATAAAACACTAATAAAGCTTAATTGACACTTATAGATTAATTCTGAATGTATCTGACAGATTACTAACCTTAAATGAATCTCAAATTTGTATGATTTTATATCTTTAACTCCATTTTTTCTGAATTTATATAAAAATCGCGAAAAAATATTGAATTAAAGATATATGCTGGTATTTAAACTGCGACGAAACACTCATCAGGTTTTTAATAATTTTGTCGAAATTTTCATACATTTTATTTTGTAAAAAATTCTACCCGTCCCAAAGTTTCGACATTCTTGTAGGTGATGTAAATATGGTCTATTGAGATGTTCGAAAAAGATTGTGTTAAAATACGGACGTGTAGTTACTTTTAGTGTAGAAAAAAATCGTGAGGTGCTAAGTTACCTGCGTTCGCCAGCGTATTTGAAAGGGTTAAAATTCATATTTTTTAAAACCGATAACACAATCAATTAGAAGAAAGTTTCAGATTTAAGAGCATATTTTTGGTTTGTCGGTAACTCTAAAATTGCGCCCTGTAAGGGCGTTACCATAAGGAGGGAAAACGTTTTTTCGGAAAAGCGACTCTTTCGGAATTTTTTTTTTTCAAAGGGTTAACAGCGATATTTTTTTTTTTCGAATTGACTGCGGCATTTGAGATTTAAGAGTACGAACTTTTGGAATATGTCTTTTAATTTAAACAGAACCGAGAGGTTTGATCGATATATGTTAAACCAAAACTATGAAAAGCACAAAGAAATCCGCCCGCTCAGTTCGTCATTACCTGCCGATGTGTAAATAAGGTTTCTGGGCATGCGCGAGAGCGTTTTCCGTCTCGGAAGAATACAGATGGGTTTTTAATGAGAATTCTTTGTGATTTTTATTTAATAATTAAAATTCTGAGCCTCAGGTCCACCAGGACAGGCCTTGGACTAACATCGCACAAATTTTCAGCAATGTACTTGTGGTATATTTTCCTAGCCATCGCAGACAGACACACACACGCAGTGCAAAACTTTCTTTTATTAGTATAGATTTTCCGAGTGTATTTTAGTGTGCAACAGAAGTTTAACTTAAGGGTGTTCTCAAATCCAAAAGGGCAGCTTTCTGACGTAAGTTTTAATTTATTTTTGTTCGAAAATGCATGAAACTAGCTGGTGTTGTTGTCCAGAAACTAAGTCATCGAGCTGTTTTTTCCATTTTTTTGCAAACGCAATAGATCTTTCAGAATATAGTGTCAAAGTGGACGTTTTGAACCAAGTTTCCGCGCGAACGGAGAAAAAGTACTCGAGAGCGGGTGAAAAATGTGTTTGTCACGTGATCAAAAACGCTTATAACTCAATAGGTAATTGATTGATCAAAAAATGGGAAAAACAGCTCAATTCCAAATCGCTTCCGTGGCCAGGCTTTCCAATTTTATATCTTTCCGTTAAAAAATGAATTTGTAAATGTGTCAAAACGTTTTGCGCTTGTTGAGCAGAGCAGCTAAGAACAGCCTTAAGGGGATTTACCTGCTGGGGAAGGAGAAAAAATGGAATCCCGTGTTATCCTAAGGGAAAAATACGTATCCTTCTTGTTCATTCAAAATTGGAAATTTCAACAATATTTTTTTAGAACGTAGATAGGAAGGTTCTTTATCCCTCTGTAAGCTCCAAATTTTTATATATCTTTTTCCAGTCCAAAGTTACAAACGAGTAAAGAATACTTCTTATACTTTTTGGAATTTTTTGAAACGTTAACACAAATTTTAAAGTACTCATAATTATCTTTAAAATATTTTAAGCTTACAGGGGGATAAAAAACCTTCCTATCTATGTGCTGAAAAAAAAATACAGCCGAACCTCGTTATCCCGACACTCTAAAGACCAGAAAAAAGTGTCGCCATAAGCGGAGTGTCGCGGTAATCGGAATTGGAGAAAAATATGTTTATAAAAAGTTTTATTGTTAATTACTTTAAGACAATTTTAAGTTCATAACTGTTCTTGCAGTTTTAATCAATAAAACATTATTATTAAACACAGTAAACACAAAAACAAAATTGAAAGAAATAAAAATCAGATTTATGATGACTTGTTTTTTTATTGTTACATGAAATATTGATTAATTAAGGTTTGCTTATCCCTAGATGGGCTTCTTACAGTTCTTTTTTCAATATTATACAATGAATTGTAATCAATATTTGTTGTTTCAGAAATGGATGTTTCATAATTTCTGATCGTTTCAATGCAATGCTTCGGTTTTAATCGGATGCAAAACGCCGTGTAACCACATGAAAGCGCCACCTGAGCAGAACAAAAAAAAAAAAAAAAAAAAAAAAAAAAAAAAAAAAAAAAAAAAACCACGATTAGACTGATACGTCAATCAGGAGCTTAGGTGGGTCATTCATAATGTTTGGGTTTATTTATTCAGATAAAGGATTGAAGTAAAATTTCTCATTTATCTCATTGGGTATTTTAAGACTTTTGTGAAAGTTTGGTTAAGACATTTCTTACCACTTAATTTCCGTGTTTATAAGACGAATTATGAAAAACGGACAATTTTCCTAAACCGTCGGGATATTCGGACTAGAAAATTATTCAGCGACGTAAAATCCAGAGTTTATTTATATTAAAATCATACACAGAAAATCGGGACTTTGAAAAACTGACGTGATAAGTGGAGTGGCGTGAAAACCGGGTGTCGGCATAACGAGGTCTGACTGTAATTGTTGAAATTTCCAAATTTGAATGAACAAGAAGGATAAGTATTTTTTCCTATAGGATAACATGGGATTCCACATTTGTCTTCCCCACCAGGTAAGTCCTCTTAACATTCAAATGTGCCGTAATAATAATAATAATAAAAAAATTATAACACTGCTATAACTAAACATCATATAAAGATGTTCGACGACCTAAAATTTTTCTCGCAATTATTTTTTAGTAGGGGACAAAAAGGTATTTAGAAAAAAATGGAACTGAAAACAGCCGTTAAAATTTTTAAAATGACAAATTACATCTTCTTAGAATAGTTTTAATTGAAAAAATTATACCTTTAAAAATTAAACATTGCACTAAAAACACTCCAAATAAATGAATTTAAGTTTCACTATTTTCCAAATAAATGAAATTTACATTAATTAGTCTCATTGAAATAAGAATACACATTTATAATTGCAAAGAAAAAAAAAAGAAATTTTCTGTTTCATGAATAAGTGAGAAACGGAAAGCGTGTTAAAATTACCTCAGAAATATTTCAACATTTAAAGATTTCTGAAAAAAAAAATAGAATAAAAAATAAGATAAGGCTTCTTCAAAGTATTATTTCTAGTCAAATATTTTAATTAAAAGTTGAAAAAGAATTTTTGAAATGAATTCCGAGCTTTCAATTATTCTTTTCTTTCGAAACTGTCCTTTAAACTAAAAAAATAAAATAATAAAAAATAAAGTGATTTTTCTCTTTCTTCTGCTTTGAGAGTACAGATGATATTGCGTTGTTTAAAAAGAAAAAAAATTAACTTTAATTGAAGCTAAATGCCAACTGTAATAAAACAAATATGTTTTTTATAAGTGAGGATATCTTCATTTTTTAATTACATACACATAATAATGATGTATCAGCCCCCTCCCCCCACACACACACTTAAATGAAAATCCACAGAAATGATTTAATTTAAACGGTCATGCCCTGTACACACGGTCATCCCCTCTTCCTGGCGGTTGGATAGTTTCTATACCACCTTATTTTAATTAAAACTTGTAAGACCTCAATTTTTGCTTTTATAACTATATACTAACAATATTTTACTTTTATAACTTTGGTAATAAAAAACCAGCATTCTCTCTTTTTTTTTTTTTTTTTTTTTTTTTCAAATATACTGGTGTGATGAAAAAAAGGTAAAATAATAATAATAATAATAAAAATAACGTGCATAATATGAAAGAATACGTGGATAATTGAATGATGGCGTTTCATAGACCGTGCAATTTTAGAATATACTAGGGGGCTCGGCCCCCTACGAGCTACGCTCGCCAACCCCCCGTTCAGACACCGCAGTTTCTAAAAGCATGCTAATTTGATCGGCTTTAAAAAGATTTTGAAAGATTGAATTATAATTTAAAAAACAGTGGCGATCTCCCTATAAACGGGTTTCTATTCATTTCTCTTTGACTGGGGAATTTTAAGGAAAAATCAGCTGCTGTTAAAAGATACTATGGCTGTTTTCCTCTTTGATTAAATAAAACCAGTTAAACATTTCAAAATAAGCTGATGTAAAATGAATTAAGTAAACAGAGTCTTTGTCTCCCGGTATTTTTTAACAAAGCGAAAAGAAAGTTCTTTAAATAAGGCAAAAATCTTTTAAATAAGGCATTTTAAGCGAGCTCTCATGTCAAGCACACAAGTCGTATGTTTGTTGTTCAATAAATAAATAAATGAATGAAAGACATTTTAAATGTATCGTTTTTAGTCTCACGCAATTTTCACCGAACTTATATTTCTCTTTTTAATATTCACGTGAAAATACTTTTGTTAGAAATGAAATATTATTTGCGCTGTCCCAACAAAAATAGTTGAAACGTTCATCTCGAAATATCAAATAAATGTCTCCCGCAATTTTTAAATTTAAACAGTTTTGCAATATTATTTTTTGTTCATTTTACGTAATAAGTGTAATGTGACGTAAATGTGACGTAATTTCTCCTATTTAAGACTTCTAACGCATGTTGATGAATTTATTATTTTATAATATCCTTTCTCTGTTAAAATTCACGTGTAAATATAGTTTTTATGAAGTAATTTTCAATAAGTTCCCGCTTTTTATACGTAATTATTTAATTCTAATTTGAAAGTTTTTTTTCTGCTTATAATAGTCACGTATAAATAAATTTTTAATTTGAAGCAAACGTTATTGTTTGCGCTGTTTATACAGTTGGCAACAGGTTAAATTAGTACAATCTCTCTATTCTAAAAAAGGTAACTACCGCTGTCACCGCCGCCGCCGGTTTTGAATTTTTAGTAACCGGAGGTCTTTCTTTGCTAATATTAAGAAAAATAATGCATACAAAAATATGAAAATCGGTAGTATTATACAGAAATAGTTGATAAACACGCTGATGCAGACAGTTTTCAAATCGAAGGATTATTTTAAGAGATATTTAATGCTAAAGTTGGATAAAATCGTTCCACTAAAAAAGTTTTATAGGAGGAAAAAATTATTCATGGGAATTTAATCATTTTTAGATCATTTTATACCTTTGAAGTTCCCGGTGTGCAAACTTTATTTCTTTTTTTTATTTGACTAATTTTTTGAGGTTTTATTTTTATTTTAAATTCAAATTTTCAGCATTTCTAAAGATATTTTTTACATATTTTAGAAAGTGATATTAATTTAAACTGTTGCCAACTGTATAAACAGCGCAAACAATAATGTTTGCTTAAAAAAAAAAAAAAAAAAAAAAATATATATATATATATATATATATATATATATATATATATATATATATATATATATACACGTGTAAATAAATTAAAAATTTATTTACACGTGAGTATTATAAACAGAAAAAAAACATTTGGAATTAGAATTAAATAATTATGTACAAAAAGCAGGAACCTATTAAAAATTACGTCATAAAAACTATATTTACACGATAATTTTAACAGAAAAAGGAAATTGAAAAATAATAAATTCATTAACATGCGTTAGAAGTCTTAAACAGAAGAAATTACGTCATATTTACGTCACATTACAGTTATTACATAAAACGAACACAAAATAATATTACAAAACAGTTTAAATTTAGAAATTGCGCTAGACATTTATTTGATATTTTGAGAGGATACTTTTCAACTATTTTTGTTAGGAAAGCGCAAATAATATTTCATTTCTAACACAAGTATTTTCACTTAAATATTAAAAAGAGAAAGAATAGTTTGGTCAAAATTACGTCAGATTAAAAACGATTAATTTAAAATGCCTTATTTAAAAGAACTTTCTTTTCGCTTTGTTAAAAGATACCGGGAGACAAAGACTGTTTACTTGATTCAGTTTATATTAGCTTATTTTGAAATGTTTGACTGATTTTATTTAATCGAAGAAGAAAACAGCCATTGTATCTTTTAACAACAGCTGATTTGGCCTTAAAATTCCCTGATCAAAGAGAAATGAATAGAAACCCGTGTATAGGGAGATCGCCACTGTTTTTTAAATTATAATTCAATTTTCCGAAATCTTTTTAAATCCGATCAAATTAGCGTACTTTTAGAGTCTGCGATGTCTGAACGGAGGTCGGCGAGCGTAGCTTGTAGGGGGCAGAGCCCCCTATTTAAAAAAAAATAGTTCAATTTTAAACGCATATCACAATTACAAACGCATTTCCAGTAATTATTAGTCATAGACTTCAATAGTTAAATTTATTCTTCTGCCAAATTCTTACTTAATTCTGTTTACTTAATTCCTTTTATATTAGCTTATTTTGAAATGTTTATTTTATTTTACTTAATCAAAGACGAAAAGAGTGATTGTATCTTTGGTACTACTTACTTATCCCGTCGACCAAAAATCTATCATTCGCAAAACTATAAGATTAAATGCCAATAATGGTTGATAGTACATGTCACATTAACTTGACTTTAAGCAAGTTACACGTGTCTACGTCATCAAGTTATTTTTATTTCGACGTTTTATTTGTATTTTTAATAATGTTGCACTAATTTATTTACTCTTTCGTTATTTAAAATAAAAATTATGTCAATTTGTATAATTTGGCGATTTATATAATTTGGCGAAATTGGTCGACGGGTTAATCAAGTAGTACCGCAGTGGATTTGGCCTTAAAATTCCCAAATCAAAAAGAAATTAATAGAAATCCGTTTATAGGGAGATCGCCACTGTTTTTTAAATTATAATTCAATCGAAATCTTTTTAAAGCCGATCAAATTAGCGTACTTTTAGAGCCTGCGGTGTCTGAACGGGGATTGACGAGCGTAGCTCGTAGGGAGCGGAGCCCCCTAGTTTTGTAAAATAAGTAAAAAATATCTCTCGAAATGCTGAAAATTTGAATTTAAAATAGAAATAAAAGCTCAAAAAATGAGTCAAATTAAAAAAATAAATGCATTCTGCACACCGGGAAATTATAACGTATAAAATGATCTAAAAATGATTAAACTCCCATGCACAGTTTTTGCTCCTATAAAACTTTTTTAATGGAACGACTTTGTCCAACTTTAGCATTAAATATCTCTTAAAATAATTCTTCGATTTGTAAACTGTCTGCATCAGCGTGTTTATCAATCATATATCTATAATACCGCCGATTTTCATATTTTTGTATGCAATATTTTTCTTAATATTAACGGAGAAAGACCTCCGGTAACAAAAAAAATTCAAAACCGGCGGCGGTGACAGCGTAAGTTACATTTTTTTAGAATATACTAGGGGGCTCGGCCCCCTACGAGCTACGCTCGCCAACCCCCTTCCAGACACCGTAGACTCTAAATGCACCCTAATTTGATCGGCTTTAAAAAGATTTCGAAAGATAGAATTATAATTTAAAAAACAGGGGCGATCTCTCTATAAACGAATTTCTATTCATTTCTCTTTCATTGGAGAATTTTAACGCCAAATCCGTTGCGGTACTACTTCATTATCCCGTTGACCAATTTCGCCAAATTATATAAATCGCCAAACCACTCGCCAAATTATACAAATTGACATAATTTTTATTTTAAATAACGAAAAAACAAATAAATTAGTACAACATTAATTAAAATACAAATAAAACATCGAAATAAAAATAACTTGATGACGTAGACACGTGTAACAACATTTCAAAATAAGCTAGTATAAAAGGAATTAAGTAAACAGTGTCTTTGTCTCCTGGTATTTTTTAACAAAGTGAAAAGAAAGTTCTTTCAAATGAGACATTTTAAATTAATCGTTTTTAATCTGACGTAATTTTGACCAAACTATTCTTTCTTTTTTAATATCCACATGAAAATACTTGCGTTAGAAATGAAATATTATTTGCGCTTTCCTAACAAAAATAGTTGAAAAGTATCCTCTTAAAATATCAAATAAATGTCTAGCGCAATTTCTAAATTTAAACCGTTTTGCAATATTATTTTGTGTTCATTTTATGTAATAACTGTAATGTGACGTAAATATGACGTAATTTCTCCTATTTAAGACTTCTAACGCATGTTAATAAATTTATTGTTTTACAAATTCCTTTCTCTCTTAAAATTCACGTGTATAGTTTTTATGACGTAATTTTTAATAAGTTCCTGCTTTTTGTACATAATTATTTAATTCTAATTCCAAATGTTTTTTTCTGTTTATAATAGTCACGTATAAATAAATTTTTAATTTATTTACGCGTATAAATATATATATATATTTTTTTTTTGAAGCAAACATTATTGTTTCCGCTGTTTATACAGTTGGCAACAGTTTAAATTAATATCACTTTCTAAAATCTGTTAAAAATATCTCTAGAAATGCTGAAAATCTGAATTTAAAATAGAAATAAAACCTCAAAAAATTAGTCAAAATAAAAAAATTAATGCAATCTGCACTCCGGCAAATTCTAGCGCATAAAATGATCTAAAAATGATTAAATTCCTATGAACAGTTTTTGCTCCTATAAAACTTTTTTAGTGGAATGATTTTGTCCAACTTTAGCATTAAATATCTCTTAAAATAATTCTTCGATCTGAAAACTGTCTGCATCAGCGTGTTTATCAAACATTTTTGTATAATACTACCGATTTTCATATTTTTGTATGCATTATTTTCCTTAATATTAACGAAGAAAGACCTCCGGTCACAAAAAATTCAAAACCGGCGGCGGCGGTAGTTACTTTTTTTTAGAATAGAGAGAGATATATATTTAAATGACTCGGATTGAGTCGAAACATGTAAACAGTCGAATAAAACTACATTTATTGTTTTTAAAGTTTTGATTTACACCTTTTAGCAATTAAAATAAGTATATTATTACATGGTGTTAATTTGCTATATATTTACAATATATTTTATACTGGTGTGAATTCAACATTACAGAAATACAATTACTCGGCTCTGAAAGGTTTAAAGGTGAAAATATATAGTAAATCTTTTTTTCCTGTAGAAATGAGAAAAACACACAACTATAGTTTTGAGACTGTTTAATTATCAATTGTCACGGGCAGTCGATTAATAGCGGAAAGTAGTTAACCCAACACCGGGAGAAAAACAGCTGTTAAAATGTTTAAAATGACAAATTACCTTTTCCTGGAATATTTTTAATTGAAAAAGTTATACCTAAGTAAACTTTCATTTTAAAAAAACTTTCAATAAAAACAATCAAAATAAATGAACTAAAGTTTTACTATTTTCCTCATAAATGATCACTAATTAGTCTCATTGAAATAAGAATATACATTTATGATTTGAAAGTAAAAAAAGAAATTTTCTGTTTCATGAATAAATGAGAAACGGTAGGCGTGTTAAAATTACCTCAGAAATATTTCAAAATTTAATGATTTCGAAAAAAATAAAAAATAAAAGAAAAGAATGAAGCAGGGCTTCTTTAATGTATTATTTCCAGTCAAATACTTTAATTAAAATCTCAAAAAGAGTTTTTGAAATGAATTCCGAACTTTCAACTATTCTTTTTCTTCAAAACTTTCTTTTGAACTAAAAAAAATAAATTATTTTTCTCTTTCTATTACTTTGAGAGCACTGATGATATATATGCTGTTTAGAAGGATAAAATTTTAACTTTAACAATTGAACTTAAATACCAAATACAATAAATCAAACAGTTTTTTAATAATTGAGGATGAGGATGGGCATTTTTTAATCACATACACATATCAATGATGATAAATTAATTTTCCGTCTCGGATTTCGAATCTTCGGGCTCGGTCTCCATAAAAAAAAGATCGAATTCATGTTCAGTCAAAAGAGGGACTACGAAATATTTTCTTGTTGATAGATGATAGATCTTGATGATAAGAAAAATGTGTTAGTTTTTGACGATAATTTTGAATACTTTGTTGTTTAAAGTTTCTTTTATCTAATAGGGATTTCAATTTGAAATTAAATTATCAATCCCTTCCCCCTCAAAAAAAAAAAAAAAAAAAAAAAAAAGATATATTTTAAAGGACATTACACAGACATTTTATATATCTTGGACATTTTATATATCTATTTATTTTAATTAAGATTTCTACTGAAATTTTTGAAAAAAAAATTTACTTTTATAAGTTTGATAATAAAAAATTAGCTACATTAAATTTTCTTATTTTCAAATACTTTTCTTCGGAAATTTTGGTGTGAATTCAACATTACCGAAACACAATCACTTGCTCCTGAAAGAGTTAAAGGGAAATATACGTATATATAGTAAATTACTTTTTCCTGTATAAATGAGTAAAGAACACAATTATTGTTCTGAGACCATTTGAAGAGATCAGATGATAAAAGTGATATGTGAAAAAAAAAAAAAAAAAAAAAAAAAAAAAAGATTTAATCACATGATTGAAGATAATCAGTGGTCCTCCACTATACATTCGGATACGTTTCTGAATATCTGACCGATATATGCGGAAACCTTTTGTGAATATCTGACCGAAATATGCTAAAACGTTACGAAAATCTAACCGAAATATGCGGAAAAATAACAGAACCGTGGACCCATATTGCTGCCCCACCAAGTAGAGAAACGCTTCCGAGTTTTTTTTTTTTTTTTTTTTTTTTTTTTTTTTTTTTTTTTGTTTTGTTTTTTTACAGTGTAGAGTTGACTATGAAATCATGAAAAAAAAAATTTTTTTTAACTGTGCGCCCATGCGCAGATAAAAATATTTCATTCAACTGCTCATATTTCATCAATTTAATATATTTAGATTCCAATTACGCCATATTATTTCTACTACATTTTGTCTAATTTTCTCAAACTGGCGTTAAATTTTGTTAAAAAACCCTGCATCATATAAACAAAAAACAGGCAAAAACTTTTTTGAACTTTTAAAAAAATCGATATATCGCCATGACTATACGTTCTATTATTTCACAAATGAATACATATATTGTACAATATCTATATATTCGTAAGCTATAGTGATAGATCATTTCACGCATTATATTTTACAGGGGGGTTCCAAACATTATTATTTTTCGTTGATTTTTTTGTTGACTCCTTAATTGTCCTTTTGATCAAATCGCCGTTGATAAATATAAAGTCGAACATATTCTTCATAATCCTGAAGTTCCAGAAAAATCCGACAAATATATCTCTAAATATTCGACAAAATGTGTAAAATTGAAAGTATCCGGCCATTAATAGCTATATAGTGTGTATAAAATTGGGTAACTGACAGGGAACACACGTGGAATGTGACTTTGAGCGTGCATTTTTTGGAAGGTAGAAAATCGGGTAATTGATCAATATCTATTCTAATGTGTTTAAAGGATCATTAGAAAATGTCAAGCGGTCTCACAGCAGATAAAGGTTAATTACTAATGGAATAAAAGCACTCATTCACGATTTTAAAAATACTAAAAGAAATTCCCTTCTTATAAACAAAAGATTGAAAAAAAAGTTCGCTAAAATCCTAATAAATTAACCTCAGAAATATCGAACATTAATGACTTAAAAAAAAAAAGAACTATAACTAAGGCTTTTTATTTTTTTTATAAGGAACTATTTCAACGCTGATATTTTAATTAAAAACTTCAAATGTAGTTTTTGAAATGAACTTCAATTGTTAGCTTTTTTCTAATTTGTTTTACCTTAGAAAAAATTTAAATGACTCTTTATTTTCATGAGAGCGAAGCGAAATTTTAGACAGCCTTTTCACAGTAACCATTGAGGTTAAAAGCCTCTTGTAATAAAACAAACTAGCTTTTGAATCCTTTTAAATCATTATAATACATTATTAGGGGCGTTCGTAATTATATAAATACGTAGCATTTATAGTCTTGTCCGTCCGTCCGTCTGTGTCTGTCCGCGTATAACAGAAAAAAAACTACCCTAACTGAATGATTTGAAATTTAATAATCGTTGCAGAATTATGTAGAGTCATTTCAAATTTTATGAAAATCGAATCAAAACTTAAAAATATATTCATAAAAGTTTTCTTCATTCTATTAAATCCTATCATACTTAATTAATTCAATGATATCCCGTGATAGGTAATGACTCTAGGTTGCCATGGAGATTATTCTATTAAATCCTATCCTACGTAATTAATTCAATGATATCCCATGATAAATAATTATTTTAGGTTGCCATGGTGATGACGTCCTACTTCAAATGGAGTCATATTTTTTCCGTATCACTGAATTTAATATATTTATAATTGTAATAAATTTTGTATCCATGCATTTCTGCATAAGAGGGCAATAGCTATTGCACCAAGATTTGAATATTTATAAAACTAGTTACAGTACGAACGCACCTCAGTTGCCATGTATCACGCACATTTTCCAACTTGTTATATTCATAGACACCGAAGGATTGGAAGCATTTCAAATTGCATGTGAGTAAAGGTCAGACTGGGAGGGGGGGGGCAATGAGATCTATAGTAGTATTCTGACGTTTTTATTAGAGATGAGTTCGAACTCTTTTTCCGGAGCCCGCTCGAGGCAGAAACATTTTGCGTGTGATACCGAAAATAAACAGTAGTAAACTTTTAATAACATTTTTAAGTTATTTTTAAATTAATTTTCTTTATTAATTGTAAAAATTTTGAAAATTTCTTACTTAGAAATAAGTGGTGTTGATCCTAAATAATCTCTCATGACGTTTCGTGATTTTCCTGTTTCTGAAAACCTAATTAAAATAGCAAATTTGTGATTTATATCCAACCATCGGCAAAAATATGCAAAACCCACAATTCTTTTAAAATATCATTATGCAGCTATAGCAGAAACACGTGATTTCTATTTTCCAGTAATTTTGGAAAAGGGTTTCAAACAGAAGACAAGGGTAGACAAGAATATCCCACGATTTTTTAATACTATTTCCGGGCTCCTTCTTTCTTACCATATCTTGCACATTTATACTGTACAGAACCAGAATATTACAATATTCCCTGTATAAAAACCCTAAGATGGTACAGTTTCTCAGCATAGGAACTGCAATGTGTTTTACAGAATCGACCAAGAGATAGTTAGAGTCCACTAATCCATCGGGGACATTAGAGCAAACGTTACATCATGATCAATCTTGGACTCGACAGTCTTTGACAGGCACTTAGGTCCAGGACCACCATGAACGACTTCGATCTCCCGACATAGTGAAACAAGAAAAGTACTTTCGCTTTAAAAGGCGTTTCCTTCAGGTGTGCAGCGAAAGAGTAGGGCGGGTCATATGTGAACCCTAGCTGACCACTCAGGTTAGAAAAGGATGGAGATTGGCCAAAGTCTTGTACACAGAGTACCAGAAAAAATAATCTATAAGAAAGAGATGAGACAATAATTAAGGAAGTTAGTTAGTGATTCCTCCAGACTTGAGAGAGCATAGATCGGTTGGCCCTATGCTTTGCCTCTGATTTTTGACAAGGGGTCGTCTTGATCCCAAGGAAGGGTCAGAGCTTCGTCGGCGCACGAACCTTGCGGCCCAGCGAGTTAAGAGAAGGAGAAAGTTTAGCGAGACGCCACTTTGCCGCCGAAAGGGAACTTACCCTTTGGTACAACGATTCAGCGAATAGATTACTTTTGATCTTAGAGACAATTAACTCTGTGAACTTTTCATCTCCTACAATTTGGACTTGTAACTAATAGCTGCTACCTCGTGACTGTATATTTTCATCAGTACTCAACTATAATTATTATTTTGTGTTTGTGATGTCTAGAAGCTTTAATCAAGAAATATACCTGCTTAATTTTATCTTAATAAAATAACTTAATATTTTCTACATCTGAGTCATACTAAACATCTGAGTCATACATGTGAAACCCCAGGTGGTAGAATCGTCGTCATAAAATATAGCCTGTGCAGGATCAGAGACTGTTACCATTGATTCGCAACTATTACTTTTATAATCAGTTTATATTCCCTGAAATTGCATAAAAATCGCAATTTAGGACTTTTATAGAATGCTTTTCGCATCTCCCCTTCGCTTCACCCCTTTTTAATTCGAATGTATTTTCGACAGTCCTTCGAAGGCATTTATCTTTTTTAAGTAACTAGCATGCCATATTTAAAGTTTCTAGCCTCTTCAGTATCACAGAAATCGGAATTTAGAAAGTTTTTTGCTCCTGCAACCCTCTGGTGGTAGTGGCACAGACATAAAATATAGCTTATGTTTGAGCAGGTTCTATCACCAACAATTTGACCCCATTATTTTTTAACTCGGTTTGGTATTTGATAAGATTGTGTAAAAATTGTAATTTAGAACGTTTTTAGAACGCTTTTCGCTCACTTCATACTTTTAAATTTGAAATTTTCTTTCGACTGTTCTTAGAAAGCAGCTGCATCTTGTAAGTAAGTACCATGCCATATTTCAAAATGTTAGACCGCTCAGTTGTGTATAAAACACAATTTAGAACATGTTTTGCTCTTGCAACCCCCGGATGTTAGTGACAGCAACATAAAATATAGCCTATGTTGGAGCAGGGACTGTCACCATCAATTTGCAACCATTACTTTTGAAATAAATTTGGTATTTCCTGAGATTGAGTAGAAATCGCAATTTAGAACGTTTTTAGACCACTATTCGCGCATTTTCACCCCTTTTTTAAATTTCAAATTTTTAAAGACATGTTCTTAGAGATAATGTATGTCGAATAAATATATACCATGCAAAATTCCATGAATCTAGGTCCTTCCATAATTCAAAAATCGCATTTTTAGAAAGTGTTTTGCTCATGCATCTCTTCTGGGGTAGTGGAAACAGACATAAAATATAGCCTATCTTGGAGCACGATCTGTCACCATCATTTTTACACCATTATATTTGAAATCGATTCAGTGCTTCCTGAGATTGCATAGAAATTGCAATTTAGGACTTTTTTTACAACGCTTTTCGCGCGCATTTTCACCCCTTTTAAATTTTTTTAGGAAATGTTCTTAGAGATCATTGATATCTTATAAGTAACTACCATTCCAAATTTCTTAATTCTAGGCCCTTCCATAACACAAAAACCGCAATTTAGAACTTTTTTTTTTCTCCTGCAACCCCCAGATGGTAGTGATACAAACATAAAACAAAGCCTATGTTAGAGTAATGTCTGTCACCATCAATTTACAACCATTACTTTTGAAATCGATTTGATACTTCCCACAATTGAGTTGAAATCGCCATTTAGAATGTTTTTTAGAACCTTCTTCGCGCATTATCACCCCTTTTAAATTTCGAATTGTTTAAGAACTGTTCTTGTTTAAGAACTCTTCTCCTTTATCTATACTAATATTATATCTAATAAGTAACTAATATTTCAAATTTCATATTTCTAAGCCCTTCAGTAATGCAAAAATAATTTTTAGAATGTTTTTTGCTCCTACACCCCGATTGGAGTAGTGGCACCGACATAAAAAATACCCTATGTTAGATCAAGGGTTATCACCATCATTTTGACACCATTATTTTTAAATCGGTTTGGTATTTCCTGAGACTGCGTAGAAACCACCATTTAGAACGTTTTTTAGAAAGCTTTTTGTGCATTTTCACCCTTTTTTAAATTTCGAATCGTTTAAGAACTGCTGTTTGAAATCCTGCATATCTAATAAGTAACTAATATTTCAAATTTCATGTTTCTAGGCCCTTCAGTAACGCATAAATCGCATTTTAAAACGTTTTTTGTTGCTGCATCCCTTTTGGGGTAGTGGCACTGATATAAAACATAGCCTATGTTAGATCAAGGGTTGTCATCATCAATTTACAGCCATTATTTTTTAAATCGGTTTGGTATTTCCTGAGATTGTGTAGAAACCACCATTTAGAATGTTTTTTAGAACGCTTTTCGCGTATTTTCACCCCTTTTAAATTTCGAATTGTTTAAGAACTGTTCTTAGAAATTCTTTATATCTAATAAGTAACTAATATTTCTAATTTCATGTTTCTATGCCTTTCAGTAAGGCAAAAATCGCATTTTTAGAACGTTTTTTGCTCCTGCACCCCTTTGGGGTATGGCACCGACATAAAATATAGCCTATGTTGGAGCAAGGGTTGTCACCATCGTTTTGACACCATTATTTTTTAAATCGGTTTGGTATTTCCTGAGATTGTGTAGAAACCACCATTTAGAACGTTTTTTAGAACGCTTTTCGCACATTTTCACCCCTTTTAATTTTCGAATTGTTTAAATTGTTTAAGAACTGTTCTTAGAAATTCTTTATATCTAATAAGTAACTAATATTTCAAATTTCATGTTTCTAGGCCCTTCAGTAACGCAAAAATCGCATTTTTAGAAAGTTTTTTGCTCCTGCACCCCCTTTGGGTAAGTGGCACCAACATAAAATATAGCCTATGTTGGAGCAAGGTTTGTCACTATCATTTTGGCACCATTATTTTTTAAATCGGTTTGTTATTTCCTGAGATTGTGTAGAAACCACCATTTAGAACGTTTTTTAGAACGCTTTTTGTGTATTTTCAACCCTTTTAAATTTCGAATTGTTTAGAAAATGTTCTTAGACACTATTTATATGTTATAAGTAAGTACTATTTCATATTTCAAGGCCCTTCACTAACACAAAAATCGCATTTTTAGAACATTTTTTGCTCCTGCACCCCCTTTGGGTTAGTGGCACCCACATAAAATATAGCCTATGTTCTAAGTTGGACCAACACCATCATTTTGATACCATTACTTTTGAAATCGGTTCGGTAGTTCCAGAGATTACCTCTAACAAATAAACAATTTTTACTTCTTTATAATATTAGTATAGATGATTTTTCAACGTCGAAATTAAATTGTAATCAATTAACAGGAAACAATGAAGCAAACTTTATGGTTTTAAAGAGGCAATTTTTTATTTTTTTATTTTTTAACTATTTTTAAAGTTTTGGAAGAAAGTAGCCCCTGTTGGGGGTTTCTTTGGTCCATTCACTTATTTTCATATAAAATGAATATATTTCATGTTGGAATATTGAAACCAATTAGCAATTGATTGCAATAGGATCTGCTAATGAATTAACACTGCAAACTTGATAAACAATTTTTTTTTTTTTTTTTTTTTTTTTTTTTTTTTTTACCTTTAAACACAATAAACCAAATGTCAATATTAAAGACACGAGAAATAGTTTTCATCATGTTATCCTCAGCAACTGGAACCAAAATAATTACTGTAGCATTTGAAAAAAATGTTACTTAATACATTTTTAAAAGAGACTTGGTTGTATAAAAGGCATTTCTGAGTAACTGGGGCTACTTCCGGACCAAAAAAGGCCTGGCACAAAGTAGCCCCGAAAAACTAGTTTTCATGTTAGCTTTATGAAAACGTAAACATTTTCTGTCAAAATAAAAAGTTAAAGGAAAAACTATGATCGAACATGGGTTCCAGGTTACTAAAGTTAATATTTTGATACTTACCTTATTTGTATCTCCTATCCAGATTGTCTCACTATAGAAAGTTTGGGGAGTTAAAATCTACACACGAAAACAGTTGCTTACAAACACATCCAGTGCTGCCTCTAAAAAAAATTAATTATCCCCAAACTATTCAAATACCCTATAGTATGGTTTAAAATATTTTTCAAAGGCAAAACTCCGAATTATCTTGTATTGTTTGTTCAATACAAAGAATAAAAACTTTTTTTATGGGATGGACCAAAGTAGGACCAAGACAAGGACCAAAATAGCCCCGGTTGACGGTACTTGAAGAACATAATGCTTTCCAAAACAACGATTTTTTTATAGCCTCGAACCGGAAGGAAGAATTAGGTCCATTAAGATGTGTTAAAAGCTCTTCAAGACAGATTGTTAATCGATATTATCCTAATTAAAATGTTCGGTTTCTTCTCTTTAATCTTCACATAGAGATCAATACAGGTAAAAGAAGAAAAAAGTACTTTATCACAAAATAACAGCTTTCGTGACTTAGTAATTCAGTACTCTTTGTTCATTCTTTTTAAACAATTTTGAAACTGTTTATTGACTTTTTTACGAAAAAAAGGAAGACAGTTTTTCAAATCTCCTATCATTACATGCAGGTGAAGCATGCAGGCAGAAAAAAAAATCAATCTGAATCACACGTTTCACGAAATAGTTTAGAAAAATTTTAATTTCCTGAAAAACGGAATACTCATAAATTTCCGTTTACAAAAAAATGACAGATTCCAACAAAAGAAGGTGAGGGAAGAATTATGTTTGCTTACTATTTCATTTTAAGTAAACTTTTTCTTGTATTCTGTTCTTCAAAACTTTTCTTTACATTTAAGCAGGAGGAAGATTTCTTGAAAAGGCAAATTTTTGTTCATCTTGAAGTCGATTTATTATTATTATTATTCTGTCTTGATCTTTTTGGATGACAGAGGATATGCATTTTTTTACGCATATGCGTAAAAAATATATATACCTGTATATATTTACCCTGTTAATACTGTATATATTTGCCTATCATTAAACCTGTCTACGTTTGACGTACAATTTCCCACTTCTTATGTTTAGTTATAGACAATTGTGTTTTTTACGCATATTTAGATTACAGTTTAACTGTATTCAAGTTTAACTCGTTGTTTGCTTTTATAGGGCCGACTGGGACGATGGAAAAACAAATGTGGATTCAAATATGGCTTTATTGTCGATTAATACGTTAGAACGAAACATAAAGGAATAAAATAATAATAATAAAAAATAATTTTCTTGATAGGCTGATTTTTTTAACACAAACCGAAAATATTAAATCTTTGCAGCACATCCCAGTTATTAAAATCATATTTAGTATTTGTGACAACGAGAACCCTTATAAATCGTCCTTAATTTTTATAATAAGATAAAAACTATCCTTATTAGTCTTTGAGTAAAAAAAAATAGCAATGTTTTATTTACTTTTTGCTATTGTAACATTTCACAGAAAACATAAAAGGAACATACAACCAACAGTCGCATGTATTCGCGTCTTAAGGGTGTTCTCAAATCCAAAAGAGCAACTTTCTGACATAAGTTTTAATTTATTTTCGTTCGAAAATGTGTGAAACTAGCTGGTGGTGTTGTTCAGAAACTATGTAATAGAGCTGTTTTCCAATTCTTTTGCAAACGCAATAGATCTTTCAGAAAATAGAGTCAAAGTGGGCGTTTTGAACCGAATTTCCGCGCGAAAGGAGAAAGAGCACTCAAGAGCGGGCGAAAAACGGGTCTGTCACGTGATCGAATTCGCTTATAACTCAATAGGTAATGGATTGATCAAAAAATGGAAAAAACAGTTCAATTCCAAAACGCTTCCAGAGTCAGGCTTTCCAATTTTACATCTTTCCGTTAAAAAATGAATTTATAAATGTGTCAAAATGTTTTACGCTTGTTGAGCAGAGCAGTTAAGAGCAGCCTTAAGCGAATTTTTTTGCCCCACGGCACTGAAACTCTATCGCGTATTAAGAAGAATCGCGTAATAACCGCCCGCTTATTAAACGTGAAATTTTTACATTAATCTAATGGCAATGTTCAAGTACTGGAAAAAATCCGCGTATTAACACTGAGCGTCTTAACCAGATACGACGTGGCCAAGTGGTTAAGACACCACGCTGCTAATCGCTTTAGAGCGTAGGAGGCTTGTCGGGTTCGACTCCCGCTGGCTCCATTGCACACTCTTTGTGGAGCTCCCGGATGTAAAAATTCTCTGTGTTGTAAATTTCATTGTGCTATCTCGTCCCTGTATATCGACGATGACTTATAAGCGGGCCTTGTTGTCAAGCACACAAGTCTGATGTATGAGTCCAAAAAATATAAAACCGGATACGACTAGTTTAAATTATGAGCCATTCTTAACGTTCAGTTTGCTCGTTTTAAACGTGTCCTCGCTTTGGCCGTGCTCATATTAAACGAGTTGGACAGTATATACATTCATTTGAAAATGAACAAGAACGAAATATCATACGTACAGCATAGATTATGAAACAATTTCTAAGGCATTCAGAATACTGTACATCAATAGTTGCAAAAACATCAGAATTTTTTTGTTCATCCCTGTATATTATCTATAGATTGTTACTTATTCGTCGTATACTAAAAGATAGCTCAATTAAACACGTAGCACAGTTTAAAATTCCCATTCAGCAATTTCCATGAATAAATGGAAATGTACTCTAAATAATTTTTTTATCCCTGTATATGATCTATAAAATTTATACACATAAAGTAATGTGCAAACAAATGGTTAACTTTTAATACGCGTACCGCAACTGAAATACACTGCCGGCAATTATTCTTCATAGGTAATACTGTGGGAAAAGGGGGGGGGGGGAATTTTAAATCGTGAAAAATAATTTTTCGGTACATGTTTCAGGATATTTTTTACGCAAAGAGAAAAAAGAAAATTAGTGTTTGCCATTAACTAAAAGTTACTCGAATAAGCGACAAAGAACATAAAAAGCATCTCACTACCATCTCTTACTATTGCAAGACTGGGGATTAATCGATATTATGTCAAGTAAAAGCGCACAGTCTTTAACGTTCATTATAGATCAATAGCAGTGAAATTCATAAAAACTGTTTCATCATAAAATAGCAACTTTCGTAACTCAGTCATTTTTTGCTATTAATAGGGAACACAGAACCTTTGTAGAAACTATAAAAAAAATCACCATTTAGAAAATACCATAACTCAAGTAATATGCAATTAAAATTTTTCTTTTTCCTTTCTGCCTAAACTATATCTTGTATCTTAAAGGAATATAATTCGATAATTCGACGAATATAATTCTCTTAAAGGGATATAATTCGAAAGAAACAGCATGCGCAAACTCAAATTTTACTAAACTGAGAAAACGCATTTAAAGTTTCAATATCTACTTCCTTCGATTATGCTCAATGTCTATAAACGATTATAACTCAAGAAATAATCTAGATTTTTGAATGCGGTGTTTTTCATATTGTTCAGAAGTATTTAAAAATTCAAAATAAGAAAACGAAAATTGATTTTTGAAAGCTTAATAATTCTGAATCTCCTTACAAAAAATGACTCCAATAAGTAACATAGAACATACAACAACATCTCACAAACATGTTTTACTATCTTTGTAAGACAGATTATTAATCAATATTCTGCTAAATAAAAGCGCACAGTTTAAACTTTTAAATTGCAGTGTAGGTCGATAGCAGTGAAAAGAAAAAAAACTACATCACGAAATAACAGTTTTAAAAACTCAGTAATTTAATGCAATTTCTTCAGTCTTTTTATTCTTTTAAACACTTCTAAAATTGTTTTATGGTTTATTTTTTATGACAACAGCAGAAGTCATAGTTCTCCAAATGTGCTGTGACAGAAAATTGATCTGAAACACTCGTTTTCCAAAATAGTTTTAAAAAATCCCAGCCGATTCCGCCTACAGGCGGAGGTAGATTTCGAAGTTAAATACTAATTTCATCAACAAAAACTAAATCAAGATTAGAGATATATACTGTTTAACAATTTTATCTGCCAGCTTTTGGCGAGTTTTTAATTTCATTTTTATGCAAGAGCTGGTTTTATCAGAATCATGTTAATACGATAATGTTTTCTTCAATCCAATTTTTTTTTTTTTCTGTTGTAAGAGTTTGTCCTATTAAAAACTTGTCAATATAAGAGATGTAGATAATATTAAGAACATTTATAATAAATTTAAGTGGATTTGATATCTTGTGAATTGACGAAGTTATGAATTTTTTAATCCTATTTTTTTCGCCTCTTGAGCCCATTTTTAATGTTAACATGTTATGTGTTATCGTGCAATTTAGCAGATTAAAATTAAATGTCGTAAATAACCTATCAGAAGGGAAGAAAAAGTAAGTGACTAGTCTTTTTAATGATTTTTTTTTTTAACCATTTGGAAAAATGGTTATTGTCCTCGTCAGGGTAGGAAATCAAAAGCATATCTGAAGATTTTTATTGGTTTAATCTGCAATTTATTCGTTTTCTGATTGGTCTATACAGTAATGTATTTCCCTTTACTTTCAACAGAGATGGACAACAAAGTGTTGCCACTATGACAAAAAAGTAATAAAAACTAAAAAAAAAAAAAAAAATTAATAACTCAGAAACAAATTGAGATACAGCTTTCAAACAAATTGCATTTAAAAGTACACTTTTTTTACTCTTTACGACGATATAAAAAGTAATATTGAGGGATGTTTAGAAGTTTAAGAAATAAATTTCATTTAAAATGGGCCGTCAGATTTCTTGGAAATCTGACGATGGAAAAACCTTTTCCCGAACAGCCAATGAAATGCTTGGATAATACTTAAGTTTCAGGTGGATAATATGTACGAGTCGCAGGTGATTTCTGTCGCTTGCAACTTTTACGTGTAATAACACTATTAATGTTTAATTCATGGCTTGTAAAATTGCATTTTTTTTTCTTTTTTGTCATCTTAGATGTTTAAAATTGGAAATCACTGAAGGGGAGGTTTAGTTCTATGACGTAAGATCCACATGATTTTTACACATGAATTTTAGGCCTTTTTCCTAGAAGTAATAATACCTTTAACTGATTTGATATGTATTATAATTAAGAAATTATGGAGTTTTTTTTTTCTCTTTTCACAAAACCCCTCCCCATTTCCACCCCCTTGGACTGATTTTGCCCATTAAGAAACTTGACCGAAATTTTTTGCTCTTGATTTTATGTATCACTTTGGAAGAGATTTGAGCAGAATTATTGAAGTTATCATGTCCATAAAAAAATGATATATATATATATACATACTAGAGGGCTCTGCCCCCTGCAAGCTACGCTCGCCAACCCCCGTTCAGACACCGCAGAATCTAAAAACATGCTAATCTGATCGGTTTTAAAAATATTATAGAAGATTGAATTATACTGAAAAAAGCTGTGCAGATCTCCTTGTAAACGGGTTTTTATTCAATTTCCTTTGATTTCAAAAATTTAAGGCCGAATCAGTTGCTGTTAAGACATCCAATGGTTGTTTTCGTGTTTGATTAAAGAGAATCAGTTAAACATTTGAAAAGAAGCTAAAATAAAATGAATTAAGTTTACAGAGTCTTTATCTCCCGGTAATTTAAAACAATTTCTGTAACAATAGCCTAAGTCATGTGACTATCATCAACAGTTCCGGGCGAACCACTTCGCTTTTTATATTCCTGGTGCCATTTTCGTACTTTAATGATAGCCAGGCACAGGTGATAAGTCGCCAAATATTATTCTATCGCCATCATTTCATCTATATTATAATAGTCCAAGTCATGTAACTGCCATAAATAAATACGCTCTGATTCCTTCACTTTTCATATGAAAGTTTGGCTCCGATATCAGATACGGCCCCATATTGGCGCGATTTTTTTTCCGACGCTAATTTGGGGAAAACATCAACAGCATAAACAACAACATCCGGCTTACCAAATCAAGCAAAATATCGATACTATGGCGCCAGTTAAGTACCCGTTGCGTATATGACATTGGCGTCCGAAAAAAATCGCCCCAATATGGGTCCATATATGACATCTGTGCCGAAAGTTTTCCCTTTTGATTAAAAATATCAAATTTCTTTTTCGAATAAAACTACATAAAAGTTTCCATGGTCGCAAAGAATTCTTGGTACTGTTACGCTAGCCGGGTGCAAATCTCGCCAATAGCTATTTTTCAACTCGCCAGTTAGCATTTTTTTTTTCGATCGGTAAATTAAAACATTGCTTTGAAGTTGAAATTAAATGTCATCGTTTGTTACATCATTTAATATTTGGCCAGATGTCATATACGCACCGAGTTTGGCGTGATTTTTTTAAAGACAACTTGGCGAATACCTCGTTTTTAAATACCAGTTACATATGTATTTTTGGTACTACTTAGTTATCCCGTCGACCAAAAATCTATCACCAAACTATAAGATTAAATGCCAATAATGGTTGATCGTAAATGTCACATTCACTTGACTTTAAGCAAGTTACACGTCTTTACGTCATCAAGCGATTTTTATTTCGACGTTTTATTTGTATATTTATTAATGTTATACTTTCGTTATTTAAAATAAAAATTATGTCAATTTCTATAACTTGGCGAGTGTTTTGGCGATTTATATAATTTAGCGAAATGGGTCGACTGAATAACTAGGTAGTACCGTATTTTTTAATAATTTTCTATTATTTTTAAAGGGAAATGACCAAAAAAATAATTAAATATAGAACAAAACAATTTATGTAATTTAAAAAAAGAAAATAAAGTAAATAAACATTTATTATTAAATAAACAACAATTGCCGGGTTACCATGTCAACCAAAATAATGCCATTTTGGCGCCAATTAGGTATCCCGGTGCGTATATGACATCTGTGCCTAATATTTTTCTTTTCATTTCGTTTAAAAATAATAAAGAAGTGAAAGCCATTTATTTTAAAGATACTTCTTAGTTATCCCGTCGACCAATTTCGCCAAATTATACAAATTGACATAATTTTTATTTTAAATACCGAAAGAACAAATAAATTAGTAAATCATTAATAAAAATACAAATGAAACGTCGAATTAATAGTTTTATTGGCCATTATTGGCATTTAATCTTACAATTAATTAATTAATTGCAACCATTATTGGCAATTAATCTTACAATTTGGCGACAGTAGAAGGATAACTAAGAAGTACCATTTTAAATGTTTCTGTTTGTATTAAATAAAATGATAATGAAATACAAATTGAATTATGAATAAAACTAACATGATACATTTCTTAGCATACATTTAAGGGAGGCCAAATTTCTCGCCAAATTAGTTTAAAATAGTTACCTTTTCAAAAATCTGAAAGAAAAATATCTGTTATGATTAAAATTTGAGTTGCCATCATTAGGGAAAAGCATATAAAATTAGAAAAAAATTAATATTTCGAAAACTAATTCGAATTTAAAAATAGTTTAATACCAGTTTTGAGATCTGCAGATCAATACGGATTTTTGGTGTTAATTGCATCGCAAAGTATTCCGTATTTTACGAGAAATCGCCGTGAATCATAATCAGTTGTTTAATCAGTTTTCATAGAATCGTTACATAAATTCGTTTCATAATATCCGTTTCATTAGGATTTTATATATATAGGGTATATATATATATATATACATAATGTTTTGTACTGGGGTCGTTTTGGACTCTGTGGGTCATGATCGCGTAGATCTGCAAAAAAAATTTCAGAAATTCCAACGTAGTGGAGAATGTAATAGGTATGTTTCTTACAAAATCTACCTAATAATAGTATTATTTCTCCAGTTTTTTGTCATGTTGGGCTAGACTATAACTTCCATAAAATTAGGAAGCATCCGCGAAATTTTTAGTAGGTTATTAAGGTACACGATACTGCTTTATGTTTTTAAAATCGTAGTTGATTCGTATACATTTTTGTTTTCAGAGACACGCCCAAAAATTTTATATAACGTCTGCCGCTCGTCTAAATGAGAAATATTGCCAACAACGGGATTTAAAGTTAATTATCATAACAATAAAATAAAAGAAGGCGGTACTAAATGCAATGCATGATTTAATTTTTAGATAAAATATAGTAGTATCATAGAAAAAAAAGATAAAAATCATAAAAAATATTTTTGATACCATGTTTGTGAACGTTTTAAGGCCACGTTTTAGACAAACGTGTCCGTGCGTAACGCTGACGTCATTTTGACAAAGGCAACACCAGACGATTATGGTTTTACTGCAATTTTTAGGTCCGTTCATAATTATGTAAATACGTAGCACCTATACCCGTCGTTCGGTCCGTCTGTCTTTCTGTTCGATCGTCTGTTTGTCTGTCCTTCCGTCCGTCCGTCCGCATATAACATAACAAAAAGTACCAAACCAAATGGTTTGAATTTTTAAATATATAATTGTTGTAAAATTTTGTCGAATAATTCCAAATTTTATGAAAATCGGATGTATAGTTTAATTACAGGGACAGTCAAAAGTTTTCCGTTACATTACGACCAATGGGAAAAAATTATTTAAAGTGAATTTTAATGATATTACAGCCTTTCGAACAGAATGAAATGGATATGCACTTATGAAGTGCACTAAAATATACATTCAGTACAATATGCGGTGCAAGATATATTTATAAAGCTAGTTACAGTACGAGCGCACCTTATTTGCCACGTTTGACGTGCAATTTCCCACTGGTTTAAACTTCTAAACAGCCCACATTTTCAATTTTTACATCTTCAAATAGGGTAAAAAATGTACTTTCAAATACACTTTTTCTGAAAACTGTATCTCAGTTTACTCATTTTTTTATGGTTTTTAAAATAATTTTAAAGCATGAATTTTTTTAATCTATATTGCGTGCAAACGATTACGAAAGGTAAATCCGTTTGTAAATCCGAAATTAAAACTTTATCAATAAATACATAAAATTATAAAATAAAAACAAAACACAAATTTGAAAAATGTAACAGAACAACTCGATTAAACAACTGAACTTATTTAAATCAAAAAAAAAAAAAAAAAAAAAAAAAAAAAATTCTGCAAATAGCTATCTTTGGCTATTGCTTCAGCTGTAAACTGCTGGCACGAGGCCAATATAAAAGTATTAGTTTTAATAAGTTTCTAAGCTTTATATTAAAACATAATTGTTAATTTCTATACAGAAATGATTTATGGTATTTTTAGTAGGCAGTCTTAAAACAATATGCTAAATGTAAAACATCTATTAGAATTTTCAATAAAAAAGAGACTTTTATAGATAATCTGTAACCCTGCAAGCCCGCGTTGATCTCTAGTTTCAGGAATGGCGATCCTATGGCACGCGTGCCATAATGGGGACGTTATGGAATATTTTCGGCACGGCGTTGATTCGGATTTTAAAATAAAATAGAATAAAATTTAACAAAACACACGAATGTACAAACTGAGATTTTCTGTTTTTTTTTTTTTTTTTTTTTTTTTTTTTTTTTTTTTTTTTTTTTTTTTATCGGAAAGGAACTTATTGAATTCCAATCTAGTACTTCAATATGGACTCAATAATTTATTCTCTTAAGAGGAGAGTTGGAGAGAAAAGGGTTGATTTTGCTTATATCGGATATAAGCAAAAATGCGAATTATAGAATTATAACGACTTGGTATTAACTTGCAATTTTGACAATTGTTCCTTCTATCTATTTCTGGGAATTATTAATCGGAAAAAATGATATCAAAATCTTAAATAGAAACCACTTGCCAGATAACTCCAGTTGAGCTTGAATTTTGTTAAAAGTAATTAGGTATGAAGCCCATATTAATTATTTGCCGTCCAAGATGTAATAACAGAAATCGGGTTTACTATTTTCTTTATTTCTAAATTACAGGTATGTTACTGCAATTGAAGACTAAAAACGGAAAACGTTGAAAGTCCAAAAGAGGAAATTTTTCAAGAGAGCGAAAAAAAAAGAAAAACTCCTACTTCTGGTAATTACAGCATTTTCCATTTCACTCCTTTTGGGCTCTTAGTTCAACACTTTAAAATCTAGGTAGCTAGCTTCTTTTCGTTTAGTGTTTAAATACCTAATGTTATCATTTGTTTTATTTATTTATTTAACATATTTCACCTTGTTTAAAAATATCCCCTTGTTATTGTTTACATTTTCCCATGTTTGTCCCATTGATGTAAACAAAGCATGAAGTCGCCGCGCATCTTATCACTTTTTTTCTTCTTATCACACCACCACTTCGTGTGGCACATTCAGCGTTCTCCACTTCACTTCGTGGGGCACATGCAACGACGACATTTTCCTACTCTTTTTTGAACTATTTCTATTAGGATTGACACTTCAAGGGTTCTCCTGTTTGTTAAGATTGGCATTTAAGACATTTTTTCGTAACAAAAAAGAAAAATCGATTTTTTGGTACTTTCACCGATTTTCATTTTTAGTCCTCAATCTACATGTATGTTACTCCCATATTAATTAATCCTAATAAACACAAAGTAAATGTAATTTTGATCCATTTTTTTGGATGTTGGCACGTCATGCTCATATAAAAGATTTTTTGAAAAAAAATTGGCACGTGGATTTAAAAAGGTCCGCCGTCCCTGCATCATAAAGTGTAATAACATAGAACATAGAATAACATCTTATTAGCATATGATACTAGCTCTTCAAGACAGAATATTAATCGATATTCTTCACAATAAAAGTGTTCAGTTTCAACTCTTTAATCTTCACGTACAGATCAATACCGGCGAAACAAAAAAAGTACTTCATCACAAAATAACAGCTTTCGTGACTCAGTAATTAAATGCTCATCATTCATTCCTTTTAAACAAGTTGTAACTCTGTAATAACTTCTCCATCACGAAAAAAAAAAGGTAGTTTTCCAAATGCGCTACCATTATATGCTGCTGATGAATGTTGGCAGACAGAAAATTGATCTGAAACACTCGTTTTTCGAAATAGTTTCGAATAGTTTAGAAAAAATTTAATTTTCTGAAAAGCGAAAAGAACATAAATTTTTACCTCTATAATAATAGCCTAAGTCATGTGACTGTCATCACCAGTTCCGGCCTGACCGCTTCGCCTTTTATATGCCAGGCGGCCGTTTTGATACTTCAATGTCAGCCGGGAGCAGTTGATAAATCGTCAAATATTGTTCATTGCCATCATTTCATCTATATTATAATATAGTCAAGCGATTGTTATAAACAATTAAAGACTGACTCGTTCGCTTTTCATATGCTAGGCAGCCATTTTGAATTTAAATTATATATATTTTTAAATTCTTCTATCTTCAATAGAAGAAAGTATTGTAATCGAAATTTTTTTCGACTTCGGATTTTCGACGGATTTACACATTTTAGGGTCAGAGATCCAAAAAATCATGTTTATACCAAATATCTGTCTGTCCGTCCATGTGTTCGTCTGTCCGTGTGTCGCCATTGTACCACCGAAAAGTGTATGAAGTTATGCATAGAATTGAACCAATTTTTTTGCGTATGTATTTGGCTGTGACAAGCAGGTTCCTCCTTCAGTTTGGAAATATTCTGCCGGAAAGGGGCGCTGTAATAGCAATTTTTGTGTCCTTTTAATTATTGTACCATCCAAAAGTGTATGAAGTTATGCATAGAATCGAACCATATTTATTGGTGTATGTTTTTGGCTATGGTCGGTAGGTCCTCCCTGAATTTGAAAACAATCCGCCGGAAGGGGCGCTGTAATAGTGATGTCTGTGCCATTTTCATTATTGTGCCATCGAAAAATGTCCGAAGTTATGCACAAAATTAAACCAAACCTTTTGCGTATGTTTTTGGCTATGGCCAGTAGTTTCTCCCTGAATTTGAAAAAATTCTCCCGGAAGGTGTTGCTGTGATAGCGATGTCTGTGTCATTTTCATTATTGTACCATGGAAAAGTGTACGAAGTCATGCATAGAATTAAACTAATTTTTTTTGTGTATATGTTTGGCTATAGCCAGCAGGTTCTCTTTTAATTTAGAAATATTCCGCCGGAAGGGGCGCTGTAATGGCGTTGTTTGTGCCATTTTCATTATTGTACCATCAATTAGTGCATGAAGTTATGCACTGAATTGAACCAAATTTTTTGTGTATGTATTTGTCTGTGGCCAGCAGTTTCTCCTTGAATTTGAAAATATTTTGCCGGAAGGGGTTACTGTAATAGCGATTTTTGTGCAGGTTTCCTTATTTTATCATCGAAAAGTGTATGAAATTATAAATATAATTGAACCAAATTTTTTGTGTATGTATTTGGCTATGGCTAGCAGGTCCTCCTTGAATTTTGATACATTCCGCCGAAAGGGGCGCTGTGATAGCGATTTTTGTATGTTTTATCATAGCTCTAAAACTAACATAAGCCTACGATGGTTGTGTTTTTCAACTTCTAATAATTAATTTGTATGTACATTTTAGCGCTGAATCCAAAAATGACGTTCATATTTAGCTATAACGTGAGGACTTTTCGCAAATCGCAAATTTCAAAGTTAAAAAGTTAAAAAATAGCGAAAATCTGATACTATAAAATAGATGTGATGGTTATGTTTTTTTTAATTTTGATAATGGATTTTTATATACATTTTATCACTGAATCTCAAAATGATCTTCATTTTTAATCATCACGTCAGAATTTTTCGCAAATCGTAAATTTTAAAGTAAAGTAAAAAAATAGCGAAAGTTTGATACCATAAAACAGATGTAAAAAGTTTCCTACTATAAAACAGAATCATTTTTCACATAAAATCTAAACCTGAGACATCCGTAGTGAAATATTTAGTTTTATCAAAGAAAATTATCGTTTTCTTGTAAATATGACATCATTTTCTAATCTATAAAATAAATAATATATATATAAAATTAAAAAAAAAGCAACAAACTACAAACAACAAATTAACAAATTACAACGACCATTTGGAAAATGATTTTTTCAAAGACTAAAATTTAAGACATAAAAAATCGCACGGAGTTGATCATACATTACGTACGCCATGAATTCAACATTAATAGTGTTATTACACGTAAAAAATTCCAAGCGACGAAAATCGCCTGCGACTCGTACGTATTATCCAAGCATTTCATTGGCTGTTCGAGACAAGGCTTTTCCATCGTCAGATTTCCAAGAAATCTGACAACCAATTTTAAATGAAATTTCATTCTTAAACTTCTAAACATCCCAAAATATTACTTTTTACACCGTCGTATAGAGAAAAAAAATGTACTTTTAAATGCAATTTGTTTGAAAGCTGTATTTCAATTTGTTTCTGAGTTATTAATTTTTTTTTGTAGTTTTTATTACTTTTTTGTCATAGTGGCAACAGAAGGTATCCATCTCTGTTGAAAGTAAAGGGAAATACAGATTACTGTATAGACCAATCAGAAAACGAATAAAATGCGGATTAAACCAATAAAAACCTTCAGATATGCTTTTGATTTCCTACCCTGACGAGAACAATAAACATTTTTCCAAATGGTTAATAAATAAACAAAATATGTAATAATGTCTGATAATAAAATGGTAATATAAATAATAAAACATAAGAACCTCTACATAATGCTCTACTGAGAAAAAAAGGATTCTAGTTCTGTTACACTATTTCAAATATAATGAAATTCATATGTATTACAGAGGCTTACCAGAAGATACTTGTTGTATAACATGACGAACATAGCGTTTATAGTCCAGTTACAGGGCCACACAAATAATTCGAATACAGTAATGCAGCTGAAGTACTGTCTATTAGCGATAATTGCTGGAAATGCGATTTCGTTTATTGCATGTGTGTTTAAATTGAACTAAACTTTTGTTTACTATGGTGTCTATATAAATGCTGTATATCATACATAGGGCTACAGTATTGCGGAGAAGGCGGCTTTTAATTGAGTTACGCACTTTTAAGACGAATTATATTTAGCATATTAAGAGATGAATGAATAATAGAAATTAAATCATGTAAAGAGCTACAAAAAGAATTGGATACATGGCCTCCTAGGAGTGATAATGTCTGGAAGGGTGATTTAAATAGTTTTAACAATGTTTTAGCCTGAATTAAATTTCATGTTAATATGTGGCGCATATAAACATTTGTTGGTAATTATAAAGGGTTGTACAAAATAATTCTAGTGTGTTTCCGTATATTGGTAAAAATTACTGAAAGCGAATTTTCAACCTATTATGCATTTCCCTATTAAAATAAGTTTTAGCATACTATGTAGAATATATCTTCCTGAGACCCAAGCAAAATATAATGCATATTTTTTTTTTAAATACGAGTTTTTTTCAACAAATAGGCATTAAAAATGATGTTTTTAAAGAAATTAATAAATTTCGATTTTTTAATTTTGTTTTACAGCACGTCCATCTAAATGAATGTTCAGGCCATAACTTGCTTTAAAATAATTTAAAAAATGCTAAAAGTATGAGAAAGAATAGAATTTATTATAAAGAACATAAGGCAAGTATTAACATCTGCTATTAAAATTGAAAAAAAAAATAGTTTAAACAAATTAAAAAACCATAAAAACGAAACTTACCAGCAGAACGTAGAATCCCAACTTGACTCATTTATTACGCCATTTTGTAAACAAAGTAGTTACTGTTGCCTAAATCCAAAAGCTGAATGTTGATTTTTGATTCATACATTACCATGCCAAACTGGTTTTAGATTGCTACAATGAAATTTAACGCAATAGAAGGCGAAAGCAAAACATCCATTTAAATGGATGACAGGTCTCAGGAGGATATACAAATATGCAGATTAAATACAAGGTTTCTCAAAGCAATTGGACAACTTTTTCGACTATTGAAGGTAATTACTTAAATCTGGTTTTCAAATGTGTTTCCCGTTTTCTAAAATGTTTACTTAGATATATATATATTATTTTTTACCTTATTAAAAAGTGAAGTTTCGTAAAAGAATTCTGGAAGCGTTAGAAAGTGTTTCACAATCTATGCTTGACGCATGATTTTTCTTTGTTGTTACTTTTTAAGTACGAAACTCTTACAAGAATCTACATTTAACGACTCCGTACTATTTAATAGATTTTAATAGCTTTTTCGTACACTGTAAAAATTTGTGGAGTAATTTAACCCTTAAATGTCTGGTGTTGCTTTTCGGCAACATACCCAATTTAGGCTCTAAAATACTATTAGAATAATATTCAAGCTATAATGCCTAATGTTGCCAATAAAATACATTCTGAAAATATTATTAAATCGATTTTCAACATTTAGATGGCAACACTTGTGCTGTTTAAGAATAAAGATAGATTTATTTTTTCAATTGCTGCTACTTGTTCTTTTTGTTTTGTTTGGAAGCTTGCGAAATACCCTATTTTGTTCTGCAGTGAGCAAGTAAAATTTATTTCTTATTATAGTTCCTAAAATTCTTGTGTGTTTAATAATATAGAATTTTATCAAGGAAAATTATTTTTTCAATTAAAGGCCAGAATTGCCGATTAGTAACAAACAGTTTTTTAGCCGTAAACTATACTTAAAACAAAATATGATTTTTTTAAGTATTTTTCCCATCATTTATTTAAAAAATGCAAGTCGAAAAACATTATTACATAATGATTTTTGAAAAATCAGGCATTTAAGGGTTAACTTATATATGGTGTAATTTAAACTAGTTCGCCACAAAGTAACAGACTTGTTATTCAGCATTTAAATGACTTTTCAGAACTTTCTTCATATATTTTGTTACTCTATACATTGTAAATGAGCTTTTCATAAGATTATCAAAAACTGCATTTGAAGCGCTAAAAAATCGCAATGTAATGAAATGAAGTGCCATAAAAAGAAGAAAATCCATGCAATATTCATCAGATAGATATATAACATAAAAAAACAGCCCCTCAGCAATTCTATAAAATAAGCCATAGATTAATAATCGATACTTTGCCAAGAAAAGCTGCCAGTGATAGCTTTTCATTCTCTCTCACAAATCAATGCCAGTCAATAAAAATAGCCACAAAGTAACAGCTTCAGAAGTTAAATGATTTTTCTGAATTGTCTTCAGTTTATTTCGTAATCTGTATACTGACAATGAGATTTCATTTATTTATTCGTATTCTGCGAAATAAACCGCAGATTCATGAAAGATAGTTTGAGCAACAAACTCTGTCGGATTCAATTTTTCGCCGTTCTTTCTTACATGTTAACAGAAAAAAAAAATAGTTCGCTACAAAGTAAGATATTTGTGAGTAAGAAGTTAATAACCCTTTCTGAATTTTCTCCGTGTATTTCCTTAATCTTTACATTGACAATGTGATTTTCAGGAGATTTTTAGAAGTTGTGTTTGAAGACTAAATAACTTATGTATAAATACATAAAAAAAAAAGAAATCATCAATTCTATAAAATAAGCTACATAGAGATTAATGATCGATAATTTGCGCAAGTAAATCTGCGAGTTTTAGCTTTTCATTCTCTGACAAATCAATGCCATCACAATAAAAATAGCTACAAAGTAACAGCTTCGGTGATTCAGAAGGTAAATGATTTTTCTGAATTGTCTTCAGTTTATTTCGTAATCTGTATACTGACAATGAGATTTCATTTATTTACTTATATATTCTGCTGAATAAACCATAAATTCATAATAGATAGTTTGAGCAACAAACGCTGTCGGATTCAAGTTTTAGCCGTTCTTTCTTACATGTCTGAACCATGGAACTACACTGCTCAAAACAATTAAAGGATATTGCAGTTTTAGGTAGATTTTGTATCTGGTAAACTGTTTAGCTGATTGATACATGGTCGACAGACATAGTAGGTTATATGAGAATAAATTACACATGTTTGGCAGAAAAAAATGCATTTTATTGCGCATTTGTGTACTAAAGGAAAAAAACACAATTTGTGCATATGAGAAAAAAAGAATAAGAAAAGGTGTTTTCTTCAAAGAAAATCATTTTCAGTAGGGGGTATGGTTTCCACGGGCGGCCAGCAACGTTGAACACCTTTGAGGCATGGACTCAATGAGGCTATTAATGACGAGTTGGGGTATTCTGCCCCACTCTTCCAGAACAGCTCTTTCCAGTTCTTGGAGAGTTTGTAGGGGTTGTTGGCGGCCAGAAACTCGTCTTCCTAGAGCGTCCCAAACGTGCTCGATTGTGTTCATATCTGGAGAACCCGCTGGCCATTCCATTCGAACGATTCCTTCCTCGAAAAGGAAATCCTCCACCAGGTTTGCACGATGTGGCCTGCAGTTATCGTCCATTAAAATGAAGTTATCTCCGATTGCTGCAGCGTAAGGGACTACAAAAGGTCTGAGGATCTCATCCCTATATCGGCGACCAGTCAGAGCTCCATCTCGAATGATGTAGAGGTCAGTGCGCCCGTCAATGGAGATGCCACCATACACCAACACTCCTCCACCGCCAAATCTGACAGTTTCGTGCACGAACGCAGGATTATTCCTACTGCCACGGTCCCTCCAGATGAAAATACGCCTATTATCCGGATGCACAGAAAAACGGGACTCGTCAGAAAACAGAATATTGCTCCATTCATTTCTCCTCCAGTTGACATGCTCGGTTGCCCACTCCCTGCGGTCGCGACGATGCCTTGATGTTAATCTAACACATACCATCGGTCGGCGAGCATACAGACCTACAGCATGGAGCCGGTTTCGGACAGTCTGAGTTGAAATCGTGGTGCCTGTAGCCGAGCGAAGGTGTTGTTGGAGAAGAGTAGCGTTCATGGTTCGGTGTCTCCGAGCTGTTAACGCTAAATACCGATCTTCATTGGGCGTTGTTGCCCGTCTACGACCTTGCCCTGGTCTTCGGCCTGCACATCCACTCTCCAAAAAACGGTTCCAGATCCTGGAAATGACACTTTGTGACACTCCAATGGCTTGCGCTACTTCGGCTTGAGTTTGGCCCCCTTCTAACCTACCAACAATTCTCAAAGCTTCTGAATCTGTCAAATGACTTCGCTGAGACATCGTACTCATCGAAACAAAGCTTCATTTTCTTTTATCCAGTTGAAAGTCAAATTTCATTCGCTGCCGCTGAAGCGACGTTTTTGACGTCGAACTCAAAATTTGCATACTCCACAGTTTGAAAACCAGAAAAATTTGCATTTGTGATTCTCTTCTTCTATTTTCGGCAAAAAAAATTTTGTTTATATCTTTATTTTATATAAAACTTCAAATATCCTTTAATTGTTTTGAGCAGTGTATTAATAAAAAGGAACTGACATATCCTTAATTTTATGAAGCTTCAACTGCAATCGCTTTCGTAGGGGTTGATTACCGCCAGAAGAAACTTCCACCAGCTAATTTAAATAGTAATTTTCTCCTTATTTAAACTTCTTATTAATGCAAATTTTTAGTCAAAATAATGGCAGAAACAGCTACACATTTTTACTGGTGGATGGTTGGTTGGTTGTATTGGGTTTTATGGCGCAAAATCCCTATAGGAACATGCTGCGCCAAACAAAAAGCGAGTCAAGAAAAAATAATGAAATGATATAAAATGTAAACTGAAAGGCCATCTGGATGGGGTGCCCATCCAGATGTAGTCGTCAAACAAGGGTAAAAACAATAACAAAGTAAAAATAGAAACCCAGTAAAGCAAAGTAAATGGAAGTTAAGTAAAAGTAAAGCAAAGTTATCTGGATGGGGTTTCCATCCAGATGTCAGTAAAGTCAAACTTATGAAGCTTATAAAAACTAAATCTCAAAATAAAAACCAGCGTGTTTTAAAAAGGAAAAGAGTGCCCCATGAGGTGTTTCCCCAATGAGGTTTGTCAAGATTGGTGATGATGTGTTAAAATACATTCTATATAAATGCCGGAGGCTCGGACAATCAGTTAAAACATGATGAATGGTCAGGTAATCAAAATGACAATGTGGACACATGGGTGCATCCTCCCGAAGTAAAAGATGTTTATGAGTGATTCTTGAATGTCCAATTCTCAGACGAGTCAGAATAACATCAGTTTTTCTTGGATAAATCGGAAACCAGGTCTTTATTGTTGGTTTGGTATGGTGCAGTTTATTATTGTATTCCAAATCCCAACTCTCTTGCCATTTATTACGAATAAAGTGTTTTATAAGTAGTTTAACGTCTGAGAATGGAATTCTATGGTAAAAAGGATTAAGAGCCAGTTTTGCCGCCTCATCTGCCTTTTCATTTCCAGGAATACCCATGTGTCCAGGTACCCAGCAAAATAAAATTCGATAACCACGTCTTGTCAATTTATTGTAAAAATCCATGATAGCTCAAACATAAGGATGCTTTTTAAAAGATCTAATTGCGTCAATAGAACTATTTGAGTCAGTATATATGATGAAGGATGTGTTACGGTGATGAGAAATGTGCAACATCGCTCTCTCTATCGCAATCAACTCAGCTGTAAAGACAGACATTGATGCGTGAAGCCGATAACTAAAACTAGTATTGTCGATAAAAACCCCGCAGCCAACGATATTCCCACTCTTAGAACCATCTGTATAAATATCAGTGTAGATATTAAAATTTGTACGATGTGCATTAAATAATTGTTGAAAAACTGCAGGAGCCAAATTGTTTTTGTCGTATCCTTTAAAAGGATGAAGCGAAGTAATAACGGGAGGTTTCCAAGGAGGGATTACATGCAATGGACATGGACTCACTTCAATATTACTCAGAGGACCATTGTCAATAATATTCCTAATTCGGACTCCGAAAGATGGGATGCAAGAGGGTCGATGCTGATAAAGAATATCATTGTTGGTATTTAAAATATAAGTGTGAAGAGGATGGCCAGGATGAGAAAGGACACGGTAATACAAATCTAATGATAGTTTTTCACGAGTACGGTATAATGCTGGTTCATTACAGTCAACATAAAGACTTAAAATTGGAGATGTACGAAATGCACCAGAGCAAACCCGGAGTGCGCTATGGTGCACAGTGTCAAGTTTTTTAAGAACAGAATTACGGGCAGAACCACAGACCTGGCAGGCATAGTCGATTTTTGTACGAATTACAGCTCTATAGATTTTAAGCAGAGAAGTGCGGTCTGCTCCCCAAGATGTATTAGAAAGTACTTTAAGTAAATTAAGCGATTTTTCACATTTTGTCCGTAATTGTAAAACATGTGGTAAAAAAGTAAGTTTTTTGTCGAAATATAGGCCGAGATAACGAACGTTCTCCACAACAGGAATTTGAGATGAACCGATAAAAATTTCAGGATCTGGATGCAGATCCCTCCGTCTACAGAAATGCACACAAGAAGTTTTGTCAATAGAAATTAAAAAACCATTTTTGTTAGTCCAACTAAGAATACTTTTTATTGCACTTAGCAGTTGTCTCTCAATAAAACGAATGTCTTGTCCCATACACATAATGCGGAAGTCATCAACATATAAATCTCCCTTGACAGAAGGGGGTAATTGATTAAGAATGTCGTTTATTTTAATAGCAAAGAGGGTGACACTCAGGACACTACCCTGAGGTACACCCTCTTCTTGTACATAGAAACTGGATAAAATCCTCCCAATTCGAACTTGAAATGTTTGAATGGCAAGGAAGTTTTTAATAAAAATTGGGAGGTTCCCACGAAAGTCCAGGTTAAAAAGATCACGAAGAATCCCATAACGCCATGTTCTGTCATAGGCTTTTGCCATGTCAAAAAATACTGACACCAAATGGTTGCGTTTAAGAAAAGCTGCCCGAATGTAATGTTCAAGGTGTATCAAATTATCGATAGTTGACCTACCACGTCGAAACCCACTTTGAAATGCGGCAAGGCAATTGTTAGTCTCTAAAATATGCACAAGGCGGCGATTGACCATTTTTCTAATAGCTTGCAAAGGCAGCTAGAAAGTGCGATCGGCCTGTAATTATTCGGATTGCTAGCATCTTTACCTGGTTTAGGAAAGTGAATAACAACCGCTCTGCTCCAAGATCGGGGGAAAGTATGTTCCACCCAAATCCTGTTGAAAAGGGAAAGGAGATTGTTAAGAGAGAGTGGAGAGAGGTGCTTGAGCATGATGTATGTGATGCCATCATGACCTGGGGCAGATAAGTGACTGTCTCGCAAACAATCTATCAGCTCTGATATAGTGAAAGGTTGATTATATGAAAATGAATTATGAGTATTAAAATTAATCCTGGTAAATTCAGTTTGTCTTTTGTACGTTAAAAACGGTTCTGGATATGAATCTGAGTTTGAAATAGATGCTAGGGTATTCCCTATTGTCTCAGCTATGTTTTTAGGAGAAGTAATGGTATGACCGTTATGTTTTAAAATGGAAATATGACTTTCAGAGTACAGGCCCATGCATTTTTTTACTTTTTGCCAGAGCTCGTTACTTGATGTGTTAGAATTTATGCTTGAGACGTATTTAACCCAGGATTCACGTTGGCTTTTACGTCGCACTCTTCTAGCTTCTACCTTTGCCTTTTTACATGCTATATAGTTAATATTATTAGGATACCTGCGAAATAGACCCCAAGCCTTCTTTTTTTTTTGCTACTTGGCAATCACTATTCCACCATGGTTTTCTGTGTTTATGAGCAGATGAAGTTTTGGGAATGTTAGCGTCAGCAGCAGTGATAATACAGTGAGTTACGTTATCAACTGCTTTGTCAATATTTGCCCCAATCATGCTAACTGTAATGTTTGCAAGTGCAGTAAAAGTTGGCCAATTGGCTTTGTCATATATATATCTTTTGGGAGAGTTATTACAATCTCTATCGGGAGAATTCATAGAAATAAAAGTTGGAAAGTGGTCACTGCCGTGTAAGTCATTTGAAACCCAGAAGTTCCAAAAGGGATAGAGTGATGGGGTGCAGATTATAAGATCTATTGCATGGAATGTACGTGTTGGCTCCTGAAAATAGGTATGATCACCGTTATTGAGCAGGCATAAGCCGTTGTCAGAAATCATTTTTTCTAAAATATTGCCACGGTGATTAGAATCACTGTTTCCCCAGAGTGGGCTGTGTGCATTTAAATCTCCAACAATGATATATGGAGTGGGGAGTTGGAGAAGGAGATTATCCAGGTCTGCTAATTGAGTTTTATGGTTCGGAGGTAAATAAATGGTACATATTGTTACGAGTTGTTTTATATGTACACGGACTGCAACAGCTTGTAAATTTGAGTTTAAATTAATGTGAGTATGGGGTAAATTGCGAGAGATGAAAAGAGCTACTCCACCAGTGGCCCTTTCATTACCAGTAAAATCTTTTCGGTAGCTAGCATAATGTCGTAATTTTGCTTTGTCATTGGGTTTTAAATGAGTTTCCTGTAGAGCTAAACATAATGGTTGATGGTCAGAGAGAAGATTACGGATTTCGTCATGTTTATTGTGATAGCCACGGCAGTTCCACGAGATAATATTAGTCATGACTGAGTTTTTTTTTTTTTTTTTTGATAAATTTATCTGCGGTCTTTTATCCGGAGATAGTAGACATACTATATCCATCGTTAAATTCTTCATCTGGTTCTGGGTGAAGAGCAACAGCATCGTCCTCCTCCATTTTTTCTTTCATTTTTGGATGTTTTATTCTTTATCTTTTTGGCTGGATTTTCAGATGAAACAGTGGCTTTAATTATTGGTAGATTGAATTTATCTGCATCAGATCTATGGTTGGTTTTTAGATGTCCTCTTTTGGTGGTATTTTGAGAGCCTCTTTTAGGAATATGAGATTGTGATGATTTTGAAGAGGCATTTTGTGATGGTGTAGGAGGAACAGATTTTGGTGACTTAGGAGGAAGAGAGTTCGGAGACTTAGAAGGAAAAGATTTCGGCGGCTTAGGAAGGTTAGATTGCGTTGAACTATTTGTTTTACCAGAATTAGTAGACAGGTTGATTTCTTTTTGACTTCCTTGGCAATTATTTTCAATTGGGAATTCGGTTTGTGTTGCAATACTTTGATATGTTTAATGAACGGTTTTAGCTAACGCAGCAGCATATGACACACCAACTTTGGGTGTTCTGGATTCGACGATTTTTCTGGCTTCTGGGTACGGTATGTTATCTTTTGTGCGTATGGTCTGTATCTCTTTTTCTTTTTTCCACTGTTCACATGATTTAGCGTAAGATGGATGATTTTTTTTACAGTTGACACAACAAGGTGGAGCATTGCATTGCGCACTTTCGTGGCCAACTGCACTGCACCGACCACAGGTTTCCTTACCTCGGTAATTTGTTTTTGAATGCCCAAAGCGTTGACAATTAAAGCAACGCAGTGGGTTTGGTATGTATGGTCTGACAGAACATGATAAATAACCAGCTTTTATATATGTTGGTAACTTGGGTGTGTTAAAAGTAAGTATAATGTGCTTTGTAGGTATTTGAATTTGGTTAGAGGGTATCTGATCATCCCGACGGCAGATTTTGATTCTTCTAGCTTCTGTGACATTTTGTTCTTTTAAGTTTTCCAGTAATTCATCCTCACTAACATACAAGAGGTCAGGCTCGGAGATCACTCCGCGAGATGAGTTTAAAGTACGATGTGGCGATATTGTGACAGAAATGTTAGCAAAGTGTGTATATTTTTTTAAGTTAGCTGCCTCTTGACTATTGTTTACTTCAATTAGCAGTTCACCTGTACGGAGTTTTCTTATTGTTTTGAGTTCGCCAACCAGTCCTTGAATAGATTTATTAATCAAAAAGGGTGATGTTCTATCAAAACTCCCATCTTGGCGTTTGACTATGAAGAACCTTTCTTCAGTTTTACTTACGTGAGAGTCGGGATCTTTAGATTCCGTACTGGAAACAGAATCTTCGACTCTCTCACCCCATGAATCTTTTTTGACCTGATTAACAGTAGCTCCTGACCCAGAGCTCAATGCGTTATTTTTCTCTTTATTAGCTTGTGGGGCTTCGACATCGCATATTTGATTACCTGAGATTGTAGCCATATTTAGAAAGGAGTGAAAAAACGCCAGGCATCGGGCCTGGTCACCGACCCTTCTTCTTACCGTTACTTTAGGCGCAGGTCTCAAAAGGGTGAAAACTATCAACAAACTTCCACGTTTTTCGAACGTTGGATTAAACTCGATAGTATCTCCAAACTCTAGTTCTTTCACAGTGGAACTCGGTTGTCGTAGGTAAGCCTTTACAGCTCTGTCCAACCTACATCGCCCTTACGTCGAAAGGACACCAGTCGCCCAGTGGATTCCTAACCACCGCCATACAAGTATGGCGTCCACCGATCACGGAACCGGAATTCGGAGATGCCCTGCACTCTGGGACTCGAGATCAGCCTAAAAAGGTAGAAACGAGGCGATGAGATTAAAAAACCTCAACATCCTGAGTGTCTCAAGTGAAAATAAAAAAATCCACTATTGTAAAAAAGAAAAAGTAATGTGAGAGAGAACTTAGAAAAAAGGTGTATTTTTGTATTTTTTAAAACTTTTAAAACTTTTTTTTCTTTCTTTTTTTTTTTTTTTTTTTTTTTTTTTAACAGAACGAGAACAATGTTAGTAGAACAAAGAACAATTTGAACAAATAAGTTAGTAAAAAACTAGAACATGAACTGGAACAGAGAGGGATAACAAACTAAAAAGAGAAGATTAAAAAGTGTGAGACAAAGAGAAAAGGATAGATGACCAAAAAGAGAAGAAGACAGGAAAGGAGAAAGATCGCTCGGGAATCCGGGGTCGCGAAACCCGTAAATACCTAAAGAAGGTATTCCCCTGGGGTATTTTACTGGTGGTAGTTTACTTTCGCGGTAGTCAGAACCTGCGTTTTCACCATATTGTGACAACTTAGGCAACCTCCTGCCAGTGGCAATGAAAAAGATTGTAATACTTGTCTAAACTGACACCAGTAAAAAGAAATAGAATTTTTAGCATATTTGTAAGAAAATACAGTGAAATCTCCCAATCCGACAACTCCATTAAGCGACCGCCTCCCTGAACGACCACTTTTTCATGGAACGAAATTTATTCCCATAGGCTCAATACTAATTTTGCCTCTATTCAGAGACCATCCCAGTTGAACTCCCTCCATGAGCGACCCATTTCTTTGAAGAAAATGAAGCAAATTCCTTTTTTCTGGTCGCCTGAAGAAGGTTTTATTAGAATAATAATTCCGGAGAGCGTATTTTTCATCAAACTTCTAAACTAAGTCTAGAATTTTTATTTATTCCGGTAACTTTTAAGTGTTTAAACCCCTTTGTGCCTTTTTAGGCAATGCATTTAACTATGATAACAAAGTAAGGATGACGGTCAATAAACTCCCATGCCCTATTCTGTCAGAAACTCTCAAAGAAATAGATAAATTAATGAAATCGTCATAATTTGTTCCCGTCAAAAAAGCTTTTATTTACTGAACTTCGAAAGGACTTGGAAATAAAAGTTATAGAAGATAAAACTGTAAAATCAAAGCAAAAGTCAATGTATTCATTTTTTAAAACTCTGCACTATTAACTTATGTAATTAACTTTTGTTTTGATACTTAAATTTTCATATTTTTTCCAAAAGTGAAAAATAAAATTTTGTAACATTACTTGTTACCTTTTTTCAACAATTAAAATCTAGATTTAAACATGACCTCCATTAAGAGACCACCTCTCGGAGCAACCAATTTTTATTGGAACGGAACGTGGTCGCTTTAGGGAGGTTTTACTGTATTTCCATAAATAAGGCTCTTAAATAAGACAAAATTCTCTATTCAAATTTGCTGGTGGTAAGTTTGCCCCGGCGAACCAGAAACTATTGATTAGATTTTTAAAAAAGCATCCGCCATCTTGTGACAACTTCCTCAGTTACTTCACTCGCAACTGATAGGCAGCACTATATATCTTCCCCTCTTTATTCATAACTCCATCGTCTGAACAGAGGAAAAAATAGTTCCTCACAAAGTAACATATTTGTGAATAAGAAGAAGTTAATTACCCTTTCTGAACTTTCTCCAAGTACACTATGACGCAAAAGTTTAGACAATGAAGAAATTCTTACATACTTTGAAAAATATTTATTCAATTTTCAAATCACTGCTTGAAATTAATGTGCTGTACATATAAACAATATTTATAACAAAGAAAAGTGGAATTGTGCATATTGCAATAAATTAAATGTTAACAAAAATAAACTGCTGTCTCAAAAGTTTAGACACAAATTAAATAAAATCGAAATAAACAATTTTTAAAACCTGGTTGCGCATCCATGCTTATGTATTACGTCATATACACGAGATTGCATGGAAGAAACTAAATCTTGCATAGTTTGTGGATCGATATCGTACCATGCATTCTCAATAGATGTCTTAAGTTCCTTTTCAGAAGAGTATTGTCTAGCGTTGCTATAAACTTTGCGACACATGATGCTCCAAAGGTTTTCTATAGGGTTAAGATCTGGGTTACATGCTGGCCAGTCGAGAACTCTTATATTATGGGAATTAAACCAAGATTTTGAATGTTTTGCAGTGTGAATTGAAGCATTGTCTTGCTGAAATTCCCACTGAGGACCCCCTAGAAGCTCAGCAAATGGCAGTAGGTTTTCTTCTAATGTCTGTGTATAATGTTGTGAAGTTTGACGACCACTGGTGAAGGTCAGAGATACTTGTCCATTATAGCAAAAGGCTGCCCAAACCATCACCGAGTCCCCTCCTTGTCTGCGACTAAAAAAACGTCGAGGTTCCTTCCGCAAGTCATGCCAATACGATAAACAACCATCTGGACCATCCAGATTCCACTTTTTTTCATCGCTAAATATGACTGACTGCCATTTCTCTCCATATGACATATGCTTTCGAGCCCACATAAGTCTTTGTAACTTATGATGTGGTTTCAGAGCTGGTTTCTTCTGCATTTTGCTATAAACGATTGTTCCTTTTTCCAAAATTCGTCTACGAATCGTATCCTTTGATACAGAGAGTCCCGATGAGCTTTGAACTCCACGTACGCTCATTTGTTGAGTACTCGCTAGTCTTTGTATCAGGCGATCCTCTCGTACATTTGTCACACGTGGCCTTCCAGACCGACATTTTGCTTTATATTCGGAACCACTCGATAAAACTCGATAAATAGATTTTTTTGACCTATTAATAATAGCAGAAATTTCAGAAACGCTCTTCCCTTCACCTTTCAACTGCCAAATCCTTGAAACCTCATTCACTTGAATTTTTTTAGCTCTCGGCATGCCGACTATGAAGCGCAATCGTTTGCAGAACTTAAGTACTCCAAATTTGTGACATCATCGATTCTAAATTTGCATATGCCAGCGAATATTCAAAGAAATTTAGAATAGTGTCTAAACTTTTGCGACAAGCACATTTGAATTTTTATGAAAAAAATTAGTATTATAGCAAATAAAACGACTGTCTTTTGTACATAGCATTTTAAATCAGTTTTTGAATATATTTACAGGTTTTTGTAATTCTGACGTCATAATTCTACATTTTAAAGCTGAATGACGTCATTGTCTAAACTTTTGCGTCATAGTGTATTTCCTTGATCTTTACATTGACAATGAGATTTTCAGGAGATTTTTAGAAGTTGTGCTTGAAGACTAAATAAATCTTACACTGTAAAAAAAAAAGGACTAAAATACGAAAATACTGCTGGCAATCTAGACGCCAGTTCTATTTCCGTATTTTAATGGATTTTTTTCCCGGTAAATTACAGAAAACTTTCCGTGTTTTTGGAATTTAACGGAAATTTTTCTGTAATTTACCGGGAAAATGTTCCGTTAAAATACGGAAATAGTATTGGCGTATAGATCGCCAGTAGTATTTCCGTATTTTAGTCCGTTTTTTTTACAGTGTACGTATAACATACATAAAAAAGGAGAAACTTTCATCAATTCTATAAAATAAGCTATATAGCGATTAATGATCGGTACTTTGCGCAATAAAAAACGCCAGTTTTAGCTTCTCATTTTCTCTCACAAATCAACGCCTGTACAATAAAAATAGCCACAAAGTAACAGCTACGGTAGTTCAGAAGTTAAGTGATTTTTCTAAATTTTCTTCATCTATTTCGTATTCTATACATTGGCAATGCGATTTCATTTACTTACAAAGCAATTCCGCAAAATAAACCATAAATTCATGATAGGTATTTAGAACAACAAATACTGTCGGAATCAAGTTGTCGTCGTTATTTCTTAGATGACTGAACGGAAGAACAAAAATTGTTCGCCACAAAGTAACAGTTTCGCGAGTAAGACGTTAACCAGCTTTTCAGAACCTTTTCCAAGTATTTTATTAATCTTTACATTGACAATGAGATTTTCAGGAGATTTTTAGAAGTTGTGTTTGAAGACTAAGTAAATCTTCGTACAATGGAATCAGGGGCAACAAAAGAAACAATAAAAGTAAAAATTGTTTTAAAAATAAGTATGTAAAACTAGAGAACAGGAATTCTGCTTTTTCAGAATTTAGTGTCGCCCCCGGCATTTCCATTACTTTATTTTCTTCTGATGGACTGATGGCTTCTATTATTATGAAACAACCATTATAAATGAAGCGTTAGGTGAAGATGAAACCATTTTTTTCCCCATTCTGACCAGAAAATCAGAGTTCTAACTTTTTACGGCTGCTCTTTCATCTTCACCTAACACTTCATTTATAATGGCTGTTTCATAATAATAAAAGCCATCAGTCCATCAGAAGAAAATAACTCGGTTAAGTATGACTCTACTGCAGTACAAAATATATTTCAATTTTAAGACTTAAAGCACACGTTTTATTTTATGTAAAATGACGTCATTCGCATCGGCTTAAGAATTCCACATTTACGATCTACTCTTAAACATCTACAGTAAAGCATGCATAGTACATCACTATCGCGAAATAATAGACAAATGCAGCAAAAAGATGCCATCATTTAAAAAAAAATGGACAAAACAGCTATCTAATGATTCATAGATACTTAAAATTAAATATAGTTTATAATAGATCCATTGTTTTAACAGAAAACATTCGTTTATATATATATATTTTTTCAAAATAGCACGTATTTTAATTACATTTTCTTTCGGTTGTTATGAGAAAATGGCAACAAAAATATATAATTACTATTTTGCAACTATTTTTCCTTTACTTTCTACAGACATGGAGTCCTTCCGTTGCCAATATTAAGCAAATGGCTGTAAAAACTACAAAAAAATTAATATTTCAAAAATAAATGGAGATACAGTTTTCAAATAAAATGCATTAAAAGAACCTTTTTTTTCCAATACATCGGTATAAAAATCGAAAATGTGCGATGCTTAGAAGTTTAAAAAATTGCTATAGAGTATTTAATCGTACTGCTTTATTTTACGGCTGGCTACTGTAAGGTAACGTTATTTTTTGGAGACAACACAAAATAAGCTGGGAGAAAGAAATAGCATACCGTACCGGGGGCTAAAAATATTATATAAACACTCATTTTCAAGCATTCAATGTTCATCTTGAAAATCAAGCGTAATTTCACGACTGCAATTTATATTTTTCCCCAAAAATTTTCATCACAATACATTAATTTGGTGTAAGCACTGAACTCGGTTATGGAAAATTCATTGATTTTTTTGCTTTTGCTCAAGAAAGTGAATTTATTAAAATATATATAAGTTTTGATCTGTTTCTTTTCAATAGAAAAAAAAATTAAACTTTTTTTTTGGATTTCTGAATTGATTTTTTTTTTTAAATTACCGAAAATTTTCCCACTTTTTTATGATTTTCTTTTAGCGCAATTATACACTAATAATGACGGGGTTTTTTGCAAGTGAAGGAGCATTTTGGAAGTTTAATTTAGAAATTGGTTGTTAAATGGTCCTCTGGCAACTTTTGATACCGGGTGTGAAAAATGTGAAGCGTTTTCCGGACCAGATGAATCTCGGAATCTGCTTATCTGTAACAAAAAACTAAAAAAAACTCTTGAAATTTACGATATTTTGTAGAACTTCTCGGATGGGTTTATAAATTTTTTAGATCCTGAAGAAAATGACGGCCGTTCACATTTTAACTTGTCGATTTTAGACAAAAATTTTCGTATTTCAATAGCACAAAAAAATACTTGCAATTTGAATACAAAAAAAAAAAAAAAAAAAAAAAAAAAAACTAGTCGTTGGGGGCCACCGTAATACTTACCCATAATGGATATAGATAATACAATATATGAAAATAAAACATGTGATATTGGTTAAGCATTGTACCATGTTGATTTTATTCATAATTTAATTTATTTGGACACCCTTAAATATAATTAATATAACCCCTTAAGCTAATATTACTTTTTGTTGCATTAAAATATCTCAATTTGTTGATTTCCTGTAAGCAAGTAATCCCGATAGGTTTACAGTGGAAGTCTATGGGAATTTGGCGAAATATTAGAGATATCGCTAAGTTGGCGTCACTTTAGGCGACTTATTTTGGCCGCCAAATTTGGCGATATACCGCTAAGTTGGCGACAAACTTGGCGGTATTTGGCGACAGAACTGTGTCCCCTCCCCTCCCCCTACGGTAACTCCCTTATAGGTATGAGAGGCATTAAATGCTTGATATTTACGATAAGCCATTATTGGCATTTAATCTTATAGTTTGGCGATAGTTTTTTGTCGGCGGGATAATCTAGTAGTCGGATTAAGCGTCTCATTTCTAATTAAAATATATCTTTGAATTGAAATTTGAATGAAATACAGGGTCATGAAAAATCGAACAGTGTGAAAAATAGAGTTACAAATATCTCGGCAACTAATTATCCGATCTAGTTCTTTCATAATGCAAAATTTATGTTTTTTATTGTGTTTTATATTCACCCCTTCAAATAAACAATTTCGAAAATTTTTGTATACCTTTTATCAGAACGAATATTTCAAGAGTCCGAAGAAAATAGTTCCGGTTAATCGAGGTTACTGATATTCAATAGGCTTCTTCCCATCATTTCTCCCTAAATACACACCGAATTGCAAGTCTCTATCTCAATTTGTTCGGGAGATAGAGCGATTACAGACACACAGACATACAGACGGACGGACAATTTTTTTTTTCTAAAAATATGTTTTTCGGAATCTTCAGTGTCTGAAACATGTAAATCCGTCAAAAAAATTTTTTCGATTTTTAAAACGATTACAAGATTTACCCTATATTACGTATGATGGGTAAGTAAAAAACTTTCAGTGAGAGACTACAAAATAGTAAATATTTAAAAAAACATGAACATTTTAGCCAAATCGGTAGATCTAATCTAGAGTTCTACTTGGTACAGATTTGTAAAACAGAGTTTGGAGAAAAACATGTAAAATTTTACAACATTTTTAAACATAGGTAACAGTGACAATTTTCAACTTACATAAAATCATCTGTACGAGACCCATAAAATAAACTCTCCTAAACTTCCTCTTCTGAATTTTTTTTTTATTTTTTACAATACGCTAAAAATGAATCTCTTCACTGCAACACCAAACGGCGGTTAACTTTTGAACCAATACAGATTTAGAAAAAACTGCTTTATCAAAAAGTTTTTGATGGTTTAAAAAGTGAAAATATGCAAATATATATATATATATATATATATATATATATATATATAATATGTCTTAACAAATATCTCTCTATTCTAAAAAAAAGTAACTACCGCTGTCACCGCCGCCGCCGCCGCCGGTTTTGATTTTTTTGTGACCGGAGGCCTTTCTTCGTTAATATTAACAAAAATAATGCATACAAAAATATGAAAATCGGTAGTTTTATACAGAAATGTTTGATAAACACGCTGATGCAGACAGTTTTCAAATCGAAGAATTATTTTAAGAGTTATTTAATGCTAAAGTTGGACAAAATCGTTCCACTAAAAAAGTTTTATAGCAGCAAAAACTATACATAGCAGTGTAATCATTTTTAGATCATTTTATGCGTTAGAATTTGCCGGAGTGCAGATTGCATTAATTTTTTTATTTTGACTCATTTTTTTAGGTTTTATTTCTATTTTAAATTCAAATTTTCAGCATTTCTAGAAATATTTTTTACAGATTTCAGAAAATTGTACTAATTTAAACTGTTGCCAACTGTATAAAAAGCGCAAGCAATAATGTTTGCTTCAAATTAAAAATTTATTTACACGTGACTATTATAAACAGGAAAAAAACTTTCAAATTAGAATTAAATAATTACGTATAAAAAGCAGGAACTTATTAAAAATTACGTCATAAAAAGTATACACATGAATTTTAAAAGGGAAAGGATATTGTAAAGTAATAAATTCATTAACATGCGTTAGAAGTCTTAGGAGAAATTACGTCATATTTACGTCACATTATAGTTATTACATAAAATGAACACAAAATAATATTGCAAAAAAGTTTAAATTTAGAAATTGCGATAGACATTTATTTGATATTTTGAGAATTAATTTAAAATGTCTCATTTAAAAGAACTTTCTTTTCGCTTTGTTAAAAAACTAGGGGGCTCGGCCCCCTACGAGCTACGCTCGCCAACCCCCGTCCAGACACCGCAGACTCTAAATGCACGCTAATTTGATCGGCTTTAAAAAGATTTCGAAAGATTGAATTATAATTTAAAAAACAGTGGCGATCTCCCTATAAACGAATTTCTATTCATTTCTCTTTGATTGGGGAATTTTAACGCCAAATCCGCTGCGGTACTACTTGATTATCCTGTCGACCCATTTCGCCAAATTATATAAATCGCCAAACCACTCGCCAAATTATACAAATTGATATAATTTTTATTTTAAATAACGAAAGAACAAATAAATTCGTACAACATTAATAAAAACACAAATAAAACATCGAAATAAAAATAACTTGATGACGTATACACGTGTAACAACATTTCAAAATAAGCTAATATAAAAGGAATTAAGTAAAGAGAGTCTTTGTCTCCTGGTATTTTTTAACAAATCGAAAAGAAAGTTCTTTTAAATGAGACATTTTAAATTAATTCTCAAAATATCAAATAAATGTCTAGCGCAATTTCTAAATTTAAACTTTTTTGCAATATTATTTTGTGTTCATTTTATGTAATAACTATAATGTGACGTAAATATGACTTAATTTCTCCTAAGACTTCTAACGCATGTTAATGAATTTATTATTTTACAATATCCTTTCTCTTTTAAAATTCACGTGTATACTTTTTATGACGTAATTTTTAATAAGTTCCTGCTTTTTATACGTAATTATTTAATTCTAATTTGAAAGTTTTTTTCTGTTTATAATAGTCACGTGTAAATAAATTTTAATTTGAAGCAAACATTATTGCTTGCGCTTTTTATACAGTTGGCAACAGTTTAAATTAGTACAATTTTCTGAAATCTGTAAAAAATATCTCTAGAAATGCTGAAAATTTGAAATTAAAATAGAAATAAAACATGAAAAAATGAGTCAAAATAAAAAAATTAATGCAATATGCACTCCGGCAAATTCTAACGCATAAAATGATCTAAAAATGATTACACTGTCATGTATAGTTTTTGCTGCTATAAAACTTTTTTACTGGAACGATTTTGTCCAACTTTAGCATTAAATAACTCTTAAAATAATTCTTCGATTTGAAAACTGTCTGCATCAGCGTGTTTATCAAACACTTCTGTATAATACCACCGATTTTCATATTTTTGTATGCATTATTTTTGTTAATATTAACGAAGAAAGGCCTCCGGTCACAAAAAAATCTAAACCGGCGGCGGCGGCGGCGGCGGTGACAGCGGTAGTTACTTTTTTTTAGAATAGAGAGATACCAGGAGACAAAAACTCTCTTTACTTAATTCCTTTTATATTAGCTTATTTTGAAATGTTGTTACACGTGTATACATCAAGTTATTTTTATTGCGACGTTTTATTTGTGTTTTTATTAATGTTGTACGAATTTATTTGTTCTTTCGTTATTTAAAATAAAAATTATATCAATTTGTATAATTTGGCGAGTGGTTTGGCGATTAATATCATTTGGCGAAATTGGTCGACAGGATAATCAAGTAGTACCGCAGCGGATTTGGCGTCAAAATTCCCCAATCAAAGAGAAATGAATAGAAATTCGTTTATAGGGAGATCGCCACTGTTTTTTAAATTATAATTCAATCTTTCGAAATTTTTTTAAAGCCGATCAAATTAGCGTGCATTTAGAGTCTGCGGTGTCTGGACGGGGGTTGGCGAGCGTAGCTCGTAGGGGGCCGAGCCCCCTAGTATATTTAAAATTTCTCACGTTTAGCTAATATTCAAAATTCTTCTCCCAAAACAACCACTTTATTCCCAAATTTAAATTATATTTTTTGCAGTCTTTACAACTCTACAGCTGAACAATGCATTTATTATAAGAGAACAATCTTCAAATTGAATTCTACCACAAGAGGAATAAATGTTATTTGAAGCCCAAATTATATCGATGCAATGAAATCAAGTACTATAAAAGAAAGAAAAATCCATGCATGATTTACCACATATAACATAAAAAGGTTCAAGTCAGCAGCTCTAAAAAGTAATCCATATATTAAAAATCAATATTTTGTGCAACAAAAGCTATCGGTTACCATTCTTCTTATTTTCTCACAAATTGATACTTTAAAAATAAAAGTAGTTCGCAACAAAGTAACAGTTTTGTGAATCAGAAGCTTTTCTGAGCTTTCTTCATATTTTACGTTAATCTGTACACTTCGTTAATTTGACACTAAAGACGAGATTTTCAGAAGTTTACAAGAAATTTTCCTGAAGTTGCATTTGAAAACTAAATAAATTTCAATAAATCAAGTTCCATATAAGTAATAAAATTCCGTACATTAATCGTCAACTAGATCTATAACATAAAAAGGAACCACTAAGCAATTCTGCAATGTAAGTCACAAATTAATAATAATTGATACACTGTGTAAGATAAGTTGTTTGTTTCAGCATTGCATTCCTTCATACAAATCAATGCCTGAAAAATAAAAACAGTTCCCCGTAAAGTAATATCTAATTTCGTGATTCAGAAATGCCTTTTCCGAATTTTCATTTCGTTAATCTGTACACTTCGTAAATCTGACGCTAGAAACGAGATTTCGGAAGCTTTCAGGAAATTTTCTTGAAGTTGTATTTGAAAAGTAAATAAAGTTGAATGTGATGGCAACAAGTTCCATAAAAGCAAGAAATATCCGTGCATTATTCATTACCTAGACATATACCGTAAAAAGGAACCACTAAGCAATTCCTCAAAATAAGCCACACATTAATAATGATTGATACATTGTTTAAGATAAGTTGTCGGTTTCTGTATTACATAATTTCACACAAATCAATGCCTGAACAATAAAAATAGTTCGCAACAAAGTAACAGTTTTGTGAGTCAGAAGCTAAATGGATTTTCTGAGTTTTTTTCATATATTTTTTAATCGGTATACTTCATTAATTTGAAGCTAAAAACAAAATTTCCAGAAAATTTTCCTAGAGTTGTATTTTAAATCTAAATAAATTTCAATAAATCAAGTTCCATTAAAGCAATAAAAATCCATACATTATTCATCACCTAGACATATAACATAAAAAAGGAAGTTCTAGATATATCTGCAAAATAAGCCACATATGATACATTGATTAATACATTGTGTAAGATAAAGTTGCCGGTTTCAGAATAACATTCTTTCTCACAAATTAATGCCTGAACAATAAAAATAGATCCCCCACAAAGTAACAATTTAGTGATTCAGAAATTAAATCCCGTTTCTGAACTTTCTAGATATATTTCGTAAATGTGTACACTTCATTAATCTGACACTAAAAACAAGATTTTTAGAAAATTTTGCTGAAGTTTTATTTTAAAAGTAAATAAATTAGAATGTAATGAAAGCAAGTTCCATAACAGCAAGAAAAATCGGTTAATAATTCTTCAGCTAGACATATAACATAAAAAAGAACCACTAAAGCAATTCTGCAAAATACGCCACAGTTTAATAATGATTGCTATATTGTGTAAGATAAGTTTTCGGCTTCAGCATTACATTCTCTCACACAAATTAATCTCTAAACAATAAAAATAGATCCCCCACTAAGTAACAGTTTAGTGATTCAGAAGTTAAATCCCGTTTTTGAACTTTCTTCATATATTTCGTAAATTTGAACACTTCATTAATCTGGCAATAAAAACAAGATTTTTAGAAAATTTTGCTGACGTTTTATTTGAAAAGTAAATAAATTTGAATGTAATGAAAGCAAATTCCATGACAGCAAGAAAAATCCGTACGTAATTCATCAGCTAGACATGTAACATAAAAAAGAACCACTAAAGCAATTCTGCAAAATACGCCACAGATTAATAATGATTGATACATTGTGTAAGATAAGTTGTCGGTTTCAGTATTACATTCTCTCTCACAAATCAGTCTCTAAGCAATAAAAATAGATTCCCCACAAAGTAACAGTTTCGTGATTCAGAAGTTTAATGTCTTTTCAGAACTTTCTTGGTGTATTTCGTTAATTTATACATTGAAAAAGAAATTTTAGTAGGATTTTAAGAAATTATATTTGAAGCTTGGATAAATCTTAAGATAAGGAAATCAAATGCCGTAAAAGAAAAAAAAAATCATGCATGTTTCACAATATAAAGGGTTTTTTTTAAAGGTGCGGTTTTGAAATTACCAACACTGTTTCTAGTCACAATCCAGATGACAGATAATTTGTGCTGAGTATGTTATACCATTTCACTATGACTAGACTTACGCCAGAACAACTCTTGCAAATTGTGCAAAACACCATCAGTTTATTGCGGGGGACATTTGGTGGGCGTATAATTTCGAGTAATGACCTCCACGGTCATGTGATCTCACACTATTTTCTGCGGGGATATGTGAAGTCGCTGGTCTACGCTGATAAACTACAAACGTTGGACCACTTGGAAATCCATAGTCGCCGCGTTATTGCTGATATACGGCCCAAGTTGCTCCATAAAGTGGTCGAAATTATTATTTATTTATTTATTTAACCCTTCGAGGGACAAGCAATAATGTCTCTATAATATTGAATTCTCACCGGAATTATCGAAAAATTTTATTTTAAAATAAGGAGAGGCAATTTTTCAATATTTATCCCCCAAAGTTAAAAATATAAAATTTAGCTAAAATTTTATGGTGCAAATCTTGTTTAAATTAGGATATAATATATCGCATCGCCCCTCAAGGAGTTAATAAAACCAATGTCATGACCATTAACATTATTTTTATGTGTTTTACTTCGTTTTAAATTTATATACCTCTAAAAAAACACCCTATAGAAATAAAACATAAACAAGCAACGATACAGCAACTCTACATTTTTTAATATCTGCAGCAAACTTCCCAGTTATTCGACCGTTTTTTAACATAACTGTTATTTGATCATATTGTGAAGCGTATCTGACCCTATTGTTGACCATATTATAGTGAGAATTGAGTTAAAATGCGATTATGTAACTATTTTCTGTAAAAATAGTCAAATGATAGGACAGTTTGCTGTACATTTTTAACGCTAAACATAATAACGACCAGTCATTTCACTACTACCGAATGAAACTATTTCGATTCAAGCCAGAAATTTCTTCATAAAATAAATAAAATATTAATCAAACAGAAATAAGTTAAATAGTTTTAAACATAATAGTTTGAACATTTGATGGATTATTTTCTGTGGCGATATGTGAAGTCGCTGGTCTAAGCTGATAAACCACAAGCGTTCGCAGCAAAGAGGAAATTGCTGGCCAGCAGCAAGATATGTGCTGGCAATGATGGAGAAGTGCTGGATAATGGTCTACCACTGTATGACTACTGCTGGACAGCTTCAGTCAGCTTTGCTGTTGGAAAGCATCAGATAATATTCTGGTGGGCTTCTGTTTTATCTCACGCGCTGGCCCACCAGTACATGGAAGTGCACGAACTTTTGTAGTATTATTGTTGGGAACCTTTGGTGGCGTTGCGAATATTGAAGACATTGAGTATTTGAACACAAATCTGAAATGAATTCTTAACACAATTTGAGCTGTGAAGCTAATTTTTTTTAAATTGTAAATAATATAGCACCACTGCCACCAACAAAATAAATAAATTCTTTATTTCAACGCACTTTTTTTCTCCTGAAATCTGGTTTTACTAAGTTACAAAGGATTTCGGTTTTCATAATTTACACAATTGAGAATCAATAATTTAAAAAAAGTGTATGAAATATATAGGATTTCTATACAATACAATAATTTCTATACCAGTTTAATGATAGGGAACGTAAATCACAAAAGAAACAAACTTCAAATAGTGTAATGAGAGCTCGAAAACTACGAGCGGTCGTAGGATACGCTGAAAGTACTTGTTCATATCCGATCACAAAAACCAAACAACGCCGAACATGGTTAGTACTTGGGAGGGTGACCACATAGAAACCGCTGCAAGTTCAAATATTTCTATAGACATTTCTGTTATAGACACTTATAGCTCTTGGTGAAACTAGCTTATAGAAAAAAAGGGCCATAATACTTCGTTTTTTTATAGAATTCTATAAGAAATTTTTGTAAGGGAAAGTGCTGGGCCAGCAAAGGAATAGCAGTAGGATGGGTGCTAGCATTGCAGGAAAAGTTCCGGATTGAAGTAATGTGATGGCATACCAATGCTGGCCTGCTGTTGGCCATCACTGATGGGCCAGTTGCATTCCGCACGGACACTTTTGTGTTGGTTTAAGTAATGGCACAATTGCACTTTACCGCTGATGGCAGTGCTGGCTGCCATCTTTTTTCTAGCTGATGGCCCACTGTTTCTTTCTTTGCTGGGATGGATTTTTTGTATCCGATTTGCTTCAAATTTGGTACACCGGTTTACTCTGATAAGGCGCTTCCCTGATTAGATTTGGAAGTTCATTGGTTAAATATGAAAAGGGGGAACAGGGGCTAATACCCCCCCCCCCCCTTAATTGAGATAAATGGGTTTTTCTATCCGATTTGCTTCAAATTTGGTATACCGGTTTATTTCGATAAGGCGCTTCCCTGATGACATTTGGAGGCTCAGAGGCTAAGTATAAAGAGGGGAAACTGGGGGGGGGACAACCCCCCCCCCTAAATTTATTTTAGAGGGGCATTATTCTTTGAAATAAGAGTATAAAATACAATTAGTGTTAAATGACTGTGAGCTCAATGCCATCAGATTAACTGGGCACTTTTGTTCTTTATTTAATAGTGTGAGATCTTTTCACGGTACATCAATGTTCAGTAGTGGACTAGTTGTGAACAGCTGCATTCGAGAATAAATCTTTTAATTGTAATCAATCTTAAAACGAATAAATTGCGTTTGAAGACCGAATAAATCTCAATATAATAAAATCCCGTACCACAAAAGAAATAAAATGCCATGCATTATTCATCAGATAGATTAACATTAAAAAGAAAAAAAACACCTCAGCAATTCTATGAAATAAGCCATAGATTTATATGGATCTATATTTTGTGCAACTAAAGCTGTTATTCCTGATATATATATATTTTTTTCACAAATCAATACCTGAACAATAAAAGTAGATCGCCACAAGGTAACAATTTCGTGATTCTGAAATTAAATGATTTACTTAACTTTTTTCATACTTGTGTTTTGTAAATCTGTAAACCTAAAACAAGATTTTCGGAAATGTAGTATTAAAATTATGTTATCATCTCTTGTTTGTAAAAGCACATATATTAGAAAACTACCGGGTGTCCCAAAAAGGACTGACTGATTTTAAAATTCAATAACTTGTAAACGGTGACAGATATTTAAAAAATTCTTGCAGGAGGGTTATGCATAAGGTCAAAAGTTTTTTTACAGTGATTTTCAATTTTAGTTCGAATTACAAACAATAGATGGCGCTGCGATCGATAGATGCTAAATTCAGGCTCGATTTTTGGTACTTCGTGGCCCGGATAATACATTTCCATCTCCTTTTTCCGCATAGAACAAGATAAAGGACCAAAAATCGAGCCTGTATTTAGCGACTATTGCTTACAGCGCCATCTATTGTTTGTAATTCGAACTAAAATTGAAAATCACTGTAAAAAAAACTTTTGACCTTATGCATAACCCTCCTGCAAGAATTTTTTAAATATCTGTCACCGTTTACAAGTTATTGAATTTTAAAATCAGTCAGTCCTTTTTGGGACACCCGGTAGCTAAAATACTCAGCGTTGCACAGAATTTTAAAAATGTTTGTTTTGAAAAACTAATTTCAAAATTTAACATGCAACATAAATAATAATAAAAAAAACAGTCGAAGTGTACATACGAATAAAATGTAAACCCAATATAATAATGTATAAATTTATGTAACACACGCAAAGTAATACAGCTATAAATGAACGTGTATTTCCATTCATCATTGGAGCATTAACGTTAAAATACGCCAATATTTCCATAATCGAGTTTTTATTATGCTTCAATACAATTTTTCTCACTTATATGACGTTATATATTCACCATGTCCTTTATATTTCCAATATGACGTAATATTTCATTTTTTTATTCGTTAAATGAATTAAATAACTATAAAATTTTCACATGGAAATCATAAAACAGAAAAATTATGACGTTACATCCAATTTTGTTTTTAATTCGTCAAACTATTTATTTTATTTTCATTTGTCACGTGGAAATCTTGCAGTAGAAAAGTTATGGTGAAATATTGGCTTTTTTTAAATTCGGCAAACCATTTATTTCATTTTTTTCATGTGAAAATTTTGCAATAGAAAAGTAATTGTTGTGGTAAGAATTTTATTGTGGATTTTTAATTGTTGGCAACAGCTATAACGAAAAATTTTTAAATTTGATTGAAAATTGCTGTTAAATTTATGGTTTTTTATTAATTAAAAATTAGCTATAAGTTATTCCGATTCCGGATTACTTTAGATGCCGCGGCCGTGTTTTAATACACATGTACGTAACATTTCACAATTCTAACTTCCAAACTGTGCATATGTATAACATTACAGACAGGCAGACAAATTTTCATTTTTATATATTAGATAGTTTAGATGCCGTTATTTTTTGCAAAACTTTTACCAAAATTTTATTTATTGATACTTTTTAAATCCAATGGAATATTCATAAATTATTTTGTGTATGAAGTTTTCATGATATAGATTAAAATATCCTTTTATATGAGGGTTTTGTTTTCTAATTATATCGTTCACCGGAAGAAAAGTGATAGAACCCCAAAATACAACATTTCACAAGACAGGCAAAAAAAAAAGAAAAAAGATTCGGATATTTTTAGTGTAATATAAAATTATAGTACTTAGTTCTGTATGCAACTGTAAAATCTGCATAACCGTGAATCCCCAAGATTGAAGACGTAGCAACAGTTTATAAGTTTGAGTAATTTTATCCCTCCACGCAATTTGTCTCCCATTTGTGGTGGCAAATGGACATATAGCATAATATAGTATTTTCCTGGCTAACTACACTTATGACACTTTTCTTGTAGCAAAGTGACCTGTAGCAAGTTGAACCTATTAACGAAATATTACACAAAATGAATTTTTTGAAGTTATGTCATTTTCTTAAGTGGAAAAACTATATGAAATAGTATTTTCCTTTGCATATCTATTGCAAGTAAAAGGCCGATTTTTATCGAAAACTTTTTTCAACAGAGAGTTAATACGAATTTTCGTTTTCGTGTAGAGAAAATCCTCAAAGCCTTACGCAAGAAATCGAACCCATTAACTACAGTTTTAGAACTCCTGATACGTTTGATCAGATCATGTTAATGACTGGATTCAATAGATTTTTTGAACAATATTTTATGTCAAAAAATATATTAAATTTGGGTTTAAATCCTATAAATTTTATAATATTTTTAACCCCGTTACTGAAAAGAAAAATGTTTTGACAGACTGGCGGACAACAAAACTGATCCCATACCCCTTTAAACCCTGACACACACAATTGTGTGGGTGATACTAAAGTAACAGAAAAAGGAAATTTCCTATTTTTGTGAGATTTAAAACTAAATCTGCACATTTATATGAGTTAATAGGCTTCAGACGTTTTGATCAGACACAACTAGGGGTCATCAGGGTTAGGTCAAGGTCATACAGGGTTTGATTTTCTGCTTTTAAAAAGACCATATCATCTGACAGCAATAGACAAAAAGTATGTGCTGTCGTAATTTCTTTTAAATATGATTTTTAGAGTTTGCTTCGATTTAATTTTTCTTTCCACATGTTTTATTCATGATTTTAATTGATTTTGTCCTTGGTAAATTTAATTAGGCTGTACAAAAACTGAAAAACATATGACCCACACAATTGTGTGGGGCCGGCATTTACCATTTCCAAAATAGTTACAATTCCTAATATATAAAATTTTATTTTTAAGTGATTTTTTTTAAATTTATGTTTTTAGCAATTTATTTTTATTAATTACATTTTTAAAGCGGATTAATTTTAAATTAATAGGTTTGTACTATTCATGATTTCTATTTAAAATGGATAGTATTAGATATATAATATGCACATGTAATGAACTGTATTTTTCTGCTCTGAGTTATAGATGCCATATATGATTTATAAGTTTTATACGAGTTATATGCATATTACGAGATAGATTTTTAAATTTGATAAATTCAATCCATTTTGTTGACAGAGCTAGTAAACCACCAGGAATGAATAATAAATTATGGAAAGTTCAGCAAATGCTCGACAGATTCCGTAGTGTCTGCTTGAACTTACCAGGAGATTAGGGAAATTTTTCCATAGATGAGCAGACGATTCCTTTTTTTAGGACGTGCCTCAGTCAAGCAGAATGTAAAAAACAAATCACACTCTGTTGTAACAGTATCACCTGGGATAGTTTTAAATTTTGTACTTTACCAGTGGGAAAGTACAGACTTAGTCCACAAGGATCTGGGCTTAGGACCTGCTGTAGTCCTTACTCTGGTTCAAACATAGTTTTATGTATTTCGATCAGTATTTCAACAAAATACCGCTGCTGAAAAAACTAAAAAAAGAAATTTGACGGATCAGGCACAATCCAAACGGAGTGAAGGGCATACCATTTGTCAACGGCTCTTAAGAGGGGTGCGAGCATTGAACACATCTCAGAAAATGAAATTGTAGTGGTCTGTCCGAAAACAAAAATTGTTTCAATCATTTTCATTGTGGCTGATGAAAATTATCTCAATAAACAACAACTTTTTTTGCTTAAACTTTTATTTTTAGATATTTTCACACGTAATCCCAAACTACACAATTGTGTAGATACAGCCCAAAAACGGCTGCATTAAGCCCGAACCCACACAATTGTGTGGGTCTTCCCTTGGCATATCCTGACATCGAGTATTTAAAAAAAAAAAAAATCAATCAAATATGATCCATACATAAGGGGAAAACACCCAAACTTTCAATTTCTATCAAAAAATCTTCCGGTCTTAAAGGGTTATACACTATATGGCCAAAAGTGACCAGTCACTTGCGATTTTAAACGTTTTGTTAAGTATCTAGAAAAATACAAGAGGAGTTAACCTAAAACTGCAGGCGTGTAAACAGTATAGTATAGGTCATATATTTCTGCGGAGATTTTCCCCCAAAATCCCATAAGGGACTGTCAAAAAATTGAAAAAAAAAACGAATATCTTTTGGATAACCCTGTAAAAAGTAATGTAGCAAAAGCGTTCAAACTCGAGATTATTAATAAGTGGCTTATTGTAATAAACTGTGTTCTTTTTTATGAGGATAGTAGGTATACTCGTAGAGGAATTAAGGCTTTTATAAAAACCGTCCCAAATTTCGCCAAGTTTTTTGCTTATAATTTGCAGAGTTCTTAATATAAAAAAATGTTCTTTTCAGAAAATATGACAAACAACATTGTACATAACACCCTGCAATCAGAATTAAAAAATAATAAAAATTGGATGAAAAATGAGCAGGTTTACTAAAAAATGTTTCACTGCACATGCGCGAATGCAATCAAAATATAATATACATAATGTATTAGCTAAGTATATAGAGCAACTTGTGTGAAAGTCTCAAAATCATAGCTTGAAAATTCTGAAAATTATCGTCGATAGAATAAGCTCGAAATCCGTTGTTCCCAAAAGGAAGCAAAAAGATGAGGGGTTGTATCCAAATATAGTAGTACGTGTAATATTGTGTACGCTATCGTCGCACTAATCAACAGATATTTGATACAACCCCTCATATTTTTGCTTCTTTTGGGGAACAACGGATTTCGAGCTTATTCTATCGACGATAATTTTCAGATTTTCAAGCTATGATTTTGAGACTTTCACAAAAGTTGCTCTATATACATAGCTAATACATTATGCATATTATATTTTGATTGCATTCGAGCATGCGCAGTGAAACATTTTTTAGTAAACCTGCTCATTTTTCATCCAATTTTTATTATTTTTTAATTCTGATTGCAGAATATTGTGTACAATGTTGTTTGTCATATTTTCTGAAAAGAACTTTTTTTTTTTTTTTTTTTTTTTTTTTTTTTTTTTTTTTTTAAGAACTCTGCAAATTATAAGCAAAATACTTGGTGAAATTCGGGACAGATTTTATAAAAACCTTAATTTGTCTATGAGTATACATTCTATCCTCATAAAAATGAACACAGCATATTATAATAAGCCACTTATTAATAATCTCGATTTTGAACGCTTTTGCTACATTAGTTTTTACAGGGTTATCCAAAAGATATGCGTTCTTTTTCAATTTGTTGATGGTCCCCTATGGGGTTTCGGGCAAAAATATTCGCGGCAATATATTACCTATACTATACTGTTTACACACCTGCAGTTTTAGGTTAATTCCTCGTGTATTTTTCTAGATATTTAACAAAACATCTAAAATCGCCAGCGACCCTGTCACCTCTGGCCATATACTGTAGGTTCCGGTTTTCTTTGCAATTTTGGGGACGGGATTCAAAAATCCCTGCCGGCTCGGATTATAGGCGCTGGTAGATTTCGAAGTTAAGTACTAATTTTACCAACAAAAACTAAATCATGATGATTAGAGATAAACCCACTTTAACAATTTTATCTGGCCGCTTTTGACGACTTTTTAATTTCATTTTTATATAAGAGGTGGTTTTATCAGAACCATGTTAAGGCAGTATTCAAAAAATAATTTTTCATGCTCAGCAACTCGAAAATTTCTGGCACACTTTCAGATTCATTTTTAAAAGGAAAAACAGGAAACATGCTGACGTGATTTTTTAAGAGATTTATAAGCGACCTATGTTTTTATTTTTCGTTCAATTAATCGGAACTTGATTTATAAACAATTATTTTCTGAGTAGGACAATATTTTTCGTTTCCAACACAATCGCTTCGAGAAATTCGGTTCAAAATGCCCACTTTGACATCATTTTTTGAAATATATTCTGCCTCTATCAAAAAACAGATATTACGGTACATTATAAAGTTTCTGAATAAGAGAACCTGCCAATTGGATGTGTGTGAAAGCAAAAATGAATTTAAAAATGAGTCAGAAAATAAGCTGTTTTGATTTGAGTAATACGATATTTTTTCTTCCTCTATGTAATTTTAATTTGTTTTTGCTGTAAGAATTGGTCCTATCGAACACTTGTCAATATAAAAGCTGTAGATAATATTCAGAAGATGTACAACAAATTTAACAGGATTGAATATCTTGTGAATTGACGATGTTATGGATATTTTTCTTCATCAACCCCCCCTTTTTAATCGTTTTTATTTTATTATTATTATTTATTTTCGGTAAGAATTGGTCCTATCAAAAACATGTCAATATAAAAGTTGTAGATTATATTAAGAAATTTTATAATAAATTTAATTAGATTTGATATCAGCAGACTTGACGAAGTTGTGATTTTTTTTCTTCCCAAAACCCTATGTTTTTCACCTCTTGAGCATATTTTTAATTGTATCAAAAATCTGTGATACATAAATTTTCGGCCGTTTTCCTAGAAGTAATAATAACTTTAAACTGACTTATATATTAAGAAGTTATGGTTTTTTTTTTCGTTTTTCACAAAACTCCTCCCTATTTCCATCCCCTTGGTCCAATTTTGCCCATTAACGAACTTGACCGAGATTTTATGCCCCTTGATTTTATGTATCAGTTTGGAAAATATTTGTGCAGAATTATGAAAGTTATCGTGTCCATAAAAAAGTGATATAGATAGATAGATACATAAAGTTTTTTACTGGGGGTGGTTTTGGTTTCTAGGGGCCATGATCAGTGTAGATCTGCAAAAATTTTTCCGAAATTCCAACATAGGGGAGAATATAATAGGTAGTATTTCACATGAAATCTACCTAAAAATAGTAAAAAATAAAAAGATCAGTCCCAGAATTTGAAAATCAACTCTCAATTATTTGTGCTCAATATTGTGTTATGCAAGTACTCAATGTAATTAATCAGTAGAAAAAGATCACCAACAGTGTTCTTAGCGTTACCTTATTATCGAAATCATCCACCTCCATTGATTATTGTTAATTTCCGTTTGAAAATTTCTCACACATGTTCCTTATTGGAATTCTTTAAATCGCAATAATTGAGCATTAGTTTTGAGAATAACTTTTTTGTTCAATAGTGTATCTCTGCATAAAAGTTTCAAACAATAAGATTCAAAATCCATAATGGAATGAATAAAAAAAGTTATTAAATTAAAAATCATACATAATTTTTCGGGCAACTTATGACAACTAACTTTTGTATGTCTTTGGAAAATTTAAAATTAATTCTGTCATACAAAAAATAAATAATGATTAAGTGCATGAGTAAATGTAAATATAATGAAATCTAGTCACACAAGAGAAAGGATAATTCGCGCGTAATTCATCAAAAACACGTAGCACAAAAAAATAATCAATTAAGCCACACATTGGCAAACGATATTTTGTGTAGTAAGAGTTCTTTTTATGAACTTATCTTTCTTTTTCAGAAATCAATAATAATAAAAATAGTTTCTCACGAAGTTACAATCCGAGATTGGAAAATTAAACGCCTTTTCTGAAATTTTTCGAAATAGTTCGTTAAACTCAACTTTGAAACGATTGACAGGTTTTCGTAAATTCAGTTTAAAGATATGCTGTCATATTATTCCAAATTAAGGAAATGAAATAAATAAATAAATATTCAAAAATTGCCACTTTTCCAAAATTTATACAGGGACCATCAATTGTAGGCATTAAAATTGGTTTCATCTGCATTATTTATTGATGCAACTTCGGTGCGATGGAATGGTTGCCACAGTCGATATGGCAGCGCTATTCACAGACATGTTTTTGATTTGTAATATAGAGAGTATATACAACTTACGAAGGGGTCTCAGGACTCTTAAAATTCGAAAAAATGAAAAAAAGACCATTTTCAAGATTTAATATCTTAAAATGCATTTGATTCTAAGACACAATTTTATTTTAATAAAAGATATAAGTATGTTCTTTTATTTCAAATATTTGAAAAATTGCAAGATGCAGAATTAGTATTTACAGAGGGCTCCAAACTGTCAGACATTTGACGAGTAGAAAATCGGTATAACAGATTACGCGCAGGATTACAAAATAAATTTTGCAGCTAGAATGAAAATTTTGGTGCCTACTTATACTTCAGATAGTAATAATTACCCTGAACCTAAATAAATTTGCATTTAAAGCATTTTTATATTTTTAATACAAAGTTGTATTAAGCTAATACAAAATTTAGGAAATTTTAACAATATAATAACCTAAAAGAATATATATTTTTTTAACAATAAAAAGTAAATATTAGATCCAGTTTATATAGACTAACGTGAAACATATGTTTTGAAAATTTCATGGAAAATATTATAAGTTTTTGATATATTGTGCGTGTGCCCAAAAACGTCATTTCGAGAAAAATAACTTCAAAGTTTCGGAAACGCCACTTCAGCTATTGAGCGGGTATAATTCTGAAAGCCAGTGGAAATTTGAAGGAAACAATTATATCAAAATGTTCAGAAAAGGTAGGAGTTTAACATCTAATAAAATTAAAATTTCCAAAATTTTAAAGATTTAAGACTTCTAGACCCCACAAGTGCACCAGGTACACTTTGAAGAACTTTAATATATATTTACTGGTGTACAGTTACTTATTATATACGAGGGTGAGTCGGAAAATAAGTTTCCCCTGGCAGCTGTGGACAGAGGTGTGTATGAAAGATAAAAAATGTAATGAAACATTAAAGATAAGACTTAACTTTATTTTTTTACTTAAGTGCCAAGTGAGTTGAGACATTTTTCATACCCCTTTATGAGCTTCGAAAAGTGCTCCTTGAAAAAATCAGGGCCCTGCATAATCCTGTTCCCGGTAGATATGGAGTGAAAGTGCTTTGTGAATTCGTGGTCAAAGGAGGAAGTGAGAGTGGTTGTCCGCTATAAATCGGCACGTGGAGTATTGGGAGCAGAAATCCATAACCGCCACGTGGGAGTTATGGGCCAAATGTGATGTCGAAACAAATGATGCGGAGATGGTGCCGCCAATTCACTGAGGGGCGTCAGCAAAATTGGACAGGCCGAGACCTGGGCGGACGTGCACGGCCACTACAGACGAAAGCAATGCTTGACTGCTTCTTTGTAAGCAATGCTGAAGCCACACAAGCCGTTCAACGCTTATTTTGTATGTAGAGCCCTGTTTTTTTCCTGGATGGCTTTATGAAGCTTATAAAGGGGTATGACAAATGTCTCAACTCACTTGGAACTTAAGTAAAAAAATAAAGTTACGTCTTATCTTTAATGTTTCATTACATTTTTTGTCTTTCATACACACCTCTGTCCACAGTTGTCAGGGGAAACTTATTTTCCGACTCACCCTCGTACATATTATTGCACAAAATACTTAGAAAAACTGATTTTGACAAGAAAAAAAAATCATTTTGGGAGTAAAAATTGAGAATTTCAATTTTTTTTTTTTTTTTTTTTTTTTTTTTTTTTTTTTTTTAAGAACTTTAATGTTTGCTGTATTTTTTATACATTACTGTGTTTAAAACCCAAAAACCTCTACAAATATTTGTCAAATCACTCCCATTATTTTTTGTATCCTCAATATAGAGTATTTAATAAAATTAGGGATGTATTTTACAATACAATGACAAATCGAAACGTTTAAGAAATCATGTTTTTTGCTGCGTTTTTGCCTATGTTTGTACTTTTTTTTCTCATAAACTAATCCATTAATTGTAAAATCGATCCCTAATTTTATTAAGCACACTATATTGAGAACAGAAAAAAATAATGGAGCGATTTGAGAAATATTTGTAGACGTTTTAGTGTTTTAAACAATAAAAAAAATTGCATCAAAAAGAGCAACCATTAACCCTTTATGTACTGAATTATGAATTCATGAAAATTTTATCTTCTAAAGCATTTTTTGTGAATTGTTTAAACTACATTAGAATATTTAGATAATTATTTAATAAATTTTAGAAGAATTTTAGAAGGCTTGAAGGATTTAGAAGGATTAATTAAATATGAATTTATACGGATTTTGTGCGATATTTACAACACCACTCAAATCTTTTATTTTAAATATTTTTCTTAGTATTTCTAGAATTAGGAAATGTACAAATATAATGTTCTTAGAATAGAAATATAGAAATAGTTCTGAATTCAAAAATCCCCCCCCCCCTTTCCCAACGCCAAGAATGCTGAAAAGATGCAAAGGCAAAAGAAATCATCCTTTTAAAAATATTTGTTTTGTGTAACCAATAATGCGTTTGGAACAAGATAAAGTAATGCATCTATAACTCATTCTAAACTGTATTATAAATAATCGATGTATTAAATGAATTTTATGACAAGTTATTTTAATGGTACTTATAAGTACCGCCAGTAGATAAAAGGTTTAAAAAAATTAAAATTCTTAATTTTTTCCCACAAGATGATTTTTTGTCTTGTTAAAATCAGTTTTTCTAAGTATTAACTATAATAATGTGTGTATATAATAAGTAAATGTACATCAGTGTGAAAAGTTCTTGAAATTTATTGAAAGGGTACAGAGTACCCTTAAAGACACTCGTTTTCTCCGATGAAGATAAATATTAAATAATTACATAATTAAAGAAAAAAATTACTTCCGGTTCGGTCTACACGTGGAGGTCGATTTCGAAGTTAAGTACTAATTTCACCAACAAAAAATAAACCAAGATTAGAGATAAACCCAGTTTAACAATTTTATCTGCCCGCTTTTGACGAGTTTTTTATTTCATTTTTCTGTAAGAGCTGGTTTTATCGGAATCATGTTAATACGATAATTTTTTCTACAACCCCTATTTCTGTTTAATTTGTTTTTGCTGTAAGAGTTGGTCCTATCAAAAACGCATCAATATTGTTTTAAAGTTGTTACAAAAGTTGTAGATAATATTAAGAAGATTTAATATAAAATTAAGCGAATTTGGTATCTTGTGAATTGACAAAGTTATGAATTTTTTTCTTCTTCAAGCCCCTCCCCCCTTTTTTTGTCGTTTTTAACTTTTTTTGCGTTAAGAGTTGGTTTTATCAAAAACTTGTCAGTATAAAAATTGTAGATAGTATTAAGAAGATTTATAATACGTTTAATTGAATTTGATATCTTGAGAATTGACGAAGCCATGAATTTTTTTTGTCTCTAAAACAATATTTTTTTCGCCTCTTGAGCCTATTTTTAATTGTATCAAAAATCTGAGATACATAAATTTTTCGTAGAACTAATAATAACCTTAAATTGATTTGATATATGTTATAACTAAGAAGTTATGAAGTTTTTTTCGTTTTTCACAAAACCTCTTCCTATTTCTACCCCCTTGGTCCGATTTTGCCCATTAACGAGTCAGATCCAGATTTTCTGCCCCTTGATTTTATGTATCAGTTTGAAGAGATTTGTGCAGAATTATGGAAGTTATCGCGTCCATAAAAGTGATATATATATATATATATATAACGTTTTGAACTGGAGTGGTTGTTTTGCGTTCTAGGGGTCATGGTCGGCGTAGATCTCCAAAAAGTTTTCAGAAATTCCAACATAGGGGAGAATGTAATAGGTAGTAAGTAAATGCAGCAATTTATTCTTTGAAAATAAGTTTTTAAAATAAATTCTATAATTTTTAAAACCAGAATTATTTGTATTATAATATTCCTATTAGAAACCGTATAAAAAAATAATAGAAAAACATACTGGATTCAAAAGATAAACTTACAACATAAAACAAAACAAGCAATTTTAGAAAATAAACCAAATCAATCACAGATTAATAATCGATATTTTGAGCAATAAAAATTCCCAGTTTCAACTCTCTGTTCTCTCTGACTAATCAATATTTCAACAATAAAAATAGCTTCACACAAAGTAACACTTTTCGTGATTGGGGAAATAAACTCCTTCTCTGAAATTTCTTTAATGTTACACTAATGCATAAGCTGAAAATAAGCCTAAGATTTTCAGAAGTTGTAAAGCATGGTATCAGTATTTTCCAGTAAAGAATGTAAAAAAAAAAAAAAAAAGAGAGAGAGATAATAGTTCAGAGCGCATTATTGTTTTGTATTTTTAATATGATCAATGCCAAATGTTTATTATCAATGCTTTAAATTAGAAAAAAGTTCATAAATTATGATACTAAGAAGGGATAAAAGTTTATACACGGAGTTTTAAAATAAATTACATAACGTCTAAAACCCGAACCATTTTCTTTTTCCTCATAATAACAACACTATTAAGGTAAACGCACCAGTAGTGGGCAAGTTAAAAACATGTTATTATAAAATTATAATTAAAGTATTAAGATTTCCAAAATATCTATATTTTTTTAGCATACATCTAACTTTCATGCATCAGAATAAACATTCTAAGTTTCAAAATCTATTCTTCGGACTTTAAGTTTTCGATTTATCCAACAAATTATTTATAATGTAACAGAGCCCATGAACAACAGTTTAAAATAAAACATATTACTAAAGAAACAATGTTTTAACTAAAAACTTATCTCTTAATGAAATCTCTGAGAATTTGCCAAAAAATCTGTTTTTGAAGACACTCTAGAAAATAAACAAACGTACCAGCAGAAAAAAAGCACTTCTTCCAAACAGTTTATGAAAAGTTAACATTTAAGGATGTTAGTCAATCGGATTTCTTTCAGTCGTTTTTACCCGACTGAAAAGAAGGGTTATGTGTTTCACGCGTATCTGTGTATGTGGATTTTTTTATACCCTCAAAACATCCCAACGGCTGGATGGATTTTAATGAATGAGGTCTCTATCAATTCGTCTTAACAGTCCGATGGTTATAGGCTAGGTTTTGTTTTTATAAATTCAAAATGGCGGTAGGGACGAAAAAAATTTACGCACCCTATTGAGGGGCATATCATTGGATAGGTCTTTAAAAAAAAAGACGATGCTTCATTGACTATTTTACAGTCAGAAGCTCCGTTTAAATATTATACAACCTGGAAGTTGTGTATGTATTGTGGATCTCTAGCTTTACTGCAACTCTAACCATCATAGACATCTATAGACCTCATCAAAACAGTGTTTATAGATGGGAACTAACAGTTAAACACAACTTAAAAGTCATCAATACAATTAAATAAAAAAAAAATAGGTAAGTATAAACAAGTAATATAAAATATATATATATATATTAAGTCAATTCCTACTTAGGTCAATAAGAGAATTTTTTTTCTCCCATTCTTCTTTCCTTTTGACTGGCGCTTAAAATGCCTTGATCAAGAAGAGGGCTCTCTCGGTCTTAAAAAACCTTGATCAAGAAGGGGGCTCTCTCGATTATTGAAAATTAATTAATTTAATTTATTTAATGAATTAATATTTGAAAAAAAATTGGATTAATATCAAGTGTCATCCACTACAAGTTTAAAAAAATTTATTTGAGCTTGATTGGATGAATAATAAGTATTTTATTAACGATTGAAAATTTGAACAAGATATATATAGCGAGAGTGTGAGCTAATAGTAGGAATTGAAAAAAAATTGTTTCACATTGATGAGAAATAATTAATTAGTTCGCTTTTTACGCAGTGGGGTTTTTTGATTTTTTAAATTTAATTGTTTATTCAGAAATGCATTTTGGGCTTGTTTTTAAACTTTAAACATTTGTGCCCCACTATAGGTGCATTTACCTTACAAGTCGAATAAAAAATAGAAAATCATGCTACATTCAAGATATAAACATGCAACTACGAAATAAACTAAATGAACCACAAATTAATAATCGATATTTTGAGCAATAACAACTCTCAGTTTTCAACTCTCTATTTTCTCTTTTTTTTCTTCTACTGGTTCAATACTTCAACAATAAAAATAGCTTCGCACAAAGTACCACTTTTCGTGATTGAGGAAATAAAAGCCTTTCTGAAATTTCTTCGATGTTACATTGATGCCTAAGCTGAAAATGAGCCAGAGGTTTTCTGAAGTTTTTATATCATGCTATCGTTATATTCCAGTAAATAATTAAAACAAAAAGAGATAATAGTCCAGACTCCATTACTTTCCTGTATGTTTATGATGTCCATTATTTTCCAGTATTTTTATGATCTAGACCAAACGTTTATCATCAGTTTTTAAATCACAAGAAAGTTAATAATATATGATAGAAAGAAGAGAAAGAATTTTATGCACGGGGTTTTAAAATAAATTACATAAATAATAATGTTTAAAATCAGAACTATTTTCATTATAATAGCAACACTATTAATGTAGACGCACCAATAGTGGGCCACTTAAGGACATGTATCTAATTATTTTTAAACAATTAATGAATTCTAAAAATATATTTTTTTTAGCATAAATATTAAAGAAACAATGTTTTAAATAAAAATTATCTCTAAGAATTTGCCAGAAAAATCTGTTTTTGAAGACACTCTAGAAAATAAACAAATGTACCAGCTGAAGAAAATAATTGTTCCAAACTGTCTATAGAAAGTTAACATTTAAGGATGTTCGTCAATCAGATTTCTTTCAGTCGTTTTCAAGAAATGCATTTTTGTCTTGTTTTTAAACTTTAAAAATTAGTGTATACTATATTAGTGTTAACTATAGGTGCATTTATTTTACAAGTCGTATAAAAAAATAGAAAAACATGCTAGATTCAAGATATAAACATGCAACTACAAATTAAACTAAATCAACCACAAATAAATAATCGATATTTTCAGCAATAAAAACTCTCAGTTTTTAACCCTCTATTCTCTCTTTTACAAATCAATAGCTCAACAATAAAAATAGCTTCGCACAAAGTAGCCCTTTTCCTGATTGAGGAAATAAATGCCTTTCTGAAATTTCTTCGATTTTACATTGATGCCTACGCTGAAAATGAGCCAGAGGTTTTCAGAAGTTTTCATGTCATGCTGTCGTTATTTTCCAGTAAAAAACTAAAACAAAAAGAGATAATAGTCCAGAATCCATTATCTTCCAGTATTTTTATTATCTGAACCAAACGTTTATCATCAGTGTTTTAAATCACAAAAAAGTTCATAAAGTATGATACAAAGAAGATAAAGAATTTTATGCACGGGGTTTTAAAATAAATGACATAACGTTTAAAATCAGGACTATTTTCATTATAATAGCAACACTATTAATGTAAACGCAGCAGTAGTGGGCCACTTAGGTAAATTTATCTAATTATTATAAAACAAATATAGTGAATTCCAATATATATATTTAGCATAGACCCAACCTTTATGTATCAGAATAAACATTCAAAGTTTCGAAATACATTTTTCTGAAAAAATAAAAAATGTTACCTTCCTCTATGCTCCAGTAGTGGGCCTAGTTAATTTCTGATGCATGAATAAATTGATGCATTTATAATATGAGTATTTAATTTAAAATAAAACATAATATTAACACGTTCACGCCGGCGCGGTAGGTCACACTCGACTGTCTCAGAGCTGCCAAGTCTCCGGCTTTTTGGATACCAGTATTTTAATACAGAAAATGTTGTGTTATTTAATTAGAACAATTGGGCGATTTAAAGGAACAACATTTTCTCTAAAATAATAGTGGTGTGCAAAAAGCCGGATACTTTACAACTCTGAGACAGTCGAGTGTGACCAACCGCGCCGGCGTGAACGTGTTAAAGAAACAATGTTTTAAGAGGGTCGGGGACACAAAAATCTTCAAAATTTCTAAAAAAATAAATTATTGCATTAAAAATTTCTCTATTTTTGTCTGCTTAAGATGGCGTTTAAATCATGATTCTATCTTAATTGGAACAGGAAATATTAATTTTTTTTGTTAGCCCCCAGTATGCTATTTCTTTCTCCCAGTAAATAAAACGTAGTCTCCAAAAAATAACGTTCCATTGTATAAGCCAGCCGTAAAACAAATCAGATGTATCATTTTATTCTTAAATACTCTACTGCAATTTTTTTAACTTCTAAGCATCGCACATTTTCAATTTTTATACTGTCGTATAGGGGAAAAAATTATGGCCATTTTTTTTCTTCCCATTCTGACCAGAAAACCAGAGTTCTAACTTTTTACGACTGCTCTTTTATCTTCACCTAACTCTTCATTTATAATGGCTGTTTCATAATAATAGAAACCACAGTCCACCAGACGAAAATAACTCGGATAATCGTGTCTCTACTGTAGTGCTAAACATATTTGAATTTTAAGACTTAAAGCATACGCTTTCATTTTATGTAAAATGACGTCATTTGCATTAATATACATTATAATATAGTTTATAATAGTTCCATGTTTTATCATAAATCATTCATTTATATTTTTCTCAAAATAGCACGTATTTTAATTAATTTTTTTTTTCAATTTTTATGAGAAAATGGTAACAAAAAGATATAATTGCTATTTTTCAACATTTTTTTCTTTACTTTCTACGGAAATGGAGTACTCGAGTTGCCAAAATGAAACAAATGTCGCTAAAAACTACAAAAAGATTAATATTTCAAAAACAAATGGAGATGCAGTTTTCAAACAAATTGCATTAAAAAGTACTTTTTTTTCCCAATACGACGGTATAAACATTAAAAATGTGCGATGCTTAGAAGTTTTAAAAAATGCTGTAGAGTATGTAATCGCACAATGAGACATCGGCTTTTGTTTTACGGCTAACGTACACAAGGTAACGTTATTTATTGGAGACAAAATGAGCTGGGCGAAAGAAATATCATTCCGGGGGCTAATAAATTAAATCAACCACAAATTAATAATCGATATTTTGAGCAATAAAAACTTTCAGTTTCAACTCTCTATTCTCTCTGACAAATCCATACCTCAACAATAAAAATAACTTCGAACAAAGTAACACTTTTCGTGATTGAAATAAAAATGCCTTTCCTGAAATTTCTTCTATGTTATAGTAATGCCTACACTGAAAATGAACTAGAGATTTTCAGAAGTTGTAAGACATGCTATCGTTATTTTCCAGTAAAGAAATTAAAAAAAAAGAAAAGAGAGATAATAGTCCAGAGTCCATAATTTTCTAAAGTATTTTTATGATCTGGGCCAAACTTTTATTATCAATGTTTTAAATCACAAAAAGTTAATAAATTATGATACAAAGAAGAGATAAAATGTTTATATACAGGGTTTTCATAACATAAAATGAAAAAAAGTATATTATTTATATGGAGTGTATTTTATTTATGTAACAATAAATTTTTACTTTTTTAAGTTTTTAATTATTTCAGAGTCACGGCAATTCTTTTTTGCGAGCCTGATGTAAAAAAAAAAAAAAAAAAAAAAATACATTTTTTCTGTGTATGACGTGCATTTTTGAATGAAGAAAATTGGCCCCGTTTTACTGGTATGTGTTAGACTCCGAGTGTAAAAATGAAAGTTTAAAAATTAAGCATGAGAAGTAAGATTTCACTATTAATGAACAAGAGAAAAACACTTGATTTCAATGAGAAAAAGTACGATTCCGAAAGAAGAAAATTGGCCAATTTTTACAGGTATGTGTTAGACTCCGCGTGTAAAAATGAAAGTTTAAAAATTAAGCATAAGAAGTAAGAAAAAACGTGAATTAATATACAATCATATCAGAAAATTATTAAATTTTACATTCATGCAAGGTGCTGCACCCGAAGCAATACTCAATTTGGTGGATAAAGTTGATCATAGTATTAAATTATGGAGGGAACATCAGTTAAAAAATGATGAACTTCCAACTTTACATCAATTGATAAACTTTCTGAAAGATTATAATCGTTCATTACAATCTGCTGAGAGAAATATTAATTATAAGAAAAAATAGTTATCCTAAATTAACTGCAATGACTGCTTCTGTTAATAATATTGAGCGTAAATATTGTTCTTCACATAGTCATAAAATATCGAAATGCAGTGAGTTTCAAAAGTTATCTGTTCGCGAAAGAGTGCAATTTGTAAAAAATAAATATCTCTGTTTTGCATGCTTATCTGCAGAACATAAATCAGTTAATTGTCAGCCAAAAAGAGTTTGTTCGAAAGTCGTAGAGTCATAATAGCTTATTAAATTATGAAGGGCGAGAAATAAATTATCCAGATATAAAAAAAAAAGCAAGTAACGCTTCGAATCAAAATAGTGAGACTGTTAGTGTATCGTCTAGCAATGTAAATATATCAATAAATTCTTGCCTTCGGGAAATATACTCAAAATCATTTGGCATAGTACTTTCAACTACGCTGATTAACCCTTTATGTACTGAATTATGAATTCATGAAAATTTTATCTTTTAAAGCATTTTTTGTGAATTGTTTCAACGACATTAGAAGATTTACATAATCATTTAATAAATTTTAGAAGGATTTTAGACGGCTTGAAGGATTAATTAAATCTCAATTTATAAGAATTTTGTGCAATATTTATAACCCCACTCAAATCTTTTATTTTAAATATTTTTGTTAGCATTTTGTAGAATTGGGAAACGTACAAATATAATGTTCTTACAATAGAAATCTGGGAGCACGGCAGTGCGTCCGCCAAGTTCGCACAAGCCGTAAGCTACCTTTTCCTGAACCATTTTGGCATACTTTTCACCCCCTTATAACGTCGTTTCAGGGAGAGATATTGAAATTTTTCTTTTATACACATGTTCGTATGATCAAACTGAACTAAGGTTCCACGATTTCATGTTTCTGTATTTAGTAGTTTTCGAAATATTAAATTCCGAAAAAGCGCTTTTTTGTCACTGACTCACTTCGCATCATCAAATAACTAAGTTACTTCTAAAAGTCGTAGAATCATGAAATTTCACAAGCAAGTCGGGTTTGTAGCACAATTAACCAGAAAAATCTGAAAACACAGAATTTCCACCTCTAAACCCTTCAAACAGGGGGTGTTGATTTGGCCGTAAACTGTTCCTTAACGATTTCAATTGCGCCAATGTTGGTCGCCAAAACTGAATTACAGAGTTTTGAAGGGGGTCACGTAATTTCAAGCAGAATAAAATTTTATATACATGCTTTTCCAAAGATTTTTGTTAAATAGAAAAAATGAATATACCTAAAAATTTTAATCAGTATAGGTTATGATATATTTACGATATTAAAAACATAAAACATTTAACAAAATATAACCGCAATTCGGTACGTTTCCGATATAGTAGCCTTCGCGAAATAGAGAAAATAGCCTTCACGAGAAAAGAAATTTGATAATAACGCATTTTCTGGCAACCTATTTACTGTGTCATATTCACAAGCCATTTTTTCCATATGTATACAATTTATTTAATGTACGGAACCCGTTTATTTATTTTTATATACCAACATAAATAATTTGTATATAAAAAACAATATTTTATACATGTATAAATAAAATGTTTATCTGTATATAAATATATATATATAAATAACATAGAAGTTCATCAGTTTTGTTTTCATAGTTGTTTATATCATTTGGTAACATATCTCAGTTTCTGAAGTCCGAATTGCGCCAAGATTTTTAAAAAATGCCAAGGTCCCTATAGTGGAAAAATATCCTAATTCTCATATGAAAGTATAAAAATCTCCTTTTAATTAAATAAAGTGTGTAACTAATAAATCTGTCTTTAACGATGTGCGACAGATGCGACGTCCGAAGACCGCTGCTAATGTTATTATATTGTATTATTAGCCTACTTACTGTTAATTTATTGTTAATTTTAAATCAGTAAAAGAAAGATTATAGTTATAGATAAGAGATAAGAGATGTTGGTCGCCAAAACCCGATTACAGAAAATTAGCCTGAGTTATAAAGGTGTTACATGATTTCAAGCTGGATGAATTTTTATATGCTTTTACAAAAATCTTAATAAGGCAAATCTTTCAGTTTATCTGTCCCTCTTTCTATCTTTTACTTCCTTAAAACAAATTTTATTAAAGATCGGGAGGCGTCTGCACAGATCATCACCTCATCGAGTTTACGGCTAAAATTTTAGGATTACTTAAAAATCGATTAGCGTATTAAAATGTAACTGGTCTGCCCAGACATATCTTTGTGGAAACCACCTACAGACCCGATTTTACCGGTTAATTGGTGGTTTCCATTGTGTTTTCCTGCACCCATTCCTCCATGGGTTCCATGCATGCTTTCATGCTTCCATGTTTGAATGCAGGAAAATACAATAGTAAACCTATCAGTCAACCACTAAAATCAGGTCTTCAGGTGGTTTCTACAAAGATATGACTTAACAGACCGGTTGTATTTTAATATGCTTATCTACTTTTAAGTAATCCTAAAATTTCAGCTGTAAACTCGATGAGGTGATGGTGTGTGGACACGCCTATTATAAATGTCGGAATTCTAATCTTAATAGCACTCTGGTCAATCTGGCAATTATCCCTACTGTTTGTGGAACACTATTCCTTTAAGTGCATTTTAGTGATGTTAATGAACTTTATGCATATGCATCATACATATTATACATATACATATAATACGTAATACATTTGCATCATACATATTATAGGTATGTGTATAATACATAATACGTATGCATCATTATAACGTCAGAATAAACAAAACATTTTTTGTCGCCAAATTTGAGAATTGACATGATATATTACCAAATTTGGCGACACTTTGCAAAATGTCGCCAAGCTTGGCAAGTATTTGACACTAGTGGCTATTTTTCAATGAGTTATTTATTAATGAGAGATATCTATTTATATTTTTCCGCATGTCATCTGGATAGTTAAATGGTACAACGTACGAATATTTTCAAAGTGGCAATAGTTTCGTCACTGCACAAAACCTCTGCTATTGCTATTATATTGTACTGTTATTATACTTACTGTGACTATGTTGTTGATTTTTACTCTGCTAGAATTTCTGTATTATATAAAGAGAATTTACGGAAACTATTAAAGCACCGAAACTGCCAGTTCTCCTTATGATTATTATAATTCTATAATATGTAACCTGTTAATCGACATGTACGTTAGAACGAATCTTCTATAATCCGGTTTCTCGCATTTTATTTTTCAGGTTTCGAATAAAATTAGCTAAAATCTCAAAACCATGGCATTGGCACATTGGCTAATTCTTCAACACGATCAGATGAGAAGAATGATAGATTTTCAAATCGATAATGGCAGTGAAACTGTAGACCTTCTATTCTTCCGTAATCGAGTCTATATCATATTCGAGGGTATATCATCATCAGGATTTGATTTGTGCGATATCGCATCACAATTTGTGATGCAATTTACCTATGTATAATTCAAAATGTTTCACCAGTGCAGTAATGCAGTTTGCTGTAGTTTGGTCAAAAAATTACAATCTGAACTTTAAAAAATCTGCTTGAAAATGTCATTTTTATTTCCACTATGACGCCATATTCATCTTCTTTTTAATTATTAAAAAAACTATTTCTGTTTCTTCAGTTTCATGTTTCACGTGAAAATCATTCAACTAAATATAGCAAATTATTATTACGGCTTTTGAATTATTTACAACAATGAAGGGAAAAAAGTTAAATTTTATTAGAAAATGTCCGTTGATTCTCAATGAAAAAAGCGAAATTTGGAATTATTAAGAAAAATATTTGAATAATGTAAATAAAAATTAGTCCATGTTACACTCTAGTTTATAATCCACCTATATGCAAAGGCATTTTATGATCCGTTTTGACCCTGAAGTCAGGCAAATGTTTTTACACTTTGAATTTATAATATTATTAGAATTAGCTAAGAATTAAAAATGAGTGGCATCAGGGACAAAAAGGTTGGAAGAAAAAATGAAAAAGTTATCATCTCCATAGGCTTTTCTTTGTTAAATTAACATTGAGAAGTGACACTGGATAGCGCAATACTTTAATAAACCAAAATATTTTATTTGAAAATCAAAGCATTGTTTATAATTTAGACATGTGAAAAATGAAAACAGCTATTGGCGAAAAAACAAAATGTTAATGGGGAGATTTGCTCCCGGCTAACATAAAGTACTGAAATTTAAGTTTTTTTTATATTAATATAGTTTAGAAAAACAAAATTGAAAAAACATACAAAAAGTAGTGATATCCCATCAAAAAGTTTTCTGTAAAAAAAAAAAAAAAAAAAAAAAAAAGCGCCAAGTTCTCCTTAATGTTTCGGCCAGAAAAAATAGTGATATCTGAAGTTCGCACAAGTTAAAAGCCAAACATCCCAAATCTTTCATTGAAAATGGCTTCCTGCGACTTGGCCGTTAATGCCTTTGAGAGGGTTTTTCAAAATTTAAAATATGTACAAATGAGCTACATGCCAACTACATTTTTTGATTATTTTAGGCATTTTGTGGCACAAGGTACAGAAATAATATACACACTTAAAAAAAGCATTTAAACCACCTCAGTCTATTTAAATACTTAGAAGTTAAAAATAACAAAATACTTGTATTTAGAAGATAACATCCCTAATTGCTAAAACACAATTAGTATCAGCTTTTAACAGTTGCATGCAAACCTCTTAATGCTTGCAAACAAATTATAATAAATATTCAAACGAGAAAATCTCTTTCGTCAATGCACAAGATTTCAATATTACGCAATAAAATATAATGTAACATATTGTGAGATTTGAAGTAAGTTAATTTTGTTTTATTTCTTGGGTTTTACGTTAATGACTTAGGCTTTAGACCGTACAAAATGGCAATTAAACCACAAGAGGACTAAATGATCTGTAATCTAAACTAATGTTTGTTGAAACTGAATGGTATTTATCAGAAATCTTTTACTTATAATGCCTTTATGGGAATTTGCCTCTTTGCATTCTAATATTACTTTTAATATTTAAATAATTCATAAATGCGTAATTTCCAATCATTAATTTTGAAATGACGTTGAAGGCATTAACGGCCAAGTCGCAGGAAGCCATTTTCAATGAAAGATTTGGGATGTTTGGCTTTTAACTTGTGCGAACTTCAGATATCACTACTTTTTCTGGCCGAAACATTAAGGAGAACTTGGCGCTTTTTTTTTTTTTTTTTTTTTTTTTTACAGAAAACTTTTTGATGGGATATAGAAATATTTCCGAATTGAAAAAGTCCCCCCTCCCCCACCTCAACGTCAAGAAAGCTAAAAAGATGCAAAGGCGAAAGAAATCATCTTTTTAAAAATATTTTTGTTTTGTGTAACCAATCATGCTTTTAGAACAAGATAAAGTAATGTATCTATAACTCATTCTTAACTGTATTACAACTAATCGATGTATTAAATTAATTTTATAACTAGTTATTTTAATGGTACTTGTAAGTACCGTCAGTAGATAAAGGGTTAACCCTTAATTGCATGAATTATTCCTTTAGAATTGTGTTTTTTATTTTTATATTAAGGATTAGAGACCAGAAATCTTAAGATAGATTTTTAACTTTATTTAGTAGCATAATTTTGTAATTTTTAGAGGAGTCAGAACCTTGAGAGGAGTAATATTTCTATATAAATATAGTGGTTGTAAGAACTTAATTTATGTATTAAAAATTAAATAAAAAGGTGATGGAAATTTACATCACTATGCATTTAAGGGTTAATGTGAAAGATAACTATCGAGGCAATAAATTATTGCGTTGCATTATTGATGTTAGCAGTACCAATAATTTTATAAGTGAGCGTGCGAAGTTGCGCGTGGAGAAGAACACTTGATTTCAATGAAAAAAGTACGATTGCAAACACTTTATGCAGGGTGTTCCCGAATTCATGGTACAAGCTTTAAGGGTTTGTACAAGACATTGTACACTGTAAAAAAAAATCTGTAAAGTTACTAAAGTTTTTCTAGGAAACTGGGATTCCTAGAACTTTTTATGTAACGGCAACAACAAATATTCATGTAACAGACACACTTTTGTGCCGAAAATCAAAAATTCTGTAAGGTTACTAAGAATTTTTTAGGAAACTGGGATGCCTAGAACTTTTCATGTAACTACAGCCAGGTTTACAGATAAAATTTTAGTAAGATTACTGCAATTTTAATAGATTCATTTGTAAAGTTACAGATTTCTGTAGCTTTACAAAAACTAGTTTTGTAGATTTGCAGCTTTTTTTGTACAGTTACAGATGACAGTTTAGTAAGCATGTAACTTTACATCTGTAGAGCTACTGAATTTTCTTTACAGTGTACGAATCATTTATTGCATAGGAATGTGTGAGCGTGTGTGACGCGGGGAGGTACAAACGCAGGAAAGAGACATGAAAGGAATGTTTATTGACAGCGTCATTTACAAGGCTATGTTTACAATAAGTGTTAAAAATTGCGTCAACCAACGGTAATATACGAGGGCAGCGTCGATGGAGCGATTGGCGTACAGATTCAAATATTCCAAAGTATTTCACTCACACGTGCAGCAGCAACTGATATTCAAGCGACGAGATCCTCCCGGAGTCGCACAAGCGAGCACTCCAAATCCAGCGCGTCTGAAAAGGGGTATTCAGATAATTGCTCAGAACAGTGCTGCAATGGGCTGGCAATCAGGGCTCGAAATGGAAAAATCCACGAACCCGATCGCTATTTCAAAATTATTGTCGACTATTTTTTTTTTTTTTTTTTTTTAAAGTCTCAATTATCCGAGTTTCCACTTTAACCGAGTTATTTTATTCTGATGGACTGATAACTTCCATTAGTATGAAACAACCATTATAAATGAAGTGCTAGGTGAAGATGAAAGAGCAGTCGTAAGAAGTTAGAACACTGATTTTCTGATCAGAACGGGAAAAAATGGCCATAATTTTTTTTTCAAAAAAAAATTATGGCCATTTTTTTTTCCCATTTTGACCAGAAAATCAGAATTCTAACTTTTTACAACTGCTCTTTCATCTTCACCTAACACTTCATTTATAATGGCTGTTTCATAATAATGGAAGCCATCAATCCATCAGAAGAAAATGATCCCTTCCAAAGGTTCGATTGAAAAAAGCAATTTCATTCCTGGTATTTCTTAAAAGTAACGGAAATGTACATCAAAGAAATGTTACTAGTACCATAAAAATGAATGAATTAAGTGAAAATTTATATTTCATCTCCTTAGTGGGTGACAATTTGTGTAAATCCAGTTTATACGAGTTTCCCGCTTATCCAAGGTGAACTTAGGCCATATTAACTCGGATAATCGGGACTTTACTGTATAGCAAATTTATATTTAACCGTAGAAAAAGCAATTTTAAAAAATGCAATTAAGATTCTAAATAATTAGAAAAAAACGTTACAGAGAGCATAGTAAGATATATGTATGAAATTGTAATAATATGTTTGAATAATTCCACGAGCCGGAACAATATTTTCCATACTTTCACGAACCAGAAAAATATTTGTCCCAATTTCACGAACCGGAACATCGTTCCGGTTTGCTCCGGTACATTTCAAGCACTGGATGGCATCCCATCATGCTGAAACCAAAGTCGCTTACGAAGGGCGATCGGAACATCTTGAAGTAGTTATAGCAAACCCTGTACCAGAAAAATATCATAACAACTACCTGCTTTGGCGCGCGGAACCAGTTCCTTGGTCATCCCGATCTCCCATCCAGCCTCGATTACTTTTTATTGGTACATCTGAAGAATCTTCTGTATGGGACAAGACGACAAGAGTTAACTCAGATGAGGATGTAGTTGCTGGAATATCCGTAGCTGCTACGCGTGTGCATGATATACCTACCACCTTTTAAAATCTACACCAATTCTAGGGACTTCCATGGAATCACCATCCATGGAGCTCCCTAGAATTTGGAAAGAAATGCTACACAGAATCATGAAACAATAATGTAAAATAATTCACGTTCAAAAATTTCCAATTTTAATATTCAGTTCACATCATTATCTTTGTGTTCGCGTGATTTTTGTTTTTGTTTATTAGTTTTTCAATCTGAATTTTAATGAAAATATTTTTATCATTTTATTTTCTTGAGATTGTTGCCATCTGATGCAATGAAACATGTTGAAATGTAAATAAATAACTAGTCAGATGTACCAATCCCAAAACTTTCTTCTATCTCATACATGTTAATACTTCAAAATTCGCTATCACACTACCAAAATTAAATGGCAATCTATGCATCTCATGAGGATTCTAAAGATATGAAATTCCGTGCATTAGTTCTTGTGATATGACTATCGCTGAAATCGTCTAAATCCAGCAAAATGCTGCCTAGCAGCGCCACCTATTGGGTGATTTATACCAAATCCTAATTAGCAACAATTAATGTCAACGTCTGACTGAATCTGAAGTTTGAAGAAAATCCGTGCATTAGTTTTTGAGATAGAGCTATTGCGAAAATCGTGAAAATTCCTGCATAGCAGCGCCACCTATTGGATAATTAACACCAAAACCTAACTAACAACAACTTGTGTCAACATATAACTAAATCTGAAGTTAGATAAAAATTTGTCCATTAGTTCTATAGATAGAGCTATTGAGGCAATCGTGAAAAAGGCAGCACAGAAGCGCCACCTTTTGGGCGATTTACACCAACACATAATAAGTAGCAAGACATATCAAGGACTAACTGAATCTGAAGTTTGATGAAAATCCGTCCGTTAGTTCTTAAGATTATATATTAGGGGAATCGTGTAAATCCTGCAAAATTCATCATAACAGCGTCACCTGATGGGCGATTTACACCAAAACATAATCAGCATCAATTCATATCAAGGACTAACTAAATCTGAAGTTTGATCAAAATCCGTGCATTAGTTCTTGAGACAGAGCTATTGCAAAAATCGTGAAAAATGCAGCATAGCAGCGCCACCTGTTGAGCGATTTTCACCAAAAGCTAATCAGCAACAATTTATATTAGGGACTAACTGAATATAAATTTTTATTAAATTCCGTGCATTAGTTCTTGAGATAGAGCGCCCACAAAATTTGTGTCACATACACATGTTTTTTGGAATCTCTGACTTCTAAAACGTGTAAATCCGTCGAAAACCGGAATTCGAAAATTTTCATGAATCCAATACTTTCTTCTTGTAAAGACAGAAGAAAGTAATAAAGGTATTTTGCTTTTTTTTAAATTTATGTTTATCACTCATAGCAAATATTGAGTATGTTGATATTTTGAAGTGGTTTCTATGTATTGTTTACAAGATTAATTCGTTTTTACTCCGAATTATTGACTGAAGCATAAATTTAAGATGAAAATCAAAGTTGGTATGGTACTGAACTCATAATATTGAAGTAACTACTTTTTGAAATATTAAGATGTATGAGATAGAAGAAAGTTTTGGGATTGACACATCCAACTAGTTTATTACTTGTTTCTTTTCTTAGTCATCCCCAAAACAGCCCACTGGTACAGCAATCCATTTTACTTAATTCCCACATAAGAAATGAATAAGCAACTTTTTTTGGTTGCTCATCAAGTGGAACTTTCTTGGCACATTACTAGTATTTATTCAGAGACCGAATTCAATGAGTTGAGATAACGCACTTCAGAGAAACCGACTTAAAAAAAAAAGACTCGGTAATTAAGTTTTTTTTTTTAATGATAATTGATAACCGGAAGGCAGAAATTATTATTGATAGGCATGACATATATTATTTTTGGAGAACATGTGCAAGCAAAGAGTGAATGAAAATGTGAGAAGGTTTTTCTCTTCTTTTTTTTTAAAGTATTACATTAAATCTCTAAATTAAAGTGACACACCGCTGCAGTTAATTTCAAATAGAGAATGAATAACTGCAACTTTTTTTCTAATGTAATATGTATATACGATTTCAAGCGTTTTGTGCGAAGGATTCAAGCAGATAAGGCTCGGAGCAGCGTAGTATGTCTTCATTTTGCATTCAAACATTTTCTTTATGTTTGTACTAGTACAATACTTTTTAAAGTTCTTTATTGCACTATCATGCTGCAAATCTTATGAAAGTTTCTTTGAAAAATAAATGCAGTAGAACCTCGATTATCCGAAGTAATTACGACCGACCCTCTTTCGGAAAATTGAAATTTTCGGATAATCGACAATGCTTCAATTTTAAGATTAAGGAGAAATATATGCAATATTTCTTATTATGGTAACAAGTGCTTAATAAAAATAAATCAATAACGAAATAGAAACAAGAATAAATTACCTGAATTTTAATTTTGAAATGAAGTACCTTTTCCATGTATCACAAGGGTTTGAAAAAATGACTTGTTTGCCGCAGTTTCGATTTCCTTTGCTTTGAAGCTCTATCCCGGAATTTTTTAATATTAGTTCACCAGTATCACAGTCTTTCTGCTGCTCCAGCCATGCCAAACCTTTTGCAAAGCATTCAAAAGCTTCAGAATTGCTTATTTGTTCGTTTTCTTTGTTCCACTCCGCAGCTTACGGGAGCTCAAGTTAAATTCAAAGGAACTCTAAGAAAGCGGATCGAAAATATTTGTATGTACACGTAGTTCGGAAAGGACCGCTTACACACAAGGAATATGATAGTTAAAAAAAAAAAAAAAAAAAAAAAAGAGAGAGAGAGAGAAAGCTTTCAAAATGGATTGTGCACACAAGGAATGCGATAGTAAAAAAAAAAAAAAAAAAAAAAAACCTTTAAAATTGGATTTAGGTTAACCGAGAGTTTCGGTTAAAAGAGTTTCGCATAAAAGAGATTCTACTGTAAATAAATACATAAAAATAAGAAAGGAGTGCGCATGATACGTCGAATAGAAATAAAACTAGAAAAATACAGTCTCAAATGGTAGGTGCGCGTTATACACTGGAATATACGGTACATATATGCTTTTTAACACTTTCCAACATAGTTGAAACGCGTTTATGAATTCGGTTTGTCTGCGCGCTCTGACTCGCATAAATAATGTCCGATTGCCATGAAATTTAACCATGTTATTGGGGTTAACTACGGGATATCCCGTATTGAAAACGAAGTGTGAAGCATTTACATTTCATTTTGGGACACTCGAAAGAATTTCATTACATGATGGCCTATGGGGAAAAATCGTTTGCAGTGTATTTTAATGATACAGTTAAGCCCCGATTATCCGCGGTGCGGTTTATTTGCGAAAGGATTTTTCTTTCTTTATTTATTTTTTATTCAGGCCAACAGCAAGGAAAATATAATAAGCCCTCCTAATAAATGTAAACAGAAAAATTCATGTATTCGAAAGTAATAGAAGAATATTTCTAAATTCGGTTGCCGTGTTTAAAATATCAGATATAAAGTCTTGACGTCTTTTCTTGATTTTATTAAAAAACGTAAATACAGAAATTAAAATATTTAACAATTAAATAAGACTATTACTATAAATTCCAGGGGAGCATATTAAGAATAGCTTCATTTTTGAGATATAAAGGGTGTTTCCAAAGCAAGAAGCAAAAACAAGTGACTGACTTTTAAAAAAAAAGGTGTAACTGAACATTTCTTGTACAATATGTATGGCATTGTTTCTTGTTTAGTGTTCTTTATTTTAGTGATTTAGACGTAAAGCAAAGGTTTCTGCTGTACTGTGCATATGTATTTTAAACGTTTTATTATGTTTTTTTGTGCATTAAAACCTAGTTTTTATGTTGAATTTTCTTTTTTTCATGCTTGCATCCCATTTTCAGCCTTTTTCGGGTTATCCACGATTTTTGTTATCCGCGTTGCCCTTGCCACCCAATCCCGCGGATAATCGGGGCTGTACTGTATTATACTATTTTAAATATATTGAAATTGATATTTATCACTGAGGGTACTACAAGGTTCTTACTATAGAACATGGTGTGCATACAATTTATCGTTCACGTACAGGTACACACAAATGAATTTGGCTACAAAAGAAAATGAACAATAATTGAACTATTGAAGCCTACGAACAATAATTGATGGAAGTGCGTTTCCAGCTATGGTGAATGCTTGAAATTTAACAATTTTTTAAATATTATTTGATGTCTATAAATTCTAAAGATCATGTACACGGCCGCACAAAAGTTCTCAGGTACATTAACGTTTATTGGCAAAAATTGCTGAATGTTCAACTGCACTATGCGATTAACTGAACTAATTTTTATCATATAGTGTAGTATACATACAAATATATATATTATATACAGGTCTGGACAAAAAAATCATACATTTTCCCGACTATTCATGGTAAGCAGAAATTGGGATTTCGAATGCGTTATACGTTTTCCAAATTATTCATTTAGACATCATCTTTCACCCTAGTAAACTATAAAGTTTTATTATAGTATTCTGAATGTGTTGGAAAGTGCTTCATAATGTATGTTGTATGCATGATTTTTCGTTCTCGTTAAGTCTAACGTGAGAGAAACGCTTTTAGTTCGACTAACGATGAAGTCAATAAGTTGTTAAGTACTCGAAATATTTTGGGCAGCCGTATATATTATGTATATAATTTATACACACCAATTAACCCTTTATCTACTGACGGCACTTATAAGTATCATTAAAATAACTTGTTATAAAATCCATTTGATACATCGATTAGCTGTAATACATTTTAGAATGAGTTATAGATACATTACTTTATCTGGTTCCAAAAGCATTATTGGTTACACAAAACAAAAATATTTTTAAAAGGATTATTTCTTTTGCCTTTGCATCTTTTCAGCTTCCTTGGCGTTGGGAAGGGGGGGGGGCGAATTTTTAATTCGGAAATATTTCGATATTTCTATTGTAAGAAGATTATATTTATACATTTCCTAATTCTACAAAATACTAAGAAAAGTATTTAAAATAAAAGATTTGAGTGGGGGGATAAATATTGCACAAAATGCTTATAATTGAAATTTAATTAATCCTTCTAAATCCTTTTAAAATCCTTCAAAAATTTATTAAATGATTATGTAAATCTTCTAATGTAGTTTAAATAATTCACGAAAAATGCTGTAGAAGATAAAATTTTCATGAATTCATAATTCAGTAGATAAAGGGTTAAAACAAGTAGTTGTAGGTTGAAGTTGTAGTTAACTACATTTTCTACAAGTAGATGTAGTTGTAGATTAATATATGTTTTTCAGGCCACTGCTTATAATCATTTAATAACAACGCATAAAAAACCATTCTTTTTTGCTCAGCTATGTCAACCCCGTATTATATGACATTCTAGATAAATGATCTAAACCTAAAAAAATCTTTCTCATACTTTATAAAAGATTGTTAAGCTCAATCGGCGATGTAGAACGACTATTCACACAGAGAGATAAAAAGTTTTTTTATATAAATGTTTAATGACTATTATAATACCTGAGCACCGAAATTTTCCGGATGAATAAAAATCAGACCCCAATATTAAAGACTTAATATCGTGATATCCATCGGAATAGAATAAAATATTAAATAATCAATTACACTGTACAACAGTGGTTTTGTCCTAGAACTAAAATTAGTTGATTCTAGATCAGTTTTTGGCGCTGATTCCGAATATGCTTTCCGTTTATCTCCAGGTGGTCCAGGTTTTGAGAAATTTGCATATTTCAATTTATGCAAATTTAAGCTTTTTTGTGCTATTTTATGCAAATTTTAGATACAATATATGTCACATCTAATTACGTTTTCTAGATAATGACTACTTGACTATTTGCTTCAGATAAATGTCACGATTTGCATATTCTTAACATTTATTTGTCAGTTATTAAGCCTAATTTGCATATTTTTCAATGTTGTAATGTTTACATCACTATAAACTTTAAAATAGTTTCAGGGAATTGACGTAATGTTTTTCTAGACTAGATTATTATGCTGATTTCAAATCTGCAGTCTGTTTTCTTATGTCATGTCTAGTTTTTGAGTGTGGTGAATTTCTACTTTTGCACGGCATTAACACAGGTTTGATATAAGATACTTTTTAGGGGTGTGTAATTCATTGAAAGAAGGTGAACAGGGTCAGATTCATATCAGAGACATAAACAAAAGTTTATATAATCGAAAAAAAAATAAGTAGTAGAATGTATCCTAACTAGTTGAAGTTTATCATACAAAGTATCATAATAAGCTATTTCTGGCTTTTTTGACCAAAAACTAAAATTTCACTTTTTTCAAAAACTAGACGTGATGGAAGAAAACAGATACAAGATTTGAAATCAGCTCAAAAAACTGATTTAAAAACATATTAGCGTACTCGTGCGGCAGTAATATTTGAACGTCAAGAAACATTATCAGAAAAACATGAAAAATATGCAAATTAGGTAGAATATTTTACAGTCGCATGTCAGTATAATCTCAGAAACAACGTTTTTGCGAAGTAAATTAGGTAGTAATCATAACATAAAACAAAAACCTCTGTCTGATATTGCTTTATACCTTAAATTTGCAAGTAATTGTATAAAATTTACTAAATTTGCATAAACTGAAATATGCAAATTATCTCTCAAACTTGACATGCTGGAGTAAATCTAAAACTAGATTCGGAATCAGCACAAAAAACCGCATAAAAAAACTAATTTCTGTTTCAGGACAGAGCAAAAGTTCAAATTTGTTCACCAGTGTTAGTTTTCCGAGTTCATGAATATGATGCCAAGTGAGTTAATTTGCAAGAAATATAACTTCGCTTATAGAATTTTGAATAAAGAGGTCTCAGGACTCCTAAAATTGGAAAAAAGAAAACAAAAAGTCCATTTTCAACATTTAATATCTTAAAATTTATATGATTTTAAACACATATTTTATTGGGATGAAAGACATAAGTATGTTCTTCCATTTTATGTATTTAAAAATTTGCAAGATGCAGAATTAGTATTTACAGGGGGTTCCAAAGTGTCAGATATTTGTCGAGCAGAAAATGGGTATAACAGCTTACGCGCAGGATTACAAAATAAATTTTTGAACTAGAATGAAATTTTTTGCACCTAATTATACTTCAGATTGTAATAATTACTCTGAACCTAAATAAATTTGTATTTAAAACATTTTTACATTTTTAAAACGAAGTTGTATTTAACTAATACAAAATTTTGAAAATTTCAATAGTATAATCATGTAAAAAAATATTTTTTTTAAACAATAAAAATTTTAGGTTCAGTTTATACAAACATGAAAGAAATGTTTTGAAAATTTCATAAAAAAATATTCAGAAGTTTTTGAGATACCCTCACGTTATGCCCAAAAACGTCATTTTGAGAAAAATGACTTCTAATTTTCGGAAACGCGGCTTCAGCTATTGAGTAGGTATAATTCTAAAAGCCGTAACTTCTGTTCTAGTGGGAATTTCAAGGAAACAAATATATCAAAATTTTCCGAAAAGATAGGAGTTTCACACCTAAAAAAATAAAAATTTCGAAAATTTTTAAACTTTTAGAATCTTGAGACCGACTCATGTTGTTTTTTCTTTTATTTCACGCCTCAATAAATTTTAAAGTGCTACATTTGCTTGTTACAATATCGTCGGTAAAAACTACCAGATCATAGAAAGATGCAAGTGTTGTGCAATTGTCAGGGCCTCAGTATGCCTAGGCGTGAAAGACTCGAGCCTTGGCCTTCGAATTTTGAAGGGCTCCAAATAAAAACATGTTTGGTTGTCTTGTAAAAATGTACGCATACTCGCCAACTTCCCGCTTTATTTTTCATTAAAAACATTAAATTAAAAAAAAAAAACATTCACTAGAACCAGAAATTTTATTTATTGGTCGAAATCAAGTAGATTTTAAATGACTACCACATAGAATTAAGACACACTTAATTAAATAATATGCTGGATCAAAGTATGTTTTTTTAAACACTTTCCGATAAAGCTGAAAAAGTCTTTATGAATTCGGTTTGTCTGGCCGTCAGTCCGTCTGTCTCTCCACGATCAAACTCGCGTAAATATACTCGGATATTTATAAAATTGATATACAAGGTGAGACCGAAAAGCAAGGTGACTCACCCCTCCTTTCGAAAATGAGAACAGCCCGACAACCGGACACATGCACATTACGATCTTTGGTATATAACGTTAATGTTCAGGGTCATTTGCAAAGTTTCTTGGTTAGTGTTTGTTCGTGCAGTCGCTTAAACATAAGAGGTGGTAGTGCATTGCGTTATGGAGCAGTAAACGAATATGAAATTCTGTTTTAAAATGGATAAAACTGCTATGGTAACCTTGGAAATGCTTCGAAGTGTGTATGGCGAAGAAACTTTATCTCGCAAGACAGTATTTCAGTGGTTCAAGCGTTTCCGTGAAGGTCGTGAAGGCTTGGAGGATGAGCATCGCAGTGGAAGACCAGTGACGAGCAGAACCACGGCAAATGTTCAAAAGTTAGGAAGTTATTCCAGCAAGATCGCCGTTTTTCCGTCCGAATAATGACGAGCGAATTGAATCTTCCTCGTAAAATCGTCCGAACAATATTGACGAAGGATTTGGGTAAACGGAAACTTTGTGCGACCTTCGTCCCTCATTATTTAAGCGATGAACAGAAACAGCAGCGAATGGACTCCTTATTCCCCTGATCTTGCGCCAGCAGACTTTTTCCTCTTTCCATGACTGAAATTGGCACTGAAGAGACACCGATTTTCAAACACCTCAGACATTCAAGCTGCTGTTACCAAGGAACTTAAAACAGTCTCAAAGGAGGACTTTTTCAAAAGTTTCCAGAACTTGTATGAACGTTGTCAAAAGTGTATTGTAGACGGCGGGAACTACTTTGAACAACAGTGAGGTATTTATCTGCAAATATATAATACAGTGATTATTATGACGTCAGTCACCTTACTTTTCGGCCCCACCTTATATAAACAAACTTGCTAACGGCGCTATATGTGATTCCGATTGTAGCGTCACATGAATATTGTCAGTAAGAAAATCGTTGGTGGAAATGGTGGAAATTACGTCATATATTAATATATGACGTAATTTCCACCATTAAATGCATTTCGCTTGTAATTGTGAAATGAGTTTCTGAATAGCACGGATTTATTTTATGGACCTGACTTCCTTATGCCAGAGTATGTTTTGAAATCTAAATCAAGAAGACAGGATATTTGTCGGGATGTCAGGGGTGAATGCCCCAGGAACCCAGATTTCGCTCTAGAATATAAGTGCAATTCTGGGGGGACGCAGGCATTATGCAACTGTATCATCCTTAAATTTTCATAGGACAATTACATTCTATCAATGTATTTTTTTTTTCACGTTCGTCAGTAGCAGATTGAACGCCGAGATAAATATATCTGTAAAAGTTTGCGAAAAAACTATAGAAGAAATACTTTTTGTTTTTTAAAGATACGTTGTGACACAGGTACATATTTCTTTAAAAAGTTTTCTTTTATGTTTTAAATATTTGCGGATTGTTTCTAAGTTTGCTACTGTGGAAATAGACAAAATATTAAATTATATACTAAGTCTTTAGGTTGCATACGATGTCAAGAGTTAGCACAAATTATTTCTTGAAAATATTGCAGCTAAAACGTCTTATTATATTTTAAATGATTCCTTCACGTCTTTAATATTTGTAAGAATGATTAATTGTTTGTACGATTAAAAATTTGTAATAAATATTACAGTGAAAAATGTCAATCTTATTCGGCTACAACCGGCCAACAATGAGACAAATAGTTTCTAAGAATGAAATTTTCTCGTATTCATCAGTGGAAGAGAGAACGACAAACGAATACGTTGAAATACGTTACAGCTCTCCGCTAATACTAATTTATATTAAAAAAAGGACACGTAGTTTCTACGACAAATTTTGAACGTCTTCGACTCAACTTCTGCTGTTCAGTGAAAAGTATTTTGCGATTAGTTCATAATGTTTAGTATACTTAAAGTACCGTAAAGAGTATCAAGTAGATAGACGAAGATAACAATGCGACAAGATCCTTTGTACAATAGGGCTTTTTCGCGTTCGACAGTAGAAGATCAGATAAATGTATCGGTAAAATTTGGTAAAAACTATATATCAGTGTTGCCATGCTACAGGGAATTTCCAGACCAGGAAATTGTTCGCCAGCAGTATTTTCTTACAGAGAATCTTTCTTTAAATAAGGAGAAATTTCGGCACAGATGTCATATATGCCCCATATTGGCGCGATTTTTTTCTGACGCCAATGACATATACGCAACGGGTACTTAACTGGCGCTAAAGTGTCGTTATTTTGCTTGATATGGTAACCCGGATGTTGTTGTTATTGCTGTTGATGTTTTCGCCAAATTGGCATCGGAAAAAAATCGAGCCAATATGGGGAGTATATGACATCTGTGCCGAAATTTCGTGGTTAATCTAGATGTATTTTTCTATAAAATAATACTGATATTTTGACTGGAAAATTACCTGAAGCGTGGCAACCCTGTATATGCACCAACAGTAGATTTTAAGGTTACCTCATGCTATAGGTACAATATTTCTCAAAAACGTTTTTTATATGCTACTAAGTATTTGGGGATAATTTCTTAGTTTTCAAGTGTGTAAACATACAGAATTATAAACTATATATTAATATTAAGTATCTAAGAGTATGTTATTCAAGAAGCAACAGTTTGAACAAATTATTTCTGGAATATATTTTGCAAAATCTCTACTTATATTTTAAATTATCTCTTGACTTTTCTTTGCACTTGCTACATAGGCCTCGAAAATACATGCAAAATTAAAGAATGATGATGTAAGAATGAATAATTGTTTGTGGCAAATGTTATTTTTAACAATTAACATTTTTTGGTGGCAAATATTTCTCGCAAAAAATATAACAATGTAAAATATCAATCGTCTTTTGTTGAACAATCTAGCAACAATGCTAGTAAGAACTTCGGGTTAACTAAATTTATCTTTTACAAGATATATATTAGGGGAATGTAAAGCACTAAGAAAGGTAATATGATATTCTATCAACAATTCTACTTTTTTCGCCCTTTTATCATTTTTTTCACTTTTATATGCCCCCCTTGATATTTTTGTATGTTACTGTATACATATTTGATATTTCACCTTGTATGTTATTGTGTATATGAGGGCGTTTTTTCTCTCTTACAGTTTTCTGAATTGTTAAATGGGTTTCCTAATTAGACGGATTAAGAGTATGAAGTTGATTTGGCTATACCGGAGTGTTTAGTGTAATCGAAACAAGAAGTCAGGTAACATGCAGTTCTATCACCCTTCTGTTTTTTTCGTCATTTTATCTTTTTTTTTCACTTTTATATGCCCTCCCTTGATACTTTTGTATGTTACTGTATACACATTTGATATTTTACCTTCTATGTGACTGTGTATGTGTGGGTGGTCTCCTCGTTTTCTCTCTCTTACAGTTTTCTGAATTGCACGGATTAAGTATATGGGGCTGACTTGGCTATACCGGAGTGTTTAGTGGAATCAAAACAAGAAGTCAGGTAACATGCAATTCTATCACCCTTCTTTTTTTTCGTCCTTTTACCATTTTTTTTTTCACTTTTATATGCCCTCCCTTGATACTTTTGCATGTTACTGTATACACATTTGACATTTTACCTTGAATGTTACTGTGTATATGAGGATGGTCTCCTCGTTTTCTCTCTTTTTAATTTTTTTCTGATTTCTTAAATGGGTTTTTGAATTGGACGGATAAAGAGTATGGAGATAACTTGGTTATACCGGAGTGTTTACTGAAATCTAAAGCACTGAGACAGGTAACATTCAATTCTGTGACCCTTCTATATTTTTCGTTCTTTTATTATTTTTTTCACATTTAAATATCCTCCCTTGATACTTTTCTAGCACTGTGAATTGTGAAATGAGTTTTTGAATAGCACAGATTTAGTGTATGGACCTGACGTCCTTATTGAAGTATTTTTTTGGAATCTAAAGCTAGAAGAGAGGTGACATACCGGGAAGTCGGGGATTAATGTCCCGGGAATCCAGGTTTCGCTTTAGAAAATAAGTGTAATTACAGGTGGACGGGGGCATTATGCAATTGTATCACCCTTAAGTATTTATGGGACGATTACATTCTAACAATGTATTTTTTTCACGAAGTAAATAGGCGAACATAACAATGCGACAAGATATTTTGTGTAATAGGATTTTTTCGTGTTCATCAGTAGAAGACCAGATAAATATATCGGTAGAAGTTGATAAAAACTCTACGGGCCAGGCCCCGATCATAACTAATTGGGGCCCTGGGGAAAGATAAATTAGGGAGCCCTATTCGAATCGTTGCAACATTATTCAAATAGAACTGATGGTCAGCCATATGTATAATGTATAAATAATATTTTCACACCTTGGACTTCATATAGAAGAATATTCTTAGCTCCGTCAGTTCTAAATTAAGTACCTTAATTAATAAAAATAATCTTTTTTTCCCTTATTTTAGTATAAAACTATTTTATATAACTTTAACAACTTGTTATATTACTTTCAGATGAATTTAATAACTTCATTTTATGGAAGAGTGTGAAATACTCCAACATGAAAATGATATGTTAATCAAGATACTTTCTTTTACATCTTTATAAATTGTACTACACACAACATAATATCAAATCAAATGCATTCTACTTCACAAGTATAAAGAGTTTTTTCAATAAATCTAAAAAGATGGCAATTTTGGGTTTATTTTTCATATATAATCCTAAGTTGAAAAAACTTTGAATACGGAAGGAAATTTATCTCATGACAATTAGAACTGATTATTTTCAACTACTAAAATTTAGATATGATTTAATTTCATTGCTAATAGAATCTATTAAAATCAAAATATTACATCTTATTTAATAGTGGTTGAGGTTAGCTTTCCGAAAGCATTGAGCTCTGTGAGTTCAAAAGGAAACTTGTTTTTCAGAAAGTTTAGTAGAATCTTTTAAAGATGAAATTTGTGTTTGTAAATATTCAGAGTTGAAATTGGGGGGGGGGGGGGGGGGGAAGTAAATATTTTATAAATTAATATATAGATTTGGGGCCCCTTGAGGTTCGGTGCCCCTGGTCAAAGTCCCGAATTGCCCATGCAATAATAAGGGTCTGCTACGGGCACTACCAGTATATTTCAGGGATACCTCATGGTATAGGTACAACACTTCTCAAAACGCCAATATTTGGAATAATATCTTAGTTTTCTACTATGTAAACATACAGAATTGTAAATTATATATTAAGTATCTACATTACGCAAGAAACAAGAGTTTGAAGAAATTATTTCGGTACTGCTTACAAAGAAGGTTTTCATACGGGCATTAGGGTGGTTCAGCCGTCTATGTAAAAAAATGAACTTTCACTTATATACCAGGCCACCCCTCAATTTTTTTAGACTTGTGTATAGTAATATTCTGGCGGAATTTGAACGTCATATTTCAACTGAAAAAGGGTGCTCAATAGGGTGTATCGATTTTTAACTTTTTTTTTGTTTCCAAATTCCAAGTTGATAAAAAGTTGCTACTAGACACCACAACTTACCACAAAAAATTTTGGATTTTTAAAAAATTGTTTAGGTCTCCCGCACAAGGCCTAAAGTTTAGAAATTTTACTTAAAAAGTAAATTTTTACAAAAATTTTTAAAAAACCTAAAACACATTTTTTTTTAATTGCAATTTAAAATTCCACTATCAATAAGCACAAAAAACAATAGAAAAAGTATTTCAAAAACTTAGCACAACATTTAGGCCTCCCGCACAAGGCGTACAAGTCGTAAATTTCAGGCAATTTTTGAACATTTTTCAGTACTTTGATATTTGTGTTGTTGCTGGTTTAAAAATTAAATGTAACTAAAGCCTCGTTAGGCTTGATTGGAATTTTTGAAATAAGTGAAATAATAAATCACATTTCAATACGTCAAGCGTCAACTTGAAGCGATGGGGTGGGGGAAGGCCAGACTGTCGCGCCGCGGTGACGCGGCACCTATGAATCACCGCACACACTTGTCAGTAGTTGTCTGCCCGCGAGCGAGCATGTCGGTTGTGTTTTAGTGCGATAGTCTTGTTGTAAGAATCAATTAAGTGAGTGTTGTTGTTGTTCATTATGAGTAAAAAACCGCATCTAACTAGAAAAACTACCGACAGGCCGGTTATCGGGCAACCTATTGATGTGAGTGAGTTTAATGTTCTGCCAACCAAGATGGATGTTTTGAAGTATTTTGAGTGGGTACGCATTGAAATGAAACAAGAGGGAATACATCAGCCTTAAAGAAGGTAATTGCGTTAAGAGTTGCTTTAAAACGTGAGGAAATATGGAAAAGAGCTTCAATTCCTGTTTCTGGCACCAAAAACACAATATTTATGGTTTTAAAACTGCATGAGCAGCTTGAGAAAATTGAAATGTATTCAGGGCCTAAAAGGAAGTATCTTAACTCCTACAAAGATGCAGTAACTAGCTTTCAGTCAAAAACTGAAACTGCATTGTTTGATATTTGTACTTGCAAATGTGACCTCAGCAACTGTATTTGATTTATTGGCAAAAAAGTCCCGGCACTAGAACACGAGTTTTTGCTCAACCAACGTGGTCCTAGATTGGTGTCAATTGCAGAGTGTGACAAAAACGAGACTAAAAAGCTTAAAAAGCGATTAGAAAGAAAATCTAGGTCACAAGCTTTAATGCAGGTAGTTGTAAAAAAGACTGAGGATGAAAACTTAAAATCTGTTGATAACATTGATTCTGTTGATAGTACAGATGATTCAATGCCTCACACATCATGTCAAGATAGTGATTTTGAAATAAATGTACTTTATACGAGTCAATAAAGTGTTTCAAGTGTAGAAGTAAAACAAGAACTGCCACAACGCTTGTCTTTGTTTTCACGAGCTTGTGACCGCAGGGGCATTTCTAGTAGAGCTGGAGTTCAGTTAGCTGCTGCACTTTTGCTAGACTTAAATGTCGTTACTTCGGAGAACCAAAAAACAGTAATCGACAAATCAAAAGTAGCAAGTGAAATGCTTAAGTCTCGTAAAGAAGTAAGCTCAACTCGAACCTCCGATCTGTTGGCCATTTACTTTGATGGTCGTAAAGATGAAACCATAACAAAAGAAATTGTAGCTGGTAAAAGTGTCGGAAGAACACATATCTATTGTTGAAGAACCTGGATCCACGTATTTCGGTCATGTAACTCCCATAAATGGAAAAGGAAAGGAAATAGTTACATCACTTGTAAAGTATTGTGAAGAAAAAACTGTCGATCTTAAAAAACTAAAAGCTATTGGTTGTGATGGTACGGCAGCAAACACAGGCACTTTAAATGGAGTTATCACCTTATTTGAAAATAAAATACAACAGCCACTGCAGGCAGTTGTGTGTCTACTACATTTGAATGAATTACCATTTAGAAAAATTATGGTTGCTCTTGATGGGCCAACTTCTGGACCAAACGCATTTAGCGGGCCTATTCGTAAACAACTTCTAAGCTGCCAAAATGTGGATGTTGTCAATTTTGTTGCAATTGAAAGCGATATACCAGAAGTTGATCTTAAAGAGTTGAGCACAGACCAAAAGTATCTGTACGAAATATCTATTACGAATTATCAAACAATTTACATCGTTAAACTATCTTTTTTAAGGTATACAACATTTATATATTATTTATGTAGTATATATATATATATATATATATTGTGTCATTTTATGACTCCTGTAACCAAAATACACTGTGTGTTTTTAACGAAAAAAAATGGTTCATTTACACTAAAAATTACGAAAGTTTCGTCAAAATTAATAAATTTAGGTCTTGTGCGGGAGACCTAAATGCTGTGCTAAGTTTTTGAAATACATTTTCTATCGTTTTTCATGCTTATTGTTAGCGGAATTTTAACTTGCAATTTTAAAAAAAAGTGTTTTAGGTTTTTTAAAAATTTTTGTAAAAATTTACTTTTTAAGTAAAATTTCTAAACTTTAAGCCTCTTGCGGGAGACCTAAACATTTTTTTAAAAATCCAAAATTTTTTGTGGTAAGTTGTGGTGTCTAGTAGCAACTTTTTATCAACTTGGAATTTGGAAACAAAAAAAAAGTTAAAAATCGATACACCCTAGTGCTCAACACCCACTAACTTCACTAGTTAGTTTATTCCTTTCTAATTTTTCTATATATTTGTTTTAAAAAAAATAAAGACCTCTAAAATTAATTTCTTAGAAAAGAATAAAACAATATGGAACTAAAAAATAGAAATGTAATCATATTTGGTCTTTAATAATACAAAATAGTGTCTAAAACTGATTTTTTCGTTGTTTCTGGTGGAATGCATTTTCTGTTTGCTTCTGTGACCTGCAGCAAGAATTGCTTTTTGATCTTTATCATTTGTTACAATTTTATTGAAATTTCCATTAACCCCTCATTCTGCACTGTCATTCACTACTTGTAAATTTTGAAGCCATTCCTTTCCTTTGGGATAGTCATCATTGTCATTTCATTTTACGGGAGAAAGCTATTCCTTATATTCATACAAGGTAAGAGTTCTGTTGTTCTTCTTGTTGCAAAGTCTGACAGTCGTACACCATCTTCTTTAAAAATCTCAAGTTCTCATCTTACATAGCGCTTCTTAAGGACTTGCATAGCTCTAAATCGCTCTACAACAATTTGTTTTCTTCTATTTAAATTCTGTCAGAAAAGAGAGAAAGTCTTATGAAGTCATTAGAACACTCACACATGTGATGTTCCATCAGTTTTCTAGCAGAAAGCGCAATCCCTTTGTCTGTTGATAGTTTTCAAAATCTTTAACTGTGTTGGAATAAATTAATCGTCTGAAGGCTCAGAGTTTTCCGTTACACCATTTAGACAAATATTGGATGAACAGATGGTAGCTGAAAGTAAAGAGGCTCTGATGCTTCATTCTTCTTTTCTTCTCTGAAGAGAACGTTCATACTTTTCTTGGTAACTGTGTCAATTTTGATTCTTTCAACTGATAAAGAATGTGCTGAAGGATTTATCTTGTCATAGTTAGTTGTTTCACTGATCTTAGACCAATCAGAAAAATTTCTTTTTTTTAAACAAATTGAAACCAGAGCAATTGCAAATTTTTAGCTTTGAAATTTCTTTAAACAGAAAAGAATGACTATTTTTCATAAAATTAAAGTTGTTGATTAATGCACAAATTTTGTGATTATTTTATTTCATATTAGGCTTAGTGTTTGTCTTATTAACTGTAACATAAATAACATTTGGATCCCATAACAGTAGATTAATATTTAATATAAGTAGTGTAACCTAAATATAATTCTTGATACTTACTTAAAAGTGAAAACTCTTGCAATAAATAATTAAATGTATTTTAAATATTATTTTCATTTGCCACTTTTCTTTTAGGAATAGCCATGAGCTAAATGTAAACAACTTCAGACAGATGTTTGCTGCTGGAATGCAGAATTTGAGAATCTATAAGATAATTATTTAAAATAAAAATTATCATGAAAAACTAAATGTTTCACTGACAAATTGTTTTTAATTGGTTGTAAAAAGAGTTGGTAGAATTCTTGTTTTGGTTTAGTGTTGTCTGTAACTTCATCATATAAATAATTCTCAGAAATGTTGCTATGTATAATAAAATATTTCCAAAATATTTAAATACAAATATATATTATAACAAACTAAATTTCTTTTAAAAACTTCTGACAAAAATGAAATATTTCTGAAGTATAAAATATTGTTGCATTTCCTACGCTTCTGCTAATTTTAAATTGTGGGGTCATTGAGCACCCTTTTAGAATTTGAGCAAGAAACTAAAAATTTAACAGTATTATACTATTGATGAGTCTAAAAAAATTAGGGGGTGGCCTGGACTCTAGCTCAAAAAAAGTTTTTTTGAGCTTTTTTCTCATGTGTATATATATGTTTATAAAATTTTTTTGGCGGAATCGCGATAGAACTTTCAAAAAAAAAAAAAAAAAGTAATGAAATTTTCGTTTATTTGTCTATTTATCATCGGTTGGCGATGAAATGAAATTTCGAAAAATACTTTTTTATGCCGAATACTCTTTAAGATAAAAATGTTTCATGTTGAACTTGTTTAAATAAATTTAATGTAAATGACTTTAGTTTTGTCAGTTTTAGATTGATTTAACTATAGTTTTTTCATATATATATACTTATAATGAAAGTTAAATATTAAATTTTATGAATTAAAACAAAATTAAAATAAATTAAAATTGTTTCAATGTCTCAAAATTAAGTCCAATGGAGCACTGTAGATTCAATTCTGTTGCTATGAAAACGACGAATTCTTTGAAATGAATAACTGGTAAATGAATCTTACCTTTATTATACGCTTAAATATATGAAAGTATTTTTTATATATGAAATTGTTTTTAAAGTAATAAAAGTAAATAACAAGCAACATAAATATGTAATACGAAAAAATGTGTTTATAAAACTCTCTCATTGTTTAAGTTTAAATTCATTAAATACTATTTACACGCATTCTAAAAATCAATTAACAATCAATTTTCAGGTGCACTAAAATCGTTTGCTTTTGGCGAGGAAAAGTATTGCTCGCCAAATAGCGTGACGCTTTCGCCTTTTCGCGCCACATACTCAAAAGTATTTTATTTTTTTACAGACTTTCTACTGTAACTCCGCCGCTAAATTTGACTGATCCTTTATTACATACATAAGTAGTTTAATTAGTATTTTTTTCAAAATATTCTGAGTATGCCCAGAATGGAGACCTTCCTTGTTAGTTATCCCGTCGACCAAAAATCTATCGCCAAACTATAAGATTAAATGCCAATAATTGTTGATCGTAAATGTCACATTCAGTTGACTTTAAGCAAATTACGCGTGTTTACGTCAACAAGTGATTTTTGGAAGGAGCGAGGTTCGTGATAGGTATATAAAAACACGCGTGTATACGAATGCAATGCAATCGGTGAATTACAAAGCAGTCGGTGAAGAACTTTCGGAGGTTTAAGAATTTGAACAAGCGAACATTTATATTTTTATTTATATAGAAATGTGCCGCCACGTGGGGAAAGTGAGGGGAGAGAGATGCGAGGTGCATCATATGAAACAGTAGTCCAAGGGTTTTCTAATAATATATCGCATGATGGGTTCTGGAAAAAAAATTAAAAAGAGCCAACACTTCCGTGAATTTCAAAGCAATCGGTGAAGAACTTTCGGAGATTAGAAATTTTGAACAAACGGAAAATTTGCATTTTTATTTATATAAATTATCTCTTGACTTTTCTTAACATAGGCCTGGAAAATACATGCAAATTTAAAGAATGATGATGTAACAATGAATAATTGTTTGCGGCAAATATTATTTATAACAATTAATATTTTTTGGTGAAAAATATTATTCCCAACAAATATAATAATATAAAATATAAATCGACTTCTGTTAAACAATCTAGCAACAATGCGAGTAAGAACTTCCGGGTAAGTAAATTTAGGATTTACAAGATATTTTTAGGGAATCTAAAGCACTAAGTAAGTTAAATAATATTCTATCACAATTCTACATTTTTCGTCCGTTTATCATTTTTTATACATTTATACGCCAACCCTTCATATATTTATATGTTTCCCCGTGGCAGAATCGAGTACCTGACTTGGCTATACCGGAGTGTTTATTGGAATCAAAACAAGAAGTCAGGTAACATGTAATTCTATCACCCTAATTTTTTCTCGTCCTTTTATCTTTTTTTTTTCACTTTTATATGACCTCCCTTGATACTTTTGTATGTTACTTTATACACATTTGATATTTTACCTTTTCTGTTACTGGGTATATGAGGGTTTTCTCTCTCTTACACTTTTCTGAATTGTTAAATGGGTTTCTGAATTGGACGGATTAAGAGTATGGGGCTGAGTTGGCTATACCGGAGTGTTATGGAATCAAAGCAAGCAGTCAGGTAACATGCAATTCTATCACACTTTTTTTTTCGTCGTTTTATCATTTTTTTCACTTTTATATGCCCTCCCTTGATAATTTTGTATGTTACTGTATACACATTTGATATTTTACCTTGTATGTTACTGTGTATATGAGGGTGGTCTCCTCTTTTTCTCTCTCTTACAGTTTTCTGAATTGGACTTATTAAAAGAATGGGGCTGACTGACTATACCGGAGTGTTTCGTGGAATCAAAACAAGTAGTCAGGTAACATGCAATTGCAATTCAATCACCCTTCTTTTTTCTTTTTTTTTTTTTTTTTTTTTTTTTTGTCCTTTTATCCTTTTTTTTTTTCACTTTTATATGTCCTCCCTTGATACTTTTGTATGTTACTGTATACACATTTGATATTTTACCTTTTATGTTACTGTGTATATGAGGGTGGTCTCTTCGTTTTCTCTCTCTTACAGTTTTCTGAATTGTTAAATGGGTTTCTGAATTGGACGGATTAAGAGTATGGGGCTGACTTGGCTATACCGGAGTGTTTATGGAATCAAAACAAGAAGTCAGGTAACATGCAATTCTATCACCCTTCTTTTTTTTCGTCCTTTTATAATTTTTTTTCACATTTATATGTCCTCCCTTGATACTTTTGTATGTTACTGTATACACATTTGATGTTTTACCTTGAATGTTACTGTGTATATGAGGATGGTCTCCTCGTTTTCTCTCTCTTACAGTTTTCTGAATGTTATATGGTTATATATATGCTATTGTTAAATGGGATTATGAATTGGACGGATTAAAAGAATGGGGCTGACTGCCTATACCGGAGTGTTTAGTGGAATCAAAACAATAACTCAGGTAACATGCAATTCTATCACCCTTTTTTTTCGTCCTTTTAACATTTTTTTCACTTTTATATATCCTCCCTTGATAATTTTGTATGTTACTGTATACACATTAGATATTTTACCTTGAATGTTACTGTGTATATGAGGGTGAGCTCCTCTTTTTCTCTCTCTTACAGTTTTCTGATTTGGACAGATTAAGGGTATGGAGCTGACTTGGCTATACCGGAGTGTGTATTGGAACCAAAACGAGAAGTCAGGTAACATGCAATTTTATCACCCTTCTTTTTTTTTGTCCTTTTATATATTTTTTTCAATTTTATATGCCCTCCCTTGATACTTTTGTATGTTACTGTATACACATTTGATATTTTAAATTTTTTGTTGCTGTGTATATGAGGGTGGTCTCCTCGTTTCCTCTCTCTTACAGTTTTCTGAATTGTTAAATGGGTTTCTGAACTGGACGAATTAAAAGAATGGGGCTGACTGCCTATACCGGAGTGTTTAGTGGAATCAAAACAATAACTCAGGTAACATGCAATTCTATCACCCTTTTTGTTCATCCTTTTAACATTTTTTTCCCTTTTATATATCCTCCCTTGATAATTTTGTATGTTACTGTATACACATTAGATATTTTACCTTGAATGTTACTGTGTATATGAGGGTGGGCTCCTCTTTTTCTCTCTCTTACAGTTTTCTGAATTGTTAAATGGGTTTCTGAATTGGACAGATTAAGAGTTTTGAGCTGACTTGGCTATACCGGAGTATGTATTGGAATCAAAACAAGAAGTCAGGTAACATGCAATTTATCACCCTTCTTTTTTTTCGTCCTTTTATAATTTTTTTTTCAATTTTATATGCCCTCCCTTGATACTTTTGTATGTTACTGTATACACATTTGATATTTTACCTTTTTTGTTACTGTGTATATGAGGGTGGTCTCCTCGTTTTCTTTCTCTTACAGTTTTCCGAATTGTTAAATGGGGTTCTGAATTGGACGGATTAAGAGTATGGGGCTGACTTGGCTATACCGGAGTGTTCATTGGAATAAAACAAGAAGTGAGGAAACATGCAATTCTATCACCCCTCTTTTTTTTTTTTTTTTCCACTTTTATATGCCCTCCCTTGATACTTTTGTATGTTACAGTATACACATTTGATATTTTACCTTGTATGTTACTGTGTATATAAGGGTGGTCTTCTCTTTTTCTCTCTCTTACAGTTTTCTGAATTGGAGTTATTAAAAGAATGGGGCTGACTGGCTATACCGGAGTGTTTCGTGGAATCAAAACATGTAGTCAGGTAACATGGAATTCTATAACCCTTCTGTTTTTTTTTTTTTTGTTTTTTTTTTTTGTTTTTTTTGTCCTTTTATCTCTTTTCTTTTACTTTTATATGTCCTCCCTTGATACTTTTGTATGTTACTGTATACACATTTGATATTTTACCTTTTTTGTTACTGTGTATATGAGGGTGGACTCCTCGTTTTCAATCTATTACAGTTTTCTGAATTGGTCGGATTAAGAGTATGGGACTGACTTGACTATACCGGAGTGTTTATGGAATCAAAACAAGAAGCCAGGTAACATGCAATTCTACCACCGTTCTTCTTTTTCGTCCTTTTATCTTTTTTTTTTCACTTTTATATGCCCTCCCTTGATACTTTTGTATGTTACTGTATACACATTTGATATTTTACCTTGTATGTTACTGTGTATATAAGGGTGGTCTCCTGTTTTTCTCGCTCTGACAGTTTTCTGAATTGGAATTATTAAAAGAATGGGGCTGACTGGCTATACCGGAGTGTTTCATGGAATCAAAACAAGTAGTCAGGTAACATGCAATTCTATCACCCTTCTCTTTTCTTTTGTCCTTTTATCTTTTTTTTTCACTTTTATATGTCCTCCCTTGATACTTTTGTATGTTACTGTATACACATTTGATATTTTACCTTTTTTGTTACTGTGTATATGAGGGCGGTCTCCTCTTTTTCTCTCTCTTACAGTTTTCTGAATTGTTAAATGGGTTTCTGAATTGGACGGATTAAGAGTATGGGGTTGACTTGGCTATACCGGAGTGTTTAGTTGAATCAAAATAATAAGTCAGGTAACATGGAATCGAGAAAAATCGGAATTTTTTGTAGTAATTGAGTTTGGCCGGGCCGGGTTTGGGCCGAACTTTTAATTTTTACACCTGGCCGTGCCAAGATATTTTTCTTTCGGGCTCGGCCCCGGCCTGGAAATTCCAACCCGTGCAGAACTCTAACCCACGTTCAGACTTCGTGTCCTCTAAATGTATTCTAATATGCCCTATTTTAAAATGATTACCCAGTTAATGAAGATTGAGTGAGATTGTTACAAACAGCGGTGATTTTCTGCAGTCGGTTTGTCATGCTTTTCCGTTTGCTGGGAGACATCGCGATTCCTATGTCACTGTCGCGGCATCTGATGGCTGTTTTTTGGGATTGATAAGCAAGATCAGTTACAGATTTGAAAATCAGCGTGTGTAAAATGGTTAAGTAAAAAATGTTTTTATCTCTTGGACTTTTTTATAATGATGCCAAGGACAGTATTCTTCCTTTTTGCTCGAGGTTATGGAAATTCGGCTGCTTGGGAATAACATTCATCACTGCGGCATTGAAAATCACCGTATTTAAAAAGTTAACGCTTATATTTTATGTTTATATGGAGCTTTAGATATTTTCAGAAACAGGAATAACTTATGCATGGATTTTTTCTCTATTTTAATGCACCTTCATTCTTATTTTGATGTAATATTTTAAAAATGTAAATTGTTTATTTTAATTAATAAGCATATACGAATTTTGTAATATGGATTTATCGAATAGTAATTCATGCAAAATAAATCTAAAGTACTCAACGCATGCATTGATCTGTTTTTATGCTGCATCAAATGATGAAATATATATATTGATGCTTCATGATTGATGTAATGATGCTTAAAATGACATGTTTGGTATTTAATATGAAGATTGTATCATTAATATTTCATTTACCACTCAAAAGAATTCGGTTACATTATGGTCAACGGGAAAAAATCTTATTTTAATGACATTACGTTATTTCAAATGCATTGAAATTTATATAAATCACTGAATTTCACTACAAGATGATTACTACTGAATAGGGCATTCATAGCATTTATCGTTCATTTACAGGGACACATAAAATAAATACATTCTATGACGAAATTTGCTCGTATAGCTGCGTTCTATCACCCCGTAAAGTTTTGCCCCCCTTTTCAGATATACCCTGTATATATCATGCATTATCTCAGCAATAAACACAAGTCAAATAGCTAAATCTAATTAGAAAAAAAATGATTCACTAACAACTGCCAACAGTTGTCTCCAATCCTTTTTTGAATGTATGATATGATATAAAAAAAAAAAAAAAAAATGGGCAAAAGGTTTTAATTTAGGTGTATTAAAAATATAACAGGGAATTAAGCAATTGAACCAATCGTAAAAAAAAGAAGTCAAACAAGCAAATTTAAATGAGCCTTTAAAAAAAGGATTGTTGGTTCTTTTTTAAAATGAACAGAAACCGGAGGAGTTGTTTTCTTTCCGTTTCTTTTTGAAGGTAAAGAGTCATTGAGTACACGAGTTGTTTTCTTTTTCTAAACTTGGCAACAACTTTAGATCTTTATCTGTTAAGTTAGATTGACTCTCGCGGGAGAATACGACTTGCAACGACTAAAATAACATAAGAAGCACATAAAATAATCTGATAGCTTGTCATTCGAAGGCAAAGTGTTTGATATTTTATAATTTTATATTATTACCTTCATTTAAATTTGAAAATCATTTGTAGATTTTAGACATTTATATTTTTAAAAGGGCTTCTTTCAGTTGAAAAAAATCTATATATATATACATGGTGTGTTCACAAAGTTTCAAGACTGGTCTGAGAATACAAAATTTATTAAACATTTTTGTACAGCGATCTGAAATTCTTCAAACTATAACCCTTGGGCATCAATCCACCGCTGCCAGCGTTTTTCCCATGGTTCATAGGACCCCTGGAAGCCTTCGCGTGCAAGGCTGTTAAGGGACCTCGACGAAGCTGTCTGGATCGCTGGAATTGTGTCGAATCGCTTCCCTTTCAGGTCTTTCTTGATCCAGGGGGACAAAAAAAAAAAGGTCGCTGGAAGCGAGGTCGGGGCTGAATGGGCTCGATCCTTCAAATGGTGGAGCACTCTAGCGTAAAACTGACCTTACCCGGTGCGTCCACCCAGACATCAGAGACGATTGGATTGTTCACCACGACAATGCGCCCTCTCGCACGTCGCTTACCGCTGCCGAAATTTTGTCTAAGTTTAACGTGGCAATACTCTCGCAAGCCCCCTACAGCCCCGACCTCGCTCCCAGCGCCTTTGTTTTGTCCCCCTGGATCAAGAAATACCTGAAAGGGAAGCGATTCGATACAATTCCAAAGATCCAGGCAGCTCGACGAGGTCCCTTAACAGCCTTGCGCTCGAAGGCTTCCAAGGAGCCTATCAACAATAGAAAAAACGCTTGCAGCGGTGTGTTGATGCTCAAGGGTCATATTTCGGAGAAATTTAGTTCGATGTACAAAAATGTTTAATAAATTTTGTATTATCAGACCAGTCTTGAAACTTTGTGAACACACCATGTATTTTCTAGATTTCTTTTCCGTATAGTGCGTCCCTGCAAAACGACTTAGCAGAATTCGAAGTATTTTCGCAGTTATAGAGTGTTTTACCCAGAGTGTTTTACTCCTGGAATTTTAACAGATCTGACCCCGACTCCGACTCTTTCGCTTAAAAATGGTCCTGACTCCGACTACGACACCCTGGTTTTAGCGCAAAGAGTCCTTAAGTTACACTGAATTGGATCACTATAAACGCATTTTACGCAAAATGACTTTTTTCTGATTGGGCGGGGTCAGAAAGCAAAAGGGGCATTCCACGTCAAATCAGGCAGTAAAATATCAATATGTAACCCACCATCACAGATTTTAATGAAACTGCGTGTGTTTGTTCTTACTATTAAGATATGATCACCAGTAATTTTTTTTGCTCCTTGGTGAAATAGTTTCTGAGAAAAAAATTGTCAAAATTTTGAAAAACTGCCGTCAGTTGGCATTCTTGACACCTCTGTTTTCAAATGTAGCATGTCATATATATAATCATATTTCAATATCTACTCTACAAATCATCTTCAAATAATTTATGCACAATATTTAGGGTACGCAGCTTATGAAAAAAATATATTGTTACGCTTATAACATTTTAAGTGTGTCTAAAAAAATATTTAAACTTTGAAGTCGTGAATTTTTTATGAAAAATAATGCATTAACAAAAAAAGCATTATCAACAAAAGGCGGTATTTTTATTAAATTTATTTTTTATGGGAGATATACTTAAAGGTGTCCTTTACCTGATTCTGAAATAAAAATAGTGGGATTTTGGGTGTTTTTGGTAGTATTTCCTATTTAAAAATATTTTGAGGTGCATTTCATATCAAATCAAGCAGAGTCATTCCATGTCAGTTCCCCCAAGCCATTTAATCACTGTCACAAATTTCAATGAAATTGGGTTTGTTTATAGCTTATTTTAAGACGTAATCACCTTTAATTTTCTTGATCCTAAGTAAAATATTTTTTAAGATAAAAAATATCAAAATTTTGAAAAATTGTTTTAAATTTTTTTAATGACAGTTCGATATTCAAAGACTACATAAAAAAAAAAGTCATTTCAATATAAAATCACTAAATAGGTTTCAAATAATGTATATATGACAAATAATGTAGGCTGATTATTATTTCTTGTTTTTTATCATGTTTAAACACTAAGAGTGTCTTTTATCTTATGAATTTTTAAAATCAAGAATTTTGTCAAAAATAATGTGTTAATCAAAAATTTATTATTAACCGAAGGCAGGGTGTTAATGCTTTTTTTTTTAATTGTACGTAAAAATATCTTTTAAATGGTTATAAAATAAAAATAGTGAACATATGAGAAAAAATTATCAAAATTTTGGAAAAATGCCACGAGTTGCCATTAATGATTGTTCAATTTTCAAAGGCCTCATTTTATATATAAAATCATATTTCAATAACTAATAAAGAAATCTTCTTCGAATAATTTAAACAAGGTAAATAAAGTATGTAGATTATGAAAAAAATATTGCTGTAATGTTAAAAAATATTTAAATGTGTCTAAAAAATTGTATAATCTTTGAAATCAAAAATATTTTACAAAAAATAATGAAATTATTAAAAAATCTTTATCAATCAGAGGCGGAGTTTCTATGACTAATTTTTTAATTTTAAATTGTACATAATACTACATTATAACTGGATCTGAAATAAAAATAGTGGGATTTTGGTTGGTTTTAGTAGTATTTAAATCATATTTAAAATTATCAATATTTTCAAATGTAAAACCTATCCAATGTATCATCCCTGGAAATATTTTTATTTATACATTTATTTTATTTTTCAAATTATCTTTTATGTTCTTTTCTTAAGGAAAAAAATAAACAATATTGTTTTTTAGTAAAACTTCTAGGGCGAAGAGCAATTATCCCTTTCCAAAAAAGAGAAAAATCACTAGCTCCTCACCGCCCAATAGAAATTTTCAAAATGACAGTCCTAATCTTTAAACTCATATTTGGCTGTTAATATTGAAAATTTAGCATTGAGCTGCTAATATTGAAAAAAAATACCAAATTTCACTCTGTTGAAGAAAATTTTGACGTATTGTGCTTTAAATATATGCAAAAAATGCATAATCCATTATATTTATATCTTTCAATTAACTATATCTAAAAAAATATTTAAAACTTAATGAGTTGCACTTTTGTAACTTTATTCAGTTTCTAATGATATGTACCGTAATTTCGGGTGTATAGCCCGCAGATCAAACAATTCAGTTTGGACCCAGAAATTTTATTCAGTATTTGAAGACAAATATTTACTGTGATCTAAAAAGTTACATTTTATTTTTAAAAATTTCTGGGTCGAAACACGATTGTTTGATCCGCGGGCTATACACCGGAAATTACGGTAATTTGATTTATTTCATCACAATATTGCTGAAAGATGGATTTTCAACATATATATGTGTGTATATATATCCCTGTTCTCAAACAAATTATTTAAAAATTATTCATTTATGTTTAATAAAGCATATATATATTGATTATACACTTACAGAAAATACATATAGTAAATTTTATGATATTATGTCAATAATGACTAAAAGTAAAGAACTTATCTAATAGTATGTAACGAAAAATTTAACATCTGGTGTAATGACAACAAAATTTTATAATTGTTTTACTTAATTTGGATGAATGAAAAAAGCTTACATGTTTATATTTTATTGAAGTACAGGTGAAAATGTCACAAAGACATACCTCAACAACAACTGAGTATGTCACATTCACACTAGAGATGATTTTTTTTTCTTTTTGATCTTTCGGGTTTGATTTCAGATGATAATGAATTAATTAGTTTTGTTAGAAGTGTCATTGCAGTCAGCATATTAGGCTCACTATTTTTTTTTTACATAATTTGTTTTGATTGACTCGATGAACAACAATATTTAAAGGGACCATTTCATGACTTTTCAATTAAAAGCTGATTTATAAATTCATCATGTTGTTTAGTTATTATTATCGTCTTAAGATAATAAGTTGATATTAAAATTTTTAAATGCAGTTTATTTATTATTTGAACAGTTGAAAGTATTTTTCAATAAGAGTGCGGGCTGTTGATTTTAAGTCGGCTGTTGAGCAATGTAGTGTTGGTAAAGGAACTGGTACTATTTAATTTAATTTTTATTGCTGTAAATAATATTTGTTATTTTATTATTGTATGTATTATATTTAAGCAAGAGTAGAAATACGCGATATCGTAGTCATTTTAGTACATCTTAGCATGAAAAGTTTCAATATTTATCATTAAACATTCACATTTTATGAAAATTTTGTTAAAATTGCTCATATTTTCACTATTTTTATTTTATAACTATTGAAAAGATATTTTTACGTACAATTAAAAAAAGTAATAACAGCCTGCCTTCGGTTAATAATAAATTTTTGGTTAACACATTATTTTTCACAAAATTCTTGATTTTAAGAATTCACAAGATTAAACACACTCTTAGCCTTTAAACATGACAAACAACAATAAATAATAATCTGCCTACATTATTTGTCACATATACATTATTTGAAACTTATTTAGTGATTTTATATTGAAATGACTTTTTTTTATGCAGTCTTTGAATATAGATCTGCCATTAAAAACATTTTTAAAAAAATTTCAAAATTTAGATATTTTTTTTTATCTTAAAAAATATTTTACATGTAATCACCTTTAATTTCCTTGATCCTGTCTTAAAATGAGCTATATACATACCCAGTTTCATTGAAATTTGTGACAGTGAATTAAATATCTTAGGCGAACTGACATGGAATGACTCTGCTTGATTTGATTTGAAATACGCCTCAAAATATTTTTAAATATGAAATACTACTAAAAACACCCAAAATCCCACTACTTTTATTTCAGAATCAGGTAAAGGACACCTTTAAGTATATCCCCCACAAAAAATAAATTTAATAAAAATACCGCCTTTTGTTAATAATGCTATTTTAGGTAATGCATTATTTTTCATAAAAAAATCACGACTTCAAAGATTAAACATTTTTTTAGACACACTTAAAATGTTATATAAGCGTAACAGTATTTTTTTTCATAAAATACGTACCCTATATATTATGCATAAATTATTTGAAGATGATTTGTGGAATAGATATTGAAATATGATCATATTTATGTCATGCTACATTTGAAAATCGAGCAGTCAAGAATGCCAACTGATGGCAGTTTTTCAAAATTTTGACAATTTTTTTCTCAGAAACTATTTGACCAAGGAGTAAAAAAAAATACTGGGAATCATATCTTAATAAAAGGAACAAACACATGCAGTTTCATCAAAATCTGTGATGGTGGGTTACATGCCTGCCTGAACTGACATGGAATGACCCAAAACCATTTAACCGATCTTGTCAAGTTTTTTTATTATTATTTTTTTAAAGGCAATATATGTTTTTGGAGTTTGGACAACTTTCAGCCATTTTTATAAAAAATAAACTTTTTTAAAAGCACGTTAAAATGCAATAAAATAGTCAGAAATAGATATTCTTTTTTCAAATGGCTGCTACTTTGTCAATGTTCAATAGCGCTTGAAGCTTGAGAAAATATTATATACTTTCATAATCCTTAACGAAAATTGATTGCAAACGACTCTGGCGATCTAGCGTATCCCGCCCGATTGGAAGTATACGGCGCGCACTCTACGGCATCCACCCACGGAACTCGAGACACATCATCAATTTTTTATTTTAAAAAATTGAAATGTGCTTCGAATGATAATAACTAACACGCAAAGAACCCGGAGCTAAAATCTTTATTAATATTCCAGAAAAAAAGGCTAAAAAATCCCTAAAAAACACACTTTTTTCAGCCTTCTATAGGCAAATCTCCACTTAAATAAGTGTTTATATTATAGTCTGGAGAAGGAGGGGGGGGGGTGGCAACTTAACATTTTGGCAACCGATTTTGGCGTCAGTGATTTTGATAAATATAATAAATTAAATGGTGCAGATAATGAAAATACTAGTCAGCTTGCGCACCAGCAGAGGGTGTTACCATAGCAACATCGCACAGACCGCTTCAATGTGAAATGAATGCCAACCCGATTACTTATGTTAAGGGGTCTCAGGGCTTGATATAGGGGAGACCGGGGGAATGGCGACACCTTAAGGGAATTTAAATTTTTTCACCTCAAAAAATGTTTATTTTTTAATAGTAAAAATTCTAAAGCTGAATCATGATCTTTAGTATCTGTATAAATTTAACCTTAATCATAACTGTAAAATAAGCACACATAAAAAAAAATTCTTTCAGCCTCTGTAGAGTGGCGGGATTACCCAGGTCACTGGGGTAATTCCGCCACTGTATCGGGGTAATGACGTCATTCTTTAATGACCTAGTAAATACATAAAATGGATTCTAGGAGACACATAACCTACTGAAAATACACTCATGTCCAAAATTAAGGTCACAAACATAAAATCTGTGAAAACTGATGAACTATTCAATGTTTTGCCACGAAACTTGGAACAGAGGTTTATTACAATAGGAGAAAGACTATAGCAACATAACAAAATGGAAAAGATTTTAATTGTGAATAAAGAAACAGGGTATATCTCAAAAAGTGTTAAATCGTGAATCAGAGATAAAGCATTTATCTCGGGAAAAGTCTGTCTAATATGGAGTGTGACCACCGTGCACTGCTATACAAGCCTCACAACGAGCTCTCATACTGTTTACGAGTGTGTCAATAAATCTTTGTGGCAACAAACCCCATTCTTCCAAAAGCTCAGCTTTTAATTCCTGGCGGGTCCTGGGAGGGGTGTTACGCTGTGAAATGGCTCTTCCAAGACCACCCTAAACATGTTCAATAGGATTGAGGTCCGGAGACCTCGAGGGCCAATATTCATATGGCGAATATCTTCTTCTTCAAGAAAATCATGAACAATGTGAGCTCTGTGTGGCTTCGCATTATCATCCATAAACATGAAGTCCGGGCTTACAGCACGCGGAACAACTTCACATAGGTTTCAAGGACCTCATCCCTAACGCCCGGTGTCCAGTCGTGTGTATCCCTTTAACTGCATCTAACAGAAGAACCCTTTTGTTGTGGAGCCGAAGACATCAGTCTTGGACACAACAAGAATGGGGCCATATTTTTTCCAGTGATGAGTCGAGATTCCCCACGCAGAGTGATTCTCGCCGAATCTTCATCTGGAGAGGACATGGAGCTCGCTATCATCCCTCCTACGTAAAAAAAATCGACATATTTGGTGGCAAAAGAATCCTTGTCTGGGGCGGCATAATGTTGGGCAGTCGTACACCGCTGCACGTCTTCGATGCGGATACTGTCAACGAACATCTCTGCAGGGATGAGGTCCTTGAAGCCTATGTGGGGGTTTTCCGGGTTGCCGTAAGCCCGGACTTCATGTTTATGGACGATAATGCGAAGCCACACAGAGCTCACATTGTTGAGGATTTTCTTGACGAAGAGGATATTCGCCGTATCAATTGGCCTCCGAGGTCTCCGGACCTCAATCCTATTGAACATGTTTGGGATGATCTAGGAAGAGCCATTGCACAGCGTAACACCTCTCCCAGGACCCGCCAGGAGTTAAAAGCCACGCTTTTGGAAAAATGTACTTTGTTGGCACAAAGACTTATTGACACTCTCGTAAACAGTATGAGAGCTCGTTGTGAGGCTTGTATAGCAGTACAAGGTGGTCACACTCCATATTAGACAGACTTTTACCGAGATAAATGCTTTATCTCTGATTCATGTTTTAAGACTTTTTCATATACCCTATATCTTAATTCACAAATAAAATATTTTCCATGTTGTTATGTTGCTATATTATTTTTCCCATTGTAACATACCTCTGTGCCAAATTTCGTGGCAACACAGTGAATAGTTCATCAGTTTTTACAGATTTTATGTTTGTGACCTTAATTTTGGACATGAGTGTATTTAGAATGCAATAATTTAGCAAAATAATGAATAATAACAATGTTCCTTAAATTAGATTTATTAATGTGCTAAGCTCACAATTTAACTCAAATTGGAAAAGTCGCTCTTTGCCATGGTGGCGGCATTACCCCGTGAGAACAATATAGCGGAAATCCCCCAGCAAAGCTAAGAGAAGAACCGAACTTGTTCAACAAATTGCATCAAAATGTCGGCGAATGCATGTAGATTACGTGTAATATTATCTTAAGTACCTAATGTTACAATAAAAGGTACTTACCTCCTACTCATTTGAAGCTCCAAAATAAGAAGCAACTAGATGAAAACTACATTTTTCACTAGAACAAATGAATGACATACAACAAAATCACTCTCACTCTAGGCACTGTTTCTATTGTTGGCCGCTATAGTGAAGACGCATTCACTATCTCAAACTGCCGTTAGTTTTTAAACTAGGCGGGGTGGCGGCATAACCCCGAGTGGCGGCATTCCCCCGGTCTCCCCTATACCGAAAAACATGTAAACAGAGCTCTCGCTTCGAGTCCATATAAAATCAGAAGTTATCAATGTAACTAAATTAAACTTTCTGATATTTTTAAGGTATGTTTTATAGTCTTATAAAATTATAAAATGAAGTACTTCAATATAACAAAATAATAAATATAGCAAAATTTATGTAACACAATTTTCGAAAAAAAAAATTAGGTGTCATATCACCATCCATAAGATATCTTAACGTTGAATTGACATAAGATCTTAATTCTTGATTTAAAATGATCAGGAAACTTTACTCTATAGAATGTATTAAGGATTTAACTATCACTCAAAGGAAACCTTATTAAAATAAACTGTCAAAATTGAAAATTTAAAAACCTCTAAAAAATACATTTTTTTTTCATTAAAAATACTCAAAATATTAAACTATCTAAATTATATTAATTCATTCTATAGACAATGATGTTATATGCATGCAAAATAAATTTTAAGCCATTCCATCAAATATATATATTTTTTTTAATCTTACGGATAGTCGTCAAAAATCAAGATTTTAGAAAACGCGACTTAAAGTTGCAATTAAATGAGAACGGCTTTGAAAGTGTTTGTTACATAATTGCTTATAAAATTCCGTTAAAAATGCAAATATTTTTATGCGTTTTTTTGCTGTTCAGAATAAATTGAATAATCAAAATAGATCATAAACAATCGATTTTTTGGAAAGTTTTTAAGCCCTGAGCCCCCTTTTAACCCTCAACTACTGTTAGCGGTCTCACAGACCGTTTCTTTTTTCTGTCTTCACTGTTTAACTTGTAACATTCAGCTTAACTATAGATACTAGTGCAATTTTGTTTTGTTTCGATCTCTAATAATAATCTGAATAGGTGAATATTAATTGTAGTATTTCTCTACATAAAGTTTATTACAGAAACAATATTCTATGAGTTAATCTACCCTTTTATTCATATTTCGATCGAGCGGTCTCAGAGATAGCTCACACTAACTATGCGACAATGTTTGTCACAGTAGTTAAGGGTTAAGCCATTTGGTAGGCCTTCTCGCCTGTCTAATATTTTCTCAACTTGTTGCAATGCCCGGTACACCAGCCGATAGGCAGTTCCGTTATCTGCACTATGTAACCTATCATACATACAAAAATGATCGATGATAAAATTTGCCAAAATGTCACGCTGCCTCCCAGACTAAGATGTTGATTGGTACTTCTCTTGACCCTCTTGAAAAATGCATGATGTATGATTTCTAATTACTGAATATGACATAATTACATTTTGACCAATTAATAATTTTTTTAATGCATATATTCCCCAGCATTTCTAATGAAAGTCCAGACGCCTCTCTGCCAAATCATTTACTTAACATCATTTACAAATGCAATAACCTCAGAACCAACAGGATAGCTTAATTTTAGCAAAGTGTCATACTATATTTTCTAAAATCCCGGTCCGTTACACAAACCTTGGGCCAACCCTTCGTGACATTCTTACACAAAAAAATTAGTTTCTATTGAAATACAGCAAAAACGTGACACTGCCTCTCAGACTAAGATGTTGATTTATTCTTCCTTTCTCTTTCTTAAAAAATGCATGATGTTTGATTTTTAAATATTGAATATAACTTTATTAGATTTTGAAGAATTAATAAATTTCTTAAAACATGTATTCTTCAGCATAAAGTTCTTAACACTCCCTCCCTCCCCCGGATCATTATCATAATGTCATCCACAAATGCAATGACCTCAGAACTCACAAGATAGTTTAATATTAGCAAAAAGTCATAATATATTTTCCAAAATGCAGGTCCGTTAAAAGAAGCTTAGGTCAACCTTAGTGACATCCTTACACAAAATAATGAGATTCTGTTGAAATACTTCAAAATTGTCACTCTGCGTCCCCAGCTTAAGGGGATTCTTCACTCACTTGAAAACATCCGCTCCTTAATGTTAAACCTATGGGCAGGTTCTTTTCGAATTTCTTGTTTAAATTGGAATATTTTTAAACAATTTTTTTTTTGCATAGGCTTGCTAAGGTCGATCTCTAATAGGGCTATTTCTTGCTTTTTCGATTTCAGTCGCAGATTTTTTTAATAAAGGAACTTTCACTTTTGGAACCGGTTTCGAAAGTGAAAGTACCTTTATTAAAGAAATCTGCAACCAAAATCGAAAAAGTACAAAATAGCCATATTAGAGATCGACTTCAGCTATCCTATGCAAAAAAATCGTTCAAAAATATTCAAATTTAAACGAGAAATTCGAAAACAACCTGCCCATATGTTTAACATTACCGAGCGGGTGTTTTCAAGTGAGTGAAGAATCCCCTTAGTAGTTACTTTCTATTTTTACATTAAATACATTTACAACAACGCTATTAGTTTATCTATTTTTTATTTCTCTATAAAATCATCTTCACATTTATATATTAAGGATTAGATTCAGCTTTTAATTAATTTCTGTAATGCGTTTAGATCCACAGTGTATAAAGCTTTCGTGAAATGTTGCAGAATCCTTTCATGCAGCTGTGTTTCGAAGGCATTCATTAACCCTTACATGGGGACCGTTTGCATGGTGCGAACGCTTAAATTTAATTCCCAAACTGCCAATTGCCACCAAGAACTCGAAGAGAAACTTTGAATATTTTCAAATAAATTTGTTCATATATTGTGTTGTGAATCAATCATTTCAACATTTTCTGAACAGAAACACCTTGCCCCTGAAAGGGTTAAAGTAGCCAAACTCAACCCTTTCTTCTGCACACATATGTTTGAAATGTTTGCTGGGCTAAAAACATATATTTATAATACATATAAAAGGATAAGAAAAGAAATTACCCATCATAAACAGCTTAACAATGATTAATGTTTGTGGTATCAATTTGCCAAAATAGAAGTTTATTGTATCGCCATCTTATATAAGAGTATTTTATTTCCCAAACCCATCTCTCTACTATACAGAAGGTGGGCAAGATCGTTTAGAATTATAGATTTTTTGGACGCTATATTCGATTTGCTATTTGATTACTCAAAGCCAAAGGTAAGTCTAATTAAATTTCTGTAAATTGACATTATTAGATTCGGGATTATATTTAGGTTATAAAATATAATTAATGTCAAAATAAGAAATTGGTGAGCACATTTTAGGACGTAAACTCTAATTATCTTTTCTCTGCCTGACAGTTATTATTACATTTAGATCATAAATAACAAGTACTCGTCAAATTTAGAAATGACTATTGGTGTTGCAAATGGTTTGTAACCAAATCTTATTGCCGCCATATAATCACATCAATAAAAGTTCTAGTCCAATTAAAAGTAAGTTTACGCCTATTTGACTATTTCGCCCCCTGCAGGAAAATATTACAAACACCAAAATATTAGCAAAAACTCACACGAAAAATATTATAGTTTTTTGCACATTTGAGAAGGCTGCTACGATCATGTAGATCCAAAATGTAACATAAATGGCTTGGAGGACCTCATTGAACTCATGAAGATGTCTGTAAGATAGAACGGTGAAATAAACGAGTTTCGATCCACCTAGAAATTTCCGAGTCAAATTATTATTGTCAAACTATCTCACCCAAAGACGTTACACATATATATATTATCACCTTCATGGGTGGTAACTAAAGTTGTAAGAAAACAAAAGTAGTATAACTAAGCAATATGGCAAAATTAACATAATCAGTATTAGCTATATAAAATTAGTATAAAACATAATAAAATAATAAGTGAGAAATTCTAAGTTCTAAAGCTAATGAAATTAGGAGATTTGGTATAATAAATCAGACTTTAGCTAATTGAAAATACTTTTACCTTTCTAAAATATAAAAATATTTAGTGCAGACTTAATTTTAAATGAAGTTTCATTATTTTTCTTAAAGATTAAAAAATATACAGGGTGATTCAAAATTGGGGGAACAAACTTCTAGGGCGGGTGGGGTTTGGGTACACCTAGAAGACTCAGAATCACACAGCAATGCAGGGTCGAAAATATAATTCTATCGAGATAGGGGGTTATTAGGGACTAAATCATTTAAAGACCATAAGCTTAAAATAAGTCATGACTTTCCTGATAATGAAGTTGCCTGAAGTTTTCTGCCTACGTGCCTGGTTCTGACCATGTACAGCTTTGCACGTTGGAGGCAGCTGCTTATCTGCGTTAGGGCACATCTTCGCTGCTACCGCAAACGTCCGACGGATGCCTGGGTATTTCAAAACATCCGAGATTTCGTGCGGTGGTGCTCAAGTTACTAAACTTTGGGCAACTTCATTATCAAAAAAAGTCATGACTCATTTTAAACTATTGGACAGTATTCCAGTGACGTAATGTAAGGTAAAATGGCAATTTTTGTAGTCTCGAACCGAAAGGAAGAATAGGCTCCAATTTTTTATGGATTATTAGCTGAAAACAAATGCTAAACTATTTGTATTATTTTTAGTGTAAACGAAATTTTCTGTAATCATCTGCATACAGTAAGTACGATAGACAATATTCCTGTGACGTCACATAAGATAAAATGGCGATTTATGTAATCTCGAACCGAAAGGAAGAATACGGTCCATTGTCTTTAAATGTCAATTTTCGATCATGATGATTCAGCCCCTAACAAACTCGCTATCTCGTTAAGCTGCTATCTGATTCACCAATTTTTCGGGCGACCAACTTTTCAGTCGAATTTAACTCCAAGTTTTCCGCGTACGCGCGTACAAAGTGAAAAAAAAAAGGTTGCAATTGTCGTTGCTAAAGTTGGAGGAAAAACCGGTACTACTTTTACCAGTTGTTACTATTATCGCTCTCTTTCGTTGGTGCAAAAAACTTTCCGGAAACTGTACGATCAGTGTTTCAGCTATCTCTTGATATGAGCACCTTTTGAAAGTTCTCTTTATATAAAAACTGTGCCTTATGTCGCATACATGTAGTTTTTCTTTACGCAATACATCAAAATTCTTTCTTGATCATCATTCCATTTCAGCTTAATCGCATCGTCGCGTCGGCAGTGAACTTCATGGCAATAAATAAAGATGGTCTCATTTGAACCGATACAGCTGAAAGCAATGATTTCACCGAAAACGAATATTCGACGAAACTCAGATTTTGAGCCGATAACGAAAATGGAATTGAATTTTCGGTCGATCTCTACACAGAACCACCATTATCTAATTAATTTCATAACCGTAACTCTTTAAAATTCAGTATCGTAAAACTTTTATTACAAAATAACTCAAATACGAATTTTGTAATAATGGTATTCATAATTAATGCAAACGATTGAATTTTCCATAAATATTTCATTAATTATTGATAATCCTATCAATTTAATTTATTTGAAAATAACTACTTCAATCTAACTCATAAATTCTGCATTACCACTGTGTCGAAACAGCACAAATACAACTTAAAGAAACAAATTTTCACATAATCTATTAAAATCACTTAATTATACTAGAAGCACGAAATAGATTTAATTAAATATATTTACCGTATCGCCAGTAAACTGGTATTCAGAAAAAACTAATTCAGATTCTGAGCCATTCAAAACAACTGGAACGGTTTTTTCGTTGTCCTCATCTATAAAGAAAAGAAAAGCAATTACTGATCAGAACCGCATGCAAAGTACGTTTTTAAACACGCATGCAAACATACAACAGCAGAATACACAATTGAAACGATTACATGCCTTAGGAATGCGAGAACTAGAGAGAAAAAGATTAATTTACGGTTTCAGAAACAGGTGCCATTCTAATTATTCATATAATATGAATATGTATTTCCGGTCCCGTTGAAAGCAATCATTTTAATAAAAGGGTTTTAATTTATAATAAAAGTTTTTCTTGTATTTCTGAAACATATATTTTCCCCATACATGTATGTTCACATAGATTTCTGCAATTTTTAATGTTATGTAATTTCTTTATCCAAATATTTATATCCACGCAAACTGGCGATAAATATTCAAATATATACAGGGTGTTCCAACTTTCAGGTCTTAAAGAATGTACATCACAATGAACAAATTTTTGACAAAAATTGTGTAACATTATACTTACTAATTAAAAATACAGGGAGCGTCATTGTATGGTGAACCTGAATTTTAGAGCAATAATGAAATATTGTAACGATATTATCTTCAGACTAATTTTGTTTATGTTAAATGTGATAACATCACTTAACCCTTAGCACTCCGTTGTCTCCGCTGCGGAGACATAATTTTTCTTTGCAAAATTTGTTTTCGCACCAGTAATAAAGGAAAATCAAATTTACCTTATTTAATCAGAGCATTTTTGAAACTGTGTACTTGAAGGAAACTTCTTTTTAAAACGTGGTTAGTTGGTTGGTTGTATAAGGTTTTATGGCGCGAAATCCCTTAGGGGACATGCTGCGCCAAAAAAAAATGTTTTAAAACACAATGTAAGTAAAAATAAAGAAAGCAATCTGGATGGGGGTTTAAAAAAGTGGTGCCGATTGAATAAAATTTATGTAAGAGATGCCGGAGTCCAAAGAGTTATTTTAAACTTTTACTTTAATGGTCAGTGATATCATATCTCTGTCACCTGCCTTACATTCCGATTTATGGAGCGTCTAATTCAGTGTTGTTTGGACCCAAAATAGTGGACTTTTCTGACTCTTCTAGTGATGGCATTACATTTTACATAAAGCAAAGTAAGTCTTTTAAAAATACTGTTAGAATATCTTAATTATTCTTGAAGTTACGAAAGAAATTCCAGTTTTGTATTGGAATGTGACTCCCTGTATATTTTGACTGAATACATGAATTGCGATCCAGGTTTCCAGTATAAAAATTGCTTGTCTTGACTCTTATTATCTGGATTGTCTTTCATTATCGACAATAAACTGATATTTGGAAAAAACTAATTCAGATTCTGTGCCATTAAAACCAACTACAACTGTTTTTTCAATTTCTTCATCTATAAGGAACAAAAAAGTAATTACTGATGAAAACGACAAAAAAAAAAAGCGTTTTTAAACACGTATGTAAACATCAATACAACAACAGAATACACAATTGAAACGGTTACATGCTTTAGAAATGCGTGAAAAAGATTAATCTATGGTTTCAGAAACAGGTGCGATTATAATTATTCATATAATATGAATATGTATTTTCAGTCCCGTTGAAAGCAATTATTTTTGTTTAAGGGTTTGAAAAGCAATTTATAATATAAAGTTTGCTTGTTTTTCTGAAACATATATTTTTCCTATAGGTGTTTTCAGAGATTTCTGCAACTTTTAATAAAATGCGATCAGTGTGTCAGAATATTAATACAGTATAACCTCGAAAATCCGGCATAATCGGAACCGAGAGTAAGCCGAATTTTCGAAAATTCCGGATTTCTGAAAGAATATCAAAAGTGCTTCCGGTATTCTTAATGGTGCCTTGACTCATAATTTTTTCATAGCCAAGTGATATTTATGTTACAAAAAAAAATTAAATATTAAAAAAAAACTTACTTTAATTGACATTTTGTAATGTTACAAAAAGAAAAAAAAAAAAAAAAAGAAAAAAAATTCTAATAAACAGTGAAGCCATTTCTTCTCGTGTAATTTCTAAAACGTCGATGCCAATTTTATTTGCTTCAATTTTTTAGACCGTTATTTAATAAGCTTTTCTTGGATTTTATGCAAATGAAGAATATCATTTTCGAAAATACAGACTAGTTGGATTTTATAAAAGTGAAGAATATCGTTTTCGGAAAAACAGTCTTGTTTCTCAAAAAGCATACAGAACTTTTTCAGTCAAATTTATACATTTTTCCAGCGACACCTTTTTTCGACGGCTCATCGCCCTTGTTCCTCTGAGCTATACTACCAGCGTTATCGGTGGTTCAATTTAGCAAAGCGTTAGAGATCTCGCTATCCGCTAATCTCGAAAATTTGAATTCGTAAACAATTTCTACTTTTCTTTCTGTCGTAAGTTGGAAGTGTAAAAAAAAGAGGAGAGGAGACATGATGTTCATGCCGGATTTTTGAAGTTGCCGAATTTCCGAATGCCGTATTTTCGAAAGTCAAACTGTATATAATACTGAGATTAAGCTTTTATTCAAATATATACAGGGCGTTGCAACTTACAGGTCTTAGAATGAACATCACAACAAATAAATTTTTGACAAAAAGATCAGATTACATTACATTAAAAATTGTTTGCAATACAAATCCGATTATCCCCTCAGATCATTCGGACCAAACAAGACAAGTACGAGGGACTAGAGCTGAATTCATTGTACGGGGAGAGGTTTTGAAAGTGTACCGCAAACGTTTGGGCCGAATTGCAATCGGTTTTAATCAGTTTCAGAGTTGCAATTTTGACTGTAAGCAAAAGTTTCACATTTCATCACAAGAAATCTTATAATTCTTTGATTCACATGGGCCAGAGTACTGAACACACGGAACGCGCATTATTGGGCACTTACGAACCCTTTTTGTGGACATGCAATGAAGCATCAGGTGCGGTCGTCAACAAACTTCTGGTGCGATATTTGCAAAACTAGGGATGTAGTGGGGGGTATACGGGGGTATACGGCGTATACCCTCTGGATTTTTTAAGGAACACAAATATACACTCTGTTTCTCAATAAAGCTATAGTATATATACACTAGGGTATACCCTCTGCTTAGAACGTATACCCTGTTTTTTTTTACGACTACACCACTGGGTAAAACTAGCTTGTTGGACATGTTTTCATCGAAGGAGTACTTCCTTCTTCGAAGAAATACCTCTAGCTATTACAGGAAACCTTACCAAATATATTAGATCAGGGGTTCTCAAACTATGGTACGCGTACCAGTACTGGTACGCGAAAGTTCGAAACTCTACAGTATGTTATTACGAAATCAAAAATTTGCTTAAATTCATCGCTCTTTAAATTTTCAAAATTTTTCGAATACGACTTAGGGGTTTTAAACATTTTTTAATTATTTTTTTTTCTTTTTCGTAATTTGTTCGTAAAAAAGTTTGTTACAGCAAACTCTACAGAATCTTCATATTATGGCCAACATACAATGGATTTTCTAGAATTAAAAACATACAATTAATAGACTTAAATCTAATAAAAAAATATTTAAAGAGAATTTTTCTAACATTTAAAAATGTTTTAAAAATGTTAAAAATGTTGGAAAAATTGTCTTTAAATATTTTTTTTAATTAAAAATATCTTAAGGTAAAATATGGATGCATGAAAGTAAGAGGAAAATTAAGCGAATTTAAGAAGTAAAATAAAATAAAAAATCCAAGTGTGGTTTGTAACCTGTTTTTGCTTTCAAAGTAAGGAAAGCATAGTAATCATGATGTGTGTGTGTGTACCCGTGAATAAACTCTATAAAAAAAAATACATGAATAAACTAAACATTCAATCTGACTTACAGCTGAAGCAGACATGACGCAGCTGCGCTTGATTCTTCCCGTTAACGATAAGATTGTAAATTAGTGTAATTAACCGACTCTATGTGAATCAGTGTACGCCAATATGCTATTCGGTTTTTATTTTCCTAAAACCAATGTATGTTTTATGTAATAATGATACTATATTTTATTTGAATTTTAATATATTGCAGTTAACCCAAGTACAAATTTAGCAATATAATCTTTCATTTTTAAACATAGTAAAAACTGCTAAGGCAGAAGTAGAAAAAGAAAATGGAGAAATGTTCCTTTTTAGACATGTTTTCCTGTATTACCGTTATGTTTGTTAACTGGTGGTACGTGGAAGTATGAACTTCGATCTAGTGGTACGTCCGTCTAAAAGTTTGAGAATCCCTGTATTAGATGATCTTTCCCTGCCTGAACTACTATCCCTGTGTTTACAACATAAGGATGTCCCTGCACACCAGACAGCAGCAGTGCATGGCTTCTTATTCGACACATTCGGCCAATAGGTAATCGGGTGTGTTGGACATGTAGAGTGACTTCCTCGGTCACCTGACATAGGTCACGAAAAGACAGCCCCTCTAAAATAAGCAGCTGTCAACAGTACTTCATTATAATAACCTTTTCCTTATTTAAAAACAGAGATCTCGCTTAAAGATGTCGAATATTACTATTGAAAACTGCTGGTGAAATACAATCGTAGAACTTGGCAATTGTGAGCTACATAGAATAAAACGGCTTATTTCATAAAGAGGTGTTTTTTCGTTGCCCACACTGCCTTAAACATTTAACAAAAGTTGGATTTCGAACAGTTGACATTTCGACATTTGGATTTAAAAATAAAAGTGTTTTATAAAATGTAAACTTAAGATATGTGTAAAGATATTTTCCTTTATAAAGGCTTCATCTTTGTAGATTTTAATGAGCAGTTGATTGAGAATATATTTTCTAAAGAAACAAGAGTGTAATTTTTGTGTAACATAAGTAGAACTGATGCAATTCAAAATACGTTTATTGTTTCAAATTCATTGAAGATTGTTGATTTCAACCTATATGTTGAAAGTTTCAATTTTTGCTGTATTTGTGGACTAAGATGTTCCTAGTTGCAATACTGTTTAAATTTCATTCATAAACAACAAATTTCCTGGAAATCCTGCTAGTTAATACAAAAAATAGTATTAACGAATTATTTATGAAAATTTAATTCTAATTCTTTTAGTACTACTTTTTTATTAGTACAACTTTTTTTTACATTAGATACACCATATGGGCAATGATGATTGGTCATTTGCGAATTTAGACGTTATGTTAAATATTTAGAAAAATACATGAGGAATAATCCTTAAACTCCAGGTGTGTAAACAGAATAGTATAGGTCATATATTTCCGCGAAGATTTTCTCTAGAAACCCCATAGGGGACCGTCAACCAATTATAAAAGGACGAATATCTTTTGAATAACCCTGTAAAAATTAATACAACAAAAGCATTCAAACTGTAGAACATGATTAAGAAGCTTATTGTAATGAACTGTGTTCATTTTTATGAGGATAGCATGTATACTCGAAGAGAAATTAAGGTTTTCATAAAAACAGTCTCAAATTTTGCCAAGTTTTTTGCTTATAATTTGCAAAGTTCTTAATATAAAAAAAAAGTTCTTTTCATATGTAATTTATAAATATATTTGTCAAATTTAAATTTTTTTGTCATTTGATTAAAGAGAAAAAATATAATTTTAATTTTGTTTCAGGATTTTTTTAATATTAATTTTAAAAATACTAAAAATATAAATTTAAAAAACGATGTAACTTATTTTTCAAACAATGATATTTTCAAAAGTAAATATTTTTTCAAATTTGCCGAAACAAAATGCGTGTAAAATAATCAAAAAAGACATGTTCCAAGTTTGCACCTTTTTTCTTTAACAATTCTTGACTTATAATATCTTAAATCACTTTTAATAACCTACAATTTGTGGATTATCCCCATCTTGCATTCAAAATGTGTCAATAACTCGTCGCTCAGAGGCATGGATAAGTGGTTGTAAGTCAGGAATTTTGGATTTTAATATCTCTGCGAGTTTTATAGGTATCGAGATGAATTTTTTTGTGCTTAATTCAGAAATGGATAAGGAAAAATTTCTTAACTAGAAATTTTTCTCTACAGAGCCGTACAAAAATTTAGTTTTTGTATTTTCTCAAATAGACCCCCCATGGAGTTACAACTTATGTGATTAAATTTTGCGCCTATTTTAAAGAAACTTTGCAACTGGAAGTATGTGTCTAGGGGCAATAATTAAGGAAATAACCTATTGTTTCGATCTTTATGAATCCCCCTGTATACAGCTCTGGTTGTATGTTCTTAATTTAAGGGGGTCCGGGGGTCAAAATTCTCAAAAAATTCATTTTTCATTTTTCTTTCTAATAAAATTCTATAAAGTTAAACAAAGTAATTAAAGTAAACCGCGTATTTGTACGACGATTACATTAGCAGATGCAACAATTTTTGTTTTGTACTGACAGTTCTACCCTGGTCGTAACTAAAATTTTAAATCCATTTATCTCAGAATGGATTGTCATGTTTAAAATGAAATACTTAAACTTTCTTGCAAGATATATGTATGAAATTTTGTACACAATTTTTATAATGTTTTTAATAAATTGTCATCGAGATTTTTTATTTCGCGTGAAAATTTTAAATATATATATCTAGAAGTAAAAATCACTCCCAAAAATACTCTTTTTTTGTACTTTTAAATTTATTAAAAATTTTGTAAGCAATATTTTTATAAATCCTAAGGCAAAATAACAATAAACCTTTTCTGCACATGACAGTAAAAAAGGTATTGAAATAGGGAAGTGGTTCAAGATTTATATCAAAAATTTAAATAAGTTTTAAATTTAAAATTTTGTAAACAAAATTTCAATGTTTTCAAAAACTTTTTGTCTGAAAAGTAATTTTCATAGAAAGATACATTGCATGAAAAAAATTCATTAAAAAGAACAGGCTTTTTACATCACAACAATTTTTTATAACTTAATCTGTACTCATTCATGTTCCTTTTGCGTCGACGTAACTTTTATATGAATCACATTTATATAATCTAGCAAATATTTTTAGTTTACTCGTTTCAGCAATTCATTATAAGCCGTGAATCAAAATTTTGTCGGAGTCATGTTTCAGATTGAGCTCTTGGCTTCTTCATTCATTTAGAAAATTAGAAAGAGAAATATAATTATAATCACGTTAGACTGATAAAATAATATGAACGTTATGAAAAAATATCGCCATAATTTGCGCTCGTTTTTCTTTTTCGTCGATGTGACTTTTATATGAATTACATTTATATAATCTAGCGCATTTTTAGTTTTACATTTTTAGTTTATTCGTTTCTTCAATATATTACAGACCGTGAATCAAAGTGTCGTTTGAGGTCACGTTTCAAACTGAGTTCTTGTTTTTTTTTCACTCATTCAGTAAATTAGAGAGAGAGAGAGAGAATTATGAACATGCACACTGTAAAAATAATAAATATGAAATTTAAGGGATAAATTTATAATTTGATTTTAATAGCTACTCATTCATGTTTCTTATTTGTCGATGTAACTTTTATATGAATCACATTCATATGATCTAGTACAGGGTGGGCGAACCTTTTCACTTCCACGTGCCAAATTTTTTCCAAAAATATATTTTACGTGACCATGACGTGCCAACAATAGAAAAAATGTAATGGACCAAATAATAATGAATCAAAATTACTTAATTTTTTTGTTTTTAGCATTAAAAAAATGTGGATAATATTTTATGTTGTACTTTAGAAATTTATTTTAAAAATATTATTTCTGCTGTTTCTTCTTAGATGTCAAATAATTTATAAGCATTGTACTTAATTATTTTTAAGAGAATGCAAGTTGAATTGGACTCATTTGACAAGATGTTTTTGCTTGAATGTTTTACATTTTTTATTTCCGAAAACAATGTTCGCAGAAAAAATTGTCAAAATAGCAAGAGCTAGAATCTGCAGCTTTTAGTATCTGGAATTGAATTGCAAGTTCATACAATTTTACCATCGGTATTTTTGCTTATAATGCGTTTTAATATTTCTTTTGCGATAATCTCCTAATTCTCTCGTATTCTTAAAAGTTTGAGATCCAAGATTGAGCTAGATTGGGATAGGGGAGAGTGGGGATGAAAGGGACATTTTGTCTTTATAAGTTTATAAAATAATGACATTAAAAGATACCCCTTTCAAATTTGAGCCTAATTCTCGTCTAAAACCTTTGCTTTGATACTACTAAAACCTCTTATCCTCAAGTACAGTAATTTAAAATATATACGCATTTTTATAAATTGGGAGAAATGTCCCTTTTAACCCAATTGCAGGGGATGAAAGGGACACTGTGCGGGGTTGAAAGGGACACACATAAATAAAACACTTTTATGAAATTTTTTTCTTTTTATTTGAAATTACATTATTCAGAAATAAAAGATAATTATATGCAAATAAAAATAAAATATATTGCAACATATCATAAAATATAAACAAGAAAAATAACATGTTTAGGCCTTCTTGACTAAGAAAGATTTAGCTCTATCTGTCTCACCACCAGTTACGAGATAATTAACTTCACCACAATATCATTAATATTCACGTCATTCATGTCAATAGTATCAGTAAATATAAAATGATTTTATTCTGTTTTTTTTTTCTGAAAAAATGTACTTTGAATTCATTACGAGTATTTTTCTGGAGTTTGTGGCTACAGTGCGACAGGAATATCGCCATAATTATTCCATTACCTTTTGCAATATTTATTGTCTTAATATTTATATTGCTTTCATAATTATCGAATAAGAGAAGCGCAGGATCAGTTTTGGAACAACTAGAATATTTAGTTAATTCACAATTGCTTTAAAGAACTTCTGCGGTCATTGACCAACTGTGATGAGCAAGTCCATGTTTTTGGGATGGGGCACCTCCGACCATGAACTCCTTGAAATTCTTTCTTGGGAAAACGAATACTGTTGAACAGAGTTACCTGATGTAGAAACAAAACACAAAAGTGTGACAAGTTTGCCACGTTCAGCTGATGTTACGTGAGAAAATTGTTTTCACTAAGTTTTGCTACTATATTAGGTGGTTTGTGCTCTGTCATTAAGCCTGTTTTAACACCGTTATATATTATGTTCTGTGTAAATTTATAGCGATCCATAACTAACTGAAGGTTTAAAACATATATCAACATTAGCTTTGTTGAAGCTCGTACTTCTTGCTAAACTAATGGCTATAGGTTTCTTAATAGAAAGTAAAGAATTTCGTTGAATGAAGTCTTAGAACAAAAAAATTCCAGCATGCTTCTTTGTTTGCAAGATAGAAACGTATTTGAAGAGTTCAAAGCAATTGAATACTCATATGTAGAGTTGTCAAACCGTGGTTGATATTAGATGCTTGGAGCAAATATGAAGCTAACTCTTTTTATTGAGCTTCACTAAAGGAAGCTTGATAGGAACAGCCTGAGGGTCAACCTGTAGGGGTTAAAAGGGACATGTCCCTTTCAACCTCTATGTTTCTGTTCCTTTCACCCCCATACCCACCTAGCGAAATGAAAAATGTATTCATGTATGAGAGTATTTTACCTAACAAAATATACTGATATTCACATAAAGGGCATACTTTACAGTGCTAAATAACATAAATATTATAATGCTAAACACAATATTACTTTGTTAGAGAAAAAAAGAAAAGTAGCATCAAAATTTACTTTTTTACATCAAAAACAGGTTTTGGTTTCATCACCTACAACCCTGCAATTGCTGATGTTAGTTATAAGGATTATTAAGACAGAACAAGTATCGTCATCGATTGAGGCAAAATTGAAACTTTGTACATTTTATTTTCTTCCTGAAATTTTGAGTGTCCCTTTCATCCCCAGTCTCCCCTACATTAAATTACATTCCAGTTCCTTCACTCCGTATGACAATGACGATCGACAGAGCTAATCGAATTCAGATAAACAGAGACAGCGTCGAGATTAATAAAGGCGTTTTGTAAAATTCTACAATATTTTGATATACAACCGGAATCTCTACCGTGCCAAAAATAATCTGCAGCGTGCACCTTATGACACACGTTCCATAGATTCGCCGTCCCTGATCTAGTACAATGTCCACACATTTTTGGTTTATTCGATTCTTCAATTCATTACGGACCATGAATCAAAATTTCGTAGAATTCATTTTTCTGATTGAGGTCATGGTTTCTTCATTCATTTAGAAAATTAACTAGTATATGTTGTGGCCATCACAAAACTTTTTTCTACATAAATCACGTCAATTAAATCATTTAAATCGCACAAGAAATTACATCAATTTAGTACCAATTCATATCAAAGTATATCTGAATTTGAAGTTTGATGAAAATTCGTGCATTAGTTTTTGAGATAGAGCTATAGCGGAAATTCTGAAAAATGTAGCATAGCAACGCCACCTGTTGAGCGATTTACACCAAAACATAAACAGCACTAATTGATATGAAGGTATATCTGAATCTGAAGTTTGATGAAAATTCGTACATTGGTTATTGAGATAGAGCTATGGTGGGAATTCTGAAAAATGCAGCATAGCAGCGCCACCTGTTGAGGAATTTGCAGTAAAGCATAAACAGCACTAATTCATATCAAGGTATACCTGAATATGAAGTTTGTTGAAAATCCAAGCATTAGTTCTTGAGATAGAGCTATTGCGGAAATTGCAACAAATGCAACATAGCAGCGCCACCTGTTTATTGATTTACACCAAAACCCATAAAACATCAATTCATGTCAAGGACTAACTGGATTTGAAGTTTGATGAAAATCCGTGAATTAGTTCTGAGATTGAGCTATTTTGTAAATCGTGAAAAATGCTGCATAGCAGCGTCACCTGTTGAGCGATTTACACCAAAAACTAAGCAGCACTAATTCATATTCAGGTACACCTGAATATGAAGTTTATTGAAAATCCAAGTATTAGTTCTTGAGATAGAGCTATTGCGGAAATTGCAAATAATGCAGCATAGCAGCGCCACCTGTTTAGTGATTTACACCAAAATCTATAAAACATCAATTCATGTCAAGGACTAAATGAATTTGAAGTTTGATGAAAATCCGTGCATTAGTTCTGGAGATTGAGCTATTGAAGAAATCGTGAAAAATGTTGCATAATAGCGCCATCTCTTGAGCTATTTACACCAAAAACTAATCAGCAGCAATTTATATCAGAGACTAACTAAATATAAATTTTTATTAAATTCCGTGCATTAGTTCTTAGATAGAGCGCCCACAAAATTTGTATCACGTACAGACAGACAGACGCTTTGTTAAAACATGTTTTTCGGAATCTCTGACCCCTAAAACGTGTAAATCAATTGAAAACCGAAAGTCGAAAATCTTCACGAATCCAATATTTTCTTCTTGTAAAGATAGAAGAACGTAAAAAGAGAAAGATAATTATGACAACGTTAGATGGATAAAATAATATAAACTTTTGCATTAAAAAAAATCGCCATAATTTGAGCGCTGTAATTCGATTTTTATAACTTAATTTGTACTCATTCATGTTTCTTTTTCGTCGACGTGACTTTTATATGACTCATTTATGTAAGGTAGCGTAATATCCATTTTCACACATTTTTAGTTTATTCGTTTCTTCATTTCATTACAGACCGTGAATCAAAATTTCGCCAAAGTCACGTTTGAGATTGAGCTCTTGCTTTCTTCAATCACTTAGTAAATTAGAAAGAGAAATATAATTATAACCACGTTAGACTGATAAAATAGGAATGTTATGGGAAAAAATCGCCATATTTTCTGCACTGTAATTCGACATTAAACATTTAATTTATATTAATTCATGTTTCTTTTTTGTCGACGTAACTTTTATATGAATTACATTTATATAATGTAGCGCGTTAACCACACAATTTTTAGTTTATTCGTATCTTCAATATATTACGGACCGTGAATTAAAACTCTGTCGGACTTACGTTTCAGATTGAGCTCTTGGTTTCTTCATTCACATAGTAAATCAAAAAGAGAAAGATAATTATAACAACGGTAGGCTGATAAAATAATATGAACTTAAACAAAAAAAAAAAAAATCCGACATAATTTATCCGTTGTCATACGATTTTTATAACTTAATTTGTACTGATTCGTGTTTCTTTTTCGTCGACACAACTTTGATATCAATTACATTCATATAATCAAATGCGTTAACCACACATTTTTGGTTTATTAGTTTTTTCCATATATTACGAACCGTGAATCAAAATGTCGTCCGGAGTCACATTTTCAAATTGAGTTCTTGGTTTTTTCGTTCATTTAGTAAATTAGAGAGAGAGAGAGATAATTAGAGAGAGATACATGTACACTGTAAAAATAATATGAAATTTAAGGGAAAAATTATAATTTGATTTTAATAGCTACTCATTCATGTTTCTTATTTGCCGACGTAACTTTTAAATGAATCTCATTCATATAATCTATTACAATGCCCACACATTTTTAGTTTATTCGTTTCTTCAATTCATTACGGACCGTGAAACAAAATTTCGTAGGATTGACTTTTCAGATGGAGGTTTTGGTTTCATTTAGAAAATTAAAAAGAGAAAGATAATTATGACAACGTTAGATTGATAAAATAATGTGAACTTTAAAAAAACAATCGCCATAATTTGTGCGCCGTAATTCGACTTTTATAACTTAATTTATACTCATTCATGTTTCTCTTTCGTCGACGTGACTTTTATATGAAACACATTTATATAAGGTAGCGTAATATCCATTTTCACACATCTTTAACTTATTCGTTTCTTCAATTCATTACAGACCGTGAATCAAAATTTCACCGAATTCACGTTTCAGATTGAGCTCTTGGCTTCTTCATTCCTTTAGTAAATCAGAAAGAGAAAGATAATTATGACCACGTTACACTGTTAAAATAATATGGACTTTAGGAAATAAAATACACAATAATTTGTGCGCTGTAATTCGATTCTTATAACTTAATTTGTACTCATTCATGTTTCTTTATCGTCGACGTGACCTTTTATGTGAATAATACTTATTACAATGTAGCACAATGTTCACACATTTTTAGTTTATTCCCTTCAGCAATTCTTTACAGACCGTGAATCAGAATTTCGACGAACTCACGTTTAAGATTAAGCTCTTGGCTTCTTCATTCATTTAGAAAATTAAAAATAGAAAGATAATTATGACAACGTTAGATTCATAAAATAATATGAATTTTTGCCCCACCCCCACCCCCACCCCCCCAAAAAAATCTCCATAATTTGTGCGATGTTATTCGATTTTTATAACTTTATTTGTATTAATTCAAGTTTCTTTCTTGTCGACGTGACTGTTATATAACACACATTTATATGAGGTAGCGTAATATCCATTTCACACAATTTTAGTTTATTCGTTTCTTCAGTTCATTAGAGACCCTGAATCAAAATTTCGCCGAAGTCACGTTTCAGATTGAGTTCTTGGTGCCTTCGTTCATTTTGTAAATTAGGAGGAGAAAGATAATTATGACCATGTTACACTGTTAAAATAATATGGACTTTAGGAAATAAAATACACAATAATTTGTGCACTGTAATTTGATTTTTATAACTTAATTTGTACTCATTCATGTTTCTTTATTGTCGACGTGACCTTTTATATGAATACAACTTATTATAATGTAGAACAATATTTACACATTTTTAGTTTATTCGCTTCAGCAATTCATTACAGACCGTGAATCAGAATTTCCCCGAAGTCACGCTTCACTTTGAGGTCTTGGTTTTTTCATTCATTTAGTAAATTAGAAAGAGAAAGATAATTATGACACGTTAGGCTTGTAAAATAATATGAACTTTAGCAAAAAAAAAATTCGCCATAATGTATTCGCTGCCATTCGATTTTTATAACTTAATTTGTACTGATTCGTACTTCTCTTTCGTTGACGTGATTTTTATATAAATTGCATTTATATAATCTATCGCGTTAACCGCACATTTTTAGTTTATTCGTTTCTTCAATATATTACGGACCGTGAATCAAAATGTCGTCTGGAGTCACGTTTCAAACTCAATCACGGTTTTTTTTTTTTTCGTCGACTTTTATATTAATCCAAATTATAATCTAGCGCAAAGTCCACACATTTTAGGTTTATTTGTTTCAACAGTTGATTACTGACTGTAAATCAAAATCGCTTCAAAGTCACGTTTCACTCTTGGTGAAAGTTTTTCGGTTCGCTTACTAAATTACAAAAGAAATAAAATCAATGAACGCGTACACAGTTAAAAGTAACTTTAAATCCAGGAAAAATTTCTCCATAACTTTCATATAACAAGGGTATTTTCCAAATTAACATACTTTTTTTTTCTTTCTCTCTGTTTTTTCCATAGAAAAAACTATTGCTTTTAATATAATATTAATTCAAATTTCATACAGTTTTTTATAATCACAACTTTTCATATGCAATAACCCCAATTAGAGAACTAAAATAATTAAATAAAAAATATTTAAAATAAAAATATATGTGCTAAATTTTTTTATCAAGTTCATATTTTAAATTTTGTGTATATAAATTATTTTATCAATATTGATCTTGAGAATGTCACCGATTGTGGGTACTAAACTAGCAGGTCTATTTATTAAGAAGTTTTTAAGCCAGCGTATAAATTTATTTTAATGATAATAAGTGATTTTCTTATATAATTCTATAATGTAATTGAAAAAGAAAAAAATCAATGAAAGCTTTTAAAGGTAATACGAAATTTGCAAAAAGTCTCCTTATGAATCTCACAAAATAAGTATATTTCTCAATTAAATGATATAATATTGTATTAAAAGCGCTAATTTTCACCGTAAAACTTTTACAGTTTCTTTTCTAATTTCTACAACTTCTATCACCACAATGAGTATTTCCAAGCATTAATGAATGTGTTACAACATTAAATCTAATTCCGGGAGAAATCTTAACATTCAGATGATCAGTGGCGTGGCGTGAAAATTTTCGGTGGTCATCGCAGTTATTTAAGTTTGTGGTGAAAAATTATTAACTCTAAAATTCAATGGTTGAATGTTCAAAAAAGAAACTTTAAATCTTACCTTCACTTATACATGAACTCTAAATGTTCTGCTAAAACTGGATCGTAGAGTTTTAAAAGCTTATTAAGAGTTTTAAAATATTGCTTGGTCATCGCCGCATCCAGCGATGACCGGACGCCACGCCACTGCAGATGATATACCCCCTGGTGGTAGTGATGACCATGAAATATAGCCAACATGAAATATAGCCTATGTTGGGACAGGGACTGTAATTATCAATTTGCCAACATTACTTTTGAAATCAGTTTGGTATTTCCTGAGATTCTATATAATTTCTACTTTTAAAAAATTTAGAAGGCTTTTAGCTCATTTTACCCTTTTTAAATTTTCAATCTATTTGAAACTGTTAAATCTTATAAGTATTTACACCAAATTTTAAGTTTCTATCTTTAACAATTCAATAGAAATCGTACTTTAGAACATTTCTAGAACGCTTTTTGCTTATTTCACCTTTTTAAATTTCGATTTTTTTTTCAACTGTTCTTAGAGAATATATATATCTTATACGTGCCTAATTTCAGGACCCTAATTTCAGGACCTAAATTCAGGAACCATGCCTAATTTCAGGATTCTTTTTTCAACAATTCCATAGAAATCGTAATTTAGAACATTTTTAAAACGCTTTTCGTCCCTTTCAGCCTTTTAAATTTAATTTTTTTTTTCAACTTTTCTTAGAGGGCATTTACATCTTACAAGTAACTACCATGCCAAATTTTAAGTTTGTAGACCCTCCAATATCACAAAAATTGAAATTTTAGAACGTTTCTGGTTTTGAAACACCTTCGCGGTAGTGGCGTCGACATAAAATATAGCCTGTGTTGGAGCAAGATATCGATTTGGCATTTCTTGCGGTTGATTCCATAGAATTTGTGATTTAGAACATTTTTATAACGCTTTTCGCTCATTTCACCCTTATAAATTTCAGCACATTTAGAAACTGTTCTTAGAGAACATTTACATTTTATAAGTACCTAAATGCCAAATTTCAAGTTTCCAGCTTTAACAATTTCAAAAAATTTGTAATTTAGAACGTTTTTAGAAAGGTTTTCATGGATTTTTACCCCTGTTAGATTTAGAATTTTTTAGAAACTGTTCTTAGAAATCCTTTACACCTTATAAATAACTACCATGCCAAATTTCAAGTTTCAAGGACCTTCAGTCTCACAAAAATCGCATTTTTAGAATGTTTTTTGCTCTTCCTCCCTCATGGGTGTAGAGGCAGATGCATCAACATAAGATATAGCCTGTGTTTTAGCACAGCAGTGACTGTCATCATAAATTTGCAACCATTACTTTTGAAATCGGTTTTTAGAAATCATTTACACCTTATAAATAACTACCATGCCAAATTTCAAGTTTCAAGGCCTTTCAGTCTCACAAAAATCGCATTTTTAGAATGTTTTTTGCTCTTCCACCCTCATCGGTGTAGAGTCAGATGCATCAACATAAGATAAAGCCTATGTTTTAGCACAGCAGTGACTGTCACCATAAATTTGCAACCATTACTTTTGAAATCGGTTTTTATTTCATGGGATTCCATAGAAATCGTCATTTAGAACATTTTAGAAAGCTTTTCGCGCATTTTCCCCTTTTTTAAATTTCCAATTTTTTTGAAACAGTTCTTAGAAAGTATTTACATCTTATAAGTAACTATCATGGCAAATTTCAAATTTCAAGCCCTTTAGTATCACTGAAATCGCATTTTTGGATTTTGTTTTGCTCCTGCAACCCCTCCCCCCCCCCAGGGGATGGTAGCACCGATATAAAATATAGCCTATACTGCCACCAACAATTTGGAACCATTACTTTTGAAATCGGCTCGGTAATTCCAGAGATAGCCTTACAAACAAATGTGTCTTCTTTATAATATTAGTATAGATGAAAAATGTAATAAAATCAAGCAATCTCAATATATATATATATATATATACTATATATATTCGGCAACACTGTTATGTTGGAACAGGCACTGTCACCATCAATTTGCTACCATTAAACTCCCGACTATCCGGTCTTATGTGGGGGAAGGGTAGGCCGGATAAAAAAAAAAGCCGGATAGGTCGGAGTTACGTAAATATTTACTTCTTTCCTGTCCCCTCCCTCCGTCATGATGAAACACATGTTACACATTTTAAGATAAATTTCATATATACAGTACATAAGTTTCAGAATAAGCAAAACATTAACGTAAAGCGTAAGCTTAATTTGTAAAAAATGAGTAAATCTTATTTTACTGTTTATAAATAAATGATTGCAAAAATATGAAAGAAGATAAAACAGTCAAAACTTAGTTTTTCATTTTTGAAAGTGCGTTTATTTTATTTTTTGCTTTTCCCTGTTAGCCCTCTTCTGTGAAGCAATGTCCCTCCATTTACGCAAACAGATGATATTAACTGGCGTCGCTTCCTCCTGCTGACTAATATACTGCAGTGCTGCCTCAATCTCCTCTTTAACACTTCCGAATGTGGAATGAGATTTTTCCTGCAATCTTCCTCCTGTTTTTCTTCTATTAATTCTTCCTCTGTCACCATTTCTACAATATCGTTGTCAGTTAATTCATTAACTTCTTCGTTTGCCATCCATTCTGTAATGTCCTCTGCATTGACATCGTCAGAGCCCAGAATATTTTGCAGCAACGAAATAATATTATCGTTCTCATCTGCTACTCCAGTTTCCCACACGGATTTATGTCTATCTTTATGGTCCAAAAGAATGTTCCAAGACCATGGAATTACTATGTTTCGAATTCTCTGCTATTGCATTTTGGAATCCGTTCTTGCTCCTTCCTGTCTTGAGTCGGCACTTTCCCACGGACGTTCCCCCGGACGTCCCACGGAGTTTCCCACGGACGGGAACCTCTTTGTCTCGGCCGCTTGCAACTTCTAGTAATACTTTTAACTTTTTACTAGGCCGGATAGTCGGTAGTTTACTGTACTTTTGAAAAAGACACAAACAAACAAACTCTACTTCTTTATAATATTAGTATAGATTTCAAGTCTCTAACTTACACATTTTCCGAGAACGAATTCTGCGACAGACAAGAGAGTGCGACGAATAGTGTTTCGTCGGATGAACGAAACTCTGATAATATACTATATTATCAAACTATTACACAAGCAGCTCTGTCTAATTTTATGCATTTAAAAAGTAACGATGGGGAATTTTATTCGCATAGAATAGTTTGCAATAGCTTAATTTCGATTCATTCATTTGTTTTTCGTCAACATGACTTTTATGTCAATCACAATTATGGTTTTGTGCAATGTCCACACATTTGTAGTGTATTCGTGTCAACAATTGATTACAGACCGTTACCGTATACCGAAATTTCTTCCTATAGTCACGTTTCAAATCGAGCTCTTTGTGAAAAGTTTTTCTTTCATTTAGTAAACCGGAATAGAAAGAAAGTCAATGAGCACGTACATATTTGAACTATGGGAAAAAAAATCCATTCATAACTTTCACATGACAGGCCTGCCTTCCAAACTGTCATGTAATGCACTTGGCAACAGTTACAAAAAAAAAAAAAAAAAAAAAAAAAAAAAAAAAAAAAAAAAAGATTGATCGGGGACTCTGCGTTAGAGGCTAGCTTTTGTTTATATTTAAGTTTTGTTTTTGTAACTATGCTGTACATATCACGCGCTTGAGCTAGTTCTATGTAATAGTCTAACTTTCGTGGTGGCAGCGTTTATGGTGGCAATGCTGTTGATGTTTTTACGTGCGATAAATACATAGCACCTATAGTCGTCGTTCAGTCCGTCTGTCTGTCCGTCTGGTCGCATATAACAAAGCAAAAACTATCCAACCGAATGGTTTGAAATTTTAAATATATAATTGTTGCACAATTTTGTCAAGTCGTTTCAAATTTTAGGAAAATCGGATGTATAGTTTAATTACAGGGACAGTCAAAAATTTTCCGTTACATTATGGCCAATGGGAAAAAATATTGCAAGTGCAATTTAATGATGTTAGAGACTTTGGAACAGAATGAAATTGATATGCACTGATTAAGTGCACTAAAATATACATTCAGTACAATATGCGGTGCAAAAAATTTTCTAAAACTAATTATAGTACGAACGCACTTCATTTGACACGTTTAACGTGCAATTTCCAACTTGTTTAATTGTTGCTTTTCGGCTTTTGTAGGATTAATGTAGAGACTTCTTCTCTATACACGTTATTTGATTAAAAAGATTGCATTTAATAAAAAATTAATGAAAAAACGTATCAGGAAATAATCTTAAAGGCTGCGATGAGAAAGCCTCGCACGGGTTTACTATTTTTTTTTTTACTTGATAACTCAATTAGATTTTTTACATACATTTTATAGAATGCCCACTAATAATACTAAAAATCATATTTATATGAAAAATATCAATAATGCGTTCAAATAAACATTTGAAACGTATTAAAAGCGACATTTTCATATTGACCTCACCTCAGGGGTTAAAAGCCAAAGAAAGCGCCAAAAGTGGTTATTTACAATCAATCTTTTCGATTGCATTAATTTTAGTGGAACGAAAAGCGAAATTCAATTACATGTTTAAATTTGAGTTTTATTTATTTTTTATTGTTTTATTTATTGATTGGTGAATGGTTTAATTTCGTTATGGAATGTAAGCTGTAATATAATAATGATCTATTTATATTAATTTAAGTGCAAATGGATTTATCTTGTCTACTTCTTTATTTATGTCTACGCGCGACAGAGATAGATCTGAAAAAAAAGTCACGCTTGAAAATTAATTTTAAGACAATAAAAATTGAGTAAATTGCGATACTGTTTCCAAACAAATTGCATTTGAAAGTACATTTTTTTTATCCTATTCGACGGTGGAAAAATTGAAAATACGCGGTGTTTAGGAGTTTAAAAAACTACAATAAAAGTTAATAAAATTTAAATTTAATCGTCTGCTGTTGCCATTCGCAAAATGACGTCAACGTTATGCACAGATGCGTTTGTCCTTTATAATATAGATACTAATTCCAGTGTAGAAAAATTTGTTTTCGGGTCGCAACAATTTATATCCAATGTCCATTTAAAAATTTGAACAAAAATAATATGAATATATACACTGTCAAAGGATAATTCAAATCTGTGAAATATTCTTCACACATTTTACATGATAGGTATTAAAAGTTGTTGCAGTTTCTTGGGGTTTTTTTTTATTATTATTTTTAAAATGTTGGTAGAATGTATGATTTTTTTATGTTTATTACTTTTATTACTTTTATTTTAATATTGATGTTACCGGACTGATAATGTTTATATCCTGATAACTCCAAAATGAAAACATATGATAAATTAAAAACGATAATTAACACACACATTATTAGAGTTAATTTCAATTTCATAGAAACCGCTTTCAAATGATAGGTATTTTATCTAAATTAAAAGATACATTTTCTTTGTAAAAATAATAGATATCTTTCAGTATAATGTTAATTACATTATATTGCATCGATATTGTTTATATTGCATCAATATTCATTACAGAAATTTAGTAGTTAAAAAAAACAAAAAAAAGAACATATATATTATTAACAGAAAGTTTTAAATTTGCGAAAAATCTCTTTGTAACTTTGATATAATAGGTATATTTTCCAAATTATTTCTTTTTTATATTGAAAAATATGGGTTTTAATATAACTAGTGGATCCAACTCACCTTCCGAGTTTATTATTATTATTATTATTATTTTAGATTGGGCACTAATAACATTAAAAAGCATTTTAATTGAAAAATATCAATTTTCATTCAAATAGGTAAAGTTTTGAAATTTATTAAAACCAAGATACTTTGGGGCTATGAATGAAACACTTTCAATTGTAGGTTAACACATATCGAAAATCAGCAGTGAAAATACACCTGTCATTATCACCAACCCGAGAATAAAATGTTGCAATCGTAATCGTGGTCAGCGTGGAAGGCCAGGGCGTAAATCCTTGGGTGTTTTCCCGGAAATAATAAAAGAAGCCGTACTATTCATCAAAGAGTTTATTAGATGATATGTAGACGGTCACAATTCCACAAATGCTTCAATTACCCATATTCGGGTTGTGTGACATTTTAAAAATTGACTTAAGGATGTTAATTGATTAGATGCTACATTGCGACAGGACGAAAGACAACTCTCCAAGTGACATAGGTTTTGAAAATAAGACAAAACTGTACAAATATCTTCGCTCAAGTCAATGCAAGCGTATAAGTATAAAAAAACACGCGGGACGGTACAAGGCAACGAACCAACCCAGAGTAATAGGACAAGAACGAGAAAAGCGGCCGCGCAAGCGATAGGGCGAACACCCAGGAATGAGGCGGGGAAGCGTGACGTAGATACGGGACTTTTTACTTAACTGCGGAAGCTTTAAAAGGAAAACAAACTAGCGCGCAAATGCTCCCTCAATGACTCATGGGAAACCGAATGATATTTCAACAGAGATAAAATGGTATTAGTAAACCTTCGAAAGAAATAAGAATTTAATGTCTCAAAATATGAAAGAATAAAATAAATCAGTGGGTTTTTACAAATAAGTGTAACTATTAACAGATTAAGGTTTTGAGAATAAGAAATAAAAGAATGCACTGAATGAAAGGCATGGGGATTAAAATATAAAAGATATTTAAGATATTATGAAAAGATAAATAAAATAAGGTAGATGTTATAAGAATTTGGAATAAAGTAACTAAGGTAAAAGGCGAATTTTTTTTTATTATTACATACATATATAACGTTATCAACTTTTTGGTAATTTTGGACCCCCTTGCGAAATCATAAGTTATCATTCCTCGTGTCCCCTCCCTCCTTAAGGATATCGTTATCAATGTCTAAAAATTCTTTTTATTTTGACAATATTTTCTTTATTTTTCTTTTAATACATTTGCAATGATATAAATTTATTACTAGTATATTTTACAGTTTTAAGTGAAGAGAATTCAATAAAATATTACTATTACACATAAAATAACTTTATAGCAAATGATACTTTAAGGGAATGCTTACTATTTATATTTTTGTTACACAATGCAATCAACAATAATACTGCCTACTTGACCTTGTCCCCTTGACGGGGAGGGAGTAAGCGGAAAATTTTATCAACAAAACGAGTGACCAACATTCTTCTCATTTTTTTACTAGTAAACATAACAAGTATCACTTCGAACCTGTTTCTCTTCCTTTGTTAGAGAAACCAGGAATGATTTAATTGACTTCCATTATATCCACATATCGCAGATGAACAAGAATGTCGAACGTTGGGATAATCCACATTTTAGAACAAAATTATTTTATAATTACTTAATTGTTTCAATAATTTCTTTGTATTGTCATAAAAATTGATAATAAACTATGAAAAAAGTTCATAGACTATTTTGATGTAAAAAATTAGCAAAAAATGAAAATTTTGTTTGGATCAAAAATGATAACGATATCAAAACACAACCCCCCTCCCCCTAGAGATATCTTACGATATCAAGTGATAAGATATTACCATCTTACGATACAGACCCCCCCCCCCCCCACCTTAAAGTGATAACGTTGTATATAAACAGCCCCTTTCTTACGAGTTAATAGTCGAAGAAATCGAGAAAGATATCGTTGCCTACAGCAATCCTTCTTAAATCTGATTATTTCAGTTGTTTAAGAGCTTAGTTTGTTTACATGTCTGTTAAATTTCTGTTCCATATATAGAATTTTATTTTATTGGTGAAGTTTAAATTTTGTCGTGGAAAATTAGCTGGAAACAAATGCTGGACTATTTATATTAACTTAAGTGCAAATAGATTTATCTTTCACAATCGTCTGCATGCGATAGAGATTAGAAACGATAATCAACACACACATTATTAGAGGTAATTTCGAATTTGGTAGAAACCGCTTTCAAATGGTAGATGTATTGTCTAAATTAAAAGACGCATTTTCTTTGTAAAAATAATAGATATCTTTCAATGTAATGTTAATCACATACAGTTTTTTTTCCGGTTCCGGTAATTTATATTGCATCAATATTCATTGCAGAAATTTAGTAGTTAGAAAAAAAAAAAAGAAAAACTTTAACTGTTTAAATTATAAAAAAAAAAAAAAAAATCACTTTTATTCGTATACTTAGACAGTAACATATAAAGATGTATGATTATGATGAAGTTATCACTTGGGGGATCTTATTCTTGGTATTACGGAATGAAAAATGAGCAAAAAGATTTTTTTTATTTTGATACAATCATAAGATTTTATCCCAAGAAATCTAAACCTAATGCCACTGTAACAGTCTCAAAATTTGCATATACACATCTCATATCCATATTCATCATTTAAAAAATATTTTAACGTGCAATAGGATATTAATTAATACCAGCCGCCCTTGGCGACCAGTTTGGTCTCCCTTAAAATTTATTTTTGGGAAAGCATGCTAAGCATTGTATCATGTTACTTTTATTCATAATTTAATTTACTTGGGCTCCCTAAAATATAATTAATATAATCCCTTAAGCTAACATTAGTTTTTCTTGCATTAAAATATGTAAATTTGTTGATTTTCTGTAAGCAAGTAAATCCTATTGATTTACAATGGAAGTCTATGGGAATTTGGCGAAATATTAGAGATACCACCAAGTTGGCGCCACTTATGGCGACTAATTTATGTCTCCAAATGTGACGATATATCGCCAATCTGACGACAAAATTGGTGGTATTTGGCGACAGAACAAGGTCCCCCTATGGTAACTCCTCTTATAGGTATGGAGATGCATTAAATGCTGTTCAATAACCAACGAGATGCGTTTCATTTGGACGTTGCCATTAAACAATTAACAAATAATCGCGATATCTATGCCACGTACGATAGCGTAATATATATATATATATATATATATATATATATATTGTTATATATATGTTGAAATATATATATATATATATATATATATATATTTCCAAACTTGAAGTCGCGTCAATCAGCTACAACTTTTTTTGTGAAAATTCGCACTTTTTGACTTGAGGTTCAAATATCAATAGCGACGAATAAAAATTCCAGAAATTTATGACTTTTAGGTTTTATCTTAGGTGCTAATTTTTTGTTTAGATATTTGGTTTTATCAAAGAAATGACCCTTTTCTTTTAAATATGGCATCATTTTCATCCATTGAAGCATTTCGTCTTAGTGTCTCAAACTCAGTATCAGCGGGATGAAAAAATATTGAAATGTAACAGCTTCATGAGGGAAAACGCGTATTTTTAAAACGTGACGTATTTTTTGTTCAAACTTTTGAAAAAAAAATGTAATGAGAAAATTGCATCCATAAGGACCTCTCTATTCTAAAAAAAAAATAACTTACGCTGTCACCGCCACCGGTTTTGAATTTTTTGTGACCGAGGTCTTTCTCCATTAATATTAAGACAAATACTGCATACAAAAATATGAAAATCGGCGGTATTATAGAGGAATGTTTGATAAACACGCTGATGCAGACAGTTTTCAAATCGAATAATTATTTTAAGAGATATTAAATGCTAAAGTTGGACAAAATCGTTCCATTAAAAAAGTTTTATAGTAGCAAAAACTATACATGGAAATTAATACATTTTTAGATCATTTTATACATTAGAATTTTCCGGTGTGCAGACTGCATTCACTTTTTTAATTTGACTCATTTTTTGAGGTTTTATTTCTATTTTAAATTCAAATTTTTAGCATTTCGAGAGATATTTTTTACCTATTTTAGGAAATGGTATTAATTTAAACTGTTGCCAACTGTATAAACAGTGTAAATAATAATGTTAGCTTCAAATTAAAAATTTATTTACACGTGACTTTTACTAACAGAAAAAAAGCTTTCAAATTAGAATTAAATAATTACGTGTGAAAAGCAGGAACTTATTGAAAATTACTTCATAAAAACTATATTTACACGTGAATTTTATAAGGATATTGTAAAATAATAAATTCATTAACATGCGTTAGAAGTCTTATATAGGAGAAATTACGTCACATTACACTTATTACGTAAAATGAACAAAAAGTAATATTGCAAAACAGTTTAAATTTAAAAATTGCGCGAGACATTAATTTGATATTTTGAGATTATATTAATAAGATTAATATTAATTTTATTGAACGCGTTTAGACTGATTTCGAGCGATTATTTAGTAGTGTAATAAAAATAAAAAAGATTACAAGCTGAAAATGAAGTGTCATCAACAAAAAATATGATTTGAAAGAGAAAAATCTGTGAAGTAGAAAATAAAAAAATTGCTTAAATGGTTTAGTTAAGATTCGTTAACCTTCTGTGTCATTTCCGTCAAAAGAAGGCATTGGTATTTCTAAAATATATTTGCATTTTGATGCATATTTGCTTATTATATTAGCTCATTTTGAAATGTTTAACTGATTTTATTTATTCAAAGACGAAAAGAGCCATTGTATCTTTTAACAGCAGCTGATTTTTCCTTAAAATTCTCCAATCGAATGAAAAATGAATAGAAACCCATTTATAGGGAGATCGCCACTGTTTTTTTAAATTATAATTCAATCTTTCAAAATCTTTTTAAAGACAATCAAATTAGCGTGTTTTTAGAGACTGCGGTGTCTGAACGGGGTTTGGCGAGCGTAGCTCCTAGGGGACGAACCGCCTAGTATAATAAATAATGATAAGTAAACTACATTATTTCTTTTTTCTCTACAACAATGAAAAGAATCTGGCTACTACAATTTTGAAGAAATTTCATAAAAAACTTTTTAATTGAAAGTAAAATATAAGAATGGAAATGCTTAAAAAAAATAAATATTGTAAGCCCATCCACCAATGGTCAGCTATCATTAAAAAAAATAATAATTATCAAAATCGGTTCAGAAGAAAGCTCGGGGCAGATGACTAAAAAAACTGTCTTGTGTTTTAAATACATAGATTACTATCTAAAGAACCCGGCGTTGCCCGGAATTTTAAGAATGATTGTTTTGAAAAATCAATTTCAAAATTAAACATAAAGTATAAAACAAACAATTAAAAAAAGCAATAAGGCCATCTTTATTTCCGTTCTTCACTAAGAATGAGATTTAGGGACCTAAACCTTTGTGGGAGTTTTAATATACATGCATACACACACGTATATTATAGGTGCAGATTTACGGCCGCCAGTCGCCACGTGGCGACTAAATTTTTTGCTGTGGCGACTAACTTTCCGTGTCTTAGTCGCCAGAGACCAATTTTTAGTGTTCCAATCCCCATCGCGGAATTTTGATATTTTTTTTTCTTTTGCAAATAGTATTTAGAATAGCACCTGCTCTTTTCACTGGCCGAGATCAAGCATGACCTTGATAAAAAGTAAGGAAAGTTTTGTGATCTCAGACCGTCGAGAACGCTGCCCCTGTGATGTACTGCTTTCTTACCGAACATTATGTTCGAATATAATCTTGCGAATGTCTGCTACACTACAAAGCTTAGCAGCTGCGAAGCTCGGCACATGAGTGCACTAATGGTAAAGCTTCTCCTTCGGACACCAGCGAAAACAAGCATTTCTCCGAAGGTTTCGTCCGAAATCCAGAGTTGAAATAAATTTAATGCAGATCGGCCCACAAGACAGTCCAAAGTTTCCGATGCGATGGAAATTATTTAAGGGCTTTGGATCATGAAGTCGCGAGGATAGAGGATTTCGAATTCTGAAGAAAAAAGAACAAAAGGAAAAAGAAACTCGCACGAAAAAATACTTAATGCGAGGTATATACTTGCTGTGTAAATGTTTTTTGCAAGTGCGAGATTTTCATAGAAGGAATTTTTATCACGAGTTTTGTGAATTTTGCCCCTCTGTAATTTCCCTTATCACTATCTTATTCCATCTAGATCTAGAGTGTAGAGTCCTGCATTGGGTCGGATTCGCGCTGCATTTTTTCGTTTTATATTATACTTTTTTAATATCAAAGTTTCAAGAATTTTAGGATTAAATTAAATATATACATTTGTTGTATCTAGTCTGTGTTTTGTTCTACATGCATTTATTTATTAAACTATTTTTCAGTTTGAATTCCTGAGTTTTTTTGTTAAGTTTTTTCCATATTAACACTATAGTTTTTTTATGAGTTTTTTTTTTCACAATGTGGCCATTAGATTTTGGTTAGGAGCCAAAGTGGCGACTGGATTTTTGGGGTTTAGGCGCCTCTGGCTCCTTAAAAATTTTGGGAATCTGCACCTATAACGTATATATGAGAGTAGATTTAAAAATGTCGAAAATAAATTCAGAGAACCTTAAAATGTTAAAATATGCCAATATTTCCATAATCGGGTTTTTATCATGTTTCAATATGTTTTTTCATACTCATATGATGTTACATATATTCACCTGCTGACGTCCATTATATTTATAATATGACATAATATTCACTTTTTTTTTATTCGTCAAACTATTTATTTCATTTTCATTTTTCACGTGGAAATCTCACAATAGAACAGTTAAGACGTAATATTCACCTTTTTTAAAATTCGTCAAACTATTTATTTCATTTTTCACGTGGAAATCTTACAATAGAACAGTAATTGGTTGTGGTAAGAATTTTTATTTTTGATTTTTAATTGTTGGCAACTGCTATAACGAAAATGTTTAAATTTGATAGAAAATTACTGTTAAATTGGTGGGGTTTTTTTTAATTAAAAATTAACTATAAATTATTACGATTCGGGATTACTTTAGTTACCTCGGTCGTGTTTTAATACATATGCAGGTAACATTTCACAGTGGTGGCTTCCGAACTGTAGATTTCTATAGAATTATAGACAGACAGACAAATTTTCATTTTTATATATTAGATTGTTGGAAATGCTATTATTTAACTATATAAACTGATTAAGGTAATAATTTAATTTCATTCGGCACAACATGAAAACTACCCTCGTCAAAGTAATTCAATTTACTTTTGTTTTCCAGAAAACCTATTTTTCATGACTGAATGGTGATACAGAACAGCTGCACACAGAAACAAATAGTATTAAAATGTTTTCGTAAATTTTCGACTTTCGAATAACTTAATAATACGTAATGTTAGTAGAACTTGTGAAAACAGATCGCCTTACTTAACAAATAGCTTTACAGAACTCCCATCATTGTATCCCATCAGATGTATCATTTAGAAACCTTTGAAATATAATTTAACTGTGCACTTCAATGATCTAACAAACATTTGAGTAATTGGAGGTCAGATATTAATAAGGTCGGATAATATTATCTATACAGGCATCCTCCAACTTACGTATTACGCGACTTACATAAATTCGCAGTTACGTAATAAATCTCGAAAATTACATTTGTGAACATACTAGCGCGTTTCATACGCAGTTGCATACTTTTGATGTTTATTTTATAAATAAAATACAAGCGGGGATGACCGAGCTATGCTCGGTCAATTCAACTCGATAGAATATTCTCACGGTATCATTTTCTCTGTATTATTGCTATAAAACAAGTTATATTACAACAGTAAACTTACAAAAATAATCCTAATATAATCCTAATAAATAATAATTTTCAACTTTGTTGGAAAGTGTTAAAAATGGAAAAAATCGTCTGAATTGCTATAGAAAAGCATTATTGCGCCAAAATAAAATATTCTATATTTTCCAAAGGAATGAACCAAATATAACAAAAAACTATACAGCTAAATCCAGGTACTTCACAAACATACCTACTTAATTTCAAGCTAATCGGATGCTTTTTGCGACAATTATCGTGGAACATACAGACAGACTAACGGAAACCAAAACTTTTCGTGTCTCCACAGTAAGCCACTGAGCTCGACAATAGAACGGAGTGCTAACTCCCCATTCTGATACATTGAATCCAGCGGTCCGACCATGAATACAATTCCAAAGATCTTCCGATGAAAATTTTTGGCAAAACGTAGATTTCCTCCCATAGAGTAGTATGGGGTAGATATTTTCTTTTAAAATTTTGACGAAGTTGCTACAATTTTCACTGATATATATTTTTTATTGAAAAAACTATAGATTTTATTTAAATTAATCGCAATTTTTTAGTTTGATATTGGTTAAAAATGAAGTTTTAGGTGAGCTCAACAAAAAGAATTGAAAAACAAATTAAGTATTGCTCATAAAAATATCTAAAAGATGTAGAAAACACCAAAATTGATAAAAAATATGCGAAAAAATTTTAAAAAAGGCTTAAAAGTGCAGCACTCATTACTTGCGCGCATTGAAAGTGTGATGCGGTCGCGACAGAAAGTGGGTCGGTGAGTTGGCTCTCAGTATTATTGTAGAGCTCAGTGCAGTAAGCCTTCACTGACGTTTCGGCAATAAATTTTTCTGTTTTAAAAAGACGTATACGGGGGAAAATACGGTACACGAATTCTTTGAAGTCCTGTATATGCAGGGTTCGATTTAAGCGGTATCGCATCGCAATTTGCGATTCAAATTTAACTAAAATGCGATCCAAGAAATGCATTAAATCGCAATCATTGCGATGCATATTTCCCACACCCTTTGTCATGTCATGTACACTTAAAGTTAAAATTTAAAGGTGTTTTTTACACGACATACATTATGTTTTCACCCTCCCCAAGTGTTTATTTACAATGGAAGTACAGCGAGACGCCATTGCTGGGCGCAGTTTTCCCAGTAAACACATGATTTGTTCCCGCTCTGACGCTGTGATTGATTACTGAATCACTGTTACTCGCTAATCACGGCGTTTGCTCATAGAAGTTTGACGTGCGTGTTGTAGTAGTTCTAAAATGAACACTCACTGTTACTCACTGAGATCTACAATAATACGGAGAGCCAACTCACCGATCCACTTTCGGCCGCTACCACATCACACTTTCAATGCACGCAAGTAATGAGTCCTGCACTTTTCTTAATATTAGAAGCATTTTTTCAAACTTTTTCGCATACTTTTTATCAATTTTGTTGTTTTCTACATCTTTTTGACATTTTTATGAGCAATACTTAATTTGTTTCAAGATTTAAAAGCTACATTAGCTATTTTTTACTTGCTATACAAAAGTGTCTAACTGCTATTCAAAACTGACTTTGTATAGCAGTTACTGCTATGCAACTTTCTTTTTCTAAATCGACCCCTGTGTATATGGCATATATATTTGTATCTATAAACTACATGCAGGCAAAAATTTAGTTCAGTTAGGAAATACATGCAACAGTTGAAACTTCCCCTTCAGCAATTTCGGCTAATAAGGATAATAATACGTGGATTCTTTTGTGCAGCCCTGTATGCGAGGTATAGAATTTATACATTATAAGTAAAAAAAATAGTTAAATTTGAAAGCACGTACCAAAATTAATAACGCACTTCCAGCAATTATTGCTTAAAGATTTTTTTGCGTGTCCCTGTAAATGAACAATAAATGTTATGAATGCTCTATTCTATAGTAATCATCTTGCAATATAATTCAGTGATTTATAACAATTTGAATACATTTGAAATAGCGTAATGCCATTATACACTACAAACGATTTTCCCCAATGTAATGGAATTATTTTGAGTGCCCCTGTAAATGAACTATTAATGCTACAGACTTTATATTCAAAACCGAAAATTCCATGGTAAATATCATTAACATACATCAATTGCGGAAAAATCCGCGGATATTTACGCAAGAGTTAGAGCGTCGACAGACCGAAAGACGGCAGACAAACCGAATTCATAAACACTTTTCAATTATGCTGGAAAGCATTGAAAACATTAAATCTGGGTAAAATGTATTAAAATTTATTCACTCATAAATGAATGTATATTAGCTAGCGTGTTATATGACGTAATGCATTTTTCAGCAACACTTTGCATTCGTACCAGCTGAAGAATATATACTCAACTGTTGCTCCGTTTCCGATTTTTATTTTCCTTCATCATATTTTCTATTGCATTTTGTACTTTTGTGATTAATTCTCTTTTATTTCAATTTTGTTTGGTATCATCCGTATAAGAAAAATATTTATGAATGATAATATATTGAGATTTTCTGGCGGGTTCTATTTGCTAAAAGGTTTTACATAAATATTTATTTTACTATAAGAATTGAGGTATAATATTATTACATGCCATCTCCATTTAGAGATTCGGTTATTACTGTTATACTGAAAGATAATTTTTGATTCAAAGGTAATATATATTTATATATTATATATGCCGAGTGTCCTAAAATGAACTGACTGATTTTAAAATTCAATAACTTGCTAATGGTGTCAGCTATTAAAAAATTCTTGCAGGTGGGTTATGTAAGATGTCAGGAGCTTTTTATTACTGCGATTCTCGGTTTTAGTTCAAAATAGAAGCAATAGATGCCGCTGCTCGTAATAAGCGCTAAATCAGGAACCGATTTTTGACCTTGCTCTTCTCTCAGTATTGATGCGAAATAAGGAGATTAAATATATGGAGTAAGCCCTAAAAAGAACATTGCACTGGCCAGTGAGAATCACTCCATATATTTAACCTCCTTTTTTCGTATCAATTCGCAGTCAATCTCTACAGACATAATCCCTATTCCTAAATTGTAGAGCACAAAATTCTGCGTCGATTGAATACCACATACTAAAGTTTCCCTCTATAATAAGTGAAATATGATAAATCAAAAAAGTGCGCTTTCCAATTTTTTCTAAAAAAACTCATAAAATCGGTTTTTTGCGTCCAATTATTGGTTAAATGTGTCATTTAGCTTACAAAACAGTAGCCGAATGGTACTGTTTAATTATCAACTTCAAAATTTAATTACATCAACATGGGAATTTCACCAACCTTTTCATCAGATGATTGCACTTGAAATGCAACTGGTGTCCCTAAATTAATTTTAATTCTGTCGTCAAAGAAGTGCTTTCCTATTCCCACTCAAGCGGACATTTCTTTTATATGAAGTCCTGCCAGTTATATTTACTTGACATGGTTGAACTAGAATCGTGTCTGCCACCAGAACAATATGATTTTTGTGTAAATAAAGGTTATTTCTCAATAAGACGATCAGACAAATCTTGGTCTGGGATATGGTCAGACATGATTATTGACAGACCCTGATGAGATCATAGAAGAGTACTAGAAGTCTCTCTCGTGGTACAGGGCTGACCGACAGCACCCTGGCTAAATGAATTGCTACAATGCACATAATCATGGATATTTCACAAGTTCAGAATTCTGTGGGGTGTCATTTTGTACACAGAGCAACACTTTGATTCGAAATTATCTAGAATCAAAAGGGACAACATCGATGTGGATAAGTTTCTTTCATGGTTCCTGTCGCAAAACCCATTCCCCCTCATGTGACTAGTGATGTGTCGGAGTACAAGAGTAACTGATGGCGATAAAATAAATTGTCATCTAGCCAAAGAAAAGAGATTGGCGTTGCAAATATTAAAAGTGTCATTGGTGATGATTTTGGCTATGTGAACTTCAAGAAATCCAATGGAGTAATCCCAATGAAAGGCTTCACGTGTTCTGTAAAAATCCATAATGAGGAGGTATCCGTCGATTCAGAGACGATATTTCGCCAAATTTCTTCCCCACAAGAAACTAGAGGAAGAACTTACAAAATTCTTTGAATTTGAATTGTGTCGATATCCGATTTCTCTGTTTGATAACGTTGGGTTGAAAAATCGGTATTTTACGATTTCTTCACTCCCCTTGATGATTTAGAATATATCATGCAAACTGTCCATGTGATTGATGGTGGCTTCCTGCTTCATCAAGTGCGTTGGGAGCCAAGAAATAGGTTCTAGTCAATTATTTCCAAGTTCATTGAATATTTGTAAAAACAACTACGGTAAAACAGCAACAATTGCATTTGATGGTTACGAAGAAGATTCGTCAGAACATGGCACCAAGAACGGTGAGCTTTTCCGTCGAAAAAAAAATACATTGCAGCCAGGTGTTGACTTTGACGAAACTATGCTGCTCACAATGCAAAAAAGAGTACTTTCTAGCAAATGAAGTCAATAAACGCCATTTAGTAAGAATGCTCATTAAAAAACTGGAGAAGACAATTTTAAGGTGAAGCAAGCTGCCAGGGGTGCAGATACTACCATCGTGATGGAAGCGATCCAACTTTATTAGCAGTCAGAACGTATCATCACAGTTGGGAAAGATATTGATCTGCTTGTGATTTTGATTACTTCCAACTCATCCACGATGTACTTCTTGGAAACTGGGAAAGTGCAGTCACATTCACCATTAAGTTTCAAGTACTCGCCGATTGTTTAGAATAACATCCCATTCCTGCATGCTTTTCGTGGCTGCGATTCTATATCGACCTTTTTCAGGCAGGGGGAACTGAAATTTGTCAAGTTCTTGAAAAATCATCCTCAGCTACAGGATGTTCCAACTGTCTTTAATAACCAATATGCTACACCTCAGGACGTAAGCCCTATGGGGCAGAAATTTATTGTCACCTTATACAATCCCCAGTACGACGAAGTCACACCACTACACAAAGTTGCGGTACAACATATTTGCAAAATACTTTATAAAGACCCAATTTAACCTCGCTTCTCTGCCGCCAGTTGAAGATGCAATCAAACAACATTCATTCAGAGCTTTTCTTCAGATCATCATGAGGAATGGAAGGGTGATAAATCTCACTGATTGAGGTTGGATGTCATTCGGGCATGGTGTACCGCCAGTCACCACGAACGATGTAGCTGCACCAAAAGAGCTACTAAACACTCTGCCATACAAATGTGCTAAGGGGTGCAAAGGTAGTTTATGTTCTTGTAGGAATAACGGGGTTAAATGCTCAACCATATGTTACCACTGTAAACGTTTGTCGTGCACAAATATTGCGGAGGAAGAAGAACCACAAAATGGATACGACGAAAAAGTAGAATTGGACGAGGAGGCCTTCCATGTAGAGAAGGAGGAAGAAGAATGGACAGCTCAAGGTCCACCGAAAAAAAAAAAAAAAAAAAAAAAACGTTCTAAGCTCGATTTTCTGTATTTTCATCAAGTAACTTGAGTTGATTTTATTACCATTGCTTTTATACCATTTTTTTAAATAAATTATTTTTTCTTGATTTTGTATTATTGTTATATTCTTCTCTAACATTTTATAAAATATATAATTTTAAGTACACACACTTCTTTCATTTTTTAATTACCTATCCCTTATATTAATCATTTCCTTGACTTTTCAAAATATAATCATTTATGCACCTCAAATAATAATTTGGTTGCAGACGACAGAATTAAAATTAATTTGGGCACATCGGTTGCATTTCAAGGTTGAAAAGGTTGGTGAAACTCCTATATTGATCTAATTAAAGTTTGGAGTTGTTAATTAAAAAGTACCATTCGGCAATTTATGCAGTTCTACTGTTTTGTAAGCGAAATGATTCATTTAACCGATAAATGGAACGAAGAAAATCGATTTTATGTACAAAAAATGTACTTTTTTGATTTACCATATCTCGCTTATTATTGGTGGTATTTTCAGTCTTCGGTACTCAATCGACGTAAAATTTTGTACTCTATAACTTGTGAATAAAGATTTTTTTTTTCTGTGGAGTAAACAGTTTGTGAGTTATTTTCGAAATACTGAAAAAAGACCGAAAATTTTGAGGTTTTCGTGGTGCCACGTCTAAAGCTCAGCAGGAAAAATGGGGCAAACTTCAAATCCCTTCATTTGGATGTCAACCCATTCGGGACCATGGGTACGCATATGCACCTTTAAAAAGTGCTTACATAATTTATTTTTGGCACCAGTAATAAAGAAAAGTGATATTTGTCTTATTTAATTAGAGCATTTTCGAACTTATGTAACTCAAGGTAACTTTTTTTTTTTTAAGTGGTGCCAACAGAATAAAGTTTTTGTAACAGACGCCGGTCCCGAAGAGGTTAAACTAAGTGATTAAAACGATTTCCAGTTTTCCGCGAATTATCGGTTAGTAAAATCCTATTTTTACTGGCCTATATGTTAAAATGGTGTTTTTGAAAAATAATTGATTGATTTTATACAAAACAACAGTATCTACAAAACCCTTTGTACTTTTCTTCACTAATTCAGTATTCTTTAAAAGAAATAAACTTTGTTGATAATGTTTGCTATATATGTGTTATTGATAAGAATTTCAATTAAAACAGTTTGCTACAGTATGTAAACGTGAAGTTTTCAAAATAATACAAAATATTATTGCAAAAATTGCTACTGTAGATAGTGTTGTTTGGCATTTAAGCGACTAATTATCTTGGGATTGCTGCTTTTGTACGAAGCAACAATTCAGTTAATTCATTTCGCGTTTTAATGTTAAATCAACCTGCTTCAAAATAATTGTCTCGAAATATATTTTTCATTCTACAGGTTCAGCCTAATTTAAATGGGAAATTTTATTCACGTAAGCGTGCACTATTTGCATTTTCTCGCTAGTCTTTACAAAATGCAATTATTTTCTAAGGGAAATTTCTGTTTCACGTTATATTCCTTGAAACTCAATGAGGAACAATCAGAACTATCTATCTCCATGTTAGAAATTAAAATGTAATGTACATTTCAAAAGATAATTTGATTATGAACTCCTAAGTTTTTGGATGCGTATTTTATGCAGCGAGAAAATTATATTTAAAAGTGAGTTTTAAACTGATAATTACAAGTTACACTATAAAAATTTAAAAAAAGCAACAGGCTGTGAGACCGCTGACAGCAGTTAAAGGTTAACGTTTTTTAATGGAAATAAAACATTGTAAAATAAAAAACATACATTGTATAATAAAAACACGTGTAGTTTCTTTTCATAAACCAATACAAATTCAGTCTCTCTGGATATATTGTTACATTTTTGAAATTGATGTCTCTCTAATGGTGTTATTACACGAGGAATCAAAGACGCTTCCGATTCCGGGCGTCTCCATGTTATTCCTATGGCTGCAGGGGAGTCGCTTGGAGAGCGAGCGTCTTTTTTCTGTCGGAGCATCTTTGACGCCCGAAACGAGGCGAGTCGCCAGTAACAGCCAATCAAATGCTTGAAAATCTGATAATAGAAAAGCCTTTTCCGGAACAGCCAATGAAATGCTTGTAAAGACGGACCGTGAGGCGGCTGTTGTCGCTAGACGCCTGGGATTCCAAGCGTCTTTGAGTCCTCGTGTAATAACACCATAAGCAGAAAATGCGCATTTCTCACATTTTAAATAAAAACTTCAAGGCTTTGAGAAAACTTAAAACCTATAAATATATTTGAAATTAAAATTACACTAAAATATAGTGTTTTCTATTCCAAGAAAAAGGATCAGAAACACAAATCACTAAATACGTCGCCACTTTCAATAAATTATGACGTCAATTTCGATAAAAATGGCCTCAAACTGGCTCTAAAAACCGTTTGCTATGATTTATTTCCTATTTCGTCATAATATTGTTTGTTTAATTATACCATTTAGGTAAGTATTTTAATATTTTAAATGCAGTGATACCATTCTACGATTTACATCAAATACTATAATGTAAAATCTATTTTTATACGATTTATATTAAATTGAAATTAAAACATAACAACTATTTTTTTTTAAGAGTTAGCTTTCTCATTTTAAACAAAGCTTCATACCGGGTGTCCCAAAAAGGACTGACTGATTTTAAAATTCAATAACTTGCAAACGGTAACAGATATTTAAAAAATTCTTGCAGGAGGGTTATGCATAAGGTCAAAAGTTTTTTTACAGTGATTTTCAATTTTAGTTAGAATTACAAACAATAGATGGCGCTGCGATCGATAGACGCTAAATACAGGCTCGATTTCTGGTCCTTTCTCTTGTTCCATGCTGAAAAAGAAGATGGAAATGTATTATCCGGGCCCCGAAGTATCAAAAATCGAGCCTGAATTCAGCGTCTATTGATAGCAGCGCCATCTATTGTTTGTAATTCGAACTAAAATCGAAAATCCCTGTAAAAAAACTTTTGACCTTATGTATAACCCTCCTGCAAGAATTTTTTAAATATCTGTCACCGTTTACAAGTTATTGAATTTTAAAATCAGTCAGTCCTTTTTGGGACACCCGGTAGATTGACGTCATTTTCATGTTAAACTTTGTGGATTTGGATTTTATGATTAGTGTGAGTTTCCGTTTAAAAATTATAGGCAATGAATCTTAGGATACCCGTGTTTAAAGGTATCTGATATACTGCGCATTAACAGAACATAAATAAAAATCGTTTTTAATTTGAAACACTATTTAGTGCATTTTTTAGATTTCTCAACAACTACATGAAAAAGCATTTTTGGTACTTTCGTATTATGGCGAGCAGTTAATCGTGAATATTTTCACTATAATTCCGTTATAATCTGAGTAGCACATTTCGCTCGCTGTGCTGATCGGTTTCTCCAAACGAATCTTGAATTAAATGAAATATATCGGTGAATTTGATCCGTCATTTTAATGCAATATGGGTCTTTATCTGAAACGTCCTTCCGCGTAGATGAAAACGTTACTGCGCTATTATACTTTCTAATGTTTAATTCTTTTGTTGAGGGTCAAATTTTTTAGTTGATGATTTACTGTAGAACTTGGTTTAAGAATGTAGACCGATATGCAATATACTAAAACTATCCCTGAAAAATTATCTAACATTTTAAAAGGCTAATCATTCAGAATGGGGTTCAACTGATTAGTAACTTTTCAGCTAACTCTATAACAAAACATGTAGATCAAATGGGATATACTAAAACCATTATAGAAAAATGCATGCATAGTAACAGCTCAAAATCTGTCCAGTAGAACTTTTTAAAAAGGCTAATCTTTGATAATCGGCCTCATCTGATTATTGAACTTTCTGCTATAATTTTATATGTAACTGCCGGACGTAAATGCAATATTCTAAAACCATCCGTGTAAAATTATCCAAGAAACGATGCAAGTTCCAAGGAAATCCATTAATAAAAATCTTTTTTTAAAATACTAATCTTTCATAATCGGGTTCATATGATTATAAAACTTTTCCCTATAATTCTATGACTAAGCAACATAAAACAATATGTTATACACAAGCACCTTTCCTGAGAAACTGATAGTCGCATTGAAATCCATCCAGAAGAACTCAAGTTATAAGCAGCCGGAACGAAATTCCATTTGCATTTTCTATACATAATAGATTATTTTGCGTAGTTCGATTTCATATATGTTAAATTCGTGTTTTATTTTATTTTATTTTGGCACTTTAATTCCGTTTACCAATTTAGTTATGAAATATTACACTAAAACAAACAAGTACTGAATTATTTGCAGCGTTTTTGAGCAATTGAGTTAATCTTTTGTAATTACACGCACATTTAAAAAATATTTATGCTTGACAATCACTTTAAAATTTATAAAAAATCTATAAATTGACATAAACTTATCAAACAAATATTATTGAAAGTTTTGTTTTGTTTTCTATTAGACGTTGAAACAATCGAATGTGCGATGTTTAGAAGTTAAATTATAGTAAAATCGAAATTTGTGGATAGATTAGGTTGTTGTCACCAATAATATGATGACAAAGTTACACATAGACATGCCTTTTCTTCATAATGTTGCATTAAAAGCAAACGGGTTGATCTTTCCTAATGGTTTCGTTGGGCTACACGCACATTTAAAAATATCCATGTTTGAAAATTACTTTTAAACCCATTAAAATAAAAAAATTGAGATACAATTTTCAAATAATTTTCATTTGAAAGGAATTTTTGTTCTATTCGACAGCTTAAAAAATTAAATTGTGTGCTGTTTAGAAGTTAAGAAAAATTGCTGTAAAGGAACAATTTGTCTGTTAGGTCGTTGCCATCAATAGTATGATGTCAGCGTTACTCACTGACATACTTTTACTTTATAATGTAGATATACGCCATACAAACGAGAATTTCACTATATGATATGCCATTTGGTGGATTTGTTTTTCGTATTGCCAGAAAATTATAAATTTTTCTGTTACACCAGCCGAAGAAAACGGGTATTGTGATATTAAAGCTCAGACATTTTATTATGGTGGCGAGACAATAACGTATGTTTTTCTAATTGTTATTTTAATGACTTGTGGATGGGAATGCACAAATCTCAGTTATTGTGATTACTATAGTAGTTCATTTTAATTTATTATTTTACATGGAAGGTCTCTTATAATTGACACGGGCGAAGTCGGGTAGTTCTGCTAGTATTACTATATTAGTAATATTAGAAGATATGTGTATAGATCTGTAATATATGTATTAGTAATGTTAGAAGAAATCCTCTCGTGGGAAACTTTGAGACGCGTACTTTTCCTCACCTCCACCTTCTGCTTCTCATGGACAACTCCACAAGGAAAAATAACGCAATACGCGTACATAGCACAAGCTATTCAAATCGCATCCCGTGACTAACTCTGAGGGAAAAACTAACAGCAGGTAAGAACGTGAAATGGGGGAATATGCTGGCTAGTGCTGCCACCTATTGTAATGATCTTTAAATATTACCCGTTACAAGATCAGTAATTCCCAGAAACCCGAAACATGATTTAATGCTAAAAATGAAAAAAACCTAAATTTTCTAAAATTCAAAATTTTTATTGCAATTGAAACTTTTCGGCAAAAATTCTGTTGAAAATTTTAAAGCTTAAATAATATTGCGTATTGCGTTATTTTTCCTCGAGGAGTCGTAAACGAGACGAGGAAGGTGGAGGTAGGGAAATGTACCCGTGTCAATGATTTCCCCGAGAGGATTTCTTCTAATATTACTAAGTTATGTAAATATGTACGTCAATTTTAAATACGATCCTTAACTGGTGAGGAGGCTTAAATTTTAAAGAAAAATCGAGACCGCAAGTTATCCTTATAAGGAAACAACATAACGAAATTTCATAAACAAAAGATATATTCTTCTAAACAGTCGTCTATCAATAAATTTTTTCCGCCATCAACTAGCAACTAAACTTCGTAAAATATGTTTATAATTATTGAAATTTATTTACTGCATGCCCTTTTTAATGCTTAATAAATATATTTTTACGTTTCAATTACTTTTTCCATTTAAAATTCATAAAACCTAACCCCCTTTTATGCACGGGAAGATAGTTTCAACATTCGCGATTCTGACATTGGCGGAGGTTTCCGTCAACCTAACCCTCGCGAATGTTAAGGGATTACTGTATTGTATTAAGGGGGTCCGGTACACAAAAATCTCCAAATTTTCTAAAAAACTTTTATTGCATTAAAAATTTCTCTGTGTTTTTCTGCTTAAAACGACATTTAAATCATGTTTCTATTTTAATTAGAAAAGGAAATGTTAAATTTTTCGTTTTGGTTTGTTTTCAAAGTTTGTTTCTGTTTTTGTTTTTTTGTCTCAAGCAGTGGTTATCATGAAAACGATTTCTTGTGAAAATGCGTTTTTCTTCATGATGTCTTTTTTCACCATTTCTCGTATTTAAATCGTTATAAGTCAAGAACCATTAAAGATAAATAGTTCAAACTTGGAACACGACTTTTTCAATTGTTTTAATTTAATTTTGATTCAGAGAATTAGAAAAAAATATTTATTTTTGAAATATGATTTTTTTTTAAGTTGCAGCATTTTTTTAAAATTTTTACTTTAAATATTTTTAATTTTTTTATTAATATTTTTAAAAATGCTGAATCTAAATTAAAACTTATATGTTTCTGTTTATTTAAATGAAAAAAAAATTGAAATTCTACAAATAATATTTTGACTTAACGATTTTAAATTACCCCACTTTTTTAATGAATTTTAATTTTTTTAATTTTTTTATGAATTTTTTAATGAATTTAAATTTTTTTTAAATATATGAGAAGTTTTATCATGTGATTTTGTTTACAAATAACATGGTTAACCATCACAAAAAAATTCAAAATTTTAACTCAATAAATAAAAATTATTTCAAATTGTGTCCCGGACCCCCCCCCCCCCCCCCCCTCCATTTTTCAGCAACAGCGGACAAAAATTAGAAATCCTGATTAAGTTAAGGAACATGTTTAAAAGAAAAATATATACATATTCCAGAGAATATGAAAATTTAGACTCCATGTTCATATTTAATTTTTAAAAAAGCAAATCAAAACGGATAAAAAAAAATTACACATTCTTACTATTTAGATCATGCTTAGAACTTATTTTAAAAAGATTGTGAGTTTATAAGCATTGTTTTTTAAGTAGAAAAATTAAAAATAGTTTAGAACAATAGGATTTTGGAAAAATAGCAATAGTTTATGGAAAAGTACGGTAAAACGATAGGAATTTATATTTAAAACAAAAATTAAAATGAAATCAAACACTGTTAAACATACAACATCCACCTATTAAAAAGTTATTAATAAAACTTTAAAAGTAACTAAAATACAGTAAAAAATAACGTTTAATTAGTTTTAAATTCATTAGCAATAAATACTGAGATCTAACGATCTAAAATTTGAATTATACATGAAAAAAAAAAAGAACAAAATTAACGCACATCACAGGAATTATTAAAACACCTAATAAAACTCTTTGGGTGTCTGAAAAGAAAGAAAAAATATTAACTGATTAATGTTTTGTTTAATTACTTGCCCTTATGGGAATTTTAAAACTATCATATCTTTATAGGGCATGCAATAAAAGCAAACACAAAGGATAAGATTGGAATAAAGTATTTTAGTTTATTTGTGTCAGTAATCTAATTTAATTCATATGTAACTGTAATTGAATTTTTCCGTAAAAGTTCAATTAGTGTTACAAACTATGAATTAAATAAATATTGCTAATAAAGTATTTTATTCCCTTTACCACGCTTATATCTATTTTCATTGCATGTTCTATAAGTTGGTTGGTTGGTTGTATAATGTTTAATGGCACAAAATCCCATAACCTCTTCAGACCCCAAAGTTTATTATTATATTTTTTTAAACTTCAGTTATGAATTTGTATTAACAAACCGATAACTAAGAAAGATTGAAAAGTAAAAAAAAATTAAAATGTACTTTTTGTACATAAAATTCGATGATACATGAGGATCCAATAAGTACATTTTTTGACAGTTAGGATTTTTTATTGTACTTTTTTTTGCATTGCATTGAAAAAACAATGCAAAACGTGAAATAATTATACATTTAATAATTTTTTATTTCTAATGGACTCTACAAATATTATCTTAACGTACCGAAAAACTATTTACGTTTTCGTTTTTGTACCTTTCGTGCATTTTTTCTGCAAGACATTTTGATATAACACGTATCTCGCTAAAAATGCGCTATAATAAACAAATTGCTATTTTGTTTAGTTCTGCTATCTGTAAGGCTCCATACACACCAATTTCCTTTTTTTAAACATTATTTATATACGTGAGAAAAAAAATTGTAAAGATGTGTATCCTATAGGATACATCGGGTCTGAAGAGGTTAAGGGACATGTTGCGCCAAACAAGTGTAGACTAAAAGCATAAAATTAAGGAGCATGAGGAAAGCATTCTGGATGGGGGATCCCATCCAGATACAGTCAGACAAGTGTAGATGAATAAGAAAATTTAAAACTAAACAATCAGACTATAAAAGATTATAGATAAAAAGTGCAGTCTGGATGGGGATGCATCCAGATGTCAGAAAAGTGTAAAAGAACAATTCAAGTTGTTGTTAAACGAAAGAAAGATATAAAAATTATATTTCAAAATAAAATCCATCATGTTTTAAAAAAGTAAAGAGTGCCCATGAGGTGTATCCCCAATGAGGTTTGTCAAGATTGGTGATGATGAGTTAAAATAAAATCTATATAAGTGCCGGAGACCATGACAGTCAGTTAGAACATGATGAACGGTCAGGAAATCAAAATGACAATGTGGACACATGGGTGCATCCTCCCGAAGTAAAAGATGTTTATGAGTGATTCTAGAGTGTCCAATTCTCAGACGAGTCAGAAGAACATCCGTTTTCCTTGGATAAATCGGAGGTCAGGTCATGATGGTAGGTTTGATGTCGTGTAGTTTATTATTGCATTCTAAATTCCAACTTTCTAGCCATTTATTATGAATAAAGCGTTTGATAAGTAGTTTAACGTCTGAGAATGGAACTTTATGGCACAACGGATTAAGAGCACGTTTTGCCGCCTCGTCCGCTTTCTCATTACCAGGAATACCCATGTGTCCAGGTACCCAGCAAAATAAAATATTATAGCCACATCTTGTCAATTTATTAAAATAAATCAAGGATTGATGAGACATAAGGATGCTTTTTAAATGATTTAATTGCGTCAATAGAGCTATTTGAGTCAGTATAAATGATGAAGGATGAGCTATGATGATGAGAGATGTGGAACATGGCTCTCTCTATTGCAGTCAGTTCGGCTGTAAACACAGAAGTAGGTGAATGAAGGCGATAGCTTAAAGAGGTGTTTTCACAAAATACCCCACACCCAACAGTATCTCCACTCTTAGAGCCATCTGTGTAAATGTCAATGTAGTCATTAAAGTTTGATCTGTGTGCAGCAAATAACTGTTGAAAAACAACAGGAGCTAAGTTGTTTCTATCGTGTCCTTTAAAGGGATGGAGCGATGTATTATTAGGAGGTTTCCAAGGAGGGAGTACATGCAATGGACATGGACTCACCTCGATATAACTCAGTGGGCTATTATCAATAATGTTCCTTATTCTGACACCAAAAGATGAGATGCAAGATGTTCGATGCTGATAAAGCATATCGTTGTCTGTATTTAGAATGTATGTATGAAGAGGATGGCCTGGATGGGAAAGGATACGGTAATAAAGTTCTAAAGAAAGCTTTTCACGAATGTGGTGTAATGCTGTTTCATTGCAGTAAACATAAAGGCTTAAAACTGGAGAGATACGAAATGCACCAGAGCAAACACGGAGTGCGCTATGGTGCACAGTGTCAAGTTTTTTAAGAACAGAATTATGTGCGGAACCATAGACCTGGCAGGCCTAGTCAATTTTGGAACGGATCACGGGTCGATAGATTTTAAGGAGTGAAGTACGGTCTGCTCCCCAGGAAGTATTTGAAAGCATCTTTAATAAGTTAAGCGATTTTTCACATTTTGTCCGTAATTGTAAAGTATGTGGTAAAAAGGTTAGCTTACTATCAATTTGGAGGCCGAGAAAACGGACACTTTCCACAACAGGAATTTGAGTTGGTCCAATAAAAATTTCAGGATCTGGATGCAGATCCCTACGTCTACAGAAGTGAACACAAGAAGTTTTGTCATGAGAAATTATAAACCCGTTTTTATTAGTCCAATTAAGAATATGGGTGATTGCAATTTGCAACTGTCTTTCAATAAAACGGATATCCTGTCCCATACACATAATTCGAATGTCGTCAACATATAAATCACCTTTCAGAGAAGGGGGAAGTTGACTAAGAATGTCATTTATTTTTATAGCAAAGAGGGTGACACTCAGGACACTGCCCTGCGGTACACCCTCTTCTTGTACATAAAAACTAGAGAGTACCCCACCGATTCGGACTTGAAAAAGTCGAATGGCGAGGAAGTTCTTAATAAAAATAGGGAGATTCCCACGAAAGCCTAGGTTAAAAAGATCGCGAAGGATCCATGTTCTATAAGATGCGATTCTTTTAAAATGCCCATAAAAGCAAAGAAAGAATTGACTCCATAAAAAATGAATATTCACTCCTATGAAAGAGTGACTATTCACTCCTACCACGGGTGAAAAGCGTATTCGTTTAGCTAGAGTGAATAGTCGCTCCTACGAAAGAGTGATTTTCTACTCCTGTTTAGAGTAAATATTCACTTCCCAGGAGTAACTATTCACTCTTTCAAAGAGTCAAAAATTCCACTTTTGCTCAGAGTGAATAGTCATTCTAAAGAGGTTGGGCATACTTTGACCCTGCGATAGAGTGACTATTCACACCCTCACTCCTTTTATTTAGAGGGAACAGTTTGTCGATTATGTATTGCTAAATTTCACTGTTTTTGAAAAATAATGGGTTGACGTTATACAAAACAACAGTATTTGGAAAATCCTTACTACTTTTCTCATCAAATTCCGTATTCTGTAACAGAAATAAACTTTGTCGATAATGTTTGCTATATGTGCTATTAATAAGAAACTCAATTAAAACGGTTTGTTACTGTATGTAAAAGATTATTTTCCAAAATAATATCAAACATTATTCCAAAAATTACTATTGTAGATAGTGTTGCTTGGCATTTAAGCGACGAATTACCTTGGGATTATTGCTTTTGTACAAAACAACAATTCAGTTAATACATTTCGCATTTTAATGCTAAGGCAAGCTGCTTCAAAATAATTGTCTCGAAATATATTTTTCATCTTACAGGTTCAGCATAATTTAAACGAGAAATTGTATCCACGTAAGCGTGAACTATTTACATTTTCTCGCTAGTCTTTACAAAATACAATTATTTTCTAAGGGAAATTTCTGTTTGATGTTATATTCTTTGAAACACAATGAGGAACAATCAGAACTATCATTTTGCATGTTATTTTCAAAGAAATTAAAGTGTAATGTACATTTTTCAAAAGATAATTTGATTATGAACTGTTAAGTTTTCGGATGCGTATTTGATGCAGTGCGCAAATTATCTTTAAAACTATAATTTAAAATTAGCATTCCTAGTTTAAAACTACTGAATTCTTGCATGAGAATCGGATAAAGTAAATGCATTCTTGGTAAGTGGTTTTTCCCAGAACTTCGCTTGCAATTAAATTATTTAAATTGTTTCAGATATTGCGTTAAGACATTACCTGGTACATAATATTTCCTTAGCTATCTTAATTTGCCCTACAATTTACCTTAGATGTTTTAATTTTCCCAAAATATTGCTTTAAGATATTTTAAAGTTGTAAAACTTTAAACTTAAACTTAAACTATGTGCAAACTACTTTAAAAACATTAATAACAGTAGTATTTCTTGTATTTCTCTGACGAAGTCTATGTTTTTATAGTTGAAAGTACAAAGGATATTAAAGTAATTAAACATCTTTTTAAAATATTGTCTCATCTTTTAAGTAGTTTGCACATAGTGTAAGTTTAACTTTTAAAAATGAATTAAGCATTTCTATTTATTTATTTACTGTTGTAAAACTTTTTATCGTAAATATAAAACAGATTTTTCGTGATATGTATATGCAGGTTATTATTTTTCACTGACGCAACATTAAATTATCTTTATTATTAATGTTGTATAAATTACACATTAACTGGCCCTAATTTTTTTCTCATTCCTCTAAATATTGCTTTAGCTATTTTAATTTGTCCTGAAATTTACCTTAGATGTTTTAATTTTCCCTAAATATTGCCTTAAGATATTTTATTGTTTAAAACTTTTATCATGAATATAAAACACATTTCTCGTGATATGTACGCAGGTTATTATTTTTCACTGGCACAACCTTAAATTTTCTTTATTATTAACGTTGTGTAACAAAATGACTGTCTTCCCTTATTTTATAGCATATAGATGGCGCTGTTGCCGCTTTCGGCAAAATATCCTGAGATATTTTGCCAAACATGAAGTGAAGTGAATATATGCTATTATGATTGCGCGGGTTTTAGTAGTTTTTCGGCGTCTGTACAAAATGTAACGCACCTAGCGAAGTTCTCTTGTGATAACCGGAACTATGCGTGTTCCATCCCTATATTATGCGCTTTACGCGAATTGTATATATTTTGTGTGTGATTTTTATTAAAATGTGATTGTTTAAGTGTCGAACGAGTTAATCCTAACCCACATCGACACAAAATGACGCCCAGCGTGAAAAAAATCTCCTTCTTCAAAAACGAAATAAAAATGAACCGCTATACCAGGTTCAAAATTGTCATCCGGACAATAATGACAGTGGATAATTGTGTATTTGTCATCCTGACAAAGTTTGAGAAATCATTCTCAATTCTGTGAATGTAAAAGCATAATTTCAAGAAAGTGCTTCTGTTCTATAGTATTGCCGCCCTGCAAGTGAATAAAAAGAGTCGCCTAGATTCTTCAATAGTTTAAAGTAAAAAAAGAACCGCTTCGGTTCTAAAGTGTGCATAATTTTTATAATAAATCATTAGTTCCATTCTCCATCTCCTGGAATAATTCTGTGTGATGTATCCTTCAAAAGTTCGAAAGTGAAAGTGTCCGGTTTAAAATCATCAAAATGTCTTCGAGTTTGTTACATAATTGCTGTTTGTGATCATCGAAAATTCTTTACGCAGTTTGAAAATGTTTTCGGACTGATATTCTTTTAGTGACCTTGATCCCAAGCGTTACTGCTCTCAACGAATTCGGTGTATTTTATGCATGCATCATTTTAATCAATTTCCTACACCAAAGAAATCTCAAACTGCCATATGAATCATCGAAAAGTGATTAGCTAAAGAAAGATAAATCTTATTTTATTTGTTATCTTACCGGTAAAAAGTTGAAAATTTTTTGTTTTTCTGTTTATTGCTGGCCAGCTGGTGGTTTGTTTATTTTTAAATGCTCTTTTATGCATGTGGTTTTTTTGTTTTGTTCTTCTTTAAGAGTATTATGAAAGATTAATTTTCTGAAAGGGAAAGAGTTATATAATTTCTTTTGGTAATTTTTTTTCTTTCTCAATGCAATATTATTTGAGTAAGTGAATTTTATGATTATTTTTAACTGTGCACAGCGTAGTATATTAGAAAAGAAAAGTGATTTCAGTAATCGTCAATAATTATTTAGAATATTGTTTATTTTAAAGAAGTAAGTAAGTACTTTATTTTGATATTTTCTTGCTTTCATATTTATTTGTGAATGAAAATATTTTTCGCTTTAAATTATCCATGGTATTTGATATACTTAAAATTTTATGATTTAAACGTTTATGACAGTTTTATACGGTAAGTTATATTGGTAAAAAAAAGTTGCATATTAACTGATTATAATATTTTTGCATTAATATTTACATGAGCTCATGTTTAATTAGAGATAGATTTTAGTATGGTATTAAATTATTTTTTGTATGTTTCATCAATTGTTTATGAAAGTTTATGCATATTTACCTGTAAAGGGAAGGCAGTTATTTTGTTATTTGATTATTTAATGAGTCAAATATTGGATATAATTTTGTAATTTAAGCATAAATTTAACTGATTTGAGGAAAAATGGCGTTTCTTTCTAAAGGGAAAAAAATCGATTTATATAATTTGTCTACCGAATTAGAGCTTCAGGTAGATGCAGATGATAAAATAGTAGTCTTGCGTGAAAAAAATTATGAAGTGCGCCCTTTATAAAGACGATGAACAATTTGTAAAAGAGGCATTAATTGCTATCGTGGAAGATAGAAAAAAAGAAGAGAGCATAGAAGAACAAAATAGGAAAAAAAGAAGAGAGCATAGAAGAACAAAGGGCTGAGGACAAATGTATCGCAGAGGAAAGAGCTTATGAACTAAAAAAAACTTAAGCTGCAAGCTCAAACCCATACCGCGACAACTGTACCACAGAATCAGATGGACCAGATGCGTATAGATATTAAAAACATCCTACCACCATTTATTCCGGAAAAGGATGATATGTCGTTGTTTTTGACAATGTTTGAACGTCAAACGAAAATGTTAAATGTCTCCAAAGATTTTTGGGTCTCACAATTAGTCGCCGTACTTCCGAATAACATTGCTAAACTTATAGCAAGAGAGCCTGAAGAAATGTTCAAAAACTATGCACATATTCGCGACATATTGTTAAAAAGATTTAAATTAACAGCAGAGAAGTTTAGGGTATTATTTAGCCGACATCAAAAAAGAGAGAATTCTACTTGGAAAGATTTTTACTTTGAAATTAGAAATTATTTTGAGGGTTGGTTATTCGAATTAGAAGTTAATTCATTTGAAAAGTTCTCAGAACTAATAATCGCTGATCAGATTAAAAAAAAGTGCCCACCGGAATATAAAAATCATTATTTAGATGGTTGGGACAAACTAAATTACCCTGTCGTGTTGGCCGAAAAGCTAGACATATACGAAATTATTAGACCCCCTTTTCAAAAATCAGCAAGTAATTCAAAGTCGCGTGAAACACAGAAACATGTTTTGTCAAAAAATTCCAATGGTCAGGAGTTCTGGAAAAATCAGGTAACCAAAAATGAAGCTAGCGAACATTTTGGAAATTACAAAAATACTTCTCCTACCTCAAAATATACGAATTCACGCTTTCTAAACGATGATAAGCGTCCAGTTATAAGCTGCTATGGCTGTGGGAAACAAGGTTTTGCCAAAGCAAAATGTCCTAATTGTTCCCCATCTACGCAAGTAAAATCAGCAAATTTTAGTTCCCTACATCTCCAATCTTGTTATATTAATACACAGGCAACACATATGTTGTATATTAAGATAAATGGTATTACAGGGGTAGCTTGCGCAGATACCTGAGCTATTCATTCCATTGCTGGGGAAATGTTGTTCAAGCTTCTCCTTGACCAAGGAATCTTGTTCGAAGAGATCAGTGTAAGCATAGCGCTTGCTGATGGCATACGAAAAGAAACTAACGTTCTTCAAGCAACATCACTGTTGAAATAGAAGGTCGTAGAACTAATACAACGATTTTTGCCTTACCCGAAGCCACCGGAAATAGAACATTGTTGGGCATAGATTTTTCGAATAAAATGGGAATTGTGTTGGATATGCGAAGCAAAAGTTGGTATTTCCAGAACAACCCAAGATATGAAATTCCTTTTGCTGATAATCCTTTCAAAACGACGCCTGAAATTTCAACACCAAATGTCAAAGCTAACTCAGTTACGTTAAGAGAAAATGAAGGTCAACACCTATCTGCAATACAACGAAAGAGACTTAATGACTTGCTTGAAAATTTTTCCAATACCTTTCAACCAGGGGGAGAAGCAACACCCGTCATCGAACACCACATAAATACTAGAGAACATCGTCCTATATCATTACCACATTACAGATTATCACCAGCTAAGAAAGAGTTGTTGAAAACAGAAATTGATGATCTTCTTGCCAAAGGAATTATTGAGCAATGCGAATCTCCATATTCTGCACCAATCGTGCTTATTCCTAAGCCAAATGGTAGTGTTCGTCTATGTGTAGAGTACAGGAAACTCAATGAGGTGACTATACCAGATACCTATCCACTTCCTCGTATGGACGATCTTCTACATCAGGGAAAGACTGCCCAGTTCATGACCACTCTGGATCTGAATGCTGGCTACCATCAGGTGAGTGTCTATGGGCCTGATCGTGATAAAACTGCTTTTGTATGTCCTCTCGGAACAAAACGCTTTCGAAGAAACTTTCGCAACGGACTCCCAGATATAAATATTCTCTCTTACCTTGATGACCTCATTATTTTATCATCAAGTTTTGAACAACATCTATCTGATCTTGAAGCTGTTTTTCAAAGATTAGATAAATGGAAACTTTCTGCAAATCGAGAAAAATGCAACTTTGAATGTACCAGAGTAAAGTACGTAGGGCACTGGATCACTCCAAATGGCCTAGAAGTTGATCCTGGGAAAATTGATGCTATTGTGAGGATCCCGCCTCCCAAGAATATAAAACAACTGCAATCGTTTCTGCAGACATGTTCATGGTATCGCCGTTTTATACAAGATTTTGCAGAAATATCCAGACCACTTAGTAACCTCACTAAGAAGAATGTTGAATGGCATTGGGGTGCCGATGAAGAAAATGCATTTCAAACCTTGAAGCAATGCCTGGTTTCAGCACCAATATTGAAACATGCTGATGAAACAACCCTTCATCATTCGAACCGATGCAAGCAAATATTCTCTTGGAGTAGTACTTCTCCAGGGTAAAGTTGCGGAAGAGCATCCGATTGAGTACGCCAGTAGATTACTGACTCCTGCAGAACGCAACTATCACACCACGGAACGGGAAGCTTTTGCTGTTGTCTGGGCTCTTAATAAATTCAGAGGATACATTGACGGAACAGAAGTTACTGTGGCATCCGACCACCAGTCTCTCCGATGGCTCATGATCTTAAAGTCACCTTCTGGAAGACTTGCCAGATGGGCTTTACAGTTGCAAGAATTTAATCTGAAAATAGAATATATTCCAGGTAAAGCAAACGTCATAGCTGACATGCTTTCTCGTCCTGCGTGTCATCATATCAGTAAAGCAGATTGTGATATTTGCACCATAATGATTGATATCCCTGCTAAAATGCCTAGTGATCTACGGGCTGAACAAATGAAAGATGAAGAATTAAAGAAAATTATTAAAAGTTTCGAAGATGAAGATAAAACTGTAGACTACACTAACTGGACTGAACGTGGTTATATTATGAACCAAGGGGTTTTATACAGGTATCCCCCAACTTCGGAATCAGAAGAAGCACAACTAGTAGTCCCCTCACATGAAAGGGAGAAATTTTTAAAAGAACACCATGACTCACCTGCGGCTGGTCACTACGGTGCTGAAGGTATATTAAATAGAATATTCAAAAGATATTATTGGACTGGAATGCGTTCATACATTGCAGATTACGTCAAACATTGTGCTGAATGTAATAGGTATAAACCTTCTAATCAAAAACCATCCGGTTTGTTACAAACACCAGTGTACTCACAACGATTTGAAGTTCTATCAATTGATCTTTTTGGCCTTTTACCAAAAAGTAAGAATGGTAAAAGATGGATATTCATAGTAGAAGACTGTGCAACAAGATGGGTTGAACTATTTGCCCTTACAGAAGCTACTGCAGCACAGTGTGCAACTACTTTGCTCGAAGAAGTTATCATTAGATATGGTCTACCCAGACGTATAATATGTGATAACGGACCACAATTTGTTAGTAGTGTGATGCAACAACTTTGTTTCCTTTTAGGTATCAAACAAAACTCAACTCCCATATATCATCCTCAGGCAAATCCTGTGGAGAGAAAAAATAGAGATCTCAAGCCGAGATTGGCTATATAAGTAGAGAATGGCCACTGTTCATGGGAAGAGAAACTTCCAACAATACGTTTTGCAATGAATACTGCTAAGTGTGACACCACTGGAGAAACAGCAGCATTTTTACAATTTGGGAGAGAATTAAGAACGACAGACGATGTTCAACACGACATTCGTGCTGTAATTCACAATGACAACTTTGTTCCCGAAATTACACCATACCTCAAGAAATTTGCAAACTTCACCAAAGAAATTAAGGATAAAGTTGAAACTAAGCAAGATCAAAGAAAGAAATACGCTGACCGTAAAAAAAAACCAGGACATTGTTTTGCTCCAGGAGACAAGGTTTGGGTTGACTTACATCCAGTAAGTAAAGCCTCTAGCAATAAAACTGCAAAGTTCATGCCTAAACGTGATGGACCGTACGTTATTTTAACCCAAAAATCACCCACCACATTTGTTATAGCAAGCATGGACAATCCAATTGAACCACTTGCTACATGTCATACTTCAGCTTTAAAACTGTGTAATGACTCTGACATTGTGCCTGTTGCACCAATTAGGAAGCGCGGCAGACCACCTAAAAAAGTTACAGGTTCCTCACCGGGACGTCCGCGGAACCAGGGGGGGAGGTTGTAACAAAATGACTGCCTTCCCTTATTTTATAGCATATAGATGGCGCTGTTGCCGCTTTCCGCAAAATATCCTGAGATATTTTGCCAAACATGAAGTGAAGTGAATATATGCTATTATGATTGCGCGGGTTTTAGTAGTTTTTCGGCGTCTGTACAAAATGTAACGCACCTAGCGAAGTTCTCTTGTGATAACCGGAACTATGTGTGTTCCATCCCTATATTATGCGCTTTACGCGAATTGTATATATTTTGTGTGTGATTGTTATTAAAATGTGATTGTTTAAGTGTCGAACGAGTTAATCCTAACCCACATCGACACAGTTGTATAAATAAGACATTAACTGACTCTAATTTTCTTTTCAATTCACTAAATATTGCTTTAGCTATTTTAATTTGCTCTAAAATTTACCTTAGATGTTTTTATTTTGCCAAAATATTGCATTAAGATATTTTAAAATTGTAAAACTTTTTATCGTAAATATAAAATACATTTTTCGTGATATGTACGTAGGTTATTATTTTTCACTGACACAACTTTAAATTATCTTTATTATTAATGTTGTATAAATAACACATTAATTGGCCCTGTTTTTTTCTTCATTTTTCTAAATATTGTTTTCGCTATTTTAATTTGCCCTAAAATTTACCTTAGATGTTTTAATTTTCCTTAAATATTGCCTTAAGATATTTTATTGTTTTTAAACATTTTATCATAAATATAAAACGCATTTTTTGCGATTTGTAGGCAGGTTATTATTTTTCACTGGCTTAACATTAAATTCCCTTTATTATTAACACTGTATAAATAAGACATAAACTGGCCCTATTTTTTTTTCATTTCTCTAAATATTGCTTTGGCTATTTTAATTTGCTCTCAAATGTACGTCAGATATTTTAATTCCCCCAAAATATTGTTTTAAGCTATTGTAAAGTTGTAAAAATTTTTATCGTAAATATAAAACAGATTTTTCGTGATATGTATGCAGGTTATTATTTTTCACTGATGCAACATTATCTTTATTATTAATGTTATATAAATAACATATTAACTGGCCTTATTTTTTTTTAAATTTCTCTAATTAATATTGCTTTAGCTATTTTAATTTGACCAGAAATTTACCTTAGATGTTTTAATTTTCCCTAAATATTGCCTTAAGGTATTTTATGGTTTAAAACTTTTATCATAAATATAAAACACATTTTTCGTGATATGTAGGCAGGTTATTATTTGTCACTGGCAAAACATTAAATTCCCTTTATTATTAACGTTGTATAAATAAGACGTTAACTGAAAATATTTTTTTTTTTAATTCACTAAATATTGCTTTAACTTTTTAATTTGCTCTAGAATTTACCTTAGATTTTTTTTATTTTCTCAAAATATTGCTTTAAGATATTTTAAAATTGTAAAACTTTTTATCGTAAATATAAAATACATTTTTCGTGATATATACGCAGGTTATTATTTATCGCTGACGCAACATTAAATTCTCTTTATTATTAAATTTGTATAAATAAAACATTAACTGGCCCTATTTTCTTTTTTCATTTCTCTAAATATTGCTTTAGCTATTTTAATTTGATCTCCAATTTACCTTTGATGTTTTAATTCCCCCCAAAATATTGTTTTAAGCTATGTTAAAGTTGTAAAAATTTTTATCGTAAATATAAAACAGATTTTTCGTGATATGTATGCAGGTTATTATTTTTCACTGACGCAACATTAAATTATCTTTATTATTAACTAGCTAATCTGCCCGGGTACGTCAAAAAATAGCGCGAATTGCGAGAAAGCTCTGAAAATCCCAGTAAGATATCGTGAGAAAATTTTAAATCGCTGTACAAATTTTGGAAAGAAAAAAATTATATATTGTGTTCGAAGATTGAAAGTTGATTCCTTTCACTAATGTGGAAAAATTGTAGCAAATCGCTAAAATACACTAAAAATCACATACAAAATTCTCGAAAAATTCAAAATTTGCTATACGAAATCCGAATAAACTTCACTGAATTGAGGGGATAACTTACTTAAGGTAAAAGTGGAATGTCAAAAAATTGCAGCAGATCGCTAAGAAACGTAAAAATTGCATTAAAAATCAGAAAAAGTTAAAAAATCACGAAAGTCAAAATTTACTATAATTGGATAAAAGTTTCAAACCTAACTTCTTTGATGAATGTAAAATTTTATTCAGCAGCATTTTTACACGTTTCAACCATCAAGTGCTTCTGGATAAACAATGTTAATTGTCTCCCCATTAGGTGCTAAAATGTAAAGATGTTGTCTATTTCCAACTCTAGAGCTCCAACATATAACTGACTGTGTGAGAAACATGGATTGCGGAGATCAAGTCCAACAACTTTTAAAGACTGGCCTTGTGCTTTATTTATGCTCATTGCAAAACTGAGTCGAATTAGGAATTGTACACGTCTAAATTCAAATGGTACTTCTGTAGGTACCATTGGCATCCTCATAATGAAGACATCTTCACCTGCCGCATGTCCAAACATAATAGTGGCCTCAATAACATTTTGCTTCAAATTCTTAATAATAAGTCTTGTTCCATTACACAAAGATGGTGGATCCAGAATTCTAAGAAGCACAATTGGTGCACCAATTTTCAACTCTAAAATGTGTGAAGGTATACCAGGTAGTTCAAGGGAATTCAAAAATTCTGTTGGATAGTTCAGTACTTGTTCTGCATCACATGTTGTATCAAATGATTTGTAAACATGAATTGTACCTGGCAATTCTTTTAGCAATTCTTTGTTTGTAGAATTTACAGCATCATTTTTTGGAGAAAGAATTGCACGTTCACTGAGCCATTGAGGATTCCTATACTGCTGAATTAAATCAGGGAACGCTGCTTGTTTCAACTCATCAAGTGATAAACACATCTTCCAATATCTTTTGCTGATATAAATCCATGCTCATCAGAAACCATGGCACCATTACCAAGCTGCGAAAGTTTATCTGCAAAGTCTTCTTCTGAAGAATCTCTGTTAATATGAACTCTCATGTTTGTTGTTAATCTGAGTCTTATTATGCTGTTCCAGAGATAGGATGATTTAATGCAGGCTTTCATTTCATCTGCTCTTGTTCCCCGTGGAATCACAGGCAGTGTCTGACGAAAATTCCAGCCAAAACCAAAATAATCCCTCCCATGATATGACTGTTATGCCTTATATCTCTTAAACTAACATCCAAAGCTTCTAAAGCAGACTTATGTAACATAGTACACTCATCCCAGATAATTAATTTGCATTTCTGCAAGACTATTGCCTTGTTTGATCCCCTTGAAATGTTGCAAGTTGGTGTCTCTGTGCTTGCTAGATTTAGTGGTAATTTCAAAGCAGAGTGAGCAGTTCGTCCTCCTGTCTATAGTGTAGCAGCAATACCAGATGAAGCGACTGCTAGAGCAATTTCTTTCCTAAGTCGCACTTTTCCCAAAAGCAGGTTAATAAGAAATGTATTTCCAGTACCACCCGGAGCATCCAAGAAATATATACCACCATGAATGTTAGACACTGCATCCATAACTTTGTCATATGCTTCTTTTTGATCTTGAACCAATTTCGGTTCATTTTCTTCCAAATATTTTTTAAGTTTATCCGCATCGTAAAATAATTCTGCAAGTAATTCATTATTTAAGCTTAATTCTTGTTCTCGAGAAGGTTCTGGTAAGTAAATACTTATATAATGGTTTGTAAATACTTACCACCTAATGACTGAATCTTGTTCTTGATCATTATGAGAGTCTTATTGAAAATAGTCTGAGTGTAACTAATATCTGTATTATTCTGTTGTAGTTGAACTTGGTGAAGTATATCTTCAGAAACATTTTCTTTATGGTTCTCCCATAATTGTAAAGGATTGGACATGTTACATGATATAAGCATAACTGCAAAAAGGTTACGTAACATCTTTGGAGATCGAGTGGCAGCTGCCTCTTCTAAAGTCTTGTTCCAGTTTTCATCATTTTCAAGAACTCCTCTCAGATGGCAAGCTCTTTGTATGTTTCACAAAGCCTATTGTCAACTGTTCTGAGATATTCAAAAGATGTTGGGCCTCGAACTTCATGTAGCAGCAATCTCAGGTGAAAGCATTCAGATTTGTTTGGATGCACCGTGTATACTCGTCCAAGTGCATCGGTGGACTTTATTCCTGGGAAGCCTTGTACATTTTGTCCGTTACTGCGGCGTTTCCATTTCTTGTTATCTTTATTCCATGTGTAATACCTTGGCACTTGATGGTACAACAAAGTGCAAGCAAACTCATCTTCGGTACAAAGCTTGAAAAAGGCCGTAAGGGTTGTTTGTGGAGGATTTTGTGCACGTTCTGTTGCGTTTTCAGTTGTGAAATAGATCCTCTCTCCATTTTCAAGACGAACACCTAAGTGCATTACTGCTGGGTGACGTTTATGAATATTAAAATCAAGTATTCTCCAAACTGCTTCATTGCTGTTTATGTATCTTCCCATTTCATATTGCGTAACCTCATCATAATCATTAGCATTATTGCTGGTAATTTCATAAATGGCCGTGTCTGATCCTTTATTGACATATTTACAGATGTATTTTATGGATTTTACAGAATTGCAAAACTCTACATTAATGTGGACATTAAAAATTCTGGATAATATTGGACAATACGGCACGATCCATGTATTATCTATTACAACAGGAATTCCCCGAACTGTTATATGGACTGTAAAACTGCCATCCTGTGGGCTTCGTCGTCGATATGATGGATACCCATCTTTTCCTGTCTGTGTTTCTTTTAAAAATGGACGTGGATATCTTTTAGAGCATGTTCCATCTTTCATGCAAGTAGAATGTAGACTTAAATTACCACAGGGTCCATGCACCATCTGTGTTTTGATAACATTAAATAAATGAGGGTCATCATCAGGATTTGGAATTTCAGCACTTATAAAACTGTCAACTCTGTGTATGTGTAATGGGTCTTGAAGCCATACGAGAATGTGAGCATGTGTCAATCCACGTTTTTTCCATTCCACAGTATAGATAAAGCATCTTGATTTTCCAAAAATGTGACCTTTATACTGTATTAGATTCATTAGTGTCTTCAGTTTTAAGTGAAAAACTCTGGCCAACAAATCATGACGGTCTTGTGGTTTTTGTCCCACGAACAGCTCATTTTTTATCTCTGGCCAAGAGGGATTGCAGGTGAATGTGATAAAAAGATCAGGACGACCATAATTCCTTACGTACGTCATTGCATCTTGTGTCCTTTCTTGCATGTATCGTGGTCCACCAGTAAAAGTTGAAGGTAAAATTATTAACTGTCCAATTTCTGAAGCATTGCCATCATTCAGAATAGCATCCCTCAAATGCACATAGTCTTCTACCCTGAGTGACCTCTGATTCAAACGAATATACCTAAATCTTTCTGCCTCTATCTTTGCATACATGTCAACTATGAACTGGTGGAATAGATCTTTACCTCGAAGCAATATATTGAAACTTGAAGTACGCATCATAATTCTGTAGGAGTAGAAATCCATAGCAGAATTTTTTTTTAGTAGTAAGTTCACCAGTATTGGGATTTGCCTGTCGTAGTTCAAAATGATAACCATCCTCACCTCTCGGAAATAAAATTGGATATTGTAGGGAATCGTACGCTCTGTTAGTTTCAGCAATTTTCTGTAAAGTACCGCTTCTTGTTTCTAAGACAATATCCCTGTTTCCGTGTTGCTCTCCTGACATTATTAATGCAACTTCTGATGTCATAGGGACATTAAAGCGTCTCTCATGTTCACCAGGTGGTGTTTTATCAGCATGTATAATCAAATCGTAATCAGGTCTGGCTTTCTCCATAGCAGATTTAAAGTCAATTACATATCTGTTTCCTTATTGAAACATTTGTTGAAGCTGCAACACTAACTTTTGATTTGTTGCTGGAATGTTCTTACAACGAAGTTCAGCCTGTTCCACATTGTCAGACACAATGTATATCTGCAAAAATTTAGGCTCCTGATCAGGCAACGGTTGAAGGCTTCCAATTCTATGATACACTTGTCCCTGTACCTTGAATGTAGGCATATAGCCAGGTTCTTTTATCCGCTTTGTTGTTCAAACGATGTCATTTGAAAACATGAGTTGTAACTCCTGATATTAGACAGAAAATGATTTGACTGAAATGATTCCCCGGAAAACAGATTATACAAGAGCTGTGGAGGATCAGTTAATGGCGAGAGTTTTACCTTACCACTACTACAGCACATGCCTTTACTTTCACCTTTCCATTTCAAAGCTTCACAATATATACAAACCATACACATTGCTCCAACGCTGCATATAGGGTCATGAGAATAATCAACAAATGGGTTGTAATTGGATGCTGCATTTTCTTTTTCTATCCAAGCATTCATACGAGTAGTTGCAACAGAAATGCGTGCCCGTGCCAATCTTGCATCCCTTTCTTCGCTTGTCTCATGTTGGCGCAATTGAGACATTGAAATCCTGTTTTGCTTTCGCCTGGCATCGCTTTCTTTGTTTGTTTCACGTTGGCGTGATTGAGACATCAAAATCCTGTGTTGTTCTCGCCTAGCACCTCTTCCTTCGTTTGTTTCACGTTGGCGTGATTGAGACATCAAAATTCTGTGTTGTGCTTGCCTGGCATACCTTTCTTCGCTTGTTTCATGTTGTCGCAATTGAGACATTGAAATTCTGTTTTGCTCTTGTCTTGCAGCCCTTTCTTCAGATGATTCTTCTTCTCTTCTTCTACGTTGTCCCTCTCTATCACTTTGTTGCCTATTCCTGAAACATTTTTTTTTCTTGGTGGTCGAGGCATTTTTTAGATATAAACACCCACACAAAATAAAAATAAAAAAATAAATAAAAGACCTGTAGAAACCAAATCCTAAATATCCCTAAATTTGTATATTCAATCAACAAATATATAAAAACACTGCAGAACAGCCGCTAAAGCATCGGTATCAAAATATACAAATGCAGTAAGTTATCGTTGCCAATTTCGGAAATGAAGTACATAACTGTACGTGAAAAAATTGAATACGTGAAAAATAATATAATTATCAAGACTACCTTATATTATCAGACTTGACAATCCGGTGAAAGTCTATGGGTGAGATTGTCCCCGATAATTGCCAACTTATTCACTGACTTTGGCCCGAAAGTTACGCCACCTGGTGCATACTACTGGTAACATTACGTAAACAAATGTATAGTGACAAATGGAAAATATTGGGTTATTGACATTAAAAAATATTTTTTGAATTCCACTAAAATAAATACGAAAAGTCAAATTATTTCGCACAATTATTTTCCGGCTTTTAAAAATGTTGAAAATGAAGATTTAAATGCAAGATTTATTGGCACTTTTTCAGTAAAGAGAACTTTTCGTTTTTTTTTTTAATCTTGTCGCAATTCGGACTTCAAAAAGTGAGATTTGTTGCCAAACGATACAAACAGTTACGAAAACAAAAATTTATGAACTGTTAAATTGTTTTATAAGAATTTGCATGTATAAATTTAATTTACAGATATTATTATTGTTTTTTATACACAATTTACTTATTTGTATATAAAAATAGATAAATTGCTTTTTTATATTAATAAATTGTATAAATATTGAAAAATATTGCTTCTTTATGTGAAACAGTGAATAGGTTTTTATTTAATCTTTTTCACAGCCAAAGTTAGCTGCAAAAAGCGCGATGATGGAACAATGTGGTATCATTTATACGGTTTAAAAATAAAATTAGTTTTGCGCCAAAGTACACTTACTGTAATAAGAGGGCGTAATACTGTAATAAGCCAAATTGGTTGTACGTCTGGTTAATGAAGAATCCCAAACCAAGATTTAAAAACACCAAAATCGTAGCACGACAATAATTTATCTTTTCGAGTAAAAGTTGAAGAACACGTATAAATTTAAGTGATTATTAAACTTTTGGCACAGATGTCATATATTGGCGCGATTTTTTTTCTGTCGCCAATGTCATATACGCAGCGGGTAATTAACTGGCGACAAAGTGTCGTTATTTTGCTTGATATGGTAACCTGGATGTTATTGTTTATGATGTTGATGTTTTCGCCAAATTTACTGTATATAGCATCTGTGCCAAACTTTTTTATGTTTCCAATTTTTTAAAGTGTTTATGGCTTCAGTCCATTTGTTTGTCCTATCCGTGTTCTAACTTTCCTAAAATACTTTGATTGTCGCGAAATTTATATAATAACATTAAGTCCCACTGTTGTTATTATTATTAAGGCTGCTAATTGCAAGATTCGTGCTTAGATAAATTTTAGTACATTATGAACTGCATTGAACTTCTATATATCATATACAGACGTACATAATTTCTCATATACACAGTAAAAAAACATAACACATGTGAGTTACAACAAAGATATTAATTATGCGCCAAGATATGCCAATTGGCTGTGGACCCGATTATGAAACATTTCATGAATGGCTAGTGTATTAAAAATCGCAGAAGTCAAAGTTTACTCTGATGTGTAAAACATTGTAATCGGAAATCTTTCGTGAATGATAGACAATCGAGGCAACACGTAAAAAATATCGCTAAAAATCGCATTAAAAATCGCTAAATTGCAAAATCGTAAATGGCGAAATTTACTATATCAGGCTGAAAGTTTGAAACCAAATTTTATTTCTGAAAGTCAAAAAAATCGCCGAAAAAACACTAAAATTCGCATTGAAAAATGCGTTAAAAATCAATAAATATTAAAAAAATCGCAGGCGTCAAAATTTACTTTAAAGGGGTAAAAAATATTACATAAATGACAAAAAATCGACGCTAAACTCGAAAAATCGCTAAAAATCGCATTGAAAATCGCTGAAATTCAATATTCGTAGCGTACAAAATTTAGTACATTAGGCTAAAAGTTTGAAACAAAACTCCTTTTACCAATATCAAAAAATAGCCGCAAAATGAGAAAAAAACACTAAAAATCGCATAAAAAATTCGCTAAAAATTCAAAAATCGCTGCACGAATTTCGAATAGAGAACAAAATTTACTATATTGGTTTAAAAGAAAGAAACCGTATTCTTCTCACTTATATGGGAAAATCGCCTCGAAACTTAAAAAAGTGCTAAAAATCGCATATAAAATTAAATAAAAAAATCCAATCAAAAAATCGAAAATCGGGCTTCGAGGTGCAAAACTTCATATATAGACATACCTTTTAAACAGATTTTGTAGCTCTACGTACAGTGGTCTCTTCAGAACACCGTCGACACACTCACTCACTCACTCACTCACACACACACAAACTTCTTTCCTTATTATTATAGATGTTGTATAAATAACATATTAACTGGTCCATTTTTTTTTTCATTTCTCTAATTAATATTGCTTTAGCTATTTTAATTTGAACAGAAATTTACCTTAGATGTTTTAATTTTCCCTAAATATTGCCTTAAGGTATTTTATGTTTTAAAACTTTTATCATAAATATAAAACACACTTTTCGTGATATGTACGCAGGTTATTATTTTTCACTGGCACAACATTAAATTCCCTTTATTATTAACGTTGTATAAATAGGACATTAACTGAACCTAATTTTTTTAAATTCACTAAATATTGCTTTAGCTATTTTAATTTGCTCTAGAATTTACCTTAGATGTTTTTTCCCCAAAATATTGCTTTAAGATATTTTAAAATTGTAAAACTTTTTATCGTAAATATAAAATACATTTTTCGTGATATATACGTAGGTTATTATTTATCGCTGACGCAACATTAAATTATCTTTATTATTAAATTTGTATAAATAAGACATTAACTGGCCCTATTTTTTTTTTTTTTTTCATTTCTCTAAATATTGCTTTAGCTATTTGAATTTGCTCTAAAATTTACATTAAATGTTTTAATTTTCCCAAAATACTGCTTTAAGATATTTTAAAGTTGTAAAATTTTTAGTGTAAATATAAAACAGATTTTTCGTGATATGTATGTGGGTTATTATTTTTTCCTAGCGCAACATTAGGCTCAATTTATTATTAACGTTATATAAATAGAACATTAACTGGCCCTAAAAATTTATTTTTTCATTTGCTCTATATTTTACTTTAGCTTTTTTAATTTGCCCTGCAATTTACCTTAGATGTTTTAATTTTCCCAAAATATTGCATTAAAATATTTTAAAGTTGTAAAACGTTTTATCGTAAATATAAAATACATTTTTCGTGATATGTATGCAGGTTATAATTTTTCACTGGCACAGCATTAAATTCTCTTTTTTACTAACGTTGTATAAATAAGACATCAACTGGCCCTAAACATTTTTTTTTCTGTTTCCTCTGTCTTTTGCTTTAACTTTTCTAATTTGCACTAAAATTTAGCGTAGATCTTTAATCCAAACTAAGCTAAAAATTCCCTGAAAGAGATTAAAATAAAATTGGGCCAATATCTTGTTTTTAAAAATTTTTGTATTAAAAACCTTGAGAATTTCGCCGTTTGAACGATGTAACATTTGTCGATCTGAAAAAAGGTATTTATATGCCTTTTAAGTGTACTTTTTATCACTTTTAGCAATAGCTTGCTTAGTTTGGATGATTTCAAGTGATTTTAAACAAAATTGTATAAAATATTGCGTGTAATAATTGTAGTAATAAAAGTCTTTTATCCAACTTTAAATTTACAGTAAAAAAAATTACAAATAAAATCGCGTTGTCGAATTTTTCTTCGTAAATGTTATTACACATTCTTGAAAATCAAAGATTTTTTTTTTCATTTGCCCTAACTACTGCTTTAGATATTTTCATTTTCGCTAAAATTTACCTTAGTTCTTTTAATTTCCCCATAATATTGCCTTAAAATATTTTAAAGTTTAAAAACTTTCTATCATAAATATAAAACACATTTTTCATGATATGCAGGTTATTATTTTTAAATGCCGCAACATTAAATTTCTTTCTTTCTTTTATAATTAACATTACATAAATTTCAGAAAATGTTACTCCCTTTTCCATATCGCTAAAGTGTAATAAAATATACTTCTTTTACGCTTGACTCAGCTTTAAAACGCAATAAATCAGCCGCCGACAAAACTAATTTTGTACCTTTTACTGACTAACAATTCATATAATTCCTCATTAAATTCATAATTTAAATGTAAAACTAATACAATCCTCTTTCAGATAAAATTTGCCAAAATCTATTTTTCGCTGTAGAATTTTAAAATAATTTAACTGTGAAATTTAATCCAAATAAGCTTAGAATTTTACATGTTCTCGCTGGTTTTTAATAAAGTGCAGTTCTAAGCGAATTTTCCTACCGGTGTTATGTTCTTTGAAACATGACTTAGAAGCAGGATTAGGATTTTGCGTGTTATTTTCAAATGTTTAATGCATATTTCGAATAATTATTTATATTATAGGATCTTATCTATTATTATTAATTTAAAGCTGATTCAATTCTCTTTTCAGACAATATTTGCCAAAATCTATTTTTCATTTTAGAATTTCATAATAGACAATATTATCCAAATAAACTTGGAATAGTTACATGTTCTCGCTGGTTTTTAATAAAGTACAGTTCTTTTCTTAGTGAATTTTATGATCGACGTTATATTCTTTGAAATATGAGTTAGCATCAGGATCAACATTTTGCGTGTTATTATCAAATGCTTAATGCATTTTCCGAATGATTATTTACATTACAGGATCTTCTATAATTTTAAATGTAAAGCTGAACCAATCCTTTTTCAGATAAAATTTACTAAAATCTATTTTTCACTGTAGAATTTCAAAATACGGTAACTGAGACATTTAATCCAAATAATCTTAGAATATTTACATGTTCTCGCTGGTTTTTAATAAAGTGCAGTTCTTTTCTAAGCGAATTTTCTAATCGGTGTTATGTATATACATGAGTTGGTAGCAGGATCATCATTTTGTATTTTATTTTCAAATGTTTAATGTATAATAATGATTGTTTATATTATAGCATCTAAGATTTCGAATGTGTTTTTCATGTAATGCATAAAATAACGTTTAAATTAGGTTTAAACTGTAATTTTAAAAGGCCTTTGTAGTTTAAGATCATCTTTGATGATAATCGCAGACAACAAAAGAAATTTTGATATGTAGTGAGTCTCAGAACATTATTTTGCAATTAACCCTTTGTGGCAAAACAAGTTGGATTTGAAAATAACTACTCAGATGTTAGTTTTAAGCATGTAAAAAACAACAAAGCACCTGATCTCTTTTTAGAGTTCTTTAATACAAGTAAAATTTTGTAGATTATGTATTGCTAACTATCACTAAGTTAAAATAGTGTTTTTGAAAAATAGTAGGTTGATTTTATACAAAAATACAGTTTCTGGAAAATCCTTAGTACTTTTCTTATCATCTGTAATAGAAATTAACTTCATTGATTATGTTTGCTATATGTGTTAGTGATAAGAAACTCAATTAAAAGTGTTTGTTACTGTATGTAAACGTTTATTTTTTTAAATAATAGAAAACATTATTGCAAAAATTACTATTGTAGACAGTGTTATTTGGCATTTAAGCAACGAATTATCTGGGATTACTACTTTTGTACGAAACAACTATTCAGTTAATTCATTTCGCATTTTAATGTTAAGGCAACCTGCTTCAAAATAATTGTCTCAAAATATATTTTTCATTTTACAGGTTCAGCATAATTTAAATAAGAAATTTTATTCACGAAAGCGTGAACTATTTACATTTTCTCGCTGGTCTTTACAAAATGTAATTATTTTCTAAGGAAAAATTCTGTTTGACTATATATTCTTTGAACACAATGAGTAACAATCAGAATTATCATTTTGCATGTTATTTTCAAAGAAATTAAAGTGTAATGTACATTTCAAAAGGTAATTCGATTATGAACTTTTAAATTTTCGGATGCGTATTTGAAGCAGTGCGAAAATTATTTTTAAAATTAAGTTTAAATTTGTAATTTAAAATTAGCATTCCTAGTTTAAAATTACTGAATTCTTGTATGAGAATCGGATAAAGTAAATCTATGCTTTGTAAGTGTTTTTTTTCTAGAAATTCGCTTACAATTAAATTATTTAAATTCTCTCAGATACTGCGTTCAGACATTAACTGGCACCAATTTTTTTTCATATTCCTTAAATACTGCTTTAACTATTTTAATTTGCCCTAAAATTTACCTAACATGTTTTAATTTTCCCTAAATATTACCTTGAGATATTTTATGGTTTTAAAACTGTTTATCATAAATATAGAACATATTTTTCGTGATATGTATGCAGTTTATTATTTTTTACTGGACCAACATTAAATTCCCTATATAAATAAGCCATTAACTGTCCCTAAACATTTATTTTTCATTTGCCCTAAATATTGCTATAGATATGTTATATCTCCCTAAAATTTACCTCAGATATTTTAATTTTCCCTAAATATTGCCTTAAGATATTTTACGGTTTCAAAACTTTTATCATAAATATAAAACACATTTTTCGTGATATGTACGTAAGTTATTTTTCACTGGCACAACATTAAATCCCCTTTATTATTAACGTTGTATAAATAATACTTTAAATGCCTCAATTTTTTTTCATATCCCAAAATATTGCTTTAGTTTATTAAAATATTCTCTGATGATGAGCTTGGAAAGCTTGAAAGTACTAAGAAGTTTTAAATAAAATGTATATTTTTAATTTGTAACATCTGTTTCATTATCTTAGTCGCCTTTTAAGTAAGGCATTGAACTTTTTAAAGTTCACATTTTATATTTTACTAGCAAAATTACCCGGCTTCGCCCGTGTCAATTTTAAGGAGCCCTCCAGGTAAAATAAATTAAAACGAAATAATACGGCATTCACAATAACTGGAATTTGTACATTCCCATTCACAAATCATTAAAAAGACAATCAGAAAACATGACGTTATTGTCTCGCAACCATAGTAAAATCTCTGAGCTTTAATAACAGTATACGCGTTTTCTTTGGTGGGTGCAAGAGAAAAATATGAAAAAAAAAAAAAATCCACCAAATCGCGCAGCATATAGTGAAATTCTCTTTTGTATATACCATACAAAAGTAAAAACACTATGTCAGTGCCCATAAATTGTGCCCCATAAATTGTAACCCATAAATTGTGCCTTTACTGATTTCTAAACACAACACAATTTCATTTTTTACAGTGTCGAATTGAAAAAAGTTCTTTCAAATAAAATTTGTTTGAAATCGAATCTCAATTTTCTGATTTTAATGGATTTTAAAGTAATTTTCAAGCATGGATATTTTTAAAGGTGCGTGCAACCCGATTACGAAAGATGAACCCATTTACTCTTAATGCAATAGTATAAAGAAAAGACATGTCTATGAGTAACGCTGGTATCATATTTTCGGTGGCAACAACCTAACACAACAATAAATTTCTTTTTTACTGCAATTTAACCTCTAAACATCGCACATTCGATTGTTCCACCCGTCTTATAGAAAATAAAAGTACTTTCAGTAATATTTATCTAAATTTTTTATGGATTAACAGATTTTTTTATGGATTTTAAAGTAATTTTCAAGCATGAATATTTTTTAAATATGCTTGAAACCCAATCACAAATTATTTACTCAATTATTCAAAAACATTGTAAATAATTCATTCTTTGTCACGCGTAACAGAAATATACGATTTCTCACAATACGGGGAAAAATACAATACATGCATCAATTATAAGCTTTGATTAAAGTATTAGATCAAGAGGGTTTCCACTCTAAATAAAACATCACTCTTAAACGTAAACTTAAAATTTTCATTAATAGAAATTAAATCTACAATGATTAGATGAAATGATGTCACTTTCCATAAATTTTAAATCGTGACATCAGTCAAGAATTTTTTTGAAAAGGGAACTAACTTTTATCTTTCTACTATAAATCACAGGAAAGGTAACTATTGAATCTAAATCAATACAACACTTAGTTATAATGTATAGCTATAAGATATGGCTGTAGTATACAATCGAAGTAGTAAACAAAATGTAGGAGCCATTTATTTTTACAGTGATTTTGACTAAACGATTTGATAGAATGTGACGTCATATCTAGCCTTTATTTTCTTTTTTCTTAATTTATTTCATGAAATTTTACTGTCTGTATTAAAAATAGATGTTTTAATCTAAAAAAAACATTCAAATTAAGGTGCTACGTTATTTTACCGCTCTTATAATTAAAGTTTTTATTTTATATTTAAAAAGAAATTGCATTTCCTGTTAAGAACGACGTCAATTTCGAAAATGCAAAAATATAGCAAGAAAATCTGAATTTTTATCGGCAAATAAAAAAAATTACACGCATTATCGTTAATTTTTTCACATTTTTGTGTCATGGGTGTGGCAACAGGAAAGACACGATTTAATTAGAAATTTTAAAAAGAGATATTTCTATAATGTTAAATTATGTAAGTTGGTAGAAAAAAGGTATAAATATAGGTCTTATGATTTTTTAATGTTGACAGTGATCTTTTCCACATTCTAAAACGTATGTACATGAAGTTTCGTGCAAATTAGTCAAAAATTGAAGATTTGTATACCGGACATACACACAGAGAACGGCTTTTATATATATAGATATTGCTTTAGCTATTTTAATTTGCTCTAAAAGTCACCTTAGATGTTTTTTTTTAATTTCCCCAAAAGATTGCTTTAAAATATTTTAAATTGTAAAACTTTTTATCGTAAATATAAAACACATTTTTCGTGAAATGTATGCAGGCAATTAATGCAGGCACAACGTTAAATTTTTAACTTTATATAAACAGAAAATTAACTGGCCCTAAACATTTTTTTTCATTTTCTCTATATAAAGCTTTAGCTTTTTTAATTTGCTCTAAAATTTACCTTAGATATTTTAATTTTCCCAAAATATTACCTTAAGATATTTTAAAGCTGTAAAATTTTTTATCGTAAAAATAAAATACGTTTTCGTGATATATATGCAGGTTATAATTTTTCACTGGCAGAACATTAAATTCCCTTTATTATTTACGTTATATAAATAAGACATTAACTGACTCTAAACGTTTTTTTCATTTCCTCTGTATGTTGCTTTAGTTTTTTTAATTTGTCCTGAAATTTAACTTAGATCTTTTATCCAAACAAAAATAAAAATTGCTAAAAGGGATTGAAAAAAATTGGTCCAATATCTTATTTTTAAAATTTTTTGTATTAAAAATCTTGAGAATTTCACCGTTTGAGCGATGAAACATACGTCGATCTGAAAAAAGGTATTTATATGCCTTTTAAGTGTACTTTTTATCACTTTTAGCAATAGTTTGCTTAGTTTGGATGATTTCAAATGATTTTATACATAATTTTATAAAATATTGCGTGTTTTAATTGCAGTAATAAAAGTCTTTTATCTAACTTTAAGTTTACATTTTAAATAAAAATTTACAAATAAAATTGCGTAGTCGAATTTTTCTTCGTAAATAATGTTCCACATTCTTGAAAATCAAAGGTTTTTCTTTTCTTTTGCCCTAAATATTGCTTTAAATATTTTAATTCTCCCTAAAATTTACCTTAGATCTTATAATTTCCCCATAATATTGCCTCAAGATATTTTAAAGTTTAAAACTTTCTATCATAAATATAAAAACATTTTTCGTGATAAGTATGTAGGTTATTATTTTTAACTGCCGCAACATTAAATTTCTTTCCTTTATGATTAACGTTACATAAATTTCAGAAAATGTTATTCCCTTTTCCGTATCACTAATGTGAAATAAAATGTACTTCTTTTACGCTTGACTCAGCTTTAGAACGCAATAAATCAGCCATCGACAAAACAAATTTTTTGCCTTTAACTGAGTAACAATTCATATAATTCCCTTCATAATTTAAGTGTAAAGCTGAACCAATACTGTTTCAGGTAATATTTGCTTAAATCTATTTTTCGTTGTAGAATTTCAAAATAATTTAACTGAGACAATTTATCCAAATAAGCTTAGAATATTTACATGCTCTCGCTGGATTTTAATGAAGTGCAGTTTTTTTCTAGGCGAATTTTCTGATCGGTGCTATGTTCTTTAAAACGTGATTAGCACGAGGATAAGTCTTTCGCGTTTTATTTTCAAAAGTTTAATGTACATTACGAATGATTATTCATATTATAGGATCTTATCTATTATTTTAAATGTAAAGCTGAACCAAAACTTTATCACATAAAATTAACCAAAATCTATTTTTTACTTTAGAATTTCAGAATAATTTAACTAGACATCAGCATTTTGCTTGATATTTTCACATGTTTAATGTATATTCTGAATGACTATTTATATTACAGGATCTTATCTATTATTTTAAATTTAAAGCTGGACTAATTCTTTTTAAGATAAATTTTCCAAAATCTGTTTTTTACTGTGCAATTTCAAAGTAATTTAAATGCGACATTTAATCTAAATAAACTTAGAATATTTACATGTTCTCCCTGGTTTTTAATAAAGTGCAGTTATTTTCTAAGCGAATTTTTCGATCGGTGTTATCTTCTTTGAAAATAAGTTAGCAGCAGGATCAGCATTTACGGTTTTATTTTCAAATATTTAATGTATATTCCGAATGATTATTGATATTATAGGATTTCGGATGAGTATTTCAATGTAATGCGTAAAATAAAGTTTAAATTAGATTAAACTATAATTTAAAATGTCCTTTCGTAGTATATCATATTTGGTGATAATCGCTGAAAGCAAATACAATTTTGATATGTAGTGTTTCTCGGAACTAGAGACGTTACGGATGTTAGCGTGGATGTTATAGGATGTTAGTGTGGCCGGATACCGGACACCGGATATCATCTTAGAAACATGAGTTAGCAGCAGGAACAGCATTTAACGTTTTAATTTCAAATATTTAATGTATATTCGGAATGATTATTTATATTATAAGATGTAATATTACGGATGTGTATTTCATGTAATGCGTAAAATAAAGTTGAAATTAGGTTTAAACTGTAATTTAAAATGACCTTTCGTAGTTTAAGATCATCTTTGGTGATAATCGCAGAAAGCAAATGTAATTTTGATACATAGCTAGTGCTTCTCGGAACTAGAGACGCAACGGATGTTAGTGTGGCCGGATACCGAACACCAGATATCATCTTTGAAACTTGAGTTAGCAGCAGGAACAGCATTTAACTTTTTAATTTCAAATATTTAATGTATATTCCGAATGATTATTTATATTATAGGATGTAATATTTCGGATGTGTATTTCATGTAGTGCGTAAAATAAAGTTGAAATTAGGTTTAAACTGTAATTTAAAATGGCCTTTCGTAGTTTAAGATCATCTTTGGTGATAATCGCAGAAAGATAATGTAATGTTGATATGTTGTGTTTCTCGGAACTAGAGATGCAACGGATGTCAATTTGGTTGGATACCGGACACCGGATATCCCGCATGACTTACAGCCGGATATCTGGCCATCCAGACGCAGTATAATTTGATCTGTCGTTTTTCATTTTTTATTCATCTTTAAAGAAATTAAGCATGTGTTAGATTAATTATCTATTGCCATGTTATTTTTTATTTGATCTAATTTTTAATTTGTCTATTAACAATTATTTTATGATAATTTCAGTTTGAATGCCAATTTTATAATTACATTATTTTAAATCATTAAATATAATAGTTCAACTAAAAAGATTAATAATAATAAATTTATTTTATGAGAAAAATTTACATTTGAATACTTTGGAATGACTCTTATTTAGTACTTTTATCTTTCTTTTTTTCTTTAACAGCGTATGTTCAAGCTGTAAACTCCCCTCATTATTTATTATTGCTTTATCAATTAAAAAAGCTTTGTGTTGTGATAATAAAAAAATTGTACTTGCTAGTTGCTATTAATATAACAGAATTGCATAACAACAAAATTTGTAATTTAATAGTAAACTAAGATATTAGTTTTGTAACAGTAGATTATTTTCACGAAAAACCTCTAAAACTGAATATATTTGTAGCAAAATTTTTTAGTTAAAATATTTTTATTTAACTTTTCTTTAACAAAAAACTTTTATGCTTAATTGCAAAAGGGTCATTCTGTCGCTGTTTTCCTTTTATCTATGTCTGTTGCTCATATATGCAGATACATAGTGCATTAATGGTTATAGTTGTCCGTATTTTTATTTTCCCGAAAAACCTCTAAAACTGAATATATTTGTAGCAAAAAGTTTTAGTAAATATATTTTTATTTAACTTTTCTTTAACAAAAAACTTTTATGCTTAATTGCAAAAGGGTCATTATGTCGCTGTTTTTCTTTTACCTGTGTTTGTTGCACATATATGCAGATACATAGTGCATAAAATGTTATAGTAGACCGTGTTTTTTTTTGTTTTTTTTTTTTTTTACCCGACTGCAAAGAAGTGTTGTGTTTCACGCGTATATGGGTATGTGGATTTCTTTATACCCTCGAAACATCCCAACGGCTGGATGGATTTTAATGAATGAGGTCTCTATCGATTCGTCTTAACCGTCCGATGGTTATAGGCTAGGTTTTGTTTTTATAAATTCAAAATGGTGGCGAAAAATACAAAATGGAGGTAGAGACGAAAAAGAATTTTTACGCACCCTATTGAGTGGCATATAAATTGGATAAGTCTTTCAAAATGAAAACTATGTTTCATTCTATTTTACAGTCAGAAGCTCCGTTAAAATATTATACAAGCTGGACGTTGTGTAGGTAGGATCTCTAGCTTTACTGCAACTCTAACCTACATAGCTATTTTATAAGCCTTATCAAAATAGTGTTTATAGATAGGAACTAACACTTAAACACAGCTTAAAAGTCCCCAATAAGGTAAATAAAAAGAAATAGGTAAGTAATATAAAAAATAGTTTCACATTGATGAGAAATAATTAATTACTTCGCTTTTTACGCAGTCGGGTTTTTTGAATTTTTAAATTTAATTTTTACTTGTTCTATTTTTTTGTTTCGAAACACAATTTGCAATAAATATAAGTAATTGTATTTAGTTTAATAATTTAACACCTTGTATTTTGCAAGATTAAACTCTCACCTTAATAATCTGGAAATTTTAACAAAGAGCTCAATAAACAATAAAAACATAGTATAGCCTTATAATTTGAGAATGCCGGATAATAATAATATCCGGTTACTGTCAATTATCCGGCATACTGACCAGATTCAGCCGGATGCAGTATGTTCGCCGGATATCCGTTGTACCCCTACTCGCACTTTTTTGAAATTAATCCTTTGTGACACAACAACTACGATTTTGAAAATATTTACTCAGATGTTAGAATACATCATTTAAAGGATGTAAAGTATAATAAAATAAATTAGAGCACAAAAATAAAAGATTATTGACTTAAAGGTACTTTTTCGACATCTGCAATAAACAGATTTTGAACGTCTCCACCCTTTTCAATTTTACAAAATTTACGAAGTTTATTTTAGCAATAACGATACAAAACTGCTAAAATGATGCAAAAAACTTTGGCCTGAAAAAATAATTTTTTCTTGCCATCTGTTTAGAATTCTATGAACACTTTATATTTAGCTGTATTGGGAGATAGCAGCAATAAATAAAAGCGTCTTTTAAAGCCTGCTGCATAAGTAACGTTGATTTTTGGGTATGTTGCAGATATGCAACGCAGTGGTACAAAGGATTAATACAGAGCTTAGAATAACACATTTAGCTTCATTTTCTGGTTAATTACACACACGTTTTCTTCTAACACATGTATCCAAATTGTTTGCACGAGATAATTAATGGTAATTTCACATCTGAATGAAATTTTAAATTTAAACTAGCATTTAGTTACTACGCCAATAATAATTATATTAATTATTACAAGCGGGGATTTCTATAAAGCATGTTATTTTATAACAACATTATTTACAAAAACAATCAATAGGGCTATGTACGTTCTTGTTTCTAAATTTTACATTCTTTACACATTTACTACGAAAGGATATCAGTCCAAATTACAATTTTCGCTCAACTCTGATGGATTTAACAACGTATGTCGAATCCTATTAAAAATTAAAAAAAAAAAAAAAACTTCACATTCTCAAAACTTATTTTTTCGCCAAATATAGCCAAATTTGGTGGCATTCTTTCATTTGGCGCCAAGTATGTGTTTTGGCATTCGTGATCTTAAAAGTCTGTTTTTCGGCCAAATGTCGCCAATATTTCGCCAACTTTGCAGTTTCGTGACCCTGATCCGCAATGGCTCAAAATAACCCACTGATCGAAATTTCTTGAACATGTGACCTAGCCCAACAGTTTTCTCGTGCCCCAAAACGGTTGAATGCAAAATTTAGTGAAAATCATTTAATCCGTTTTATACATAAAATTAGCTTGATCCGCAGTGACTCCAAAATGGTCCACTAATCTAATTTTCTCGAACATGTGATCTAACCTAATGACCTTCTCGTGCTCGAAAATGGTATAATATAAAATTTTGTCAATATAGTTTGAGCCTTTTTTTAGATATAATTAGCTGGACCCAGACCAATAGTAACCCAAAATGACGCACTAATCAAATTTTCTCGAACCTACGAACTAACCCAATGGTCTTCTCGATCCCGAAAACGATGAAATACATAATTTAATTAAAATCGTTACAGCCGTTTTCTAGATAAAATTAGCTTGACCCGTAATTATCCAAAAATGACCCACTAATACAATTTTTTCGAACGTGTGACCTATCCGATCTTCTCGTGCCCGGAAACGGCGTAAAGTAAAATTTTATCAAAATTATTTGTTCCGTTTTTTAGATACAATTAGCTTGACCTTGACCCATTGTGAGCCAAAATGACCCACTAATCGAATGTTCTTGAATATGCGACCTATCCCAATGGTATTCTTGTGTCCGAAAACGACATAATACAAACTTTAGTCAAAATCATTAGAGCCGTTTTCTAAATAAAATTAGCTTGATCCGTAGTGACCTACTAATCGAAATTTCTCGAGCATGTGACCTAGGCCAATGATCTTCTCGTGCCCGGAAACGGTATAAAACAAAATTTTGTCAAAATTGTTTGTCCCTTTTTTTAGATATAATTAGCTTGACCTTGACACATTGTGATCCAAAATGACTCACTAATCGAATGATCTTGAATATGCGACCTAGCGCAATGGTTTTCTTGTGCCTGAAAACGAAAGAATACAAAATTTAGTCAAAATCTTTAGAGCCGTTTTCTATATAAAATTAGCTTGACCCACAGTGACCAAAAAATTTCTTTTTAATTGAATATTTTCTAACATGTAACTTAGTTCAATAGTCTTCTCGTAATCCAAAACTATAGAATACAAAATTTAGTCGAAATTGTTAGAGCAGTTTTTTAGATAAAGTTTGCTTGATACATAGTGACCCAAATATGACCCACTAAACAAAATTTCTCGAACATGTGACCTAGCCCAATAGTTTTCTCATGCCCCAAAACGGTTGGGTACAAAATTTAGTTAAAATCGATTGAGTCTTTTTTAGATATAATTAGCTTGACCCAGACCCATTGAGACCCAAAAATGACCTACTAATAAAACTTTCTCGAACATGTGACCTAGCCCAATGATCTTATCGTGCCCCGAAATGGTATAAAACAAATTTTTGTCAAAATTGTTTGTTCCGATTTTTATATACAGTTATCTCGACCTTGACCCATTGTGACCCAAAATGACCCACTAATCGAATGCTCTTGAATATGCGACATATCCCAATGGTATTCTTGTGTTCGAAAACGACAGAATACAAAATTTAGTCAAAATAGTTAGAGCTGTTCGCTAGATAAAATTAGTTTGACCCACAGGGACCCAAAAATGACCCACTAATCGAATTTTCTCTAACATGTGACTTAGCCTAATAGTCTTCTCGTAGTCTAAAACGAAAGAACACAAAATTTAGTCCAAATCGTTAGAGCCGTTTTTAGATAAAGTTGGCTTGACCCATAGTGACCCAAAAATGACCCCCACAAACGAAATTCTCGAACATGTGACCAAGCTCAATAGTTTTCTCGTGCCCAAAAATGGTTGGATACAAATTTTAGTTCAAATCGATTCAGCCGTTTTTTAGATAAAATTAGCTAGATCCTGACCCAAAATGACCCACTAATCGAATGAATTTTCTCGAACATGTGACCTAGTCCAATAGTTTTCTCGTGCCCGAAAACGGTAGAGTGCAAAATTTAGTCAAAATCGTTAGAGCCGTTTTTAAGATAAAATTTGCATACACACAAACATACACACACAATTTTTGCTCGCATTATAGTATAAAATTTAATTATTTAAAAGTTATTTTAATTCTTCTAAATATTGCCTTAATATATTTTAATTCATCTGAAATATTTCTTTAAGATATTATTATTTGCCTTAAAATTTACCTTAGATATTTTGTAGAATTATATCAGAAAAATAACTTATTAAAATAAAATACATATACGCTACCATCAATCTAAAGGCTTTAAAACTGTTAATAAACAAACCGATTGCTTTCGTACTACACGATAGTAGGGATATTTTCAAGTTATGTAATGATAAACTACTTTCACAAATCTTTTTTAAATTGCGGTTATCGTGAAATCAGGGAACACGTTATCTGCATAAAAGTTTTTATTAATTTCTGAAAAATTTACTTAACTGCTAGCATTTAATTACACATATTTTCTTTTTGGCGCATTAAATACGCACTTTTAATATATAAAATTATTGATAATTGCTGTGCCTTTTCCTTAAATTTAAACCGATGACATGGATTTTTCGGTTATCTAAAAATCATTATCTAAAAGTCTATCCCTATTAAACCTCGTTAAAAAAATTCTGTATGTCTAATTTGATATTTTGTTCATATTAAAGGTATATCTTTAGAGATTTTATCGTTCCTTATATCAGGATCTGAATCTAAATAAGATGAATTTAGCTTGTTTTCAAAATTCTTGAATAATCTGGACTTCACAACAGTGACCACAATCAATAAATATATTTTACATAACCAATAAATAAAAAAATATGGCAGATTCTGGATCTATAGTATTCTATTCTCTAGAATTTTGGCTCTAGTTATAGCAAAATAATGTTTCGAATTTCTTTAAATCAAACTCTTCATCATTACACATTGGTCAATAGATAAACAACAGATAGAAAACCTGACAATTGTTCCAACTAAAACAAGTTGGAAATTGCTCGTCAAACGTAGCAAATGAGGTGCGTTCGTACTATAACTAGTTTTATAATTATTTTTTGCACCCCATATTGTACTGAATGTATAATTTTTTGCACTTCATAAACCGCATACTCTGATACATCATTAAAATGCACTTCCAATATTTTTTTCCCATTCCCCGTAATGTAACGGAACACTTTTGACTGTCCCTGTAATTAAACTATACATCCGATTTTCCTAAAATTTGAAATAGCTCAACAAAATTTTGCAACAATTATATCTTTAAAATTTCAGATCATTCGGAAGGCTCTAATATCATTAAAATCCACTTGCAATAATTTTTCCCATTGGCCGTAATGTAAAGAAAAACTTTTGACTGTCCCTGTAATTAAACTATACATCCGATTTTTCTAAAATTTGAAAGGGCTCGACAAAATTTTGCAACAGTTATATCTTTAAAATTTCAGATCATTCGGAAGGCTCTCATATCATTAAAATGCACTTGCAATAATTTTTCCCATTGGCCGTAATGTAAAGAAAAACTTTTAACTGTCCCTGTAATTAAACTATACATCTGATTTTCCTAAAATTTGAAAGGGCTCGACAAACTTTTGCAACAGTTATATCTTTAAAATTTCAGATCATTCGGAAGGCTCTAATATCATTAAAATGCACTTGCAATAATTTTTCCCATTGGCCGTAATGTAAGGAAAAACTTTTGACTGCCCCTGTAATTAAACTATATATCCGATTTTCCTAAAATTTGAAAGGGCTCGACAAAATTTTGCAACAGTTATATCTTTAAAATTTCAGATCATTCGGAAGGCTGTAATATCATTAAAATGCACTTGCAATAATTTTTCCCATTGGCCGTAATGTAAAGAAAAACTTTTGACTGTCCCTGTAATTAAACTATACATCCGATTTTCATAAAATTTGAAATGGCTCGACAAAATTTTGCAACAATCATATATTTGAAATTTCAGACCATTCGGTTGGGTAGTTTTTGCTCTGTTACATGCGGACAGACGGACGGACAGACGGACGGACAGACGGACAGACAGACGGACGGACAGACGGACGGACTGAACGACGACTATAGGTGCTACGTATTTATATAATTACGAACGCACCTAAAAAGGCGTTTCAAATATTTAAAAGTCATCAAAATTTTCATGCGAATCCGAATCATTTTAATTTATCTTTAACTTGAGAAAATCTTTAAATATAGTATTGTAAAATCGGCTTTATGAAGTATATTTATATAGTACGCAGTTAACATTTTATGGGAAAATATATTTAAAATTCAATAAATGAGGACAGTATTATTATTCTGCAAGTTATTTTCGAAGAATTTAAGGATTATTTTAAATTTAGTGTAGTTTCTGAATAATCCTATAATAACAGGGTTCGTACGTCTCAGGGGATTTAAGGGATTTGAATGCTCAAAATTTCGTAAAGTAAAATTAGTCATATTTAAACACAGAAATGTTTTCATTAAATTAGTAAATTTTACTTTATGAAAATTCTCGTATTCATCCCTTTAAGAGATGGAGCTCTGTATGAATTCTAATATATATCAATTTGGATGCTTACACTATTGTGCATGTGCAAATAAGAAGTGTTATGTTCGAATAGTTCGAAGAATAAAACAATCATAAAAATAAAACAAGTCGCGAAATTGTACGTCAAACCCGCCAAATGAAGTGCGTTCGTACTATAACTAGTTTTATAAATATTCAGATCTTGGTGCAACAGCTGTTGCATTATCATACAAAAATACACGAATACAAAATTTATTACGATTACATATATTAAATTCAGTAATACGGAAATAATAAGACTCCATCTTAAGTAGGACGTAATCACCATGGCAACGTAGCATCATTATCTATCTTCAGATATCATTGACTGAATTACATAAGTTTTGATTCGATTTTCATAAAATTTGAAATGACTCGACAAAATTTTGCAACGATTATATATATTAAATTTCAAACCATTCGGTTGGATACTTTTTGCGCTGTTATATTCGGACAGGCGGACAGACAGACTGACAGACCAGACGATGATTATAGGTGCTACATATTTATATAATTACGAACGCACCTAAAAAGAATGTATATAAAAAACACCTTTAAGGTATCCGAATACCTTCGCAGGGCTTTTTAAAAATTATTTTAAAATATGACTTTTTTTTTTTTGCATTGTATAACATGATGTGATTAAAAAAGTAAAATAAAACAGAAAAAGTTATACATTTCAAATTATTTTTTTATATTTTGGAGGGAAAATAAGCAAAAAACAGCGAAAATAATCACTTCCGCAAAACATCATAACTCAACTTTAAATCAAGATATTATTATTTTGTAAACATTATTATAATTATTAAACCTTTTTCTAGGGAATGAACCACTCTCATATTTGTGAGTCCAATATTTAAAACTACATAGAAAGTTAATCACTGATGAAGCAAAAATTACTAAAAATGTATTGCAAATCGGGAACTTTATCAATAATAATAATAATAATAAAACTAATACACTTACTGTTTCGAGTGTAATTCATTCCCTTTATTGCATTTTGCAAAGCATACAAAAAAATTTGAAAGCGATTCATCCATAATTTTTTCCGTTATGATGTTTTGCGTAAACAAAAAATGTTAAAAAATTGATTTTCAGAAAACGCAAAAACAAAATTTAATTAAAAATCTTACCCTTATTTTGAAAAGTAAACCTTAATATGTTACTCAATTTATACACTATATTATCTATTTTGTTTAAAACAATTGCTGTTTTTCTTTTTAAAATTCTTTTAATAATTGTCTCTGCTTCTTCACTTTTGTGTTTACATAGCATTGAAAAACATAGGTGAGCAGAGGTGAACTTCTGGTGAGCAGAACGATACTTTCGGTTTCAAAATACTGATACTTAGTAATTTTAAAAAGGCAATAACTTGACTTCTAAGCAAGATATAAACAAAATTCAAACAGATTTGGAAAGATAAAGAATCTGGCTATTATGTTATACCAAAATCTAAAAATCGATATTTTGGCCGAAAATTGGCTTTTAAAGGTATTCAGATGCCTTAAGTAAATCCCTCAGTAATACTTACGAAGTCTTTTCTGTAGCCCTGTTATATGGTCTATAGAGTCTATACACACCACGTAGTGAGCTAAAATTTAGTTAAACTTAAAACGCATGCTATAACTGGAAACGCACTTTCAGCAATTATCCCTAATAGGAAATACTTTGGATACAGTATTCTATCCGAAATATTTAGTGTGTTCCTGTAAATGAACGATAAATGTGATGTGCGTTATATTATATTGCAAGCATGTTGTTGTGAACGTCAGTAACGGATACACATTGTATCCTTTTCGAAATAGCACAACATACACTGTTAAAAATTTCCGCTTAACGTTGCACCAATATTTGGAGCAAAATAATGAGGATTACCAAAATATGGTACTTCTTAATTTTCAAAAACTCCATTTCATGGTGTAACCAACCTTAGAAGTTACGCTGGATGAACCACATTTTCTTAATAAGTTGAACGAAGTTTTCGAGCTACTTATCAGCAAATCAGAAAAGTTCGTCTTTGTCTATGATATGCCATTATAAGATAAGTGAAACGATTGCATTTCGTCCGCCATTTAAAGTTTAAACGTAAGGGATAGTAAAAGGAATATTTATTATGAAATGCGAAAGTAAGTGTTATTTAATTTTAATGTTTCATTCCTGTACTTAGATATTGTATAAGTGTTAATTGGTTTTCATGTTTTATAGAAAAAGATTGATTTAGTTTCCAGAATTTCACAAGCGAATGTGTGTTATATTCGTTCTTTATGTAACGGTTTGAAATATAATTGTTTTAACAATTAAATAACAAACAGTTCTTAGTAAAAATTAATCATGACTTCATTCATTTTGTCTTTTTAAATAAAGAAAATTTGTGTAAACGTTTCATTCTTCCTAATCAATTGTGAGATGTGAAATATTTTAATTTGACGCAGCTCGAAAGGAAAAATAAAACGCCAAGTACTATCTTAGTTTTAAAATGCTGACACCGAAACGAGATATGTTGATTCATGATGGCTGCATTCATAGTAGTAGAAGTAAACATTAATTTTCGATGATTTCAAGCTATGTTTATTTATACTGGAATTTTTGTGTTCTTTACAGTTTCCCGATTATAAAGAATAACAGTCAATGAATTAGTATTTATAATTATTAATATTTTGGAGTGAAACATGATATTCAAGATTGAAAAATGGATTTACACTGGGAATATTTTCTTATACATATTACAGTTTTTAGTTTAAGAAGTGACAAGAAACATAATATTTAAGCATTTAAATAAAATGTTGTTTATATCGATATAAAGTTTATGTATAAAACTACTTTAGTATATTTAAGTTTATATTTACATTTTATTTATATAATGTAGGATTGAATATTTATTAGAGATATTAATAACTACTTTATACATTCAAAATGTTTTTCAAACAATGAAGAACAAACAGTACATATGCAATCATTTTCTTTTTAAATTTCCTTCTTTTTTTTTCTTTTTCCTAGATCAATCTTTTCTATAAAATATATAAAATGTATTTAGCTTGTATTTATAAAATACAATGTGTATGGGAATAAAATATTAAAATTAAATATAGCTTACGTCTTTCCATATGTATTAATAAGAATTATTAAGGAATATGTTTAAAGGAAAATTATATACATATTCCGTAGAATTTAAAAATTTAGACTCCATATTGATGTTCACATTTAATAAAACAATTACCAATCTCCATACATTTTTAAAAAAATACACATTCTTAATACTTAAATTATGATTAGAACTTAATTTTGAAAAAGATGTGAGTAGATAAGCAATGCTTTTTGCCCCCACCTCCGTTTGACATAGTTTTTTTTTTTTTCAAAATATAATGCATTTCATTTACCTCAATTTGATAAGTTTATATATGTATACTTACATAATCGTATCCTTTCTTATGTATTTTAATATGTAAATTAGAGTGTAAGATATAATAACGATGGTGTTATTGCAATAGGGTTGGGTTGGGTTGTTTTTTGACGGCCAATTATCTACACGAGGGATATAGGCCCGGGGGGAGTGCCCTCCGTGGGGGTCTTTCTAAGGGAACCTAATCCGTATTAACGCATGGAAGATCCACGGCTCGAAGAAAACCACGAAAACTCCGAACGATTAGGCCGACGGGCGCGATTGGGATCGAACCCAGCACCTCCCGTCTACCAGCTTCGAGAGCAGAACCTCTCGGCCACTGGTGGGGCGTTATTGCAATAATTAAGCTATTTTAAAATTTGCTAAATAAACCTAGGTTTCTGATCTTGAAAATTATTTTTAAAAAAATAATAATTGGAGAGACCGTAAATGTTTCACCTTAAATTATATTAAAAAATATCTTTTAAAAAAAGTAAAATATTTTACCTATGAAAGATGAGGGGTGGGGAAACAAAAATAATTGCTTCATCAACATTTCGCCAATTTGCAGTTAAACGTTTCACCAATTTATGGTTCAAAGTTTTCACCAACTTATGGTTCAAGATTTCACCAACTTATGGTTCATCCTTAGAACCAAATGTTGGAACAATGTTTCACCATCTTATGATGGCAGCTACTGCAGCACCAAAAATTGGTGCAACGTTGTACCAAATTTTTAACAGTGTAATTAAAATACTCCGCGAACATTTTTTTTCTGCGTAGACCTTTATATAACCGAATTCTTTAGTGTGATGTTCTAAACAAGTAATATAAAAATTTTGTTTTTAAAGTCAATTCCTACTTAGGCCATCAAAGAAAAATTTAGTATAATCAAGCTAATATGAGTTTTTGTTGCATTAAAATATCTCAATTTGTTTATTTTCTATAAGCAAGTAGGTTTACAATGGAACTCTATGGGAATTTGGCGAAATATTACAGATATCGCCAAGTTGGCGTCACTTTTGGCGACAAACTTGGCGGTATTTGGCGACAGAACAGGGTCCCCCCCCCCTATGGTAACCCTTATTGAAAATACTTTAATTGAAATTCAATAACCAATGGCGGCCATTTTGTTTCCCATGCAAAACTAAAATTAATTAATTAAAATTTAATTAATTAATTAATATTTGAAAAAACTTTATTAAAATCAATTGTCATCCAGTACAAGTTTAAAAAATTTTATTTCAACCTGATAGGATGAATAATGAGTATTTTATTAACGACTGAAAATTTGTACAAGATAAATATATAAATAAATAAATATATAAATAAATATAGGGAGAGTGTGAGCTAATAGTACGAACTGAATAAATGATGAATACTTTGCACATATTCTACATAAAGCTGTTTTAGTGCACCTCAGAAATTCATATCAATTTCACTATATTTGTACTCGAGTAACATCATTAAAATAGGCCGCAAACGATTTTTCTTCATAGACCATAATATAATAAAACACTTTTGAGTTTCACTGTACACGTACAGTAAGTATTACACACCAGGGGTCTGTCCAGACTTTTCTCACAGGGTCCTGTTTTTGTGAAAATGTGAAGTTTTTCTTATTTTTGTGAAAATTCTAGTCATAATTTTGTGAATTTTAAAATATCGATGTCTTCATGTTCTATTCTTCATCTATAAAAAGCTAAGTAATATACTCTTTGGTGAGTTCAACTGCTCACTTACAGGCCACATTTTATTTTTAAATGACTAAATTTGTGAAAAGTTCAATTTGAAGGTGAAAAAATTCTGTGAAAGGTCTATTTAAGAGACAAATAATTTTGTGAAGGGTCCTGTTTTGGATAAAACGTTTTGTGAAGGGTCCTGTTTGGGGACAAAAAAATTTGTGAAGGGTCCTGTTTTAAGATAAATTATTTTGTGAAGGGTCCTTTAAAGGACCTAAAATTTTCCTAAACATATCCCTGCACACATAACATGCTCCTTAGTAACCATCTCCTTGGGTACCTTAATAACGTTTAAAAATTTCATTACGTTTAAAATTGTGTAACATTTTTAAAATACACTCCAAATTATTTTTCTTTATGGACCATAGTGTAGCGGAATACTTTTGAGTGCCGCTGTAAATGAACCCTTGATTCTATTTTCATAAAATATGAAATGACTCAACAAATACTGAAACGATTATATAGGGTGATTCAAAAAACCTTTACAGAACGACATGGCAAATCAGGCATACAGCAAGGATAAAAAATCACATAGGAACATAGGGTCGCAAATTATTACTTTCTTCTATCTTTACAAGAAGAAAGTACTGGATTCGTGAAAATTTTCGACTTTCGGTTTTCGACGGATTTACACGTTTTAGGGGTCAAAGAACCCGAAAAACATGTTTTTACAAAATGTCTGTCTGTGAGACTGTGAATCTGTTTGTCTGTCTGTATGTGACACAAATTTTGTGGGCGCTCTATCTCAAGAACTAATGCACGGAATTTAATAAAAATTTATATTCAGTTAGTCCCTGATATAAATTGGTGCTGATTAGTTTTTGGTGTAAATCGCTCAACAGGTGGCGCTGCTATGCAGCCTTTTTCACGATTTCCGCAATAGCTCAATCTCCAGAAGTAATGCACGGATTTTCATCAAACTTCAGATTCAGTTAGTCCTTTACATGAATTGAAGTTTTGTACATTTTGGTGTAAATCGTTCAGCAGGTGGCGCTGCTATACTGCATTTTTTACAATTTCCGCAATAGCTCTATTTCAACAACTAATGCTTGGATTTTCAACAAACTTCAGATTCGTGTATACTTTGATATGAAATACTGCTGTTTGTATTTTGGTGCAAATCGCTCAACAGGTGGCGCTGCTATGCTACACTTTTCAGAATTTCCATTATAGCTGTATCTCAAGAACTAATGCAACAATTTTCACCAAACTTCAGAATCAGTTAATCCTTGATAGGAATTGACATTTTGGTGTAAATCGCTCAACAGATGGCGCTGCTATACAGCCTTTTTTAAGATTTCTGCAACAGATCTATCTCAAGAACTAATGGACACATTTTCATCAAACTTCAGATTCAGTTACTCTTTGATATGAAATGATGATGACTACGTATTGGTGAATATCGCCCAATAGGTGGCGCTGCTGTGCTGCATTTTGCACTATTTCCTCAATAGCTCTATCTCAAGAACTAATGCACGAATTTTCATCAAACTTCAGATTCAAGTACACCTTGATAAATGTTGATGCTGATTATTTGATGATGCAAATCGCTCAACAGGTGGCGCTGCTATGCTGCATTTGTCATGATCTGCGCATGAGATAGCTCTATCTCAAGAACTAATGCACGGATTTTCCCCAAACTTCATATTCAGTTAGACATTGACATAAGTTGATGATAATTAGGTTATGGTGTAAATCACCCAAAAGGTGGCGCTGCTATGCTGCATTTTGGTGGATTTACACGATTTCAGGGACAGTAATATCTCAAGAACTAATGCACGGAATTTCATCTTTTTAGAATCCTCATGATGAGCATAGATATGTGCTATGATAGATATGAGCTGTGATAATGAATTTTGAAATATTGACAAGTATGAGATAGAAGAAAGTTTTGTGATGGCCACAACATACTAGTTTATCTAGTCACAAATACAGGGTGTTTGATCCTAACTGAACTCGGGTTGACGGTAATAATTTCGAGAAAAATAAAAACATTGTAATGAAAATGCAACTATATGTACAGTCGTGGGGAAAAAAGTAAACACCCCCTACTAACTCCTCAACAAATTATCGTAGATGAAAGTTACTGGTACCGAACGATTGGAAATAAAGTCTACTTTTAAATGATGTATATAAAATTTGCTTAGGGGGCCATCTACATGTTAAAACGAATCCAAACTTCATTTTTTTTCAATGACAATACCCAATTTTAACGTGATATTTCAAATCTTTGGTTCAAACTATGCCTAGGCACCAAATTTTAAGTCATTTGAATAACAAGTTTTTGAATTATAAACATTCAAAATTGAGTGCTTCTAATGTTAAATTACATTTTCATATTTTGTTTTATAACTCCTGAAGTTATGATCCTAATGTTTTAATTTTTTGTATAGCAATAATGCTAATATACCCAAACATAAATACGCTGAATTTGCAATTTTTATAATTTTCTGATATGAATTATGAAATTAATATTCGAAAAAATTATGAATTGCAACTTACAAATTTTACTTTCTTCTATCTTTACTAGAAGAAAGTATTGGATTAGTGAAAAATTTCGACTTCGAGTTTTCGACAGATTTATACGTTTTAGAGTGCCAAGATCACGATTTGATGGTTTTTAGAAAATGTCTGTCTGTGAGTCTGTCTGTCACTCTGTCAGTCACACTGTGAGTCTGTATGTGACAAAAATTTTGTGGGAGCTCTATCTCAAGAACTAATGCACGGAATTTCACGAAACTTCATATTTAGTTAGACCTTGATATGAACTGGACCTGATTAGTTTTTGGTGAAAATCGCCCAACAGGTGGCGCTGCTATACGGTATTTTTCACGATTTCTGCAATAGCTATATCTCAAGAACTACTGTACGGATTTTCATAAAACTTCAGATTCAGTTAGTCCAAGATATAGTTTGGTGCTGATAACTTTTTTGTGAAAATCGCCCAACAGGTGGCGCTGGTATGCTGCATTGTTCATGATTATTGCAATAGCTCTAACTCAAGAAAAAATGCACGAATTTTCATCAAATTTCAGATTCAGTTAGTCCCTGATATAAATTAGTCCTATTTAATTTTTGGTGTAAATCGCCCAACAGGTGGCGCTGCTGTGCTGCATTTTTCACAATTTCCACAAGAGCTGTATCTCAAGAACTATTGCACGGATTTTCATCAAACTTCAGATTTAGTTAGTCCTTGACCTGAATTGACGTATAAATTAGTGCTGTTTAATTTTTGGTGTAAATCGCTCAACAGGTGGCGCTGCTATGCTGTATTTTTTGCGATTTACGCAATAGCTTTATCTCAAGAACTAATGCTTGGATTTTCAACAAACTTCAGATTCAGGTATACCTTGATATCGTTTAGTGCTGTTTACTTTTGGTGTAAATCTCTCAACAGGTGGCACTGCTATGCTACATTTTCTCAGAATTTCCGCTATAGCTCTATCTCAAGAACTAATGCACGAATTTTCATCCAACTTCAAATTGAGATATACTTTGATATGAATTGGTGCTAAATCGTTGTTATTTCTTGTACTATTTAAATGATTTAATTGACGTGATTTATATGGAAGAAAGTTTTGTGATGGCCACAACATACTAGTTTTTTATGGATTCAGATTTATTAAGTCCTGCTTTATAGAAATCCAAAATTTCACATTTTTCTTCCAAGTAGTTTTCAAATTACACTTAAAAAACGGCAAAATGATGGTTTAAGGGGCCGTCTATGATAGAAGTGACTAAACATTTTGAAATTTCTTATGCTATCCTGTAATCTAACAGGCTTAATTGACTGCATAAGGTGCCTTCATCAAGACGGGAGCTCTCTCGGTTAACAATCGAGTACCGAAATTCAATTTGGATACAGCCCTTAAAATACGCTCGTTTTAAAATAATTAATTTCTCGGAATCTTATGATACGAATTGCATAAAAGTTTGTTTTTAGACTAATTAAAGGGTGTAGAGTTCATTTATGCTGTCAGAATTGTGCACTGCTATTAAAAAAAACAAAGTTATGTTTCATTTTAATAATTAGATGGCCCCCTAAGCAAATTTTATATACATCATTTAAAAGTAGACTTTATTTCCAATCGTTCGGTACCAGTAACTTTCTTCTACGATAATTTGTTGAGGAGTTAGTAGGGAGTGTTTACTTTTTTTTTCCACGACTGTACCTTGTTGCGTGTGAAATGTGATAACATTGCGAAAAGATCTGGAGAAACATGTTACTCAAGCAATCGATGATACCCTTATGAATTGACAATCAAAGTCCAAAATGTGAGGCGTCAAGTGTATACTGCTGGCGCGTATAATGCAAATTTCTACTACTTTTGTTTGGTGTTATCACTTTAACAACAAAGGGGAGAATGTTTGTTAAATGTTTTATTATAATATACTTCAGTTTTCTGAAAGTTATTACCGTCAACCCTATGTGATTTTTCATTCTTGTTGTATGCCTGATTTGCCGTGTAATTTTGTAACGTTTTGTTTTAATTATGCTGCATATATTAAATTTCAAACCATTCGGATGGGAAGTTTTTGCGCTGTTGTATGCGGACAGACAGACAGACGGACGGACGGACCAGACAACGAATATAAGTGATATGTATTTACATAATTACGAACGCACCTACAAAATAGGTACAACGATGGTAAAGTATTTAAATGGGAAAGATAGAAGAGCTGACAAATGAGAATTTACAAATGTTTTAATAGGGGTTATCCATTTTCAAACCTTTTTACTTTTTTCTATCTTTACAAGAAGAAGTATTTAAATGGGAAAGATAGAAGAGCTGACAAATGAGAATTTAACAAATCTTTTAATAGGGGTTATCCATTTTCAAACCTTTTTACTTTTTTCTATCTTTACAAGAAGAAGTATTTAAATGGGAAAGATAGAAGAGCTGACAAATGAGAATTTAACAAATCTTTTAATAGGGGTTATCCATTTTCAAACCTTTTTACTTTTTTCTATCTTTACAAGAAGAAGTATTTAAATGGGAAAGATAGAGGAGCTGACAAATGAGAATTTAACAAATCTTTTAATAGGGGTTATCCATTTTCAAACCTTTTTACTTTTTTCTATCTTTACAAGAAGAATTATTTAAATGGGAAAGATAGAGGAGCTGACAAATGAGAATTTAACAAATCTTTTAATAGGGGTTATCCATTTTCAAACCTTTTTACTTTTTTCTATCTTTACAAGAAGAAGTATTTAAATGGGAAAGATAGAGGAGCTGACAAATGAGAATTTAACAAATCTTTTAATAGGGGTTATCCATTTTCAAACTTTTTTACTTTTTTCTATCTTTACAAGAAGAAGTATTTGAATGGGAAAGATAGAGGAGCTGACAAATGAGAATTTAACAAATCTTTTAATAGGGGTTATCCATTTTCAAACCTTTTTACTTTTTTCTATCTTTACAAGAAGAAGTATTTAAATGGGAAAGATAGAGGAGCTGACAAATGAGAATTTAACAAATCTTTTAATAGGGGTTATCCATTTTCAAACCTTTTTACTTTTTTCTATCTTTGCAAGAAGAAGTATTTAAATGGGAAAGATAGAGGGGCTGGCAAATGAGAATTTAAAAAATCTTTTAATAGGGGTTATCCATTTTCAAAACTTTTTACTTTTTTCTATATTTGCAAGAAGAAGTATTTAAATGGGAAAGATAGAGGAGCTGGCAAATGAGAATTTAAAAATCTTTTAATAGGGGTTATCCATTTTCAAACCTTTTTACTTTTTTCTATCTTTACAAGAAGAAGTATTTAAATGGGAAAGATAGAGGAGCTGACAAATGAGAATTTAACAAATTTTTTAATAGGGGTTATCCATTTTCAAAGCTTTTTACTTTTTTCTATCTTTACAAGAAGATGTATTTAAATGGGAAAGATAGAGGAGCTGACAAATGAGAATTTAACAAATCTTTTAATAGGGGTTATCCATTTTCAAACCTTTTTACTTTTTTCTATCTTTACAAGAAGAAGTATTTAAATGGGAAAGATAGAGGAGCTGACAAATGAGAATTTAACAAATCTTTTAATAGGGGTTATCCATTTTCAAACCTTTTTACTTTTTTCTATCTTTACCAGGAGAAGTATTTAAATGGGAAAGATAGAGAAGCTAACAAATGAGAATTTAACCAAATCTTTTAATAGGGGTTATCCATTTTCAAACCTTTTTACTTTCTTCTATTGTTACAAGAAGAAAGTATTAGATTCGTGAAAATTTTCGACCTACGATTTTCGATAGATTTATACGTTTTAAAAGGTCCTGAACACGATTTGAGGGTTTTTAGAAACTGTCTGTCTGTCACTCTGTCTGTGAGTCTGTCTGTATGTGAAAAAAAATTTGTATACGCTCTACCTCAAGAACTAATGCACGGAATTTCACAAAAATTTGGATTCAGTTAAATCTTTATCTACTGGCGGTACTTAAAGTACAATTAAAATAACTTATTATGAAATTCATTTGATACACCGATTAGTAGTAATACAGTTTAGAATAAACTATAGATGCATTAAGGTTAGTTGGGGTAACTGGACCCACGAGGTAACTGGGCCATAGGCTATTTTATAAAAAACCGCTGAAGTATTTTAATTTTTAGCTTTTGTGAACAATGCCCCTTAACCTCTACTTCCTAAAACAACGTGTGTCATCTCAATCATAACTCTCTCTTTGCTATGATCGGTTGTCGAAAATTTACGCTTATTTTTTTAAAAACAGCGTCAATTTGGTTGAACTTCCTCGGCTTTTTATTAAAATACTGTAAGTACTTTTATTAAACAATCTTTTTTTTTGCGTTACTATTATTAGGTTTCTATACATATTTACTTCATATTTCAAATGTAAGGCCGATGTCCCAGTTACCCAATAAATTTTCCAAGAATGGGGTAACTGGGACATGTATCCGGTGTAACTGAACCATGCTGGATCCAGTTACCCCAATAGTTAAAAATAATTTTTTTTAGTTTCTCTTACAACGGGAATTAAATTTCTCCATTGTTTTTTGCTCACAATAAAGAAAATTATAGGACGCCTTATTAAAATTGCGTAATAAAATTTAAAAAAAGCCCCAGAAAGTGAGATAGCCAAACTTTGAAATTTTACGATATAGGGGTCGCATTCTATAGGGAAACTTTTATTGTTCCTACCACTATTTTGAAAATAATATCTTCATCGCACCTTACTTTAGAATATGTTAAATAAAATTATCATGAAGGTAACTCATTAAAGGTTCTGGTAGGACCAATAAAATTTCCCTATAGAATGCGACCCCTGGATACAGATAAAGTACTGAAGTACCTACGTAGCCGCTTTTTCATAGATTTACCTCTCTATTTTTTTCCTTAAAATACCCATGTGACTTTTATACTTATTACTTATACTAAAGTTCATAAGTACTTGCTTAATTTTTATAATTTTGGTATAAATAAGTCTAATATTCTCACTTTTAATGCTTTTTTTGGACACATTGACAGCAAAGGTTTCCCTTACAATGCTCTTTATTGGCATATAATTTACATGATCTGCATGGTTTAAAATTTTTAAGTTGATTACACTTTTTCAAATAGGACCTGATATCCCACATGAAAAAAAAAATAAACGCGTATGGAACATAGACCCCCCTGGCCCACTTACCCCATTTTTATGGGGCAACTGGGCCCATGAGGAAAGAAAGATGAAATATCCATATTTTTATATTTATAAATATTAAAATGTAATTTTAAGCATTTCTGTCTGATAGCGGGAACCTAAGTGAACACATTTACAGAAGTTCTGACTTTAATTCAAATGAACATTAGCTTTTTGAAGAATTATTAGAAGCTCCAGAGTCACATTGTAAAATCATGGCCCAGTTGCCCCAACTAACCTTACTTTATCTTGTTTCAAAAGCATTACTGGTTACACAAAAAAAAAATAAAAAAAAAAAAATAAATAAATAAAAAAATTAAAAGGATTATTGCTTTTGCCTTTGTATCTTTTCAGCTTTCTTGACGTTGGGGGGGAGGGGGATTTTTCAATTCGAAAAAATTTCTATATTTCTATTCTAAGAACATTATATTTGTACATTTCCTAATCCTACAATATACTAAGAAAAATATTTAAAATGTACGGTTTGAGTGGGGTTATAAATATTGCGTAAAATCCTTATAAATTCAAATTTAATTACTCTTTCTAAATCCTCCATTCCTTCTAAAATTTATTAAATGATTATGTAAATCTTCTAATGTAGTTTCAAAAATTCACGAAAAATGTTTTAGAAGATAAAATTTTCACGAATTCATAATTCACTACATAAAGGGTTAAACCTTGACATAAACTAGTACTGATTAGTTTTTGGTGTCCTATATCGCCCAATAGGTGACGCTGCTGTACTGCATTTTCACGATTTCTGCAATAACTATATCTCATGAACTAATGCACGGATTTTCATAATCTTTAGATTCAGTTAATCTTTAATATGAATTGGTGCTGATTACTATTTGGTGTAAATCGCCCAACAGGTGGTGATGCTATGCTGCATTTTGCACGATTTCCGCAATAGCTCTATCTCAAGAACTAATGCGCGAATTTTCATTTAACTTCAGATTCAGTTAGACGCTGACACAAGTTGTTGCTGATTTAGATTTCCGTGTAAATCACCCAACAGGTATGCTGCATTTTGCATGATTTAGACGATTTCAGCGATAGTCATCTCTCAAGAACTAATACTCGAAATTTCATATCTTTAGAATCTTCATGATAGGCATAGATTGCCATTTAATTTTGGCACTGGCCTAGTGAATTTTGCTATAATAATATGTATGAGATAGAAGAAAATTTTGGGATTGGCGCAACCGACTACATTTGTATATATTAGATGTAAATTTCCAACTGGGCGAAAAATGTCCGGACCAGGATTCGAACCAGGGATCTCCTGGATGAGGCCGCCAGTGCTCTACCACCTGAGCTATCCCGGACGGATCTGGTGGAACTTTTTCACCGAGATTCGTCCGGGATAGCTCAGATGGTAGAGCACTGGCGGCTTCAACCAGGAGATCCCTGGTTCGAATCCTGGTCCGGGTTGGGTTGATTTTTGACGGCCAATTATCAACTCGAGGGATATAGGCCCGAGGGGGAGGAGTGCCCTTCGTGGGATGTCTTTCTAAGGGAACCTAATCCGTATTTTGGAAATCCAAGGCTCGAAGAAAACCACGAAAACTCCGAACGATTAGGCCGACGGGCGCGATTGGGTTCGAACCCAGCACCTCCCGTCTACCAGCTTCGAGAGCAGAATCTCTCGGCCGCTGGTGGGGACCTGGTCCGGACATTTTTCGCCCAGTTGGAAATTTACATCTAATATGATTTATTTACCAATTAGAATAATTGTGTTAAAATTAATCTAGTACATTTGTATAGTCCTTATAAAATATTGTATTTACTAAAATATTAAAATAAAAAGTATTAAATACTTTTTTTGCAAAGCATAAACCTTTTGGCTGCGTTTTTCTCTCCATTAACACATACTCACCTTCTTGCCAAATGTATTTTTCAATTTACAGTTTCAAAATAATAAATTTAAATAAGAGATTTTATCCGCACATCATCTCAAAATATTTAAAATTTCCCACTCGCCTTAGTCGTTTCAATTCTTTTCTACGAGAATTTCCTCACTGTTCGGTTTTACGTTCTTTGAAACATAATAAGCGAGATTCAGAACAGCCATTTTTACAGGAAATGAATTTTTTGAAGCATAATGTTAACAGTCTGACATTTACTGAATATGACGTATACATTCACTGAATAATAATTTTATAATGATTTGTGTATTTGATGTAATGCGTGGAAAAAACTTCTAACTTAGTTTTTAAAGTGTAATTTAAAATAGTTATTCGTAGTTTAACACCCCCCCCACCCCCCAGTACTAAGATGGGGTCAATTTGACTCCATTTGGAGATTTTGGAGGGTTTTTTTTTTCCATTTAGAATATATATGCTAAAATTATTTTCTAGGAATTATCCTACAAAAGGTGTCTCTTTCCTAATTTTTCCCACTTAGTAATTTTCGCATAGTTAATTTTTTTAACCATTTGGAAATGGTTGTTGTTTTCGGTCGAGGATGGGGCCAAATGATGCTCACATTTTATTTTTTTTAACGAAATTCAACGATGTTCTTTACTTTTAGAAGAGTTTTTATTTGAATAGGTAATCGAAAGGCATAAAATCGTTAAAAATTGAAAAATTTACAAAATGGGTAGGAGCAAACTATCAGATATGGAAAAATCCAAAGCCAAAGAGCGACGCCGAAATGAAAATCGTCTTGCAAAGCAAAAATCGAGGTCTTCAACTCATTATGTAGGTCATGAAAATCGAGGACTTCAAATGATTATGTAGCCAATGAAAATCGAGGTCTTCGACTGTTTATGTAGCCCATGAAAATCGATTACAGAATTAAAAAAAACGCGAAAGAGGAAACAATCTAATGTTTAATCGATTGATAGTAAAAGGACATGTCTCGAGGGGCTCCAATCCACTAGCCACGGCGTTTTACAATCGGTCGATTCTAACCGGGGGAAAATTGAGCTCAACGTAGGTAATTTGTCGCAATCTGTGGATGATTCGGTGGAACTGCTTTCGATTTGTAAACAGTTTTTCTTCTCGAAACGGGACTTGGAGAGTTTATCGATGAAGGTTTTTGTCGTTTGAAGTTTGATCTTTGAGACCTGTTGTTGAAGAGGATGCGACGTAATTTGGTGGACGAAATAAATTCCAAATGGTCGTTGTAATCTATTAAATTACATTTTTTTTTTTTTTTTTGTTTATTTTAAAAATTGCTAATGAAGTTACATTGACCCCGACGGGAATAAATGAAAGCTTTCTATCATTTGTAACGTTTAGAGAGAAAGAAAGAGAATTTTTGGCATTCTGTTAAATGTAGTTCACTAGATGGTGCTATGGATAGAGCGTTACCATGCAAGTGAGTGTAGACGCCTCCCTCATTTCGTTATTTCTTGTTCTCGTGTTCAGTTATGTGTAAATTTCCGCATCCAACGAAATAAAGCGTCGCGTCGTATAAACATTATAATTAGAGATAGAACGAATATTCGGTTTCGTTTTCGACCAAACCGACCGAAACTATCTGTGCTCCAAATATCTCGTTTCTTCCGCCAGAAATTTTCACCATGACTCATTGATTTGATTGTATCGGCTCCAATGAGACACTTTTTATTATTGCTATGAACTTCACTCTTTATAATCATTAGTCACGACTGATTCAAGACGTGAGTGCAGATTATAAAGCAAGCAATGCATATAAGACTAAACTTTGAAGACGCTTTCACGTGCTAATTAAAAGCTGCAGACTTAACAGTAATAGAAAATTTTTAGTTTGAAAGCGCAGAAGTATTTCGAAGGCTCTTTGTGACAGTTCTAGTATAACAGATGATCATTTACAAAAATCGTTATAAAAGTTAATTCGGGTATGTACATCTAAAACATTTTTTTATTAGACGAAATTAGTAAAATTAAAAAGTCATTCTGTGTCGTTGATGAATTAATTACATTTTGTTTTATATTAAAATAAAAAGTTTTGGTCAGAGGCACAGAGAGCCAACTTGGGCTACACGTATAATTAATTAATAATTACGTATAATTAATAAATACGTATAACTTAATTAAAAATTATGTATATATTACTTTTTAAAAACAAATTGGACGTTTTCGTTTTCGGCCAAAAATAGGAAGATTACCGAAATTAGGTTTCTGTTTCGATCTTAAAACCTTTTTCGGTCGATCATTAATTATAATTACCAATGGGGGTCTAAATTAAAACTTTTTAAATCTTAGGCATTTAAGTAATTTTTTATCTTACAAGGGAACCACTTTTGGTATTGCTCGCACCTAGCAGCGAGACCTGGTGCATTTTGTAGCCCTATACATAAAAGTTAGAGAACCGATAAAATTTCTCTGTTAAAATAAAAATAATGTAAAAAAAAGTATATAAAATATATATATTTTATATACTTTTTTATACCTTTAATTTTTTATTATCACATTTTTATTTGTTTATTTCGCGCCAAAGTGAGTTAAGTCGCCAAATATGGCGTTACAATATTTTCGCCCGCTTTATCCGAGGAAAAAAATGTACAGTATATATTACTAGAATTATATCAGATTACGATTTGTTTGTGAATTGATAGCATAAGAAACAAATATTAGATTTTTTTTGTCTATGCAGACGATAAATATATAAATAGTAAATATAATTCTATAAAAGCTTCCAAGATCATTGAAAACAATTTTTTATTGAAATACAAAATAAGCTAACTATTTTCTTTTGAAATCGAATGGAATAAAGTTTTGAATGTTTAAATTGAAATGTTGCTGTATTAAATGTTCATTTGGGAAAATTAATTATAAAGTAAATTAATATTTTTACTCAATTTAGAAAAATTTCTGTGGTCGGACATTATAATTTCTACCGAAGTCCAAACGACTCCTCACACAAGACAAACAGCTATGACATTTGGCTAGGGTTGCCGGAAAGCTCTACTTTTGAAAAAGAAAGCGCCAACTGTTTTGCCGCCAAAAATGTGATGTTTCAATTTTTCAAAATCAAATTCGTGGGTTCTTGAAGGAATTTTTAAATCTGTTTCAATATTTTATACTTATTACTAATTTTTATTTTTAAATGCTTTTCTTTAAAAAACTTCAATGTTAATAGTCCGATAAGTTGTCTCGAAAATTGCATTTTCAGAAAGTTACGCTGCTGTAAAATCAAGAAATATGATTTTAACAGAAAAATTTTATCGATTCTCAAACTTCGTAATATAGGGCTTTGCTAAAATTGCTTTGTTTAAATGCTCAAGGTCGCAATGCTAGGTGCGAGCAACACCAAAAATGGTTCCCTTGTTAGTACTGCGAGGGTTAAGCATGGAATTATTGCATGTAATCGGACATTGTAAAAGCAATATTGATGCAATGCACATGCAACACAATGCTTCTCAAAATATTATTAGCAATTAAATTATTTTAATTGCTATAAATACACTGGGTTCCAAAAGTTAAGGGGCAGTGACTGGATGTTTTCTATTGTACATGTTTTGCCGAAAATCTACTGAAATTCTTGACGAATTGCCTTTGAATACCGAGAACGTGAAGAACATGTGTACAGATTTGAGCTATATCACTATACTTCCCGCAGAAAAACACTTAGTGGCACAGATTCGCCATATAGGAAAAAATAATGTGTTTCTATAACAGAGCAAAAATATAGCAAAGTCCGCTAAGCTGGACGGCTAGATAAAATAAACTGGTCAATCACCATCGATCTAAGGCATTTGACAGTCGGTGACAGTTTTCTAATGCAAAGGAACACCGGGATCTCTTTTGATCTATAGCGTGGGAAAATAGCACACGTATTTCTCACAGGAAAACATATGATCGCAGGCTCCGTGTGCAAAAAAAAAGAGGAGGACCCTAGGCAACCATTCAGGGAACAGTCGTCAAAGATCATTGACAGGCTCTGGAATGGAGTAGCCGGTGAGTGGTTGAGAAACACTATTGTTTTTAGAACGAGATAATATAAAGATATAGGAGAGGAGGATGAGAGATTTAGTTAGTAATTTGCTGGACTCGAGAGAGTGGCTTTCAGGGAGAACCTGAAGAGGAGGAGAGAAACTCTCTCCGGAGAAATAATAGCCGAAACGGCTTAGGATTATGGTTCCCAGGCCGAGGACCGAGATAAGGTAACTGCGGCGATAGGCACAGGGTGCCATACCAGTGAAGAGATCTCTAAATAGGACAATCGTCGACTGATTATCAATGAAGAGATCTTTATCTCTAAATAAGGCTATCGTCTACTGATTTATTAAGGAACCCAAAGAGACGCTATTCCACTAACCGCTATATTCGCAGTCAGGAAATATCCAGTTTATTATTGCCAAAAGGACTTATGCCACAAGCTGCCACCTTCTCATAAACTTTATTTGACTTTGCATAAATTCCATTTCAACAGTGTAATACTGTTGTGCTGTATAGATCATCCAATATTTAGTCCAGATAGATTTTAATTTGTCTTAGTAAAATAAAACCATTTGCTTTAATCTAAATGAATATTGGTTTGTTATATGCCTTCGAAGTAAAGCCCTCGCTCACCGCTACCGCCTTCTTAGGATCCCGCACACATGTTTGACTTCATTTTTTTTCAGTGAAGATTTAGTCGCGGGGACAAATAGGAGGCCAACAATAGATTTAATAATAAAATAATTTTTTCGATCAGCTATGTAACAGCAAAGGCTCAAAATGGTCTGTCACTGTAGAAAATGACTTTGTGAGTCCTGTTCAACAATGTGTTTATTTGTCTAATCTTATCATGCATATTCGTGAGGGTATTACCCCACTAAAAATAATCTTAAGATTATCTGAAGAAATCTCCACTTTCTCCAGAAATTCTACAGAAATCTGCAGAAATTTTGCAGATTTAACTTTACCTTTAAAATATCTGCAGAATTTTTTAAGATGTTCTTACAAATATCTGCAGAAATGTGCCAATTGCCTACATATTTTCTACAGATTTTTTTTTTAGTGGGGTAACGTTTGTGGGAAAAATTCAATGTCAATGTATGTTTTAAGCAAAAACATAACTCTCCGAAAATATGAAAAAGAGCAGTAGAAACAATATACTGCAATTAAAATATGAATATATTGAATATATGATGAGATTTGGGCATTCGTATGAAATAATTTTTAACTGTGCATGCTTGAAAGGTTCCAAAATTTTATTTCATAATTTGGTAGTTAGCTATTTAGGACAACTTATATAAAAAGCCTAGTCCAATATTGTAAACTCAGAAAATACAGTGAGCTGACTTACAGATTGTGGGAAATCCCTTGTAATAAAGCTACTTTTAGAAAGCAACCCGCCCCTATCCCTATAGGAGCTATCGCCCATATTTTTCTGAATTTTCGTGATATTTGACTGGACTTTTTATATAAGTTGCCCTAAACAGCTGACTACCAAATTATGAAATAAAAATTTTGGAATCTTTCACGCATGCGCAGTTAAAAGTTATTTCATAGAATGCCCAAATCTCATCAAACATTCAATATATTCATGTTTTAATTGCAGTATATTGCTTCTACTACTCATTTTCAAGCTTTCGAAAAGTGGTGTTAAATTTGTTTGAAAACTTAAGTTAGTGTTAAATTTTGGTTTTAAGAACAAAAAAAAATTGAATTTTTCCCCAGAAACCTTAACAACACTTTCACGAATATGCGTGCTATGCTTAGACAAATGCAAACAAGTGTTAAATAGGACCACATTGTAAATTTCTACAGTGACAGGCCATTTTGAGCATTTTCTGTTACATGCGTGATCGCAAACATTATTCTATTATTAAATTTATTGTTGGCCCCCTATTTGTCTCTGCGAGAAAATCTTTGCTGCCACGTGACCACAGTTGCTTATAACTCGATAAGTAATTTATTTATCAAAAAAATGGAAAGTTCATTTGGATTTGAAATGACTTCTATAGTCAGAGTTTGAGGTCTGCCAATGTTATGCTTTTACGTTTAAAAACGAGTCAGAAAATTTTGCGTTGTTGAGCCGGGGATATGAGAAGCACCAGGGGGTTAAGAACTGACTTTAAACATTTCCTTATGATATTTAATTGACCGTAAATATTGATTTGGTTATTTTAATTTCTCCGAAATACTGCCTTTTAAGCATTTTTAATTTTAGAGCATTTTATTATAAATATAAAACACATTTTTCGTGCTACGTATACGAATTATGTTTTTGCACACGCAGCATTAGGTTACTTTTATGATGAGTTGCTTGTTTCTTTTGCATACCGTTTATTTAAATTATTATTTTTCACGTTTGATTCAGCTTTAGAAATTCATCTGTAAAATAAATATTTTTCCTCTTTTATGAAGCAGCATTTTATTACTTTCAAATTTTAAATGAACCTTTCAAATTTTAAATAAAAAACCAAAACAATGCTATTTCAAATAATTCTTTCCGAAAGATTTTATTCATTTTACCGTTTCGGAGTAAGTTAAATTAGGAATTATATCAAAGCAAGCTTAAAATGTTTACATTCTTTCTCTGCCCTTTTAATAAAATACAATTCCATTGAAAGCGTGTTTTCTTTTCAGTGTAATGCTCTTTTAAACATAACAAGTAAGGATTTGAATTACGATTCTAGATGTTATTTTACGGAAAATGTTTAAAATGTAATTTATTTTCCGAATGATAATTCTATTATGAATAAATGCATTTGAATTCCGATGCGCATTTGATTTAAGGAACAAAAACCTCATCTTTTTTGCACTCTCTTATTTAACTAAATTTGATTTTTAACCCCTTGAGGGACAAGCAAAAATGTCGCTAAATATTGAATTCTCACCGGAATAATCGAAAAATTTTATTTTTAAATAAGCAATTTTTCGCCGATTTTCCTCCAAAGTTAAAAATATAAAATTTAGTTAAAATTTTCTGGTGAGAATCGTGTTTAAATTAGATGGGATATGTTTTATCCCACTGCCCCTCAAGGGGTTAAGGGGATGATGGACGTTTAAAAAAAATTCTTTTAATTTTCATAATAGAGATTTGAAATTTTATGCAAATATACTTTTCACCATAAATATATAGAACACCTTAGAAATTTCCAATCTTATTATAATTTTAAGATCTTTTAAAAAATTAAAAATTTTTAAACGAAATTTTAAAATGCTCCTTGCGCCTTATTTTTTTTAGATATTTCTTCGATTTTGGATTTTAATCACGTAAAACTCTATTAAAAACAAGTGTGTATATTAAATTTTTGATCCCTTAAATAGTTAATTTTTTAGACACATTTTTTCCGGATTCCATATCGATTTTCATAAAATTTCTGCTTTATAATATATTAAAAATGAAAATTAATTATCTTAATAAAGTCGAATTTTAAAATGCATACACATTTTCTTTTTAAGCAATATCGGGATTCTTTATGACCAGTTTCATGAATTTTGATCAAAAATTAAGTAGCAAGGGGCATTTCAAAAATTAAAAAAAGCTGAAACTCTTAGTTTTGAGAAAAACAGATTTAAGATTTATTAAAAGGCCAAAAAATGTTTGTGAACAAAATTAAAACGCTTGTAACTTTGCGTAAAATAATCGCATCTGTTTGCGAATCTGTTTGTCCACGAATGACGTAGTATAAAATTAGAGAATAATAACATACAAAAAAAGAACTGTCGAATGCCGATTTTGGGGTCGGTTTTTGCTCAAAGAAAGGTCCACTGCCCCCTTAAGGGGGTGGATACCTTTGAACACGTCGAAAAAGAAAAAATACCATATGTTCCAAGCTTCAAAAATTGTGTAATAAGTCAAAAATAAAAATCAAACTTCATTTAAATATAAAGCTCATATTTATATTTATATTAAATATATATATATATACTTGTAAATTCATAAATAAATATTGAAATGATAAGTTTTAAAATATATGATAATGAGGGGAAAAAAAATCTTGCGTGCATGATAAAATCTGAAAATATGCATATAAAGAGGAAATTTTGGTGAAAATAAATACATAATACTGTTACCTTTATACTAAAACTAGAATATTTGTAAAAAATACTGACTAAATTAAAAAATTAACAAAAAATAAAAAAAATTCCCTTTTTAAAAAATATTTTCAAATTAAAAAACAAAAAATAAAATAAAATCTTACCTTTTTCTGGTTTTAAGTTGTAGATAATACAGTAATGAATATGTGGTGAAAAGTGTTTTTTTTATTGCCGTGCATAGTTTTTTAGTAACACTGCGCGCAGTATCAAAATTCATCGTTTTGAATAAACGCAATGCAAAGTTTAATTACCCTATGTAGTTTTAATATATAGTCTTAATAAAACTGCCATAATTAGTAAACTAATGGGAATTTTTTAACGCGGTTTTTTGCATATTTTTCAGAAATGATTGCGGAATCAAAATATGTATTAAAAAATTTTCGAAAATTTTGCAGGTTTAAAGGTATCCTACCCTCTTAACACATTCCAACAAAATTGAAAAGTGTTTATGAATTCGGTTTGTCTGTCTAACAGCTATAACTATTTAATGGAAAAGAATTTATCGATAAGATTAACACAGAATGTAGACGGGACTTCAAAATTTTGTATACATATTTCATAGATGTTCTATGTGACATCTCTTGGTCACACGGACAACATCTAAGCGGTAGTCCATTTCAAGCCATACATTCTGAAGCATTTGTTTAATCACCGACACAAACGCATTACAAATGCGTACTTTCCTCAGTTGTTTTGGGCATGGAAGGCACAAAATCGCAGGGTGTCCAGTCCGGAGATCTTGGTGGCCAAGAGTAGAAGACATCGTCGGCATCTCCACTTCGACCGATCCAACGCTTTGGAAGATGTTGGTTCAAAAGTGTGCGAACCTCCGTACTCCAGTGTGGGGATGCTCCATCTTGCTGCACTGTGATAAGAGAATGACATTTGTTAAATTCTAACATGCAGAATGCTTTCTGCATGGGACTCGATATTTTTACTAATGAGACGCCTGCAAGGAACAGGTTTCTTGTCGTTGCGAAATTTCAACTCGCGCATGCGTAGGCCCCCGCTTCACTGCACCTGCGCATTACGTAAAGAAATTTTGAAGTTCCGTCTACGTTATGTGTTAATCTTATCGATAAATTCTTTTCCACTAAATGGTTATAGCCGTTTGTAATCGCTATATTCATTTTGACTTACCCTGTATGTTAATGATGTTTACTATGGCATGTTCGGTATTGAATATGAAGCGTGAGGCATCAATAGTTTCTTTACATGGGCATTCAAAAGAATTCCGTTACATTATAGTCAATGAGGAAAAATTGTTTGCAGAATATTTTACTGACATTACGCTATTTTAAATGTACTGAAATTGATAGAAATCACTGAATTGCACTAAAAGATGATTTGAGGAATAATAAGTTGGAAATTGCTCCTCAAACGTGGCAAATGAGGTGCGTTCGAACTAAAACTAGTTTTATAATACTTTTTTGCACCGCATATTGTACTGAATGTATATTATAATGCACTTTATAAGTGCATATCAATTCAGCGTTCTCTACTTCACTTTGTGTGGCACATTCACAACTAACGACATTTTTCTACTCTTTTTTTAACTATTTCTACTAGGGTTGTCACTACAAGGGTTCTTCTATTTGTTAAACTTAGCATTTAAAACATTTTTTCGTAAAGAAAACTTCGATTTTTTGGTACTTTGAGCGTTTTCCAATTTAATTCTCATTTCTCTAGAATAAATCATTCATAGCATTCGTCGTTCATTTACAGGAGCGCAGAAAAGAAATCGGTTGCAGTATCATCTAGCGGTTGCAGTATCGACGAGCAATAATTTCTGGAAGCGCGTTTACAATTTCGGAATGCGCTTTTAAATTGCACTAATTTTTTTGCATGTTACTCGTAGTGTATAAATTCTGTACGGCGTATACAGGACTGCAGAAAAGATTTCCCGTACCATTCTTCTTATTAGCGGAGATTGCTGAAGGGGAATTTTCAACTGAGGCAAGTATTTCATAACTGAGCTAAATTTTTTCATGCATGTAGATAATAGATACATGTCTATATATAATATACAGGGCTGCTGAAAGAATTCGGATAATTTTCCGTTTATAGATTGGAATTGCTGAAATTGGGTTTTCAAATGTGTTATGTGTTTCCAAATATGGTTCAGTTAGACATCCTATATCAACCTATTAAACGTTGAAGTTTTGTTAAATTATTCTGAATGTGTTGGAAAGTCTTTCATAAACTATGCTTGAAGCATGATTTTTTTTCTTTCTTATTGTATGTAAAGGTGAAATTTCGAAATATCATACTATCATATCATAATATTAAAATATTTATTTGCTTAAAAGACGTTATAAAAACACATTAAAAGTAAATTAAAAACTCTTTATTTACATGTTTCAACTCATTTTTCGAGTCGTCGTCAGAATGTATAATAGAAAATTACAAATGCATAATGAAAAATGGAAAAAATCATCGAAAATAAACAAGTAATCATGAAACGCGCCCTATATTTTCGCGATTAAAATATATGCATTAAAATATAGGGCGCGTTTCATGATTACTTGTTTATTTTCGATGATTTTTTCCTTATGCATTTCTAATTTTCTATTATACATTCTGACGACGACTCAGAAAATTAGTTGAAACATGTAAATAAAGAGTTTTTAATTTACTTTTAATGTGTTTTTATAACGTCTTTTAAGCAAATAAATATTTTAATATTATGATTAGAAATGGACGTAATTTTGACTTACTACTCGCACTTATTTACATTTGTATCATACTATCATTAAAATCATCGCAAATAAATTTTTCACCGTATATCATATGTAAATATGGCCTGTAAATGAACGATAAATGCTAAATACTTCATTTGCAATATCAATATTAAATATCCTATAGTGAACCTCAATCACACATGAAAACTTCATGGCAAACTGACTTTATTTACGAGACTTACGAGAGTGCGGATAGACTTACAGACATACGGACAGACAAATTGAATTCATAAACACTTTTCAACTATGTTGGAAAGCAATAAAAACTGAGTATTTTGAACACAAAACTGTGTAACAAGACGAAAAACTTTTCCAAGTAATTTTCGACACAAAAACTGAAATTCAGCATTTCCAATTATAAATGTCAAGTTGTATTATCTTCATGCGGGGGTAAATTATTTTGTCTCTACAAAATAAAAGAGATAAAGCTCATGTAAACGAATAATTTTGTATTGGAAACCAGGGTCGCTTACTAATTCTGTTTATAATGCATGTTGTCTCGCCCCAAGCCGAATTCGTAGACAACTTTAACAATATTACAGACGTCTTTGCAAAGTTTTCAACAAACTACCTTTGTTTCGGGTGAAATATGATGAGATCACACTGTAAAAAAATTGCTGCAGTAATTTTACTGCAGCAGAGATTCCAGGGAAAGGCACATAAAAAAACGAGCTTTGCTCCTGGATAAACGATCTTTGCCACTAGATAAACGAGTTATGTCCGTAAAACATGAAATTTACGGAATTTGACCGTTTATTTGAAAAAAGTGGCATTCTCCGTAAATTTACGGGAGCGATCTACGGTAAAATACACGTAAATTTACATTTTTTTTTGACAGAGCAGGAGATCTACTGGTAGTGCACTATAATTTAGTCACTGTGCAGAGCAGCCTGCCATATTTTGAATTATGGGACGGCTACTTCAGTGTTAGACGGACGCGAATGGGTGCCATTTCTTGGATGTTAGCAAATTTCACATAAAGCAAAGTTATTCTAAGAGAAATGTCAAGCAATGTCTTCATTATTGTTAAAGTCACGGAACAATTTGACTTACAGTGAAACGCCTTGTATTTTGACAGAATAAGTAGCTAACAACCCGAAATCAGAGTTTCGCCGAAAATGCTGCCGAAAATTCGGCGGACCGCCACTCGACTGAAACTATCTGTATTACAAAAATCTCTTTTCTTCTTTCGGAAATTTTCCACATTACTTATTGATTTATAATCATCAGTCATAACTGACTCAAGACGTAAGAGCAAATTATAAAGGTAATGCATATATGGTTAAACTTTGAATGCGCTTTTCACATGCTCATTAAAAACTGCAGACTTAACAATAATAGAAATTTTTTTTTGTTTGAAACCGCAGAAGTGTTTCAAACACTCTTTGAGAAAGTTCTCGCACAACTGATGATCATTTACAAAAATCATTATAAAACGTAAATCAAGATAATGATTTTTTTTAATTAGATGAAATTGGTGCAATTAGAAAATCCTTCTGTGTCATTGATGAATTAATTACATTTTATTTTATATGAAAATAAAAGGTTTTGGTTAGAGGCCCTGGGAGCCAACGTGGGCCACATTATAATTAATTAATAATTATGTATATTTAATAAATACGTAATATTAATTAATAATTATGTATATTTATGTATTAATTAATTAATTTAAAAATCCTTTTATGACATTTTCGTTTTTGGCCGAAAATAGGAAGATTATCGAGATTTGATTTCGGTTTCTGTCTTTACAAACCTATTTCGGTCGATTCTTATAAATATATGTATATAATTATTTATTTTTATGTCCTATTTACTTCTGTTTGTATATAAAAATAGATAACTGGCTTCTTTATACAGTAAAACCTCGAAAATCCGGAATCGTCGGACCGTGACTAATCCGGATTTTTAAAAATTGCGGATTTCTAAAAGAGTATTAAAAGTAATTCCGGTATTCTTAATGGTGCCTTCATAACCAAGTAATAATTATGGGAGAAAAAGAGAAAAATAAACATAAAAAAAAACTAATTTCCCGTAAATCGATATCAATTTTATTTGTTTCAAAAAAAAATTTGCCCTTTCTTTAACAAGTTTTTGTTGTATTTTACGCAAATGATTCGGAACAATAGTCTTGTTTCCCTAAAGCAGATATTAATTCTCTAGTCAAATTTATGCACTTTTCCATCGACACCTTTTCTTCTGTCGGTTCCTTGTCCTCTGAATTGCGAGTACCGTTATCTGTGGTTTCATTTAACACAGCGTCAGAGATCTCGCTGTCCGCTAAATGATCATTGTTTTTAATACGTAAACAATTGCTATTTTTCTTCCTGTCGTAACTTGTAAGTGTAAAAATAAAGAAAGTGGGGGGAGTTGATTTTGAAGCCGAATTTTTGAAGCTACCGGATTTCTGAATGCCGGATTTTTGAGGTGACACTATATTATATTAATTGTATAAATATTGAAAAAATCTGTCCGTGCATATGAAACAGTGAATACGTTATCAGAAAATATCTTGTCAAATTTCCTTTTCTCACCCAGGCAATTTTCTCTATCTCGCCAAGGCCTCTATTACCAGAAAAGTACCCAAAAATTATTAGCCGTGATGAGTACTATCATCTCTCTTAATTTCTAAAGACTGTTTACGAACGACCTGCATGCAACTTTATGCGTATTAGAGAACTACTAATTGAATTCTTTCGCATTTTTAATAAATATCAAAACATCCCGCATTCATATTATTCCTTTGAAACCTATTTTCCATTTTACAATTTCAGAGTAATTTCAGTGAGAAATTTTATCCGAATAAATTTGAATTATTTACATTTTGTCTCTGATCTTTGTTAAAGTAGAATGAATTTTCTTCTAAAAGAATTTCCTACTCCGTGTTATATTCTTTGAAACATAATGAATGGGAATCAGAGTTGCTTTTCTGCACTTTATTTTCAAAGAAATTGAGAACTGTTGTAAGTTTAACGTACTTTTTTTATAATAAATTTTTAGATGCTTGATTGACGTAAAGTGACTTTTAAGTTAGGTTTAAAACTATAATTTGATCGATTTGTATCGATTTTTAATTAATAGCTCGATTAATAATTAGCTAATAATTAGAAATTTAAAATTGCGAGTCTCAGGTGCATCAGGAGAGATCTTAGACTATACTCACACAAATTTTCAGCCTTGTGCGTGAGGTAGATTTTCCTAGCCATCGCGAACAGACAGACACACAGACACAAAGGGCGAAACTTTCTTTTAATAGTATAGATATTAGATATAAAATATTATGCATATTTTTTGGATTAATGAAGAGGCGAACCTAGTTGGCTGAAACCTAGGCGCCCGGTGTTGAGAATTTGCTAATTTCCTTTAAATCGGGTAATACTTTTTGCAAGAGATGAATGATGTGCAATATTCCTTGCTTTACTCATTTAATGAAGTCAGTAGTTTATTAAGGCATAGAATGTATTCCAAACACGACTGACATTTTAATTTCTTCTATATTCGTTTAGATGTTAATACCAAATTTTAGCATCAACATCTAAGTTTAACTGGGTCATCTAAGTTCTAATTTAACATTAACAATAAAATTTTAGTTCAAAGCAAATTTTATAACGTCTTTCCTAACATTTACATATGTTTTAAATTTTATTTGTCATTAATAAATTTTTAGGAGAGAGTTTTTTTAACATTTTTCAACAAAGTTGAAAAGTATTTATGACTTCGGTTAATCTGTCCGCGCTCTAACTCTCGTAAATATACTCGGATTGCCCTGAAATTTTTGGATTTTATTCACGTTTACCCTAGCACAAACTCTATTTCAAATGAAGTTTGTAGCATGTTTAGTTTGACGTTACACATTTTCAAACATAATAAAATTGATATGCATTTTCAAAGTGCACTAAAATATGCATTCTGTAGAATATGCGGTGAAAGAATATTTATTATTCATTTACATAACCACACAAAACTTTTCCGGTACATAATGGTATAAGGGGAAATTCTTCGCGGCTTATTTTAATTATGTGAATCTATTTAATATATAATGAAATTGTTATACTTCGGTGAGGATTACAATAAGTTATTTCATGTATAATAAAAAGTGCGTAGCATTTACAGGGCCATGCAAAAGATTTCAGATAGTATGTTCTATCCGAAGTACTGTATAATAGCGGTGATGGCAGGAAATGCATTTCTAATTATGATATACTCTTTTAAGTTTCACTATATTTATGCGTACAAATGTGTGCATAAATACTATAGTTGATCTACTAAAAAACAACTTTTCAAAAGTTAAAAAAAAAAAAGGTGGTGAAAGTTGTGACTAAAAAATAGTGTTCCAAGCTTATATTATAGTACTTATTTACCATTTTCCATTAAAAATTCACCATATGTAAGTCGAGTACCTACGTATGCGTTGATAGAAAGCCTTTTCTCCTTTACTAAATACATCATAACGTGTTTCTGAAAATTAATTTTTTTTAAATTATGCATCATGGGCTTGGCCGCCATATTTCCATATTTTACACAAATTTCTAAGCACACAAGTTCGTAGTTGAAATCGGAAGTTCGAAATTGTTGCTAAAGCAAACATTTTATGCTTTTCATTTATGGAAATGAGTGCCAAGAAATTTGTGACTTAAAATAAAGCTGAAGTAACTTCAGGTTTCATCTTATGAAATCTTTTTTTTCGGAGAGGGGTTAATTAATTAGTTAAACCAGAAAAAATCTTTTTGTTTTTTCAAAATGAAAGTCTTTCTTAATTTATCTGTCTGTAGCTAAAACTAGAAGTTCAAAATTCTTAATAATGCAAACATATTACGAGCTTGTGTGCTTAGAAATTTGTTTAAAATATGGAAAGATGGCCGCCAATCCCATCATGCATATTTAAAAAAAATTAATTTTCAGAAACACGTTATGATGTATTTAGTAAAGGAGAATAGGCTTTCTATCAACGCATACATAGGTACTCGACTTGCATATGGTGAAATTTTAGTGGAAAATAAGTACCATAATATAAGCTTGGAAATTTGATATCACACTATTTTTTAGCCACAACTTTCACTTTTTTTTTTAACTTTTGAAAAGTTGTTTTATAGTAGATATCATGTTTTTATAAACAGATTATATATAATTTAAATAATTCTACTCCCTCAAATTAAAATTAGTCCTCGTATAGCCTTCATAAGCAGGGAGCAAACACAATAGTATACATTTTGATTCATGTGGCCGCCCTTCCAAGTGGTCCGAAATCGACCCCTTTAGTGGGGGAGGAGACTTGGAGCCCGGCCGAATTCGTTGCATACGAATGCGAGGGGGCCGGATGGGGGCGATTCACAGCTCGCGGTCGACAGGCCTCGAGTCCGGTGGCCACGGGTAATGAACGTTGTGTATCGGTCGTGAACCCTCGAGTTTGTCTGAATCTCGACCCCGGCACCCGGTTTCTCTGGGCAAGCCGGATAGCAACGGTCGATCTCAGTGCCGATCTACGGGCCGGACGGCGTCGCTGGGCAAAGACAAGCCAAAGTGATAGGACCCCATCCCCCAATTAACTAAGAGGGAGCCAAAGGTGAGAGAGCGGACTTTGCAGAGGAAAGGTCTCGCTGACTCACTAGTAACGACGGGGCTCGCGGATCGCCTTGCAGGCTCTTCCGGAGCAACCGAAGGGCGAGGGTTTCGTACAGCGCCTGATGCACTTTTTGCGTCAGGTGGCTCATCCCGCTGAGATCCGCGGCTGGAGCAGTTGTGAGCCGACCCTAAGGTGGGTAGGGTTTGGTGGTGCCCTCGTCGACCAGGGAGCGGTCGCAGAACGTGTGGTTGCCCGACGTCGCGTCGTGCCGTAAACACTGGGAGAGGGTCGGCCGGCAGGTCCGCTATTGAACACCATCTCCGCAGGGAACCGGGCCGGAGGCTCGCCGACTAATGCGGCGGCGTTTCGAACCCTGGAGGAACTCTTGGTCCGACTCAGATCCTGCGTGTCTTTGCACTACTGGAGGTTGCCGCGCCCAGTGGTGAGGATCTAGCAGTGCCTCAAACTAACTTTCGAACGCACTAACAGGTAACGGTCGGTTACTGCACGGGGTCAAGAGCACTCGTGCTTGGGTACCCTCGACGGCCGTGAGATAAGGTAGTGGGGCCGGGCTCTTGCCGGTCTCCCGGGGTTTCTCCACCCTCGGGTGGAGTCGAGTTGTGAAGGAACAGCGGGGCTCCGGACCCTCCGACCCCCTAGCGAGGCGGGATCTATCCCGTCTAGGTGGAGCTTTCCATGCCCGTCTGGGGTCGCTAACGGCACCTAGTCTGGTTTCTCTGACTCCCGCCCTTGAGCCGCGAGGGTTTCCGTCGGTTTAGTGGGGAGATTGGGCGAAAACCCCTAACGAGGCAATGTCTTTGTCGTCAGAGGAGGAGTTACTTTGTCTTCTCGAAGTGGTCTCCCCCCGGGATTGCACTTATACTCTAAAGCGAAAGCTGGGTTCCCGGGGCGGTCATCCCTGTCATTCCTGTCTTCTCGAAGTCGGTTAGAAGCACCTTCATGATCCCCTGAGCGAAGCGTCGTCTTTGGCGCCAGGAGGGATTTTCTCCAACGCTCCGGGATTATTGACTAGAACCACCTCCCTCTCCTATCGGTTGGCTCGCATATGTCTTTGCCGGATAATGGTAGTTGATCTTGTGAGCCCTCCGTAAAGCAACCCCGGCTCGGTAAACCTCGTGTAGGTGCATGGGTCCGACTCCTTTATAGGTGTTCGGTTCTTGTGTGCTGTCGGGGCGTACCGGGTAGGATAACCAAGAGAAGGGACCATTTGGCTCTTCTAGCTGGGTGATGAGGAATGTCGTATGCGACCAATTCATCTCTCTTTTGGGAATAACCGGCGTGACGTGCGCTGGGCAGTGCGCCGGTCTGACCGGAGTCTGTGTGAGGAGCGGCCTTGATGTGTCACTTCTAGCGGCGACCTTCGGGACGCGTCGCGGTGTTTGGCTCTCGGGTCGTCCGGAGCATGGACAAATGGGCCTGGGACCGGGAGATGGGAACCCGTTTTACCTATTATTAATTTTTTAGAGTAATTAATAATTTAAAAGTAAGGAAAGTCAATTTCTTCTTTCAAAGTATCAGTCTTTCTCAATTTATATCTCCTTAAAAAATTTTATGAAGGATGAAAATTTAGTTAAAAACAGAGTCGAAATAAAATATATATTTACAGTTTGTCTGCCAGTTAATTCTTTGTTATAACTTTTATTTTTATTTTTTTTTTTTGCTGACGGTTTTACAAAATAAATTTACCTTTACAAATACCTACGGCTAATCCGAGAATGAAGCCCCGCAGGCATCTAAAGAATCGAAGATCTGTTTAAAGATCTGTAAATCTAGTAATTCTAGACATAATGAAGGTGCATTTTTTATTAAAAAGAATCTAAAAATTTAAAAGATATAAACTGCACATATAACTTCATCTTCATTTAGATCATGTTATAGAGAAGAAAGAACAAATATGTAATTTTACTCAAGTCTGTTTATCCATACCTATTTGCATAAATGTGAGAATATTAATTTCATATAAAAATTCCCCTAAATTGATTATCTTTTATAGTCTATTATTAAAACGGCATATACATTAGAATTAAATTTTTTCCGGTAAAAATTACCTGAAATCTATAGTCTTATCGTTCGCCAAATTTGTTTTATGCTTCTTTTTAATACCCAGACTCCTTTTCTAAACTCTGACAAAAGATCACAGACATAATGAAGTTATCCAAATACTTATATCTTTCTATCGTATTTCCTTTTTTGAGGGGCGGGAGGGGGGAGGAAGAGCGCTTAAAAACTTCTTTTTGTTCTTAGAATTCTGAATTAATCATTCTAAAGATCTACCTACATAAGTCTTGTGGCAGAATTTTCATTAGCTAACAGTTGCATCAAATTATACATCATGTGAATCTATTAAATTACTTTTGTAAAATACTAGATGAGAGCCATTGATATTTCCAGACCATTTGCCTACATTTTAAACTTGAGTCATTTACAACTATTCATTAATTTTCTATACGAATTAAAGAAGTCGTTGTTTCCTTGGCAACGGTAACTTTCACTGTTGCTTTCTCTAATACCCAGATACTTAAATTTAATCAACTGCGCTTAGAATCATGCTCATAACAGAGAAAATTTATATGTAAGATTGGTGACATATGCATAAAACGTGTACTCATATTCAAGTTTTTGTACGATAACTCAGTTTTCAGTAATAGATGTGGAAGATATCGATTGAACTAACCCGAAAAGTTAGCAAACATTGGCTTTCTGATTTGATTTTATCCAAAATCGTCTTAACCAACCAAAGTTAATTTCCGGAATCCAGATAAATTTTCTCTGTTAGTGGAATTAGATTGACCAATCAGAAGCCTCCATCCTTGCAGGCTTTTCGGTGTTTACTGCAAACATAAACAAATCCGCAAAAATGCAGTCTTCTGATTGATCAATCTCATCTCGCTAATAGCGAAAAATCTATCTTGATCCAGGCCTATTCAACGCCCTTAAAATATTCAAGAAAGCCTTGACACGCTTCAGGAAAACTTCACACAAAGCAGTCAAAACAAAGAAGAAAAATCATTCATTGGCGTGTTCATATTCACGAGCCAATGAATGATTTTGTTTCATTGCTTTGCCTGCTTTGTGTGATGTTTTCATGACGCGTGTCAAGATTTTCTCAAATACCTAGGGGGCTTGGCCTATTTCACCAGCATGAAGCTATGAAAGGAGAGCAGCAGACATGTCAATCTTCCCGTGGGAAAAATTAGATGCCAAAACACGAGTCCCCCCCCCCTCTTCTGCCCTCTTCTCTCTCGACTTTGCCGATAGCAGCCCATTTAGCAGTCTCCAGTGCAAGATGCCGCTATATATGGCGGACGCAGGAGGGAGGGTGTTAGCGCGGCCATTGACATAATAGGCCCGTTCATGACGTTACGTCACATGGAGTTGTATCATCTTTACACAATGACTAGTACAAAGCGACGGGCCCATTTTTTTGTGTCCATTACTGTGTACAGATAATCAACTCCATGTGACGTCATGAACTGGCCTTGTATGTCATTGGTCACAGTTTAAGAACAGCTTCAAATGACGTCATTTATATCTATTCCGAGGCAAACGAAAAAGACAGGGTACCGCGGTGCTACAGCGTCCAGACTATATAGTGTGGAAATCGGCTATCCCAGTAATACTTACAAAAGTGCTATTGTAGTGTAAAATATTAGATCCTTTAAATTTCAAACAATGGAGGATATTCCATCTACATTTTGATCACGTGGTCAAGGTAAAAACCTCTATTGTAAAGAAGAGAAGGCTCTGTAGACGTGTAATATAAATCCCCGCTAGCCAATGAAACGGTTCATGAGGCAAAGTAGTAGTATCTTCCCTTCTTATCAGTTAGAAGTTCCTTGGGTAAATTACCGGTATCACGTGACTTTTTTCAGCCTCGAACCCATATTTGGATTATCCTCCATGCTGAAATCCAATGAGTCGATCACAGCGACATCTGCAGGATATTTTCTAAAACTCCAAGACCACTTGGTCTAGACGCTGTAACCTTTTTTTTTTTACATTTTATTAACTTACATCTGACCTGTGTGCTTGGCGTCAAGTCCGCTGTAATAATACGATGTTTACTTTGAAATATGAAAATATATCGCAGATGTCGGTGTGATCAGCTCCCTGGATTTCAGCGTCAGTGCACATTTAAGGGATACAGCTTTTTAGCACTGCTTGGACAGCAAATTTCCACACTATGTATTCTAGACGCTGTAGCAGTGCATTACACGTGTCCCTTTCTTCTTTAAAAAATATCCTGCAGATGTCGCAGCAAATGACTATTTGGAATTCAACATCGTTGTACATTTAAGGTATTCGATATTTCCGCCCTTTTTAAGTATTGCAGGGATAGTCGATTTCTACAACATATAATCTAGACGCTATAACTGAGCTATAGTGTCTAGAAGATATAGCTTAAAAATCGGCTTATTAAAAAATGCTGAAAAATTGTATCTCATAAATGTTGAATGAGGCTGAACGACGAATGTCGGCGGCATATGGTAATTCCAACGTAATTATTTAAAAAGAAATCAATTGAGAAAACGTTTCGCTCAGAGAAGATCTAGAAAATGTTGCTGTTTCGACATTTGTCATTCAGTTTTGTTCATTATTTATGGGATTCATTTTTTAGCACTTTTTAAAGCGTTACTGGAATTACCGGTTTCTACACCATGACCGTGATCCAGATAGATTTTTCTGTTATCGCAACGAGATTGATCAATCAGAAGCCAGAATTTTTGCTAGCTTTTTCACTGTTTGCAAAAATGTACCTGGATCCCGGTCTATATTTCTAGACGCTATAACTGAGCTCAGGAATAGTACAGAAAGCAAACTCCATATTTTGATATATTAAGGCCGGGATCCAATTAGGAACAAGTTTGCCTCTGTAACGAAGTAGCGACACAGGGCCAATAAAAGTTTATTGGTAGAAGTGACAAAAACAAATCGTTAAAGGGATTTGCGAGAGTGTCATTATTGTCAGTTTAATACTTGTTGAATTATTTCCCTAGTCTAATAAAACTCGTCCATGCGCGTATCATCTAATGGAGGATGTTCCAAATATGGTTTCAAGGCTGAAAAAAGTCGCGTGGTACCGGTAATGGAGGATATTCCAAATATGGGTTCGAGGCTGAAAAAAGTCACGTGATACCGGTAATTTACCCAAGGAACTTCTGACTGATAAGAAGGGAAGATGCTACTGCTTTGCCTGATGAACTGTTTCATTGGCTAGCGGGGATTAACATTACACGTCTACGGAGCCTTCCCTTCTTTACGCTAGACGTTTTTACCTTGATCACGTGATCAAAACGCAGATGGAATATCCTCCATTTACCCAAAGAATTTCTAACTGATAAGAAGGGAAACAAGAAACTACTACTGCTTTCTGCCATGAACTGTTTCATTGGCTAGCACGGATTTACACTACGTCTACAGAGCCTTCCCTTCTTTACGCTAGATATTTTTGTCTTGACCACGTGATCATAGCGTAGATAGAATATCCTCTATTCAAGAAAGTGGACTGCCGTACTTTCGGCAAAAACTTGAAATGAGCATGCCTCCTGTGCATATATCACCACTCTTATGCATAAAGTCTCTCTGTTATGGTGGTGTTTCTGAGCGCTGTTGGTTAAATTTCGACATTTGTGTTTTAGAGAAAGCAATAGAGGAAAGTACTGTTCTATGGAAACAACAACTTCTTTAATATCGAAGTATATAGCAAAGGAGTTCAGAATCAATGACTTAAATAGTTTTGAATACAGCGCCTAGAATAAATAGTGTGGAAACCTGCTATCTAAACAGCGCTAAAAAATTGTATTCCTTAAATGTGCAATGATACTGAAATCTAATGAACCGCTCGCAGTGACATCTGCTTTATATTTCCAAATTTCAATGGACGCATTGTATTATAACAGCGTCTAGACCAAATCGTCTTGGTGTTTTAGAAAAAATCCTGCTGATGTCGCTGCGATCAATTCCTTAGATTTCAGCGTCGTTTCACATAGGGATACAATATTTTAGCACTTTTTTAAGTATTATTGGGATAGCTGAGTTACAGTGCCTAGAATACCTAGTGTGGAAATATGCTATCCAAACAGTCCTAAAAATTTGTATCCCTTAAATGTGCGACGATACTACTAAAATCTCAAGTGTCGATCGCAGCGACATCTGCGGAATTTTTGTATTACTGGTATTACATTGTACAGACTAGCAATTTCTTGCACTTGTAGAAAATATCCTGCAGATGTCGCTACGATCGGAATATTGCAGCAGTATCATTGCACATTTAAGGGATACAATATTTTAGCGCTTTTTTAAGTATTACAGGGATAGCCGATTTCCACACTATATATTCTAGGCACTATAGCCGAGTGCCACACTATATATTCTAGACACTATAGTTTCGAATATGTACTGTTGTTATGACAATCAATACCCTTCCTGGATGTGGAAATGCAAAATTGTGTTCAACATAATTTGGCCGCAATCTAGATAGATTTTTCGCTGTTAGCGAAACGAGATTTATCAAAGAGAAGCCTGCATTTTTGCGAACTTTTCGCTGTTTGCAGAAATGCAGGCTATTGATTGGTGAATCTCATTTCGCTAACAGTGAAAAATTTATCTGGATCCCTGCTTAGAGTTCTAGAAACGTTACACTTCATCCATGGCAATAAGAAAATGACTCAAAACTTTCATGAAATAGGCTGGGATCCAGAAACAGCAAAAAATTCTCAAACATGCAGGCTTCTGATTGGTCAAACTCATTTCGCTAACAGAGAAAAATCTATCTGGATCTCGGCCATAGTTTTCTTCGATGAAATCAATGCAAAAGGATAATATAAAGAATAGTATAAGATTTCTAAAATGTTTTGGCGGGTTTATCGCTATTTGGCATAATTTATAAACTTTAGAATTAACAGATTTTTGCTAATTAAGAATAGAAAATTTATGTTTTTAACGCTGAATTTTATAAAAGCACGTAGATTGAGTAAATATCTGTCCAAAAATGCAATCCTTACTTCTTTCTGTCCATTATTTAAGTCTCTACCTTGATTTAAATATAAAGTGTGACGAAGAAAAATAATCGATCATTTTCAGTATCTCGACGTTATTTTAAAAAATCTATATCTCTGTTTATAATTAATTTATGAATATGCATTTGATCTCAAATTGGTGATCTTCTTCATTAGGTCCTTCTAGTTTTGGTTTTACTTTTTTGCGATGATTGGTTCTTATGATATGGGAAATTTTACGCTGGCATGTTTGATCGATTTAACATGGAGAAGTTGTCTTCAGTATAATAAGCAGTTACGGTATCTTGCCGTTTTATTCTTGGCGTTTGTTTGTTTGTTTGGCGGCTTTAGCATTTTTTCATAGCTTGGCTTGGCAGAACTACCGTCTTGCTTGATATGCAGGGCTACACAAAAGAATTCATAAAGGTTACTGAGTATGAGCGTAAATTGCTTAAAAGTGGTTTTTAAATGTGTTATGAATTTTTATGCTGAACTGCATTTAGTATACTAAGAAATGTTTGTAGAATATCGATAAAATGATATACAGGGCCACGCAAAGAATCGGATACATGGCCGTCTATGGATGATAATTTCTGGAAATGTGATTTCAGTAGTTTTAAGAGTGTTTTAGTTTGAATTAAATTTTAGCAAAATAGTGGCGTGTAATAAAGATACTATGTACACTACAGGGCTGAAAAAAAGTATTTAAATATGTTTCCATCTATAAGTATAGATTGCTGAAAGAGAAAATTCAATCTGTTATGCGTTTCCTAGCTAAACTAAATTTTCCTATTTTATAGTAATATATATATCAACCTACAGATCAAATACAGAGCTGTTCAAAAGAATTGGAATACATATTTAGCTATGGAAGGTAACTGCTGAAGTCAAATTTTTAAAGGTTTTATCTGTTTTCTAAAATATTTTCTTGGTTATCTTATTTACCTTATTTCCTTAAATAACAAAGTTTTGTTAAAGATTTCAGGAAGTGTTGGAAAGTGTTTCATAATCTATGCTTAACGCATGATTTTTCTTTCTTGTTTTATCACTAAAAAGGAGAAAGAAATACTTGCGCTTAAAATAAGTGACAGAAAACTAAAAAATCTAGCCATAATATACATTGAAATTATGTGTAAGAGGGTTTTTTTTTTTATAAATATAAAAAATATCTATGCATATTTTCTTTTCTATTTAAGCAGGATATTATTTTTTTAGTTACAACATTAAATTTCCTTCATCATTAACCGTAAAATATAATTCATAAAGCTTAATTTAGTTTTAGAATGAAATCAATATCGTTAATAAAATAAAATACTGCCTTGCAATATTTTCATTGGATCTAAATATATCTAAGGTATTTTATTTAGCCTTAAATTTTGTTCAGATATTTAAAGATATACCTTAAATATTTCTTTACATATTTTAATTATTCATAAATATTGGTATTTAGAGGTACTTTAATGTATAAGAGATTTTTAATATAAATATAAAAATTTGTGCATGTTTTTCGTACTATTTATGCAGGATATCATTGTTTATTTGCAACATTAAATTTCCTTTATGATTAACCATAGATGAATTTGAAAAAAAAAAATGCAATTTTGTCTCATACCACTAATTTGAAATAAATTATAATTTTTTCAGATTTAATTCAGATTTAGATTGAAATTAATATCGCTAATGAAATAAAATACTGCCTTAAGGTATTTTAACTGGATCTAAATATATCTGTAAGATATTTTAATTAACCTTAAATGTTGTTTAGATGTTTCAAGATACCTTAAATATTTCTTTGCATATTTTAATTATATCTAAATATTGACATTTAGAAGTATTTTTATGCATAAGAGCTTTTTTTTCTAAATATGAAAAATTACTGTGCATATTGTCAATGCTATTTATGAAGGATATTATTTTTTTACTTACAACATTAAATTTCCTTTATGATTAACCATTGATGAATTTGAAAAAAAAAATGCAGTTTTGTTTTATACTGCTGATATGAAGTAAATTACAAATTTTCACGTTTAATTCAGTTTTAGAATGAAATTAATATCGTTAATGAAATAAAATACTGCTTGGGATATTTTAATTGGATCTAAATTTATCTGTAAAATATTTTAGTTAGTCTTAAATGTTGTTTATATATTTCAACATACCTTAAATATTTCTTTATGTATTTTAATTACCCATAAATATTGGTATCTAGGGGTATTTTAAGGTATAACAGTTTTTTATTATAAATATGAAAAATTTTGCCTTTTTTCGTGCTATTTATGCAGGATATTATATATTTTCTTTTTACTTACAACATTAAATTTATTTTATGATTAACCCTTGGTGAATTTGAAAAAAATCAGTTTTGTCTTAAACCGCTAATATGAAGTAAATTATAGTTTTTCACGATTAATTTAGTTTTAGAATGAAATTAATATCCTTAATGAAATAAAATACTACGTTTGCAATATTTTAATTAGATCTAAATGTGTCTGTAAGATATTTTAATTAGCCTTAAATGTTGTTTTATATATTTCAAGATAACCTTAAATATTTCTTTGCATATTTTAATTATCTCTAAATATTGGTATTTACAGGTATTTTAATGTATAAGAGCTTTTTCATCATAAATATAAAAAATTGCTTTGCATATCTTCAGTGCAATTTATGAACTTTACTTACAACATTAAATTTCTTTTATAATTAACTTTTGGTGAATTTGAAAAAAATGAAGTTTTCTTTTAAACCGTTGATATGAAGTAAATTATATTTTTTCACGTTTAATTCTGTTCTAGAATTAAATTAATATCGTTAATGAAATAAAATACTGCCTTGGGATATTTTAATTGGATCTAAATATATCTGTAAAATATTTTAGTTAGCCTTAAATGTTGTTTATATATTTCAACATGCCTTAAATACCGTATTTTTTTTACATATTTTAATCCTCTCTAACTATTGGTATTTACAGGTATTTTGATGTATAAGAGTTTTTTATATAAGTATTAAAAATTGCTATGTATATTTACTGTGCAATTTATGAAGGATATTATTTTTTTATTCACATTTCTAAAATTCTTTTATAATTAATCTTAGATGAATTTGAAAAAAGTGTAGTTTTGTCTCATACCGTTAGCACAAAGTAAATTGCAATATTTCACGTTTCAATCAGTTTTAGAATAAATTTAATGTCGGAATTGAAATAAAATATTACCTAAAATATTTAAATTGAACCTGAATATTGATGTAGATATTTTAATATATCATATATATTTCTTCATATATTTTATTTGCCCCAAAATATTCCTTTAATATATCTTGTATAAAAGATTTTTATTATAAAATTGAAACATTGTGCATATTTTCTGTACTATCTATCCAGGTTATTTTTTACTCGCACAACACTGAATTTCCTTTATGATTAACCATAGATGAATTAAAGAAAATAAATTTCCTTTTTTCACGACACTGACGTGAAATAAATTAATTTTTTACGCTTCATTCACCTTTAGAAATTAATGTCGTCATTGAAGTAACTTTTTTATCTTATTTGTTTTGTTCCACAAAAAGTGTCAAAGTTTATTATTAAAATATCTGAAAAATTAATTTATTTCTCTAAAGAATTTAGTTTTCTTTTTCAGTTTGATCTGAGATTTCTAAGTTTTATGCATTAAATATTTTTCTTCGTCGTATTTCTATAAGGAGTTAATATGTAAGATTACTTCTATTTGTTATGCATCGTTAAACAAAGCATCAAAGCTCATCATCTGAAAATTTCAAAAAATGTATTAATGGTTCAGGAATATTAATTCCCCAGATTTCACCTGAACCTTTTTTAAACTTGAAAGTGAGTCGTACAACCAAGAAAAAGTATAATTTTTAAGTATTTTTTAGCAAAACTTTGTATGCTTTTGTTTAAAGGAGATTTGCGACAATAAAAATAATCTCTCGATTCTAAAAAAGTCCTTCCGGCCAGTGCCGGGAGGAAGAGGTAGCTTTCATATTCCTTATTTTAAAAAAGCCAACTTATATTATTCAAACACACGACGCTCAATTAAGTGGAAACCGAATGTAGGAGATTCAATACTAATTTTTATCAATACTAAATCATTATGAATGAGAATTTCGCGAAATTAGTCAGCTTTATCCAAGCTGCTTTTATTTAAAGTAACTTATATTTGGCTGCCAAATTCGGCGATTTCTTAAAGTGCCTGCCATTTTAAGACAACATGGTGGATGAGGCTAACCAGCGAACTTGGTCGAGACCTTAGTAATTGCTGTGCACATGCTCACTCACATCGGAATCGGTTGATACATACGAGTGCTGTCGCAGGCAAAAAAACAGATTTTTCAAAATGTCACCCACGTTAGAAATTGAAAGTGCTATATCTGAGCCATTTTTTAAGATAAAGACAAACAAAAAATGCTCCTGAATCCTTATATCAAGGTCAAATACTTAAGAAAGAAACCTTTTTCAATTTCTAATTTTTTTTGCACCTCACTTTAAATATATATATTTTTTAATTTAATGGCCGCCATTTTGAAACAAGATGGTTGATGAAGCTGGCCAGCGAACTTGGTCGAGATATTGATGTATACTATCCACATGCCTTCTTCCATCGAAATAGGCGAATACGTGTGGTATCGCGAGACAAATACAAGATCGTTTCAAAGTGTTAGCCATGATAGAAATTCAAAGTGCTATAATTCAACCACTTTTTAAGATATAAACAAAAGAACAAATTTTCAGAAACAAAAACTGCTCCAGAATCTTTGTATCAAGGCCAAACACATAAAAAAAATCTTTTTCATTTTCCAATTTTTTAATACCTCATTTTAAATTTTAAATTACATTTTTTTTTAAAAAATGGCAACCCTTTTGAAACAAGATGGCGAATGAAGCTGGCCAACGAACTCGGTCGAGACATTGGTATGTACTATGTACAAACCAAGTTACATTCAAATCGGTTCATAAATACGCCTGTTATCGCGTGACAAAAATCAGGTCGTTTTAAAATGTCAGCCACAATAGAAATTCAAAATGCTATAACTCAGACTTTTTTTAGATATAGACAAAACAAAACCTGTTCCGGAATCTTTGTATTAAGGTCAAACACATACGAAAAAACTCTTTTTCATTTTCCAATTTTTTGGTATCTCATTTTAAATTTAATTTTTTTTAATTTTTTTAAATGGCCGCCATTTTGAAACAAGATGGCGGATGAAGCTGGCCAACGAACTCGATTGAGTTATTTGTATGTACTACGTACACACCAAGGTACATCCAAATCGGTTCATAAATACGTCTGTTATCACGTGGCAAAAATCAGGGCGTTTCAAAATGTCAGCCACACTAGAAATTCAAAATGCTATAACTCAGCCATTTTTTAAGGTATAGACGAAACAAAAACAGCTCGCGAATCTTTTTATCGAGGTCAAACACATAAGGAAAAAATATTTTTTCAATTTTAAATTTTTTGGTACCACATTTCAAATTTAAATTTTTCTTAAAATTTTAAATGGCCGCCATTTTTAAACAAAATGGTGGATGAAGCTGGCCAACGAACTCGGTCGAGACATTGGTCTGTACTATGTATAAACGAAGTTACATCCAAATCGGTTCATAAATACGCCTTTTATCGCGTGACAAAGTTCAGGACGTTTCAAAATGTCAGCTTCGCTAGAAATTCAAAATGCTATAACTCAGCCATTTTTTAAGATATAGACGAAACAAAAACAGCTCGCGAATCTTTTTATCGAGGTCAAATACATAAGGAAAAAATATTTTTCCATTTTCAATTTTTTGGTACCACATTTCAAATTTAAAAATTTTTTTAAATGTTTAAATGGCCGCCATTTTGAAACAAAATGGCGGATGAAGCTGGCCAACGAACTCGGTCGAGACATTGGTATGTACTATGTACACACCGAATTACATCCAAATCGGTTCATAAATACGAGAGTTACAGTGTGACATAGGTCAGATATATATATATATATATATATATTGATATATATATATATATATATATATATTGATATATATATATATATATATATATATATATATATTGATATATATATATATATATATATATATATATATATATATATATATATATATATATATATATATTGATATATATATATATATATATATATATATATCTACTAAAAAACAACTTTTCAAAAGTAAAAAAACAAGCCAAGCAAAAAAAAAAAAAAAAAAAAAAAAAAAGAAAAAAAAAAGAAAAGAAAAGAAAAAAGGGGAAAGTTGTGGCTAAAAAATAGTGTGATATCAAATTTCCAAGCTTATATTATGGTACTTATTTAACATTTTTTATTAAAAATTTACTATACGTAAGTCGAGTACCTAAGTATGAGTTGATAGAAAGCCTTTTCTCCTTTACTAAATACATCATAACGTGTTTCTGAAAATTAATTTTTTTTTTAATTATGCATGATGGGCTTGGCGGCCATCTTTCCATATTTTACACAAATTTCTAAGCAGACAAGCTCGTAATATGCTTGCATTATTTAGAATTTAGTAATTCTAGTTTTGGCTACAGACAGATAAATTAAGATTGTCTTTTATTTTGAAAAAAAAAAAACCAAATTGATTTTTACTGCTTTAACTAATTAATTAACACCCCCCCCCCCCCGAAAAAAAAGAATCATAAGATGAAACCTGAAGTTACTTCAACTTTATTTTAAGACACAAATTTCTAGGCACCCATAAATTAAAAGCATAAAATGTTTACTTTAGCAGCAATTTCGAATTTCCGATATTAACAATGTACTTGTGTGCTTAGAAATTTGTGTAAAATATGGAAAGATGGCCGCCAAGCCCATCATTCATAATTTAAAAAAAAAATAATTTTCAGAAACACGTTATGATGTATTTAGTAAAGGAGAAAAGGCTTTCTATCAACTCATACTTAGGTACTCGACTTACGTATAGTAAATTTTTAATAAAAAATGTTAAATAAGTACCATAATATAAGCTTGGAAATTTGATATCACACTATTTTTTAGCCACAACTTTCCCCTTTTTTCTTTTCTTTTCTTTTTTTTTTCTTTTTTTTTTTTTTTTTTTTTTTTTTTTTTTGCTTGGCTTGTTTTTTTACTTTTGAAAAGTTGTTTTTTAGTAGATTTATTTTTACTAAGAAAACTCACGTTATTAAATTTCACTTTTTATTAGTGTTTTCTCTAAAAAGAATAACAGTGACAAGGTTTTGACAATAATCTCAAAGAAAAAAACTCCTCTTTATGATGTTAATTTGAACTGTTTATTTTACATCGACAAAATATATTAAAGTCAGTTTTAAAAAGAATTTTTTTTTAATCAGTTTTAAGCTATTGCATTTATTGGTTGGAGGTGTAAATGCTGGTACTTAAAGTATTGCATTATTAAATGAATAAATTTTTAGTTATTAAAAATAATTAATAACTTGACATATTTTTCAGAAACTAATCATTTTGTATGACGTTAAAGTCAGTTTTAAAAATAATTTTCTTTACTCAATTTTAAGATATTGTATTGATTGGTTGGACGTATAAATACTGGTATTCAAAGTGTTGCATTATTAAATGAATAAAAATTTAGAAATTAAAAATAATTAATAACTTGACATATTTTTCAGAAACTAATCATTTTATATGACGTTAAAGTCAGTTTTAAAAATAATTTTCTTTACTCAATTTTAAGATATTGTATTGATTGTTTGGACGTATAAATACTGGTATTCAAAGTGTTGCATTATTAAATGAATAAAATTTTAGAAATTAAAAATAATTAATAACTTGACATATTTTTCAGAAACTAATCATTTTATATGACGTTAAAGTCAGTTTTAAAAATAATTTTCTTTACTCAATTTTAAGATATTGTATTGATTGGTTGGACGTATAAATACTGGTATTCAAAGTGTTGCATTAATAAATGAATAACATTTTAGAAATTAAAAATAATTAATAACTTGACGCGTTTTTCAGAAACTAATTATTTTTCATGACCTTAACGTCAATTTTAAAAATAATTTAATCCATTTTAAGCTACTGCATTTATTGTTTGGAGGTTCTGATATTTAAAGTATATATAAAGATATTTAAAGTATTGCATCATTAAATGGATAAATTTTTAGTTATTAAAAATAATTAATAACATGACGCATTTTTCAGACATTGTTCATTTTATATGACGCTTTCCTTTGTCATATTTTGTTGTTTAATGCAAACGTTATGCAAATTTTTACTTTCTTCTATCGATAATAAAGAAAGTATTCTAATCGCAAATTTTTCGAGTTCCAGTTTTCGACGAATTTACATTTTTTAGGTCTTACAGAGATCCCGAAGAACAAGCTTTTACAAGATGCATGTCTGTCAGTCCATTATAGCGTGAGACAGACTGACAGACTCACCAACTCTTTGTTTTATTAATATAAATTTTCCTTTTCTATCATCCTTTCAACAGAGTAGTATTTCCGTAAATCTTAATAATTTTATAAACTTTTACGCGTAATTTATATCTTATTTAGAAATTAGTTTAGGCTTTTTTCTTAAGTACATTTTATTTAAAAATCTTCAAATAATATACGTATGTGTCCACTTTAACAACAATGAAACAGAAATATTTAAGTTAAAACTTTTAAATAAAAAAAAAATTACTTTCAGTAATAACTGCCACTGCTTGATTCTTCTACTTTTCCTTTCAAAAGTTTTTTTTTCATAATTTGTATTCCTGCGAGATATTTTAAATGGTTAATAATAAAAATTCAACCTCCCTTATTACTCCTTCTTTTAAAGAAATAGTACAGTTGTTGTAGCACATCTGTCGTTTGAAATGTTCACTTTCATTTTTAGTGTTGAAAATTAAAAACCTGCAGATGGTTCATCAGTTGAAATGAAAGAAATGTATATACATCGAACGAAGTAATTACTTTGAACACTCAAAAGCTAAATGTTTGGAAATATTTTTTTATACAGATTCTATTTATTTTTATTAAGAAAATTTACGTTATTACATTTCACTCTTTATCAGTGTTTTCTCGAAAAAGGATAATAGCGACAAAGTTTTAAGGAAAAAATCCTCCCAAATAAAAAAGTTCTTTATGATGTTAATTTGAACTATTTATTTCACTTTGACAAAATATATTAACATCAGTTTTGAAAAGAATTTTATTTAATAAATTTTAAGCTATTACATTGATTGTTTGGAGGTGTCTGGTATTTAACGTATTGCATCATAGTAGGGTGAGATAGCTAAAAAAAACTTCACATCTGGTAACCAATGCGCCACTTTGGATTCCTATAATATATGGATAGATGAGTCTAAAAAGCCAGAGACACAAATTTTACTGGCCCTCTAGCGGTGTTGATGATGTAATTAATATGGCCGGCAAAGTTTTGCGACGCGCTTCTACATTTCTCTATATAAATCGGATTATTATGTTGATATTAACCTAAGTTGTTAATGATTATTATTAATTCGGAGAAAACGCGCTTTCGAGCGGTATATTTGACATCATTGTTTAGGTTCATAATATCATGAATATTTATAACTTCATTAAAACTTTTGTTTTTTATTTTGACTTTTTCGAAACATTTTCTAAATAACTTGGAATCTGCCGCATGTAGCTGGAAACGTAAGTAAGTAAGTAAGCACCCACCCTGGGAACCCGCTTTTGGCTTATGGTTAGGTGTAACCCCCAAGCCCAGGGCAGGGAAAAGTTTTACTACCTACGGAACTCCTTGATTTTTTTTTTTTTTTTTAAGTTTGGGAGAAATAACAATGTTAGATATATGACAATTATTGACAGTGTTTGCAATAAATATTTACAGATGACCCCTATAATTACATTTGAGAGAAACATTCATTATTATAACATATAAATATGCATAGTTTTTAGAATTTGATATTAAACTTTTTTTTTAACTCAATTACCTACATATTTGCAACACTTTTATGTTATTTTCAGGATTCACAATACTAACATCAATTTAAACCATGTACAGATGTGATATTTGCAACACTTAAAGCTATTTTCAAGATATATGATGCAAAATTATTTTTAACTCTATACTAAAAATAAGTATTAAGGTACAAGATGCGAACAATAATTAATATTATGCACTATTATGAAAGTATAAGTAATTGTAGATAATAATTACCTACAAATTTACAGTACAATGATACTGTGTTTGAGATATTATGTAAGATAAATGATGCAAAAATTATTTTTAAATCTACACTAAAAATTTAGTATTAAGGTACAATAGGCTTGGCGGCCATCTTTCCATATTTTACACAAATTTCTAAGCATTGTTAAGATTGGAAGTTCGAAATTGTTACTAAAGCAAACATTTTATTCTTTTAATTTATGGAAATGAGTGCCTAAAAATTTGTGTCTAAAAATAAAGCTGAAGTAACTTCATGTTTCATCTTATGATTCTCTTTTTTCGGAGGGGCGGGGGGGGGGGGCGTTAATTAATTAGTTAAAGCAGTAAAAATCAATTTCTTTTTTCAAAATAAAAAACTTTCTTAATTTATCTGTCTGTAGCTAAAACTAGAAGTTCGAAATTCTTAATAATGCAAATATGTTATACGAGCTTGAGTGCTTAGAAATTTGTGTAAAATATGGAAAGATGGCCGCCAAGCCCATCATGCATAATTAAAAAAAATTAATTTTCAGAAACACGTTATGATGTATTTAGTAAAGGAGAAAAGGCTTTCTATCAACGCATACTTAGGTACTCGACTTACATATGGTAAATTTTTATCAAAAAATGTTAAATAAGTACCGTAATATAAGCTTGGAAATTTGATATCACACTATTTTTTAGCCACAACTTTCACCTTTTTTTTTTTTTTTTTTTTTTTTTTTTTTTTTTTTTTTTTTTTTAACTTTTGAAAAGTTGTTTTTTAGTAGATATCAGTTCTTTTTTTAAAACAAATGATATATAATTGAAATAATTGTACTACCTCAAATTCAAATTAGTCCTTGTATAGACTTTATAAGCAGGGAGCAAACACAATATTATACATTTTGTTTACCTATCATTCATTTTTTATAGTGATTAATAATTTAAAAGTAAGGAAAGTCAATTTCTTCTTTCAAAGTATCAGTCTTCTCAATTTATATCACCTTAAAATTTTCTACGAAAGATGAAAATTTAGTAAAAAACAGAGTCGAAATAAAATATATATTTACAGGTAGTCTGTCAGTTAATTGTTTTTTCTAACTTTTTTTTTGCTGGCGGTTTTGCAAAATAAATTTACCTTTACAAATACCTACGGTTAATCCGAGAATGAAACCCCGCAGGCATCTAAAAAATCGAAGATCTGTAAATCTAGCAATTTTAGACATAATAAAGGAACATTTTTGATAAAAAAAATCTAAAAATTTAAAGATATAAACTGTACATATAACTTCATCTTCATTTAGCTCGTGTTATAGAGAAGAAAGAATAAATATGTAATTTTACTCAAGTCTGTTTATCCATACCTATTTGCATGAATGTGAGGATATTAATTTACTATAAAATTTCCCCTAAATTGATTATCTTTAATAGTCTATTATTAAAGCCGCATATACATTAGAATTAAATATTTTTCGGTTAAAATTTGCCTGAAATCTATAGTCTTATCGTTCGTCAAATTTGTTTTTTTTTTTTTATGCCCAGACTCTTTTTCTGAACTCTGACAAAAGATCACAGGCATATTGAAGCTATCCAAATTCTTATATCTTTCTATCGTATTTCCTTTTTTGAGGGGGGGGGGTGAGGAAGAGCCCTTAAGAACTTCGTTTTGTTCTCAGAATTCTGAATTATTCATTCAAAAGATCTACCTACATAAGTCTTGTTGCAGAATTTTCATTAGCTAAGAGTTGCATCAAGTTATACATCATGTGAATCTATTAAATTAATTTTGTGAAATACTAGATGGGAGCCATTGATATTTCCAGACCATTTGCCTACATTTTAAACTTGAGTCATTTACTACTATTCACTAATTTTCTATACGAATTAAAGAAGTCGTTGTTTCCATGCCAACTGTACCTTTCACTATTACTTGCTTATTTGTTTGTTTGATTTATTGAACACATACATCATATAACATGCGGATCACGGCGGGATTCGAATCTGCTTCCACCTACGCTCTCAAGCGATTAGCGGCATGGTGTCTTATCCGCTCAGCCACGGTGGGCCACTATTGCTTTCTCTAATGCCCAGATACTCAAATTTAACCAACTGCACTTAGAATCATGGTCATAACAGAGAACATTTATATGTTAGAGCAGTGTTGCCAGTGGGCTACTTTTTTTTAATTCAGATTTCTTGATTGCCAGCACTTATTATAAACGGTAAAATTCCCTTTGTTTTCGCCTTAATTAATATGTCATTAAATAAGGCGCAGTTTACAATTTCAAAAAAGTGGTGCCAATCAAGTATCTGAATTAAAAAAAGTAGCCCATCTGGCAACACTGTGTTAGAGTGGTGACATATGTACAATTCGTGTACTCATTTTCAATTTTTTGTCCAAAGTACGGTAACTTAGTTTTCAGTAATAGACGAGGAAGATTTCAATTAAACTAACCAGAAAAGTTAACAAACATTGGCTTCCTGATTTGATTTTATTCAAAATTGTTTTAACCAACCAAAGTTAATGTCCGGGATCCAGATAAATTTTTCTCTGTTAGTAAAATTACATTGACCAATCAGTAGCCTCCATCCTTGCAGGCTTTTCGGTGTTTACTGCAAACATCAAAAAGTTCGGAAAAATGCAGACGTCTGATTGATCAATCTCATCCCGCTAATAGCGAAAAATCTATCTTGATCCCGGCCTATTCAACGCCCTTTAAATATTGGAGAAAGCCTTGACACGTGTCAGGAAAACGTCACACAAAGCAGGCAAAACAAAGAAGAAAAATCATTCATTGGCTCGTGAATATGAACAAGCCGATGAGTGATTTTGTTTCTTTGCTTTGCCTGCTTTGTGTGATGTTTTCGTGACGCGAGTCAAGACTTTCTCAAATATTTAGGAGGCTTTGGCTTATTTCACCACCATGAAGTTATGAAAGGAAAGGAACAGACATGTCAATCTTCCCGTGTGAAAAACTAGTTACCAAAAAAAAAACGAGTTCTTTCCCTCTCTTTTGCCCTTTTCTCTCTTGATTTTGACCGATAGCAGCCCATTTAGCAGTCTCCAGTACAAGATGCCGCTATATACGGTGGACGCAGGAGGGAGGGTGTTAGCGCGACCAATGACATAATAGGTCAGTTCATAATGTTTAAAAGTCATACGGCGTTGGATCGAGGCTAACGAAAAAGACAGGGTACCACGGTGGGTCCGATTCTTCTTTTTTTACAAACCGCTGGAGTCACGTGATGCTCTTTTCACGCACCTTCTTTGGTGCATTCGAGCATCACGTGACTCCAGCAGTCTGTAAAAAAAGAAGAATCGGACCCACCGCGGTAGCCTGTCTTTTTCGTTAGCTTCAGAGTTGGAGCATCTTTACACGATGATTAGTACAAAGCTGCGCGCCGATTTTTTTTTTTGTGTCCATTGCCGTGTACAGATAATCAACTCCGTGTGACGTTATGAACTGGCCTTATATGCTGTTGGCCACAGTTTAGGAACAGCTACAAATGACTTCATCTATATCTACTCCGAGATAAACGAAAAAGACAAGCTACCGCGGTGCTATAGCGCCTAGAAAATATAGGGTGGAAATCGGCTATCCCAGTAATACTTTAAAAAGTGCTCAAATATTGGATCTCTTAAATTTCAAATGATGCTGCAATCCAATGAGTCGATCACAGCGATATCTGCAGGATATTTCCTAAAACTTTATGACGATTTGGTAACAGCGTCTAGAATACCTAGTGTGGAAATATTTTATTAAACAACGCTAAAAATTTGTATCCCATAAATGATCGACGATACTGCTAAAATCCCAAGTATCGATCGCAGCGAAATCTGCGGGATTTTCGTATTACATTTTATATAGTCTAGCAATATCTTGCAGTTATAGAAAATATCCTGCAGATGTCGCTGCGATCTCTATATTTCAGCAGCATCGTTGCACATTTAAGGATACAATATTTTAGCACTTTTTTAAGTATTACAGGAATAGCCAATTTCCACACTATATATTCTAGGCGCTATAATTTGGTCTAGACGCTCTAGCATTTTTTTTTTTACATTTTATTAACATACATCTGACCTGTGTGCTTGGCGTCAAGCCCTCTGTAATAATACGATGTTTACTTTGAAAGTATATCACAGATGTCGCTGCGATCACCTCCCTGGATTTCAGCGTCAGTGCACATTTAAGGGATACAGCTTTTTAGCGCTGCTTGGATAGCAATTTTCCACATTATGTGTTCTAGACGCTATAGCGGTGCATTACACGTGTCTCTTTCTTCTTTAAAAAATATCCTGCAGATGTCGCTGCAAATGACTGTTTGGAATTCAACATCGTTGTACATTTAAGGGATTCACTATTTCCGCGCTTTTTTAAGTATTGCTGGGATAGTCGATTTCTAAAACATATAATCTAGGCCTATAACGGAGCTATAGTATCTAGAAGATACAGTTTAAAAATCGGCTTATTAAAAAGGTGCTGAAAAATTGTATCCCATAAATGTTGAACGAGGCTGAACGACGAATGTCGATCACAGCGACATATGGTAATTCCAACGTAACTATTTCAAAAGACATCAAATGAGAAAACGTTTCGCTCAGAGAAGATCTAGAAAATGTTGCTGCTATCGACATTTGTCATTCAGCATTTTTCAATATTTATGGGATTCAATTTTTAGCAATTTTTAAAGTATTACTGGAATAGCCGGTTTCCACACTATGACCATGATCTAGGTAGATTTTTCTTTGTTATCGCAACGAGATTGACCAATCAGAAGCTAGAATTATTGCTAACTTTTCACTGTTTGCAAAAATGTACCTGGATCTCGACCTATATTTCTAGACGTTATAACTGAGCTCAAGAATAGTACAGAAAGCAAACTCCGTATTTTGATACATTAAGGCCGGGATCCAATTAGGAACAAGTGTGTCGCTATAACGAAGTAGCGACATATGGCCAATAAAGGTTTATTGGTAGAAGTGATAAAAACAAATCGTTAAAGGTCTTTGCGAGCGTGTCATTATCGTCAGACTAATGCATATTGAATTATTTCCCTAGTCTAATAAAGCTCGTCCATGCGCGTATCGTCTAATGGAGGATATTCCAAATATGGGTTCAAGGCTGAAAAAGTCACGTGGTACCGGCAATTTAACTAAAGAACTTCTAACTGATGAGAAGGGAAACAGGAAACTACTACTGCTTTCTCCCGTGAACTGTTTCATTGGCTAGCGGGGATTTACATTACGTCGACGGAGCCTTCCCTTCTTTACGTTAGACGTTTTTGCATTGACCACGTGATCATAACGTAGATAGAATAGCCTCTATTCAAGAAAGTGGATTGCCGTACTATAGCACCTAGAATATATAGTGTGGAAATTGGCTATCCCTGTAATACTTAAAAGAGTGCTAAAATATTGTATCCTTTAACTGTGCAACGATGCTTCTGAAATATACAGATCACAGCGACATCTGCAGGATGTTTTCTCAAACTACAAGATATTGCTAGTCTATACAATGTAATACTAAATCCCGCAGATGTCGCTGTGATCGATACTTGGGATTTTAGCAGTATCGTCGCACATTTAAGGGATACAAATTTTTAGCGTTGTTTGGATAGCATATTTCCACACAAGGTATTCTAGACGCTGTAGCCATACTTTCGGCAAAAACTTCAAATGAGCATGCTTCCTGTGCATATATCACCACTCTTATTTATAAAGGCTCTCTGTTATGGTGTTGATTCTTAGCGCTCTTTGTTCAATTTCTATATTTGTGTTTTAGAGAAAGCAATACAGAAAAGTACTGTTACTATGGAAACAACAACTTCTTTAATATCGAAATGTATAGCAAAGGAGTTCAGAATCAGTGCCTTAAATAGTTTCGAATATGTATTGTCGTTATGACAATCAATACCCTTCCTGGATGTGGAAATGCAAAATTGTGTTCAACATAATGGAGGATGTTCCATCTACATTTTGATCACGTGGTCAAGGTAAAAACTTCTATCGCAAAGAAGGGAAGGCTCCGTAGACGTGTAATGTAAATCCCCGCTAGCCAATGAAACGGTTCATGAGGCAAAGTAGTAGTATCTTCCCTTCTTATCAGTTAGAAGTTCTTTGTATAAATTACCGGTATCACGTGACTTTTTTCAGCCTCGAACCCATATTTGGAATATCCTCCATTGGGCGCAATCTAGATAGATTTTTGGCTGTTAGAGAAACGAGATTCATCAATCAGAAGCCTGCATTTTTGTGAACTTTTCGCTGTTTGCAGAAATGCAGGCTACTGATTGGTGATTCTCGTTTCGCTAACAGCGAAAAATCTATCTGGATCCTAACCTACATTTCTACAAACATTGCACTTCATCCACGGCACTAAAAAAATGACTCAAAACTTTCATGACATAGACCGGGATCCAGAAACAGCAAATATTCTCAAACATGCAGGCTTCTGATTGGTCAAACTCATTTCGCTAACAGCGAAAATTCTATCTGAATCTCAGCCATAGTTATCTTCGATGAAATCAATGCAAAAGGATAATATAAAAGAAAAGTATAAGATTTCTATAATATTTTGGCGGGTTTATCGCTATTTGGCATAATTTGTAAACTTTAGAACTAATTAACAGTTTTTCGCGAATTATGAATAGAAAATTAATGTTTTTAAAGCTGAATTTTATAAAAGCACGTAGATTGAGTAAATATCTATCCAAAAATTCAATCCTTACTTTTTTCTGTCCATTATTTAAGTCTCTACCTCAATAGAAACATAATTTGTGACGAATAAAATAAATCTGTCATTTTCAGTATCTCGACGTTATTTTAAAAAATCTATATCTCTGTTCATAATTAATTTATGAGGATGCATTTGATCTCAAATTGAAGATCTTCTTTATTAGGTCCTTCTGGTGGTGGTTTTATTTTTCTGCGATGATTGCTTCTTTTGATATGGGAAATTTTACGCTGGCATATTTCGTCCATTTAACATGGAGAAGTTGTCATCAGTATAATAAGCAGTTACGGTGTCTTGTCGTTATTCTTGGCGTTTGTTTGTTTGGCGGGGTTAGCATTTTTTTTCAGCTTGGCTTGGCAGAACGACCGTCCTGCTTGATATATATATTGATATATATATATATATATATATATATATATATATATATATATATATATCAATTTTGAACGGAGGGTGGTTTCGGAGTCTGGGGGTCATGATCGATGAAAATATACCAAAATTTTTTGAAATCGCTTTCCTCCGAACGGCTGCAATAGGTAGCTTTTTGTAAAGAAAGCTACCTAAAAGTAACTACCGCTGACACCGCCGCCACCGGTTTTGAATTTTTTGTGACAGGAGGTCTTTCTTCGTTAATATTAAGAAAAATAATGCATGCAAAAATATGGAAATCGGTAGTATTGTACAGAAATGTTTGATAAACACGCTGATCTAAACAGTTTTCAAATCGAAGAATTATTTTAAGAGATATTTAATGCTAAATTTGGACAAAATCGTTCCACTAAAAAAGTTTTATAGGAGCAAAAACTATTCATGGGAATTTATCATTTTTAGATCATTTTATACGTTTGAAGTTCCCGGTGTGCAGACTGTATTTCTTTTTTTAATTTGACAAATTTTTTGAGGTTTTATTTCTATTTTAAATTCAAATTTTCAGCATTTCTAGAGATATTTTTCGATATTTTAGAAAGTGATATTAATTTAAACTGTTGTCAACTGTATAAATAGCGCAAACAATAATGTTTGATTCAAATAATAAAAAATATTTATATGTGTAAATAAATTAAAAATTTATTTACACGTGACTGTTATAAACAGAAAAAAAAATTTGGAATTAGAATTAAATAATTATGTACAAAAAGCAGGAACTTATTAAAAATTACGTCATAAAAACTATATTTACACGTGAATTTTAAGAGAGAATGGAAATTGTGAAATAATAGTCATTAACATGCGTTAGAAGTCTTCAATAGGAGAAATTCCGTCATATTTACGTCACATTACAGTTATTACATAAAATGAACACAAAGTAATATTGCAAAACAGTTTAACTTTAGAAATTGAGCTAGACATTTATTTGATATTTTGAGAGGATACTTTTCAACTATTTTCGTTAGAAAAGCGCAAATAACATTTATTTTCTAAAAAAAGTATTTTCACGTCAATATTAAAAAGAGAAAGAATAGTTTGGTCAAAATTACGTCAGATTAAAAACGATTAATTTTAAATGTCTTATTTAAAAGAACTTTCTTTTCGCTTTGTTAATAAATACCGGGAGACAAAGACTGTTTATTTAATTCCTTTTATATTAGCTTATTTTGGAAATTTTGAACTTATTTTACTTAATCAAAGACGAAAACAGCGATTGTATCTTTGGTACTACTTAGTTATCCCGTCGACCAAAAATCTATCATTCGCCAAACTATAAGATTAAATGCCAATAATGGTTGACCGTAAATGTCACATTAACTTGACTTTAAGCAAGTTACACGTGTCTACGCCATCAAGTTATTTTTATTTCGACGTTTTATTTGTATTTTTATTAATGTTGCACTAATTTATTTGTTCTTTCGGCATTTAAAATAAAAATTATGTCAATTTGTATAATTTAGTGAGTGGTTTAGCGATTTATACAATTTGGCGAAATTGGTCGACGGGATAATCAAGTAGTACCGCAGCGGATTTGGCCTTAAAATTCCCCAATCAAAGAAAAATGAATAGAAATCCGTTTATAGGGAGATCGCCACTGTTTTTTAAATTATAATTTAATCTTCCGAAATCTTTTTAAAGCCGATCAAATTAGCGTTTTTATGGTCTGCGGTGTCTGAACTGGAGCAGAGCCCCCTAGTAATCTTATTTAAAAGACAAAGCTGTTTTTTTTTAGTCATCTGGCCTAAGCTTTCTACTGGCCGATTTTTATAATTATTTTTTGAAACGAAAGCAATTTATTTGTAGATATGCCTGCACTTGCTATTTTTTAAAATAATCCAATTTTTATACATTAATTTTAATTTTAAAAGTCCTTTATGAAATTTGCTTCTCATTGGTGGCAATCGGGTTAGATCCATTGTTGAAGAGAAAAATGAAACAATGTGAATTACCATATCATTACGAAGGCCATTTTCGTATTACAAATTAAAAATATATTCTTTTAATTTTTTGAACAGAAAATGACGTTACCATTTTAAAAAAACACATTTTGACTCATAAAGCCATTAAATTTCTGTATTTTGTTCATTCCACTGATACGGAGATTGAGATGCTAATCTCAGGGGACTTCAGTAAGTGAAAATGACGCCATAGTAAAAATAAAATGAGTATATTCTTTGATAAAACTAAGATCTTACTACGAATGCGTCTAAAAGTAAATTTCTAGATTTCATGCGGCGCTCAGATTAGAACCTCAAGGGTGCGGATGCATACATGCAAAATTGTAACTGGCGAACGTGACATTAAGCTTCGGAATTTGTTTATTAAAAATCTATTGCACGTTAAACTATTTTTGAAATAGTATGAAAAGTATGCGACTTGATGCGTAGTTTTGCGACGGTCAAAATGAAGTTATTTTTAGATTTCGTTGAAAAAAAAAATTATAATTGTGTCATAGTGGCACAATGGTGTTACGCAATGAAAAAATCAACGAATAAAGATCAATGTCTCAATTAATAACTCCATAATTTCTTATCTTAATTGCATGTTACTGATCACATATAGGAATAAAGTTTAATTTTTCAGTAATTGGAAAAGTTAAAATGAAATTTTAGTTAAAAATAATATTTGTTTTAGTAGTTGGGCCAGTCAATATAAGATTAATTAATTATTGTAATTATTTTTGTGAATTTTTTTATAAAGTCAGTCAATCAGTTCCGTTAAATAACTTTCATTCGATTAATTCGCCGGATTTCGATTTGAAAAAAATAATCATATATATATTATAAAACAAATCGATGACGTCATAAAGACGGTGATAATACCTAATCATTTATTTTGTTTCATTGACAACAATTGTTTTTTAACTCCTAAATATAGCACATCCAATTTTTATACCATCAAACAGGAAGGGAAAAAATGTTCTTTCGTATGCACGATTATTTACTACTGTTGTTATTTTTTTTTTTTTTTTTTTTTTTTTGTGGTTTTTAAAATAATTTTTGAGCATAAATTTCTTTTAAATCTATTTATATAGCGTTCAGTATAATGTTGTCAGGTGTCCTGCGTAAATCTGGGTTCTGTTTATGCAATTTTTAGCAGGTTTTTAACCATTTGGAAAAATGGTTATTGTCCTCGGTCAGGGTAGGAAATCAAAAACATATCTGAAGCGTTTTATTCGTTGAATCCCGCATTTTATTCGTTTTCTGATTGGTCTATACAGTAATCTGTATTTCCCCTTTACTTTCAACAGAGATGGATACTTCTGTTGCCACTATGACAAAAAAGTAATAAAAACTACAAAAAAATTAATAACTCAGAAACAAATTGAATTACAGCTTTCAAACAAATTGCATAAAAGTACATTTTTTTCTCTATACGACGGTGTAAAAAGTAATAGTGTGGGATGTTTAGAAGTTTAAGAATGAAATTTCATTTAAAATTGATCTAGGAATATTAATGTTTAATCCATGGCGTACGTAGAAGTTAAAAAAATTACAGTACCGAAAAATGTAATCCATGGCGTGTACGTAATGTATGATCACTCCGTGCGATTTTTTATGTCTTAAATTTTAGTCTTTGAAAAAAATCATTTTCCAAATGGTCGTTGTAATTTGTTAAATTGCATTTATTTATTTATTTATTTTTTATTTATTTATTTATTTATTTATTTTTATTTTATTTTTTATTTTTTATTTTTTATTTTTTATTTTTTGCGTTTCACTGAGATTTTTCCAACTTGGTATAATGAATCCGATTTCAGTCTACTTAATCAATTAAAAATATAAGAAGTCGTACTCTAAGTCAAGCCTCGATTTTCGTTCTCAACTTTAACAATAGCATTTTAGCAACATTTTAGAAATTATCAGTCGATTAAATCCGATTTGTGTAAAATGTGATGACATTTCGAAAAGTGCTAAGAGTGAACTATAAGCCGAATATTGACATCCACTGTACTGAGGGTTTAATCCAAATTTTGGTCAGTCTATCTCAGTGTTGTTTAAACATAAATGGTGGCCGTTTGCAGCAGATTTCATTATACAGGGTGTCCACTCTTAACGGTGGCCAATGGCTAATTTCTAAACTATGAGACAAAGATAGTTCCAATTTAAAAAGCTTTTAAATGAGGTAAAAAATTACTTTAAAAGTCGTTTTGATCAATAAAAACATTTCTTAAAAAGTTATGAAATTAAAATTTTTATTCGGCCCCTCTGTCCAATAGCTGATATTTACTATAAATGTCCTATTACACTAAAAAGTAAGACAATAAAAAAAAAAGTCCCATTCATCTAACACTAAAATTGGTCGAGTTATGAAACTTTGAATTGCATGACTTATACCAATTTTCTGCATCTGAACACAGATGAATTGAGCCATGCTTTATGGAATCGTACAAAAAGTACTTAAACTATTAGAAGGAATTATTTCGCGTGTACATTTCTGCATTGCAGACGAAGGGAGTCACTTCGAGCAAGTTTTAAAATAACTCTAATTTTTATTAATTAAGTTTTAGATAAAAATAAACTAATAACATTTAAAAATGTGTACCATTTTTTCAAAATCAAAATCTAAATCGGAATCTTCGAAATCAGATCTAAACAAACGATACTGTTGCCATTCAGATTCAAAATCCAGAAAATCTACAAACAAATGAATGACTCTTTGAACAGTACATAAAAAAAAATACAGGTTAACGTCGATGCTCTTAAAATATTTGTAAAAGTATATTAAAATCCTTAAATATTTTAACTTTATTTAAAACCTTCAAAAACTATCCGATTAAGTTCTAAATTTAAGGGCCAAATCAACAACAACAAGTTCTGAATTAAAAATAACGGATAACTATCGCCATCTCGTGGGGAAAAGATATAACTTTCGTTTCAGGAAAGTGCAGTGCAAGCACATTGCATTATATGTATTTTTAATTTGCTCAGAATGATTATTCTTTTTCACAATTTCAGATTTCTTGTGACATTTGTGTTCTGTCTTATATGACAAAGTAAAAATTATCCGAATTTGAATATCTAAAACTTTCAAATGCATTTATAATAAAGAATTATTTCAATGGCACCTTAGCATTAGTTAAAGGGAAATTAAAGGGACAATTTCTTCTGTACTGCAGACTGCGAGCAGCGCCTCTGCAGGCCGTTTTAATTCCCAATAAATCAGGAGCTTATGTTTCTTGCTAATTCTTTTGGCGTCATCTATCAGCAATTAATATAAACAAAAAAACTTTCTGTTGTAATCATACTTTTAAAAAATGCATTTTATCAGATTTGAAGACATTGCAAATAAAATGAATATTTCTTATAGATACAACATATTTTAATTATCTTGCAGATAAAATTATGAATAGCGAAAAAAAAAATCATGTTAAACAGCAAATTTTTAAGGTAGAGGGAACCTAGTCAAGCATATTCGTCATAGAATGTGTAGCTGGAAATGGCGCGTTTAAGCGCTGGTGACTAAACTGTAGTTTACATAATTCCTTTGTTCTAATCATCAAAAATCAAAGGATAATACTTTTTTATTAACAAAATGCATGAGGCATCATTTTTTTTAAGCCAGAAAAATATTTTTTAAAATATTGTTTTGAAGATTTATCATTCACATTCCGTAATTTTTGACGGGGGTTATATACTAGTTTTATAATAATGGAATGTCGCTAGTATGGAAGTTTAAAAAAATATATTTGTTTGCATACATTGCGTCAAAATAATTGCATGTAGGTCTTAAACTGAAAGCATTAGTCGTAAGTAAGAATTACATTAATTAGTTTTAAAGAAATGGTAACTTTGAAAGAATATACTGAGAATATAATTATTATAACTAATAAAAATATTTCTAAAATATAAATTAAAATGAAATTTCTGAAAACGTCATACTTACAAACCAATATGTATTGAAATAATCTATTAATCCTTATTATCAAAAGTATTAATTCTTTTTTACGTTTTAATTAAGATATTAAAAAACTACTTTAAAAAGATCTTTGCTGTACTTTTCTTCATTTTAACATTTCAGATATCTTAAAAAAAATTACCTACGAAATATTTACATCCCCCCCCCCCCCTGGTCTTTAATAAAATACAATTTGCTTATAAGAGAATTTTCTGCTCAGTATTTCTAAAATATAAATTAAAATGAAATGTCTGAAAACGTCATATTTACAATATGCATTGAAATAATCTATTAATCCTTATTATCAAAAGTATTAATTTTTGTTTTGCTTTTTAATTAAGATAATAAAAGACAACTTTAAAAAATCGTTACTATACTTATTTTCCTTTTACCATTTCAGATATTATATTTTAAACAAAAAGAAAATTACCTACGAAATTTTTACATTTTCTTTCTGGCCTTTAATAAAGTACAATTTAGTTCTAAGAGAATTTTCTGCTCAGTATTATGTTGTTTGAATTATGAAGCATTTTGCACTTTATTTTAAAAGGTTTATAAGAACTGATTAAATTTTAATGTATTTTCCGAATGATATTATGAATTCCAAGATTCCAGATGCATATTTGATTTATAAGTTTGATTTTAAATTATAATTTTAATTGATTTTAAATTAGAATTTTAACCGATTTTAAATTATAATTTTAAATTACTATTCGTAGTTTCAAATCAAGACATTTTCGGATAGGCATCTCACAAAATAAAATCAATATTGATAAATGGTGCTTTCAACACTTTGCCTGTACGTAAGGGAACTGTGTACTTTTCGTCTGTTCAAAAACATGAAAATGTCACTGTTGTTTATACCTATACTGCACGCTTCCTAATACATATATTATTAGAAATCTTTTACCAGCAAAGATCATAGTGAAGATAAATTTCAAATAAGTAAACATATTACATCTGAATCAAAAAGTTAAAAATTAAAAAGTCATTTAAAAACAGACATTTAGTAAAACTAAAAAATACACATTATACACATAATAAAATCACAAATATTACAGTTTTCAACCTTTTTACAAGCTCGTCGCCAGTACGAATATCAATCGATACCGAGGCTGTTGTTTACACTTGCTGTTGTTTACACTTGTTAGCATCCAAGAATATGCCATTTATTTATTTATTTATTTATTTATTTATTTATCATTATCATTATTATTATTATTATTAAGTATGTGGTCCTAGTGTGACGTATCGTTACAAATGTTAATCGAAACCAAAGCTGTTGTTTACACTTGTCCATATTTAAGAATATGTCATTTATTTATTTATTATTATTATTATTATTAAGTATGGTGTCCTACTGTGGCGTATCAGTACAAATGTCTATCGATGTCGAAGCTGTTGTTTACACTTGTTCACATTCAAGAATATGCCATTTATTTATTATTATTATTATTAAGTATGTGGTCCTACTGTGGCGTATAGTACAAATGTCTATCGATACCGAGGCTGTTGTTTACACTTATTCACATTCAAGAATATGCCATTTATTTATTTATTTATTATTAATATTATTGTTATTAAGTATGTGGTCCTACTGTGGCGTATCAGTACAAATGTCTATCGATGTCGAAGTTGTTGTTTACATTTGTTCACATTCAATAATTATGCCATTTATTATTATTATTATTATTATTATTATTTTAAGTTTGTGCCCCTCTTGTGAAGATTACTTCCTGGTGATTTAATATTTTTAAATGGCATATTTTGGACCGTGAACATTTATAAACTACAGCATCGGTATCGATCGACATTTTTTTTTGATTTGGAGCTTGTATAAACCTTGAAACTTTACTTTTTTTTTTTTTTTTTTTTTTTTAAGCGATATTAATTGTTGCTCTTTAGTTTTATTAAATGTCTGATTTTTATGAAAATTTATTCTATAAAAAATATTTTATCAAAGGGGTAATTAAGTAATAGCTTTTTTTAAATAAAAAAAATGCTAATGCTCATGCACGCACATTTTTCAAGAAAATTACATGTTCACTTATGAATAAATCTTACAAAAACATCCAAAACATAGTGCATCATATAGTGAATTAATATGTTTAAATTTTGCATGAAGTGCAATTACTATAAAAGGGCATATTAATTCCTGCCCAAATCTTTCGTAAAAGACGTTTTTATTAATTTCAGAAGTTCATAGATTTCTAATATCTCCGATTGGTCTAGCACTAAATGGTTCCTCAAGATAATGTAAAAGTTTTCAGAATAGGTGGTAACTATCAAGTTGCATTGAATTTTCGTAAACATTTCCTTCAGATCAGAAAACATATACTTAGTTTTGCAGTGTATTGGCAACATGTGAAAATTAAAGCAAAATAAATTTTGTTTAATTCAGTTTTTTTCTTAAATTTCACTTTAAATACTATTCAAGGGCACACTATATGCATTATGGCATATATTAATCACACATGAAATTAAAAAAAAAAAAAAAAATTGGAATAAAATAAGGAATTTTCTTGAATATTTTAAGAGTTATGAAGAATTTTTTAAGTGCCACATGCGCATTCCATATCCATTAAACTTCCCAATACTTCTTATGCAAGTTTGTTTTATATATACAAATAAATATGTGCATCAAATTATATATATTTGAATATAAAGGTAAGAAAAAGAAGATTTTCTAAATTTTATGAAATTTTCAGCATTTTTTATTCATATTTTTGCAATTAACTATCTTTAATTTTTCCAATTATAAAAATTAAGAAAACCATGCACAATGTTGTGATATATATAAGGACAAACTGCTATAAAAATATCAAGATTTCAATTGATATGGAATGCGCATGGGGCATTTTGAAATGTTCTTCATAACGTTTAAAATATTCAAGAAAATTCCCTATTTTTCTCCCATTTTTTTTTTTTTTTCCATGTGTGAGAAATATATGCTATAATGCATATAGTGTGGCCAAGAATAGTATTTAAAGTGAAATTTAAAAAAAAAGTAAATTAATTAATTAATTTGAAGGTCCCTTGTCTACTTAATAATAATTCAAAATTATTTTTTTATATCTTATAAAAATGTTTTCATACTGAGTCTTTTTTTTTTTTTTTTTTTTTTAAAGAGAGTTTGAGCACTAAACATTTTTCTCATACATTTACTTTACTTTAAAGAATTCTATTACGTGAATATATTTTGAATGTCATGAAGAGTCAGTTCATTAAAATTCTTATTTATAAATTATTTCTAAGTTGAAGAAACTAAGTCAAGGACTGCAAAAAATATTTTTAAAGCGGTGACAGGTTTAAAAAGCGTATTGATTTTCTCCACTCCTCTTATTTATTACGGAGCAGCTGAAATAAATCTCTCATGGCCTCCGAGATTGCGTGAAAGAAATATGAATTATCATTTGAAAATTTTAAAACCAACACGTGGAAGAAATAATAATTAAAAAAAATGAGGAAATGGTAAATTTTCAAGTTATTAAGGATTAAGGGAAGACTTTACTTCTTAGGCCTAAAATCCACGTGATTTTTATGATTATTCATTTTTTACTTTCTTCTATCTTTACAAGAAGAAAGTATTGGATTCATGAAAATTTCCGTTCCGGTTTTCGACGGATTTACACGTTTTAGGGGTCAGAGAACCCAAAAAACATGTTTTTACAAAATGTCTGTCTGTGAGTCTGTCTGTGTGTGATACAAATTTTGTGGGAGCTCTATCTCAATAACTAATGCACGTAATTTAATAAAAAATGATATTCAGTTAGTCCCTGATACAAATTGATGCTGATTAGTTTTTGGTGCAAATCGCTCAACAGGTGGCGTTGCTATGCTACATTATTTACGATTTCCGCAATGGCTCTATCTCAAGAAATAATGCATGGATTTTCATGAAACTTCAGATTCAGTTATTCCTTGATAATTACTTGATGCTGATTACGTGTTGGTGTAAATCGCTCAACAGGTGGCGCTGCTATGCTGCATTTTTTACGATTTCCGCAATGGCTCTATCGCAAGAACTAATGCACGAATTTTCATGAAACTTCAGATTTAGTTAGATGTTAACACAAGTTGTTCCTGATTAGGTTTTGGGGTTAATAGTCCAATAGGTGGCGCTGCTATGCTGGAATTTTCATGATTTTCGCAATAACTCTATCTCAAAAACTAATGCACGGATTTTCCGCAAACTTCAGATTCAGTTGAATTTACACGATTTCAGAGATAGCCATATTTCAAGAACCAATACACGGCATTTCATATCTTTAGAATCCTCATGATGGGCATAGATTGCCGTGTAATTTTCGCAGTGCGATAGCGAATTTTCAAGTATTAACATGTATGAGATAGAAAAAAGTTTTGGGATTGCTACATCCGACTAGTTTTTCTTTTGTTACGAAGAAAAGAGATATCATCTTCGGACTTTTTTCATTATATTTATTTACATTTTAAGTATACATTTATTTTTATGTGTAAAAAAAAAAAAAAAATGAATATTATGCCTTGCGCAACTGCAGATGCGCGCCATGGACTTCCAATCGGGCGACTGTTTTTCTATGGCCACAAGCATCTCAATGTAAGGGCATTAAATTCTCTGGAGTTTATGCCAACATTTAGTTTAAAAAGTTAAATTTTGCACAAAAAGGCGGTCATTTGAATTAAAAAACAATCACGTTTCCCCATTTTCTTTTTATCCTTTTGCGAGTTCTGAAAAATATTTAAACAATGAGAGCTATACTTTTCGATGGTATAAACTCCAGCAAAACAAATAGACCTCTTTTAAATAAACAAGTTGAAAATTGCACGTCAAACGTGGCAAATGTGGTGCGTTCGTACTACAACTAGTTTTATAAATATTTTTTGCACCGCATATTGATATTTTAGTGCACTTCATAAGTGCATATCAATTTCATTCTGTTCAAAAGACTGTAACATTGTTAAAATGCACTTAAAATAATTTTTACCATTGGCCGTAATGTAACGGAAAAATTTGCCTGTCGCTGTAATTGAACGATACATCCGATTTTCATAAAATTTTAAATGACTCAAGAAAATTTTGCAACAATTATATATTTAAATTTTCATACCATTCGGTTGGGTAGTTTTTGCTTTGTTATATGCAGACAGACAGACGGACAGACAGACGGACTGAACGACGACTATAGGTGCTACGTATTTATATAATTACGAACGCGCCTAAAAATGAATGAAATCGGAACAAATTAATCGATTCTGCATTTAGAAGATGCTTCAGTCCATACAGCGTCTATGCAATGTGTGTCTTCAGGCGTCTGGGGAAAACTTTCAGCATCTCCTGTAGTAAGTAGTATTAGTCGTAAATGTGTAAGATGTGTGGAAATACAGTATAAATAAAATGATGTAAAATGATTTTTTTTTTATTCTTGTATTCATATAACTCCCTCTAGCGGCGCGGACCCATAGTGTTGTTTTTGAATTGCATGAGATCATTCGATTCTTTTGGGGAAATTGAAATTGGAATTTATTATAAATTTAGAAAGCAATTATAGTATTAGTTTTATTAAAACAATCTTTCAAATAATGAATTACATTTCTAATTTAAGTCAAAAGTTTTTCCAATAGAAATGCACATATTCAATAAATTTATTTGTCGAAAGATTTTCGCTCTTCCAAGATTTAGCTTCGAATTTCGGAGCTGGTAGAAATGATGTCATTTGGGTGAATTTATGCAAAAATGACTTTGTTTTGGCAAATTTATTCAAAAGCCTTTTATATTTATGAATTAAAATAAGAACAGTAGAGCTCCGATTATCCGGATTGTTCAATTAACCGGATCGATCAAGGACCATACATTTTTCACGCCTTCTCCAAAATGTTTGAAGTGAAACTTCTTTAAGCGCGGTACGGTCAATTCGACTGGATGTCACGAAAGTTAACCGTTAAATAACTATTTCCTATTCCTGAAATAATAAAATCACCAACAAATGCGAGGACGACGAAGCAGATGGAACTGAAGAACCTAGAAGTCCAGCAGACACAGAAGTATTTAATGCACTTTAAGTTGCGATGGAATGGCAACACCGTCAAGATTCAGTCGATCCCGTTCAAATGTTCCATTTAAAGATTAAGGGTATTGTTGTTATAGTGGGCTGTAAACGTTTAATTTCTTTTTAATTGATTTTATTCACACATAAATGCTGCACAACACACTTACACAAACATAAAATTGACTAATCATTTAAATCATTTAAATTGTACAAGAAATTACATCAATTTAGCACCAATTCATATCAAAGTATATCTGAATTTGAAGTTTGACGAAAATTCGTGCATTAGTTCTTGAGATAGAACTATAGCAGAAATGCTGAAAAATGTAGCATAGCAGCGCCACCTGTTGAGCAATTTACACCAAAACACAAACAGCACTAATTGATAAAGGTATACCTGAATCGGAAGTTTGATGAAAATTCGTGCATTAGTTATTGAGATAGAGCAAAAGTGGAAAGTTTGAAAAACACAGCATAGCAGCGCCACCTGTTGAGTGATTTGCACCAAAACATAAACAGCACTAACTCATATCAAGGTATACCTGAAGCTGAAGTTCGTGGAAAATCTAAGCATTAGTTCTTGAGATCGAGCTATTGCGGAAATCTCAAAATACAGCATAGCAGCGCCACCTGGAGAGAGATTTACACCAAAATGTATAAAATGTCAATTCATGTCAAGTACTAACTGATTCTGGAGTTTGTGAAAATTCGTACATTAGTTCTTGAGATACAGCTATAGTGGAAATCCTGAAAAATGCAGTATAGCAGCGCCATCTGTTGAGCGATTTACACCAAAATGTATAAAATGCTAATTCATGTCAAGTACTAACAGATTCTGAAGTTTGATGAAAATTCGTGCATTAATTCTTCAGATACAGCTATAGTGGAAATTCTGAAAAATGCTGCATAGCAGCGCCACCTGTTGAGCTATTTACACTAAAAACTAATCAGGACCAGTTTATATCAAGGTCTAACAGAATCAGAAGTTTTGTGAAATTCCGTGCATTAGTTCTTGAGATAGAGCGCCCACAAAATTTTTGTCACATACAGACTTCCAGAGTGACAGAGTGACAGACTCACAGACAGACATTTTCTAAAAACCACCAAATCGTGTTAAGGACATTCTAAAACGTATAAATCCGTCGAAAACCGGAAGTCAAAAATTTTCACGAAATCAATACTTTCTTCTTGTAAAGATAGAACAAAGTAAAAAAAAAAAACCCTAAGTATTCAGTGCTTGTAACTACTTAACTTCAAGCTCATAAATGTTTAAAAATATTTTCATATTAAATTCAATATAATGGTGCATAATGTTGAGTAAATGTTTTTATAAAACAACAAAGAAAAAACCTTTGCTAGCAACTTAGTAGAGTGAACACTTGAAAACATTTTTGCAAGAAAGTATAAGACGAAATATATAATATTAACAAACTCATTTAATATTTATATTATGCCATTTATACCATAGTGACGTGTACTTTCCTCATAAAAAGTGTCATCGACATTGAGGGAGTTGCACTAAAACAAAAAATAAACAATCTTGATTTTATCACGCTTGACAAGTTCAAAAAACTCCAAGTATTCAGCGCTTGTAACCACTTAACTTCAAACTCATAAACACTTTAACATCTCTTCACATTAATCGTAATATGATTGGATGTTTTATAATGAAAATGTTCTTTTAAAAAATTGAAAGAAAAAGAAATTCTTCATAAACAACTCAATAGCAAAAAAAATGTAGTTAGAATAAAATCAATATTTTAATGGGCTGTTTTGCAGATGCATTAAAATTGCTTTCAAGGTACTAATTATGATAGATTTTTTTTTTTCCAATTTCTTTTCGCGTCTGCACTGGAAAAATGACGTGCAATTAATTAATTTTTTCTGTATTATTCGATTAATTCTTGTTAGAAATGATATAAAAACATAAGGTTAACAAGCAATCTATTTCGCTATTTCATTTAAATAAGTTAAGCAAATAGACAGCCCATTTATAAAGATTACATTGTAGTACATATTGTTATAGACAGCTACAGAAAAAAAGAGAAAGCTATAGGAAACAGCTATGCAATAAAAAAATAATAAAAATAAGGTATCTTTTTTCTTTTCGAAATTGTAAATATTTTAACGGGAACTATACTAACATTACTTTGTTTTCTATTTTCAAAATATGAATCTTACAAATGAAGTTTTACAATAGATTAAATTATACCGTTTACACTGTAACACATTTTGTTATGAACAACTATAGAATAGAGGGGAAAAAATATCTTAGAGTTTCTTTGATATTATAAATCTTTCAAGGGAGGTTATATCATTTTGTTTGCTTTTTTAGGTGCGTTCGTAATTATATAAATACGTAGCACCTATAGTCGTCGTTCAGTCCGTCCGTCCGTCTGTCCGCATGTAACAGAGCAAAAACTACCCAACCGAATGGTCTGAAATTTCAAATATATGATTGTTGCAAAATTTTGTCGAGCCATTTCAAATTTTATGAAAATCGGATGTATAGTTTAATTACAGGGACAGTCAAAAGTTTTTCTTTACATTACGGCCAATGGGAAAAATTATTGCAAGTGCATTTTAATGATATTAGAGCCTTCCGAATGATCTGAAATTTTAAAGATATAACTGTTGCAAAATTTTGTCGAGCCATTTCAAATTTTAGGAAAATCGGATGCATAGTTTAATTACAGGGACAGTCAAAAGTTTTTCTTTACATTACGGCCAATGGGAAAAATTATTGCAAGTGCATTTTAATGATATTACAGCCTTCCGAATGATCTAAAATTTTAAAGATATAACTGTTGCAAAATTTTGTCGAGCCATTTCAAATTTTAGGAAAATCGGATGTATAGTTTAATTACAGGGACAGTCAAAAGTTTTTCTTTACATTACGGCCAATGGGGAAAATTATTGCAAGTGCATTTTAATGATATTAGAGCCTTCCGAATGATCTGAAATTTTAAAGATATAACTGTTGCAAAATTTTGTCGAGCCATTTCAAATTTTAGGAAAATCGGATGCATAGTTTAATTACAGGGACAGTCAAAAGTTTTTCTTTACATTACGGCCAATGGGAAAAATTATTGCAAGTGCATTTTAATGATATTACAGCCTTCCGAATGGTCTGAAATTTTAAAGATATAATTGTTGCAAAGTTTTGTTGAGCTATTTCAAATTTTAGGAAAATCGGATGTATAGTTTAATTACAGGGACAGTCGAAAGTGTTCCGTTACATTACGGGGAATGGGAAAAATTATTGCAAGTGCATTTTAATGATATTACAGCCTTCCGAATGGTCTGAAATTTTAAAGATATAATTTTTGCAAAGTTTTGTTGAGCTATTTCAAATTTTAGGAAAATCGGATGTATAGTTTAATTACAGGGACAGTCAAAAGTGTTCCGTTACATTACGGGGAATGGGAAAAAATTATTGGAAGTGCATTTTAATGATGTTACAGACTATGCACTTTATGAAGTGCAGAAAATTATACATTCAGTACAATATGGGGTTCCAAAAATAATTATAAAACTAGTTATAGTACGAACGCACCTCATTTGCCACGTTTGGCGAGCAATTTCCAACTTGTTAAATATCTAAACCGGGTATTTGGAATTTAATAATGTTTAAATTTCGTAAAGTATACATTGTAATACTTTTCTCATAAACTGCTATAGAAAAGAAGAGATTATAGGTTTTAATTTGATACTACAAACCCTTTAACGGGAATTATATTAAAACTGTTTCGTATAGTTTTTTACAATATTTGAAGCATACAATTGTTGTATGTTTGTGTTGACAATAAATTATTTTGTAAAATGTGATACAAACGCAATTTTATACACTCATGTCCAAAATTAAGGTCCAAACATAAAATCTGTGAAAACTAATGAACTATTCACTGTATTGCCACGAAACTTGGAACAGAGGTTTATTACAATGGGAGAAAGAATATAGCAACATAACAATATGGAAAAGATTTTAATTGTGAATTAAGAAACAGGGTATATCAAAAAGTGTTAAATCGTGAATAAGAGATAAAGCATTTATCTCGGGAAAAGTCTGTCTAATATAGAGTGTGACCACCGTGCATTGCTATACAAGCCTCACAACTGTTTATGCGGGCTCGTTGTGAGTCTTATATAGCAGTGCACGGCGGTCACACTCCATATTAGACAGCCTTTTCCCGAGATAAATGCTTTATCTCTTATTCACGATTTAACACTTTTTGATATACCTTGTTTCTTAATTCACAATTAAAATCTTTTCCATTTTGTTATGTTGCTATATTCTTTCTCCCATTGCAATATACCATTACAGTTGGTACATTACAGCTGGCTTCTGTAAGGTACAGTTATTTTTTGGAGACAGCACAAAATAAGCTGGGAGACAGAAATAGCATACCGTACCGGGGGCTAATAAGCTAATTTGGAAATAACCTATAAATTTATCACCAAGGAATTTAAAATCAGTATTAGAAGTACATTGACGCTATTCTTCTAATTTCGAGTTATTCATATTTCAGCAAATGCACTTTCTTTTCCTTAAAAACTAGAATATCCTTTGTTATTTAAAGGGGCAGATCATGTTGAGCAGACAGAAAATGACCGTATTTAAAGCAGTACGAAAAACTCTGTAATGTCTTAACTAATGAATGAAACGCGACCATTTTTTTTTCTTTCCCTTCACACATTCTTATAGTTTGATAAAATATTCAAATACACATATATTTAGTAATATTAATTAATTAAATCATAACGACAAAGTGGCTTGTGAAAAATATGAATATTAAAATATGCATTCTGCGTACACGATTTTACAAATTCTACTGCAGATATATGTTTAATGTTTCATATTTTGATATAATACTATATTTTACACTAAATCTAAATTTAAAATTATATTCAAATTCTTTAGTATAATTGATGGCTTTTCTAATTATATTCATAAAAATTTCACCAAAAAATGTACACATTTTTTCAGTCCACAATTTTCTGTGGCAAAAATCAGACTAAATTGAGGTTCAGAATAAACTAACACATGTAACCTAAGAATATATCTAATTTCAATGTTCTATGATAATTAGTTTTTAAATGAGAGTGCACTCAATACCAAAAAATCAATTTTTAGAAAAACGGATTCAAAGTTGGCTTATAACATTACAGGAAATCCTTTTAGGCAAGATAGTTTTAGCCATAACTTCTGTTCTAATTGGTGTTTTTGTAAAATTCTTTTTGCAGTGGATTTGTAACTTTTGAAGTTACAAATTCTTTACTTTTAAATTGTGAAAATTTCAAAGTAATATTAATCAAGACAGGCTTAATATGCATAACCTTGGCAATTTATTAGAGACGTGGCAATTTGTGGGAAGACATCTATGTCACAGCTGTATAATCATACTTTAGAAATGAGCTTTCATAATATCCACAAAGTCAGTTTGAACTGTAATGGGAGAATATTTCCGAAAATTTCCTCAGTGTCAATGTCATTTTTTATCAAAACGGTTTCCGTTATTTTGATGTAAATAGCACAATATATCTTATGAATTGCGATGCAAGAGAGCTTGGAAAAGACATTTTCTTGAATTATTATTATTGAAATGAAATAATAATAAGCGAGCATTTATATGTGAATAATTACATCCATTTTTCTTCTACTCCTGTACAATTGTACAAATTACATAAAATATTCGCGATTTATCACATCTTGTGGGATAATTAGAAAATGCCGTAAAATTAATGTACTATTTAGTAATTAAATTTTTGTAGTTAAATTATGATAATATATTTTTTCGTATACTTCCACAAACGTTAAGATGTTAAATGAGATATAAAAGATCTTATCTTAAACATCTGAAATGTTGCACGAACTTAAAATTAATGTATTATTTAATAATAAAGTTTTTAAAACGTTAAAATATTATGTTGTCACCTGAAACGTACCTTTGTACGTATATTGTATAATTCTAGCATATGAGGAAATAGGTTAAAAATCCAATTGCAAAATTCCATCTCATACAAAAACCAGATTTAGCAACCAGATAAAAGCGCGTTAAATAAAACAGAGGATAAGCTAATTTGGAAATAACCTGTAAATTTATCACCAGAGAATTTAAAATCAGTATTAGAAATACATTGACAATATTCTTCTAATTTCGAGTTATTCATATTTCATCAAATGCACTTTCTTTTCGTCAAAATCTAGAATATCCGCTTTTATTTAAATGATGCAAGTTTGAGAGTAATATTCATGAAGGCTGGCTTAATATGCAGAACTTAGGCAATTTATTCGTGAAGCGGCAATTTGTGGGAAGACATCTATGTCACAGCTGTTTAATCATACTTTAGAAATGAGTTTTCATAACATTCGCTATGGCAGTTTGAACTGTAATGAGAGAATATTTCGGGCAATTTCTCCAGTGTCAGTGTCATTTTTTATAAAAAAAAGTTTCCGTTATTATGATGTAAATAGCACAATATATCTTATGAATTGCGATGCAAGAGAGCTGGAAAAGACATTACTGAAATGAAATAATAATATACTGAAATGAAATAATAATCAGTATAAAACTAAAAATAGTTTAAAAAAAAAAAAAACTCTTTTATAAGCTTCCAATGTTCATCTCGAAAAACACACCGAATTTTTTGCTGCCATTCATGTTTTTTTTTTCCCCCAAAAATTTACATTACAATTCATTAATGTGGCCCGGGAGCACCGAACTCGATTATGAAAAAGTCACAGCTTTTTTTACGTTTAGTAGAAGGCTCAAGCAAATGAATTTATTAAAAAATATATAATTTTTGTTATGTTTATTTTTTTAAAGGGGGAAAGAAACAATGAAACATAATTTAAGCTGTCTTTTTGGTTTTTCTAAATTGATTTATCAACCTATAATCATGAATTAATTAATATTTAACTATTATTGATATAAACTTATTTTTTAAACATTACTCTTCTTTTTTCATTTGTCATTTATTTATAATTAAAAAAAAAATTCATTGTTTTAGTTTCATAGCACCTTGGCCTATTTTGGCGAGCATTTACAGGCGAATAATTACATCCATTGTTTTTTTCTACTCCTGTAAAATTGTGTAAGTTACAGAGAATATTTGCGATTTATCACATCTGGCCGGATAAATAGAAAATGCCTTAAAAATAAAATATTATTTAATAATTAAGTTTTTGTAGTTAAATAATAATAATGTAGGGTTTAAACATGCAGGCAGGCGAAAAGAAAACCATAAATCGTTAAAACTTACGAATATTTAATTATTCATTTCTTGACCATGCATTTAAAGTACAAACACTTAATGATTCTTGACTATGAAGAGTAAATAATATATATACTATTATATATACTTTTATATAATTTTTACTATATACGCGGTAAACCAGTATATAGTAAAACCTGATTTAAAATGTAATAAAAGATGGGAATCCGGTCCACACGGATCGCATCATAGATAAAAGAGGGACAACGCCGGATCATCAAGAAAGCGGTCGGCAGAGACGGTCTTTCTCAGGCCAACGCTTAAAAGCATCTATGTCGTCTGTGCCCAGATATCTGAATGCACATTCGTGAATTTTTGCTGGGCTAACAATTATTTGCCAGGGAATCTGACCTCGACCCGTGAACGCGGTTCAAAGAATAATTCCCCTCAAAAATAAATGAAGATCCCCCATTTCCCCCTTTATACTTAACCAATGAACCTCCATATCTAATCAGAGAAGCTCCTTAACATAATAGTCCGGTATACCAAATTTGAAGCAAATCAGATAATTCTGCATATAAAACTTATCGCTAAATTAAGGGGGGATGTAACCCCCTTTACACTGAACTAATGAATCTTAAATCTAATCAGGAAAGCTCATTATCAGAATGAACATAGAAAAAAAATTAAAGTAAACTGGATAATTCTGCATGAAAATCCGTTTATCTAAATTAAGGAGAGGGGACATTCCCCCTTTTCCCATTTTATACTTAACCAATGAACCTCTAAATCTAACGAACGAAGCGCCAGATCGGAATAAACCTGTATATCAAATCTGAAGCAAATCGAATAATCGAATAAAAACCCATTTATCTGATTTAAGAGGTGGGGTGTCTAATCCCCCTTTATACTTAACCTCTCGAGGAGCGGAGGAATAAAATAGGGGAGAGTTATACAAAACCAGGTAGGGGGATAAAACCGTGTAGCTCTGGTTCCTCCTTAATTTGAACTTTTACCTGTCGGTCAACACCAGGAATTGCTTGTCGAAAGTCATTACGGCATTTGTAGCTAAACGAAGCACTATTGTGTGCGGTTAGTTTTGTGTGAAGGAATGCGTTTGAATTTCTCTTAAAAAATTATTTTGTTTGTTTCTAGGTTTTACGCATATATTAACTGTTTACCAGAATATTAAATATCGGTAAGTACTATATTTAATTATTTGCTTTCATGCAAGTATTTTAACAGTTTTACTGATCGTTTACTATAGAACTGAGAGTAGTGACGTCATGTTTAAAAATCTGTGTCACGTTGGGGTAAAACCGGGTACTCAAGAGTGAGTCAAAACCGGGTATACCCATTTTTTTCCTACACTCATGGAATGATTTTTTTTAGGATTGTTAATACTTTAGCATGGAGTTTTGAATTGCAATTTAATGCTGTTAAGTACAGTTAACCCTTTGATGTGTTATTCATAGCACCTCTAAACTTATACTACAAACAAGAGGTGAGGAAGTGGTTACTTCCAATACTGGGAGATCTGTAACAATTTACTAAGTTAGAAAATCATTCAAAGCTGCATTTTTTAGAGCAGTAGTTATAAATACTCCAATCAGACGGTTTAAGAAAACAGGCGTTTTTCCTTAGAACAACGATGTTTTCCTGGATCAATTTGCTCCTTCGAAAATGACAGAGAAACCCATGAAAGTGAATGATAAAACACCTAAGTCTACGCAGCCATAGGTTGGCATAGCTGCAGCAATAAATATTTCTGAAATATCACAGGATAATGAAGCTCATCTTTCCACATTTAAAAGTGTCGACATCACACATCCAGTAGTTGACAACATCCAGCTTCTTCTATCGAGATCTGATATTGTGTAGCCAGCAATCTGAATTTTCAATTTCAATTAAAATGTTATTACCCCTCCCCCAGGATGGCTTTAAGATTGAAAAAAGAGCTGGCAAAAGAAGTGGAAACTGTTTTTTTAACTACTGCACCCTATAAATTAGAGCTCGAAACATATTAAACAGAAAAAAGCCAAACAGTCTGCAAAATGAAAAAGGAAGATTCTTAAAAAGAAAATAAGAATCAACAGGAAATGAAACCAAAAAAGGTTGATGAGGCATCCTCAGAAGATGAAGAAGATAATGAAACCTGAATGTTTTGCAATGAGTTTACTCCCATTCTAAATCCAAAGAAAGTTGGATACAATGTGTGAAATGTCACGGATGGGCACACGAAGCATGTAGTATGAAGGAGAATATGATAATAAATTTGTTTGTGATATTTTACAGTTAAAATAACTCTAAGACTTCCAGCGTAAAATAAGTGGGCATATACAATGTAGATAATTTGCTACAGAATTTTTTTGACACATGGAAGAAAACATGTGCAATTTCGTTTTGTTAAATATAACAAAAATGTATTTTTTTACTAAATTAAACAAGATTTTTTAAAAAGAAAATGAGTTTTCCACGAGCTTTAAAGGGGTACCCGGTTTTACCCAACCAGTGGGGTAAAAGCGGATTTTTGCATATGTCTGAAAAAAGTTATTTTTTTTATATAATCAATTGCATTTTTTACTGAAAAGGGTATGTTTTAATATGGCTAAGGATTCATTTAAAATAAAAAACGGTGTTCAGAGTTTGTTTTCTCATTTGATTGCATTTAAGAACAACAAACATTTATGGTAGCCGATATTGCCCTACCTTCCCCTATATCCCACCTAATATAAAACAGATTATCACCAGAAAATTTTAACTAAATTTTATATTTTTAACTTTGGGGGAAAATTGCTGAAAAATTGCTTTTCCTTATTTAAAAATAAAATTTTTCGATTTATCCGGTGAGAATTCAATATTTAGAGACATTTTTGCTTGCTCCTCAAGGGGTTAAATAATGAACCTCCAAATCTAATCAAGGCAGCTTCTTAACATAATAAACCAGTGTACCAAATTTGGAGCAAATCGATAATTCTGTATGAAAACCCATTTCTCTAAATTAATGGGGGGACTAGCCCCCTTTTCCCCTTTATACTTAACCAATGAACCCCAAAACTAATCAGGTAAACGCCTTATCAGAATGAACCTAGAAAAAAATCTGAAACAAATCGGATGTTTCTATCAAGAGTGAGCTAAAAATAAAAATAAAAGTGCCCAGTTAAACTGATGGCATTGAACTCACAGGTTATTCACACTAATTGCATATTATACTCTTATTTCAAAGAATAATACCCGTCAAAAAATAAATGAAGGGGGATTAACCCCCGTTTAACCCCTTTATACTTAATCAATGAACCTCCAAATCTAATCAGGGAAGCTCCTTAAAATAATAAATCGATATACCAAATTTGAAGCAAATCAGATAACTCTGCATGAAAAAATCTTATTGCTAATTTAAGGGGAGGGGGGGGGGTCTAACACCCCTCTATACTTAACTAATGAACCTCCAAATATAATCAGGAAAGCTCATTAACAGAATGAATAAAGAAAAAAAAAAAAAAGTACATTGGATAATTCTGCATGAAAATCCATTTATCTAAATTAAGGGGAGGGACTTGCCCCCTTTATACTTAACCAATGAATCCTCAAAATTAATCAGGGACGCGCCTTATCAGAATGAAAGTAGAAAAAAAAATTGAAGCAAATCGGATGTTTCTATCAAGAGTTATCGCGTTACGTACATACATACATACAGAATCCGCGGGCACATTAGCTCTCAGGCTTTTATAGCCTGAGAGATAAAAAGTATCTTGTATATGAATATTGTCATATTTTACGCAAAAGAAATGCGCATGGGATATTTTAAAATATAAGAATTATTCATTATTTTAAAATTTTAAAAATTGAATAATTTTAAAACTTTTTATTAGCTCACAGGCTATCAAAGCCTGAGAGCAAATGTGCCCGCCGATTCTGTATGTATGTATGTACGTAACGCGATAACTCTTGATAGAAACATCGGATTTGCTTCAATTTTTTTTTCTAGGTTCATTCTGATAAGGCGCTTGCCTGATTAGTTTTGGGGGTTCATTGGTTAAGTATAAAGGAGGAAAGGGGGCTAGTCCCCCCCCCCCTTAATTTAGAGAAATGGGTTTTCATACAGAATTATTCGATTTGCTCCAAATTTGGTATATCGGTTTATTATGTTAAGGAGCTGCCTTGATTAGATTTGGAGGTTCATTAGTTAAGTATAAATGGGAGAAAGGGTGCACGTCCTCTCCCCTTAATTTAGATGAATGGATTTTCAGAATGGCAGAATTATCCAATTTAGTTTAATTTTTTGTCTATGTTCATTCAGATAAGGAGCTTTCCTGATTAGATTTGGAGGTTCATTAGTTATTCATTGAGCATTATTCATTGTGGAGGTTCATTGGGGTTAGACACCCCTCCCCTTAATTTAGCGATATGTTTTTTTCATGCAGAATTATCTGGTTTGCTTCAAAATTGGTATACCGGTTTATTATGTAAAGGAGCTTCCCTGATTAGATTTGGAGGCTCATTGGTTAAGTATAAAGGGGAGAAGCATGGGATAATCCGCCTGCATTTATTTTTTGTGGGGCATTATTCTTTTAAATAAGAGTATAATATGCAATAAGTGTGAATAGCTTGCGAGCTCAATGCCATTAGTTTAACTGGGCACTTTTCTTTTTCTTTTTAACTTATTTTTAACACCAAATTTTGAAAATAACTATTTGAGTTTGCCATTAATAAGTCTGTCAATTTTCAAATGAATCCTTTGAAAATTGAAGGATTTGGTTTTAATTTCCACTGTCCGTTTAATAATTAAGTTGTTAAAAAGTTAAAACATTCTGTTGTCATCTGAAACATACTTTTGTACATATTTTGTATAATTCTGGCATATGAGGAAATAGGATGAAAATCGATTGCAAAATTCCATCTTTAGATACAAAAACCAGATTTAGTAACCAGATAAAAGCATGTTAAAATAAAGCAGAGGATCGGCTAATTTCGAAATAACCTATAAATTTATCACCAGGGAATTTAAAATCAGTATTAGAAATACATGGACGATATTCTTCTAATTTAGAGTTCTTCATATTTCAGAAAATGCACTTTCTTTCCCTTAAAAATTAGAATATCCCCTTTTATTTAATCGGTGCAATTTTCAAAGTAATATTTATCAAGACAGGCTTAAGTCTGCTGGTCACTCAGATTCCGAATTCTTCTCTGTAACATTAAGTCTATGGGCGTTTGATACAATCTCATATTTAAAATATCTCCTCGGGTAATTAATATTGTTAACTTCTTTTTAGGAAGTCTCTTTTTACCTTAGTTGTCAAAATATTTCTAAAATATATGCTTAATTTTATATGAAGTGTTAAAAATTTATACCCAGTTCGTCAGCTTTTGACACACAAAATATTAAATAAAGCGCAGATTTTAGAAATATTTTGACAACTAAGGAAAAAAGAGACATCCTTTAAGAAAAAAAACACTGAAAAAAGAAGTTAAAAATATTTAATTTCCTGGAGATTTATTCTTATATTTAAAATATATCAAACGCTCATAGACTTAACATTACTGACGGGAAATCGGAAGCTGAATTGACTAGTAGCCGTAATAGGCAAAACTTTTGGAAATTTATGCGAGACGCGGCAATTTGTGGGAAGATATCTATGTCACAGCTGTTTAATCATACTTTAGAAATGAGCTTTCATAAAATGCGCGAAGACAGTTTGAACTGTAATGGGAGAATATTTCGGGCAATTTCCTCAGTGTCAGTGACATTTTTTATCAAAAAAGTTTCCGTTATGATGTAAATAGCACAATATATCTTATGAATTGCGATGCAAGAGAGCTGGAAAAGTCATTACTGAAATGAAATACCGAAATGAAATAATAAGTATAAAAATAAAAATCTCTCTATTCTAAATAAAAGTAACTACCGCTGTCACCGCCGCCGCCGGTTTTGAATTTTTTGTGACCGGAGGTCTTTTTTCGTTAATATTAAGAAAAATAATGCATACAAAAATATGAAAATCGGTAGTATTATACAGAAATGTTTGATAAACACGCTGATGCAGACAGTTTTCAGATCGAAGAATTATTTTAAGAGATATTTAATGCTAAAGTTGGACAAAATCGTTCCACTAAAAAAGTTTTATAGGAGCAAAAACTGTTCATAGGAATTTAATCATTTTAGATCATTTTATGCGTTAGAATTTGCCGGAGTGCAGATTGCATTAATTTTTTTATTTTGACTAATTTTTTGGGGTTTTATTTCTATTTTAAATTCAGATTTTCAGCATTTCTAGAGATATTTTTAACAGATTTTAGAAAGTGATATTAATTTAAACTGTTGCCAACTGTATAAACAGCGGAAGCAATAATGTTTGCTTCAAAAAAAAAAAAATATTTATACGTGTAAATAAATTAAAAATTTATTTACACGTGACTATTATAAACAGAAAAAAACATTTGGAATTAGAATTAAATAATTATGTACAAAAAGCATGAACTTATTAAAAATTATGCCATAAAAACTATAATTACACGTGAATTTTAAGAGAGAAAGGAATTTGTGAAGCAATAAATTCATTAACATGCGTTAGAAGCCTTAAATAGGAGAAATTACGTCATATTTACGTCACATTGCAGTTATTACATAAAATGAACACAAAATAATATTGCAAAACGGTTTAAATTTAGAAATTGCGCTAGACATTTATTTGATATTTTAAGAGGATACTTTTCAACTATTTTTGTTAGGAAAGCGCAAATAATATTTAATTTCTAACACAAGTATTTTTACGTGAATATTAAAAAGAGAAAGAATAGTTTGGTCAAAATTACGTCAGATTAAAAACGATTAATTTAAAATGTCTCATTTAAAAGAACTTTCTTTTCACTTTGTAAAAAATACCAGGAGACAAAGACTCTTTTTTCTTAATTCCTTTTATATAAGCTTATTTTGAAATGTTGTTTTATTTGTATTTTTATTAATGTTGTACTAATTTATTTGTTTTTTCGTTATTTAAAATAAAAATTATGTCAATTTGTATAATTTGGCGATTTATATAATTTGGCGAAATTGGTCGACGGGATAATCAAGTAGTACCGCAACGGATTTGGCGTTAAAATTCCCCAATCAAAAAGAAATGAATAGAAATCCGTTTATAGAGAGATCGCCACTGTTTTTTAAATTATAATTCAATCTTTCGAAATCTTTTTAAAGCCGATCAAATTAGCGTGCATTTAGAGTCTACGGTGTCTGGACGGGGGTTGGCGAGCGTAGCTAGTAGGGGGCCGAGCCCCCTAGTAGTTAAAAGAAAAAACTCTTTTATAAGCTTCCAATGTTCATCTCGAAAATTACACCAAATGTTTTGCTGCAGTTCATGTTTTTTCCCCCAAAAATTTCCAATCCAATATATTAATGTGGCCCGGGAGCACCGAACTCGATTATGAAAAATTCACAGCTTTTTTACGTTTAGTATAAAGCTCAAGCAAATGAATTTATTAAAAAAATATATGTAATTTTTGTTCTGTTTATTTTTTAAAATACGGTAAAAGAAAAAAGAAACAATGAAACACTATTTAAGCTATCTTTTTGGTGATCTAAATTGATTTAACAACGAATAATCATAAATTAATAAATAAATTAATAAATTGATATAAACTTATTTTTTTAATATTACACTCTTCGTTTTTTATTTATCATTTATTTAAAATTTTAAAATGTTTCATTGTTTTAGTTTCATAGCGCTTTGGCCTATTTTGGCGACCATTTATAGGCGAATAATTACATCCATTGTTTTTAACCATTTGGAAAAATGGTTATTGTTCTCGTCAGGATGGGAAATCGAAAGCATATCTGAAGGTTTTCATTGGTTTAATCCGCAATTTATTCGTTTTCTGATTGGTCTATACAGTAATCTGTATTTCCCTTTAATTTCAACAACGATGGATACTTTCTGTTGCCACTATGACAAAAAAGTAATAAAAACTACAAAAAAAAATTAATAACTCAGAAACAAATTGAGGTACAGCTTTCAAACAAATTGCGTTTAAAAGTAGATTTTTTTCTCTATCCGACGACAGTGTAAAAAGTAATATTGTCGGATGTTTAGAAGTTTAAGAATGAAATTTCATTTAAAATAGGCCGTCAGGTTTCTTGGAAATCGGAAAATGGAAAAGCCTTTTCCCGAACAGCCAAAGGAATGCTTGGATATTTACGTAAGTTTCAGGTGGATAATACGTACGAGTCGCAGGCGACTTCTGTCGCTTGCAATTTTTATGTGTAATAACACCATTAATGTTTAATTCATGGCGTGCGTAATGTATGATCAACTCCGTGCGATTTTTTATGTCTTAAATTTTAGTCTTCGAAAAAATCATTTTCCAAATGGTCGTTGTAATTTGTTAAATTGCTTTTTTTTTTTTTTTCTACTCCTGTACAACAAACTGTACAAGTTACAGTGAATATTTACGATTTATCACATCTACGTTTTTGTAGTTAAATAGCAAATAATATATTTTCTCGTATATTTCCACAAATGTTAAGATATTAAATGGGATATAAAAGATCTTATCAAAAACAACTGAAAAGATGCAGGAACTTAAAATTAATGTATTATTACTTTCTTCTATCTTTATAAGAAGAAAGTATTGGATTCGTGAAAATTTTCGACTTCTGGTTTTCGACGGATTTATACGTTTTAGAATGCCCAGAACACGATTTGATGATTTTTAGAAAATGTCTGTGAGTCTGTCTGTCACCCTGTGAGTCTGTATGTGACAAAAATTTTGTGGGCGCTCTATCTCAAGAACTAATGCACAGAATTTCACAAAACTTTATATTTAGTTAGAGCTTGATATAAACTGGACCTGATTAGTTTTGGGTGAAAATCGCCTAACAGGTAACGCTGCTATGCGGCATTTTTTCACGATTTCTGCAATAGCTATATCTCAAGAACTACTGCACGGATTTTCATAAAACTTCAGATTCAGTTAGTCCAGGATATAGTTTGATGCTGATTACATTTTTGTGAAAATCGACGGATTTACACTTTTTAGGGGTCAGAGAACCCGAAAAACATGTTTTTACAAAATGTCTGTCTGTGAGTCTGTCTGTCTGCGTGTGATACAAATTTTGTGGGAGCTCTATCTCAATAACTAATGCACGGAATTTAATAAAAATTGATATTGAGTTAGTCCCTGATACAAATTGATGCTGATTAGTTTTTGGTGAAAATCGCCCAACAGGTGGTGGTTCTATGCTGCATTATTCATGATTATCGCAATAGCTCTAACTCAAGAAAAAATGCACGATTTTTCATCAAACTTCAGATTTACTTAGTCCTTGATATAAATTAGTGCTGTTTAATTTTTAGTGTAAATCGACCAACAGGTGGCGCTGCTGTGCTGCATTTTCACGATTTTCGCAAAAGCTGTATCTCAAGAACTATTGCACGGATTTTCATCAAACTTCAGATTTAGTTAGTCCTTGACATGAATTGACGTATAAATTAGTGCTGTTTAATTTTTAGTGTAAATCGCTCAACAGGTGGCGCTGCTATGCTGTATTTTTTGCGATTTCCACAATAGCTTTATCTCAAGAACTAACGCTTAGATTTTCAACAAACTTAAGATTCAGGTATACCTTGATATCATTTATTGTTGTTTATTTTTGGTGTAAATCGCTCAATAGGTGGCGCTGCTATGCTACATTTTTTCAGAATTTCCGCTATAGCTCTATCTCAAGAACTAATGCACGAATTTTCATCCGACTTCAAATTCAGATATACTTTGATATGAATTGGTGCTAAATCGTTGTTATTTCTTGTACTATTTAAATGATTTAATTGACGTGAATTATATAGAAGAAAGTTTTGTGATGGCCACAACATACTAGTTTAATAATAAAGTTGTTAAAAGGTTAACATATTGCGTTGTTATCTGAAACATACCTTTGTAGATATTTTGTATAATTCTAGTATATAAGGAAGTAGGTTAAAAATCGATTACAATATTCTATCTTTACGTAGAAAAATCAGATTTAGTAACCAGATAAAAGCGCGTTAAAATAAAGCTGAAGACTGGAAAACAGGAATTCTGCTTTTTCAGAATTTAGTGTCGACCACGAAGAAAGAAAAGTTATATGTATATATAAATAGTACAAAACATATTTGAATTTTAAGACTTACAGCACACGCTTTTATTTTATGTAAAATTACGTCATTCGCATCCGCTTAAGAATTCCACATTTACGATCCACTCATACAGATGTACAGTAAAGTAGGCATTTGACGTCAATATCGCTAAATAATACACAAATGCAGCAAAAAGGTGCTGTCATTAAAGAAACTAAAAAAAAAGGCTGTATAATGATTCATAGGAATTCATTTGTTTGTAGCATTAATATTGATACTTAAAATTAAATATAGTTTATAATAGCTCCATGTTTTAACAGAAATCATTCGTTTATATTTTTTCAAAATAGGACGTATTTTAATTACATTTTCTTTCGGTTGTTATGAAAAAATGGCAAAAAAATATATATATAATTAATATTTTACAACTATTTTTCCTTTACTTTCTACAGAAATGGAGTACTGCCGTTGCCAATATTAAGAAAATAGCTCCAAAAACTACAAAAAAATTAATATTTCAAAAATAAATAGAGATGCAGTTTTCAAACAAATTGCATTTAAAAGTACTTTTTTTTCCAATATGACGATATAAAAATTTAAAATGTGCGATGCTTAGAAGTTAAAAAAATTGCTATAGAGTATTTAATCGTCCTGCTTTGTTTTACGGCTGGCTTCTGTAAGGTAACGTTATTTTTTGGAGGCAGCACAAAATAAGCTGGGAGAAATAAATAGCGTACCGGACCGGGGGATAATAAGCTAATTTGGAAATAACCTATAAATTTATCACCAGGGAATTTAAAATCATTATTAGAAATACATGGACGATATTCTTCTAAATTCGAGTTATTCATATTTCAGCAAATGCACTTTGTTTTCCTTAAAAACTAGAATATCCTTTTTATTTAAAGGGGCAAATCATGTTGAACAGCCAGAAAATGACCGTATTTAAGCAGTACGAAAAACTCTGTAATTTCTTAACCAATAAATGAAACGCGACAATTTTTTTCTTTACCTTCACACATTCTTATGGTTTGATAAAATATCTAAGTACACATATATTTAGTAATATTAATTAATTAAATCATAACGACAAAAGTGGCTTGTGAAAAATATGAATATTGAAATATGCATTTTGCGCACACGATTTTACAAATTCTACTGCAGATGTATGTTTAATGTTTCATATTTTGATGTAATACTATATTTTACACTGAACCTAAATTTAAAATTATATTCAAATTCTTTAGTATAAATGATCGCTTTCCTAATTATAATCATAAAAATTTCACCAAAAAATGTACACTTATTTTTTCAGTCCACAATTTTCTGTGACAAAAATCAGACTAAATTGAGGTTCAGCATAAACTAACACATGTAACCTAAGAATATACCTAATTTCAAGGTTCTATGATAATTAGTTTTTAAATGAGAGTGCACTCAATACCAAAAAATCAATTTTTAGAAAAAACGGATTCAAAGTTGGCTTATAACATTACAGCAAATCCTTTTATGCAAGATATTTTTAGCCATAACGTCTGTTCTAATTGGTGTTTTTGTAAAATTCTTTTTGCAGTGGATTTGTAAACTTTTGAAGTTACAAATGCTTTACTTTTAAATTGTGTAATTTTCAAAGTAATATTCATCAAGACAGGCTTAATATGCATAACCTTGGTAATTTATTCGAGACGTGGCTATTTGTGGGAAGACATCTATGTCACAGCTGTTCAATTATACTTTAGAAATGAGCTTTCATAATATCCACAAAGTCAGTTTGAACTGTAATGGGAGAATATTTCCGAAATTTTTCTCAGTGTCAGTGTCATTTTTTATCAAAAAAGTTTCCGTTATTATAATGTAAATCGCACAGTATATATTATGAATTGCAATGCAAGAGAGCAGACATTTTCTTGAATTATTATTATTGAAATGAAATAATAATAAGTATAAAAGTAAAAATAGATTAAAAAATATACTTACACTATATGGCCAAAGGTGACCGGTCACTTGCGATTATAGACGTTTGGGGCTGTGATATATAACGTTATCATTTTTTTTTTTTTGGGGGGGGGGGTGTGGTGTCTGGCACATGATATCGAAAGATATCTCTAGGGGGAGGGGGGGGGGTTGTCTTCTGATATCGTTATTATTTTTGATACAACCGAAATTTTCACTTTTTATTTGTAACTTGTTCTGTCCATCAAAATAGACATATTTTTTAGCTTGTTATCTTTTCTTATAGAAATACAAAATTATTGTTAAAACCATCAAATTATTATAAAATTATTTAATTAAAAAATATGTAATACCCCAGCGTTTGGCGTTCCTATTCTTCTGCCATATGTGTATGCATATATAATCTGCTATTCTAGAAACCAACAGGGAAGTATGTTTAAAATGATACTTGTGTATACTTGCTAATAAATAAATGAGAAAGAAAGTTGTGCGCCTGTTTTGTTGCTATGTAGTTCTGAGAGTGCGGGGGCTAATGCAAGAAGACATTATTACTGTTGAATACATTATGTAAGAAAAAGCTATTATTAAATACTTTTAAACAGTAGCTATTTTTTTTAAGCGTTAATTCATATAAATTCATATACAAAGTTGATATTTTATTGATTTATCTTCATCTGTATCAATAAAGTTGCCGACAAATAAATGCATAACAATGTCTGTGTATCACTCCAAACATAAGAAAAAAATTCAAAAGTGAAAATTTGATTTTAGACGTTAATAACGATATCATTACGGGGGAAGGGGGGGGGGGTGTTCAAAATTACTAGTAAGTTGATAACGTTATATATGCACAGCCCCTTTTGTCAAATATCTAGAAAAATACACGAGGAATTAACCTGAAACTTCAGATGTGTAAACAGCATACTATAGGTCATATATTTCCGCGACGATTTTTTCCCGAAACCCCATAGTAGGCCGTCAACAAAGTGAAAAAGAACGAATATCTTTTGGATAACCCTGTAAACACTAATGTAGCAAAAGCGTTCAAATTCGAGATTATTAATAAATGGCTTATTGTAATATACTGGGTTCATTTTTATCAGGATAGCATGTATACTCATAGAGAAATTAAGGTTTTTATAAAAACAGTCCCAAATTTCGTCAAGTTTTTTGCTTATAATTTGCATAGTTCTTAATATAAAAAAAAGTTCTTATCAGAAAATATGACGAACAACATTGTACACAATACCCTGCAATCAGAATTAAAAAATAGTAACAATTGTATGAAAAATGAGTAGGTTTACTAAAAAATGTTTCACTACGCATGCTCGAATGCAATCAAAGTATAATGTGCATAATGTGTTAGCTAAATGTATAGAGCAACTTTTGTAAAAGTCTCAAAAACATAGTTTGAAAAATCTGATAATAATCGTTTATGGAATAAGCTCATGATCCGTTGTTCCCAAAATGAAGCAAAAAGATGAGGGGTTGTATCCAAATATCCATTGATTAGTGTCAATATAGCATACACAAGATTGCACGTACTACTGTATTTGGATACAGCCCCTCATCTTTTTGCTTCCTTTTGGGAATAATGGATTTTGAGCTTATTCTATAAACGATTATTATCACACTTTTCAAAATATGCTTTTGAGACTTTCACAAAAGTTGCTCAATACATTTAGCTAACACATTATGCAAATTATATTTCGATTACGTACGAGCATGCGCAGTGAATCATTATTTAGTAAACCTGCACATTTTTCATCTAATTTTTATTATTTTTTAATTCTGATTGCAGGGTATTGTGTACAATGTTGTTCGTCATATTTTCTGAAAATAACTTTTTTTTTGTATTAAGAACTCTGCAAATTAGAAGCAAAAAACTTGGAGAAATTTGGGACTGTTTTTATAAAACCATTAATTTCTCTACGAGTATACATGCTATCCTCATAAAAATGAACACAGTATATTACAATAAGCCACTTATTAATAATCTCGAGTTTGAACGCTTTTGCTAAATTAGATTTTACAGGGTTATCCAAAAGATATCCGTTCTTTTTCAATTTGTTGACAGTCCCCTATGGGGTTTCGGGAAAAAAATCTTCGCCGAAATATGTGACTTATACTATACTGTTTACACACCTGCTGTTTCAGGTTAATTCCTCATGTATTTTTCTAGATATTTAACAAAACGTCTAAAATTGCAAGTGATCGGTCACCTTTTGCCGTACAGTGTATTTTATAAGCTTCCAGTGTTTATTTTGAAAGTCACGCCAAATGTTTTGCTACAATTCATGTTTTTCTCTCCAAAATTTCTATTACAATACATTAATGTAGCGTGGGCTAATAACTCGATTACGAAAAATTTACTGCTTTTTATATGCTTGGTAGCAAGCTCAAGAAAATGAATTTATTGAAAATACATATAATTTTCGTTCAGCTTATTTTCTAAGAAAGGGCATAGAAAACAAAAAATAAAACATTAGTTAAGCTATTTTTTCGGTATTTCTATATTGATTTATCAACGTACAATAGTTTAATTGATAAAAACGTATTTTTTTATATTACACTCTTCGTTTTTTATTTATAATTTATTTATAATTTTTAAGTTTTTTTAAATGTTTCATTGTGTCAGTTTCGCAGCGCTTTGGCATATTTTGGCGAATAGTTAAATGCATTGTTTTTTTTTTTTCATCTTGTATACAATTGTACGAGTTACAAAGAATATTTGCAATTTATCACATGTGGCGAGATAATTGGAAAATTCCTTAAAATTAGTGTATTACTTAATAATTGAGAAGTAAAAATATTAAAATGTTATATTGTCATCTAAAACATACCTTTGTACATAATTTGTATAATTCTAGCATCTATATCTATATATAGCACATTATGTATTAAATGCATTTGTCAGACCCAGTTTGTTGTAAATTGTAATTAATCTGAAATATTGCTGTGCTTGTTGTAAATTGTAATTAATCTGAAACATTGCTGTGCTTTTTAAAATACCCACCGCTGAAGAGGCCACAGCCTTTTGTTGTTTTTTCTTGTTCAGGTTATATCTGTTTAAATTTTTTGGATGTTTTATGGTTATTCTTAGTTTATTTATGGTACAGGATTCTGCGTCTGACAAATGCATTTAATACATAATGTGCTACATATAATCTGTGTGGTTATTTTCAGCTGTAGCGCTTATCGCATGGATTTTATTTATTTATTTTTTTTTTTTTTTTTTTAGTTTTACTTTTAACCTTTTTTGAGCTTATATCTATATATTACGCTATCGTACGTGGCACACAAATCGCGATTATTTGTTAACTGCTTAATGGCAACGCCCGAATGAAACGCATTTCATTGGTTATTGTGTAAAAATCCTTTGGCAGGATTTACGGGTTTATTTACGTTTCGCTCTTTGGCTGTAATTATGGAGCTTCAAAATATCATTAGAAATGCCCGTAGAAGATCTCGGCGAATGCTTGAAAGTGAAGAAGAAGCCGAATTAAGAAGATAAAATTGAAATAGATTGGATCGAGAACGCCGTCAAACACAGAGCATAAGCGATCGTCAAAATAGGCTTAATAACCATTTCATAAAATGCATCACATTATCATTTCACAAATCTTAATTTGCCATATATTAAGCCTCGATCTTATACCGATATGCCATTTAGGTTCAACCATAAGAACTTCCCTGACCTCTTCATTATTTGAAAGTAAGTGTAATAATTTTCCCTGACCGTTTCATTTTTTAAACGTAACTAACTTTTGAAATTTTAGCTCTTATTTAAATTTTTTACAAGTTTTTAGTATAAATAAAGGCACAGATGACATATACATACCAAGTTGGCGCGATTTTTTTCTGACGCCAATGTCATATACGCCCCGGGGTACTTAACTGGTGTCAAAGTGTCGTTATTTTGCTTGATATGGTAACCCGGACGTTGTTGTTTATTTATAAATAAATTGTTTATTCACTTTTATTTACTTTTTAAAATTATATAAATTGTTTTGTTCTATAGTTATTAATGAAACCTTTTTATTTATTTATTGTTATTCCCTTTTTAAAAATATATATGTAACTAGTATTCGAAAAAGAGGTTTTAGCCAAATTGGCGTCAGAAAAAATTGCGCCAACGTGGTGCGTAAATCTGTGCATCCGTAAATCTGCGCATCTGTGCCTAAATAAATATTATTCAGTCTTTTTTTTATGAAGTCCACTCCACTGTTATATTTTTCGGTACTTGTTAGTTATCCGGTCGACCAATTTCGCCAAATTATATAAATCGCCAAACCACTCGCCAAATTATACAAATTGACATAATTTTTATTTTAAATAACAAAAGAACAAATAAATTAGTATAACATTAATAAAAAATACAAATAAAACATCGAAATAAAAATCACTTGATGTAGTAAACATGTGTTGTCAAGTGAATGTGACATTTACGATCAACCATTATTGGCATTTAATCTTACAATTTGGCGACAGTAATTTGGTCGACGGGATAACTAATAAGTACCTATTTTTCAATGACAGTCTTCCCGGGCAACGCCGGGAGTCTCAGCTAGTATCAGAAATTGTGTTAAAAATCGATTACAATATTCCATATTTGCATTCAAAACTCAGCTTGAGAACCCAGCTTGATAAAAGAGTGCTGTAAAAATAAAGCAGACGATTAGCTAAATTGAAAATAACCGCTTCATTTATCACCAGGCAGTTTAAAATTGGTAATAAAAATACATTGGCGCTATTTTTCTAATTTCAAGTTATTCATATTTCATCAAATGCACTTTCTTTTCCTCAAAAATTTAAATGTCCTCTTTTATATAAATGATGCAAGTTTGAAAGTAATATTCATAAAGCAGGCTACATCATGAAGGCAGGCTTAATGTGCATAACTTAGGCAATTTATTCGAGACGTGGCAATTTGTGGGAAGACATTTATGTCACAACTGTTTAATAATACTTTAGAAATGAGCTTTCATAAAATGCGCGAAGTCAGTTTGAACTGTAATGGGAAAATATTTCGGGCAATTTCCTCAGTGTCAGTGACATTTTTTCTTTTTTAAGTTCCTTTATTATGATCCAAATAGCACAATATATATTATGAATTTCGATGCAAAGGAGATAGAAAAGGCATTTTTTTTTGTGTGTCATTATATTGAAATGCTATAATATTAAAAATACTTTTTAAAAGAATATTCTTTTATAAGCATACAATGGTCATCTTAAAAATACAGCTAATTGTTTTATTAGAAATCATGTTTTACCCCAAAATTTTTCGTTACAACACATTAAACCCCTCCCCCCCCCAGACATACACACACACCCGTGGGCAACGAATTTGGTTATGAAAAATTCACTGTTTTTTTTTAACCACTAGGGGGCTCTGCCCCTACGAGCTACGCTCGTCAACCCCGCTCAGACACCGCAGACTGTAACAGCACGCTAATTTGATCGGCTTTAAAAAGATTTCGGAAGATTGAATTATAATTTGAATCTGACGTAATTTTCACGAAACTTTTCTTTCTCTTTTTAATATTCACGTAAAAATACTTTTGTTAGAAATGAAATATCATGATCATCTTAAAATATCAAATAAATGTCTCGCGCAATTTTAAAATTTAAACTGTTTTGCAATATTATTTTTTGTTCATTTTACGTAATAAGTGTAATGTGACGTAAATTCTCCTATTTAAGACTTCTAACGCATGTTAATGAATTTATTATTTTACAATATTCTTTCTCTTTTAAAATTCACGTGTAAATATAGTTTTATGACGTAATTATCAATGAGTTCTTGCTTTTTATATTTTCTGTTTATAATAGTCACGTGTAAAATAAATTTTTAATTTGAAGCAAACATTATTGTTTGCGGTGTTTATACAGTTGGCAACAGTTTAAATTAATACAATTTTCTAAAATATGCAAAAAATATCTCTCGAAATGCTGAAAATTTGAATTTAAAATAGAAATAAAACCTCAAAAAATGAGTCAAATTAAAAAACTAAATGCAGTCTGCACACCGGAAAATTCTGATGCATAAAGTGATCTAAAAATGATTAAATTCCTATGTACAGTTTTTGCCCCTATAAAACTTTTTTAATGGAACGATTTTGTCCAACTTTGGTATTAAATATCTCTTAAAATAATTCTTCGATTTGAAAACTGTCCGCATCAGCGTGTTTATCAGACATTTCTCTATAACACTACCTATTTTCATATTTTTGTATGCAACAGTTTTTTTATTGTTAACGAAGAAAGGCCATGTTTAAGCATTCAAATTGGATGCCGATCTGCCGGGAATATCTACGCAGATTTTCATTGGTCCATTTCCAAATCAAAACTTTTTTTGTATATAGAAGGATTTGGAAAAATGGTAATTGTCCTTGTCAGGGTAGGAAATCAAAAGCATATCTGAAGCATTTTAATGGTTGAATCTGCATTTTATTCGTTTTCTGATTGGTCTATACAGTAATCTGTATTTCCCTTTACTTTCAACAGAGATGGATACTTCTGTTGCCAATAGGACAAAAAAGTAATAAAAACTACAAAAAAAAAATTAATAACTCAGAAATAAATTTAGATACAGTTATCAAACAAATTGCAGTTAAAAGTACATTTTTTTCTCTATACGACGGTGTAAAAAGTAATATTGTAGGATGTTTAGAAGTTTAAGAATGAAATTTCATTTTAAATGATTTACAGTTGTACAGTTTCCTTCAATTTCTTGGAAATCTGACGATGGAAAAGCCTTTTACCGAACAGGCAATGGAATGCTTGGATAATACGTAAGTTTCAGGTGGATAATACGCAAGTTTCAGGAGGATAATACGTAAGTTTCAGGAAAACTGACGAGTCGCAGGTGATTATTGTTGCTTGCAATTTTTACGTGTAATAACCCTATTAATGTTTAATTCACGGCGTACGTAATGTATGATCAACTCCGTGCGATTGTTTATCTCTCTATTCTAAAAAAAAGTAACTACCGCTGTCACCGCCGCCGGTTTTGAATTTTTTGTGACCGGGGGTCTTTCTTCGTTAATTTTAAGAAAAATTATGCATACAAAAATATGAAAATCGGTAGTATTATACAGAAGTGTTTGATAAACACGCTGATGCAGACAGTTTCCAAATCGAAGAATTATTTTAAGAGATATTTAATGTTAAGTTGGGACAAAAATCATTCCACTAAAAAAGTTTTATAGGAGCAAAAACTATTCATGGGAATTTAATCATTTTTAGATCATTTTATACGTTTGAAGTTCCCGGTGTGCAGACAGTATTTCTTTTTTTAATTTGACTCATTTTTTGAGGTTTTATTTCTATTTTAAATTCAAATTTTCAGCATTTCTAGAGATATTTTTTACACATTTTAGAAAGTGATATTAATTTAAACTGTTGCCAACTGTATAAACAGCGCAAACAATAATGTTTGCTTCAAATAAAAAAAAAATATTTATAAGTGTAAATAAATTAAAGAATTATTTACACGTGACTATTATAAACAGAAAAAAACATTTGGAATTAGAATTAAATAATTATGTACAAAAAACAAGAATTTATTAAAAATTGCATCATAAAAACTATATTTACACGAGTATTTTAAGAGAGAAATGAAATTGTAAAATAATAAATTCATTAACATGCGTTAGAAGTCTTAAATAGGAGAAATTACGTCATATTTACGTCACATTACAGTTATTACATAAAATGAACACAGAATAATATTGCAAAACAGTTTAAATTTAGAAATTGCGCTAGACATTTATTTGATATTTTGAGAGGATACTTTTCAACTATTTTTGTTAGGAAAGCGCAAATAATATTTCATTTCTAACAAGAGTATATTCATGTGAATATTAAAAAGAGAAAGAATAGTTTGGTCAAAATTACGTCAGATTAAAAATGGTTAATTTAAAATGTCTTATTTAAAAGAACTTTCTTTTCGCTTTGTTAAAAAATACCGGGAGACAAAGACTCTGTTTACAAAATAAGCTAATATAAAAGGAATTAAGTAATGTTTAACTTATTTTACTTAATCAAAGACGAAAACAGCGATTGTATCTTTGGTACTACTTAGTTATCCCGTCGACCAAAAATCTATCATTCGCCAAACTATAAGATTAAATACCAATAATGGTTGATCGTAAATGTTACATTAACTTGACTTTAAGCAAGTTACACGTGTCTACGTCATTAAGTTATTTTTATTTCGACGTTTTGTTTGTATTTTTATTAATGTTGCACTAATTTATTTGTTCTTTCGTTATTTAAAATAAAAATTATGTCAATTTGTATAATTTGGCGAGTGGTTTGGCGATTTATATAATTTGGCGAAAATGGTCGGCGGGATAATCAAGTAGTACCGCATCGGATTTGGCCTTAAAATTCCCCAATCAAAGAGAAGTGAATAAAAATCCGCTTATAGGGAGATCGCCACTGTTTTTTAAATTATAATTCAATCTTCCGAAATCTTTTTAAAGACGATCAAATTAGCGTAGTTTTAGAGTCTGCGGTGTCTGAACGGGGTTGACGAGCGTAGCTCGTAGGGGGCAGAGCCCCCTAGTGTCTTAAATTTTAGTCTTTCAAAAAATCATTTTCCAAATGATCGCTGTAATTTGTTAAATTGCATTTTTTTTTTTTTTTTTTTTTTTTTTTTTTTTTTTTTTTACGCTTGGTATAGAAAGCTCAAGCAAATGAATTTATTAAAAAATATATACAAATTTTGCTCTTCTTATTTTTTTTTCAGAAAGGGAACATTAAATGGAAAAAAATGAAATATTATTTAATCTGTCTTTTTAGGATTTCTAAATTCATTTCTCAAAGTACAAACACAAATTAATTAATATTTAAATATAATTGATAAAAGAGTAATATTTTTATTACACTCTTCATTTTTTTTATTTAAAATTTATTTTTTTCATTTAAGTATTTAAAATGTTTCATTGTTGCAGTTTAATAGCGCTTTTTCATATTTTGGCACATCATTAAATCCACTGCTTTTTTAAGTCCAACACAATTTTACGAGTTATAGAAAATATTTGGATATTTATCACTGTGTTAATACTTGGCTATTTATCATCTGTGGCGGAATAATTGAAAAATGTCTTAAAATTAGTGTATTAATTAGTAAGTAATTATTAGTAAAAATATTAAAACTTTGTATTGCCATCGGAAACACACCTTTGTACATAATTTGTATAATTCTAGTATATCAAAAAGGGGGTTAAAAAATCGGTGGCAAAATTCCATCTTTACATAAAAAAACAGGTGTGTAAAAATAAGGAAGACGACCAATAAATTGAAAATAACAGATAAATTTATCACCGGAGAATTTTAAAATCGGTCGTAAAAAGTACATTTACGATATTCTTCTAATTTCGAGTTACTCATATTTCATCAAATGCACATTCTTTTCCTCAAAAATTAGAATATCTTCTTTTATATAAATGATGCTAGTTTGAAACTAATATTCACGAAGGCAGGTATAATGTGTAGAAGTCTGGCAATTTATTCGAGACGTGATAATTTGTGAGAAGGCATCTGTGTCACAGCTGTTTAATAATACTTTAGAAATGAGCTTTCACAACATCCGCGAAGGCAGTTTGAACTGTAATGGGAGAATATTTCGGGCAATTTCCTCAGTGTCATTGTCATTTTCTATCAAACAAATTTACGTTATTGCTATGTAAATAGCACAATCTATCTTATGTATTTCGATGCAAAAGAGCTGAGATAATATCTTGGATCATTTTATCGGAATGAAACGATAATAAAAATAAATATAATTTCATCACAGTATTGTCTTCACTATCGACTGAAATAAAAGATAATTTCAATTCGAAAATGACGAAAAAGAAATTTAATAAACCTTGTGTTTCCCTTTTTTTTACAAAAAGGGTGCTCTCAAAGCTGGTAGACGGGAGCTGCAGGGTTCGAACCAAACTGCGGCCGTCGGTCTAATCGTTTGGGATTTTCCGTGGTTTTTTTTTTTTTTCAAACCTTGGATTTCCTTGCGTAAATACGGGTTAGGTTCACTTAGAAAGACCCCCCCCCCCACAGAGGGCATCCCCCTTCGGTCCCATATCCCTCGTGTAGATAATTAGTCATCATAAATTTCTAATACCACAAAAAATTATTTAATCTATTTGCCATCATTATACAAATGTCATTAAAATTAGAAAAAAAAAATAATAGCTCGAAAACTAATTCAAATTTTAAAATTCTAATACTATTTTTTAAACCTGTGGATCAATACGGATAATTGGAGTTAGTTTCACGGCCAAACGTTCCATACTTTAAGAAATAGTTGTAAAATATAATCAGTCATTTAATCAATCGTTTCATAAAATCGCTTTATTAGGATTTTATTTAGTCGTTTCATAAAACCGTTTCATAAATTCGTTTCATTAGGATTTTATATATAGGGTAGATTTTTTTTAAACCAAAAAATTAAAAGAGATAAGAAAAGTGAGAAGAATTACAAAAATAATTTCCAAGATGAAGAGAGGAAAGGAGATGATGAGAGATCATTGACAAGTTTGACCTGGGAAAGACAGAAGAAGAAATTATTCTCCTGTCTCTCCCACTCACTTGGATTTTCACGAAACATTGTTTTTTTTAAAAAATTCTGATTGACTTGTCAATGATCTCTCATCATCTCCTTTCCTCTCTTCATCTTTGAAATTACTTTTGTAATTCTTTTCACTCTTTTTTTTTTTAAATCTATTTTCATATATATTTATTTTGCTTCTCTTTCTCTCTTTTGATATTATTATTCATTTTTTCTTTATTTATATATTTTTTTATTTATTTTAAAATTTTCTTCTTTATTTTAGTTTAACTTTTCCTATTTCTTTTATTTCCTTTTCTCTTTTCTTTTTTGTTAATTTTTTCTATCATTGTAGCAACACTTTCCAATTCTGCATGTGCTCCTCTGTGATTGGTGTTTACCTTACAGTTAGCGCCCCCGTCGCACTCTTTGTAAGCTCTCCTCTTTCCCCTTTCTGTTCATTTGTGAGCTTGTACCCTTACGAACACGTGTTTTTCAGTAGCTGATGACGGGCTTTTATATTTTTCAGCTCGAAACGCGTCCTGTGAATTACTTTGACTTTATGGTAATTTATATAAAATTGTATTATTTTAATTGTGATTTATCGAAAGTTTTTGGTGCTGTTTCAACTGAATCCTGGAACATAATTTACTTATTTACCATTCTTAATTAAACTTTAACATGCATTACTTAATGTGTTTTTTGAAATTATAAGCATAAATATGAATTGCATTTTAGATATAAATAATAGCATATGTAGTGGTAAACGGACTTTTCAAACACATTTTAAGTTGTTTTAAATAGTTTTCAAAGGAATGTATCTTTCTACACATCCGTAAAATTAAAGTATCTCAGCATTAAAATGCCTTTTTCCCCACAATCTACTAATCTCCACAAAACCATTATTTTTCCACTAATTTTTAAATTGATCTTCTCCTCAAACCGATATCCAAATGAACTCTCAACCAAGATATGTATTCTAGTCAATTACAGAAAATTTGTCATTATTCCTCAAGAGATTCAGAATGTCATCAATGTGTTTTAAAAATATCGGTAACACAACAACTTTAAATAAATTTTATGAAAATAACTTATTCTCATAATCTGAAGGGACATGATAATGAAACAGATACTCGAAGAGCGTATCCTGGTACATAATTATCATATTTATCTTTCTTAAACTTTAAAACGCTTTACTTAATGTGTTTTCCAATTAAAAACATAAATATGAATTTTGTATATAAATAATAGCATATATAGTATGGATTTATATTATTTTCAAATTTTAGCTTCTCGCCGAACCGACATTCAAATGAACGTTCAACCGAGATATGCGTTCTAGTCAATTTACGGAATTTTTCGTCATTATTTGTCAAGAGATTCTTATAGTCATCAATGTGTTTTAAAAATATCGGTAACACAAGAACCGTAAATAACTTCCATGAAAAACATATTCTCATAATTCTAAGGAACACGATATCAAAATAGATACTCGAATAAGGGATCGTGTACATAATTGACTTATTTACAGTTCTTAATTAGACTTTAACAGGCTTTACTTAATGTGTTTTTCCAATTATAAACATAAATATGGATTGCATTTGGTATATAAATAATTGCGTATATAGTGGTAAATGACGTTTCAAAACATTTTAAGTTGTTTCAAATAGTTTTCAAAGAAAATGCATCGTGCGACATATCCGTAATAAGAAAGTATATCAGCATGAAAGCTTTCCTTCAACAATCTACTATCTCCAGCGAAGCCATTATGTTCTCGCGGATTTTAAAATTTTACTTTCTACCCGAACAACAAATTTTTCAAATGAACGTTCAATCGAGATATGCGTTCTAGCCAATTTAAGAAAACTTTTGTCATTATATTTCTAGAGATTCTTAAAGTCATCAACGCGTTTTAAAAATATCGGTAACACAACTAATGTGAAATGACTCTGATGAAAAGCCTTCTTGCTTAATGACAGGGTGGCATCTTATCAAAATAAGTACTCGTGTAAGATTTCTTTTTATCCCAGAGACAAATTTTGCTACCATGGTAATTTAATATGCATAAACAAACAAAAGTAGAGTAGAACAGGGCAGTCCAACCGGGTGCCCGTGCACGCCATGGTGTGACCTTTGAAGGTTTCTTGGCGCCCTTTTGAATGTTTCTTATTACTAATCTCTCTATTCTAAAAAAAAGTAACTCCCGCTGTCACCGCCGCCGCCGCCGCCGCCGCCGCCGCCGCCGCCGGTTTTGAATTTTTTGTGACCGGAGGTCTTTCTTCGTTAATATTAAGAAAAATAATGCATACAAAAATATGAAAATTGGTAGTATTATACAGAAATGTTTGATAAACACGCTGATGTAGACAGTTTTCAAATCGAAGAATTATTTTAAGAGATATTTAATGCTAAAGTTGGACAAAATCGTTCCATTAAAAAAGTTTTATAGGAGCAAAAACTATACATCGGAATTTAATACTTTTTAGATCATTTTATACGTTATAATTTCCCGGTGTGCAGAATTAATTTATTTTTTTAATTTGACTCATTTTTCGAGGTTTCATTTCTATTTTAAATTCAAATTTTCAGTATTTCGAGAGATATTTTTTTACTTATTTCAGAAAATTGTACTAATTTAACCTGTTGCCAAACTGTATAAACAACGGAAACAATAATGTTTGCTTCAAATTAAAAATTTATTTACGCGTAACTATTATAAACAGAAAAGAAAAACTTTCAAATTAGAATTAAATAATTACGTATAAAAAGCAGGAACTTACTGAAAATTACTTCATCTATAATTACACGTGAAATTTAACAGAGAAAGGATATTGTAAAGTAATAAATTCATTAACATGCGTTAGAAGTCTTAAATAGGAGAAATTACATCACATTTACGTCATATTACACTTATTACGTAAAATGAACAAAAAATAATATTGCAAAATAGTAGTTTAAATTTAAAAATAGCGCGAGACATTTACTTGATATTTTGAGATGAACTTTTCAACTTTTTTTTTTTTTTTTTTTTTTGACAGCGCAAATAATATTTCATTTCTAATAAAAGCATTTTCACGTGAATATTAAAAAGGGAAAGAAAAGTTTGGTGAAAATTACGTCAGATTAAAAACGATATATTTAAAATGTTTTATTTAAAAGGACTTTCTTTTCGCTTTGTTAAAAAATACCCGGAGACAAAGACTCTGTTTACTTAATTCATTTTATATTAGATGATTTTGAAATGCCATTGTATCTTTTAACAGCAGCTGATTTTTCCGTAAAATTCCCCAATCAAAGAGAAATGAATAGAAACCCGTTTATAGGGCGATCGCCTTTGCTTTTTTAATTATAATTCAATCTTCCAAAAAAATTCAATTAAAGCCGATCAAATTAGCGTGCTTTTAGAGACTGCAGTGTCTGAACGGGGGGTTGGCGAGCGTAGCTCGTAGGGGGCCGAGCCCCCTAGTATTTTTAAAAATATATAATTCTATTTTAATTGATGGTTTATTTTAAATCCTTGATATTTGTATGAGAGACATTTTTAAAACATCTGAAAGTGTATGTCATGCATCAAAACCCAAAAATGCACTTTAAAAATTTAATCATTTGCTATTGCATTTCATTTCTAATTTAAAGTTATTACTTATAATTTTTTATACACATTATGACGGCGGAAATTGGTAATAGTAAAAAATAACTTTTTAAATAACTTAAAAAATGAAATTTTGAAAAATAATCAATCCATTTCCTCTTCTTTTGTGCATAAAGGTTCAGCTTGCTTTGTTATGTTGTTACATTGACCCATTGGCTGTTTTATAAGGGAGGTAAAGGGGTGTCATTTTTTATACCATACCTTTAAAATTTAGATAATTTTTCTCATTTTGTTTTAAAAATCCACAAAATCGTGCCAAATGATTCCCTTAAATGAAAGCTCTTCCAGATATCTCTCTGGAAACCTCCCTCCCCCATGGATTGGGCACTATAATGTCTGTTTTTGCTTTTGTACTTTTATAAAGCTAAATCCACACCTCCAAAATAAATTAAGGATTATTTTTGCGTCCTCAAAAACCTAATAATAATTTCTAATAATTTTTGCCAACATGGTAGTATAATCTACTGTATTTTTGGAATGATAACACTGGTCAACAAAATTTGAACTTTTGTTCTGTCCTAAAACAGAAATTAGTTGTTTTTTATGCAGTTTTTTGTGCTGATTCCGAATCTAGTTTTAGATTTACTCCAGCACGTCAAGTTTGAGAGATATTTGCATATTTCAATTTATGCAAATTTAGTAAATTTTATACAATTATTTGCACATTTAAGGTATAAAGCAACATCAGACAGGGTTTTTTGTTTTATGTTATGATTACTACTTAATTTACTTCACAAAAACGTTGTTTCTGATATTATATTGACATGTGACTGGGGAATATTGTACCTAATTTGCATATTTTTCATGTTTTTCTAATAATGTTTCTTGACAAATATTTCTGTCGCACGAGTACGCTAATATGTTTCTAAACCAGTTTTTTGAGCTGATTTCAAATCTGTTTTCTTCTATCACGTCTAGTTTTTAAAAAAGTGAAATTTTAGTTTTTGGTCAAAAAAGCCAGAAAAAACTTTTTGTGATACTTTGTATGATAAACTTCAACTAGTTAGGATAGATTCTACTACTTATTTTTTTTCGATTATATAAATTGTTGTTTATGTCCCTGATAGGGCTCTTGACAATGAGGTACACACCCTTAAAAAGCATCTAATATCAAACTTGTGTTAATGCAGTACAAAAGTAGAAATTCATTTGACTCAAAAACTAGACGCGATATAAAAAAAAAAAACAGAGTGCAGATTTGAAATAAGCATAAAAATCTAGTCTAGAAAAACATACGTCAATTCTGTGGCAACTATTTTAAAGTTAATAGTGATGTAAACATTACAACATTGAAAAATATGCAAATTAGGCTTAATAACTGATAAATAAATGTTAAGAATATATGCAAATCGTGACATTTATCTGAAGCAAATAGTCAAGTAGTCATTATCTAGAAAACTTAATTAGATGTGACATATATCGTATCTAAAATTTGCATAAAATAGCACAAAAAAGCTTAAATTTGCATAAATTTAAATATGCAAATTTCTCAAAACCTGGACCACCTAGAGATAAACGGAAAGCATATTCGGAATCAGCGCCAAAAACTAATCTAGAATCAACTAATTTTAGTTCTAGGACAAAACCACTGTTGTATAGTGTAATTGTAATTTCTTTTAAAAAATTATATTCAATACAGAATTTTCACAATAACTTTGAGCTCCAAATAAGGTCAATTATACGAGTTTTGCGCAAATGTAAAAAAATCGCATCGGTTACACAAGATAAATTAATGGATTTTATGCTGAAATGGCATTTGAACGAAAGGTTAAATTCAAAAGAGCTTTCGGTTTCTGCTTCAATAACAATTATTTCAAAACATCGTTAAATATAAAGTAAGATCAACTTTCTTTTTATAGTTTCATTAATTTTATTGAATACATTTATTGTTTCGATTAAATTTAAAAGTTATCGTAAGGAGTTATACCTCCCTGAAGCAATCAACTATCAGTAAATTACCTCCTGTCTTTAAGTAATGTAAGCCAAGGGAGTTTTTAGTTATTTTATTGATAACAGGTATTTTAACCCTTTATCTACTGACGGTACTAATAAGTACCATTCACTTTAAACTTTCATTCCATAGTGAATATTACTAATATTCTATTAGTACCTTGCAAAAAACACTCTTTTAACTCCACTTTTTCAGAATACATGGCAGCAGTAGTTCTAGGTTCATTATTTTAGCGAGGAAGGAGACTATCTTTGAAACAGCCGCTGTGTTTTGTGCCGACATTTTGTACAGATTGTCAAGCTTGTCTTTTTATTGCTGGAAACATAGTAAAGGACATAAGATAAATGTTGGATTTCTTTTTTATGTGTTCATTATGATCTTAGAATACAATCTGACTAGTTATTTTAAGTGAGCGGTGCATGTATTCGATTTCATAGTTTAATTACTCAGCGGTGCTTATAAATACCGCCAGTACACTGGGTGTTGGAGAAAAACTTCTTGTTTAAGTTTCGTCTGCATAGTTATCCATCGTTTTTATTTGCTTCAAAATGTAATGACTAAATTGTATTGTAGTAATTTTTTCCGGTATTTCTTTTCTGTTTCATTATTATTTTTTATAGGAAATCGAAAAAGTTGTGGCAACGGCTCTTTTTTGTTATGCTAAAAATGGCATACGTAAATTCATATATTGCATATGTGGAGATGCGAGAGAACATGTTGTCCTTGGAATGCAGGCGTAGCATAACTAAAGGACTGCTAATAAAATCAAAACCTTTTTTTTTTTTTTTTTTTTTTTTTTTTTTTTTTTTTTTTTTTTAATACCACCAAATTTGAATTTTTACTCATTTTTCATGTGTAAAATAAAACTATGTCACTTTAATATTTTTTCATTGTTAACTTATGAGTGTTTTCTTGTTATTTAGCATTTTTAAGAGTTTAAACTTTATTTGAAATATCATGTGGGTTTTCTGTTACGAGAATATTTTAGGTATAGAGTACTGATGATACTTTACAGTACGACTTTAATTAATTACCTCTATCGAATTAAATTTCTCACAGGTGAGTATTTTTTATGCATATCCTTTAATTTTCATTGTAGAAACTGAAAAAAAAATTACATAGAAAAAATTGCAATAGATCATAATGTAGTAGATAAAGGGTTAAAACAATTTTGCATAGATTTAGATACTGATTGAACTACTGCAATTTTATTAAATTATTTATTTATTTAACGGAATCTTAAAACGAAAATTATGTGAATTGTAATTAGAGTCCTTCATCGGGTCAGGTAACCTGATATTACTCAAACCCAACCTGACCCGCCGTCCGGCACGTATCGGTGGACGGACGGTAATTTTTTTGCTGGTTATCGGGTTCCGATGACTTTAAATGTTTCGAAAAGTCCATTCGAACTCTATTCAGCAGAACTCAAGATATAAGAGGCCGGAATGAAATTTCTCTTTGCATTATATATATATTGAGATAGTTAAATATAACTTTCATAATCGCGTTAACCTGATTATAGAACTCTATGGGAGGTAGGGGTAGGTATATACTGCATCACTTCTGAATTTTTTAAGGAACTCAGCTCAACTTCCATAACTATAGCATATATACTTTCTAGTATACTCTATCTCTGTAGCGTATATCTTCCAATTTTCTTTACTATACCACTGAGAACTTTTTCCACATAGCTCTGTAACTAAACAACACAAAATGATATGATAAATATTGAAAAAATCCCTGAAATATTATCTTACTTGCTGTGCATTTAATTAGTTGACTTGAAACCTTTCATAATCGAGTTCACCTAATTTTAGAGCTCCCGTAGCAACTTAGAATGATGGTTTTTACATTAAACCATTTATAAACCAAATTTACTATTTAACAGTGTAAGTTCTACAAAATTCTGTTCAGTAGAATCTGAGTTATAATCATATTTACAATATTTATTGCTCATTAAACCTTATTTTTTTTTTTTACATTTGAAATAAAATCAGTAACTGTTTTGGTATTTCCCTGTTATGCCAACACCATTGTCACCAAGCGTAATAGTTGGCACAAAAATGAAATGATACATTTGAAAAAAAAAATAATTTTGTTGATAAAAAAAAAATGAGCATTTAAAAAATATAGCTTTTGAAAATTACAGACTTTGACCAACCATTTTTTTAAATCAATAAAAATAATGGTACTACTTGGTTATCCCGTAGACCAAAAATCTATTGCCAAACTATTAGATTAAATGCCAATAATGGTTGATCGTAAATGTCACATTCATTGACTTTAAGCAAGTTACACGTATTTACGTCATCAGGTGATTTTTATTTCGACGTTTTAAATGTATTTTTATTAATGTTATACAAATTTATTTGTTCTTTCGTTATTTAAAATACAAATTATGTCAATTTGTATAATTTGGCGAGTGGTATGGCGATTTATATAATTAGGCGAAATTGGTCGACGGGTACCAAAATAAATACTTAAAATATAAGAATAAATGGTACTTCTTAGTTATCCCGTCGACCAAATTGCTGTCGCCAAATTGTAAGATTAAATGCCAATAATGGTTGCCATTAATTAATTATTTGTAAGATTAAATGCCAATAAGGGCCAATAAAACCATTAATTCGACGTTTTATTTGTATTTTTATTAATGTTTTACTAATTTATTTGTTCTTTCGTTATTTAAAATAAAAATTATGTCAATGTGTATAATTTGGCGAGTGGTTTGACAATTTATATAATTTGGCGAAATTGGTCGACGGGATAACTAAGAAGTACCGAATAAATAAATATTTTGCAAGTAATAAAATATAGTCAATTTAAACTGCAGTCTTGAAATTGTAAATGTCTTTTACTACTGAAGCATGGCGTACGTGTCTCACATAGCAGAAAACATTTCATTCTTTTAATGAAGACATTCATGGTTTTTTGAACAAAACATTTTTATATGTATAATTCCTAACTTCTGAAATAATTTTATTGTAGCTTCCTCATCATCAGATAACTGCGAAATGGTAAAATCTATTTCAGTATCAGTAATAAACATTTTCTATTCAAAAAATAACAAATTAAAAAGTTTTGCGAGATTATGATGGAATAAAATAAATTCCATCATTAAAAATTCCTGCATAAAAATATTCACGTTCAATAATTAGCATATGTTAACGTGTGGCACGGTTTGCAATAAAAATCGTTTGCACGATTAGGGTTGAAATAAATGGCTCGATACCATACATTTTGGCATGGTATCGCGACGAAAATTAGAACAAAAAAGTACCACACTTTATTTTTCTTTAATTAGTTTTAGTTTTTGAGGCGTTTGAAAATTTTTTTCTAATTGACGAAGTTGTTTTTATTTAACCAAAAGGATTGGTTAAAAAATTATTCAATTTGAATTTTTTCCCTTGCTATAGTAACAGAATGAAAAGAATGAGTTTTTAGAAATTATCACTTGAAAAATTCAGGTTTTGGCGCCAAAGATAGTGCCAAATTAGAAAAATATGAAATATCTCTCGAACTATTTGGCTTAAAAGAATTTAGTTAGTACCATTCGATTCAGCATACAAAAATACACCAAAATATGTTATCAGTTGAAAAATAACTATAAAATCAGATTTTTAAGGAATTTTTTTAAAGCTCGTCCTCTTAGGGATGGAATTTTGGAAAATCCTTTCTTAGCGGCACTCTATATCATAAAATGTATTTTTACCCCGATTTTCAAGATTTTAGGTTCAGTAGTTTTAGCTGCGCGTTGATTAATACAAAACCCAGGCTTTCTTTTATATATACTAGGGGATCGTACCCGGGCTTCCCGGGTTAAAGAATATAGGTGAAAACTTTTTTTTTAAATTGAAAGCTAATAAATTTTTTATATGCAATAATTTTTTTAGCTTGCCCACTTACATTAAAAAAGCATTTTTCATATGGAAAATACGAATTACACAATCAAATAAATTTTTGAAATTTATCAAAAGCGATATTTTCTTATTAGCCGCATGCGAAGAGTTATTTGACCAAGATTTTGCTATTTACGGCATCCTTTTATATTCTGATAATTTCAGAGTTTATACATGTCTGTTAAATTTGTGTTTTATTTATGTTTATTATTTATTTATTCCCAGGGAAGTTTTTTTAAAGGATATTAGTCGTAAGAAAATGATGAACTCTTTATTTTGTTTTAAGGGCAAACGGATTAATCTTTCGTAATCGAGCTCCGCGCGATATAGATAAATTTAAAAATATTTCACGCTTTAAAATTGTTTTTAAAACCATAGATAATGAGTAAACTGAGATGAACTTTGCAAAAAAATTCCATTTGAAAAAAAAAATCCTATTTGGTGATCTAAAAATTTAAATTGTACGATTACAAATATGTTAGATTTGTGTTTTTTCAATATTATTCTTTTATTTGTTTATAAAAGAAGTATTAATTTCGTTAATTTATCTTTCACAAATATGTTAGATTGGTGGATTTATTAATATTATTATTTTATTTGTTTATAAAGGAAGTATTAATTTCGGTATGCAAAAATAGTCAGAAACAAATGCTGAAAATGTTTATGTGCAAAATGTTTATTATTATTATGTATTGAAACCGGCACGTGATAAGATAAACTTAAAAAAAAAAAAATCATGCTTATAAATTATTTTAGAAAGTATACTACATCAGTCAATTAAGATACAGTTTTTAAACAAATTGCATTTGAAAGTAAATTTATTCCCTATGCGACGAAAATTGAAAATGTACGATGGTCAGAAGATTACAAAATTGCTGTAGAAAATATTTCAAGACCGAAATTTGATCGTGAAGAGTTGCTGTTTTCAAAATGACGTCAGCGTTACCCACAGATACGCTTGTTCTTTATAATATACATACTTAATCAGTAAAATATAATAAAGATCAGTTATTAGGATGTGGTTATCAATTGAGGCTCTTATGGTTGGTATTCCGGAAAGAAAAACAGCAATTTTCCCTTTTTCAAAATTTGTATACGCACCTCTCATATCCATATTCATCATTAAAAAAAAAAAAATTGTATTTTGTTTGATCATTTAAGAATCATTTTAACTCAAAACTTGAAGTCATGATTGCCGGCAACATCTTTTATGTGAACAGAAGCACTCTTTACTTGAGATTCTAATCTCAGTTCCGGAGAGTAAAAATTTCCGTAATTTATGTTTTTTAGACGCATTTGAGTTAAAATGTTTACTTTTATCTAAAAAAATTATCGTTTTCCTTTAAATATGAGTTCATTTTCACTTAAATAAGCATTTCGCCTAGTATCTGAAACTTAGTATCACTACACATGCAGAAGGAAAAACAATATAGAAAATTTATGAGGAAAAATGCGTGTTTTCAAAAGCAGTATGTCATTTTCCGTTATTATGCCCCTAATATAATATTCTGCTCCTAATGGGATTTTGCACCACTAAACCCTATAACAATTTTTATCAACAATTTTGCATTTTTATCAAAAAATAGTATGAATAAAGATAAAAACACCTCATTGTTTCTCTCTTGTCTGCAATAATGAAAGCTATCTAATTTTCACACTTTTGAAGAAATTTCATAAAATGCTTTTAAAATTAAAATATAAAATTGGGGATATTTAAAAAAAAAACAGATAGTGCGATCACATCTACAAATGAAGAGCTTTTAGTTAAAAAAAAATATCATTAAAATTGGTTCAGCAGAAAGTTTAGGGCAGATGACTATACTAAACACACTTGTGTTTTAAATATTTAGATTATATAAAATTAGGAAAAATTAAATTAAGCAAATTGTGTTATTTTGATAAAATTATAGTAGAATGTCCTAAAGAATAGCATTTTATTATTCGAGAGAATTTTGGATAAAAACTTCAGGAACATGATATTATTTTAAACCACGAATTATTTGTTTGCTTGTATAACTCGGCGAAGCAAATCCATCCAGGTGAGAATCATCAATTTCTGTAATATAAACGCTATTATTTCCATGTCACCTCTCTTTTATAAAGACACTCTAAATTTTTGTAAACCATTGCGTTTTATCAGTGTGTGATTTCGATTACATTATTCTCAAAAGTGAAGCATTTTCACCTGCGAAGAATTTCAAAGCAGCTGTGCTTTGAAAATGACGCACTTCTACAAAACATAATTAAGATTTAAGAATTAAAATACAGGCTTTTTTATAAAATGTCGTCATTTGCATCCGCTAAAGCAATCCACTTTTACAATACAGTCTTAAACTTCGTCTACAAAAAAGTATGCGTATGACGTCATTATCACGGAATAACAGACAATATTCCTAACATAGTCCATATTTTAATTTCAGTTTTTTTTTTGCAGGTTTTATGAGAATATGGCAACAAAAAGAAATTAATATAATCCCTTAAATATAATTAATATAATCCCTTAAGCTAATATTACTTTTTGTAAAACTCAAAAGATCATTCATTTAGTTGCGTCAATAACAGTTATTTCAAATCGGCAGAAAATTCAACAAGAAAGAAAAATCATGCGTACGGCATAGATTATGAAACACTTTCCAAAACTCCCAGAAAGCAGCTGTAACAAAACTTTGTTATTTAGGGAAATAAGGTAAATAAGATAACTAAGTAAACATTTAAAAAACTGATTTCAGCAGTTACCGTCCATAGCCAAATAGGAATTCCAATTCTTTTAAACAGCCCTGTATTTGATCTGTATGTTGATATATATACTATATAATGAGAAAATTTAGTTTAGCAAGAAAACGAATAACAGGTTGAAATTTCTCTTTCAGCAGTTTATACTAATAGATGGAAACATACTTGAATACTTTTGTACAACCCCTTAGTTTACCTAGAACCTTTATTACACGCCACCATTTAGCTAAAATTTAATTCAAAGTAAAACACTCTTAAAGCTACTGAAATCATACTTCCAGTAATTATCATTTATAGAAGGCCCGATTCTTTGAGCGATCCTATATATCATTTATCTATATTCTACAAATATGTCTTAGTAAACTAAATGCAGTTCAGCGTAAAAATGCATAACTCATTTAAAAACCACCTTTAAGCAATTTGCGCTCATGTGGATCATTACGAATTCTTTTGTGTACGCCTGTATATGAATTATAGCATTTATACACACCATATAATATGCATAAATATAGCGAAACATAAAAGCGCATATCATAATTAATAATGCATTTCCAGCAATCATCGCTAATGTACAGTACTTCGATACAATATAGTATCTGAAATCTTTTGTGTGTGTCTGTAAATGCTATGCACTTCGTATTATACATGAAATAAGATATAGTAAACCTCAGTGACGTATATCAATTTCATTATATATGAAATGGTTTAATATAATTAAAATAAGCCGCAAACAATTCCCTCCATCCTTACATCATTATGTAACGGAATTCTTTCGTGTGGCCCTGTAAATGAATAATAACTATTCTTTGCCCCGCATATTCTACAGAATGTATATTTTAGTGCACTTCATGAATGTATATCAATTTTATTATGTTTGAAACCATGTAACATCATTAAAAATCATTTGAAACGATTTTTTCCCATTGGCTGTAATGTAACGAAATACTTTTGACTGTCCCTGTAAATGAACTACACATGCTAGAAACTCCATTTGAAATAGGGAACGTGCTATGGTAAACATCAATAACCTCCAAAAATTTCAGGGAAATCCGAGTATATTTACGAGAGTTAGAGCACGGACAGACAAACCGAAGTCAAGCACTTTTCAACTTTGTTGGAAAGTGTTAAAAATGAGACCACCTTTCTTTTAATACACACTGTTACATCTTAGCAATTTTATTGATTACTGTTACTGCTTCAATGAATTTTAAGAAGTTATGCAATGTATTGCAATCTCTGAGACCGAGTAATTAGCTTACAATAAATCATTTCCCTCTCTGAAGTAATGCAAACCAAACTAATTTCCAGTTATTTTGTCGATAATAGTTATTTTAAAGCAGCGAAGAGCCAGCTTTTATTTTGCACGCATATATATTTTAATAAATTCATTTTCTATTTCAATGAATTTTAAAACATGGAAATACAAGTTTGCAATTCCTAAGAGCAAGCAATCGGTTCAAAGTAAACTTCTCCCGTGAGGAAGCGATATACACTACGATCTCATTGATTTTTGAAATTTCATATTCGACGCGGGAAAACTTTCAAATAATATTCAACTAAAAATTGCGTTCCAGCATATTTTAAGAAAACTATTAATTTGGTAAAGAATGATAAAGTCATTAACGCAATTTAAGAATAGAAATAACGCAATCTAAATTAATATTCTCGAAAGCTCATTTTTGAAATACCTGGAACGCTCAAATCAGTGCATTTATATATCGAGTTAGAAATCTTATACTGTAGCATCAAGTGCCTAGCTACTTTCTTATGAAGGAAGTCTAGGGTCAAATGGATTGTTGAGTTTTGTGTGTGAACATGCTGTCCTAATTCGAACATCTCTGCGTGAACGAGTCACTATTCTGTCACTTCTTTTACTTTCGCAAAGTGAGCTTGAATCTCTCTTAAACTCATTTTCAGGGTTATTTCGAGCTATTCTGTGGTCGTCTAACTGGTATAAATACGATGGTGGAAGCTAGGTCCAGCTAATTTTGCCGGATCTCGCCAGCGGAGGAAAGAGAGAGATGGAGATGCAGTATGCCATAAAAACAGTTTGCAATATAAAGGCGGATATCGCTCAAATTTGAATGCCCTCATTCGGCCTAAACAAGACAAGCACGTGCAACATGAAACAGGTGCTGCATCTTACAACTGCATATATTCCAATTTTTAATCGAAATTGTAATCATACCTACGGTCAACACGCGTAAAATAATAACATTTGCAATGGTGAGAGCAAAGTGAAGAAATACAAATCTGAATTGACATTGACTCACGCGTCAATGCACTGCACGTGGTTGTGTTTGGGCCGAATGTAATGGGTTTCAGTGTTACATTTTCGGCGTCACGCCCGACACCCTATTTCCTCCCTATCCTTTCTCATATCCAGTGACGTTTCATTTTGACTGAGTTTGGAATAAAAAGCCACACATCCATTTTTAGGTGCGTTCGTAATTATATAAATACGTAGCACCTACAGTCGTCGTTCAGTCCGTCCGTCTGTCCGCATATAACAGAGCAAAAACTACCCAACCGAATGGTCTGAAATTTTAAATACATAATTGTTGCAAAATTTTATAGAGTTATTTAAATTTCATAAAAAATCGTATGTATAGTTTAATTACAGGGACAGTCAAAATTTTTCCGTTACATTACGGCCAATGGGAAAAAAAATTATTTCAAGTGCATTTTAATGATGTTACAGCCTTCCGAATGGTCTGAAATTTTAAATATATAATTGTTGCAACATTTTGTCGAGTCATTTCAAATTTTATGAAAATCAGATGTATAGTTTAATGACAGGGACAGTCAAAAGTTTTTCCGTTACATTAAGGCCAATGGGAAAAAAAATTATTTCAAGTGCATTTTAATGATGTGACAGCCTTTCGAACAGAATGAAATGGATATGCACTTATGAAGTGATCTAAAATACACATTCAGTACAATAAGTGGTGCAAAAAATTATTATAAAACTAGTTATAGTACGAACGCACCTCATTTGCCACAATTGACGAGCAATTTCCAACTTGTATTTTACGCCAGTGTTATATTTAGAGAAGTTCTTGGAGTTATTCCCACTCTCATTATTTTAGTTCGTGAGCTTATAATTTGATCATCATAAATTTAACTGTCTTGCTTCACTGCCAAACTCCTTTACTATTAAATTTAAATGAATAACTTTTATTGTTAATTTGTGTTTTACGGTTTATTTCTTAACTGACTGATCCGAAGAATCTGCCACAATACACGTGTAAAAATCTTAATATCCGTTCTAGCATATTATATGGAAATGTCTGTAATTGTTTCCGTAAAAAATAACAAAGTCATTAACTTATTTTTAAGAATAATGCAACCTATATATGAATCTCGAAAACACATTTTCAAATCATATTTTAAAGGGATAAAAATTAAGCATAATTCCAATTATTTTTTATTTTATAATTTTAAGAAGTATTCCATTGTATCAAATTATCATTTTTAAGTGCAAATAAGCATGTTTCAAGAAATGTGTCTGAGCTTTATTTTTTCAGCAAAAATAGGTAAAATACATTTATTAATATTATACATATTGAAGAACCTCACTAAAAATTTTTAAGGAGTCTGAAGACTCTTAAAGCTTCAAAATTTTCGAAATTTGATTTTTTTTTTTTTAGATGTTAAACTCCAATCTTTTCTGAACATTTTAATATAATTGTTTCCTAGAAATTCCTATTAGAACAGAAATTATGACATTTAGAATTATACCCGTTCAATACCTCTGGAGCGGCGTTTCCGAAACTTTCGGAAGTCTTTTTTGTCCAAATGACGTTTTTGGGCATAACACGCAGGATATCTCAAAAACTTCTGAATATTTTTTCATGGAAATTTTCAAAACATATGTTTCACGTTAGTCTGTATATACTGAACCTGAAATTTCCTTTTTATTGTTAAAAATATTTTTTTTTTTTTGGTGAGTATACTGTTGAAATTTTCAAAATTTTGCATTAGCTAAATACAACTTTGTATTAAAAATATAAAAGCGCTTTAAATACAAACTTATTTAGGTTCAGGGTAATTACTACTATCTGAAGTATAAGTTAGCACCAAAATTTTTATGCTAGTTGCAAAATTTACCTTGTAATCCTGCGCGTAAGCTGTTATACCAATTTTCTGCTCGTCAAATGTCTGACAATTGGGAGCCTCCTATAAATGCTAATTCTGTATCTTGCAGTTTTTTAAATACAGTACTACCTCGACTTACGTCACCCTGCATTTACATCGTCTGACCCGGAGAAAATTTTTTTGAACTTTTTTGAAGACTTTATGGTTCTAAAAGTCTTCATGAAGTCTTCTATGAAGTGAAACTTTGCCGCGGCAGTGATATCATATTGACAAACAAATAAAAAAAAGTCACTAGAAAAAGCTTAGAAAATTTACTCTGCTGTTACAAAGAGCTTATTAAAATAAAAAAGAAAAATTTGTCGGTTTAAACTTCATTGCAAGATTTTTTTCGCATGCTCAAAAACTCGAACTAGAAGAACAATAAATTGCAAGTTAACATCTTACGGATTTATTCCAAATTCTTGTATTGCAAACGCATTTATTTGCTAGTATTAAATGTATGTAACAAAATCCCAAAATACAATAGAATATATTTATTAGATTTTGGAGAATTTTTATTACTTATCCTTTTCTGCTTATCTAAAGGTACCTCGACTTACGCCCCTAGTCTTGGAACGAATTACTGACGTTAGTCGAGGTATTACTTACATGAAATGTAAAACATACTAATATCGTTCATCCCAATAAAATTTTTATTTTAATATCACCCACATTTTAAGACATTAAATGTTGAAAATGGTCTTTTTCTTTCATTTTTTCCAATTTTAAGAGTCCTGAGACCCTTTAAAAGGTTATTTCTTGTTTTAAGTATTAATGATCGACATATTTATCCATCAATTTTATTTGACCTTTCTGAGAGCACGCTCTAATTTTTCTTACAAGTGGGCTCGCTTCGTACTTTTGGCGACACATGTTTTTTTTTAGTTACACTGGTACTAATGGAAGATAATTTATAAAATTAATAAACCAGCGGAATCAGAACAGTAATTAGACACCAATACAGAACATCTGCAAAAAAAAAAAAAATATATATCCAAAAATGTACGTCTTCCGACATTTTCTCCTGTTTTGTACTTTATCACTGATGCGAACACTTCGGTACTTTTCCGGAGTCTGTCTCAATTGAGACATGTTTCGAACCAGAAGTTTTATTTAACAAATGAAATCTAATAAGTACCCAACGCAGAAACAAGGTATATTTCCTTAAATACATGTTTACATTCAAAACATGCTTCGCTTGAGTCAGAAGAAACCGATATTTTCGCATCTACACTTTATACGCATATTTCTCAAAATTTTGCTGTTGCAATTTTGCTCACTTTCAAAATGCTAAGGATTGGGGTTACATATGCTGATGCCGTTAATAAATTTTATTGATGTTTATTTATCATTTCACAATTGCATGAAGGACTTTTGCTCCAGGTCTATTATTATTACTAGTTAACTAGTGTAAACACATAAAAATAATTTCTTTTTTATCGAAATTTATTATATAACTAGCAAACCCCGCGGCTTTGCTCGCGTAATAGTTGAAATATGCCAAGTGATATTTGCGTGGCTATTTTTTATTAGAAGAACACTTTTTGAAATAATTCAAAAATTACAAATTAAGCCACAGTTTGACTAAACTTCATTATAAAAGTGCAATAGACAGAAATGAGATTTTAATTAATAAGAACAACTAAAACTAATTCCAATTAAATGATAATTTAGAAAGAATTTTGAGACTTTTATGCTCATATCATACGCTCATTTCAGTATTCATTTGAAGTTTTGAATTTTTTATAAACCATCTTAACACATTTACATCTTAAAATTAACCATCATGTCAAATTCCAAGCTTCTTGTCTAATAGTCTAAACCGAATATAATGACGAAAGAGAGTTGAAATAGAATGTCTCGAAAAATATTGAAACAGAGACTGCCACCATTAATTTGCCAACATTAACCTTGAAATCGGTTGGTATTTCATAATATTCTAGAGAAAATGGAATTTAGGTGTTTTTAAAGGCTTTCTTGTTGTTCCTGCTAACCAGGTTGTAGTGACGCTGGCATAAAATATACCCCGGATGCGATCAAGGATTATCACTCTTGATTCACAAACAATAACTTCTGTAATCGGTTTATTATTTCCTGAGATTCCATAGAAATCGTAATTAGGACTCTTTTAGAATGCTTTCGCTCCTTCCCTTCGCTTCACCCCTTTTTAATTTCGAATTTATTTTCGACTGTTCTTAGAGGACATTTATATTTTATAAGTAACCACCATGCTATATTTAAAGTTTCTAGCCTCTCCACTACCGCAGAAATCGCAATTTAGAAAGATTTTTGCTCCTGCAACCCTCGACATAAAATATAGCTTATGTTTGAGCAAGTTCTATCACCATCATTTTGCAACCATTATAATTGAAATCGGTTTCGTATTTCATACGATTGCATAAAAATCGTAATTTAGAACGCTTATAGAACGCTTTTCGCTCACTTCATCCTTTTAAATTTGGAATTTTCTTTCGACAATTCTTAGAAAGCATTTGCATCTTTGAAGTAATTACTATTCAAAATTTAAAATGTTAGACACCCCTCAGTAACACAAAAAACGCAATTTAGAACATTTTTTGTTCCTGTAACCCCCAAATGGTAGTGACAACAACGTAAAATATAGGCTATGTTGGAGCGGGGACTGTCACCATCAATTTGAAACCATTACTTCTGAAGTCGGTTTATTTTTCCTGACACTGCGTAAAAATCGCTATTTAGAACGTTTTTAGAGCGCTTTTCGTTCCTTTTCAACCCTTTTAAATTTCAAATTTTTAAGGAACTCTTCTCAGAGAGCATTTACATCTCATAAGTAATTACCATGCCAAATTTCAAGTTGCTAGCCCCTGCAGTATTACAAAAAACGCAATTTAGATCGTTTTTTACTCCTTCACCCCCTTTGGGGAAGTGGCACCGACATGAAATACAGTCTATGTTGGAGCGAAGGCTGTCACCATCTTTTTCACATCATTATTTTTTTAATCGGTTCGGTACTTCCTCAGATTGCGTAGAAATCGCAATTTAGAAAGTCTTTTATAACGCTTTTCGTTCATTTTCACCCCTTTAAAATTTCGATTTTTTAAGAAATGTCCTTAGAGATCATTTGTATCTTATAAATAACTGCGCTGCCTAATTTCAGGATTCTAGTCCCTTCAGTAACACAAATATCGCAATATAGAGCGTTTTTTGCTTCTGCAACCCCTAGGTGGTAGTGACACCGACATGAAATAGAGCCTGTATTGGAGCAAGAGCTGTCATCATCAATTTCCAACCATTACTTTTGAAATAGGTTGGGTACTTTCTGAGATTGCGTAGAAATCGCCATTTAGAACGTTTTTTAGAACTCATTTCGCGCATTTTCACACCTTTTAAATTTCGATTTTTTAAGAAATGTTCTTAGAGATCATTTATACCTTATAAGTAACTACCATTCCAAATTCCATGTATCTGGGCCCTTCGATAACACAAAAATCGCGATTTCGAACGTTTTTTTGCTCCTGCACCCCCTTTTGGGGTAGTGGCACCGACATAAAATGTAGTCTATGTTGTAGCAAGGGTTGTCACCATCATTTTGACACCATTATTTTTTAAATTGGTTTAGTACCTCTGAAATTGCGTAAAAATCGCCATTTAGAACGTTTTTTAGAACGCTTTTCGCGTATTTTCACCCTCTTTTAGTTTCGACTTTTTTTAGAAATGTCCTTGCAGATCATTAGTATCTTATAAGTAACTACCATTCCAAATTTCATGTTTCTAGGCCCTTCAGCAACACAAAAATCACATTTTTAGAACGTTTTTTGCTCCTGCACCCCTTTTGGCCAGTGGCACGGACATAAGATATAGCCTATGTTCTAAGTTGGACTAATACGATCATTTTGATACCATTACTTTTGGAATCGGTTCGGTAGTTCCAGAGCTTACCCCCTACAAATAAACAATTTTTACCTCTTTATAATATTAGTATAGAAGTATAGATAGAAGATAGATGAATAAAAGAAAAATCGTTTTAAATAAAAATCCTAAACAAAGAGAAGATCTGTGTACCTAGGGCCACTGTCCTCATTTTAAATAATATTTGGGTCTAAGTTTTACTAATCGTCTGGATGAGTGGCAACAACAATAGTTTTTAATTACTACAGCCATTTTGAACTTCAGAAGAAGTTCCGAGAAATTGGAGGTGGTAACTTTTTTAAAAACGCAAAAGTAAAATTTTGCACCTGAATTATTTTATTATTAATTTAGAAAGATAAGAAAAATATTTTTCTTTTAACTACAGCACCAAATTTAATTTTTAGCTGAAGTGCTAAATGCGATATCGAATATATCTCCTATCCATATGGAATTTTTAATAAACCCATTTGTATGAAATTACCCAATGTTGCACTTATGGCCACATAACGTAGATCGCTTATACGTAGGGGTCATACGTAGACCGCTTTATACGTAGATCTATGGCCCTAGATAACATTTCAAATTGTATTGTAAAATAATTCATAAAAAGGTATTTTCATTTTATGCATAAAGCTCACATGCCAGAATTTCGGAAAATTTTTGGATTTTAAATAGTTCCTATCTGGTAGATTAATGATATGTTAATTTGTGAGTTATTTTTTTTTCACATTATTAAAAAATGCATTTTTAAGCATATTTTAAATCTGAGAATTTTTGACTCAAGGTTTATCTGATGATAATTGTTTGTCTAATAAAAGTTTAGTGTAGTTTTCTTGTTTATTCCAGAATGTAAATTCAAAATTTTAAAGAATGACCCTGGGTTCACCAATTACCGTCCATAGATACATTTGCCTTCTTGTACCAAAATTATTTGCATTGTTTCAGGAAAAAGATTCTATTTGGCATACTTTCTGATTTTAAGTATATTCGATATTTCCAATAAAGAGTAAATACTATAAAAATGCTTATCATTAATTTAACAGTTTTAAAAAGGGTTAGTAGTTCAGTTTTATGTGCTAAACAAAATATGGCCCTGGGTACAAGGGGCTCCCCTAATTCATGACTTATTAGATTTATATCTTACTAGCTGCTAAGTAAATCATTTCACTCACGATAATTTAAAGCATATGTAATCAAATATCGGGTATTTATCCGATTTTAGAAGCCAATACGGAACTTGATATTTATAGGGCCATGACAAAATTTAGTCAAAAAGAGGGAAATTTTGTGCCAGATAATATAAACAATCGTGAAACTGCTACTGTAACCAATGAAAACTAGTCGTTGGGGGTCACCGTAATCATGGACCATCATGGATATACATAATATAAAATATGAAAATAAAACATGTTATACATGCTAAGCATTGTATCATGTTACTTTTATTCATAATTTAATTTACTTGGACTCCCTTAAATATAATTAATATAATCTCTTAAGCTAATATTACTTTTTGTTGCACTAAAATATCTCAATTTGTTGATTTTCTATAAGTAAGTAAACACTATTGGTTTACAATGGAAGTCTATGGGAATTTGGCGAAATATTAGAGATACCGCCAATTTCGCATCACTTTTGGCAACTAATTTTGGTTGCCAAATTTGGCGATATACCGCCAAGTTGGCGACAAACTTGGCGGCATTTGGCGACAGAACAGGGTCCCTCTTATGGTAAGTCCCCTTATAGGTATGGAGATGTATTAAATGCTTGACATATACGATAAGCCATTATTGGCAGTTAATCTTATAGTTTGGCAATAGTTTTGGGGTCGGCGGGATAATCGAGTAGTACCGAATTGCGTAAAAGAAACATCCTTATAACTCGAAAAATTATAATCATATTAACTAACAGTTTACTGCGTCGGATTAAGCGTCTCATTTCCAATTAAAATATATCTTTGAATTGAAATTTAAATGAAATACAGGGTCATGAAAAATCGAAGAGTGTGAAAAAAAGGATTACAGATATCTCGGCAATTCATAATCCGATAGAGTTCATTCATAATGCAAAATTTATGTTTTTTTATTGTCTTTTATATTCACTCCTTCAAATAGACAGTTTCGAAAATTTTTGTACACCTTTTATCAGAACGAATATTTCGAGAGTCCGAAAAAAAAAATTCGGATAATCGAGGTTACTGATATTCAATAGGCTTCTTCCCATTATTACTCCCTAAGTACACACCAAATTTCAAGTCTCTATCTCAATTTGTTCTGGAGATAGAGTGATTACAGACACACACACCGACACACATACAGACGGACACCAAAATTTTTTTTCTAAAAATATGTTTTTCGGGATCTCCAGTGTCTGAAACGTGTAAATCAGTCAAAAAAATTTTTTCGATTTTTAAAACGATTACAAGATTTACCCTATACTACGTATGATGGGTTAAAAAGGAGGGCCAAGTAAAATCGTGAAAATCGACGAATCGCTCTCCGTAAAACGAAAAAACAATGCTGGGAGAATTCTACTACAAAACTGTATTTTAGGTGGTATTTTATGTAAAATTTGTATATGTATGCACGGCATCTTATAAGACTTTACAAAAATCTATTATTTAAAAAAATTGTTTTTAAAAGTGACAACATGTTTTAAAGCTAAAAGAACTATGGAATTAAAATCCGGTTGCCAAACCACGATTTACAAACATATCTCCAATATGCTTCCAGCTCCCTATCCTTAATTTCGATATTGGCTGAGGGAAAATGATCTTACTTTGATGCAATCATATTAAATCTTTAGATTTTATGATCGGAAATACAATTTTCTTTGAAAAAATAAAGTAACTTTTTTTTCAAGTTTTCTGATACTGGACGGCTTTAAGAATTACCCCACCTCAAAAGTCGTTTTTTTTTTTTCAGGCAGTTGAGATATTTTTTTAAGAATTATAAAACTATTTTTTGCTGATCATGACGTTATTTACGCTATGGATATTTTTGCGGTGTATGTTATTGATATTTATTATCCATTTTCTTTTTAACCTTTCTTTTTTAACTTCTTTCAATTTTAAAATAAAAATGAAATCTTAATGTTAACCATGCGCAGACGATAAACCGTCAAATAGGTATTGATAATAATTTTCTTTAAGTAATAAGAATTGATACCTAACTCAATCCTATTTTATTTTAACATCAAAGCCTACTCGTTTTATTTTTCATATATGACGTCATATTTGGTATCTTTCTGTACATAATCAAAATTCATGCGCCTTGTATTATTAGAAATACTTGAAAATTTCCCTTTTATTTCCCATATGACGTCACATTCATATATATATATATATATATATATATTTTTTTTTTTTTTTTCATTTTCTTCTTGACGTGAAAATCTTTCAAATGAAAATAAATTATTGAGGAGAAATTATTATTCCGGGTTTTCATTCTTTAGTAACGAAAAAAGAAAGAGGGTTAAATTTTATAGGAAAATTGTCAAGTGATTCTGCATGAAAAACAATGAAATTTTGAATTATTAAGAAAAATATTTGAATAGAATAAATAAAGCACAGCCTATGTTCATTTCTGGGTTATAATCCATCTATATATGCAGAGATAATAAGGCATTAATTAATCCGTTTTCACGTTGACTTCATTCAACCATTTACACATGCTTTTGCATTTATAATATTATAAGGATTAGAATACAGTATAACGCCGCTAATCCGAACACCGGTAATCCGAAATTCCGGTTAAACTGAAGCGATTTTATTTTCGAAAATTATACTTGAACAAATTAAACTGAAAAGATTAACTTACGAAATTTTCAGGCTTACAGCTGATGATGTCGGCAAAAACGTGTAGAAGTTAGAATTAAACATAAAATGGCAATAGAGCATGTTTTTTAGTCTTTAAACAGCTTGAATAGAATTTTAAAAAATACTGAATAATGTAAAGGTACAACATATGTACACGAATATAAAATGAAAAAGTGCACTCGTAGGGCACTCGTTACTACTCGTAGAAGCCATGTTAAAAAAATCTCGAATATCAGTTTGTTTGCCAGTCAATAAAATTCTCTTTTAACCCTTTGCGACACGCTATGTTAAAATAGTACTTAAATTTCAGGAAAACGTTATAAAAAAAATTAGATAGGCATGATTATGCAAATCATGAACAAAAAAAAAAAAAAAATCTGGATTTTTTTTTTTTACCCGGGGAGGTGGGACAGAAATTGATCCACCATGCAACAAAGGTATGTCATAAGCTACAGTGAGAGCTACTTAATGTCTTAAGTAATATATTTAATAGATGAATAAAAATGATATATTTACAGAAAACTTTTTTATAAATCGAGTAAAAATGAAAATAAAAACATAAAATACCATTTTACATGGTATTATATGTATAAAATGTTTAGACAATAATACAAAAATTTAGGATATAATATATGAATAATATGCGAAATACAAGAAATCTATACTAATATTATAAAGAGGTAAAAATTGTTTATTTGTAGGAGGTAAGCTCTGGAACTATCGAACCGATTCCAAAAGTAATGGTATCAAAATGATGGTGTTAGTCCAACTTAGAACATAGGCTATATCTTATGTCCGCGCAACTGGTCAAAATGGGGTGCAGGAGCAAAAAACGTTCTAAAAATGCGATGTTTGCGTTACTGAAGGGCCTAGAAACATGAAATTTGGAATGGTAGTTCCTTATAAGATACTAATGATCTCTAAGGACATTTAAAAAAAAATCGAATTAAAAAGGGGTGAAAATACGCGAAAAGCGTTCTAAAAAACGTTCTAAATGGCGATTTTTACGCAATATCAGGAAGTACCAAACCGATTTAAAAAATATTGGTGTCAAAATGATCGTGACCACCCTTTCTCCAACGTAGGCTACATTTTATGTCGGCGCCACTACCCCTAAAGGGGGAGCAAGAGCAAAAAAAGTTCGAAATTGTGATTTTTCTGTTACTGAAGGGTCCAGATACATGGAATTTGGCATGGTAGTTACTTATTAGATATAAATGATCTCTAAGAACATTTCTTAAAAAATTTGAAATTTAAAAGAGGTGAAAATGCACAAAAAGCGTTCTAAAAAACGTTCTAGATGGCGATTTTTACGCAATCTCAAGAAGTACCAAACCTATTTCAAAAATATTGGTGGCAAAATGATGGTGACCACCCTTGCTCCAACGTAGGCTACATTTTATGTCGGTGCCACTACACCTAAAGGGGGCGCAAGAGCAAAAAAAAGTTCGAAATTGTGATTTTTGTGTTACTGAAGGGTCCAGATACAGGGAATTTGGCATGGTAGTTACTTATTAGATATAAATTATCTCTAAAAACATTTCTTAAAAAATTTGAAATTTAAAAAGGGGTGAAAATGCACAAAAAGCGTTCTAAAAAACGTTCTAAATTGCGATTTTTGTGTTACTGAAGGGCCTAGAATCCTGAAATTAGGTTGGGCAGTTATTTATAAGATACAAATGATCTCTAAGAACATTTCCTAAAAAATCGCAATTTAAAAGGGGTGAAAATGAGCGAAAAGCGTTCTAAAAAATTTTCTAAATTGCGATTTCAACGCAATCTTAGGAAGTACAGAACTAATTTAAAAAATAATGGTGTGAAAACGATGGTGACAGCCCTCGCTCCAACTTAGGATGTATTTCATGTCGGTGCCACTACCCCAAAGGGGGTGAAGGAGCAAAAAACGATCTAATTTGCGTTTTTTGTAATACTGCAGGGGCTAGAAACTTGAAATTAGGCATGGTAGTTACTTATAATATATAGATGATCTCTAAGAACATTCCCTAAATAATTTGAAGTTTAAGAGTCGTGAAAATCGACAAAAAACGTTCTAAATTGCGATTGCTACGCAATCTCAGAAAATACCCAACCGATTTCAAAAGTAATGGTTGCAAATTGATGATGAGAGCCCTTGCTCCAATATACGATCTATTTCATGTCGGCGTCACTACCACCTTGCGGTTGCATTTTAAAAAACGTTCTAAATTGTGATTTTTTGTGATACTGAACGGGCTAGCAACTTGAAATGTGGCATCGTAGTTATTTATGAGATGTAAATACTGTCTCAGAAGAGTTCCTTTAAAATTTGAAATTAAAAAGGGGTGAAAATGAACGAAAAGCGTTCTAAAAACTTTCTAAATAACGATTTCTCAGGAAACATAAACCGATTTCAAAAGTAATGGTTTCAAATTGATGGTGACAGCCCCCGCTCCAACATAGCATATATTCTACGTTGTTGTCACTACAACCTGGGGCTTACAGGAGCAAAAAATGTTCTAAATTGCGTTTTTTCTGCTACAGAGGGAGTCTAACATTTTAAATTTGGAATGATAATTACTTCAAAGATGCAAATGCTTTCTAAGAATAGTCGACAGAAAATTCCAAATTTAAAAGGATGAAGTGAGCGAAAAGCGTTCTATAAACGTTCTAAATTACGATTTTTATGCAATCTTATGAAATACGAAACCGATTTAAAACATAATGGTCGCAAATTGATGGTGATAGAACCTGCTCAAACATACGCTACATTTTATGTCGTTGGTTGTAGGAGCAAAAAACTTTCTAAATTGCGATTTCTGCGGTACTGAAGACGCTAGAAAATTTAAATATAGCACGGTAGTTACTTATAAAATATAAATGTCCTCTAAGAACATTCGAAAATAAATTCGAAATTAAAAAGGGACGGAGCGAAGGGAAGGAGCGAAAAGCATTCTAAAAGTGTCCTAAAAATTACGATTTCTTGCGAATCTCAGGAAATAATAAACCGACTACAGACGTTATTGGTTGCAAATCAAAAGTGATAGTACCTGATCTTTTACGGGCTATATTTTTCCCCTGTGTCACTACCATTTGGTTGGCAGGAACAACAAGAAAGTCTTTAAAAACATCTAAATTCCGTTTTCTATAGAATATTAGGAAATACCAACCGATTTCAAGGTTTTGTTAATTTGACATGATGGTTAATTTAAAGATGTAAATGCGTTAAGATGGTTCTAAAAACTTCAAAACTTCAAATGAATACTGAAATGAGCGTAGGAAAAAGACCATAAAAGTCTCAGAATACTTTTTAAATTATCATTTAATTGGAATTAGTTTTAGTTCTTCTTATTAATTAAAATCTCATTTCTGCCTATTGCACTTTTATAATGAAGTTTAGTCAAACTGTGGCTTAATTTGTAATTTTTGAATTATTTCAAAATGTGTTCTTCTAATAAAATATAGTCATGCAAATATCACTTGGCACATTTCATCTATTACGCGAGCAAAGCCGCAGGGTTTGCTAGTATATGAATAATTTCAAAAACACGAGAATAATATAATATGAGAATAATATGAGAAATATTAGAATAATATGAAATTAATATGAGAAATATGAAATTAATATGAGAATAAATTTAGAAGTAAGAGAATAATATAAGGAATAAAAATTTATGAATAAGAATATATAAATTTAAAATTTCAACTTCTTAAATCTGGATATGTAAATAGAAGCTTTGATGCTCGTAATGTGTGAAAATATCGATAACCAATACTAGATAATACAGATTCATAATTTTGTTGATAAAAAAAAGCAAAAATTCTATTTTTGATGAAATTTTTGAAGAAATTTTTGATGAAATTTCATGAAGAAGCTATTGCTTCTTCAATAGTCAATTTTTTTCTCGACATTTTGAGTAAACAACTACTTCACTATTCAAAAACTAAGAGAAAAGCACAATTTGGCGGGAAACAAAAGCTGGACACAACGAGAACAATTAGAATTATAACGTAAGGCTCTGCAAATTATTTGGTGCTGCCATCTGTTAGCGAGAATCTCATGTGTGTGATGGGTCAAATTCTGAACCGCATACTTTAGATGAATAAAAAATAATTTAAAATGTCCACTGAAATTTCTTTTTTTGCTTGGAAAATACCTTGAGATAAATATAAATATAAATAATAGGCTTTCATGTACATATGTGCTTTAAAATTCGATAAAAATGACAACTCTTTTAATACCTCTTTTTAGACCTCACTTTAAATATTTTTTAAAGAGAAACTATAATCTTTGTGATGCGCTGCCATCTACAGTTTAAAAGAGGGATTAAAAATGAAGAGATCCATATATTTGAATTATAAAGTGTGTGAATTGAGACTGATTTAAAAAAAAGTTAATTAGGTGGGACAGAAATTGACCTACCATGCCGGAAAGGGTTAAAACGCAAAAAGTATTTAATTCAAATGACAATTTTTTTAGGTAGGTTTCGTAGGAAATACTACCTATTGGCGTCGTTGCTATGTTGGAATTTCGGAAAATTTTTTGCAGATCTACACCGATCATGACCCCTAGAACCCAAAACCACCCTCAGTAAAAAACTTTATATATATATATATATCAGTATCAAATCAGTTTAAAGTTTTTATAACTTCTAAAAATCGGACCAAAAATTTATGTATCACAGATTTTTGATAAAATTAAAAATGGGCTCAAGGGGCGCAAAAAATGGGGTTTTTGGAAGAAAAAAAATTCATAACTTCGTCAATTCTCAAGATATCAAATCCAATTAATTTTATTATACATCTCCTTAATATTATCTACAACTTTTATATTCCCAAGTTTTTGATAGGACCAATTCGTACCGCAAAAAAAATTAAAAACGAAAACAAAAAAAGGGGGTGAAGAAGAAAAATTTCCATAACTCTGTCAATTCACAAAATATAAAATCCCCATAAATTTATCATACATCTTCTTAATATTGTCTTCAACATTTATACAGACAAGTTTTTGATAGGACCAATTCTTACAGCAAAAACAAATTAAAAATACATAGCGGTTGAAGAAAAAAATCATCTTATTAAGAATGTATTCAAATCCTAACTGCTTATTTTCTTACTCATTTTTAAATTCATTTTTGCTCTCAAATGCGTCCAATTGATAGATTGTCTTCTTCAGAAACTATATAATGTACCGTAATGATCGATTTTTTGATAGAAGCAAAATATATTTCAAAAAATGATGTCAAAGTGGGCATTTTGAACCGAATTTCCCGAAGCGATTGTGTTAGACGAAAAATATTGCCCTATTGAGAAAACAATTGTTTGTTAATCAAGTTTCAATTAATTGAAAGAAAAAATAAAAACACATGTCTCTTTATAAATCTTTTCAAAAATCACGTTAGCAAGTTTCGTATTTTTTCTATTAAAAATGAATCTGAAAATGTGCCAGAAAATTTCAAGTTGTTGAGCATGGAAAAGTATTTATTTGAATACCGCCTTAACATGATTCAGATAAAACCAGCTATTATATAAAAATGAAATAAAAACTCGTCAAACGCGGTCAGATAAAACTGTTAAAGTGGATTTATATCTACTCATGATTTAGTTTTTGTTGGTGCAATTAATATACTTAACTTCGAAAACTACCTCCGCCTGTAGGCCGGGCCGGCAGGGATTTTTTCTTTTTTTCTTACTTTCAACAATATAATTTTGCAAATTATCTACAGAAATGTTTCTTTCTTTCCTCCTCGTTAACGTGGTGACTGAGCTATTTATAGATTCTCGATTTTGAACCGTTTGTAATGGATTGTTACGCAATTCCACATTCTGAAATTTCATTGGATTATTATAAATATTATGATCGATGAAACAATGAATACTATCTTTTTCCGAAAGTCGTGCCAGATTATCCAGCATGCCGGACCTTAGGATGCCGGATTAGAGGTTGTTTTTTATGTTACTGAGTTCTTATAACTTGCATTTTTTTAGCACGCATCTTTTTCTTTTCTGTTTTTATCGGAATTTCGGATAATCCGAATATTTTATAATCCGAACAGGCACCGGTCCCAATTAGTTCGGATTAGCGAGGTTCTACTGTATTTGCATTTATATAGTTCAGGTATTCTCCAAATATTTTCTGAAAATTGGACATTCTTATGATTTTACGATGTAAAAGTATACTTCAAAGTTTAAAAATGTAAAAAATAATTAGCAAAGTCATAAAGTTATTTTTTTTTCCACTATGTTTGAAATTTTGATAGAAATGACACATATCACTGTAGCGAAGTTTGCGTCGAATCTGTTTCGGTAAAATAAAAGAAAATCGAAATTTCATTCCAGCCAATATGGCAGAAATCAATGCGTAGATATAAAGAAAAAATAAAATATTGAAAAAACTTTCGAAGAGATTTCTCTTCTTTTTTTTCTATACATGTATATATGTCGGTAATGTTCATTTAAAGGTTATATATTTATTTATTTATTTAAAACAATGCATTAGGGAGAAGCCTAAACTTAAAATTGTAAAATTTTGTAGAATATAGCTAAATCAAAAGAGTAATCAATTTCCACACATTTCAACAGGAATTCCGTTCTAATTAAGATTTGCAGAAGGCAGATATTTGCATTTTTAATTTAAAAAAAAATAGGAGTTTAACAGCATTTCTACACAATGTTAAAACCGATTATTGAAAAAGTCCACAATGAAAATCCCGATTGAGAGAATTTGCGTGTGAAGAATTAAAACACCATTTTAAATAATTCTTAACCATTCGGACCCTCTTCGCTATTTCAAAATATATATATATATTTTTTTCTAATTGCATTGAGTAATTCTAGTTATATGACTAATTCTAAATTTAGTCGGCCATGTATTTATTTTTGGGGGGAGAGCAGAGAAAATATGAAAAATATTTAATAATAACATATATATTTATCACATTGAACGCCTTTGCACTGTTTAATACCAAAATGGGTCATATGGCTGTGAAACTGCATTAATGAAACATTGTTACGGTTAAAAAGTGAAAATAAATTATAAATAAAAAACAAGAGAGCAATATATTTTTTAAAAATACGCTTTTATCGATTAATAGTTTAATCTTAATAAATTTACGATTACATGTTGAGAAATCAATTTAGAAATCCCAAAGGGATAGTTTAAAGGGATTGTTTCCTTTTAAATTCTATGTTGCTCTATCTTAAAAAAAGGGAGCAAAAAATATACATATTTTAATAAATGCACTTGCTTGCGCTTTCTACCAAACGTAAAAACAGTGAATATTTCATAACTGAGTTCGGTGCCCAAGCCAAATTAATGTATTGGAACGGATTTTTTTCTTTTTTTTGGGGGGGGGGGGGGGGGGAATATGAATTGCAGTGACAAAATAAGGCAAGATTTTCAAGATGAACATTGATTGCTTATATAAAAGAGTGATATTTTATTAAGCTATTGTTATTTTTATACTTATTAAAATATCGCCTTAGGAAATTAATGTTTAAAACTTTTTTTTTTTCTCTGTGCTGTTTTCTTAAGATGAAGGATGTCTCTTTTTTTAGTTGTCAAAGTATTCCTAAAATATATACTTAACTTATTATTTTATGTGTTGAAATCTTAACGAAATTAGGTAAGAGTTTAACACTTCAAATAAAATTAAGTATATATTTTAGAAATAATTTGAAAAAAAAAAAAAAAAAAAAGGGAAAGATCCTGCCAGAAGGGTACTTAAAGAAAAAGAAGTTAAAAATATTAATTTTCTGAGGAGATTTTTTAAAATACGAGTACATCACACGCCTTAGGTTTAGCATTAGCGAGTTGAATTTGAGATGTCACTGACCAACAAACATCCTTATCATACGTGTAATTTTAAAAATAGAATTATTCCTTACAACGTTTTTTAAAATTCGATTTTCACCATCAGAAGGCTGATATCCGATGCCGATGTACTAAGTTTCCAAAAATTTTCTGTTTAAAATCTTAATATTCTCAAAAAGAAAACTAATTTTGAAATTTTCCTCAAGTGAAAATTTCAAAATTTTTTCCTTATTAAAGAAAATGATTTTTTTAAACGCAGTACATCGGTCTGGCGAAAACTTTCGAATTATGAAAATCAAATTTTGAAAAATGTATCAGATAAAGAGAAAATGAGTTTTTAATTTTCCTATACATTAACACGCAGTTTCAAGATAAGCAGAGTATCGATTATCCGAGTTAATATGTACCACGCTCACGTCCGATAAGCAAAAAATTCGGATAAACCGGATTTACACGAATCATCACCAACTAAGGAGATGAAATATAAATTTTCCCTTAATTCATTCATTTTTATGGTACTAGCAATATTTCTCTGATGTACATTTCAGTTACTTTTAAGAAAATCAGAGAATGGAATTGTTTATTTGAAAAAGCACTTGATAGTTTTTTGTTTGTTGAATGTCAAGTTTGCTGCAGCTTTTTTCCCCTGCAGCATTACGCTACTTAAAAGCTATAAATTTATAAAAATTTTCCTTACCACTAAAACTTACCAGTAAATTTTGCCTAATTCAATCGCCGAAATCTAACAATTGTCAACGATTAAATATGGCAAAAATTTATATTAAAATTTAGATGTAACAAAACCGTACAAATTGGCAGCTATGTGATTCTATTAGTGTCATGAAAATTGCAGGTGTAGCCTTTTCTTTCTGCTCTAAGTATTAAATAGTTTTTCAATCGAACTTATACTTTTGGAATGGATCATTTTCTTCTGATGGACAGTTGGTTTCCATTATTATGAAACAGCCATTATAAATGAAGTGTTAGGTGAAGATGAAAGAGCAGCTGTAAAAAGTTAGAACTCTGATTTTCTGAGTTCTAACTTTTTACGACTGCTCTTCCATCTTCACTTAACACTTCATTTATAATGGCTGTTTCATAATAATGGAAGCCATTAGTTCACCAGAAGAAAATAACTCGGTTAAAGCGAAAACTCGGTTAAGCGGGGTTCGGATAATCGGTAGTCTACTTTATGTGCGGGAAAACCTGTTTTGCTTACTCGCGCGCGTGGGCATACTTGAACCCACCGATCCTTTAATTGCGCAGTCAAAACCCTTTAAGCAATTTAAGGGTACTCGGTACCCTTCGAAGGACTTTGAACAATTTTTTTTTACTGATGTACATTTAATTATTATATATGCATATTATTGTAAGTAATACAGTAAAGCGTCGATTATCGGAACTCCAATTAACCGAACTTCCAATTATCCGAATCAGCCTATTTCTCTCAAAAAAGAAAAAATAATAACCCAGGAGATGGGAAGAATTCTAAGGTACGAAGAAAATGAAATTAAAGAGTGATTAAATAGTGGCGTACGTTACCCTGGATATCAGATTTTAAATGATGATGAGATTGTGGATGAGATTCAAAATGAAAAAGAAATTGAAGAAAATGAAAACGAATGCTCCGAAAACGACCCAAGTACATCAAATAACGAAGCTTTTGAATGTTTGGAAACAGCTATGAAATGGCTCGAACGGCAGAAGAACTTTGATCCTATTCAACTAATGTATTTAAGAAGAATTCCAAATATGGCAGCATGGAAAAGAATATCTTCTTTGAAGCAAGCAACAATCGAAAGCTTTTTTGCTTAAATTATAATTTCTGGCCTTCAGAAAATGATAAAAATAGAAAAGGAAAATTTTAAATGATAGAAAAGTAAACAAAAAAAAATTAAAAAGACAAAAAAAAAAAAAAAAAAAAAAATTAAAACCAATTTCTAAACACACCAGCACTAACTGGTGCTGCCAGTCCTAAGCCTGGATAAAGTGTGAAAGTTTTAGTATAGTCAGGAACATCCCTTAAATTGTCTGTCCATTTATCCGAACCTTTGCTTATCCGAACTAGGGTAGGCCCAGACTTGTTCGGATAATCGGCGCTCTACTCTACTTAGAAATACTGATTTTGAAAAGAAAAAAAATCATTTTGTGTGTAAAAATTGAGAATTTTAACTTTAATGTAAAAATTTAAAGAATTTTAAAGTAAATAAATTAAAGGATTGTTACGTATTGAAATTAACTGCACATATATAATAAAAAAGGTTTACTAAAAGACTTGTATTACACACAAAATTTCAAAACATTAATTTTAAGTCTAAAACCGACAAGGTCTGTTGGACTGAAGTAAGACCTTGATGATAGCCACCAGAGTGTTAATCTTGTCGACTGTAGACTTATTTATTTATTTTTATCTATTTGATGTTTTGAAAGTTTTAACTTTTGCGTGCAATATACGTATTTTAGTAAAGCTTTTTTATTACAATATATGTGCAGAGAATTTTAAAGTTTGCTGTTTTTGATACATTTCTGTGTTTAAAACACTAAAACTTCTACAAATATTACTCAAATCACTCCATTACTTTTTTTTATCCTCAGTATAGTATACTTAATAAAATTAGGAATCAATTTTAAAACTAATGAATTAGTTTATGATAAAAAAAATAAATATACAAACATATGCAAAAACGCAGTTAAAAACTTGATTTCTTCAACGTTTCAATTTATATATATATATATATATATATTTTTTTTTTTCATAATGTTGCAAAATCCATTCCTAATTTTATTAAGTACACTATGTTGAAGATAAAAAAAATAATGGAGTGATTTGAAAAATATTTGTAGAAATTTTAACCCCTTGGGGACGAGAAAACTGTATACATGCCGCGGAAGGTGCTCAAAATCCGTGATTATTCTCACCAGTAAATTTTTATTGTAAATTTTGCCTTATTTAATCCGAGCATTTTCCCGATTCAATTAGGCAAAAATTTCTGATTTGAAAAACCGGTGATAAAAGATTAAAAATTTTGTAAAAGACGTTCGTCCCGAAGAGGTTAATGTTTTGAACGCAGTAATCTCTCTATTCTAAAAAAAAGTAACTACCGCTGTCACCGCCGCCGCCGCCGGTTTTTATTTTTTTGTGACCAGAGGCCTTTCTTCGTTAATATTAACAAAAATAATGCATACAAAAATATGAAAATCGGTAGTGTTATACAGAAGTGTTTGATAAACACGCTGATGCAGACAGTTTTCAAATCGAAGAATTATTTTAAGAGTTATTTAATGCTAAAGTTGGACAAAATCGTATCTCTCTATTCTAAAAAAAAGTAACTACCGCTGTCACCGCCGCCGCCGCCGGTTTTGATTTTTTTGTGACCAGAGGCCTTTCTTCGTTAATATTAACAAAAATAATGCATACAAAAATATGAAAATCGGTAGTGTTATACAGAAATGTTTGATAAACACGCTGATGCAGACAGTTTTCAAATCGAAGAATTATTTTAAGAGTTATTTAATGCTAAAGTTGGACAAAATCGTACCACTAAAAAAGTTTTATAGCAGCAAAAACTATACATGGCAGTGTAATCATTTTTAGATCATTTTATGCGTTAGAATTTGCCGGAGTGCAGATTGCATTAATTTTTTTATTTTGACTCATTTTTTCAGGTTTTATTTCTATTTTAAATTCAAATTTTCAGCATTTCTAGAGATGTTTTTTACAGATTTCAGAAAATTGTACTAATTTAAACTGTTGCCAACTGTATAAAAAGCGCAAGCAATAATGTTTGCTTCAAATTAAAAATTTATTTACACGTGACTATTATAAACAGGAAAAAATCTTTCAAATTAGAATTAAATAATTACGTATAAAAAGCAGGAACTTATTAAAAATTACGTCATAAAAAGTATACACGTGAATTTTAAAAGAGAAAGGATATTGTAAAATAATAAATTCATTAACATGCGTTAGAAGTCTTAGGAGAAATTACGTCATATTTACGTCACATTATAGTTATTACATAAAATGAACACAAAATAATATTGCAAAAAAGTTTAAATTTAGAAATTGCGCTAGACATTTATTTGATATTTTGAGAATTAATTTAAAATGTCTCATTTAAAAGAACTTTCTTTTCGCTTTGTTAAAAAATACCAGGAGACAAAGACTCTCTTTACTTAATTCCTTTTATATTAGCTTATTTTGAAATGTTGTTACACGTGTATACGTCATCAAGTTATTTTTATTTCGACGTTTTATTTGTGTTTTTATTAATGTTCTACGAATTTATTTGTTCTTTCGTTATTTAAAATAAAAATTATATCGATTTGTATAATTTGGTGAGTGGTTTGGCGATTTATATAATTTGGCGAAATTGGTCGACAGGATAATCAAGTAGTACCGCAGCGGATTTGGCGTTAAAATTCCCCAATCAAAGAGAAATGAATAGAAATTCGTTTATAGGGAGATCGCCACTGTTTTTTAAATTATAATTCAATCTTTCGAAATCTTTTTAAAGCCGATCAAATTAGCGTGCATTTAAAGTCTGCGGTGTCTGGACGGGGGTTGGCGAGCGTAGGTCGTAGGGGGCCGAGCCCCCTAGAATATAAAAAAAAGCAAACTTTAAAATTCTTTACATTGAAAAAATTAAAATACCCACAAAATGTTTTATTTTTTACTTGTCAATATCAGTTTTTCTAAGTATTACCTAAATCATACTATGTGTATCTTTCTATTCTAAAAAAAAAAATAACTAACGCTGTCACCGCCGCCGCCGGTTTTGAATTTTTTGTGACTGGAGGTCTTTCTTCATTAATATTAAGTAAACTATTGCATAAAAAAATATGAAAATCGGTGATATTATAGAGAGAAATGTTTCATAAACACGCTGATGCAGACAGTTTTTAAATCGAAGAATTATTTTAAGAGATATTTAATGCTAAAATTGGACAACATCGTTCCATTAAAAAAGTTTTATAAGAGCAAAAACTGTACATAAGAATTTAATCATTTTTAGATCATTTTATTTGTTAGAAGTTCCCAGTGTGCAGACTGCATTTATTTTTTTCAATTTGACTCAATTTTTAAATTCAAATTTTCAGCATTTCGAGAGATATTTTTTACATATTTTAGAAAGTGCTATTAATTTAAACTGTTGTCAGCTGTATAAATAGCGCAAACAATAATATTTGCTTAAATATATATATATATATATATATATATATATATATATATATATAAACGTAAAGCACAGTAATCACCAACAAAAAACAAGATAATGGTTCAGGCTAAATATAATCTTATACTGCTTTATATATATATATATATATATATATATATATATTTACAGGCGACTATTATAAACATAAAAAAACCTTCAAATTAGAATTAAATAATTAGGTATAAAAAGCAGGAAATTATTGAAAATTACGTCATAAAAACTATATTTTACAGATGAATTTTAAAAGAAAAAGGATATTGTAAAAAAATAAATTCATTAACATGCATTAGAAGTCTTAAATCGGAGAAATTACGTCACATTTACGTCACATTACACTTATTACGTAAAATGAACAAAAAAACAATAATATTGCAAAATAGTTTAAATTTAAAAATTGCGCGAGACATTTACTTGATATTTTGAGATGAACTTTTCAACTATTTCATTTCCAACAAAAGTATTTTCACGCGAATATTAAAAAGAGAAAGAAAAGTTTGTTGAAAATTACGTCAGATTAAAAACGATACATTTAAAATGTCTTATTTAAAAGAATTTTCTTTTCGTTTTTTTTAGTCTAAAATACCGGAAGACAAAGACTCTGTTTACTTAATTCATTTTATATTAGCTTACTTTGAAATGTTTAACTGATTTTTACATAAAATCAGTTAAAATCAAAGAAGAAAACAGCCATTGTATCTTTTAACACCAGCTGATTTTGCCTTAAAATTCCGCAATCAAAGAGAAATGAATAGAAAACCGTATATAGGTAGATCGCCACTGTTTTTTAAATTAGTATAAATCAATCTTCCAAAACCATTTAAAGCCGATCAAATTAGCGTGCCTTTAGAGTCTGCGGTGTCTGAACGGGGGTTGGTGAGCGCAGCTCGTAGGAGGCAGAGCCCCCTAGTATAATAAGTAAATGGACATCAGTAAAAAAATTCTTCAAATTTCTTCAAAGGGTACCGAGTCCAATTAACGTAAAAAGATAATTTCTTTGTACACTTGGGAAAGTATAGTCACTAACGGTTTTATGGACAATAAAATAGAAAGTTCTCAATTTGTATAATTTCTTTTAAAACAAGAAGAAACTGTGTTAAAACGGTTGTTTGTAAGCATATTCATTTTTTTTTTTATATTAATAAAATGGAATTTAAGTTTTTGTTATTTACACGAAGTTATTTAAAAAACGCGATTAATGTGATTTTTTATTAATTCTTCTCTGCGGATAACTTTACAGTTCATTAACGTGAAAGATGATGTATAAATAAACAATTTAGTAAAAGCGTAACACATTTGGAAACCGAATTTATTTTTTTATTTTTCTGCGGAGAGATAGAAAAAGAGTGGTATATACAAATGAGCGATATAACTAGGAGCTACTATATTTTAGAAATTTATATCTATATCTATCCAGCATCTACATACGTTGAATTGGTCTTGCGAAATGTGCTACTTGTCCGTCGCACCTATAAACGTAAATGCATAAATGAAAGGGGAAAGTTACACGCGCAACGATAGTAAAAATAATCAAATGCGCCTATGATGGTAAAAATGTTGACGATTTCCTGCGCTAAGGAATTCCCTTAACTATACATATATATTATATTAAGGGGTCACAGAACTCTTAAAACTTTAAAATTTTCGAAATTTTAATTTTTTTTAAATGCTAAATTCGTATCTTTTCTGAACATTTTGATATAATTGTTTCCTTGAAATTTCCATTAGAATCGAAGTTATGGCTTTTACAATACAATTATACCCACCCAATAGCTGAAATGGCGTTCCGAAACTTTGAAGTCATTTTTCTCCAAATGATGCTTTCGAGCATAACGCGCACGATATCTCAAAAACTTCTGAATTGTTTTTCATGAAATTTTCAAAACACATGTTTCATGTTAGTCTGTATAAACTGAACCGAAAATTTCCTTTTTATTGCTCAAAAAAGTATTTTTTTAGGTGATTATACTGTTGAATTTTTCTAAATTTTGCAAACTTTGTATTAAAAATATGAAAATGCTTTCAATACAAATTTATTTAGGTTTAGAGTAATTATTATAATCTGAAGTATAAGTAGGTACCAAAATTTTCATTCCAGTTGCAAAATTTATTTTGTAATCGTGCGGGTAATCTGTTATAATGATTTTCTGCTCGCCAAATGTCTGGCAGTTGGAGCCCCCTGTAACTGCTAATTCTACATCTTGCAATTTTTTGAATACATGAAATGAAAGAACATACTTGTAGCTATCAACTCAATAATAATTGTGTCTTAAAATCAGATACATTTTAAGAGTCCTGAGACCGCTTAAAAGGAAAAAAAAATATATAGCAATGTAACATAAAAAAATAAAACATTTCCTTACCTTGCGAATTTTCATATGCACACATGTATTCCGATGTCATGAACTGATTAATGAGCGCTGTCTTTCCTACATCTGAAGGACCTAAAACAAGTACTTTGTATTTGTTCGTTTTAGGAGCATCAGGGGCTGCACTAGCCCCTTCGATTTCAATAGTTTCTGCATCGTCCATTTGCTGTTGTGCATACACTGTCGCGTAATCCACATTAGAATCATCTTTCTGGTGGCAAGGAGTCAGCGGCGCTTGACCAGCGACCCCCATCGATGCAACACTATGCGACGATCTCGATTTTGCTCTGAAAGAGTCACCTCGATTAACTATACCTTTACTAGTAATAGCAAAATTTCTTAATCTTAAAACATCTTCATCGTCTGGTAGAGGTAACGATTGGTTAGAAGCTAATCTTTGGCCACTAAATCCATCAGAAGGCAACGTCATATCATTTGGTATACTAGCTATTCTGTGACGAAACCTTTGTGTGGGGTCAACAGATTGTGGACGTCTGGCAGTTCTCATGGACTGCGATCTGCTGACCCCCGCAGAATATGTGGGATCTTTTAATCTGTGTCCATTCTGTTGTTGTTGAGGATGGTGCCTTGTAGAACTCATCCTTGAAGAAGAAGGGCTTCGATGCTGACTGGACGATGCCTGTCGAGTTCTCCGGCTTGATCTCCTCGTGCTTCTATGCCTACCCACGTGAATAACGTCTGGAGAACCCTCCACCGTGAGTATGATACCTGGCGTAGGTCTTGGGGAGGCGGGGGGAGTAGTGCAGCCATCTTCAAAGACGCTGTTGTCTGGCTCGACAGGTTCGCGGGGTTCCAAATTTAGTAACTCCTGATCCGTCAACATCGTGACGTTGAGGATATAAATTTAGATTTATGTCAACTATGTTTTAAGATCTACGTGTCGGGGAGCCCAGATAACAGACTGCGCGTTGATGTGTGTATGTGTTTGTTTGCTTTTCTTTATATTTTAGCTAAGACTTCTTTTTCTTTTCACGCACCACAGAATTCGGAAGTAAACACTATCAGCTGTTATCAGCTTTTGAGTATTTCAGAGCACCTTTTACATATTTTTTCTTTTGAAACGAATCCAAAAGAGATAAATTTATAAAACACGATGCTTGAATAATTCCAGAGATAATTCATCTCAAGCTAATCGAGAAAAATAAATATTTAAACATCTCTCAATCGTTTTCTTTTCAATTTTTCACCATCAAAAAGAAGCATTTTTGATGTCTTTGTATCACATTGAAGCCCTTTTTATCACAGAACATCTTGAAAGGATACCAGATGATCAAACATTAGCCTTCTGAATAATGGAACTGACAATTTGAACAGAAAAATGTCATTTGAATCTAGTGAGATATAAAACAGATAGAGTGAAATTCAAAATTTCTTCTTGTTTATCGCAGTTCAAAAATGTAGACATTTAGAACCTGTAAATAAAAAATAAAATAAAATAAGAATTAGATAGAATTTTTCTTTAATAAAATCAAAAATAATATTCTTAAAAAGCTGTGCACATTAATGTATACAAATATATACACAAAAATGTATGTATATAGGCAGAAGATTGTATATAACTAGAGTGGTACAGAAAGAGAAAATTTAAACAGTAAAACTTTTTTTCAGAGCACATCAAAATCAAGATGCATAGAAAACCCATTGTGTCAAGATGAATCATATTGCGTAAAAACCAACATAAAGAAAAGGATAAGCAAACTAAAGATTTTTGCGTGCAACTGTTTTAAGGTTTTATAGTAAGAGTTCCCTTTTCAGTGCGAATTCAATGAAGAAGGGGGTAGGAATGATATCAGCAAATGTACTGCAATGTTATTTACTGTTATTTTGGACTGAAGATTGAAGAAACGGCTTCTTTTTTGAAGAGTTTTAACAGCTTAATGTTAAACATATTTTAGCTGTTTGGTTTTTTTTATTAGTCTTTTTTTTTCTTATCACTATTAAGAAAAAACTACTTTTAGAACATGTAAAAGAACTAAACTATTCGCTTTGTGATGTTTAACCGACCAAGCACAAGGCTCTAGCGCACGCACGCCGCATATACAAGCATGATTTAGCTAATTAGATAGGAAAACTATAGGACTTAATATCCCCTAAGGTTTGCCAGACTGTACATTTTCGCCGTATTTTGTACGTTACGTTTTAGGTAGATTTCGTATGAAATACTACCTATTGGCGTCGTTCCTATGTTGGAATTTCTGAAATATTTTTGCAGATCTACACCGATCATGACCCCTATAGCCCAAAACCACCCTCAGTAAAAAACTTTATCTATCTATCTATGTATGTATGTATCTATCTATCTATATCACTTTCTTCTGACACGATAACTTCCACAATTTAATACCAATCTCTTCCAAACTGATACATAAAATCAAGGGGCATAAAATCTCGGTCAAGTTCGTTAATGGGCAAAATCGGACCATGGGGATGGAAATAGGAAGGGGTTTTGTGAAAACTGAAAAAAACCCATAACTTCTTAAATTTTGTACATATTGAATCAGTTTAAAGTTTTTATTACTTCTAAAAATAGGGCCAAAAATTTATGTATCACAGATTTTTGATAAAGTTAAAAATGGGCTCAAGGGGCGCAAAAAATAGGGTTTTTGGGAGAAAAAAATTCATAACTTCGTCAATTCTCAAGATATCAAATCCAATTAATTTTATCATGAATCTCCTTAACATTATCTACAACTTTTATATTCACAAGTTTTTGATAGGACCAATTCGTACCGCAAAAAAAAAAAAAAAAATAAATAAAAAACGAAAACAAAAAGGGCGTTTGAAGAAGAAAAAAATCCATAACTCGGTCAATTCAAAAGATATAAAATCCCCATGAATTTATCATATATCTTCTTAAATTATCTACAACATCTATATAAACAAGTTTTGGATAGGACCAATTCTTACACCAAAAACAAAATAAAAATACATAGCGGTTGAAGAAAAAAATCATCGTAAGGGTTTATTCACATCCAAACTGCTTATTTTCTGACTCATTTTACAATCCATTTTTACTCTCAAAGGCTTCCAATTGGTATCTTTTCTTACTCAGAAACTATATAATGTACTGTAATGGTCAATTTTTTGATAGAGGCAGAATATATTTTAAAACATGCTGTCAAAGTGAGCCTTTTGAACCTAATTTCCCGAAGCGGATTGTGTTGGAAAAATCATCGTATTAAGGGAGTATTCAAATCCAAACTGCTTATTTTCTGACTCATTTTTAAATTCATTTTCGCTCTCAAACGCATCCAATTGGTAGATTCGCTTATTCAGAAACTATATAATGTACCGTAATGATCGATTTTTTGACGGAGGCAGAATATATTTCAAAAAATGATGTCAAAGTGGGCATTTTGAACGGAATTTCCCGAAGCGATTGTGTTAGAAACGAAAACTATTGTCTTACTGAGAAAATAATTGTTTATATATCAAGTTTTAATTAATTGAACGAAAATTAAAAACACAGGTCGCTTATATATCTCTTCAAAAATCACGTCAACAAGTTTCATGTTTTTCCTATTAAAAATGAATCTGGAGTTATGCCAGAAAATTCCGAGTTGTTGAGCATGGAAAAGTATTTTTTTGAATACCGCCCTAACATGATTGTGATAAAACCAGTTATTATATAAAAATGGAATAAAAACTCGTCAAAAGCGGCCAGATAAAATTGTTAAAGTGGGTTTATCTCTAATCATGATTTGGTTTTTGTTTGTGAAAATAGTATACTTAACTTCGAAATATACCTCCGCCTGTAAGCCGGGCCGGCGGGGATTTTTTTTAGTCTTATTGTATATTGCATGTTTAAACATTTCCTGTAAGACATTTTTTTTTTCTGTTTTTTTATTATTGTATCATTTAACTTAAGGAATTCGAATTTTTTGCATTGTATTTGACATTTTACTTAGGGGAAGGTGGCCTAAAATGATCCTAGCGGGCAAAACGATCAACATATGTTTTCTTCCAGGCAGATCGAGATATCTACCGGGTAAATAAAAATTAGTTGTGCCAAATTAAGAAGAAGCAATAGCTGTATTCAAGCGATCGCAATATTACGCGTTTGAAAAGAATTCTTTGAAAAATTTAGTTTTATAACATCTGTTAGAAGGTAAGCACTAAGTTTCATATTTATTTAGATGTACAGTCTTTCATGTACAGAAATATGTCCTGGTTTACTCAATGCAGTATGTTTTTAGATGTGAATTACATTTATGTATTGCCATAATTACTTTTATATCCTTTATTTTGCCGATAAAAAACAATTTACAATTATTTTTAAATGAAGGATCATTTTGCCCTTTGGTGAGGCTAAAATGATTCTTTGGACAATTTTTTAAAAATTTATATTTTTCATTACTCAATTTGCGTTTAAAATATTATTAACACTAAAAAGACCGTGAGTGGTCACCCCTACCATATGAATATATTTCGGTTCGATTCAGAAATTTCTTTGTAAAATAAGTTTAAAACGCACAAAGAAGAAAAAATATTAAATAAATTTGTTAAACAGATTTAAATAAAAATTCCTGTGTAAAATATTTTTTATAAAACTTGAGTAAATTTTCCAGTCTTTTTAGTGTTAAAATATGTTTATGATGCAAAATATAGTGTAAAACATGCAAGAAAGGGCCAAAGTTTTATTTAAACAGTTATGTTATTTCAAACAAGTTTTCCCCTTAAGGGGATCATTTAGGCCACCTTCCCTTATGGGTCATTCTCCCAAAAGTGCACATTTTCAATGCAAATTTTTACCGTAAAAAAATTTTGTTTTTCAAGACAAATGTTATCATTTTCAGAAACTTATCACTTACTGCAAATAAAAATCAGCAATGGCCCAGCTACATTATATTTATTTTTTTCAGACACACAATTTTTTTATTAACATCATTCACGGAGGTGAACTTTGTGCTGCAGTTATGTTTGTGTAGTGAGGCAGAGCACAAAAAAATATTTATTCTATTAGATATATAACTAAGGAGTAATTCTATATAGGAATGCATAAGGAATTTATTTGGAATGAACATAAAAAAAAACACAAAAAATTCATCTCCCATCTGGAACTCATTTTCATCACCTATCTTTTATACGTTATTCAATTCTTCTCTTTCAAAGTTTTGAAGCAATCTTTTTTGATTTACAGTCATTTGTAAATTCTTGTTAAACATTTTTCTCGGAGATTCACGGAGTTGATAATCACGCTCTAAATATATTTTATATATATATATAAGCTACATATTTATTTTTTTTTGAGATTTTTTTTTGTTCTTTAAAGCAACACCTGTTGATATAATTACATAAGAAATATATAAGCAAATATCTTAGTGTTGATTTAGTCACCTTGAATTACAGTTCACGGATGTGAGAAACTCCAATAACCATGGTTGCTTTTTTATAAGAAAATCTAATACCTGAGTATAAAAAAAAATTCTGATGTATAATTTAACTACAGCAAACACACTGGCTAACTTTAGCATCATGGGAAACAAAATCTGATGATAATTTTTCCATTTTTTAATATGAAAATGCAACGTAATGTTTGGTTCATGGAAGTGAGAATTTATTGTGCGACATTGATTGTAGTTCCTTTTCATACTCAGAAAACAAACAAAAATACAAAGAAAGTATTTAGCCATGCTAAGTTACTTTCCTCTTGAGATAGTAGTAGCTAGAATAATAATTATTTAATCCATTTATGCCTAGCGTCCCATTTTTAGGACGTTTCGAATTTTAGCACATTTTTATCATTTTCTTCTTCTTTACAACAGGAAAATTCTATGAAGTTATTGTCTATAAATGTCTTTACCTATTACCGAGAGATGACAGCATAAGATTGATATTTATTTGCTTAAATGAAGGCCTTTTTACGGTGTTCATAGGTTTTCATTTTTCCAAGATAGCGAAATGTAAAAAGTAAGTTTATTTGTATTTTTTGTATAAAGGATACAAATAAATAAGTCAAACTTAGCTTGTAGACTTCTTTGAAATACGTATTTTTTTAAATAGCGAAATTATATGTTCAAGCCTATTTTTTAATCATGTTTGTAACATACAAAATATAGGGCGCTAGGCGCAAATGAGTACATATTTCTATTAGCCAGTTAGGGGACAGTTATTGATGTAAAGTCCTTTTTAAGATGATTTTGAAATAATATGTTTCCCCTAGCCTCAAATGCGATTATTCTTAATTTATTATTAATAATACTTATAATGTTATTAGTCTCTGTAAAGAAATAAATATATTTTTTAATAGTTCTTAAAAATACAAATTATAGTATATAATATACAATAAAAAATCTTAATTTATATAAATTTAGACAAAACATATAATTATGTATTTTTACACATATGGATATTCCCATATTTAGTACGTTTACATTTTATCAAATAAATACAAAAATATTTTAGCGTAATTTTTAGGTAGATTTCGTAAGAAATACTACCTATTGCAGTCGTTACCATGGTGCGACTTTTGAAAAATTCCTTCATAACTTTTCATTATATGACCCCATGAACCCAAAACCACCCCCATCAAAAAAGTTTATATATATATATATGTGTGTGTGTGTGTGTGTGTATGTATGTACTATATTTTGTCCGCACGATAAAAGTCGCAATTATGCACGGATCGTCTTCAATCTCGCCAACAACTTTGAGATGGCTAATATCTCGGCGGGGATTGAAAATGGGCAAAATCGGCCAAAGGGAATGGAAATGGGGAGGGTTCATATTTTTTAATACCGTCTTAACATGGTTCTGATAAAACCAGCTCTTACACAACAATGACAGGAAAAAATAAATAATTTTCATTATAGCAGTTGCCAACAATGAAAAAAAAAAAGCATTGAAATTCTCACCACAACAGTTGCTTTTCTATTGCAAGGTTTTCATGTGAAAAATTAAATTAAATAGCTTGATGAATTGAAAACAAGTTGAATATTACGTCATAAATTTTCTAGAGCAAGATTTCCGCATGAAAACTCAAAATGAAATAAATAGTTTGACGAATAAAAAACAAAAGCAAAATATTGCGTCATATTGGAAACATAATGGATCTCAGCAGGTGAATATGATACGTCATGGGAGTTTGAAGAAAGTATTAAAACATGATAAAAACACGACTATAGAAATATTAACATATTTTAACACTTTGAGGTTCTCTGAATTTGCTTTAGTCATTTTTAAACCTATTCCATATACATGCGTGTGTGTATTCGTGTATATTAGAATTTTCACAAAAAGTTTAACTCCCTAGAGCTCATTCTTAGTGAAGAAACCGTGTTTATCTCTAATATTGATTTAAGTTTTGTTGGTGATTTTAGTACTTAACTGCGAAATCTACCTCCGCCTGTAGGCCAAGCCGGCAGGGATTTTTTTTCAGTATTTTTCTAGTTCATTTTGCAACATTTTAAAGTGATTTTACCAAGAAATTTGAGAAAACAAAAGTTCAGGCCTAAATGGGTTAATTATTTTATTTTAAATAAGTAATCAAACATTTTCCTTAGTAACATTGGGTGTGTGACATTACACGGACGTGAGATCTCGCATACTGTGTTCTAAGAAATAAAAAATATAAAGTAATTATAAAAAATGTATGCATGCAACATATTTAGTCTTCTTTCACTTTCAATAGAAAACATAAATAAAAAAAAAAGTCTTGTTCCACTGCAGAAGCGCGATTTGGAGTTCCAATCAGGCGACCGTTTTTCTCCGGTTACAAGTATCTCAAACAAATTGGCTCACCATATTATCAAAGGGATTAAATTCCCTGGAGCTTATACCAAAATTTAGTTTTAAAAGTGGATTTTGGACAAAATGGAGATCATTTGAACAAAAAATTTCACCTTTTCACCTTTTTTTTTTTTTTTTTTTTTTTTTTTAACCTTTTTTTTTAACCTTTTGCGAGCTCTAAAAAATATGTAGTAATCAATAAATATTATAGGTTCTAGGTGGTGTAAGCTCCAACAAAAACGATTAGCTTTCTTTCAAATAAAAAGTGAAGGAAATCGTTGCAATAGTTCTCGAGGAAAATGGTCGCCCAGTTTGAAAAGCAGGGTTTTGAGATAAATTAATTTAAAATTATACAGCAGCGTTACGTTCAACGAGCAAAAAAATCCCCGCCGGCTCGGCCTACAGACGGAGGTAGATTTCGAAGTTAAGTACTAATTTCACCAACAAAAACTAAATCAAGATTAGAGATAAATACAGTTTAACATTTGTATCTGGCCGCTTTTGACGAATTTTTAATTTCATTTTTCTGTAAGAGCTCGTTTTATCAGAATCATATAAAGATGGTATTCAAAAAAATATTTTTATTGTGCAGGCACATTCACTATCTCAAACTGCCCTTAGTTTTTAAACTAGGCAGAGTGGCGGCATAACCCCGAGTTGCGCCATTTTCCCCGGTCTGTCCTACACCGATTTACTCGTTTTTAAGTACTTCATTTTTTTTTTTTTTTCAGTGTTCCCTCATACCCTTTTTTAAATCGGAAGAAAAATAGATGTTCACAAATGTATTTCTGTTTTAAAAAGCAATAGTGTCATAGTTTTGCGCTTTTTACTCCAACTTACTTCAAATATAAAATGTTTTAAAGAAGCGAATCCTCAAAAGTGTTCACAACCGAAATCCACTTAACCGCATGGGAAAATCTTGTTACTCAAGTACATCAGAAACAGAAGTTTTAAAGTCATTAATTCTAAAAATATTACTAGATAAATGTCTTTTGAATAAGAAGTCAAAATAGAATAAGAGGATAAAACTTTATTTTCATCACAGTGTGTTTTGCAATTTTCTAGAAGAAGACTTTTAAACTTTAAATGCTTCAAAAAAATCAAAATTTTTATTTTTATTTCAAATGACAGCTATTGAAAGTTCTGAGCTTTTTTTTTTTTTTTTTTTTTTTTTGGACATTTACACATATTCACCGGAGTACAAATTGTTGTACAACATGCTTGACAACCCCTGAAGGAAATTTTAATAATTTATGCATAAACTGATTTGTAATCAAATCTATTATATATATAAAATCCAAACGGAAATTTCGTTGAGAACGCCTAGATTTAGAGTTCTACTGCATGGATTTTTACGGAACTTATACCGTTAGATAGGTATCGTTTTAGGGAAGGTTTTAAGCTATAAAACATTATTCTACCTAGATTAGTTATAGAATTATGACGGAAAGTTCTGGTATTTTGGACGATAAGGTTTACCATTTTATTTCTTGGCGAAATTTATCGTTGATAAAAAAATCGAAACAGCTATTACACCTCGAAACATAAAAGAAAAAACTGTTACTAATTTTAATAAAAAAAAAAAAAAAAAAGAAGGAAGAAAAAAAATCGTTTTAATGAGTGATAATTTTAAAAAACGAAAATATTCAATTTAAACATGAAAGGGAATGTTAATAATGCTTAAAAAATTACTCAGTTAAAATATTGCAATTGAAATAAGATTTGGCTCTTTATCTTTGCGTCAGGTTAAGAAAAATGCATCTGAAAAATTGATAGGATGATATCAAGGAAATTTCGATAAGTGTATGCTCAGAAATATTTGAAAAAATTATATAATATTCTTCTCATGAGGAATATATAGAATATTCTTCTCGTGACATATAATATGTTTATAAAAAAAATCCGCAGAACCTCGATTTAGCATTTCTAAAAAAATAATGAAAATTTAAGTTTGTTGGCGATTTAATGCTGGTTGGCGGCACAAAAAATTTTGAATGATACTTTTTTTTATCGTAAATAATTTTTAAGTAAAACCTTTTACTACTCTTCATACGAAGATAGTTAGATTAAGTTTAACTTGGATAAATACATTTTTATTACTACAGTTTTGTCATATACCTTTATATGTGTATATATTAAAATTTTATTATCGTAATTATACGGTTTAAAACAAAATTTCAGTTTATTAAATTTTTTCCAAATTCAAAATTAATGTCTGATTCGGAACATTGGCAATTTGACTTCGATATTGTTAGTGTCAGAAACAAGAAATGAAGGTTATTGTTGCCATGGAAACAAGTATTTAATATAAAATGTTTAATGGTAGCATTTTTAATTAGCCAGCTACTTTTAAAACAAACTTAAAACAGTACTACTTGATTATCCCGTCGACAAAATAACTATCTCCAAACTATAAGATTAAATGCCAATAATAGCTGATCGTAAATTTTACATTCACTTAACATTAAACACGGTACACGTGTTTGTTGGGTCATCAAGTGATTTTTAATTTCACTTCTATTTGTAATTTTATTAATGTTTACAAATTTAATTATTCTTTCGTTGTTTAAAATAAAAATTTTGTCAATTTGTGTAATTTGGCGAGAAGTTTGTCAATTTATATAATCTGGCGAATAGTTTGGCAATTTATATAATTTGGCGAAATTGGTTGAATGAATCAAATACTACCCTTAAAACATTTCCAGCCGGTGAAGCTATGTAAAATTAAATAACTACTGCAACACGCAGTTTGTATACATTATATACGCTTAAAGATAAAAAGTAATACGCTAATCCTTCGTTTAAGTTTATATTCATTGAGTTTTAGGCATTTAAACACTTATTTAACAAGCAATTTTCAAATGCATTTAAATATATTGTATTTGGGATGGAAAATGTGTTGACTAGCCAATTAGCGTGGAACGTTCGTTTTTTTTTTTTTTTTTTTTTCGCCAAATACTCGAATATATAAAGATTTTTTTCAGATTTTTACTGAGATTCCGCCGCCAAATTTGACTGATGTTTTACTACATACATGAGTAGTTTTAAAAGCATTTTTCTTTTCAAAATAATTTGAGTATGCTCTTTAAGGAGACCTTTCTTGTGGTAACAATTTTGTTTTTGATTTGTTCTTTTTTATTTCTGACTCCTCCATCATGTGATTTACAGACGAAACTAGCAGATGTAATTGTAAAAATGATGGTACTTATGATTTACCTGCTATATGTTTATTTTTGATTCTTGAGTTCACTTTTGTCGCCAAACAATTTGATTTTAAGCCAAAAAGACGTAAGCGTGAATTGGGTTCAAGCGATTTTTACAATAAAGGTGATTTTGCAAGTGTACGAAAGCATTTTTTGAGTATTTTTTAAAATTCAAATGTACAATATATAAATAGCAATTAATATTTTAAAAATGGAGTCAAATATTTTAATTTTAGTATAAATGTCTCCCACACACGCACATACATATTGTAAAATAATTTAATTTTAGACATTTAAGAAATTTCTCATCATACTTTACTACGAAAGCATGTCGGTTTGTTTTCCCTAAATTTGTAACTTTTATAACCTCGAAGCCAGATTAGCTAATATTGTCCATTTTTTTTAAATAAAAAACATATCGTCAATTTCCCTTATACAAACGTTCAATGCTTGCAATGTCAGGTAGTAAAGATTATTCTTAAGTAAATGTAATCAATTATGCGTTATTTCCATCACGAAAAAAGACATTTTGCAATAAAAATTGCTTTCTGAAATCACTTTTCGATATTGCATTCCATTCGTCATTTCTTTTTTTTTTTTTTTTCCATATCTTCCCTTCTTTTATAAATGTTATAAAAAGATATTGGATGAATCTTCCATAATCAGCTACCTTACAATTGGCGAATTTACTATATAGTGTTGGAAGATTCGTAGTTTTGAAAGGAACCGTGGATGGTAAATCCGATTTCAGAAGATTACGCGAAGTTTGTACTTTTAGTAATTAGCGATTAGTAAATTTATGTTTTTTTATTATGGAGCAAACAGACAAAAGAAGATTTACTAATAGATATTTTTCATGTGCAGTTTTTTTACTATCACTAATAAAGCATTAATTTGAATGTACAAAAAATTCGAATGCCAAAGGTAGCCAATGGAACAATATTTGTTCATTTACTCTAGGTTTTTTAAAAAAAGTACCTCAAATTCAATTAAAATTTCAATCATTATAAAATTTTGGCTGATGCACAGCCCGAGGAGCTGATCGTAGTGACAAATTTTAAGTTTATTTTACTATCACTAAAAAAACATTACTTTGAATGTATAAAAAATTCAAATGCCAAAGGTGGCCAATGGAACAATATTTGTTCATTTACTCTAGGTTTTAAAAAAAAGTACCTCAGATTCAAATAAAATTTCAATCATTATAAAGAAATTTTGGCTGATGCACAGCCCGAGCAGCTGATCATCGTCACAAATTAACGTTTTTTGTTTTATTTAGGCAACAAACTGATGAATAATGACGTCTTGAAAATTAAAGCATGTTAATTTCTCCGTCTTATTACGCTCATTAGAGAAATGCGAAAAAAATCTTCGGTTTGCCAAAAAAGATCACTACTAAAAATTTTGCATAACTAACTTTATTTATCATTTGCAAAGAGTTTTGATAGTGAAAGATCTAAAACTCAATCAACAGCAATTTGACATTATTTAATGGAATGTAGTTTGGAACGTAATTAACTCTGTTTTGTAGCTAACTCTGGTACATTTTTAGCCATACCGTTACGAACATTTCTAACATTTCACATCAAACTTGGTTGTGGATCCGATTACGGATGATTGGGAAGATTTTATTGAATGAAAACTAGAGGTTTAGTTTTCTATTTGAATTAGTTATCGAGGTTATTTTCCTAGGTCAATAGTTGCATGATTAAAACTGGTATGTAAAAAGAAACGGCAGTTAAAATGACATTATTTTAATTTTATTCACACAATTCCGCTTTAAATATCCACTTTTACATGGTTCACATATTTGAAAATATAAAAGTTAAATACTGTTTTGGTTGTATTTACTCTACTGGAAATCGAAGATAAGAAACTGTAGAGAAAACCTGCCAAAAGAAGACGTATATTACCAAATATAATGTAACGTAGAGAGAGATTGTATTTATGTTATCAGATCCGCACAAAGTACCAAGCTGAGAAGCCCGGAGTAAAAGAACTAACAAACGAAAGTGAATAACCCGAACATTCTTTAAGTTACATGGTCAATCTCTGCAGTCATTGTAATTCTCTCTTTTTTAGTAGTGTGGTGATATGATCGTAATGGCCGCATTTCCCTCCCAAACTCTACATTGTACTAAAGAGTTGCTTCTGAATTGCCCGTATTTCGTCTAACACATCAGATAATATAATAGCGCAATGGCGTCCGATGCGTATTCAGAAAATGCTGAAGGATCTTTCAGGTAAAGGTCCATATTAATTTAAAATATAGGGTCGGATTTTCCTTTTCGTTTGATTGAAGGTTTATTTGAAAAATGGTCCAGCGCAGCGGGCTCAGCCTGCTAGTTACATATAAAAAAAGCAGAAATAATTGTACAAAAATTACTTTCAGGTACATACATATAATACAAGGATATATAAAATACATTAAAAAATATCTCAAAATACATTAGAAAAAATCAGAACGTTTTCAGCTATTACAAGGCCGTCATCAGTCAGATTTAAATAATGTTGTTATTTTCTTTGCACTTATTCGAGAATTGTACAGAAGAAAGCATCGTAATTTAAAGGTTGTACGTCAGATGAGATGCCAGATAAAGTTATTCAAATTTTCAACAAAACGAGCTTTCATCTATTATGCAGCAAATCTCTCCATACTCCATGGGTATTGTAGGATAGTACATCGTTGCAAGCTGTATCTTTATCAGCAATTATTCCAATTGATTCTCATATAATGCTATAATTAAATATCTTAAATCCCACTGATGACGGCCTTGTGATGGCTGAAAACGTTCTGGATTTTTCTAATGTATTTTAAATACCTTTATATTATATATATGCCATTGCAAGTAATTCTTGTACCATTATTTGTGCTTTTTTATATGTGTTCTAATTATTGAACTCACGGTGAATATACCAGTAGATTTCAACTTCCATTTATTGATTTGAAATCCGCTTATAATTTTCCCCGATTTGAAATTTTCACAATTTATATTATGCAAATTATGGTACTGCGTGCTTTGCATCTACTGAATGATACTTTCATAACTTATAAACTGATTTGCAATGATTTTAAAATGGTATTTAAAGTTAGACATTTAATAAAACTAAAAAAAAAAAAAAATGCATTAATAACACATTATAAAATCAATTATAGTAGGCGTTTTAAATTCTATACAGCTTGCTCTTCCCCGGTACAAATGTCAATCGAAAACCAAAGCTGTTCTGTACACATGTTCAGGTTCAAAGTTATGCATCTGAAATATTAAATCACCAGGGAGTACAATGGTGATTTAATTTTAATTTTGAACGTGAACATGTGTAAAGAACAGCTTTGCATTCCGATTAATATTTGTACAGATGAAGAGCTACATGTAGAGCTTGAAACGTCTGCTATACTTGATTTTATTATTTGGTATTAATGCATTGGTGTTTTTTTATGTCTGACTTTAAATGCCTTTTTAAAATGATTTCGAATCAGTTTATAAGTTATGAAAGTTTCATTCAGTAGTTGCAAAGCACACCGGACCATAATTTGTATAAAACGAATTATTAAAATTTCAAATCAGTAAAAATTATAAATTGATTTCAAAACAAATAACTAAAAATATTGCGTCTTAATCAGAATTATAATATTAAAAGGATATTTAACATCAGACATTTAATAAAACTAAATAACAATACATTAATATCACATAACAAAATTTTGCGCAGCAGCGCAGTACTTATTTATTTCCAGTGTCACTTCTCAATGTTAATTTCACATACAAAAGCCTATGGAGCTCATAACTTTTTCATTTTACTTGCCCATCATACGTAGTAGGGTAAGTCTTTTAATCGTTTTAAAAATCGAAAAAAAAAATTTGACGGATTTACACGTTTCAGACACTGGAGATTTCGAAAAACATATTTTTAGAAAAAAAAAAATTGCCGTCCGTCTGTGTGTGTGTGTTTGTAAACGCTCTATCTCACGAACAAATTGAGATAGAGTTTTGATGTTGAAATTTGGTGTATACTTAGTATGTAATAAAGGGAAGAAGCCTACTGACTATCAGAAACCTCGATTATCCGGAACTATTTTTTTTGGACTCTCGAAATATTTGTTCTGATAAAAAGCATACGAAAATTTTCGAAATTGTTTATTTGAAGCAGTGAATATAAAAAACAATAAAAAAAACATAAATTTTGCATAAAAAAAGTCGATCGGATAATTAGTTGCCGAGATATTTATAATCATATTTTTTACTCTCTTCGATTTTTCATGACACTGTATTTCACTCAAATTTCAATTCAAAGATATATTTTAATTGGATATGAGACGCTTAATCCGACGCAGTAAACTGCTAGTTAATATGATTATCATTTTTGGAGTTTTAAGGCGGTTTCTTTTACGCAATTCGGTACTACTCAATTATCCCGTCGACCAAAAAACTATCGACAAACTATAAGATTAAATGCCAATAACTGCTTATTGTTAATGTCATATTCACTTGACGTTAAACACGTTACACGTGTGTGTTGCGTCATCAAGTTATTTTTAATTCGTCGTTTTATTTGTATTTTTATTAATCTTTTACTAATGTATTTGTTCTTTCGTTATTTAAAATGTCAATCCATATATCTGTTCCGTCGCCAAATTACGCCAACTTGGCGATATCTTTAAAAATTCGCCAAATTCCCATAGACTTCCATTGTAAACCAATAGGGTTTACTTGCTTACAGAAAATCAACAAATTGAGATATTTTAATACAACAAAAACTAATATTAGCATAAGGGATTGCACTAATGATATTTAAGGGAGTCAAAGTAAATTAAATTATGAATAAAAGTAACATGATACAATGCTTAGCATGCTTTCCCAAACATAAATGTTAAGGGTAATGTATAATTTTACGAGTAGTTTGTCGATTTATATAATTTATCGAAATTGGTCGACGGGATAATCAAGTAGTACCCGCAATTCAGTAATAGAACATTACTATGTATTAAAAATATTTAAAAATATTAATTAAAAATATTAAGTTTTATTTTGAATTGCGATGCATTTTATAAATAGTTTACACATGTTTTATTTTCACATTTTATATAATGCATACCCATGATGGGTAAGTATTACGGTGCTCCCCCCCCCCCCCCCCCAACGACTAGTTTTTCTTCTCACCGTTTTGTCTCTGATGCCACAATTTTTTTATTCTCTGCTAATTCTAATATTATAAATTTAAAGTGTGAAAATGTTTGCCTGGCGTCAGGTTAAAAAAGGATCATAAAATGTCTTTACATATGGGTGAATCTTAACTCAGAGAGTAACATGGGCTAATTTTTATTTACATTATTCACACATTTTTTCTTAATAATTCCGAATGTCGCTTTTTTCATTGAGAATCAACGGACATTTTCCAATAAAAGTTAACGTTTTTCCTTCATTGTTGTAAATAATTCAAAAGCCGTAATAATAATTTGTCTATTTTCAGTTGAGTGAAAAATAAAACTGAAATAGTTGTTTTTTAAGAATCAAAAAGAAGATGAATATGGCGTCATAGCGGAAATAAAAATGACATTTTTAAACAGATTTTTCAAGTTCAGATTGGAATTTTTTGTCCAAACTACAACAACCTGCATTACTGCACTGGTGAAACATTTTGATTTATACATAGGTAAATTGCATCAGAAATTGTGATGCAATATCGCATAAATCAAAGCCTGATGATGATACCCTCCATTAATTTTGAAATGTGTTCGTCTGAATGAGTAGCTATTAAAAAACTTGACATATTAAACAAAAACCTAATTTGCAGAACAAATTAGAAATACAAAATTTATTTCCTAAATTGTTTAAGCCCAAGAAGGGACAGATATTAAGATGTTTCATTCAATTCGTTCTACATTTAATGTTAAATTTTTGTAACAAATAAGTTAAAATAATTAAACATCAAAAAATAAAAATGAAATTCATACAATATAATACTTTAAACACCCTAAAATCTTCGATTTCATTTGAACGGAATCTAAGTTTTTAGGGTGTTTTAAGTATTATATTGTATGATTTTTATTTTTTAATGTTTAATTGGTTTAACTTATTTGTTACAAAAATTTAGCATTAAACGTAGGACGAATTGAATGAAATATCTTAATATCTGTCTCTTCTCGGACTTAAACAATTTAGGAAATAAATTTTGTTTTTTTAATTTTTTCTGCAAATTAGGTTTTTGTTTAATCATTTATAATAGACATTTCAAAGCTCTACACAAGCTCTTCATTATTACAAATGTAAATCGAAATCCAAAGCTTTTTTTTTTTTTTTTACACATGTGCACGTTCAAAATTAAAGTTAAATCACCAGGAAGTATACTCCGTGGAAGTATTATTTTAGATGCATAATTTTGAACCTGAAAATGTGTACAGAATAGTTTGGTTTTCGATTAAAATTTGTACTGATGAAGAAATTGAAACATCTATTATAATTGATTTTATAATGTGATATTAATGTATTGTTTTTTAGTTTTATTAAATGTCCGATTTTAAATGTCTTTTTAATATTATAATTATGAATCAGACACAATATGTTTAGTTATTGAATTTGAAATCAATTCAGAATTTTCACTGATTTTAAATTGTTATAACTGATACTATACAAATTATGGTCTTGTGTGTTTCATAAGTACTGAATGAAACTTTCATAACTTATAAACTGATTTGAAATTATATTAAAAAGACATTTAAAGTCTAACATTTAATAAAACTAAAACGTAATACATTAATATCACACAGTAAAATCAATTATAGCTGAAAACAAGCAAGCTAATTGTCACCACTGATTTTTGATAGTGTTCTTTGCACTATTTAAACACAGAAATAGTAGCATTTAATAAACGATCTTATTATTGAAAATCAGTGGTGACAATTGGACCACTGGTGCTTTTACGGACAAAAAATTAAGTTTTGAAAAATGTACGATTGTTTAATATTATTTATAAAACTTTTTCACTTCAGAAATGTATCTTTCGCAAAATGGAAAACTCTGTTCAGTCCTTGGCCATGATGGCTCCAAACTGAGAAACTTGGGCAATTTTTCGCGGGTCTGGTCTGGACGATTATAAAGGCTTTTAGAAGGCTTTCTTATATGAGAATTCGGGTCATTTTTATCTACGAAAGTCCCCTCTGAAAGCAAATCCTCCATAGAAATATTGTCTGAAAACGGGCTGAAGCTTAACAAAAATCTTCTTTTTTATAATATTCCAAATTTAATCTCAGGAATTACATCCAATAAGCCGTTTTATGAGTATGGAGACTCTACGTGAAAAATAAATAATATTTAAAATAACTACGTAAATAGTTTCATATGGATGTAAACAAAAATAATATTTTTTCCAAAAAACTGCAGATTTAAATTCTAAAATTCTGTATATGCTGCTTAGCAAGAATAAAACAACGCATACTAAAATAGTTATTTTAGTAAAAAAAAAATTGGAAATAAATTTATTTTGAAAATAAACAGAGGAAAAAAGGAAAATCGATATTTTATATTATAAATAGTAAAAGTAATATAAACATGCATGTTGGTAGAGAGAGCTTGCTAACTTAATACAGTTGATATATGTTTTTTTAGAGAAGAGCATCTAAATTTTTTAAAGAAAAAGGTACACAGGAAAGTTTTATGTGTTATCTATAAACGTTTCCCAGTTCAGAAATATATCTTTCGCAAAGTGGGGAAAGCTTCTTTTACAAAATTCTAAATTTAATCTTGAATAATAAACGACGTTAACAAAAGTAAAACAACGTATTTTACTATCAACTATTTTGAAAATTAAATAGGCAAATACAAATAATGTTATATTTACCTATTTTTGGGAGCAACTAAAAAATAATAATCTTCCTACAACTATTAACTTAATTTTCATTATACATTACATACTAAGAAAGAAATCCAACGTTATATAGCACAAAGAAATGTATGTAGAACACGCATACAGCTTTTTCAAAGCCTCTGAGCTTCATCATCAGTAAGTAAGTAAGTAAGCACCCACCCTGGGAACCCGCTTTTGGCGTATGGTTAGGTGTAACCCCCAAGCCCAGGGCAGGGAAAAGTTTTACTACCTGCGAAACTCCTTAATTTTTTTTTTTTTTTTTTTTTTTTTTTTTTAATACAGTTTAGGAGAAATAACAATGTTAGGTATATGACAATTATTGACAATGTTTGCAATAAATATTTACAGATGACCCCTATAATTACATTTGAGAGAAATATTCATTATTATAACATATAAATGTGCATAGTTTTTAGAATTTGATATTAAACTTTTTTTTTTTTTTTAACACAATTACCTACATATTTGCAACACTTTTATGTTATTTTCAGGATTCACAATACTAACATCAATTTAAACCATGTACAAATGTGATATTTGCAACACTTAAAGCTATTTTCAAGATATATGATGCAAAATTATTTTTAACTCTATACTAAAAATAAGTATTAAGGTACAAGATGCGAACAATAATTAATATTATGCACTATTATGAAAGTATAAGTAATTGTAGATAATAATTACCTACAAATTTACAATACAATGATACTGTGTTTGAGATATTATGTAAGATACATGATGCAAAAATTATTTTTAAATCTACACTAAAAATTTAGTATTAAGGTACAATATGCGAACAATAATTAATATTATGCACTATTACAAATTCTTTTGAGTTATTTAATATTTGACAATATGACCATATGGTCCTACTGAACACATCTTCTATTTGCCAAGTGTGATTGATAAACCGGACACGCAGTGGAATCCGCTGAATGTTTCCTAATCTTTTAATCTACATTTTAAATTTCATTTGATCTTTATTTTAATTTTTTTGCACAGATGAAGCCTCTGAAACAGCTGTATGCGGTTTCGACATCCATTTCTTTGTGCTATTTAACGTTGTTGTTCTTTCTTAATATATTGGCACAAAGTACAGTCCTCCCCCCCTCTTTATACATTACATACTCTCCTTAATAAAAAAAAGACGAACACAAAGATTTTTTTTTTTTTTTTTGTAAGAATTTGTTTTGAAAAGAAAACTGAATTTAAATACAAGCAGATTCAAAAAGAGAAATTGATACCGTAATAGATATAGAAGTAATTTAATGTATGCTTTTTTAGGCGCAGATTGCTAATTTAATGTATCAGAGATATTAGCTTTTACGAAAGAGCAAAAATTCTATAGTCTTTCATAGTCCAGAGCAATATCTTTCGCAAAATGAAAAATTCTCTTATACAAAAGCTCAAATTTAATCTGAATCAATAGATAACATAAGTCGCCTTACCAGAGTGAATACACTTCATGGAAAACAAACATAAAATGTGTAAATAATAAATATTTTTTACATATGAAAATAAATATTTTTACATATGAAAATAATAAATATTTTTACATATGAAAATAATAAATATTTTTACATATGAAAATAATTTTTCTCCAATCTTAACAACTTAATTTCTAAAATAGATAACTTTCAAGACCTTTTAATGTTGTCTACAAAGCTTTCCCAGTTCAAAAATATGTCTTTCGAATAGCAAAAAACTCTCTTTTACAAAATTCCAAACTTTGTTTCGGACAATACCTCTCAAAAGCCATTTTCATAAATAGGACAACGTATTATACAATTATCTATTTTTAAAATAACATACTCTAATATAAATAACTGAATACGGATGTAGACAAAATTTATTCTTTTCACAAAATTACATATACCTAAAATGACCGTAATCAGCTTCTTAACAAGAATAAAACGACGCACCCATATTTATAAATCCATATTATTAACCCATTTAAGCCCGAATTTTTGTTTTCTCAAATTTCTTGGTAAAATCACTTTAAAATGTTGCAAAATGAAAAGGGAAAATACTAAAAAAAATTACGCTAAAATATTTTTGTATTTATTTGACAAAATATAAACGTACTAAATATTGGGAATATCCATATGTGGAAAAATGCATAATTATATGTTTTGTCTAAATTTATATAAATTAAGCTTTTAAAATGTATATTATGTACTATAATTAGTATTTTTATGAACTTTTAAAAAATACATTTATTTCTTTACAGAAGCTAATAACATTATAAGTATTATTAATAATAAATTAAGAATAATCGTATTTGAGTCTAGAAAACAATTTATTTCGAAATCATCTTGAAAAGGACTTTACATAAATAAGTGCTCTCGTAACTGGCTAATAGAAATACGTACCCATTTGCGCCTAGCGCCCTATATTTTGTACATTACAAACATGCGCATAAAACATATAGGCTTGAACATATAATTTCGCAATTTAAAAAAAATACGTATTTCAATTAAGTCTACAAGCTAAGATTATAACTTATTTATTTGGATCTTTGATAGAAAAAAAAAAAAAAAAAACTTACTTTTTACATTTCGCGATCTTGAAAAATGAAAAACTTTTAAACACCGAAAAAAGGCCTTCATTTAAGTAAATAAATGTCAATCTTATGCCTTTATCTCTCGGCAGTAGATAAAGACATCTACAGATAATTAATTTATACAATTTTCATGTTGTAAAGAAGAAGAAAATTCTTAAAAATACTTAAAATTCGAAATGTCCCAAAAATGGGACTCTAGGCATAAATGGGTTAAAGCGGGAAATTTTGTGAGAAACAAAATTTAATTTTAAAACGTGCAAGGGTAAAAAAAGATAAATCGATATCTTGATATAGAAGCAATGTAATGTGTGGTTTTAGTAGAGGTAGATTCCTAATTTAATGTAGCAGAGCTATGGCTTTTACGGAATAGCAACTAAAATTCTATAAAATACAAGGATTTTTAATGCTATCTATAAAATTTTTCCTTTTCAGAAATATAACTTTAACATTGACGGAATCTCTCTTTTACACAATTCCAAACTTAATTTTGAACGATACTCTCAAAAGCCGTTAACATAAACAGAACAAAGTATTCTACAATTATTTATTTTGACTATAACATGTTAGTATTAAAAGATATTTACGAATACGTAAATAAAAATGATTCTCTCCGCAAAATCCCTAATTCCTAAAATGTATCTATTAAGTGACTTAACAAAACGCACGCTACGACCATTATTAAAGTAAGAATTTCTGTTGGAAACAAAATTTAATTTAAAATCAAGCAGGAGGAAAAAGAGAAATCGATAACTTATTGGACATAGAATTTATGTAATGTGTGTTTGTTAAAGTAAAATATTATAATATAAATAATTGTATACGGATGTAGACGAAATTAATTCTCTTAGAAAAAATCTATATTCCTAAAATGTCCGTAATCAGCCTCTTAACAAGAATAAAACGATGCACGCTATGACGATTATTAAAGTAGGAAATTTTGTGAGAAACGCAACTTAATTTAAAAACACGCGAGGGGAAAAAGAGGAATCGATATCTTAATTGATATACAGAATGTATTTGAAAAAGTGGGCAAAACTTTTCAGGGTGATAAAACGCTGCTATACGAGCAAATTTCGTCATAGAATGCATGGTCGAAACGCAAGCGGTGAGAAGTTAAAAGATAGTTTTCCACTGTTCCAGGCGACGGATTGGTTGAGGTGGTAGCATAGCTTCGCCATTTTTAAATAATCAATGCAATTATAATACTAAATTTGAAGTACAAGTTATTCCTTACCTTAAAATGAAGATATTTACCAAGTTTCATGCAAATTACTTTATTAGTTTGCGAAAAATGCTGCGCGCAGTGCATGCAAGTCGAAAAACTATCTTTTTTAATATCAAAATTAAACCTAAAATAAATAAAATAAAATCTCAATATAGAATATTAAAAAAAAAAAAAATTTAAATAGAAGAGATATTAGGTTGCCTATACTAAAAATATTAAGCATTTATGTTTTATAGAGACTGAGGAAAAAAATTAAATGTGACATGTTGCTAAATTGCACCGCCACGTAAAATGTAAGACTCCTAAGACCCCTTAATTAAAAAACACGCGAGGGAAAAAAGCGGAATCCATATCTTAATGGATATATAAGAAATGTAATGCATTTTTTAGTAGACGCAGATTCCTAATTTAATGTAGCAGAGATAAAGATATGGCTTTTATGGAAGATCAACTAAAGCTAAATTCTAAAAGTAACAGACTTTCTAAAGTTATCTATAATAATTTTCCAATTAAGAAATATATCTTTCTTGTAGCACGAAATTCTCTTTTACAAAATTCCAAACTTTAAACAATACCTCTCAAAAGCCGTTAACAGAAATAAAATAAAATGTTTTCTATAATTATTTATTTTGACTATAACATGTTACTATTAAAAGATTATTACGAATACATAAATAAAAATAATACTCTCCGCAAAATTATTAATTCCTAAAATGCATCTATTAAGTCACTTACAACGCACACCACGACCATTATTAAAGTAAGAATTTTTGTGGGAAACAAAATTTTAATTTGAAATCAAGCCGGGGGTAAAAAGAGAAATCAATACCTTATTGGATATAGAAGTAATGTAATGTGTGTTTTTGGTATAGACACATATTGCTAATTTAATGTAGCAGAAATATTGCCTTTATAGAAGAGCAACTAAAATTCTATAAAGAACAAGACTTTTTATTGTTACCTGTAAACTTTCCCAATTCAGAAATATATCTTTTGTAAAGCAGGAAACTCTTTTTTTTTACAAAATTCCCAGCATAATCTCGGACAATATATGTCCCAAAAACCGTTAACAGAAATAAAATAAAACGTTTTCCACAATTACTTATTCTGACTATAAAATGTTAATATAAAAAAAAAAAGTATGTCAATTGCCAATGCTTAAATAAAAATAATTCTCTCCGCAAAATTACTAATTCCTTAAATGCATCTATTAAGCCGCTTAATAAGAACAAAACGACGCACGTTAAAAACCATTATTAAAAATGGGAATTTTTGTGGGAAACAAAATTTAATTTAAAACCAAGCAGGAGGAAAAAGAGAAATCAATACCTTTATTAGATATAGAAGTAATGTAATGAGTGTTTTGCTTGACACAGATTGCTAATTTAATGTATCAGAAGTATTGCTTTTATAGAAGAGCAACTGAAATTCTATTAAGAACAGGACTTTTTATTGTTATCTGTAAACTTTCCCAATTCAGAAATATATCTTTTGCAAAACAGGAAATTCTTCTTTACAAAATTCCCAGCATAATCTCGGACAATATACGTCTCAAAAGCCGTTAACAGAAATAAAAAAAATTCTACAAATATTTATTTTGAAAATAAAATGTTAATATAAATAATTTTATACAGCTATATTTTATTAAAGTATAGGAATTTTTGTGGAACACACAAATTTCAAAACAAGTAGGAGGGAAAGAATAATCGATATCTTAATGGACATAGAAATAATGTGATGCATGCTTTGGTAAGGCGCAGATTGCTGTAATTTAATGTAGCGGAGATAAGACTTTTATGGAAGAGCAACTAAAATTATACAACGTACAAGTTTTTTTTTAAATATTATCAATAAATTTTTCCCAGTTCGGAAATATATCTTTCGCAAAGTTTGAAACTCTCTTTTACAAAATTCCAAACTTAACCCTTAAATGCCGGGTGTTGCATTTCGGCAACATACCCAATTTAGGCTTCTAAAATACTATTAGAATAATATTGAAGGATTAATGCCTAATGTTGCCAATAAAATACATTCTGAAAATATTATTAAATCGATTTTTAACATGTAGATGCAACACTTGTGCTGTTAAAGAATAAAGATAGATTTATTTTTTCAATTGTTGCTACTTGTTCTTTTTGTTTTGTTTGGAAGCTTGCGAAATACCCTATTTTGTTCTGCAGTGAGCAAGTAAAATTTATTTCTTTTTATAGTTCCTAAAATTCTTGTGTGTTTAAATATTATAGAATTTTATCAAGGAAAAATATTTTTTCAAACAAACTGTTTTCTAGCCGTAAACCATACTTAAAACAAAATAGGATTTTTTTAAGTATTTTTTCCATGATTTATTTAAAAAATGAAAGCTGAAAAACATTATTACAATGATTTTTAAAAAATCAGGCATTTAAGGGTTAATCTGTGTCATTACCTCTGAAAAGCAGTTAACAGAAATAACACAAAACTTGTTCTACAAGTATTTATTTTGAGAATAAAATGTTAACATAAATAATTTTATGCGAATATAAATAAAAATAATTATTTTGTCTAAATTACTAATTCCTAAAATGCATTTAATAAGTCGCATAAGAAGAATAAAACGACGCACGCTACGATCATTATTAAAGCAGGAACTTTTGTGGGAAACACCATTTAATTTAAAAACAAGCAGCAGGAAAAGAGAAATCGATAGCTTAATGGATATAGAAATAATGCGATGTCCGTTTTAGAAGACGCAGATTTCTGTAATTTAATGTAGCATAGATATTACTTTTACAGATGAGCAACTAAATATCTAAAAAACTCATTGCTTTTTAGTGTTATCTATAAATCTTCCCCAGTTGAGAAATAATCTTTCTCAAAGCAAGATATTTTCTTTTATAAAACTCCAAGCTTAGTCTTGGGCATTACGTATCAAAAGCCTTTAAAAATAAATAAAATAAAATGTTTTCTACAGTTATTTATTTTGACTATAAAATATTAATATAAATAATTTTATACGAATGCGTCAATAAAAGTAATTTTCTTCCTAAAATTATCAATTCCTAAAATGCAGCTAATAAGCCGATTAACAAGAATAAAACGCTCACACTACGACCATTATTAAAGTAGGAATTTTTGTGGCAAACAAAATATAATTTAAAATCAAGCAGGAGGGAAAAGAAAAATCGAAACTTTATTGGATACAGGAGTAATGTAACGTGTGTTTTTGTAGACACAAATTGCTAATTTAATGTAGCATAGATATTTCTTTTATAGTAGAACAACTGAAGATCTATAAAGAGCAAGACTTTTTAACGTTTTCTATAAAACTTCGCCTGTTCAGGACTAATCTTTCGCAAAGCAGTAAACTTTTTTTTTATATAAAATTCCAAACTTAATTTCGGTCAATACCTCGCAAAAGCCACTAACATAAGTAACACAATGCATTCTGCAACTATTTATTTTGAAATAAAATGTTAATATAAATAATTTTATACAAATGTAAATAAATATAATTATCTTCCCTAATTCCTAAAATGCATCTAATAAGCCGCATAACAAGAATAAAGCTACACACACTACGACCATCATTAAAGTAGGAATTTTTGTAGGAAACTAAATTTAATTAAAAACAAGCAGAAGGAAAAAGAGAAATCGGAAGATCAACTAAAATGCTATAAAATAAAAGAATTTTTAATATTATCACTAAAATTTTCCCAGTTCGGAAATATATCTTTCTCAAAGTTTGAAATTTTCTCTTTTACAAAATTCCAAACTTAATCTGGGTCGATGCCTCTCAAAAGCCGTTAACAGAAATAACACAAAACGTATTCTACAAATATCTATTTTGAGAATAAAATATGTTAATATAAATAATTTCATACGGATGTAAATAAAAATAATTCTGTTCCCTAAATTACTAATTCCTAAAATGCATCTAATAAGCCATATAACAAGAATAAAACGACGCACGCTACGATATTAAAGTAGAAACTTTTCTGGGCAGCAAAATTTAATTTAAAAACAAGCAGGAGAAAAAGATAAATCGGAAGAGCAACTAAAATGCTATAAAATAGAAGAATTTTTAACATTATCAATAAAAATTTTCTAGTTCGGAAATAAATCTTTCTCAAAGTTTGAAACTTTCTCTTTTACAAAATTCCAAACTTAATCTGGATAATGCCTCTCAAAAGCTGTTAACAGAAGTAACATAAAACATATTCTACAAATATCTATTTTGAGAATAAAATAGGTTAATATGAATAATTTCATACGGATATAAATTAAATTAAATCTCTTCCCTAAATTACTAATTCCTAAAATGTATCTAAGCCGCACAACAAGAATAAAACGACGCACGCTACGATATTAATGTAGAAACTTTTGTGGGAAGCAAAATTTAATTTAAAAACAAGCTGGGGGAAAAGAGAAATCAGAAGAGCAACTAAAATGCTATAAAGTAGAAGAATTTTTAATATTATCAATAAAATTTTCCAGTTCGGAAATATTTCTTTCTCAAAGCTTGAAACTTTCTCATTTACAAAATTCCAAACTTAATCTGGATAATGCCTCTCAAAAGCCGTTAACAGAAATAACACAAAACTTATTCTACAAATATCTATTTTGAGAATAAAATATGTTAACATAAATAATTCCATACGGATGTAAATAAAAATAATTCTCTTCCCTAAATTACTAATTCCTAAAATGCATCTAACAAGCCGCATAACAAGAATAAAACGACGCACGCTACGATATTAAAGTGGGAACTTTTGTGGGAAGAAAAATTTAAATTAAAAACAGGCAGGAGGAAAAGAGAAATCGATACATTAATAAATGTAGAAATAATATGTGATGTGTGTTTTCATAAACGCAAATTGCTAATTTAATACCGCCGCATACCTTTAGGGTTACTCCTATTACGGAGTTTTAAAGATGAAAAATAATGATTTGTGTACGCTGCCAAAGTCGGTGAGGGCTTTAACAATAGGTTTGTTTGTATAGATTTTAGTCCCCTCCCCCCCCCCCAAAAAAAAAAAAATCAGAATAATTTCAGGTTAGTCTGATTAGAGAGCGGAGTGAGCGTAGCCCTCAGGTGTGTACGCATCCGAAGGCAGTGGATCCCTTGTGAAAAACAGGCCAGGGAAGAGGACGAAGCTCTGCTAGTACAAAATAAAAATAAAATATGCAAATAATTTTATATTAATGAAAATAAAAATACTGTTGCTTTCACAATTATTAAGCCGCTTAACAAAATAAAATAATGCACGATATGATCATTATTTTAATGGGATAAAAAAAAAAAAAAATGACCTTAAAAACAAGCATAAAAAAAGAGGAATTCACACCTTAACGATTACAAAGTAATGTAATGTGTGCATTGGTCGACGTAGATTGCTAACTTTCAATACCAGAAATTTTGCATTTACGGGAGAACAACTAAAATTATAAAAAGAAAAGTACAAGATTTTTTAATGTTATCTATAAAACTATCCCTGTTAAAAAATATCTTTTTGAAAAATGTCAAACTATCTTTTACAAAATTCTAAATTAAATTTCGGGCAATAAATCTCACAACCTGCTAACAGAGATATAATAACGTATTATTACAATCATCTGTTTTGAAACAAAAAATGTAAATGTTATGTACATGATTTTACTGATCTTAGAACATAAAAAATTATCTTAGTGTGCATTGGTTTATTTTTGCTAAGCGGTTTAATGATTGAGAGAAAAATATTTATATTTTCATCTGTATGAAGTAATTTGTATTTGCATATATATTTTTTTCACATCTAGCTATAACAATTCCTAATCTGTATCTCATAAGCCTCTTAACAAGAATCAAATGGCACGCACTAAGATCATTATTTGAGTGGGGGCTTTTGTTGGTAACAAAATCTAATTTAAAAACAAGCAAAGAAAAAAAAAATACCTTACACGATAGCGAAGTAATACAATGTGCGTAAACGTATTCGTACACGAAAATTGCTAATTTAATGTATAGATTTTATAGCAGGGTTTTTTTTTAAAAGCATGTAAAGTATAAAAAGTACAAGATTTATGTTTATATCTATAAAACTTTACTAGTTCAGAAATATTGCTAATATAAGGCCAATAAATGCACAATATTGGTGTTTTATTGGAAATATGCCAATTTAACGACAATATTTGTAAAATAGTGGCTTTTCGTTGGCAATACATCCAATATTGGCGTTTCATTCGAAATATTGCCAATGTAAGCGTTTCATTGGAAATATTTCCAGTGTGATGCCAATGTCTAGCCAATATTGGTGTTTTATTAGAAATATTCCTAACCAAATGCTAATATTTAGCCAATATTGATGTGCTTGGAAATATTTCCAATAAACGCAATACTGGCCCACTATTGGTTTGCTACTAGGGAATTTTTTCGAAAAATAGGAAACTTGCGTTTTCTAAATTCCAAATTAAATCTCTAACAATACACCTCGCAAACCACTAAATAAGATAAAACAACATACTCTATAATCAAGTATCTTTAAAATGAAATATGTAAGCATAAGTAACTTTATATGGTTGTAAGCAAAAATAATACTTTTCCAAAAATTGCCAATTGAATTTCAAAACTACATTACATAAGCCGCTTAACAATGAAAAACGATGCACACAAGGGTCATTATTTTAGCGTGAACTTATGTTGTAAACAAAATTTTAAATTTTGCATAAAAAAAAGAAGAAATTGTTAACGTATTACAGATAAAAATAATTTAATGTGTATATTGGGAGACGCAGATTTCAAATTTAACGTAACAGAAATATGGCTTTTTCTAAGAGCAACTAAAATTCTATAAGAAAAGTCTTTTTAATGTTATCTGTAAAACTTAACTAATTCAAAAATATATCTTTCAAAAGTGGAGAAAGTCTTTTTCACAAAATTCCAAATTTAATCTCGGACAATACATCTCACAAGCCATTAACAAAAATAAAACACCATACTCTACACTAATATATTTTGAAAAGAACTTAGTTCTGCCGTTAACAAGATAAATTTAAAAAAAGGAAACCAGAATAAGGGGTGAAGGGGGAGGGAAGAAATCGATATCTTAATGGATATATGACTGCAAAAGGTAACTGGAATTTTTCTCTCCCGTTAATGTTATATTTTTGTCGTCGTTTATAATAGGATTTTTTTTTTTTTTATTCCATTAATCTTATGTTTGTGAAAATATGCAACGAAATATTTCATTGTTAGTTAATTTCAGAAACTTCTATTCAAATGTTTTTATAAGACATAAACTTCTACAATACAAATTACTTAAAAAAAAAAAAAAAATTATATGAATGAATGTAGAATTGAAGATAAATATTTATCAAGTTATGTTCTGGCGATGTGAAAAAAATCCTGAAAACAATATACACTATATGGCCAAAGGTGACCGGCCACTTGCGATTTTTGAGGTTTTCTTAAATATCTAGAAAAATACATGAGGAACTATCCTGAAACTCTAGGTGTGTAAACAGAATAGCACAGGTCATATATTTCGGTGAAGATTTTTTCCCGAAACCCCATAGGGGACCGCCAACAAATTGAAAAAGAACGAATCTCTGTTGGACAACCCTGTAAAAACTAATATAGCAAAAGCGTTCAAACTGTTGATGTTGATTAAGTGCCTTATTGTAATAAATTATGTTCATTTTTATGAGAATAGCATGTATATTCGTAAATTTTTATAAAAAGAGTCCCAAATTTTGCCAAGTTTTTTGCTTATAATTTGTAGAGTTCCTAATATAAAACAAGTTGGAAATTGCTCGTCAAACGTGGCAAATGAGGTGCGTTCGTACTATAACTAGTTTTATAATTATTTTTTGCACCTCATATTGTACTGAATGTATAATTTTTTGCACTTCATAAAGTGCATAGTCTGTAACATCATTAAAATGCACTTCCAATAATTTTTTTCCCATTCCCCGTAATGTAACGGAACACTTTTGACTGTCCTGTAATTAAACTATACATCCGATTTTCCTATAATTTGAAATGGCTCGACAAAATTTTGCAACAATTATATCTTTAAAATTTCAGACCATTCGTAAGGCTGTAACATCATTAAAATGCACTTGTAATAATTTTTCCCATTGGCCGTAATGTAAAGAAAAACTTTTGACTGTCCCTGTAATTAAACTATACATCCGATTTTCATAAAATTTGAAATGGTTCGACAAAATTTTGCAGCAATCATAAATTAAAAATTTCAGACCATTCGGTTGGGTAGTTTTTGCTCTGTTATATGCGGACAGACGGACAGACTGAACGACGACTATAGGTGCTACGTATTTATATAATTACGAACGCACCTAAAAAGTTCTTTTCAGAAAATATGACAAATAACATTGCACACAATACCCTGCAATCAGAATGAAAAAATAATAAAAATTGTATGAAAAATGAGCAGTTTTACTAAATAATGATTCACTGCGCATGCCCGAATGTAAACAAAATATTATGTGCATAATATGTTAGCTAAATGTAAAGAGCAACTTTTATAAAAGTCTCAAAAACATATCTTGGAAATTCTGAAAATTATCGTTCATAGAATAAGCTCAAAATCCGTTGTTTCCAAAATGAAGCAAAAAGATGTATCCACAATCAATGATGTATCAAAGGTTGTATCCATATATCCATTGATTAGTGCCAATATAGCATACACAATATTGCACGTACTCCTGTATTTTGATACAGCCCTTCATCGTTTTACTTCCTTTTTGGAATAACGGATTTTGAGCTTATTCTATAAACGATACTTTTCAAACTATATTTTTGAGATTTTCACAAAAGTTGCTCTATACTTTATAAAAAACGATAAAGGAAACGTAACAAAGTAAAAATAGAGAAATATACTTTTAATTTTTCTTCTCTTCTGGAAGAGATATACTTTAGAATGTATAATGATGATGTTAATTGCTTTCAGAACAACATTTAACCCTTAAAATTTATTCGGTAATTAACATACATTACGTAACTAGAATTCTCTTGCCAAAATGTTATATTTTATAGTTTTTCGAAGAATGTTTTCCCATTCCATATTTCTTCTTACGTATGTAAAACAGGCATAAGACTGGGTAAAGAACAAAAAGTCTGAAAATATGCGTAAGCTAAAAGACCGCGCGCAAAATCCTGTTTTGCACAAAACAGGCAAAAAACACAAATTTTGTCAAAAGGCTTGAAAAAAATGTGGATTTCATCAAATGGTCGCTGGAAAAACGCGGATTTTGTCAAAAAATCGCGTAAAAAACGTGAATTTTGTCAAAAGATCGCTGAAAAATGTGATTTTTTTCAAAAGATCGCGCAAAAAACGCGAATTTCGTCAAAAGATCGCGGAAAACACGCGAAATTCGTCAAAAGATCCTGAAGAAAAAAACGAATTTCGGCAAAGGATCGTGGAAAACGCAAATTTCGTGAAAGGGCCGCTGAAAAAACACGAATTTAGTTTTAAGGATAGCAGAAAAAACGTGAATCGTCAAAAGGCTGCAAAACAAAGCGAATTTCGACAAAGGATCGCGAAAAAAACGCGAATTTCGTCAAAGGAAAGCGGAAAAAAACGCGAATTTCGTCAAAGGAAAGCGGAAAAAAACGCGAATTTCGTCAAAGGAAAGCGGGAAAAACGCGAATTTCGTCAAAGGTAAGCGGAAAAAACGCGAATTCCGTCAAAAGATTGAAGAAAATACGCGAATTCTGTCAAAAGATCGCGAAAAAAAAAACCGCGAATTTCGTCAAAGAATCGCGGAGAAAATGCGATGCAATTCTGGCGCGATATGTCTCGTTTGCCGCATTTTTTCGCTGCCGGAAAGAAAAAAACGGCCAAAGTCGTTTTTTTTTTTTTTTTACTGATAAAAATCAAAAATTTACGAAAAGTCGGAAATTCCGATAAAAGTCGGAAGAATCTCATCCCTGGTAAAAATATGCGAAAAAGGTTTCATGTTTAGTTAACTTCAAGAATTCTATTCAAATAACTTTTAATAAGACAAAAAATGTTGAAAAATTATTTATTTTTAGAATTTGTAAAATTATTCATATTTCCACAAAAAAGCAATCTGATTTTAAAAGTAACTGACGTTTCACAATTCTTTTAAAAAGTGAGATATTTCTTAACTCTTAATCCTTTTGCGACGATCATCCTTTAGATTTAGAGACATAGAATTTTTAATCTCTTTTTACCTGTTTTTCAAAATAGAAACTTTTGACTCGCAGAAACGCTTTTATTAAATAGGGCAAAATTTTAAATTAAAAATTACTGGTGTGTAATTTATTGCATATAAAAATAATTTAATTTGTGTATTGGCAGACGCAGATTTCTAATTTAATATAACAAGGATATGGCCATTACTAAAATTCTATAAGCACAAGGCTTTTTAACGCTATCTATAAAAACTTTCCTAATTCAAAAATATCTTTCAAAAGAGGAGAAAATCTTTTTCACAAAATTTTAAATTTAATCTCGGACGAAACATCTCACAAGCCGTTACCAGAATTAAAACAACATATTCTACACTAATGTATTTTGAAAAGAACTTCTGCCGGTAACAAGATAAATTTTAAAAAAAGAAGCCAGAATAAGGGATGAGGGAAGAAATTGCAAAAGGTAACTGGAATTTTTCTCTCCCGTTAATATAAATTTTCGTCGTTTGTAATGGGATTTTTTGCCTATTCGATTAATCTTCTTACGTTTCAGAAAATATGCGGAAAAAAATGCTAGTTAATTTCAGAAATTTCTATTCAAATGTTTTTATCAGGCAAAAGCTTCTAAAATAAGAATTACTTTCTTAAAAAAAAAAAAAAGTGAATGTTGAATTGAAGTACATTTATCAAGTTATGTTCTAGAGATGGGGGGGGGGGGGGAATCCTGAAAACAATGTATATTGAAACGAACGATTCAAATTTTTAAACTTACTTTACTTCATGAAAAACACTCGTAAAAAAAAGATAAAGGAAACGTAACAAAGTAAAAATAGAGAAATATACTTTTAATTTTTCTTCTCTCTTCGAAGAGATATGCTTTAGAACAAGGTTATGATGTATAATGGTGATGTTAATTGCTTACAGAACAACATTTAACCCTTAAAATTTATTCGGTAATTAACATACATTACGTAAGTGGAATTCTCTTGCCAAAATGTTATCTTTTACAAGTTTTTCGAAGATTTTTTTCCCATTTCATATTTCCTCTTACGTATGTAAAAATATGCGTAAAAGGTTTCATGTTTAGTCTTTAACTGACGTCACGCGGTCTCCCAGACCCCGCGACTCCCAGCTGTAAACACTTTTACAGCTTTTTACTTTTCTGTACTGAAGTTAAATAATAGGAATAAAATATTTTTTTCATGCATTTTAATTCATATGCTCCTAAGAGAAGTACAACGATATTGTTAGGACAAAATTTAAGTAAATTCAACCATTTGAGTTATTTTTTTTTTATTCATTTTATTCGAGGGGTCTGAGAGACCGGATCACATCAGTTGTGTGACAAATTTTAGTCACATCAGTTAAAGGTTAGTTAACATCAAGAATTCTATTCAAATGACTTTTAACAAGACAAAAAATATTGAAAAAATATTTATTTTTAGAGCTTTACTTTCAGAATTTGTAAAAATATTCATATTTCCACAAAAAAAGCAAACTGATTTTAAAAATATATAACTGAAAATGTTAAGTTTCACAATGTTTATTATAAAGGACATACATATATATCTGCACGTAACGCTGACGTCATTTTGCGAATGGCAACACTTTGAAATTTGAAATGATGAAATTTCGGTTTTGCAATTTTTGCTACTGCTAACTTCTAAATATATCGCACATTTTCAATTTTCACACCGGTCGTATAGGGGAAAAAATGTACTTGTAAATGCAATTTGATTGAAAACATTTTTTCTCTAAATGAATGTGATCTGCTTATTTTTAAGTATTCTAAAGCAGCATTCCATTGTATTATGAATTAAAAACTGTATTACTTAAAGTTTTCTTCTTTTTTTCGTGAAAGAAAGTGCTTGTTCTTTTAAAAACGGAGACATTCGTTTAACCCTTAATCACTTTGCGACAAGCATCCTTTAGGTTTAGACAGAGAATTTTTAACCTCTTTTTACCTGTTTTACAAAATAGAATTGTTTTAATCATTTAATCGCAGAAATGCTTTGATTAAATAGGGCTAAATTTTCAATTAAAAATTACTGGTAGGTAATTTATTGCATATAAAAATAATTTAATTTGTGTATTGCTAGATGCAGATTTTCAAATTTAATGTAACAAGAATATGGCCATTACTAAAATTCTATAAGCACAAGGCTTTTTAACTCTATCTATAAAAACTTCGCTAATTCAAAAATATCTTTCAAAAGTGGAGAAAATCTTTTTCACAAAATTTCAAATTTAATCTCGGACAAAACATCTCACAAGCCGTTAACAGAATTAAAACAACATAGTCTACACTAATATACACTGCTCAAAACAATTAAAGGATATTGCAGTTTTAGGTGGATTTTGTATCTGGTAAACTGTTTAGCTGATTGATCCATGGTCGATAGACATAGTAGGTTATATGAGAATAAATTACACATGTTTGGCAGAAAAAATGCATTTTATTGCGCATTTGTGTACTAAAGGAAAAAAACACAATTTGTGCATATGAGAAAAAAAGAATAAGAAAAGGTGTTTTCTTCAAAGAAAATCATTTTCAGTAGGGGGTATGGTTTCCACGGGCGGCCAGCAACGTTGAACACCTTTGAGGCATGGACTCAATGAGGCTATTAATGACGAGTTGGGGTATTCTGCCCCACTCTTCCAGAAGAGCTCTTTCCAGTTCTTGGAGAGTTTGTGGGGGTTGTTGGCGGCCAGAAACTCGTCTTCCTAGAGCGTCCCAAACGTGCTCGATTGGATTCATGTCTGGAGAACACGCTGGTCATTCCATTCGAACGATTCCTTCCTCGAAAAGGAAATCCTCCACCAGGTTTGCACGATGTGGCCTACAGTTATCGTCCATTAAAATGAAGTTATCTCCGATTGCTGCAGCGTAAGGGACTGCAATAGGACTGAGGATCTCATCCCTATATCGGCGACCAGTCAGAGCTCCATCTCGAATGATGTAGAGGTCAGTTCGCCCGTCAATGGAGATGCCACCATACACCAACACTCCTCCACCGCCAAATCTGACACTTTCGTGCACGAACGCAGGATTATTCCTACTGCCACGGTCCCTCCAGATGAAAATACGCCTATTATCCGGATGCACAGAAAAACGGGACTCGTCAAAAAACAGAATATTGCTCCATTCATTTCTCCTCCAGTTGACATACTCGGTTTCCCACTCCCTGCGGTCGCGACGATGCCTTGATGTTAATCTAACACATACCATCGGTCGGCGAGCATACAGACCTACAGCATGGAGCCGGTTTCGGACAGTCTGTGTTGAAATCGTGGTGCCTGTAGCCGAGCGAAGGTGTTGTTGGAGAAAAGTAGCGTTCATGGTTCGGTGTCTCCGAGCTGTTAACGCTTAATACCGATCTTCATTGGGCGTTGTTGCCCGTCTACGACCTTGCCCTGGTCTTCGGCCTGCACATCCACTCTCCAAAAAACGGTTCCAGATCCTGGAAATGACACTTTGCGACACTCCAATGGCTTGCGCTACTTCGGCTTGAGTTTGGCCCCCTTCTAACCTACCAACAATTCTCAAAGCTTCTGAATCTGTCAAATGACTTCGCTGAGACATCGTACTCATCGAAACAAAGCAATCACTGAATGCCGATCATACTTGTCTTCATTATCTTTTATCCAGTTGAAAGTCAAATTTCATTCGCTGCCGCTGAAGCGACGTTTTTGACGTCGAACTCAAAATTTGCATACTCCACAGTTTGAAAACCAGAAAAATTTGCATTTGTGATTCTCTTCTTGTATTTTCGGCAAAAAAAATTTCGTTTATATCTTTATTTTATATAAAACTTCAAATATCCTTTAATTGTTTTGAGCAGTGTATTTTGAAAAGAACTTCTGCCGGTAACAAGACAGATTTTTAAAAAAGAAGCCGGAATAAGGGATGAGGAGGGAGGGAAGAAATCGATATCTTAATGGATATATGACTGCAAAAGGTAACTGGAATTTTTCTCTCCCGTTAATATAAATTTTCGTTGTTTATAATGGGATCGTTTCCTTATTCCATTAATCTTTTTACATTTGTTAAAATATGCGAAAAAATTGCTAGTTAATTTCAGAAACTTCTATTAAAATATTTTTATCAGACAAAAGCTTCTAAAATACGCATTACTTTTTTGTTAAAAAAAATATGAAGGTAGAATTGAAGAAGAAAATTTTCAAGTTATGTTCCAGCGATGTGAAAAAAAAAAAAACCCTGATAAGAATGTATATCGAAACGAACGATTAAAATTTTTAAACTTATTTTACTTTATGAAAAATATACGTAAAATAAATGGTCAAGTGCGAGTATTACTCGTGCACGGAGGGGTTCCGTTTTCCGTACAATAAATATATTAATTAGTAACTGTATTATTACAAAAAAAAAAAAAAAAATCGTTGCGAAAAGATTAATAAGACTTTGTAAAAAAAACTATACAGAATAGGCATTGGGTACAGCTGTATATACTAGAAAAGTATAAATGGATATACCATCAAAGTTCAGGGAGATATGAAGCCTAAATACTATCAAATATTGCTATTCTATATAACTCTTTTTTAATCCTATTCTAATCTGTTGATGATGAACTTAATTCGGTGCTGACAATAAAAGTAGTGCATATTTAAACTTCATTTGACATTCCATAAACCCAAATTCAGAGTAGTAATAATCTTTTCTTTTTACAGTGTACCTTAAACAAAACCCTTGTTCAAGTTTAAACTAGGCATTGTGCGAAACATGCTACGAAAGGAGATCGCAAAGTGGCAACGCCGCTTTGGTGCGTGCAGTGTTTTTCCAGATAGGTTTTTAATTAACCTTTAAAGGCACGGGTGGCGTATTGAGAGAGCCACTCAATGCAAACTAGTCGCGAATCTCATAGTAATTATGTGATTAATTCTAATTAAATTAGTCTGTTTTTAACAGTTTGACGTTTACTGTTTTTATACTGGGCATTGCATTACATAAATACACCATTAAAAGTTGTTATCTAGGCTTTAAAAGCTGATGGCGCATAAGAGTACTCCACCCGAGTTTTTAAATTTGTCCAAAACGTCCGTGTTTTTAAGGTTTAATATCTCGGTTAATTACGAACAATTTTGTTTCAAAAATCATTATCAACAATCCTTTTATGATTCTGCGACGAAAGGTACAGTCGTGGAAAAAAAAAAAAAGTAAACACCCCCTACTAACTCCTCAACAAATTATCATAGAAGAAAGTTACAGGTACCGAACGATTGGAAATAAAGTCTACTTTTAAATGATGTATATAAAATTTGCTTAGGGGGTCATCTACATATTAAAACGAACCCAAACTTCATTTTTTTAAATGGCAATACCCAATTTTAAAAAGATATTTCAAATCTTCGGTTCAAATTATGCCTAGACACCAAATTTTAAGTCATTTGAATGATAAGTTTTTGAATTACAAACATTCAAAATTGAGTGCTTCTAATGTTAAATTACATTTTCATATTTTTAATAATATCTCCTGGAATTATACTCCTAATGTGCTATTTTTTTTTGTGCAGCAATAATACTAAAATACCCAAACATAAATATGTTGAATTTGCAATTTTTATAATTTTATGATATGAATTATGAATTACGAAATTAATATTCGAAAAAATTATGAATTGCAAGCCACAATTTTTTTTTTTTTTTTATGGATTTAGATTTATTAAGTCCTGCTTTAAGGAAATCCAAAATTTCACATTTTTCTTCCAAGTAGTTTTCAAATTATGCTTAAAAAAACGGCAAAATGATGATTTAAGGGTCCGTCTATGATAGAAGTTACTAGATATTTTGAAATTTCTTACACATCCTGTAATCTAGCAGTGCGCTTAAGATGCCTTGATCAAGAAGGGGGCTCTCTCGGTCAACAATCGAGTACCGAACTTCAACTTGCATACAGCCCCTAAAATACGCTCGTTTTAAAATAATTAATTTCTCGGAAACTTACCGTACGAAAGGCATAAAAATTTATTTTTAGGCTAATTGAAGGGTGTAGAGTTCATTTATTCTGTCAGAATTGTGCACTGCTGTTGAAAAAAAACAAAGTTATGGTTTGTTTTAATATGTAGATGGCACCCTAAACAAATTTTGTACACATCATTTAAAAGTAGACTTTATTACCAATCGTATGGTACCAGTAACTTTCTTCTACGACAATTTTTTGCAGAGTTAGTATGGGGTGTTTACTTTTTTTTTTTCCACGACTGTACATTCAGTGATCCTCAACTCCTTTGCTAAACGTCCGCAAATCAAAATTTGTGTGTAACGGGAAATGCGATTTTCTCAAAAACATTGTAACCGAGGGTAATCGCTATAGTTTTTCAGCAAGGTTTATATTAACTTCTATTACTCCAAAATTTTTCATAATTTTAGTTTCAGTAGATTCGGAAATAGACGGGGGGGGGGGGGGGCATATTTTTTTCATCACATTTTCGGCGTATCTCTGAAAATATGGTACCTAAAATTAAAGGAAATGTATTTTTGAGTTTGACGTTACGAAAGCTTCCATACTATACTCCAGACGATATACGAAGAATTATTTTTTTTTCAAGTAACTCAATTAGCTCCTCTACATTTTTTCTAAATATATTTGTGAATGTTTAATATATGTGGGTCAATAGCCTTTATTACTTCAGCCAATTTGAACTTTCCATGTTCAATAGTTTATGGGTAAAATGACTGTGATAGACAGACAGACACAGGAGTGATCTTATAATGGTTCCGTTTTTACTTTTTAAGTACGGAATCCTAAAAAGAAAACAAAATGTAACAAAATAAAAATAGAGAAGCTTACATTTAATTTTTCTTCTCCCCCTGGAAGATATATGCTTTGGAACTAGATTATGATTATAATGATGATGTGATGATGTTAATTGCTTACAGATTAACATTTAACACTTAACTCCTTCGGGACGAGCGTCTTTTACAGAATTTTTAATCGTTCATCACCGGTTTTTCAAAACAGAAATTTTTGTCTAATTGAATCGGGAAAATGTTCGGATTAAATAAGGCAACATTTACAATAAAAATTTACTGGTGAGAATAATCACTGATTCTGAGCACCTTACGCCGCACGAATACCGGTCGCTCGTCCCCAAGCGGTTAAAATTCATTCTTTAATTATTCATTATATAACAAGAATTCTCTTACCAATGTGTTATTTTTTATAGTTTTACAAAGAATCTTTTCCCATGCTACATTTCTTCTTACGTATGTAAAAATATGCGAAAATTTTTCATGTTTAGTTAACTTCAAAAACTTCTATTTAAATGACTTTTTTTCATACGAGTATATCAAATAACAACTAGAGATATGAAAAAATATTGCAGAAAAATATATCAAAAATATCATTGCACAAGGTAACTGGAATTTCCTCTCTGGTTAAATATATTTTTTATAACAAGATACCTCATCACCAATCCAATATATTTTCGTCCGTTCGTGAAATATGCGATCGATTATTCCATTTTTTGTTACCTTTAAAATTTACATTATTTTTTTTTATAAGACAAAAGCTCTAAAAACTACTTTACATCTTTTTGTTGGTAAAATTATAAATAATAATCCTATTACAAAGGAATGTAGAATCGGAGAAAGATAAACATAAAATAATGTTCTAGCGATAGGAAAGAGAAAATCACTTAAAAACTTCTGCATTCAAATTTTTAAACAAATTTAACTCTTTGACAAATTGCTCGGCTAAATAAAATATAACAAACTAAAAATAGTAGAATATAACTTTTAACTTTTTTCTCCTTAAAGAGATTTAGAGAGCTTTAGAAATACATTACAATATGTTTAATGATGTTGTTAATTCTTTATAGCGCGACGTTTAAGATTTATTTGGTAATTTGCATTCCTGAAGCAACTGGAATATTTGTTTTTCCTAATGAAAAACTTCTGTCATTTTTAATATCCCATTTATCTTCTTGCGTATGTAAAAATATTTAAAAAAAAAAAAAAAACTTCATTATTAATTAATTACAAAAACAACTTATCAAATAAACTTTTCCAAGACAAAGTATCTAGAAAACACTTTTTTCCTTGGTAAAAGTATGAATAAGTAACCTTTTAAAGGTAACTGTACAGTTAAAGAAATAACATATATTCAATGACTTTCTTTCAAACGAATGTATAACTTTTTAAATTTTTTTTTTATTTTATAAAGAAGAGACGTACAAAATATTTAATAAAAAAAGTGAAATACGGTTTTGACTTTTTTTTTTGGATAAATGTAATTTAGAACTAAGTTATGATGTATAATGATAATTGTATGAATCACCATAAAACAAAAGAAACACAACAGCCCGTTAGCAGCCAATGTAAGCATGTGTCCATAACGGGACAAGGCCACAAATAAATAGAAGGAGCAGAGAGCAGAGCTTACAAAAAATGAGACAGATGGCGCTAACTGAAAGGTAAACACCAATCACAGAGGGGCACATGCAGAAGAGGAAGGTGTTGTAAAAATGATAGAAACAAGTGGGTAAGTGTGATCACAGATCGCACAGAGGGTTTCGTTTAATATTCCTTGCAAAACACTTATTTTTTAACTAATAAAGCCAAATTGATATAATTTATAATTATTAAATCCTTAAAAACCGCACATAAAAAGGTAAGAAACGCTAAGGTTTAAAAGAAAAAAAAATTGCGCCCCCCCCCCCCCACGAAATTTCTCTCGCCATTCTTTTGAAAACATTTTATTATGTGTTATAAACTATCTTAAAGTTTCAAACAGATCACTGTGTTAGATTTCCTAATTTAAATAAAATCACGTTCTCTTAATTACGTATTCCACCACCAGGGAGCGCACTCTATTCTTAAAAAAAAAAAAAACTGTATCTGAATGAAGCTCCTTTCTACAACTTATCTGTAGATACATTAGTCGAGGGGGTGGCGGTCTTAAACACCAATTTAAGATATTTGCGGAAATTGCTATTCTAAAATAGTGGTATCGACACTTGTGATTTTTTTCATATTGAACAAGTAGCATTTATCTCAGGACTCCATCAAAAAACTGCACATAAAACGGTAAAAAACGCCAAGGTTTAAAAAAAAATGTTAACTCCCTTCCCCTCCCCCCTTCCAAATATTTCTTATCTTAAAGTCTATCTTAATACTATCTTAAAGTTTCAAACAGATTGCTTTGTTAGATTTTATAATTTAAATAAAATCGCGGTATTTTAGTTCCAGATTTCAACACCAGGGAGCGCACACTATTCTTAACAAAAGTGTATCTGAACGAAACTCCTTTCTACAACTTATCCGTAGACATATTAGTCGAGGGAGTGGCGGTCTTAAACACCAATTTAAGATATTTGCTAAATTACTATTCTAAAATAGTGGTATCAACACTTATAAAATTTTTTATATTGAACAAATAATATTTATCTCATCACGCTGTCAAAAAACAACACGCAAAACGGTAGAGAACGCTACAGTTTAAAAATGGTCTTAAACAAGAATTTAAGATATTTGCTGAAATTACTATTTGGAAACAGTGGTATCAACACCTATGAAATTTTTATATTGAATAAGTAAAATTTATGCTGTATGTTTAAAAATGCGACACCGTTCTGAACAATGATTTAAGGGTTCTTTAGTTTTCCTAATTTTAACAAATTCCCGCCAATTGTGCGAAAAAGCATCTCTTTTACATATAAGTTTAAAAATAAATTTTTTCATAAATTGGAAAGCTGTGGTCCGATAAATTTTGTACTGCCATTATCAAACCCTAGTATAAAAATATCTCTTTTTCTTTCCCTATCACGTGGCCTGCTGTGTAAAAAATGCAATTCTGGAATTAATTATCTTCGCTTCCGATTGTCGAAATTAAAAAATAAAGACATATTCTGAAAGAAAATGAAATTTTACGTCTGATGGCGTAAAAATCCTAGTTCGAAAATCGATGTTTAAAAAATTTTTGGTTCTGTATAAAAGTTCTGTGTTCGTTTCTGACCACAAGACGCACCTGTTTTATATTATCTGGTTTACCACAGAAAATTCAATGTGATCAGACATCTGTCGCCTTCACAAATGAAGGAAAATAAAAGATTTTTTTCTCGATTTTTAACGAATTTTCGAGTTTTTATGGTACGATTGAGATAATTTTTAGAATATCTGAAAGCTGAATTGTGGTACTAATTTTGAATTTCTGGGATGCGTAGAATAAAGTAATCACGCCTTAAAGAAATCGCCAGTCCTTATCTGCCGTTAAAATGACACCTGTTTTAATCCGTGGAAGAGATCGTTTTTGAAATTTGATAAAAAAATCCATGCTTTTGTTGAATTATGAATGCCTTTCCGATCTTGTAATTGGGGGTTTGTAATTAATAACGTCCGTTAATTACGACTTTTCAAAATTTTATGATTTGTCGTTTGATGTGAGATGTTCAGCTATAAGAATGCAAAATTCCAAGTCTCCAACGTATATAGTTTCTGAGAACGGGCTCTGTGACAGACGGACGGACAGCTAGACAGACAGAGGAGTGAGACGAATAGAGTTTCGTCAGATGAACGAAACCCTAAAAAGTCCTTCCGGCCAGTGCCGGGAGGAAGAGGTAGCTTTCATAATCCTTATTTAAAAAAAGCCAAATTATATCATTCAAACACACGAAGCTCAATTTAGTGGAAACCGAATATAGGAGATTCAATACTAATTTTTATCAATATAATGAATGAGAATTTCGCGAAATTAGTCAGCTTTATCCAAGCTGCTTTTCTTTGAAGTAACATGTGGAGCAAACATGCAAACCATGCTTTCTCCTTTAGATACAAATTTTCAAAAAACACAAAAAACTGATAAATAAGGAAATAACTTGTATTTAATTCTCACTTTTATTGTGTATTTTTATTACTGTTTATTAGAAAGAATTGCAAGCATACCTAAGATATTAAACATAAAACAAACTAATAAAATGCATTTAATATTTGGAGAAATCACGTTTTGACCGAATTCAGAGGAGGAAACATGTTTTGATTGTTTGACAAGTGGATAAAACGCTTTTTGAATGAAATAAGTTCTAACTCACAAATAATACAATAGCATTATTTTATTTGAATAAATACCGAATTTCAGTTGATTGTTGTTAAAATAAAATGACAGATTATGGTACCTAGTAGTATTCATTAAATATTTACTAAATAAATACTCGTTTGCCAGAAATTCACTTCAAATTTTAAAACCAATATCTTCATCTAGACAGTTATACACAGCCCCCTCTTCTTTATTGCAGGCTTATCAATCATGGATAATGTGGTTGTATCATTTGAATATATCATCAGGTTGATTTTGCCACTGTTCACTATACATTACCTTCAAAAGTTTTTTAACATCTTTGTTCTTTTCAACTGGTATGGCGTGACTAAGAGGAAGATATTCTAAAACAACTCTTTGAACAAGGTAACAGCAACTCCCTTTTTAAGAAGATTTACATCACATTCTTCATTTAGATCTGGAAATCTATAATTCTGGAAGACTTTAACTTTAACAGTTCTCTTATTTTTTTTTTTTTAAACAATTCGTTTCAATTGTGATATGTATGGTAGGTTTCGAAAGTACACATTAAGGGACAACTGTGATTGGCAGACTGGAGAAATCACTGCTTGATTGAATGCAGGCTTTGGAGGAAACACTGTTTGATTGAAACGTCAAGTTTTAAAATTGATTTATAATCGGAGAAAAAATTTTTTTAGTAAAAAATACCATTTATTTCTGTGCAATTTAACACAGAGTTCATAAAAATAACATTAACTCATTTTTTATTTTTTTGTGAGAAAACACGGTTTGAATGTTTGCTCCACACATATATTTGGCTGCCAAATTCGGCAATTTCTTAAAGTGCCTGTCATTTTAAGACAACATGGTGGATGAGGCTAAGCAGTTAACTCGGTCGAGACCTTAGTAATTGCTGTGCACATGCTCACTCACATCGGAATCGGTTAATATATAGGAGTGCTGTCGCATGCAAAAAATCAGATTTTTCAAAATGTCACCCACAATAGAAATTGAAACTGCTATATCTGAGCCATTTTTTAAGGTAAAGACAAACAAAAAATGCTCCTGAATCCTTATATCAAGGTCAAATACTTAAGAAAGAAATCCTTTTCAATTTCTAATTTTTTTGCACCTCACTTTAAATATATATATATATTTTTTAATTTAATGGTCGCCATTTTGAAACAAGATCGCTGATGAATCTGGCCAGCGAACTTGGTCGAGGTGTTGATGTATACTATCCACATGCCTTCTTACATCGAAATAGGCGAATGCGTGTGTTATCGCGTGACAAATACAAGATCGTTTCAAAATGTTAGCCATGCTAGAAATTCAAAGTGCTATAAATCAACCATTTTTTAAGATATAAACAAAAGAACAAATTTTCAGAAACAAAAACTGCTCCGGAATCTTTGTATCAAGGTCAAACACATAAAAAAATCTTTTTCATTTTCCAATTGTTTAATACCTCATTTTGAATTTTAAATTTAATTTTTTTTAAATGGCAACCCTTTTGAAACAAGATGGCGAATGAAGCTGGCCAACGAACTCGGTCGAGACATTGGTATGTGCTATGTACAGACCAAGTTACATCCAAATAGGTTCATAATTACGCCTGTTGTCGCGTGACAAAAATCAGGTCGTTTTAAAATGTCAGCCACAAGATAAATTCAAAATGCTATTACTCAGCCATTTTTATTAGATATAGACGAAAGAAAAACTGTTCCGGAATCTTTGTATTAAGGTAAAACACATACAAAAAAAATCTTTTTCACTTTCCAATTTTTTTGGTATCTCATTTAAATTTTTTAATTTTTTAATTTTTTTAATGGCCGCCATTTTGAAACAAGATGGCGGATGAAGCCGGCCGACGAACTCGGTCGAGATATTTGTATGTACTATGTACACACCAAGGTACATCCAAGTCGGTTCATAAATACGCCTGTTATTACGTGAGAAAAATCAGGACGTTTCAAAATGTCAGCCACGCTAGAAATTCAAAATGCTATAACTCAGCCATTTCTTAAGATATAGACGAAACAAAAACTGCTCCCGAATCTTTTTATCAAGGTCAAACACATAAAAAGAAAATATTTTTTCAATTTTTAATTTTTCGGTACCACATTTGAAATTTAAATTTTTCTTAAAAATTTAAATGGCCACCATTTTTAAACAAGATGGCAGATGAAGCTGACCAACGAACCCGGTCGAGACATTGGTATGTACTATGTATAAACGAAGTTGCATCCAAATCGGTTCATAAATACGCCTTTTATCGCGTGACAAAATTCAGGACGTTTCAAAATGTCAGCCACGCTAGAAATTCAAAATGCTATAACTCAGCCATTTTTTAAGATATAGATGAAACAAAAACTGCTCCGAAATCTTTGTATAAAGGTCAAATACATAAGAAAAAATATTTTTCCATTTTCAATTTTTTGGTACCACATTTCAATTTTTAAATTTTTAAAAAAATTTTAAATGGCCGCCATTTTGAAACAAAATGGCGGATGAAGCTGGCCAACGAACTCGGTCGAGAGATTGGTATGTACTATGTACACACTGAATTACATCCAAATCGGTTCATAAATACGCCTTTTATCGCGTGACAAAATTCAGGACGTTTCAAAATGTCAGCCACGCTAGAAATTCAAAATGCTATAACTCAGCCATTTTTTAAGATATAGACGAAACAAAAACTGCTTCGGAATCTTTGTATAAAGGTCAAATACATAAGAAAAAATATTTTTCCATTTTTAATTTTTTGGTACCACATTTCAAGTTTTAAAATTTTTTAAAAATTTTAAATGGCCGCCATTTTGAAACAAAATGGCGGATGAAGCTGGCCAACGAACTCGGTCGAGACATTGGTATGTACTATGTACACACCAAATTTCATCGAAATCGGTTCATAATTACGGGAGTTACAGTGTGACATAGGTCAGATATATATATATATATATATATATATATATATATATATATATATATATATATATATATATATATATATATCAATTTTGAACGGAGGGTGGTTTCGGGGTCTGGGGGTCATGATCGATGAAAATATACCAAAATTTTTTGAAATCGCTTTCCTCCGAACGGCTGCAATAGGTAGCTTTTTTGTAAAGAAAGCTACCTAAAATTAACAGAAATGAAAAGACTTTTCTCTTTTGTTAATTTTTTCCATCATTTTGGCAACACTTTCCTCTCTTGCATCTTTTCTTTTCTGTTAATTTTTTCCATCTTTTTGGAAACACTTTCCTTTTCTGCATCTTTACTTTTCTGTTAATATTTTCCATCAGTTTGGAAACTGTTTCCTCTTCTGCATCTTTTCTTTTCTGTTAATTTTTTCCATCATTTTAGAAACACTTTCCTCTTCTGCATCTTTTCTTTTCTGTTAATTTTTTCCATCATTTTGGAAACACTTTCCTCTTCTGCATCTTTTCTTTTCTGTTAATTTTTTCCATTGGCTGATGACAAGCTGTTAAAATTTTCAATCCGAAACGCGTCCTGTACGTTTCTTTCCTTTTATGGTGTTTGATAAAAAGTTTTATTATTTATTTGTGATTTGTCGCCAAATTTTTGGTGCTGTTTCATCTATAACGATATTGTTAATTGTTTATAGATAAAGATTAACATTCCTTTGGCTAACTGGAATTCTTCTCCCTAGTTAATATTTCTGTTGTTTATAAAAGGATTTTTAATTTCATCCCACTTATCTTCTTACGTTTGTGAAATATGCTAAGAAATATTTCATTATTAGTTAACTTCAGAAATTTCTATTCAAATATTTGTATGAGATAAAATTCCTAAATTACATTTTACTTTTTATTAAATATAAATTATCATATTATAGCACAGGTAAAATACGATTTTTCAGACAACTGATGGGCATTTAACAAAATTTTGGAAGAACTTCGTTTTTGCTCTAGAAATAAAGAATGGATGAGTGAGTCCCCCCAAAAATGAAGTTGGTTTGCGATGTTCTTTCGGAAAAGCAAAAGAGGAGAGATTATTAAGAGAGAGTATTAACCTAGGCTAGGGGATAACATTCAAATTTTTTAATTGGGTCAAGTGGAGTATTTTTATGTACTTTTTAATTGTTTATTTTTTTAATTAATGTTTATGTATTTTTTAATTATGAATCAAATGATACTATCCGCACGTTGATGCGATTATTTGTTACAAAGTTACTTAACCTATTTTTTTTAAACAAGTTGAGATCTTCCCCGAGTTGAATGCCCCTCCCCAAACAACTTTATTTTTGAGGGACTCATTGGACCTTCATTTCTAGTGCCAAACCGAAGTTTTCCCAAATTTTCACGAATGGCCACCTGTTTTTGCTCTAAAAACCAATTTACCAGCCCTAAAGTATAATTTTCGACTTTGTATTCATAAAACAAAACTGCTGTAACTTTGTAATAACTGATCGTATCCACTTGCAGATGGTGTCATTCGATTCAGAATTTAAGGGGTCTCAGGACTCTTAAAATTGGCAAAAAAAAAAAAAAAAAAAAAAAAAAAAAAAAAAACACCATTTTTATCTTAAAATGTATATGATTTTAAAACAAAAATTTTTAGGGGTGATGGAAGATATAAGTATGTTCTTTCATTTCATGTATTTAAAAAATTGCAAGATGCAGAATTAGCCTTTACCGGGGGGCTCCAAACTGTCAGACATTTGACGAGCAGAAAATCGGCATAACAGCTTAGGCTCAGGATTATAAAATAAATTTTGCAACTAGAATGAAATTTTTGGCACCTACTGATACTTGAGCTTATAATAATGACCCTGAACCTAAATAAATTTGTATTTAAAGCATATTTATATTTTTAATACAAAGTTGTATTTAGCTAATGCAAAATTTTGTAAATTTCAACAGTATAATCGCTTTAAAAGATATTTTTTTTCTGATCAATAAAAAAGAAATTTTAGGTTCCGTTTATACAAACTAACATGAAACATATGTTTTGAAAATTTCATAAAATAATATATGGAAGTTTTTGAGATATCGTGCGCGTTATGCCCAAAAATGTGATTTGAAGAAAAATGACTTCAAAGTTTCGAAAATGCCCCTTCAGCTATTGAGCGGTTATAATTTTTAAAGCCATAACTTCTGTTCTAATGGGAATTTCAAGAAAACGTTTGTATCAAAATGTTCATAAAAGATAGCAGTTTAATATTTTTTTTAAAAAAATTAAAATTTCGAAAATTTTTAAGCTTTAAGAGTCCTGAGACCCCTTAAAAATACATAATAAACGATACCCTACTTGATCCAATTAAAAAAATTGAGTTTTACATCTCCCTGGGTTAACCCCTCTCACCTTTGCTACCCCCCCCCCCCAAAAAAAAAAAAAAAAAAAATCGTAAAACAAATTTCAGTTTAAGGGATTCACCGGATCTTCATTTCTAGTGCCAAAACAAAGTTCTTCCCAAATTTTCGTGAATGGCCACCAGTTGTCATATTTTGCTCAATTTTTGGTCCGTTTTACCAGTACTACAGGGCCTAGAAGATACAGTGTGGAAAACGGCTACAAAATAGTGCTAAAAAATTGAATCCCATAAATGTACAACGATGCTGAATAACAAGATGTCGATCGTAGCGCCATCGTAGTGATTTAAAAACGATAGTCATTCTAAAACAGACTCTTTAACCTATTTCACGTCATTCCTTAACTAAATTGGCTTATAACAGACTAAAATATCTTATATTTATAGTTTCCTATATTTAACATTCTATAATTTTTGAAAACACAGGGTTTATATTGAAAAGAGTTACGAGATGGCGCTCGTATCAGCATATTGCCGCTGAGCATTGTTGGAGATTTATGGGATACAAGTTTTTAGCACTTTTTAAAGCATTATAGGAATAGCCGTTTTCCACACTGTATCTTCTAGGCGCTGTACCAATACTATTACAAGTGAATGTAGAATTAGAGCAAAAAGTACATCGAATAATGTTTTAGCGATATAAAAAAAACTGTTAAAAAAATTGAACAATCAAACGACTCCATTTTTTTTTCATTATTTAACTTTAGGAAAAACAGTCGTGCGAAAGGTAACGTCACAATATAAAAATAAAATATATTTTTTCCTTTTTTCCTTTTAAGAGATGCGTTCAACGGTATGGTGTGTAATGGTGTTAACTGTTTAGAGATCAACATGCAGTATTTATGCTTCGAATTTTAATAAATTTGTATAATTTTCTTTTTTTTTATATAACATGAAAATTGTATGAAATAATTACCTATAAATGTTTTTATCAGTTACCGAAAGATGACAGTATAAAATGGATATTTATTTGCTTAAATGAAAGCTTTTTTCGGAGTTTGTAGAATTTGAATTTTTTTAACTGGCGAAATGTGTAAGTTTATTTGTGTTTTTTCTACCAGGGATGCAAATAAATAAGTCATAATCTTAGCTTGTTGATTTCCTTTAAATACGTATTTTTTAAATTGTGAAATTATATGTTCAAGCCTAATTTTTATTCATTTTTGTAACGTATAAAATATAGCGCGGTAGGCTAGAATGAGTACATATTTCTATTGGCCATTTAAGGGACAGTTATTTATGTAAAGCTCTTTTAAAGATGATTATGAAATAAATTGTTTTTAAGCCTCAAATGCGATTATTCTTAGTTTGTTATTACTAATATTTATAATGTTATTACCGTCTGTAAAGAAATAAATATATTTTTTAGTAGTTCATAAAAAATACTAGTTATAGTTTGTAATATACAATTTAAAAGCTTATTTTACATAAATTTAAACAAAACATATAATTATGCATATTATACTAATATAAATATTACGCATATTCCCATATTTAGTACTTTCACATTTTATTAAATAAATACAAAAAAAAAAAAAAAAAAAAATTAGCGTATTTTTTTTTTTTTTTTAGTATTTTTGCTTATGATTTTGCAACATTTTAAAGACTAAAAATTCAGGCACAGATGGGTTAAGTAAAGTAATAATAACGTGAAAATGTATCCTATTAAAAGGTAGGTGGGGAAATTGAGAAGAAAGTATATCAAATAATGTTTTTAGGAAGAATTCATGAAAAAAATATATACATTCAAACGAGTTTAAAATTTTAAATCTTATTTCCCTTTATGAAAAACAGCAGTACGAAATACAACGCAACAACGCAAAAATAGTAAAATATGCTTTTAACTTGTTTCTCCCTTGTATGTTTTACACTATGATGGGTAAAGATGTTGTTAATTGTTTAGAGATCAGTATGTAGGATTTTGTTGGTAATTAGTAGTATTTATTTGGTAATTAATTAGTAGGATTTATATTGTAATTAATTAGACTAAAAGCAACTAAATAAACTAATATTGTACTAAAATTACATCATTTGGTATCATGAATAAGTATGCTAGTATTAAAAACGAATGTACAAAAAAAGTATATTAAATACTGTTTTAGTAATTCGAAAGAAGTAGTAGAAAAAAAAGTAAAATCTGAAAAAAATTACATATTGAACTTTTAATCATTTAAATTGTCACAAAATAAAGCGGAAATAGTCAGTTTGGTGGAAATTATGTTATTTTTAAAAATACGTTAAAAAATAAGCTTAGAAGGTTGTCTTCCTACTGAAATTGTACCCAACTCCAAAAATTTCAATACTTACACGTAATTTTGACATATTTTAATTTTTCAGTATATAATACCAAACAAAAAGAAATTAGGCCTAGCAGTTTAGGAATTGTGAACGTTTAAAGTTTGAAACTCTTAATATTTTGAATTCATTATTAATCTTTACAAAACATATCGCAATGCGGGTAGTTTTTTAAGTGTAACACATGATTTATTTGACGGAATGAACTGAAATTTTATAGTTGCATATCTGAAGCTTCTAGAAAACAATTTCTTGGAATGAAATGCAATTTTGTATTTGCATAATGCTGTATTTGCAACCGAGCTTCGATTAATCGAGATTTCTGTTAACCGAGCCGATAACGAACTTTCACACACACTTTCGCATTATAATATTATAAGGATTACAAATGTACACGTGAACGACTAATTTATAATTAGTGCATTAATAAATAATAGAGCATAATAATACAAAATATATATATATATATATATGATTAGGCAAAAGATTATGATGAAGTATTATCTTCAATTACTATGGATTTGACATGCAGATGAACAAAGATAGCTAGCTCTCTTTCCGGTCCAATTATCACGTTTCGGAAATTAAGCAGAACAAGATTAAATAGACAGTTTCTAAACAAATTCTAGTAACTGGAAATTAAACAAAAGCTTTCTTTGTCTTTAATGCAACTAAGAAGATAATTCCTAAATTGGGATATAACGGAATACCCTGAAAATAAAAATCGTAGAATTCTTCATTGGTTAAAATAAATGCTGGGATCTAGATAAATGGAATTTTTTTTCTTTCCCCAATAAAGGATTTTCACACCATAGCTTCTACTGGCTAATATACTAAATCCAATTTTATAATATTCAAGAATATGAGATGCCATTTACTCAGAAAAAAAATATTGTATATACGATTTTATTTCAATCTTTTGCAGATAAAAAATGAAAAGTGGGAATGAAAAACCTTGTGTATTTTAAAATTCGAAATGTCAAATTCAATAAAAAACTTTGAAACAGACTTAGACTAATTAGAAAATTTCAGTATAAATATAAAAATTCAACAAAGAATAATTCTTAATCTGTTCTGGAATGCAACAAAACAAGATACTGTTTAAATTACGATGTAATGTAACGCTGAAAAATAAGGACTGCAGGTCGTCTTCATTTGCTAAAATAAATACAGGGAATCTAAATAAATATAAGATTTTTTTCTCCAATAAAAGATTCGCACACCATAATTTTTACTGACTAAATATAATAAATCAAATTTTACGATATTAAAGAACGTGGGACACCATTTACCAAGATAAATTCGATAATGCGATTTTATTTACATGGCTTGCAGATAAAAGTTAATGGTGACACTAAAGAACTTGTATGTACTTTAAAACTCGAAATATGGAATTAAAGAATTTGAAACAGAATTAGACTAAATAGAAAATTTGTGGAAAATTTATGTATATGAAAATTCAAAAAACAATTTTTAATCTGTTCTCGAATGCAACAAAACGAGGACTATTTAAATTACGATTTAATGGAGGACTTTGAAAAATAAAAGTCACAGACGTCTACATTTGTTAAAATAAATAATGGGATCTATATCAATGGAAATTTCTTCTTTCTCAAATAGATAATTTTCGCACCATAGCAATCCAATTTTATGATATTTCAAAAGGTGGGATATTTACGAAATAAAATTCGATTACTCGATTCTATTTCAATTGTTTAAACAAAAAAAAAAATAAATATCTGAAAATTCCTCAAAGAGTGATTCTCAATCTGTTCTTAAATTCAATGAAACAAGATACTATTTAAATTACGATTTATTGGAATACTCTGAAAAATTAGAGCTGCAGTGGTCTTTATTTGCTAAAATAAATACAAGGAATCGAAATAAATGCAATATTTTCTTTCGCTAATAAAACAAATATTCTCACACCATAACTTCCATTGCCTATAATACATCGGATTTTATGATACTGTTAAAAAATGTGGGACACCATTCACGAAGAAAAATTAGATTGTGCGTCTTTATTTTTATTGCTTGCAGATAAAAGTTAAAAGTTCATACTGAAAAAAGCTATATCTACTTTACTAAATCTAGAAATATCGAATTAAAGATTTTCAAACAGACAGATTATTCAGAATTTTTGTGAAAAATTTATGTATACCTGAAAATTCAACAAAGAACAATTCTTAATCTGTTCTCGAATGCAACAAAACAAGATAATATTTAAATTACGATTTAATGGAATACTCCGAAAAATAAGTTCTGCAGTGGTCTTCATTTGTTAAAGTAAATACTGTAATCTAAATCAATGCAAGATTTTCTTTCTCCAATAAAAGATTCTCACACCATAACACTTCCACTGCCTATAATAAATCCAATTTTATGACACTATTAAAGAATGTGGGAAACCATTTACGAAGAAAAATTCGAGTATGCGATTTCTATTGCTTGCAGATAAAGGTTTAAAGGTGACACTGAAAATCCTGTGTGTACTTTACTAAAACTCGAAACGTGGAAATAAAATTACAGATTTAGAAAGAGACTTAGATTAAATCTTAACTGCTGTTAGCGGTATCACAGACCGCTGCTTTTTTCATTTTTTACAGTTTAACTTGTAATTTTCAGTTTAACTGTAGATACTGGTTAAATTTTGTTTCTTTTGGACCCTAGTAGAGGAAAGTAGGGTAATGACTCTCAGAAAGGCAATCCCGCTCACTCAATATCTCTAAACAGATTAGAAGTGAAAACGTGAGATTGGTACCGGCACCTAGCGAACTTCATCGTAAGTTCCCAGTAAGGATATAGTGCCAGTCGGAAGGAAAGTATTTTTGAGTCCTCACGTTATTAATTTGTAGTTGTTTTATTATAAAATTCTACAACATCTAACTTGAAGGTAAGTGTACACTCTTATTTTCAAATATTAATTTGCTCATTATGTCTACAAATTATATAGGGGAAAGTAGGAGAATGGCGCTCACTTAAGGGAAAACATGAATAGCTAGTCAAATTTAGAGAAAAAAATCAATATTTTATTAACGAAGTATAACTCCAAAGCATAAGGAACAGTTTGCAATAAAAGTTTAGGAATTTTTTTTATCGTTTTATTTAAATATCCATCGATTGAGCGGTAACGCCCGACATGGTATTGTAATTGCGCTCAGCGTTTGAATACAACATTTAAGTAAGACAAAAGTCACATATATAGTTGTGTGGGCTGTTCACACCACTACAGACTTTTTGCGACCACTCTACACATATTGTGCACACATATTGTGTAACACATATATTGGGCTACTTTTTGTAAATTTAGGTTTTTTGATTTTCACCACTTTTTTGTAATTCTAAAATTCTCCTTGCTTAATGACATATTAATCAATAAATGTGAATTTATAAAAAGTTGCCCACTGGCAACACTTCTTCTGGAATTCCATGCGAGCGCCATTACCCGTTATCGCTATGTTGGGTTTTAATGCATTATAATTGGCGTAACAACGCACTACAAAAATAAATAAAAGCATAAAAGTACAGCTAAATGTATATATTTTGTAGACATACTGAGTAACTTAATATTTGAAAGTACGAGTGTACACTTACCTTCAAGTTAAATGTTGTAGAATTTTATATTAAAACAACTGTGAACTAATAACGTGAGGACACAAAAATACTTTCCTTCCGACGGTCACTATATCCTTACTGGGAACTTACGATGATGTTCTCTAGGTGCCGATACCGATCGCACGTTTTCAATTCTATTCTGTTTAGAGATATTGGGTGAGCGGGATTGCCCTTCTGAGCGTCATTACCCTACTTTCCCCTATATTAAGCTGTACTTTCATGCTTTTATTTATTTTTGTAGCGCGTTGTTACGCCAATTATAACGCATTAAAACCCAGCATGGCGATAACGGGTAATGGCGCTCGCCTGAAATTCCAGAAGAAGCGTTGCCAGTGGGCAACTTTTTTAAAATTCAAATTTATTTATTAACACAACTTTTTTGAAATCGTAAAATTCCCCTGTTTTCGCCTTAATATGTCATTAAACAAGGAGAATTTTACGATTTGAAAAAAGCGGTGAAAATCAAACAACCTAAATTTAAAAAAGGTAGTCCACTATATGTGTAACACAATATGAGTGCACAATATATGTGCATAATAAGTGTAAAGTGGTCGCAAAAAGTCTGCAGTGGTGTGAACAGCCCACACAACTAACATATGTGACTTTTGTCTTACTTAAATGCTGTATTCAAACTCTGAGCGCAATCACCCTACCATGTCGGGCATTACCGCTCAATCGATGGTTATTTAAATAAAACGATAAAAAAAACCCTAAAACTTTTATGCAAATTAGTTGATTGCAAACTGTTCCTTATGCTTTGGAGTTATACTTCGTTAATAAAATATTGATTTTTTTGTCTAAATTTGACTAGCCATTCATGTTTTTTCTTTAAGTGAGCGCCATTCCCTACTTTCCCCTACTGTCCCTAGGGACTTCTGAATAGGTGAATTTTAAGTATAATAGTCCTGTACGCAAAGTTTAGTACAGAAATAGTACTTTATGAGTAAATGTATCCTTTTATTCATCTTTAGATTAAGTGGTCACAATAGTCATACGACAGTTTTTTTGTCTTAATTAGAAAATTTGCGAAAAATTTATGTATTTATGAAAATTCAACTTAAACTTGAATATTAAAGACGTGAATTATCACATTGCTAACTAAGCGTAAACCAACAGAGCGAAAAATGTCCAAGCCGGGAATCGAACCCGGGCCCCTGGAATAGTGCTCCAGTGCTCTACCACTAAGCCACGAGGACGATGCCCAGCTTGGCATCTCTCATTCACATGAGTTGGTGAGACTGTTACCGCAGTTTAATATTCAATAATTTCAAGCGTAATTTCACTGCTGAAAAGTAGTTGAAAATTAATTAAAATTGCATATTCACATATATAATTATATAATTATAATTGCATATGCTGGGTTCATTTGCATCTCATGTTACGCCGCAAGATTGTGTGCTCATGAAAACCTTTCCATCTAGTAGCTGCGGTAACAGTCTCACCGACTCATGTGAGTGAGATATGCCAAGCTGGCCATCGCCTTCGTGGCTTAGTGGTAGAGCACTGGAGCGCTATTCCAGGGGCCGGGCTCGATTCCCGGCTTGGGCATATTTCACTCTGTTGGTTTACGCTTAGTTAGCAATGTGATAATTCACGTCTTTAATATTCAATAATTTTAAGCGTAATTTCACTGCTGAAAAGCAGCTGCAAATTAATTAAAATCAACTTAAACTGTTCTCGAATGCAAGAAAACGAGATAATATTTCAATGACGATTTAATGAAATACTCCTAAAAATAACGGCTGCAGTGGTCTTCATTTGTTAAAGTACATACTGGAATCTAAACCAATGCAAGATTTTCTTTCTCCAATAAAAGATTTTCACACCATAACTTCCACTGCCTATAATAAATCCAATTTTATGACATATTAAAGAATGCGGGACACCATTTACGAAGAAATATTCGATTATACGTTTTTATTTCTATTGGTTGCAAATAAAAGTTTTAAAAGGTGAAACTGAAAATCCTGTGTGTACTTTACTAAAACTCGAAATATGGAATTAAAATTAAAGATTTTGAAACAGATTAATTAGAAAATTTGTGAAAAAATTATGTATATCTAAAAATTTTGCAAAAACAATTGTTAATGTGTTCTCTAATGCAACAAAACAAGATGATATTTAAATTGCGATTTAGCAGAATACTCTGAATAAACAATTAAATTTAAAAAATCAAAAAACCCGACTGCGTAAAATGCGAACTAATTAATTATTTCTCATCAATGTGAAACTATTTTTTTTTTCAATTCCTACTATTAGCTCGCATTCTCGCTTTATATATCTTGTTCAAATTTTCAATCGTTAATAAAATACTTATTATTCATCCAATCAAGCTCAAATAAATTTTTTTAAACTTGTAGTGTATGACACTTGATGTTAATCCAGTTTTTTTCAAATATTAATTAAATTAAATTAATTAATTTTCAATAATCGAGAGAGCCATCTTCTTGGTCAAGGCATTTTAAGCGCCACTCAAAAGGAAAGAAAAATGAGAGAAAAAAATTCTCTTATTGACCTAAGTAGGAATTGACTTAAAATATATATTTTTTTTTTTATATTACTTGTTTATATTACTTACCTATTTTTTTTTTTTATTTACTTGTATTGATGACTTTTAAGTTGTGTTTAATTGTTAGTTCCTATCTATAAGCACTGTTTTGATGAGGTCTATAGATGTCTATGATGGTTAGAGTTGCAATAAAGCTAGAGATCCACAATACATACACAACTTCCAGGTTGTATAATATTTTAATGGAGCTTCTGACTGTAAAATAGTCAATGAAACATCGTCTTCATTTTGAAAGACCTATCCAATGATATGCCACTCAATAGGGTGCGTAATTTTTTTTCCGTCTCTGCCGTCATTTTGAATTTATAAAAACAAAACCTAGCCTATAACCATCGGGCCGTTAAGACGAATTGATAGAGACCTCATTCATTAAAATCCATCCAGCCGTTGAGATGTTTCGAGGGTATAAAGAAATCCACATACACAGATACGTGTGAAACACATAACTCTTCTTTTCAGTCGGCTAAAAATAAGATCTACAGGTGTTCATCTGCTAAAATGAATACTCAAATCTAAATCACTGGGTATTTTTTTTTTCAATAAACGATTCTGAAATCACAGCTTCCACTGGCTATATATTATAATAATTCCAATTTTATGATATTCTATAATGTGGGACACCATTTTCAAAGAATAACTCAGCTATGCGATTTCACTTCATTGCTTGCAGATAAAAGTAAAACGGTGACACTGAAAAACCTGTTCGTAAACCTCAAATTTGAAATTAAATAAAGCAATTTTAAACAGATATAGATTATTTAGAAAATTTCTGAACAATTTATGTATAGCTGAAAATTCCACACAGAACAATTCTTAATCAGTTCTCATATGCAAATGCAGGTATTTATTTGCTAAAATAAATAATATTTAAATCAGTGGGTTTTTTCTCTCCACCAATAAAGGATTCTCACACTACAACTTCCACGGACTACATATAATAAATCCAATTTTATGATATTCCAGAATATGGGCCACCATTTAACACTAGGGAATTTTACTCAAGTGTAATAAAAATACTTTACACGATAATTTTTATTTAAAACTATTTAACTTACTTATTCAACATATTTATCCGTGGTACATATTTAACTTATTTTAGAAAGAAATTTTTGTTTCGAATCAAAATATTTTTATTTGGTACCGGTCAAAATGACCACTATGGAGTTTCTAGTGTTAAGAAGAAAAATTCGATTACTCGATTTTATTTCTATTACTTGCAGATAAAAGTTAAAAATGACGCTGGAAAGAAAGAAAAAAAAAATGTGCGTATTTTAAAACTCGAAATCTTAAATGAAATAACAGATTCCGAAACAGACTAATAGATTAATTAAAACCACTTCACCGGCGACAGGTATAGGGAAACAGTGCTTTTACCCCCGACTATCTCGGGGCAAACGGTGAAGTGGTCAAAAAATTTCTGTGTATCTCATAATTCCACAAACAGCAATTCTTAATCATGACTCAAAGGCAATAAAACAAGGTACTATTTAAATTACCATTCAATGAAATAAGTCGAAAAATAAGAGCTGCAGACATCTTCATTTGCTAAAATATATAATTACATTTAACCGAATTTTAAAATGAGAGGACACCCTATACAAATCCATATGTAGGTGCTGATTAATACTTGAAACACATATTTCATAAAAAAGGGTAAATCAACATAAACGAAAGAACTAACGCTTCCTATCTTTACATGCTATATCGACATTTACTTTCAAACGACATTTTCTTTCTAGCCTGTCAAATTTGAGTTGTGTCATAGTGTCATGTGTTTTTAGCTTTTGACAATTGATTCTGATGTACTGTGGCGCTGAATCTGAAAATGACCTTCATTTTTCATCATCACGTCAGGTTTATTCGCAAATTATAAATTTCGAAGTTTAGAAAATAGCGAAAATCTGATACTATTAAATGAATGTAATTGGGGGTTTTTTAGATTTTGATAATTGATTCTTATGTATTCTATAGCGCTGAATCTGAAAATGCACCTTCAGTCGGAAAAAAATCCTGAGGTGATGCTTAAAAATAAAGGTTATTTTCGGATTCAGCGCTAAAAAATACATAAAAATAAATTATCAAAAGTTAAAAAACACAACCAACGCAGGGTTGCGTAATCAGCAATATCTTTTCTTTCATTTTAGATGCAATTCTTGTTGAATTATTCTTTTCAGAAATATTCAAGAAATTGTCCTATTGTTATCAGTGCATTATACGAAGTCAGAAGGTTTAGCTAGGATTTATTCCATGCATTAGTTTTCCTTTCAGTGAAGAATTCCTTCACAAAAAGCTCCATCGGTTATGTAATAAACCCAATTCTTTGATATTCCAGAGAAAAGCGGGTTTAAAATAAATAAATAAATTTAACGAATTTAAAAATGAGGGATATCTCCTACAAATCCATATGTACATGTTGATTAGGGGGAAGTAGGGTAATGACGCTCAGAAGGGTAATCCCGCTCACCCAATATCTCTAAACAGAATAGAATTGAAAACGTGCGATCGGTACCGGCACCTATCGAACTTCATCCTAAGTTCCCCGTAAGGATTTAGTAACCGTCGGGAAGAAAGTATTTTTTTTTGTCCTCACGTTATTACTTTGAAGTTGTTCTATTATAAAATTCTACAACATCTAACTTGAAGGTAAGTGTACACTCTTATTTTCAAATATTAATTTACTCATTATGTCTACAAAATATATACATTTAGACGTACTTTCATGCTTTTATTTATTTTTGTAGTGCCTTGCTACGCCAATTATAATGCAATAAAACCCAACATGGCGATAACGGGTAATGGCGCTCGCGTGGAAATCCAGAAGAAGTGTTGCCTGTGGGCAACTTTTTTTTAAATTCAAATTTGTTGAATGACACCACTGTTTTGAAATAGTAAATTTTCCCTGTTTCGCCTTTATTAATATGTCATTAAACAAGGAGAATTTTACGATTTCAAAAAAGTGGTGAAAATCAAAAAACCTAAATATAAAAAAAGTAGCCCACTATATGTCTAACACAATATGTGCGCACAATATGTGTAAAGTGGTTGCAAAAAGTCTGCAGTGGTGTGAACAGCCCACACAATTACATATGTGACTTTTGTCTTACTTAAATGTTGATTCAAACTTTGAGCGCAATTACCCTACCATGTCGGGCATTACCGCTCAATCGATGGTCATTTAAATAAAACGATAAAAGAAATTCCTAAAACTTTTATGAAAATTAGTTGATTGCAAACTGTTCGTTATGCTTTGGAGTTATACTTCGTTAATAAAGTGTTGATTTTCTTTTTGTCTAAATTTGACTAGCTATTCATGTTTTCCCTTAAGTGAGCACCATTCCCCTACTTTCCCCTAATACTTGAAACACATATTTCATAAAAAAGGGTGAATCAATATAATAGAAAGAATTAACTCTTCTGATCTTTCGATGCTATATTAATAGTTTCTTTCATAAAACAAAGCTGCGATGGTTGTGTTTTTTAACTTTTGATAATGGATTTTTATGTATTGTTTACAGCTGAATCCGAAAATGACCGTCATTTTCAACCATCACGTCAGAATTTCTTGCAAATCGTACATTTCAAAGATAAAAAGTTAAAAAGAAAAAATAGCGAAAATCTGATGCTACAAAATAGATGTGATGGTCATGTTTTTTAATATTTGATAATTTATTTTTGTGCATTTTTTAGCGCTAAATCTGAAAATGACCTTCATTTTTAACCATCACGTCAGGAGTTTTCGCAAATCGTAAATTTCAAAATTAAAAAGTCAAAAAATAGCTAAAATCTGTCAAAGAACTTACAACAGAAGGCAAATGTTTTAAATACATCTGCGACAAATTTCTAGACTTATGAAAACGCAAAAATAAAAGAGGACGACAACCTGATGAACCCCATAGAGAATATAAAAGGAAAAACGTGAAACATGAGCAGTTCAAAGAAACTTCCACACATGAAAAAAAAAAAAAAATTGTAAGGATTTTAAATACACAATATTTTATATATTTAGATGTAGAAATGCATAGTATAAGCCAAAGATGAATAAATTATTATGAAAAACAAAAGCTTTACGCCTATTTTATAATATTAGATTTTCACAAGATTTTGCTTTTTCAAAATTTCTAAATTTGCGAAAAATCCTGGCGTGATGGTAAAAAATTAAGGTCATTTTCGGATTCAGCGCTCCAAAAGAAATACGAATCAATTATCAAAAGCTAAAAAACACAACCATCACATATATTTTAGTGTCAGGTTTTCGCTATTTTTTTACATTTTAACTTCAAAATTTACGATTAGCGAAAAAAGCTGAAGTGATGGTTAAAATTAAGGTCATTTTCGGATTCAGCGCCACAAAATACATAAGAATCAGTTATCAAAAGCTAAAAAACATGACACAAACCAAATTTTGCAGGTTAGTGTAATCAGCAATATCTTTTCTTTCATTTTAGATGCCATTCTTTCTGAATTTTTCTTTTCAGAAACATTCAAGAAAATGCCCTATTGTTACCAGTGCATTACACGAAGTCAGAAGGTTTAGCTAGGATATTACAAATGAAAATGAAATTTTAAAGTAATTGCTTAAAAGGCGCAAAGGCCAACATAGTGAAAAATATTCCAAGCCGGGACTCGAACCCGGGCCATCAGTATAGCGCACTGACGTTCTACCGACTAAACCACTTGGAACGATACCTAGCTGGGAAAATTTCTCACTATTATATGTTGGCAAGGCTACAAACGCAGCACAAGATGGAATATTGCTGCGGGGGGATGGGATTGTGCTGCGTTTGTAGCCTTGCCAACATATAATAGTGAGAAATTTTCCGAGATAGGTATCGTTCCAAGTGGTTTAGTCGGTAGAACGTCAGCGCGCGATACTGCGATGGCCCGGGTTCGAGTCCCGGCTTGGAATATTTTTCACTATGTTGGCCTTTGCGCCTTTTAAGCAATTACTTTAAAATTTAATTTTCATTTGTAATATTGTATGATCAGAGTATGCAAGGCGAATGTTTCTCTCTGGAATAATTTCCATGTATTAATATAGTTTAGCTAGGATTTATTCCATGCATTTGTTTCCCTTTCAGTAAAGAATTCCTACACAAAAAACTTCATCGGCTATATAATAAACCCAATTCTTTGATATTCCAGAGTAAAGCGGATTATCACCTTGCAAAGGAAAATCGAATTATCAGATTTTATGTAGTATGTTTTGCAACTAAATAAGAAAATTTGGAGCGACTCCACAGGAGTGACTCTTTGCGAACATTAAAGGGGTTCTGGACACAAAAATCTTCAAATTTTCTAAAAAAGAATTATGGCATTAAAAAAGTCTCCGTTTTTTTCTGCTTAAAATGAGGTTTGCGTTTCTATCTTAATTGGAACTGGAAATATTAATTTTTTCGTATTGATTTGTTTACAAAATCTAGATTTCAAGCAATGGATGTCATGGAAACGACTTATTGTGAAAATGCGTTTTTTTTTTCATAATGGGTTTTTTCACCATTTCTCGTATTTAAATTGTTATAATTCAAGAACCGTTAAGGGGTCTCAGGACTCAAAGCTTTAAAATTTTCGAAATTTTAATTTTTTTTAGATGTTAAACTCCTATCTTTTCTGAACATTTTGATATAATTGTTTCCTTGAAATTCCTATTAGTACTGAAGTTATGGCTTTTACATTTATACACGTTCAATAGCTGAAGCGTCGTTTCGGAAACTTTGAAGCCATTTTTCTCCAAATGACGTTTTTGGGTATAACGCGCACGATATCTCAAAAACTTATGAATATTTTTTCATGAAATTTTCAAAACATATGTTTCGTGTTAGTCTGTATAAACTGAACCTAAAATTTCCTTTTTAGTATTCAAAACAATATTTTTTTAGTTGATTATACTGTTGAAATTTTCTTAATTTTGCATTAGCTAAGTACAACTTAGTATTAAAAATATTAAAAAGCTTTAAATACAAATTTATTTAGGTTCAGGGTAATTATTATAATCAGAAGTATAATTAGGCACCAAAATTTTCATTCTAGTTGCAATACTTATTTTGTAATCGTGCGCGTAAGACGTTATGCCGATTTTTTGCTCGTCAAATGTCTAACAGTTTGGAGCCCCCTGTAAATTCTAATTCTGTATCTTATAATTTTTTAAATACATGAAATGAAAGAACATACTTATATATTTTATTCCAATTAAAATTGTGTCTTAAAATCAAATACTTTTTAAGATATTAAATGTTGAAAATGGTCTTTTTTTTTTCATTTTTTCCAATTTTAAGAGTCCTGAGACCCCTTAAAGATAAATGGTTCAAACTTGGAACAAGTCTTTTTCAATTGTTTTGCTTTAATTTTGACTCGACAAATTAAAAAGAATATTTACTTTTGAAAATACGATTTCTTTTTTAAAAATTACATCATTTTTCTTAAAATTTTTAATTTAAATATTTTTAATTTTTATTAAATTAATATTTTTTAAAATGCTGAATCAAAATTAAAATTTATATATTTCTGTTCATTTAAATGAAAAAAAATTGAAATTCTACAAATAATATTTCGAGTTACAACAATTTTAAATTACCCCACTTTAATAAATTTTAAATTAAAATTTTTTTTAAGAGTTATGAGAAGTTTTATCATGTGATTTTCTTTACAAATGATATAGTTAATGAAGATATGAGTGGTTAATAAACAAAAATTATTTTTAAATGTGTACCGCCCTTCCCCCCCCCTAATGTAGGTGCTACTAAATTGTAAAAAGAAACAAGGAAGAAAGATCATGCGTCAAGCATAGATTATGAAACACTTTCCAACACTTGTAGAATATTTTTTTTAAAGTTCACCGTTTACTAAGATTAATTAAGATACCCGTGTAAACAATTCGGAAAACTGATAACACATTTAAAAACCAAATTCCAGCAATTACCGTCCACCAGTTGCGAAGCAACCTAATGTGTTGCTTTTGAATTGCATGAGAATATTCGGTGCTTTAGGACATTGATGAACGATGATGAATATTCGCTGCACATTTGCAAAGACACCAGGTATTTCCCGAATATCGCCGGCAACAACGACAATCCTGGCGACTAGATCCATATCGGTTTCAATCGGGCACTCGTAGATTAGGCTTTTCGTATGGCCCCACAGTAAAAAGTCCTAACACGACAGATCCGGTGATCTTGGTGGCCAAGCTATGGGACCACTTCGACCAATCCATCGTCCTTGGACAGTGGAAAACTACCTCTTAACTTCTCAGCACTTGCGTTCCGACCATACATTATATGGCGAAATTTGCCCGTATAGCTGAATTCTATCACCCCGTTAAGTTTTGCCCACTGTTTCGGATACACCCTGTATAGGACTACACAAAATAATTGGAGTATTTTTCCTAGTATATGGACGGTAATTGCAGAAATCTGGTTTTCAAATGTATTATGCGTTTTCTAAAATGTTTAATTGAGTATCTTATTTAACCTTATTAAACAGCGAATGTTTGTTAAAGTATGCTGGAAGTGTTGGAAAGTGTTTCATAATCTATACTTGACGCATAACTTTCCTTTCTTGTATTTTACTGATTTCACCATGAATGACTAGAAAAAAATACATCCATGTAAAACAAAACAATGCTAGTTAATTTAACAGACGCCTTTATCTTTATAAGTAAATTCTTTTACACATTTTTTTTCTAATCGCTGATCAGGCCCCTACCTACCGGGCTATAACCCAGTTTTATGGGTAATGATTGAGTGCCTGGAAACGGGGCGAAATTGCCTGAACGCAACATGGCGGCGGTCTGCTGGAGAAGCACTTATGCCGTCTTAATGGCAGTTTTGTTTCTTTTTTTTTTGGGGGGGGGGGGATTTTTTTTAGTTGCAACTGGAAATTTTATGAATAAATAAAAATCATTACACAACAGTTTTGTAGCAATAAAAATTGCCATGTAAAGATGTCTTTCAAAATATCTAAAATAAGTTCCAATCGAGATTAAGTCAACACAAAAGAAAGAATAAAATATTCCGATTTTAATATGTTATATGGATAGCTTTTGGATAAGTCAACACAAAAGAAAGAAAAAAATATTCGATTTTAATATGTTATATGGATATCTCCTTTCATAATCAACGCGACATTTCATTCATTTAGATTCATTCATTTAGATTTATTCTTAGAGAATTATTCTTTTCTGAAACATTTATGAATATCTCATATTTACTGTTGCATTGTACGAATAACGGAAGAAGCTTGGATTTATTCCACACAACCTTTTCTTCTTTCAATAATGAATTCATACACAATAATCTCTAATGAATAACGTAAAAAACACAATTCTTTGATTTTCCAAAATAAGGAGATATGTTAAAAGAAAAATTGATTTACACGGTTTTACTTGCAATCTTTGTAATTAAATCTGAGCAAAGAACTATACACTTTTATTTATTTTCACTTTATAAGGATTTTGCTATTACTGTAAAACAAAACAATACTAATTAATTTAGCAGACACTTTAACCTTATAAGTAAACGCTTTTAAATATTTTTTTTTTCTTTCTGCAATCTGTTCCAGTTGGAACTGGAAATTTTATGAATAAAGAAAAGTCATTACACAGCAGTTTTAAAGCAATAAAAATTGCCATGTAAAGATGCCTTTCAAAATAGTTAAAACAAATTCCAAACGAGGTTCAGTCAATATAATTGAAGGAATAAAATATTCCGATTTTAATATGTTATATGGATAGTTCCTTTCATAATCAACCAGACATTCCATTCATTTAGATTCATTCTTATAGAATTATTCTTTACTGAAACATTCATGAATACCTCTTTTTCTTTTTTTTGGTGCATTGTATGAATTACGAAGGTAGCTTGGGTTTATTCCATGCAATCTTTTCTTCTTCCAATAATGAATTCATATACAATAATCTCTAATGACTAACGTAAACAAAAACACGATTCTTTGATTTTACAAAATAAGGGGAGATATTGTGTTTGAAAAATCCAATTACACGGTTTTACTTCCAACCTTTGTAAATAAATCTGAACAAAGATAGCTACTAAATACTTTTATTTATTTTCACTTTATACGGATTTTATTATCATTGTAAAACGAAACAATGTTAATTTAGAAAACGCTTTAATTTTAACTTTTAAACATTTTTTTTAACTTTCTGCAATCTGTACTAATTGGAACTGCAAATTTTATGAGTAAATAATAGTCATTACACAGCAGTTTTCTTGCAATAAAAATTGCCATGTAAAGACTTTTTTCAAAATATCTATAATAAATTCCATTCCAGATTAATTCAACATAAAAAGAATAAAATATTCCGATTTTAATTTGTTATATGGATAGTTCCATTCGTAATCAAAGAGACATTCATTTAGATTCATTCTTATAGAATTATTTCTTTCTAAAACATTCATGAATACCTTATAATCTAAAGCATTACATGAAGTACGAAGGTAGCTTGGATTTATTCCATGCAATTTTTCTTTCTTCCAATAATGAATTCACACACAATAATCTCTAATGACTACATAAGAAACACAATTCTTTGATTTTCCAAAATGAGAACAGATATATCATGTTCGAATGGAAAATCTAATTATATGGTTTTACTTACATTCTTTTATAAAAAAAAATCTGAACAAAGATAGTAATTATATATTTTTATTTATTTTCACTTTATAAACATGTTACCCTTATTACTTATTTTTTTTAACCAAGAATGTGTCAAAAGTAATTTTTAACACCTTCAAACACAACTGAAAAGAGTATATGAATTCAGTTCATCAGTCTGCTCGCGCTCTAACTATCATAAATATATTGACAAGAAATTTTTATATGTTGTTAAAGTTTACAATACAATTTTCCGTATTAAACTAGAAGTGAGTAGCATTTATAGTTTGTTTACAGGCTCGCACAAAAGAATTCCGTTATATTATGGTCTATGGGGGAAACTGCCTGCGGTGCATTTTATTGGTGTTACTATATTTCATACATAATGAGATTGATATGTATCGCTGAGATAGACTACAACATCTTCCTTAGCGTATAGTATAATTATCATTTATACTTCGTTTACAGGAACACACAAAATAATCTCTCTCTCTCTCTCTCTCTCTCTCTATATATATATATATATATATATATATATATATATTACGCTATCGTACGTGGCACAGAAATCGCGATTACTTGTTAATTGTTTAATGGCAACGCCCGAATAAAGCGCATCTCATTGGTTATTGAAAGGCATTTAATGCATCCTCATAACTAAAAGAGGGATTACCGTAGATGGGACACTGTTCTGTCGCCAAATGCCGCCAAGTTTGTCGCCAACTTGACGATATATCGCCAAATTCCCATCGACTTCCTTTGTAAACCAATAGGGTTTACTTGCTTACAGAAAATCAACAGAGATATTTTAATGCAACAAAAACTAATATTAGCTTAAGGGATTATATTAATTATATTTAAGGGTGTCCAAGTAAATTAAATTATGAATAAAAGTAACATGATACAATGCTTAGCATACTTTCCCAAACATAAATTTTAAGGGAGACCAAACTGGTCGCCAAGGACGGCTAGTTTCGTTATATTATGGTCTATTGGGGGTGGGGGGGGAACAATCTGCTATGCATTTTTTTTATATTACTATATTTCAAACATAATGAGATTGATATGCATCAGTGAGATAGACTACAACATACTTTCTCAGGCGTACACTGTAAAAAATATCCTTCATTATACAAAAAATTTTCTGTAATATTTTACGGAATAGTTTCATTTTTCTAAGAAACTAGTACAATTTCCGTATTTGACATTATGAGATTATAAATTCGTATAAATTCAGTAAGATATCCATAAATTTTACGGAACATTTCTATATTACTCTCAAAACAGTACAAATTCCGTAAATGACGTTCAGAAATAATTGCTATGTTTTGAAAGCGAAGTAATTAATTGTTGCGTGTACTTGTTTCACAGTGATATTATTTTCAATAATACCTCAATATTGGCTAAATGTGGCTCTATGTTGTAAATATATCCAGTGTCCAATGATTTCCCAATGGCTAAATAGTGTATAAGTTACATGGGTTTTCAAGTAAAACCGAAAAACGTTACGGCGCTATCTATGCATGTATATTTAAATAACTCGTTATAGTATTTTTCATTCTATCTTTTTTTTTTTATAAATAAAAGACTTTAAAATAGTTTTTTAAAAGTTAAAATCTTATTGATTCTTTTTCAGTTTGAGACAGCTGAAAAGGAAGTCTTACAGTTTATTTTTCATTGTGATTTTAAAAGTAATGTTTGACTGATTTATAGCAAGCTATTTTTTATTTAAAAAAATTCTCTGTACGATGTTTTAAAATTAAAAAATAATAAAATTGAAAATAGAATTTTTCATCCATTCACTTTAACAGATTCGCACATAAAACTTAAAACATATCTGAACTATAATAAAGAAATTATTATAAAAGTGACGTTTATCTATAAGTTACAATAAGCAATAAAGCAAATTTATTTTAATACCATGTAGTAATTTCCTTTATTTGAGTTTACAGTAGATCATCACACAAATAATTTTTAAAAGTACATGTTGGAAAAAATATATTGGTATTCTTGCAAAAATAAACGAATATATAAATAAATAAAAATAATATAAGAGGCATTATTACTTATAATAGATTCTTTCATGCATGTAATATTTTGCACGAAATTAAAAAGCTAAATATTGAAAATTGTGGAAACATTCAGAATTGTATGCTCAATTGAAAAATATTATCTCTACGAAAATATGTTCCTTGTTTAACATCTTGACCTTACTTCAAAAAAAGCATTATAAATAAGTAATAATATTTAAAAACGTAACTCGTGCTCCCGTGGCATAATGGTTAAGAGCGCTGAGCTGGCAGAGGACAGTTTCCTAGTTCAAACCCCGCCGAGGTAAGGGTTTCATTACTGTTATTTGAATTCCATAGAGATATTCTGAACTTGCTGTCCGTAAAAGTTGAAATTCATAAAGATGTAAATTTCTCGTTTGAAAGATATATATATATATATAACCATTAAATAAACATTACCGACCACCAACAAAAGCTGTGATATTATGAATAAAATGACATTAACAAATACAGTTCCCCCCAACACATTTAACATAGATTCCAAAAACATAGTAAACAAGTGGGTAAGTGTGATCACAGATCGCACAGAGGGTTTCGTTTAATATTCTTTTCAAAACACTTTATCCTTTTGGAAAATCTGTTCGTTCCACATTCGCAACCAGGGGCGCACTCTATTCTAAACAAACCTCTATCCGAAAGTCCGTTTTATGTACTATCCGTAGATATATTTGTCGAGGGGATTGGGCCCATAGCACACGAGATAAGTAGGTGCCCCTGGCGGTAAAAAGTGGAACTAAAATATGTAAGGCTATGGTGCATAATATGAAAGAATGGTCAAAGGGGTGCCGGCAAAAGTTGGAAAAGTGCTCCCCGGGTGAAAAGGGCGGAGGTTAAAAAAATTGCTTAAAATACACAAGTTAGAGTCCGGAGGAGTAAATAATATAAGACTTTTTGAAAAATTTTATGATTTGTCGTATGCTCTGAGGTATTCAGCTATACGTATGCAAAAATTCATGTCTCCAACTTAATTAGGGGCTGTCTCAGAAAGAATTGCTTAAAATACATATGTGGTACACTGCTAAAAATTTCTGTAAAAACACAGAAAAAAAAGTGAGACCCTCTGTAAATTTACACTAGTTCATGGTTAAATGCATTCGACTGAGATTCTCGATCACCATTTTACAGACATTTCCCTTATCTTATACCTAATTCCCTGTATGGATTTCCATGTTTTTATTTAAAGATATTTTTATCTTTGTTAAAACTTATAATTCAAAATACACATTTTTAAAATTCTTTTCCAATGTTATTAGACACTTTAAAAAAGAAAATTTAGTTTATTTATTTTTTTTTTTTTTACTTAGAATAATTTAGAAAGGGAAAAATCATCTCCTCGGAGTTAGTGGGGATTTTTTCTCAACAATCACTTTGCAATTGTTCACCTTCACTATATATCAGAAACTTGGAAATATTAAAAGTAAATTGCGTAGTATTATTTCAAAGCTGTTATTATCATTACAATGCTATTATTATTATTATTTCATTGGTAAATGCGTCATAAAAAAAGGAGGTATAAAAATATATTAATCTTTTAGAAACATATTACAAACAAGTGGGTAAGTGTGATCATAGATCGCACAGAGGGTTTCGTTTAATATTCCTTTCAAAACACTTTATCTTTTTGAAAAATCTGTTATTTCCACATTTCGCAACCAGGGGGCGCACTCGATTCTAAACAAACATCTATCCGAACGAAATCCCGTTTTACATACTATCCGCAGATATATTAGTCGAGGGGATTGGGCCCATAGCACCTGAGATCAGTAGGCGCACCTGGCGGTAAAAAATGGAACTAAAATATGTAAGGCTATGGTGCACAATATGAAAGAAGGGTCAAAGGGGTGTCGGCAAAAGTTGGAAAATTTCTCCCCTGGTTAAAAGGGCGGATGTTAGAAAAATTACTTAAAATACACAAGCTAGAGCCCGGAGAGGTAAATAATATAAGACTTTTTGAAGATTTTATGATTTGTCGTGTGGTCTGAGGTATTCAGCTATACGTATGCAAAATTTCATGTCTCCAACTTAATTAGGGGCTCTCTTAGAAAGAATTGCTTCAAATACATATGTGGTAGCTCAAAGGGTTAAATGTAAGACATTTTCAAGATTTTATGATTTGTCGCTTGGCCTCAGGTGTTCTGCTATAAGTATGCAAAATTTAAAATCTCCAATTTAATTAGGGGCTCAGTTAGAAAGAATTGCTTAAAATACAGGAGCTGGAGTTGAAGGGGTTAAACATAAAACTTTTTCAAAATTTATTATATGATGTGTAATCTGGGATGTTGAGCTATAAGTATGCAAAATTTCACGCCTCCAACCTAAATAGGGGCTCACTTAGACAGAATTGTTTAAAATACACATGTGGGAGCCCATAGGGTTAAACGTACGGCAGTTTCAAAATTTTATGATTTGTCGCATGGTGTGTGGTGTTCAGCTATAAGAATGCAAAATTTCACGCTTCCAACTTAATTAGAGGCTCACTTAGAAATAATTGTTTAAAATACACATGCAGGATCCCAAAGGGTTAAATGTACGACTTTTTCAAAATTTTATGATTTGTCGTATGATGTGAGGTGTTCAACTATAAGTACCGAAAATTTCATGTCTCCAACATAATTAGGGGCTCACTTTGAAAGAATTGTTTAAAATACACATGTGGGAGCCCAAAGAGTTAAATGTACGACTTTTTCCAAAATTTTATCACTTGTTGTTTGATGTGAGGTGTCCAGCTATAAGTACCCGAAATTTCATGTCTCCAACATAATTCGGGGCTCACTTAGAAATAATTGTTTAAAATACACATGTGGGAGTTACCGACATTTATTCTTCTGCGAGTTAAACCGATTAATTAAATAATAATTAATATTTCAGCTTGTAATTAAGATAGGACTTAGAAATAGGTATCAATAAAATCAGCGAGAAATTTGACATCGGGATGCCATAAAATTTAATCAAAAAATTTAATATTTAAAAAGTTAAAATTCGGTATTAAAATATGCTATTAAGAAAAACCGCAGCGTCGTCAGGTGTACCTGCTTTGAAATCTTTTGAATTGAAATCTTTTTTCCTTGTCTTTCCAATTAAAGAAAATAAATTTTTATCGATCGATTTTTAGTGGATATTTTAACTTATACATATCGCAGAAATGTAAACTTTATACCAAATGAAAGTAGATTTTTTTTCTGCGTCTGTCTATTCCATTTACAAATTTCTCGCACCAATATTTTCTGATATGCGATTTTGATTTAAAATGCCCACTTCATTTTTCGGCTTAATTTCCTCCGTGGTAACCATGCATCGGCTGATTTTACTGGCAACCCTTAGGAGAAACACAAATGATTTGGAGAAAGTTCATTTGAATCTGCGTTAAAAAGGTGGATTGATTAATTTTAGAAGTTAATTAGCCCGTAATTCAGTTAATTACAAACTTTTTCAAAATTTTATAATTTGTTGTTTGATGTGAGGTGTTCAGCTATAAGTACCCAAAATTTCAAATCTCTAACATGTATAGTTTCTGAGAACGGGCTCTGTGACGGACAGACAGACAGACAGACAGACAGACAAAGGAGTGAGACGAATAGGGTTTCGTCAGATGAACGAAAAAAATGATTAAAATAATGAAAACGTAAAAAATCACTTTAAAATAATAAATTATATTTATTCTGTTTATTTTCCTTTATTTCTTACTAAAAAATTCTTTTAAAAATAATAGCACATTAAAAAATAAATAGTATGCGACTATTTTGGAAAAATTCTCTAAAACATTATTGTTGTAAAAAATTAATTAGATTCATTTTTTTTTTTTTATTGCTTAAACTAGTTAAAAAAAATAAAAATGATTAAAAACAATAATAGGTATTATGTATCGGTCTAAAATAAATTAAAATAAACCGTTTACGAATTTTCTAACGAATATATTTGAAGCGAAATCTTGAAAAGCACAATATATTTTTCCCCGCTGAATCATAAAAGACATACTTTGTACTCAATTATAACAGCTCCTGTAGCCCAGTCAGTAAGGTGTTCCTCTACTATCTGGAAGGACCGGGTTGAAACCCCAGGACTGCTAGAATCAAGTTGTGTAAATATTAAATGACGCAGAAGTTCAAGTTTACTCGAAAAATTCAACTTCTTTGAAGATCACTAAAAACTGAGTGATTCACGAATTTTGAAAATCAAATTAAATTATTATCATTAAAAAATAAATTTACAGAGTCTTGTGTATTTTTAACGATGTTAATTTACAGAGTCTACTGTAAATTTACCGCATAACTTCTCTGTAATTTAACTTCTCTGTATTTTCCTAATCTCTGTAATTTCACATAAGATAACCCGTAGATTCTCTGTAATTTCACAGATAATTTTTTAACAGTGTAGCTCAAAGAGTTAAACGTAAGACTTTTCAAGATTTTATGATTTGTCGCCTGGCTTCAGGTGTTCTGCTATAAGTATGCAAAATTTCAAATCTCCAATTTAATAAGGTGCTCAGTTAGAAAGAATTGCTTAAAATACGCATGTGGGAGCCCAAAGGGTTAAATGTACGACTGTTTCAAAATTTCATGATTTGTCGCATGATGGTGTTCACTATAAGTATGTAAAATTTCACGCCTCCAACCTAAATAGTGTCTTACTTAGAACATGTTTTTGTATTTTAAACAATTCTAATACAAATGTGGGAGCCCAAAAAGTTAAATGTACGACTTTTTCAAAATTTTATGGTTTGTCATTTGACATGAGGTGTTCAGCTATAAGTATGCAAAATTTCACGCCTCCAACCTAATTAGGGGCCCACTTAGAAAGAATTGTTTAAAATACACATGTGGGAGCCCAAAGGGTTAAATGTACGACTTTTTCAAAATTTCATGATTTGTCGCATGATGGTGTTCACTATAAGTATGCAAAATTTCACGCCTCCAACCTAAATAGTGTCTCACTCAGAACATGTTTTTGTATTTTAAACAATTCTAATACACATGTGGGAGCCCAAAAGGTTAAATGTACGACTTTTTCAAAATTTTATGGATTATCATTTGATGTGAGGTGTTCAGCTATAAGTTACAGACTTGCCAATTGCTACGTAAAAATCGTAGTTTCTACAATTTGGAACTAAAAACTACGATGCTACGAAAATGGGTCTAAAACTACGATTTTCTGCAAAAAACGCACATGCTGAAAAAAAGCAATTTCGTCAATCGTTCGCAGGAAAAAAAACGCCTATTTCGTCAAAGGATCGCGGTAAAACGCGAATTTCGTGAAAGAATCGCGAAAAATACGCAAATTTGTTGAAGGAGTCGCGAAAAAAAAAAAATCCCACACAAATTTGGTCAAGAGATCACAAAAAAAAATGCAAATTTTGACAAGGGATAACTGAAAACCCCCTGCAGATTTCGTCAAAGGATCGTGAAAAAAAAAACGTAAATTTCTGCAAAGAATCGCGATAGAAAACTAAAATTTGGCCAGAGATCGCAAAAAACGAAAGTTTGGTCAAAGGATATCGAAAAAACGCAAATTTGGTCAAAAAATCGCGAAAACCCAACAAAGTTCGTCAAAGGATCGCGAAAATAACATATTTTTCCAAGGATCGTAAAAAGGCAAATTTCGTCAAGAGATAGCAAACAAAACGCGAACTTCGTCAAAGGATCGCGAAAAAAAGCTAATTTCGTCAAAGGATCGCGGAAAAACGCTAATTTCGTCAAAGGATCGCGGAAAAAACGCTAATTTCGTCAAAGGATCGCGGAAAAAACGCTAATTTCGTCAAAGGATCGCGAATTCGTCAAAGGATTGCGAGTAAAAGGCGAATTTCGTCTAAAGCTCGCGGAAAAAGTAAGAATTTCGTCAAAGGATCGCAAAAAAGCTAATTGTGTTATATATGCACTCCCATATATCTTATCCCCTGTATACATGTTTCCTCATTTCTATCTTCATAGCATAACTTTTTCTTTATTTAAATACTTCATATACTTTTATTTATAAATCCTTTATTTAAATATTTCAATAAAGTCTTTACTTACCTTTTTAGCAGTATCTTTATATTTTCTAAATATCCCTTACAGTTCAACTTTATATGTTTATTTTCTTTCCATTTACGACCGCCGGAGATTATGTCGAATTCGTATTACATCTGGATTCCATTTGCATTGAATAAGTTTTTCCGACTGTCACTTGATGACGTCGTCTGTTCGGGCGATTACGTCGAACTCGTCATTCGACGACACGCCCTCATTCACGAATCAGCTCTTTGCATTTGGGGGTGTGTCTGGTATTACGTAATGGAAGTTTCTCGACTTTTCCGATTAGGATAAATACATCGAGCTTCCCTTGTCAGTAGCTTCAGTTTTTGCCTTCTTATAGGTGCTTGCCGACTGAGGTCAGCAAGTAGTTAATTTAACGTTTCGGGAAGCGCATCTTTAATTGCTTCGTTTTGAAATGATGATGACTTTGTCTTTTGAGAAGCCTTCTTTTTGATAAGTGTTATACTAGTTTAAATAAGTGATGTCGTCTTCTTTTAATAAATTCCTGTAACGATACGTTGGCCATTTCACGGTGTTAAGTATGGAGAGTAATTTACGAACATATCTTTTCTACAGTAGAACATTTTAAGGACCGGTGTTTGCCGTGTCGTGGTTCTTGTGGCGGTGTGGACTTACGAGGAAGTTACATACCAGCTGTGGTGAAAAGGAGATTTATTTTTAAGCTCTTCATTACTATGTGACTTTAAGGTCTAATGGTTTCGTCTCGAATTGTATTTATTTCATCGACGTCAGCTTTATATATTATAGTGTTCTTCTCAACTGACATTTTTTTCCTGGGCGAATGTATTGACACCAACATGCTGTATTTCGTGAAACGTTTGATGAAGTGTTTAAGTAGTTTTTGTATCTAGCTCCCGTGCATTCACTGTTTACATTTGTGAGATATTTTAACCGCTCATTTGAGCGTGTCATATTAAGTAACTGCATCATGTCATTTAAGAGTTTCAGCTGTTAATTACAGATAAGTGATATTTAAGTTATGTTTTTAAAGCTTATTTTATTTATTGTTTTTATTTAAGTTGTTAATAAATGTTGTTGTTTTTAAAACTAGTTTTCCTTTCTTCTACCACACATTTACTTTGCTTCTTTTATTTAGTTATTGATATTTAACGCTTTAATTATTTCATAGAAATTAATTCATTTCATAAATCTTTTAAATTCATTTTCGGGGTTATAAATTCAGCTTTACGCTTTTACTGCTTCATGCACTCTGCATCTTTTCTCAACCCCATTAACATTACATTTGTAATGTTATCAAATTGCGCCGAAGCATCGAGGAAAAAACGTATAATTAGCACCATGAAGAAATCGCCCCCTTCCCGTACTGCTGTAACCATTCAGAAAATTTTCTGTGGATTTCAGATTTTTTTTTTTTTTTTTTTTTACTCAATCACCTGTGCTCGTTGCTCTCTTCAGGAAATATTACATAACGACAAACATCTATGTTTATTATTATAATACATACAATTTTAAATCTGAAAAAATATACAGAACTAACTTTTGAAAAATCGGGATACCCCAACCTGCAGGAATCTAAACTAAGTCCAAACCGAAAGCAACCAGAGTTAACCTGATTTGCAGCGAAAAAGACAGCAACCAATCAACCTCCACATTGATTTGAATTTTGGGTGCTACTATTTCTCATTTTCAAAAGTTGGCAGGTCTGTAAGTATGCAAAATTTCACGCCTACAACTTAAGCAGGGGCTCACTTAGAAAGAATTGCTTAAAATACACATGTGAGAGCCCAAAGGGTTAAATGTACGACTTTTTGAAATTTTTATGATTTGTCGTTTGATGTGAGGTGTTCAGCTATAAGTATGCAAAATTCCACGCCTCCAAACTAATTAGGACTCACTTAGAAAGAATTGTTTAAAATACACATGTGAGACCCCAAACGGTTAAATTTACAACTTTTTCAAAATTTTATGATTTGTCGTTTGATGCGAGGTGTTCTGCTATAAATATGCAAAATTTTACGCCTCCAACCTAATTAGAGGCTCACATAGAATTGTTTAAAATACACATGTGGGAGCCCAAAGGGTTAAATGTACGACCTTTTTCAAAATGTATGATTTGTCGTTTGATCTGAGGTATCCAGCTATAAGTACGCAAAATTTCACGCCTTCAACCTAATTAGGGGCTCACTTAGAAAGAATTGTTTAAAATACACATGTGGGAGCCCAAAGGGTTAAATGTACGACTTTTTCAAAATTTTATTATTTGTCGTATGATGGGTGGTGTGCAGCTATAAGTATGCACAATTTCAAGTCTCCAACATGTATAGTTTCTGAGAACGGGCTCTGTGACGGACAGACAGACAGAGGAGCGAGACGAATAGGGTTTCGTCAGATGAACGAATCCTTAAAAACAGCAGAAATGGAATTATGGAAAGTTGTAGAACTTAGACAGAATCATCGGGTGCCAAATGCCTTAAGTTCCACAAATAAAATGTGTGGTTTCATCTTCATATTAGCTAAAGAATATGAATTTGGGACTAACACACACAGAAAAACGAAAAATAAACTACTGAACACCAATTAAGTTAAAAATGAAGCAAGATTAAAAAGGATAGAGGAAAAATAAAAAAAAAAACAAATTACCATATATATATATATCTTGTTCATCTTTAGAATTTTACCCATTTGTTCATACACTATATGGACAAAGGTGACCGGTCACTTGCGATTTTAGACGTTTCGTTAAATATCTAGAAAAATACATGAGGAATTAACCTGAAACTGAAAGTTTGTAAACAGTATAGTATAGGTCATATATTTCCGTGAAGATTTTTTTCCCGAAACTAAATAGGGGACCGTCAACAAATTGAAAAAAATCGAATAGCTTTTGGATAACCCTGTATAAACTAAAGTAGCAAAAGCGTTCGAACTATAGAATATGATTAAGAGGCTTATTATAATACACTGTGTTCATTTTTATGAGGACAGCAAGTATACTAGTAGAGAAATTAAGATTTTTATAAAAACAGTCCCAAATTTCGCCAAGTTTTTTGCTTATAATTAGCAGAGTTCGTAATATTAAAAAAAGTTCTTTTCGAAAAATATAACAAACAACATTGTTCACAATTCTCTGCAATCAGAATTTTAAAAAATAAAAATTGGATGAAAAATGAGCAGGTTTACTAAAAAGTGTTTCACTGCGCATGCGCGAATACAATTTAAATATAATATGCATAATGTATTAACTAAGTATTTAGAGCAACTTTTGTGAAAGTCTCAAAATCTTAGCTTGAAAATTCTGAAAATTATCGTCGATAGAATAAGCTCGAAATCCGTTGTTTCCAAAAGGAAGCAAAATCATGAGGGGTTGTATCCAAATATAGTAGTACGTGCAATATTATGTACGCTATCTTGGCACTAGTCAACAGATATTTTATACCACCCCTTATATCTTTGCTTCTTTTGGGGAACAACGGATTTCGAACTTATTCTATTGACGATAATTTTCAGAATTTTCAAGCTATGATTTTGAGACTTTCACAAAAGTTGCTCTATATACTTAGCCAATACATTATGCATATTATATTTTGATTGCATTCGCGCATGCGCAGTGAAACATGTTTTAGTAAATCTCCTCATTTTTCATCCAATTTGAGTTATTTTTTCATTCTGATTGGAGAGTATTATGTACAATGCTGTTTGTCATATTTTCTGAAAAGAACTTTTTTATATTAAGAACTCTGCAAATTATAAGCAAAAAACTTAGCGAAATTTGGGACTGTTTTTATAAAAAACCTTAATTTCTCTATGAGTATACATGCTATCCTCATAAAAATGAACACAGTATATTACAATGAGCCACTTATTAATAATCTCGAGTTTGAACGCTTTTGCTACATTAGTTTTTACAGGGTTATCCAAAAGATATTCGTTCTTTTTCAATTTGTTGACGGTCCCCTATGGGATTTCGGGAAAAAAATCTTCGCGGAAATATATGACCTATACTATACTGTTTACACACCTGCAGTTTCAGGTTAATTCCTCATGTATATTTCTAGATATTTAACAAAACGTCTAAAATCGCAAGTGACCTGTCGCCTTTGGCCATATAGTGTATATTTGTGATTCCATCTTTTTTATGTATGACTACATACATATAGTCTTTGAGACAAAAATGATGAAGAGCTTGGAAAAGCTTGAAAGTACTAAGAAGTTTTAAATAAAATGTATATTTTTTAACTTGTAACATCTTTTATTATTTTAGTCGCCTTTTAAGTAAAACAGTGAACTTTTTAAAGTTCATTTAATATATTCATTTAACATATTTTAAGGTACATATAAGTTTTGCCATTGTAATCTTACTGTTTTTATATTTATGTCTTCCTGTTTTTAATCGCACAAGAAAGACAAGTAAAATCGTGCTGTCGGTTGTGTTTTCCTTGAAAATTGAAACAGAAACAGTTAAAAGCAGAATTAAATAAGAAAACTTAAAGTACAATTATTTACATTACTTAGAAAATTTAATCACCCATTAATGTATTATCAGGAAATTTAATACACTTAAGGTAAGAGTAGGAAAACTCTTAATTTGCTAAAATAAACTTGAGGTTAATCCAATTTCAAAAAGGAGTTTCCCTCTTAAGTTTAAATGCTTTTATGGCTCTCCTATGAATAAGATTAATTCAGTCACATAAGATAAAAATAATGCATATTTATTAAGATGAAGCTTTAATCTTATACACAAATACTTTTAAACATTTGTTGTTTGCTTTTTAGAAATTTTTACACAAGAGTGAAAGATGAGAAAATAAAATAACTGAAATAACAATAAAATTCATTTCGTATTACTTATTTTTCCCTCATTAGTATATTGCTTGAATCGATATCTGTACAACAACATAATTTTAAAAAATAATGCACGCTTATTTAGAGGAAGCTTTTGCACTAGAGTGAAAGATGAGAAAATAAAATAATTGAAATAACAATAATAATGAAATTCAATTCCTAGTTTTTTTCTCTCATTAGTATATTGCTTAAGCCGATAGCAGTACAACAATATAATTAAAAAAAATAATGCACTTTTATTTAGATGAAGCTTTAATCTTATAAACAAATACTTTTAAACATTTGTCGTTTGCTTTTTGGAACCTTTTACACTAGAGTAAAAGATGAGAAAACAATAATAATAAAAAAAAAAATCATTTACTAAGACTTATCCCCCCCCCCCCTCATTAGTATATTGCTTAAGCCGATAGCTGTACAACAATATAATTTTTAAAAAATAATGCACTTTTATTTAGATGAAGCTTTAATCTTATAAACAAATACTTTTAAACATTTGTCGTTTGCTTTTTGTAACCTTTTACACTAGAGTAAAAAGATGAGAAAACAAAATTATTGAGAAAACAGTAATAAAAAAAATTTCTTTCGTAAGACTTTTTTTTTCCTCATTAGTATATTTGCTTAAGCCGATAGCTGTACAACAATATAACTAAAAAAAAAATAATGCACATTTATTTAGATGAAGCTTTAATCTTATAAACAAATACTTTTAAACATTTGTCGTTTGCGTTTTGGAACCTTTTACATTAGAGTAAAAGTTGAGAAAACAATAAAAAAATTCATTTCGTAAGACTTATTTTTTTTCCTCATTAGTATATTGCTTAAGCCGATAGCTGTACAACAATATAATTTAAAACAAGTAATATAAAAATTTTGTTTTTTTAAAGCCAATTCCTACTTAGGTCATGAAAGAAAAATTTAATATAACCCCTTAAGCTAATATTAGTTTTTGTTGTATATAATTGAAATATCTCAATTTGTTGATTTTCTATAAGCAAGTAGGTTTACAATGGAAGTCTATGGGAATTTGGCGAAATATTAGAGATATCGCCACGTTGGCGTCACTTTTGGCGACTCATTCTCGTCGCCAAATTTAGCGATATATCGCCAAGTAGGCGACAAACTTGGGGGTATTTGGCGACAGAACAGGGTCCCCCCTATGGTAACCCCCTTATAAATATGAAGATGCATTAAATGCTTCAATAACCAATGGCTGCCATTTTGTCTCCCATGTAAAACTAAAATTAATTAATTAAAATTTAATTAATGAATTAATATTTGAAAAAACTGTATTAACATCAATTGTCATCCAGTACAAGTTAAAAAAAAATTTATTTCAACTTGATAGGATGAATAATAAGTATTTTATTAACGATTGAAAATTTGAACAAGATACATATATATATATATATATATATATATATATATATATATAGGGAGAGTGTGAACTAATAGTAGGAATTGAAAAATAATGCACATTTATTTAGATGAAGCTTTAATCTTATAAACAAATACTTTTAAACATTTGTCGTTTGCTTTTTGAAACCTTTTACACTAGAGTGAAAGATGAGGAAATAAAATAATTGAAAATACAATAATAATAAAATTCATTTCGTAAGATTTATTTTTTTTTTCTCGTTAGTATATTGCTTGAGTCGATAGCTGTACAACAGCATATTTTTTTTTAATAATGCAAATTTATTTAGATGAAGCTTTAATCTTATAAACAAATACTTTTAAACATCTGTCATTTGCTTTTTGGAACCGTTTACATTAGAGTGAAAGATGGGGGAATAAAATAATTGAAAAAACAATAATAATAAAATTCATTTCATAGGACTTTTTGTTTCTCAATAGTATATTGCTAGATTCGATAGCTTCACAGCAGCATAATTTTAAAGATTACGGATGCACCGAATATCCGGCTCCTGCCGGATATCCTGCTTATTAGGTACTGAAACGAAATATTGGGTCCGGCCGAATAGTTTAATATCCAGCTGCCAGATAGTGACTCATTTTTAAATTATATTTTTAACATTATCAGAAAAAGTTAGCGCAAAATTTATTTTTTACTTAACAACATTATCCCATTAAAAGAAATGCGAACAAAAATAAATATATATTTTTACAAAATTATATTATATGGCAATATATAAACGAAAATATATAATATTTAATCTATGATAACTCTTTAAATTTTATTAAAGGCAAGTTATGATATAGGAGCATAAAACGCTCAAATGCAATGAAAAGTTAAAGAAATTAAAACGAGGTTTTTTTAAAAATACAAATTCACTCTCAAAATCTATAAGATATTTCTCGTTGAACTAGAATTCTGAAATTGGTATGGTACCGAACCCTCGAGGATCTTTGTCCAGTTTTTAACTTTTTCCAACATAGTGAAAAAGAGTTTATAAATTCTAGTAGGAGAGCTGTTGAACATTTTTGAGTAGGTATTTGAGGTCTGAAATTTTGTGCAACACTTCTTTTGTAATGCCTGAATACAAAATCGAATGTCTGGCTGAAGTATCGCGGCCCAAAAACTGTGCCAGACACGTGCCAAATGTTGACACGTGTCTGGCACAGTTTTTGGGCCGACTAAAGTGTCTGTCATTTTCAAAATATTTTTTTCTAAGCATAAATATTATTCTGCCTCAATCTCAGCGTGCCTCAAATACCTTTTTTGGGTAGTCAAAAAATGGCACTTGACAAGTGTCTGGCACAGTTTTTGGGCCGACTAAAGTGTCTGTCGTTTTCAAAATATTTTTTTTCTAAGTATAAATATTATTCTGTCTCAATCTCAGCGTGCCTCAAATACCTTTTTTTTGGGTAGACAAAAAATGGCACTTGACACGTGTCTGGCACAGATTTTGGGCCACGATCCTTCAGCCAGACATTCGATTTTGTATTCAGCCATTACAAAAGAAGTGTTGCACAAATTTTCAGGGTGCCTCAAATACCTTCCCTAAAATGTTTAACAGCTCTTGGACTATTCGGTTTGTTTGTCTGCCTCTCCGTACTTTTAGCTCGCATAAATATACTCCGATCGCCAGGCAATTTATACATTTTAATGAACTTTATTATGGCATGTTCTGCATTGAAAATGATTCATGTAGCGTTTCTAGTTCATTTACAGGGACACTCAAAAGAATTCCGTTACATTACGATAGATGGAAAAAAATCGTTTGCTGTGTATTTTCATGATGCTACACTATTTCAAACATATTTTAAGTGATGCGTGTCACTGAAGTGAACTAGGGTAATTCTAGGATAGATGGCCATAGAGGAGAGATGGCCAGTCTAAATATTTTAAAAGAACTATGCCATAGACCGCAGCAAATCTTTGCTCATAAGAAATAGTTCAACGTGTTCATTCATTGCGACGTGCAGCTGTGTTTTTCAATTATAAAAAGAAACTGTAATTTTAACGTTTATTTAATTTTGTGGTTGGATAATTTTATTGAGTTAGGTATCTGAATGTTTTACAGTACCTATGTTTTTTTTTTTTTTTTACTGTAAGGACTTTTAAGGCGCGTACATAATCCAAAATTTGCTTTTAAGTCTAAAACAAAGACGTACGATGGCGGAGTGACGCTCTATCCATCGATTTAAAGAGAGTTGGCCATATCAAATCGAGGAGAAATGGCCACCTATAATCAATATTTCAAAATTATACGAAGTGAGGATTTTAACTAAATACATAATTACTTTTAAAATAATTATATATTTTTTAAGTTTATAATTATATTAATTGATACAATTATTTAAATTTTAACTAATATATATATTTCGATAGCAATAATATAATAGGGCCTAACGATGTATTTTTTTTTTTTTTTTTCAGAAAATATTGAAAAACTTCGGAAACGTTCATTCCAGAAAGAGATAAGGTTGATAAATAAACTTAAAATCGTGAAAAATCTAAAATAAATGCGAGGAAAAAAAAAAAAAAAAAAAAAAAAAAAAAAAAATGACACTTCCAGTAGCGAAGAAGATGAATTAGATTTGAAATTATTAGGGTTGATTTGGGTTGATTTTTGACGGCCAATTATCTACACGAGGGACATAGGCCCGGGGGGAGTGCCCTCCGTGGGGGTCTTTCTAAGGGAACCTAATCCGTATTAACGCATGGAAAATCCACGGTTCGAAGAAAACCACGAAAACTCCGAACGATTAGGCCGACGGGCGCGATTGGGTTCGAACCCAGCACCTCCCGTCTACCAGCTTCGAGAGCAGAACCTCTCAGCCACTGGTGGGGCTTGAAATTATTAGATTTTACAGATTTCAAGGGAATAGAATTGGATGAGGATCACTGTGTTGGTTGAGGAGAAGAATATAATGCAACAAGCAAAAAGGATTACTGCATACGGTGCCAGAAGTTGTTCCATGAAAAGTGTACAAACCATCAAGATCTTTGCCGAAAATATGGTAAAATTTCATGAAAAGAGAATGATTGAAATTACACTTCAAATTTTGTTTATTCAAATTTTATTCACTGATTTTCCGCGATATAATTGCATCTTTACAAATTTCTATGTGTTTTTCATGATTATCTACATGAAATGTGTTATTTTTTGCTATTTTAACTTCATTTTTTCTTTCCTTCTATTGAATGGCCATCTCTCCTCGACTTGAGGGAGAAATGGCCATCTGGCATTTTAATTTCAATTTTGTTTCCCACTTTTTAGTCTCGATGGTTTTTTGTCCAAAATACTATGAGTATATGTATAAGAATTTCAAATATGCATAACTATTTCTTGTATTTGCATTCTAAGAATTTTTATTTCAATCTTTAAAAACTACGGCCATCTATCCTACAGTTACCCTATAAAAGGCTTACTATAGAAAAGGATGGGCATAGCACTTGTTGTTCATTTATACGGACAGACAAAGAATTCGGTTCGTCTAAAAACAATAATTGCTGGAAGCGCGTTTTAAATTGTGGTATACACGTTTTTAAATTAAACAAATTCTTTGCCTATTACTTTGTGTGTATAAATTCTATAGATGATACAGTGTACACAGGGTAGTACAAAAGATATACATTGCTGCTTGTTGATGGAAAAATTGCTGAAGATGAATTTACAACTACGCATGATTTTGTGTTCTTGTTTATTAAATGCATTACTGCAACGGAATCTAAACACAAAAAGGCTGCTCATAATCTGCATGTTGAAATAAAGTTGAAAAGTAAAATAAAAGATTTTAAAATACATTTATTTAGATTGCTTAGAAAATTTAATGAATAATTTCGATAAATACATTTAGGTTTTGAATATATATAAGTTTAGCAATTATCATTGTATTATTTAAATTTATTTCTATTTTTAGTTGCGCAAGAAACACGAATAAACTCGTTTAACTGATTTTTTTCCCGGAAAATCAAAGCAAAAAAGGTTTAAAACAGAATAGAATGAGAACTTTTAAAAACATTTATTTAGCTTACTTAGAAAATTTAAAGAACATCTAATGTAAACCCTGAAGGTTAACAAAAAGCATTTCTTAATCCGTCTTCACATCATCCAATCGGATAATAATTAAATTAGGGTATAATAGAATACTCTTAAGATAAGAACCACAGGAGTCTTAATTTCCTAGCATAAACTTGTGCTTAATCCAGTTACAAAAAGAGATTTTCCGCTTTTAATACTTTTATGGCTCTTGCTATGAATGAAGGAGAATAAATGTAGACGGCTAAAAAATAACGCAAATTTTTTTAGATGAAGTTTTATCTTACAAGAAATGCCTTTACCGTTTTCGTTCGATTTTTGTAACATTTTTTGCCAGAATGAAAGATGCGGGAATATATTAATTTATAAAACAATAACAATAATAAAACAGTTCACAAGAGATATTTACCCCATACTGAATTGCTCGATTCGATATCCATACATCAGTAATCAAATAAAGAAAAGCATGCTTTATTTAGTGTGCTTAATCCAGTTACAAAAAGAGCTTTTGGGGTTTTAATACTTTTATGGCTCTTGCTACGAATGAAGGGGGAAAAAATAAGGTAGACGGCGAAAAAATAACGCAAATTTATTTAGATGAAGCTTTATCTTATAAGCAAATGCTTTTGCCATTTTCGTTCGATTTTTGTAATATTTTTTGCTAGAATGAAAGATGTGGAATAATAATAATTTATAAAACAACAATAATAATAAAACAATTCACAAGAGATATCCCCCCTCCCCTCCTAGTGCATTGCTTGATTGGACACCCATACATCAGAAGTTAAATAAAGAGAAACATGCTTTATTTAGCGTGCTTAATCCAGTTACAAAACATGCTTTTGGGCTTTTAATACTTTTATGACTTTCGCTATGAATGAAGGGGAATAAATTAATGTAGTCGAGTGAAAAAATAATGAAAATTTATTTAGATGAAGCTTTAATCTTATACTCAAATGCATTTAAAATCTTCGTTCGCTTTTTGTTATCTTTTTTGTTAGAATGAAAGATTGGAGAAAATAACAATGGATAAAACAATAACATTAATAAAACTCAGTTCGCAGAAGATCCCTCCACCTCCACCCCCCTAGTGCGTCGCTTGATTCGATACCCGTACAACATCCCAATTTAAAGAAGGAAAGTATGCTTTATTTAGCTTACTCAGAAAATTTAATGAACAAATTACTTAAATCCGGAAAGTTAACAGATACCATTCCTCAATACGTCTTCGTATCATTAAATCGAATAATATTTAAAGTACTATAGAACAGAATACCCTTAAGATAAGTGCCACAGGTGTTTTTAGATGTCAAAATAAACTTGGTCTTAATACAGTTACAAAAAGAGCTTTTCCACTTTTACTACTTTTATGGTTCTCGCTGTGACTGAAGGAGTACAAATTAATGTAATCCGGTGAAAAAAAATAATGCAAATTTATTTAAATGAAGCTTTTATCTTATAAGCAAATACTTTTCAACATTTTGCTTTTTGTAATATATTTTGTCAGAATGAAATAATTGGGAAAATAACAATGGATAAAATAATAACTCTAATAAAACTCAGTTTACAGGAGATTCCCTCACCCCTAGTGCGTCGCTTGATTCGATACCCGCATAACTTTACAATTTAAATAAGAAAAAGTATGTTTTCTTTAGCTTACTTAGAAAATTTAATGAACATCTAATTTAAATCCGGAAACTTAAAGAGCATTTCTCAACATGTCTGCAAATCATCAAATCGGCAAATACTTAAATTACTACATAATAGAAAACCCTTAAGATAAGAGTCACAGGAGTTTTAATTTGTCAAAATAAACTTGTGTTCAATACAATTACAAAAAGAGCTTTACCGCTTTTAGTAATTTTATGGTTGTCGCCTTTCGTACTCGCTTATGGCTCACGCTTCTAGTACTCTTATGTATAGAGGAGACCGGGGAATGGCGACACCTTAAGGGAATTTAAATTTTTTTCACCTAAAAAAATGTTAATTTTTTTAATAGTAAAAAATCTCAAGCTGAATCATGGTCTTTACTATCTGTATAAATTTAACCGTAATCATAACTGTAAAGTAAGCATACACAAAGAAAATTTATTCCAACCTCTGTAGAGTGGCGGGATTACCCAGGATACTGGGGTAATTCCGCCACTGTATCAGGGTAATGGACACCACTCTTTAATAGTCTATAGTAAATACATTAAATGGATACTAGCACACATAACTTACTGAAAATATTTAGAAAACAATGTAATTTAGCAGAATAGTGATAATTACAATGTTCCTTTAGATTTATTAATGTGCTAAGCTTACAATTTAACTCAAATTGCAAAAGTGATCCTTTGCCATGGTGGCGGCATTACCCCGAGAGGACAATATAGCGGAAATCCCCCAGCAAAGTCGAAAGAAGAACCAAACTTGTTCAACAAATTGCATCAAAATGTCGGCGAATGCATGTAGATTACGTGTAATATTATCTTAAGTACCTAATGTTATATTGAAGCTCCAAAATAAGAAGCAACTAGATGAAAACTAAATTTTTCACTAAAACAAACGAACGGCGAACAACAAAATCACTCTCACTCTAGGCACTGTTTCTATAGTTGACTGCTATAGTGTATGCACATTCACTATCTCAAACTGCCGTTAGTTTTTAAACTAGGTGGGTGGCGCCATCCCCCCGGTCTCCCCTAATGGAGAATAAATTAATGTAGTCGGGCGAATAAATAATGCAAATTTATTTAGATGAAACTTAATCTTATAAACATATGCCTTAAAAAAAATTTGTTCGGTTTTCGTAATTTTTTTTGTTAGAATGAAAGATTTGGGGAAAAATAAAAATGGATAAAACAACAACAATAATAAAACTCAGTTCACAGGAAAATCTTTTTTCCTAGTACGTTGCTTGATTCGATACCCGTACAACATAACAATTTAAATAAGAAAAAGTATGCTTTATTTAGCTTACTAGGAAAATTTAATGAACATCTAATTTAAATCCGGTAAGTTAACAAAAAGCATTTATCAATCAGTCTTCACATCGTCAAATCGGATAATACTTAAATTACGATATAATAGAATGCCCTTAAGATAAGACCCACAGGCGTTTTATTTGCTAAAATAAACTTGTGCTTAATCCAGTTACAAAAAGAACTTTTGCGCTTTTAATACTTTTATAGCTCTCGCTGTGAATGAAGGAGAATAAATTAAGGTAATCGGTATAAAAAAAATAATAATGAAAATTTATATAGATGAAATTTAATCTTATAAGCAAAGGTTTAAAAAAAATTTTTTTTTTTCGATTTTTGGAATATTTTTTGTTAGAATGAAAGACTTAGTAAAATAACAATTGATAAAACAATAATAATAATAAGTTCGCAAGAGATTTTTTCTCCTAGTGCGTTGCTTGTTTGGATAACTGTCAACATCACAATTTTAAAAAATCACTGCCGGCTCGGCCTACAGGCGGAGGTAGATTTCGAAGTTAAGTACAAATTTCACCAACAAAAACTAAATCAAAATTAGAGATAAATCCAGTTTAACAATTTTATCTAGCCGCTTTTGTTGAATTTTTAATATTTTTCTGTAAGAGCTAGTTTTATCAGAATCATATTAAGGCGGTATTAAAAAAGATATTTACCGCGCTCAACAACTCGAAATTTTCTGACACATTTTTAAAAGTAAAAACATGAAACTTGCTGACGTGATTTAATGAAGAGATTTATAAGCAGCCTGTGTTTTTATTTTTAGTTCTATTAATTAGAACTTGATTTACAAACAAATATATTCTCAGTACGACCATTTTTTTTTTCGTTTCCAGCACTATCGCTTTGGGAAATTTGGTTGAAAATGCCTACTTTGACTTCATTTTTTGAAAAATATTCTACCTTTATCAAAAAATCGACTAATACAGCACATTATATAGTGTCTGAGTAAGAGAACCTGCCAATTGGATGCGTTTGAGAGTAAAAATGAATTTACAAGTGAGTCACAAAATAAGCCGTTTGGATTTGAGTACAACCTTAATATACGTTTTTTTTTTTTTTTTATCAACCCCTATTTTTGTTTAATTTGTTTTTGCTTTAAGAGTTGGCCCTATAAAAAACTTGTCAGTATGAAAGTTGTAGATAATATGTAGATGATGTATAATAAATTTAAGCGTATTGGATATCTTGTGAATTGACGAAGCTTGGAATATTTTTTTTTTCTCACTCCCCCCTCCAACACCCTTTTTTTTAATTTTCGTTTATATTTTTATTTTATTATTTATTATTTATTATTATTATTTATTTTATTTTATTTTTATTTATTTTTTTTTTTTTGGGGGGGGGGGTAAGAGTTGGTCTTATCAAAAACTTGTCAATATAAAAGTTATAGATAATATTAAGAAGATTTATAATAAGTTTAAGGGAATTTGATATTTTGAGAATTGGTGAATTTTTTTTCCTCCCAAAAAAAATATTTTTTACTTACTCATCATACGTAGTTATAGGGTTAGTTCTGTAATAGTTTTAAAAATCGAAAAAAAAAAATTAACGGATTTACACGTTTCAGACACTGGAGATTCCGAAAAACATATTTTTAGAAAAAAAATTGTCCGTCCGTCTGTATGTGTGTGTGTCTCTAATCGCTCTATCTCATAAACAAATGAGATAGAGGCTTGAAATTCGGTGTGTACTTAGGGAGTAATAATGGGAAGAAGCCTATTGAATATCAGTATCCTCGATTAACCGGAACTATTTTTTTCGGACTCTTGAAATATTCGTTCTGATAAAAGGTATACAAATATTTTCTAAATTGTTTATTTGAAGGAGTGAATATAAAAGACAATAAAAAAACATAAATTTTGCATCATGAATGAACTCGATCGGATAATTATTTGCCGAGATATTTATAATTATATTTTTCACACTCTTCGATTTTTCATGGCCCTGTATTTCATTCAAATTTCAATTCAAAGATATATTTTAATTGGAAACGAGACGCCTACTCCGACGCAGTTAACTGTTAGTTAATATGATAATAATTTTTCGAGTTATAAGAATGTTTCTTTTACTCAGTTCGGTACTACTCGATTATCCCGCCGACCAAAAAACTATCGCCAAACTATAAGATTAAATGCCAATAATGGCTTATCGTAAATGTCAAGCATTTAATGCCTCTCCATACCTATAAGGGCGTTACCCATACCTATAAGGGGGGGGACACAGTTCTGTCGCCAAATACCGCCAAGTTCGTCGCCAACCTGGCGATATATCGCCAAATTTGGCGGCCAAAATAAGTCGCCAACTTGGCGATATCTCTAATATTTCGCCAAATTCCCATAGACTTCCACTGTAAACCTATCGGGATTACTTGCTTACAGGAAATCAACAAACTGAGATATTTTAATGCAACAAAAAGTAATATTAGCTTAAGGGGTTATATTAATTATATTTAAGGGAGTCCAAATAAATTAAATTATGAAAGTAACATGGTACAATGATTAGAAAATATCAAACGTTTTATTTTCATATTTTATATTATCTATATCCATGACGGGTAAGTATTACGGTGGCCCCCAACGACTAGTTTACCCCTTGAGCCCATTTTTCATTTTATTAAAAGTATGCGATACATAAATTTTTGGCCCTTTTCCTAAAAGTAATAATAACTTTAAACTGATTTGATATGTATTATGACTAAGAAGTTATGGGGTTTTTCGTTTTTCACAAAACCCGTACCTATTTCCACACCCTTTGTCCGATTTTGCTCATTAATGAACTTGACCGAGATTTTCTACCCCTTGATTTTACGCATCAGTTTGGAAGAGATTTGTGCAGAATTATGGAAGTTATGTCCAGAAAAATGTGATATAGCTAGGCAGATAGATAAAATTTTGAACTGGGGGAGGGGGGGAGGGGTTAAGTTCGAAGGGCCATGTCGGTGTAGATCTGCAAAAAAAATTTCGAAATTTTAACACAGGGGAGAATGTAATAGGTAGTATTTCTTACGAAATTTACCTAATAAGGGAAAGTATGCTTTACTTAGCTTCTTTAGAAAATTTAATAAACATCTAATATAAATACGAAAAGTTAACAAAAAGCATTTCTCAATCTGCCTTCATATCAACAAATCGGTTGGTTGTTTGTATGAGATTTAATGGCGCAAAATCCCTTAAGGGACATGCTGCGCCAAAACAAATAAGACTAAAAAAACACAGAAAATGACTGAGGAACAATAAGAAAAGCAATCTGGATGGGATGTCCCATCCAGATGTAGTCAGGCTAGTTTAGATGCATCAACAAATCGGATAATACTTAAATTACGATATAATAGAATACATTTAAATAAGAGCCACAAGAGTTAATTTGCTAAATAAATTTATGCTTAATCCAGTTACAAAAAAGATCTTTTCCACTTTACTTTTATGGCTCTCTTTATGAAAGAAAGAGAATAAATTAATGCAGATGGGCGAACAAATAATGCAAATTTACTTAGATGAAGCTTTAATCGTATAAGCAAATACTTTTAAACATTTTCGTTTACTTTTTGTGATCTTTTTAGTTAAAATATATCTGATGAATCACATTTTCTGACTCATATTTTAAACCTAAAAGGGATAAAAAATTGGCAGTCTTGACTATTGATAATAATATCCCATGATAGATAATGATTCTGAGTCGCCATGGTGATTACGTCCTATTTAAGATGGATTCATATTATTTCCGTTATTTGAATGTAATATATATAATCGTAATAAATTTTGTATTCAAGGTTTTTTTATGAGAGTGCAACAGCTTTTGCACCAAGATCTGAATATTTATAAAAATAGTTATAGTATGAACGCACCTCGTTTGAAACTTAGGTATGTTTATCTCTTTACCTATAGTATTTTTTATTACTACAATCCCATTCCTTTTCGGGAAAAGTTTCAGAGAATGGTTTCTGCAGCAGTGTACTCGCCAGTGAATGCAAATACGAATGAAATTTCAGAGAGCGCGAAAGATTTCTATGAAAATAAGTTAGTTTTGTAGATGATGTTAACTTCTTGAGGGGCAGTGGGATATATTATATCCACCTTATTTTAATCAAAATTCGCACCGGAAACTTTTAGTTAAATTTTACGTTTTCGACTTTGGTGGAAAAACGTTGTAAAATTGCTTTTCCACTTTTTGAAATACTTTTTTTTCGAAAATTCCGGTGTGAATTCAATATTACAGGAACGTAATTGCTTGTCCCTAAAGGATTAATACATGACAGTAAGGGACTAAGAGTTCTATTTTATACACTAACTTAATAAAAGTTATTTATTAAAATAACAATGAACATAATAATGTATGCTTGGTCGCAGTGCAAAAAGGCCTTATGGCCATCCTCCCAATAAGCTAAGCTAATAACGTGTGCTATGTATTAAAAAATCTGGTGTAGGCCACATAGTTACGTTTATTAACCATTTGGAAAAATGGTTATTGTCCTCGTCAGGGTAGGAAATTAAAAGCATATCTGAAGCTTTTTATTGGTTTAATCCGCATTTTATTCATTTTCTGATTGGTCTATACACTAATTTTTACTTTCAACAGCGATGGATACTTCTGTTGCCACTATGACAAAAAAGTAATAAAAACTACAAAAAAAAAATTAATAACACAGCTTTCAAACAAATAGCATTTAAAAGTACATTTTTTTCTCTATACGACGGTGTAAAAAGTAATATTGAGGGATGTTTAGAAGTTTAAAAATAAAATTTCATTTAAAATTGGTCGTCAGATTTCTACGATGGAAAAGCCTTTTCCCGAACAGCCAATGAAATGCTTGGATAATACGTAAGTTTCAGGTGGATAATACGTACGAGTCGCAGGCGATTTTTGTCGCTTGCAATTTTTACGTGTAAAAACACTATTAATGTTTAATTCATGGCGTACGTAATGTATGATCAACTCCGTGCGATTTTTTATGTCTTAAATTTTAGTCTTTGACAAAATCTTTTTCCAAATGGTCGTTGTAATTTGTTAAATTGCATTTAAAAATTACTATTATTTTTTTTATGTTAGAGATTTTTTTTGAAGAAATGGAAACATATGATGAATATATTCCAAGCTCCGAATCAAGTTCATCTGATTCGTCTAAAATCGAAGAGAATGCTTCTCAAAGAAACCACTGCTAAATACAATTAGCATCGTTGTGGCCATCACAAAACTTCCTTCTATATGAATCACATAAACAGCACTAACTGATAGCAAGGTATACCTTAATCTGAAGTTTGATAAAATTTCGTGCATTAGTTATTAAGATAGAGCTATAGTGGAAATTCTGAAAAAAGCAGCATAGCAGCACCTCCTGTTGAACGATTTGCACCAACACATAAACAGCACTAATTCATATCAAGGTATACCTTAATCTGAAATTTGTTGAAAATCAAAACATTAGCTCTTGAGGTAGAGCTATTGCGGAAATAAAAAAAGAATACAGCATAGCAGCGCCACCTATTGAGCGATGTACACTAAAATGTATAAAACGTGTATTCATGTCAAGGACTAACTGAAACTGAAGTTTCATGAAAATCCGTGCATTAGTTCTGGAGATTGAGCTATTGCGGAAATCGCGAAAAATGGTGCATAGAGGCCCAACTGTTGAGCGATTTACACCAAAATGCATAAAAAGTTAATATCAAGGACTAACTGAATCTGAAGTTTCATGAAAATTCGTGCATAAGTCTTGGAGATTGAGCTATTGCGGAAATCGTGAAAAATGATGCATAGCAGTGCCACCTGTTGAGCGATTTACACCAAAAACTAATCAGCACCAATTCATATCAGGGAGTAACTGAATATAAATTTTTAATAAATTTCGGATATTAGTTCTTGAGATAAAGCGCCCACAAAATTTGTGTCACATACAGACAGACATTTTGTAAAAACATGTTTTTCGGAATTTCTAACCCCTAAAACGTGTAAATCCGTCGAAAACCGAAAGTCGAAATTTTTCACTAATCCAATACTTTTTTCTTGTAAAGATAGAAGAAAGTAAAAAAGGAAATATACGTAATGCCAACAAAAACACGATCAAGCTCTTAGTAAAAGAAACTTGTTTGCTATGATGATACCGCTGATGATGATTCTAATTTAGAATCGAACACTGTAACAACTGGTAACGCGACATATATCGAAGTTTCTGATATCATCAATACTACGCCTATTGTAAATGATATACCAACGTCAACCAATCAAATCAAGAAAGAAACGAAAGTAATTTCCTCCTCGAGATAACACCTCCAAAAAATAAAAAATAAAAAACGTGCACCACATACCTAGAAAAAGACTAAAGTTGCGCTCTTCAGAGAAAAAAGAGTGAGAGTTATAAATCTTATTTTGGCAAAGATATCGCTAAAAAATCCCCTAATCTGGAAATGTTATGGTAACGAAAAGTGTCCAGCAAAAAAGCAACCTTATAACCCCCCTACAGAAAGAAACTTTACAAATAGAGAAAATTGCGGACTACGAAAATATGCATAATGCTTACGTGAAGCTATGGAGATTCATAGTTTCAAAACAAAACTTTGTAATGATATGACACACGCACTTATTGACTCTCGATGCCTGAAGATACTAAAAGAGGAAAAGAATGTTCTAGTAAGAACGAAAACGTTATTGTGGTGAACTTTTTAATGTGTTTTTGTTAACCCGGGAGAACTCGCTGCATGAGATTTTCTCTCACAGTCGTACTTTTTTAAGACTTATTTAAATCATTTCACATTTTAATTAAAATTTCACAATGTTTTACAATTATTTTACCTATTTTGTGAATAAAAATACTAAGCCAACCAAAAAAGGTTGATATTATATGAATGTAAAGTAAAAGAAAAGCAATTGGGCATTCTCACTAGCGAGTTCTCCCGGGTTAATGTGGCGTTTAATATATATATATATATTTAATGTTACATCAAATATATTTTATGGAAACAGACTGGTATATATTACAGCGATTAAAATTGTCTTTAAAGTATAAAATGATGTCAGAAATTAGTATATAAATTATAAATATAGGCATTACAATCTCAAATGTAGATAACTACATTTTTATAGTGTCCATTTCATTTGAATCTAAAAATCAGCAAAGAGCAGCGTGAAAACATTTTTTGATTTCTACAAACTGGATGTTAACTCGAAAAATGCATTGTTTTACAACTGTATTTCAATGGTCAGGGTAAAGAGACAACGTTCTCATGTGAGTAGACACAAATCTATGTCCTTTGTCTATATGGTGAAAAATGAGTATCAAATTATTCGTGTATGTAAAACTGCTTTGGTGACTATTTTTAACATTGGTAGAGGAAAAATTGACCACATCCAAAAATGCATAAAGTCTGGCTACAGCGTTCCTCCCCCTGACCGCCGAGGTAAACACATGAACAGTCCTCATAGGATAGCTTTTGAAGTTTTGATTACATTGAAGACCACATAAGAAGGTTCCCTTGTGAGGAATCACACTATTCGCGAAATAAAATCATAAACAAGAATTACTTATCTCCATTGCTCACACAGAAGAAGATGCATGAATATTTAGAGCTAGTTAGTGTAAATGAAAAGCCAGAAAAGTTCAAAGATGTTGAGTGTACCTATGGGAAACTTTTTTCTTCAAAATTTAATCTATCGTTTGCACACACGCGAAGTGATAGGTGTAGCACGTGTAAACTTGGAGAGGTTAGCTAAATTCATGTGAAAGCTATGAACAAGCACTCGAGATGCAGAAATTCAACAAGGAGTAGGTAAAACAGAGGAATGACGTCGATTACATAACACTTGACTTACAGCAAACCATGCCACTCACAAAACTTAGTGTCAGTAAGTACAGTATCTCTAATACATACATGTTGGCAACGCAGTATTTATCAATAGTTGATGGCAATGATATGCGTTGTTTAGTGCTATAGTTTCTAACAAGACTCCCTTATCATATTATGATAATATGATAAGGGAGCCTTGGTTTCTAATTGTGATTGTTTTCTATTCTCTCTGATATCTTCGATGTTGTGTTTTAGATTTAAATAAATGTGTGTGTTGTTAATATTACGAAGGCATCTTTATTTCCATTTTCAATACCACTCAGCCACAGCAGTATTGGCGACGAGAAAACCATGCAAGTCATATTTATGATAATATTAACATATATTTTCGATTTCAATTGTATTAAAGTGATACTTTAGTTTCGATTCACTGGTTTTGAATTATGATTTCCACAGTACGACGTTGCATTAACTTTTCCAATATTGTTTTCAAAATGAATCCTGAACAATTTAAAGAATTCATGTCCGCTTTTCAAATACGCAAGCAGAAAATCCCGTTTTGCTTCAAATCTTTAAAACTTTTGATTTTAAAAAGGAATCGGTCAAATATTATCGACAGCGTTTTGAAAACTTTCTGGACATGCAGAAAATCATTTCAAATAAAGAATTGAGTGTTCAGTTATTACTAAATTCGATCGGTGCTTCTAATTACAATATGTTAGCCACCTTGGTATCACCCAAAACTCCACCTGAATTAACTTATGATGAATTAAATACTGCTTCTGAAACACACCTTTGCTCTAAGAAAAATATCCTTGTGTTACAACATCTAGTTCCTTTCGACTTACCAAGCTGAAAACCAAACAGTTACCGATTATACTGCTGTTCTTCGCCGTGGTATAACAGAGTGTGAATTTATCTCGCCGTGTGACTGTAACGCTTCAATAGCCGATATATTTTTCCGTTCAGAGTTTGTTAGAAGTCTTCGCGACAACACGATTCGAGAAGCTATTTTGCAGTCAGACATCATTACATTTGATGATTTTTCAAAAAAGGCGATTGCATTGGAAGCGTCAAAAATAGATAGCCGAGAATTTTCAAAGAAATCTTATGCAACTGAAGATATCAACAGGATCTCAAAGTCTCGATTTTCCAGACATGATTCGGATAAAATGTCGAATAAAATGCGTTCAAATTCTCAGATCCGGTCAAAAGTTAATCTTCGTTCAACATCTCAATCTCAAATTGAATAAGAAACTGGGAATAAAGAATCTGTGCCTCCGCTGTGGCAGAGACAACCACAGCGCTAAAAATTGTAAATGCGATTGTAATCAACTAAAATGTAGGGCTTGAAAAAAATTAGACCATGAACAAAAAGTATGCATTCGAACCCGTCTAGAAGAAAAAGACAGGTCCAACTTCCCAACCCACAACCCTATGAATCAGTTGACCGATGAATGTTTTTCTGATTTTAATTTAAAGAAGGTTGTCGATATTTTTCAACACCGAAAAAAGGGTCGACAGATGTTGATAAATATTTCGTCGTCGTGAATGTTGAGGGACAAAATCAAACCTTTGAAGTAGACTCGGGTGCGGGATTTACGTTCATTCCATGAAATCAATTCCATAAACTGAACATTTCAGCTAACCTTAAAAAAAATCAACATTTGCTTTTCGATCGTAAACTGGTAATGTATTTCTACCTGACGGGAAAGTTGAAGTAAATGTAATGTATAAAAGCAGAACGTCACGAGAAGAATTGTATTTTGTTCCTAACGAATATGATGCATTTCTGGGACGTATCTAGATTCAACATCTCTGTATTAACCTTCAAGAAATTGATTTAAAAAAGAATAATTCAATTAATTTAGCAGTGCAAGTGATAAATAGTCTTGAGGAGATTATTTCAAAATATCCAAAAAGTAGGCTGCATTCCAGGTCTCAAAGTGCCACTCCAACTTCGTCCAAAAAGTACCACCATTTTTCATAGAGAAAGATATGTACCATATACCCTCCGAGACAAGGTAAATAAAGAATATGATTCACTAGAAGCACAGGGAATCATTTCAAAAGTTCCTACGACTGTTTGGGGATCTCCTCTAGTTGTAACACCGAAAACAGATGGTTACGTTCGACTCTGCGTTTATTACAAAATTGGGGTAAATGAAAGTCTTATAAATGCAAACTATCCTATTCGTCGAATTGATGACATCTTTAAGTCTCAGAAATTCGAAATATTTTTGACGCTTAGACTTGTACAAAGCCTATCTTCATGTACAGGTAGATAAAGACAGCAGTATGATCCAAACTTTATTTACCCACCGCGGAATTTACTGCATGAATCTACTGTCATTTGGAATTAAAACAGCCCCCAGCGAATTCAATCGCATACTTGACGCAAATTCTCCAGGGCCTACCTGAAACTATCATATTTTGATAACATAATTATCCACGGAAAAACCAAAAGAGGAATAATGGAACAACTTGGAATTATGTCTTCAGCGATTAAAAAAGAATGATCTTCATTTAAATAGGAAGAAATGCTTACTATTTCAAACACGAATCGAATATTTAGGACACGTTGTAGAATTCAATAAAATTTCCAAGAGTCTCGAAAAAGTTAGAGCAATTATAGACATGATAACACCATCAAATGTTACAGACTTAGGCAGATTTTTACGTATGATTACGTATTATGCACGCTTCTTGCCGGATAATTAGCCCCTTTCGCAGCTTACACGGAAAAACACTAAATTCCAATGGACAGCCGCGTGTGAATCGGCATTTATCAAATTAAAATTGGAAATAGCAAGTGATAAGACTCTCGTTCCGTATGATCCTTCATTAGAAATTATTCTAACCTGTGATGCAAGTCCAGTAGGTGTTTCAGGTGTACTTTCTCACACAATTGATGGTATGGAACGACCGATTGCATTTGCGTCCAGGTCACTAACAGCGACCGAACAAAATTATTTACAACTTGATCGTGAAGCTCTTGCTATCGTCTTCTCAGTAAACCACTTCTTTAACTATATCTTAGGAAGACATTTTAAATTACGAATAAACAATCGACCCTTGACAAGAATATTTCACCCAAATTCAAAGATGCCACCAATGACGTCATTACGTTTATTACGTCGTGCTACTTTCTTATCAGCTTTTGATTATAAAATTAAGATAGTAGAATTAAAGTAGAATTCAAGAAAGGCAGTGAAAACATAGATGCTGATTGTTTTTCGAGAGCTCCAGTTACACAGAACAAAACATCGAGCGACATGACTATAAATAATGAAATCAATTAAGTGTGTATGACTTCGATCAATGAAATTTCAACTGTCCTATTAAATGTAGATACCATTAGAAAAGAAACGAATTCTGATAAACAGTTGTTAAAAATTAAACAAGAAATTCAATTTAACCCAGAACTATCGTATGAACACACTCAAGAAAATGGAATCTTATTCAAAGGATAGCGGTCGATAATACCAAAGACATTACAGAAACACGTCTTAAAGGAATTTACACCGGACTCATATTGGCGTCACTAAAATGAAACAGCTGGTATGTAGATACGTTTATTGGAAAGGTATCGATAAAGATATTGAGCGTATCTCGAACATGTGAGCCTTGCGCTGAAACAAAATCAAATCTCTCAAAAGGTTCCATTTCATCTCTGGGACGAATCTAAGGAAAATGGGGACCGTTACACATCGATTACGCAGGATCTTTTCAAGAACATTTTTTTACTATCGTAGTAGATGCAAAATCAAGATGGGCTGAAGAAAAAATATGCCGCAATGATCCAACTTCTGCTTCTACAGTTCAGGAGCTTGCCAGCGCAAGGGCGAATCCGAAAAATCGATTTTTTTTTCTACTTCATACATGAAGACAACACGTAGGTAAATCGTTTTGCCCTGGTTCGTAGTATTCTCACAGTGTCGAGCTAAAGTGCGTAGTGCCCTATTCTATAACACTACTTGCAAAACTTTGAGCTTGATTTCCCAACACCCCAATTTCGGGATTCGTCCTTGCTCTTCCAAGCACCTGAATTGAACTATTATCTGACATTTTTACATTTCATGGTTTTCCGAAGGTCATAAGTCTCAAATAACGCGAAAAGTTTTGTAAGTGACGAATTCTGGTTATATTGTGCTACAAATGGAGTTTTTCACAAACTAACTGCTCCAGGTCATCCAGCCACAAATGGATTAGCTGAACGAAACGTGCAAACACTCAAAAATCGTCTATAAGCAATGTCTTCTGAACCATTATCAGTGCACGCAAAGGTAAGACAAATACTATTTATTAAGTAACCAAAAAAGTTCTGTCGTTTTTATGAAACGACAAACGTTAAAGAATGTTACAAGCAATGGATAATAGATGGCGCTACAATTGCCGAAATGTGTTAATCAACATGTAATGTAGAGTCATCGTATATAAAGAGAATTGGAAAGGTTATCTCGTAACAGTAAGAAATGGACGTGAACAGGAGTACTCCAAGTGTATAATTCGTGCTTGTTGTATGAGTTTAAACTTGGAACAAATGCTGTGCACAAGACTCAAAAAATATGCCAAGATTTCGGAGAAGGTTGTATCAGCACTCGCACCACTCAAAGATGGTTTAGGAAATTTGCTGCCGGCGATGAGTCGCTGAAAGATGCCCCACGAGGAGAGCGGCTATAAGTCTTAATGACGAGGAATTCCAAGCTGCAAGCGAAGAAGATTCAGCTGAAATGTGTGCGATGTTAGCAGAAAGGTTCACCGTCATTGATGAAACTATCCGTTTACATTGTCTGTGGAAAGTATACAAGCTAATCAAATGGATACCTAATCAAATGACACCAGCCCAGAAGTTCAAGCACCTGAACATTTGTTTAGGATTGCTGCATTTCCATCAAATGGAACCATTTTTTTCACGCGTATTAACCTGTGATGGGAAGTGGGCGTTGTACAGCAATCCCAAAAGATCGCATCATTGGTTGTCAGCCACTGATGCTGTGCTACAGACCACCAAACCCAAGATTCATCAGCAGAAGGTGTTATTGCGGGTATGGTGGACAGCAAATGAAATTGTTCACTATGAACTATTACCATCTGATCAGGCGATTACTGCGAAAGTCTACAGTGACCAACTCCGTCGTGTTCACCAATCACTTTAAAAAAATACAGCCAGCTTTAATGTACCGTAAAGGCGTTCTTTTCCTACAGGATAATGCTACGCCGCATGTCGCACGTATTAGATCCGCCACAATTCAGTCCCTTGGATGGGAACCGCTTTTGCACTCTCCTTATTCCCCTGACATTAGCCCTTCTGACTATGACGTATTTTAAAGCCTCGATAATCATCTGCACAATCGACAGTTCAGCAGTCGAGAGGCTATGGCAACGAAGTTACAGACCTTTTTCAACTCTAAAAATCGTGACTTTTATAAAAATGGAATTTATAAGCTTGTTTCCCGTTAGGAAAAGGTTATTACATGTGATAGAATCGGTGGTGGTTATTTTGATGAATAAATTGTATTCTTTCCTAATACATTTTGCTGTTTGTTTTCTTTCACCTAAAAACGTCAGAACTTTTTTGGTTACCTGATAGATACAGAGCAACTCCATTGTCCAGTAATCGAACACCAGCGGAACTGTATTTGAAACGAAATATACGAATTCAACTTGATGCCTTACGTCTAATGAAGCACATTGAAAACAATGATTACCCAATTAAATGCAGAAATTTAAGCGTAGGAGATCGAGTACAAGCGACATACTATGCCAGAAATAGAGAACTGTGGAAGTTGGGTACTATGTACTTCAAAAATTTGGTTAAATTTCATTATCAAGTAGAATTAGATAACGGACACATATTCAAGCGCCATATTGATCAACTGAGAGAAACCGAAATTCCAAATAAGACTGTCACATTCACCACAAATTCTGAAGCCGATGAGTAAAAGGATCCAATTAATGAAAAGAAATCTTCTCAACCCCTATGGATAGCACTACCTCGAAATAGTTTCCAACAACCCGACGCAAATGTGCAGAGACCACCAACACCAATTAGACATGATGTTCAGCTACGACGATCTGCTCGTCAACGTAAACCTCCATCATACTTACAAGACTTTGTTGTGCATTAACAAACATTATAACTGTGTGTACGTTCCATTTTAAGCTTTGGAGAATTATTGTATCTGTAATACATACATGTTGGAAACGCAGTATTTAACGATAGTTGATGGGAACGATATGTGTTGTTTAGTTGCTATAGTTTCTAATTGTGGTTGTTTTCTATTCTCTCTGATATCTTCGATGTTGCGTTTCAGATTAAAATAAATGTGTGTTGTTAATATTACGAAAGCATCTTTATTTCCATTTTCAATACCATTCAGCCAAAACAGTAAGGCTTTATATCTCAGGCAATAATAGTTTTATAATCTCGGAGTGCACAACGTTTTGAGTCAAAGAAAGCTCCTCATTTCTTAACATGGACTGAGGATGTTGCATATATGGAAAGTAATGAGATCACTAGTTCTCGTTTGACCCTCATAGAATTTGACGATTCTTTGAAGAGTAAATATTACCTTATTATCTGGACAGACTCTTGTTCGGCTCCACGATGCTTCAGTAAAACCTGTAAAGTTGACCACCCTTGTAAGTTGACCACCTGTCTATGTTGACCTCTGTTGTCAGGAACCAAATTTATCTTATACAAAACTATAAGACAAACCCTTTGTAACTTGACCACCTGTCTCTCTTGTATCTTGACCACTGAAATTACACAAATTTGACTAGAACTATTATAAAATGCCCATCAAAACCCTTTATAACTTGACCATCCAAAAAGCTAACAAATCATGAATTAAAAAAAAGTAACTCTCCACGAAATTTTCTGGGTTTTTTTCCTTTTTAACTAACATTTCTAAAAGGGTGAAATAGTTCTTAGCCTGGGAAATGCTTTTAGCAGTGATAGGTGTAGGTCAATAATTCAAGGCTTATCTATTCTTACATTGTTGCTCTTGTGGATTTGGCTTTTCAACCCTCCCCCTCCATTCTTTGATACTAGATTTCTTTCTTCTCTTTCCCATTCCCTTATCATTCCTTCCCTTCTTTCAACAACCCAAGGTGCTACTTGGTAAGCAGAAATATTTTTTTTTTTACGTTTTTAAAAAATTATGTGTAATAACTAGTATAGTTTCAAGAATCACTAATTGGCTGTATATTGATTGACTGTTTTTTTTTTAAATAAATAGTAGTAATACTAATTGATTTTAAAATTTATACAAAAGTATTAATTCATTCTTGTAGTTAATCTTTTCTTTTATAAGGTGTTAAAAATATGCATGGTAATACAATATTATTTTAAAGCCGGTCAATAAATAAAATTTTTGTGGGAAAAAATGATATGGTATGAATATTACGTAAAAAAAAAAGTAAATTTATCATCATCCTTTATAAGTTGACCACTCCTCTAAGTTGACCACTGAAGTGCGGCACCGCAAGTGGTCAACTTACACAGGTTTTACTGTACTCCTTTACCGGTACCTCATTCTTAAAGGGTATTTCATGGTGATTGAACACAAATTTTAAAAAGTTGCTCATTCGCATCTGGATAGTGATCGAGATTTTGGAAGAATTGAAAAAAAAAATAAATAAGGAAACACGAAACCGTATTCTTTCTGATCACTGCCGTAGCATCATACCACAAAGTGGTAAAAATCATTGTGTCACTGATATGACTCCTCATTTTAGAAAATTCCATGCTATCCAAAATAAGCTCAACCTCATAAATCGTAAAAAGAACGTCCTGAATGAAAAGGTAGCCTTCAGAGATCAAGTGAAATGAAATAGAGGGGAAAAATTCGGTCCATACCTATACAAGGATTGCCATGATGCAAATACATTGTTCAAAAAAATTGAATTGTTTAAGAAGAATCGCAAAGCAAAAACATCCGACGTTAGAGATAGAATTCAAAAGGATATAATGACAATGTAACAAAGCTAACAATCGAAAAGATCAAAAATTTAGAAAGTCAGCTTTCTTACATTAAAAATGAATATAAAGGGTCCCTGACACATTTTAAAATTCAATATAAAATCAAGTAATTGTCGAACGGGAATGCGGTTTGGAGTAAAATGCTTCTCACGATGAAAAGATTTCTTCAAACGAATGAAAATAATTAGTTCCAAACTTCGATCATAGATGGCGCCCCTTGTCAATATGTGTGGTTTAAAATATCCGTTTCTCCTGATTTTCAGATTAGTTTTAACCGCAGTAGATTTTTTTCCTTGTGGTGTTATGTCAAGGACAAAGTGTATGCTTCTGCTGTGATTGACATTGAAGCACTAAATACGAGAATCACGCATGTGATCCAGCCAATTCCATAATCAATGTTAGCGAACAGGTGGATTGAATTGGAGTTCTGTTTGGATGTGGCTCGAGAATTAAAGTTCGGTACTGGATTGTTAACCGAGAGAGCCCCCTTCTTGATTAAGGCACCTTAAGCACTACTCAAGCCGTTAATGAAGCCTACTAGATTACACGACAGCAGAAGAAATTTCAAAATATCTAGTCACTTCTATCACAGACAGCCCCTTAAAACATCATTTTGCCGTTTAAGCATAATTTGAAAACTACTTGGAAGAAAATTGTGAAAATTTGAATTTCCATAAAGCAGAATTTAATAAAACTAAATCCATTAAAAAGAAAAAAAAATGTAGGTTGCAATTCATAATTTTTTCGAATATTAATTTCATAATTCATACCATAAAATTATAAAAATTGCAAATTCAACGTATTTATGTTTGGGTATATTAGTATTATTGCAACACAAAGGAGCATAATTAGAAGCATAATTACAGGAGAAATAAATAAAAATATGAAAATGTAATTTAACATTAGAAGCACTAAATTTTGAATGTTCATAATTCAAAAACTTATCATTCAAATGACCTGAAATTTGGAGTCTAGGCATAGTTTTAAACGAAGATTTGAAATATCTGGTTTAAATTGGGTATTGCCATTGAAAAAAATGAAGTTTCGATTCGTTTTAATATTTAGATGCCCCCCTAAGCAAATTTTATATACATCATTTAAAAGTAGACTTTATTTTCAATCGTTCGGTACCAGTAACTTTCGTCTACGATAGATTGTTGAGGAGTTAGTAGGGGGTGTTTACTTTTTTCTTCCACGACTGTACATGTGTCCGAGACAACTAAAGCAATACGGAATTGAAATAATTTATAGTTAACTTTTAATGAAAAACCACAATTTTTTCAGCACTTTCTTATCAGATTTAAACTTTTTTCGTTATAGCTGCTGCACAACAATTAAAAATTCACAATAAAATTCTTACCACAACAATTACCTTTCTATTACAAGACGCATTGCATATTACGTAGGTCACACTGCAATATTAAAAAGCTCTAGTGGGTATTACGATAATTCTTTTACCTCACATGCAAATAATTAGAGATATACATATTACGTACGCCACGTTGCAATTCTAAGAAGCTCTAGCGAGTATTATGATAATTCTTTTACCTCACTTGCAAATAATTACAGATTATTTAATCGCGCTTAATTATTACAATTTTTAAAAAATAAAGAAGCAGATTTTATTATAAACACCAACAAAATTTTTTATTCTATTTATTCGCTTATTCCAAAGATATTGCTTTATCGTCTGCTGCCATAGTCTGCCATGGTAACATGATAAATTAAATTTCCTTTAAAAAAAAGGCGCAGTAGTAGAAAAATATTTTACTAAATCGAATAGTTATTTTTAATTTTTGATTTAGAATTAAATTCATGAATAGTTCGTTTTATTTTCTTTAAATTCATGAAATCCCGTGCATAGAATGGTTTAAACAGCTGGTATATACACGGCTCAAAAAATTAGAGGAGCAAGCAAAAAAGGGAAGAGAACAGTGCAAGACAGCTATGTATTGGCATAAAATGGATAGTACACGTGTATCAATACGCAATATATAAAGAACATGAAAAGGTGGTTTAGGGCAACAATTTGGTTTCATGTAAATGATAAAAAAAAAAGTATTGTTTAAAAATGATGCAAGATTTTTAATAAGGCGTATGGTCTCCTCGAACAGCTAAGACTGCTGCACACCTGTTTTCCATGGATGCGGTGAGGTTATCGATAAGACTTTGGGGAATACTGTTCCACTGCTCAAGAATTGCAATCTCCAAGTCCCGAACAGTAAAAGAAGGCCTCGATCTCGCAGCAGTGCGTCGTCTGAGTGTGTCCCAAACATGCTCGATCGGATTTAGGTCAGGAGAGCATTCTGGTCATTCCAAACGCTGTATTGTTTTAGCTTCAAGCATGTTTTCCACAAGACGAACTGTATAATGTCTGGCATTATCATGCATGGAAAAAAAGAAATCACTAATTACTGCAACATAAAATACGACATGAAGTCTCAGTATCTCGTCTGTATTACTTCGGACCGCCAAAGTGCCGTTCCGAATAATATGCAGGCCCATACGTCCATTATGCTGATTCCAGCCAATAGCATCAACCCATATCGTCTTTAATGTGATCTTTCACGAACGAATGTGGGATTATTTTGAGTGCCTCTTTCTCTCCATGCCAAAACACATCAGACTGTCACATCCAGACTGAGTCGGGACTCGTCTGTAAACAGAATTTGACTCCAACAACGTTGCCTCTAAACTCGATGTTCAGTTTCCCACTTTCTTTGGACCGCACCGTGACTTGAGGTCAACGGAATACAGACCACTGGCTTACGTGTATAGAGACCATCCTGATGAAGCCTATTTCGGACTGTCCGGACACCCTTCGTCCTTTGGCCAAGAACAACTGTGTTTGTAGCTGAGTAACATTGCCCGTTCCGTCTCAACGAGCTGTTAACAGGATATATCGGTCATCAGTTTCTGTGTTAGCACATTTTCGACCTTGCACTTGTCGATGACTACCATTCCATGTGTCTTGGAATCTATTCCACAGCCTTTCATGGACACTTCTTGCGACTCGAACAGCGCCCACTACACTTTGTTGTGTTTCCCCAAATTCAACTGTCCCGATAACACGCCAAGCCATGGATTGTGGTAAATCATGTTGTTGTGACATTTTCAAGCCACCTTTTCTCAAAACACAAGCTGAGCAATTGAATTTTACAACTGAGTCATTGAAACAGACGTTTCTGCAAAATCCCGATTTCTACACTTATCTCCTTTGTCCAGTTTTTGACGTCATAAACTTTAATTTACATTTGATGTTTTCTTTATATGTTTTCTACAGCACTTTAAATTATGGCTGTTTTATTTTACGTTACTTATCGGTGTAAACATTTGGGTAATTTCGTTAGAACCATATGCTCCCCTAATTGTTTTGAGCAGTGTATATAACATTGATATTATGACAATGATTAATCACTAGTCAACCTCACATCCTTACAACATCAACAAACAACTCCAATTTGATACAGAGTCGGATATGCACATAACGTATTCTACCACAAAAGAACAAAAATTCCCTTTATATATGAGTAGAAGAAGATCTCATGTGTGACAAAATATGGAAATCATCTCTAATCAGACACACTAAGCTACATTACAGCTATACCGTCTAGAATATATCGTAAGGAAAACGACTATCCCAGTAATACTTAAAAAAAGTATTAAAATATTAGATTCCTTAAATGTCAAACGATGCTGAAAACCAAAGAGTCGATTGCAGCGACATTTGCAGTATATTTCCTAAAACTCCAAGATGATTTGGTAAACACTGTTAAAAATCTGGAGCTGTAGCGGCATCGTCACTCCACCGCTTTTATATAAAACGATTACTTTACTATATTATGCAGCATTTTCATTGGTCAAAATAGAGATATTCTATAAAAGCGGCGGAGTGACTATGCAGCTACAGCTGCAGATTTTTAACAGTGTAGATGCTGTAATAATACGACGTTTACATTGAAATTTGAAAATATACTGCAGATGTCGCTGCGATCGACTCCGGATTTCAGCATTGTTTCACATTTAAGGGATTCAGTTTTTTAGCACTTTTTGGATAGAAAATTTCCACACTAGTTATTCTAGATGCTGTAACTTGGGTAAACTAGTCGTTGGGGGCCACCGTAATACTTACCCATCATGGATATAGGTAATATAAAATATGAAAATAAAACATGTGATATTTGCTAAGCATTGTACCATGTTACTTTTATTCATAATTTAATTTATTTGGACTTCCTTAAATATAATTAATATAACCCCTTAACCCTTAAATGTCGGATTTTTCAAAAATCATTGTAATAATGTTTTTCGGCTTTCATTTTTTAAATAAATCATGGGAAAAATACTTTAAAAAATCATGTTTTGTTTTAAGTATGATTTACGGCTAAAAACTGTTTGTTACTATTCGGCAATACTAGTCTTTAATTGAAAAAATAATTTTCCTTGATAAAATTCTGTAATGTTAAACACACAAGAATTTTAGGAACTATAATAAGAAATAAAATTTACTTGCTCACGGCAGAACAAAATAGGGTATTTCGTAAGCTTCCAAACAAAACGAAAAGAACATGTAGCAACAATTAGAAAAAGAAATATATCTTTATTCTTAAACAGCACAACTGTTGCCATCTACATGTTGAAAATCGATTTAATAATATTTTCAGAATGTATTTTATTGGCGACATTAGGCATTATAGCTTCAATATTATTCTAACAGTATTTTAGACCCTAATTTGTTTATGTTGCCGAAAAGCAACACCCGCATTTAAGGGTTAAACTAATATTACTTTTTGTTGCATTAAAATATCTCAATTTGTTGATTTTCTGTAAGCGAGTAATGCCGATAGGTTTACAATGGAAGTCTATGGGAATTTGGCGAAATATTAGAGATATCGATAGTTGGCGTAACTTTTGACGACTTATTTTGGCCGCCAAATTTGGCGATATATCGCCCAGTTGGCGACAAACTTGGCGGTATTTGGCTACAGAAATGTGTCCCCCCCCCTTACGTAACCCCCTTATAGTTATGGAGAGGCATTAAATGCTTGACGTTTACGATAATCCATTATTGGCATTTAATCTTATAGTTTGGCGATAGATTTTTGGTCGGCGGGATAATCGAGTAAGAAACATCCTTATAACTTGAAAAATGATAATCCTATTAACTAACAGTTAACTGCGTCGGATTAAGCGTCTCATTTCCAATTAAAATATATCTTTGAATTGAAATTTGAATGAAATACAGAGTCATGAAAAATCGAAGAGTGTGAAAAATAGAATTATAAATATCTTGGCAAATAATTATCCGATCGAGTTCATTGATGATGAAAAATTTATGTTTTTTTATTGTCTTTTATATTCACTCCTTCAAATAAACAATTTCGAAAATTTTTGTATACCTTTTATCAGAACGAATAATTCAAGAGTCCGAAAAAATAGTTCCGATTAATCGAGGTTACTGATATTCAATAGGCTTCTTCCCATTATTACTCCCTAAGTACACACCGAATTTCAAGTCTCTATCTCAATTTGTTCGGGAGATAGACCCAACAAACACAGAACTTACGGGCCACTGATGGGTTCGTTAGCCTTGGCCGCAAGTGTTTGATTAGGGCCCGCTATCATTGGCCGTTACGGCTCCGTCAAAAAAGTGTCACGCCGGACACAATATGGCCACAAGAGAATTGGCCGTAAATACAAGAAGTTGCCCACAAACGCGCCATCAACGGTCAGCCAAAACTGATATTTAACCTCAAACTGGCCACAATTATACATTTAATGGCATTCATGAATAAAAGCTTGCCACAGTTATGCCATTAAGGGTTATTTTACGTAAAAGTTGGCCACAAGAGAAACACACTTATGCCATCAATGGGCATCATTAACGAATGCAAGCCAGAAGCTAGCCACATTCATACCATCAACGGGCATAATTAACGAATGCAAGCCAGAAGCTGGCCAGAATTTTACTTTTTAAGGCCCTCAGAACAGTTCAGTAAATGAGGTTTTTTTGGGGGGGAAGAGGGGGGGGGTGAGGGGGGGGCAGAGCCAAAAAAATTTTCTTTTAAAAAATATTTTGATAAAATTTAGAATCTAAATAATAGATTTTGTAATTTTTATCTGAAAAAATTTTAAATATACTACGTAAAATTTGGAACAGGCCTAGGAAATTTTAACATTTCAATTTTTTAAAGTGCTCATAACACCAGCCTGACTTTTATAAATGTTTTATCATATACTTCAATTAAAAACGTTATGGTATTATAAGCACTTCTTATTAAAAGTTAAATATTAATTTAAAAAAAGAGTTATAGAACAAAATGCATTTAGATCCTAAATTTTATCAGAACACTTAAAAAAAAAAAAAAAAAAAATCCAATGGAGCATAAATGAGCCTTATCTATTCATCTCCCTTAAACAGAACAAACTTCAACTTAAGGGGACAAGGGACCTTAAAATCCTTAAAAATAATTTTTTTTATATTTTGTAAATTTCACCTAATTATAATTCAAGGGTACATTATATGCATTTATCACAAAAAAAAAATTATTTTTATGAAAAAAATGGAATTTTACGCATAGTCTTAGAAATCTTCAAAATGCCCCCTGTGTTCTCCATATCAATGAAAATCCCCAATATTTTTTATGCAAGTTTGGTTTATATATATAAATGAAATGGGGCATCGAATTTTATATATTTGAATTTAAAAATTAAAAAATTTTTAATTTTTTCTAAAAAATTTCAATTTTTTTTTAATTCGTAAAATTCCATTCTTTTCATTAAAATAATAATAATTATTTTTTTTTTTTTTGTGATAAATGCATATAATGTACCCTTGAATATTATTTAAGATAAAATTTACAAAAAATAAAAAAAAAAAATAGAAAAATTAAAAAAAATTTCAAAATTTTTAATTTTTTTTTTTTTACTTTTAATATCAAATGTATAAAATTTGATGCTCTAATTTATTTATATGTATAAATCAAACTTTTATAAAAAATATTGGGGATTTTCATTGATATGGAACGTGCAGGGGGCATTTCGAAGATTTCTAAGACGATGCGTAAAATTCCATTTTTTTTCCTCAAAAATAATTTTTTTTTGTGATAAATGCATGCCATAATGCAACCTTGAATAATATTTAAGATGAAATTTACAAAAAAAAATTGGAAATTTTTCAATTTTTTTAACCTTTTAATTCAAATATATAAAATTCGATGCTCTATTTTATTTATATATATGAACCAAACTTCATGCAATTTCTTACCTGGATGTTTCTTCCAATTATCCAGCTGGAAAATAAAACAAAATACGAGAATACATTTTAACTTTTGTAATCTGGGAAATTGTTTTTTAACATTTATTGATCATTAGAATTTAACAATTTTTTAAGATAAATTACGTATGTAATTTGGTCATTTAAGTCTATTAAAAAAAGCTACTTTCACATCGTCATTTCTTTAATGTATAATAGAAAAAAATGCAAGTATTTCTATAACGTAATGCTGCTGTTGTATTCAGTCTTCTTTCCACCACCTCCCTCTTATACACAAAAACACATCCTCGTCATACCTCATTTCATGAACTATGAAACATATTTTCAACATATACTTTTTTTTTTCTTCAAAATATGACTAATTGCCAGAAAGCCAACTGCTACCACTTTTTTTTTGCCTTTTACATTCAAAAAGGCACTTTGATAATTTTCTGAAATATTGATGGCAACGGGCACTAAACACACATGTTTGCCAGTCATGTATTAGTCGTTCATGTTTTCTGAAATGGACTAAAACATTATTCATAATAAGAATATATTTTTACTTTTCTTACTAGAAATTTTGATTGGAATTATAACAGTCTTTATACAACAATGAATCTTTAATGCATCGTGTTCAAGCAGTGTTAATTTATAGTTAACTAGCATAATAGTATGATATATCAGTTTATCAGGTCATCAAAAATTAAAAAATATAATTTACATAAATCCACATTTTTATTGAATTATATATTATATATATAAAAAATATATTAATTTTTATTTAACCTCCCGCTTTTATTATAAAACAGAGAGACAGGTTTTCTTAGAAGGAGAAAACTTATAATGCATCACTTTTTTTCTGTTATTTCACATGACTTACCTAAAAGAAAATATATTAAAAAACTCTAGAAACAAATGTCATTTTTTCACAATTTTATTTTTCATAATAAATGTAAAACAAACAAAGTAAAAAAAAAAAAAAATATTTTTTATTTGTTTACAAGTTGATCAAGTTTAACACAAACATTTTACATGAAAAATTATTCCTGTTATAATTATGCTATTTGTCCATAAAAGTTGGTAAAGAAGAAAATCCACAGCCATCTTCTTAGAGAAAATTTTTATTTCCAGATTTTTATAATTCTTCTGTAACAAAAAACAAAAAAAATTAGTTTTGCAGAAAAAACTTCAAATGTTTTAAAAAATCAAATTACAGAGATACAATTAAAGTTGTTTATTATCAAAGCAAGCCATTAGGTTAGCATCAAAGAATATAATATCCAGGAATATACCCCCAAATGACATGCAAATGATGAATAAGACAGATGACAAAACATAGTTGTGAATCTAAACTACAGCAATCCCTAAACGTTTGCGGAAACGTCTGCGAATGTTGAGACTATATTCCTGCGCATAAAAGGGGGTTAGGTATTATGATTTTTTTAAATAGAAAAAGCAACTGAAACACAAAAATATATTTATTAAAGATTAAAAAGTATATGCTGCAAATAAATTTGAATAATTATAAACATATTGTACAAAGTTTTGTTGCTAGTTCATGGCTGAAAATATTTTTTGATATACGATTGTTTGGAAGAACAGAGCTTTGGTTTATGAATTTCCATATAAGGAGAAGTTGCAGTCTCGATTTCTCTTTTAAATTCAACTCCTCACCAGTTAAGGATCACATTCTATTGCTTTCTCAACAAGTTGTTGCTGAAGCTTTAAAATTTCCCATAAAATTTTTGTAGAAACATTTTCACTTGCAATAAAAATATTGAATTTTAGAAAATTTCGGATTTTTTTATTGTTAGCATCAAGTTATGTTTCGAGTTTCTAGGAATTACTGATCTATGTTTTGCTTCAATACGAGGGTTGAAATTCTCAATCAAAAACCGCAACTAGATTTCAAAAAAGGAAAAAAAAAAAAAAAAGTGAGAATTGACACGACAGTACTTGCTAATGTTGCTTCCTTCAACCAAACAGATCTGTCTTTCGATAGCCACTATTCTTTTTAAATTTGATGCTCAGATGCAAGAAATTTTGGAGGCTCTAAATTCTATTTTTTTTAAATTTAGTCTTTTTAGGGAGCCTCATATAAGTGTGAGGGAAAAGAGAACACAAAGTTCAAAATTTTAGGCCCTTTTACTATTATTCTTATTAAAAGGCTTAGAAAATGTTTTTTACCACATTAAGGGCTTCTACAAGCGGGTCCTTGATGTATTGTATTTGTCATATATCCCCTTATATTCAGCCTGTTTCTTTTTTATCAGTTTCTGTTTCCATAAAACACTGATGCTAATTATATAAGTTATATTTTGTAACTATTTGCTCTATTGGCAAAACTTAGCAAATTGATCTTTCTTCAACAAATTTCAAATTGAAATAACCTGGAGTTGGAAAATCTATTGCTTTTGCAGCATAACCCATGCTATTCCCACTCCAGTCTCTAACAAAACAAACTTGAATTATGGTGATTTTTTTTTCAACCCAGATTAAAAGAAAAATTTTCAGCAACATCATTCACATTGGCCATAGAAACCGATTTGATAGTCTTGCAACTTGAGTTTAATCAGGGTAGCAGCAAAATTTAACGGAGAATTCTTTTATTTCAGAAATTTTTTTTGCAAATGCTGCTGAAATTGCATGAAACTGAAAATCGCATAAAAAATTTAGAAGAATTTCACAAATTACAGGGAACAAAATTTACTATATTGGGCTGAAACCGGGATTCCTTAAAAAAAAAAAAAAAAATAGTGCAAAACGTGGAAAATGCTAAAAATTAAATAAAAAAAAATTCTTAAAAGAAAATTTAAACAAAATCTTGATTCAAGGTGCACAACTTCAGATAGACAGGTAACTTGCTGCCAAATCATGTAGCTTTACAGTCTCTTCAAGAAAATCCTGGAGAGAGAAACACCTGTCTTTATCATTCTAGTCTAATAAAGCCGTTTGTGCCTGACATTGCACAATTCCACAGAAAGGTAGTATCTATTTGTGGATATTCTTTGTGTTTAAATATTTACATCCCAGCAACATGGATGACAGCTTTAAATTATAGAAAAATCACAGAATATGAAGACATTTTTTTTTTAAAATTAAGGCCCTACTTCAGTCAGGCGAAAAGACCCGTTCGCTAATGCTATTCCTATGGAAGAAATTTATAAAGATATCTCGGTCGCATTTCAATATTTTTAGATGATTTTTTTTGCAGTGGCTAGCTGAGGTCGATCTGTATGCAGGACATTTTCTACTTTTTCAATTTCGTTTACAAGTATTTTTAATCAGGACACTTTCATTTTCAGAACCGGTTCCTAAAATGAAAACATCCTCTTGAAAAAAATCACCGATGAAAATCGAAAAAGTAAAAAACGTACTGCATACAGATCAACCTCAGCTAGCAACTGCAAAAAAAATCATCTAAAAATATTGAAATGCGACCGAGATATCTTTATAATTTTCTCCCATAGGAATAGCATTAGCGATTGGGTCTTTTCGCCTTACTGAAGTAGGCCGTTAATATTATATCTCTCTATTCTAAAAAAAAGTAACTACCGCTGTCACCGCCGCCGGTTTTGATTTTTTTGTGACCGGAGGCCTTTCTTCGTTAATATTAACAAAAATAATGCATACAAAAATATGAAAATCGGTGGTTTTATACAGAAATGTTTGATAAACACGCTGATGCAGACAGTTTTCAAATCGAAGAATTATTTTAAGAGTTATTTAATGCTAAAGTTGAACAAAATCGTTCCACTAAAAAAGTTTTATAGCAGCAAAAACTATACATGGAAGAGTAATCATTTTTAGATCATTTTATGCGTTAGAATTTGCCGGAGTGCAGATTGCATTAATTTTTTTATTTTGACTCATTTTTTCAGGTTTTATTTCTATTTTAAATTCAAATTTTCACCATTTCTAGAGATATTTTTTACAGATTACAGAAAATTGTACTAATTTAAACTGTTGCCAACTGTATAAAAAGCGCAAGCAATAATGTTTGCTTCAAATTAAAAATTTATTTACATGTGACTATTATAAACAGGAAAAAAACTTTCAAATTAGAATTAAATAATTACGTATAAAAAGCAGGAACTTATTAAAAATTACGTCATAAAAAGTATATACGTGAATTTTAAAAGAGAAAGGATATTGTAAAATAATAAATTCATTAACATGCGTTAGAAGTCTTAGGAGAAATTACGTCATATTTACGTCACATTATAGTTATTACATAAAATGAACACAAAATAATATTGCAAAAAAGTTTAAATTTAGAAATTGCGCTAGACATTTATTTGATATTTTGAGAATTAATTTAAAATGTCTCATTTAAAAGAACTTTCTTTTCGCTTTGTTAAAAAATACCAGGAGACAAAGACTCTCTTTACTTAATTCCTTTTATATTAGCTTATTTTGAAATGTTGTTACACGTGTATACGTCATCAAGTTATTTTTATTTCGACGTTTTATTTGTGTTTTTATTAATGTTGTACGAATTTATTTGTTCTTTCGTTATTTAAAATAAAAATTATATCAATTTGTATAATTTGGCGAGTGGTTTGGCGATTTATATAATTAGGCGAAATTGGTCGACAGGATAATCAAGTAGTACCGCAGCGGATTTGGCGTTAAAATTCCCCAATCAAAGAGAAATGAATAGAAATTCGTTTACAGGGAGATCGCCACTGTTTTTTAAATTATAATTCAATCTTTGGAAATCTTTTTAAAGCCGATCAAATTAGCGTGCATTTAGAGTCTGCGGTGTCTGGACGGGGGTTGGCGAGCGTAGCTCGTAGGGGGCCGAGCCCCCTAGTTTCTGTAAATGAAAGGTACCACTGGGGACAGAAAAGAATATGCTATAAGTGTGCATTTTTCCCCTCTATCTGTGATAAGCGGATGGATTACACACACAATAATAAAAGGTTCATTAGACTAGAGATCAGAGCGGGCATAGCCCACATAGATACTCGTTGTTGAAGGCAGTGGAGTTAAGAAAAAAAACAGCAAAACTCAGCTGGTTTTGTTATAAAATGAAACTCATGGAAAATCCAATATAAACATTTCTTCAAAATCAGAGGGGCCATGGAAAATAAAATTCTTTACTATGTCTCTGATGAAATGAAAAAGAAAAATTGATTTGAGTGTTAAGTTTAACTCTAGTAAAATCTTTATATAAAAAAAAAAACCTTGTTTATCCATGATGTTTTGAAATTCACATATATGAAATAGATTGGTATTATAGATATTCATGCAAAAAATGAGCTATTTTTCAGATATTTTAATATATAATTGATTTTATATGCTTTACATTTACTGATTTGTTGACTGTTGTTATACTGATTTTATATTAATTAAAAATAGATAATGCATGTTCTTAATAAAGTTTTTTGTTTAAAAAATAATAACGATAGCAAAATACTTCCTCGCCTTTAATATATCTTAACCTAAAAGAATATAACATATCTTAAAAATAGAATTTTTTTTACTTAATAATGTTTAATACTTTCAATAAACAAAATAAATGCTTTTAAAAAGCAGATTTATTCAGAAATGAAAATAACAAAATAAAACTTAGAAACAACCAGCTGATAACACTTATTATCAGGGTTGTAGTGGGTAGCTGCCCGGGCTGGGTTTTTTTTATAAAAAACCCAGGTAAAAAGCCCGTTTTTTTTAAAATATATTTCTAAAAAAAAGAACAGATGATGTATTTGTTAACAGTTTATCGTTATTTTGTTTTATTTATTCACTTCTTTGAATCTTAGAAAATATATTTGTACTAATTTACTTGCACTTTTAGATTGGAAAACACACAATTGATAGCTGTGCAATTTAAAATTTGTTTGTTATTTAAATTAAAGGGATCATATCTATAGATGTATTTTAAGAACAGAAAAAAATAGTGACATCATTATTAAGACTATGAAGTCATTCCCATCTATTAGACTATGAAGTGTTCACAAAGATTGTATTTGAGATCAAGATTTCCACTTATTTCAGCAATCAAATTCCTTGCGCTTTCCTGAGCAAAAAATTAAATTTTCCCAGAGTAATTCCTCTGAGAAATTTCAAAATTTAAACAGATAAATTTTGCAAAGAACCAAAGTTTAGTAAAAGTCATTGTTTTTAATACTCATTTTTAAATTCCGTCAGATTTTCTAGTTTTCCATATACAGTGGCAACTGTGAACGTTATTATTTGTGAGGAAGGGGGAATCATCATCCACATTTTGGCATTTTAATTTACCCGGGGAAAATTGCCCATTTAACCCGGGTTTTTTAATAAAACCCACCCGGGCTGGGCTTTTTCTAAAAAACCCGGGTTTTTTACAACCCTGCTTATTATACACAAAACTAGCTGACTTTTCCCACTAGTGGGCAACTCCTTTCATTGGGGCCTCTAATTTATTTGTAATCTTGTAATATAAAATCTCGAACAGATTATAGCATGATTTTTTTCCAAAAAAAACAATCTCGAATCGGATGAACCTTGAACCTGATCCCCCCTGCCTGTGGTCCTATATAGCAGATTTGCTGCACATGCACTGCAAAATTTTATAAAAAAATAAACAATGTAGAACCGATGGAACCACAAACGAAGTCCCCGCATAGCGAAGAGACACAGTGTGAGTACACCTTCCTATTATTCCTTTCCTTGAAGAGTGGCACATATATGATTGGTACTACTTATGTAATGGTTTCCCAGCTGGCATGTTTCCAATGTGACTTCTTTGTATGAATTTGTAGCATCACTTTTGTTGTCTACAGCAGACTGTGAAGGGGGATTCAGTCTCATGAATATAACAAAAATTGACTTGAGAAACAAACTGACAATCAAGAATTTAAGTAACTTAATAATGATTAATTTGGAAGGGGAATTTTGAAAAGAAATTCCATTAAAAAAAGAATTTGCTGTGTGGTATACAGCCAAATCTCGAAGGGTCAATCTTACAGAGTGATGTATTTGTTTGTATGTTGCATAACTAAAAATAATACTCATGTATATAGAAATTTTGTATAAATAAAACTTTTTTTTTTTCCTTGGCTAAAGCTATTTTTATTTGGCTAGAAGTTATTGGCTGCAACTAGCCCAAAAGCTAAAAATCCCTTTTTCCTAGATTAAACCCTATAGGTGGGATATAATATATCCCACCTCTCAAGGGTTAAACAATATATTTTTCTGGTATGAAATTTTGAATATTCTGAAACACATATGAAGCCGATCGCTGTCTCATAGAAACATGGAATTTTTATTCAAACCGTTCGGGATCTAGCGTCCTATAAAGTGAACATGTCTTTTCATTGAGTATTATTTTGTCTTTAACAAGTAGTTTTGCTATTATCTCCATGTTATAATGATAAAATCCTAATCCTATTAATATTATAAATGCAAAAGTGTGAAAAAGTTTGACTGAAGTCAACTGCAAAACTGGGATTAAATAACTTTTGTCATATCCATTCTATTCATTTTTTTTTTTTTTTTCGAATGTGCAAAATTTTTACTTAATAAATTTTACATATTTTAAAAAGTGATTGTGTTTCTGAATTTTTTTCAAACTAATATTTCATCCAAATAGTAATATTTGTAATATAAATTCTGAGAATAAATAAGGCAATGATTATTATTTGGAAATAAAGATTATAAAAATACAGAAACGTAATTACTCAACGAAAAAAACAGTATCAGCTATATTGTGCAAACATTTGTAGTGAAATGTCAATACTGCAGAAAAATTGCTATACATTGTAATTATCTTCAGGAAAATGTCAATATTGCACAAATATTTAATTTATGTTAAAAGTATTAATAGAGAAACTTCAATATATTTTCTGGAAATATTGCACAAATATGTGCAAAATGCAAAATTTGACTGAAAGCGTGTTTTATGTTTATCTATAATTTTTATTTTATGTATTAGAAACATATAAAATTGTAAATTTTATTAACTTAGGTGAAAATGTTGCATATTGAAAAAAAATTAATATGGTGGATAATGAATGAAAAGGCTGATTTAATGCTGACCTCAGTCAAACATTTTCACACTTTCACATTTATAATATAATTAAGATTAGAATACTGTCATTACTAGATGTAGATGATAATAAAACTAATAAGACAAAATAATATTCAATGAAAACATATGTTCTCTTTATAGGACGATAGATCCTAAAAGAGTTAACCCTCCAGCCGTGGACGACTTTTTAATTTTCTTGGATAAAACCGTAGCATATTTTTAAGTTTTATGTCAAACACGCGGCCCGCGAAGCTTTTGCCATTTTACATTTATTTAGTTATCCCTTGCGCAGTGCCTTCCATCAGTCCAGTTTTTCCAGGGACCTATCGGGTTGCATTATTACTAAAATCATCAGGGTGGACATTTTAAAAAAATGTATTCAGAAATGATTTCAGGAGAAAATTTTTGAATTTCAAGAAACAGTTTAATCTGTTTCCCTCACCTCTAATAATTTATGTTCAAATTATTGTTCAGAATTTATTACTGCAGCTAATCAAAATTCAGCACGATTCCGTATTAGTGCCAAGAATACGGAGTTTCAAAATTTCTGTTATCATTCATCAATCGACTAATTTTTTGAAATACAATATGCAAGCATTTGTTATTTTTCAAGTCAAATAAAATAATTTGAACCAGGAAATGTATTTAATAAATGAAATAAAAAAGTAGCGACATGTAAATAAATATGACATGTTTTATTAAATAGATTTTCTGATTTAAAATAAGGGGTGTTTATAAATGAATATCGGGGATTTGGCGCTTTGTAATATTTATTACATAAAACTAAAAATTATAATTAATACATAAAATGAAAGAGCAACTCAAACAGTTTTACCTACAAGCTTACAAGGGTTCAATGTGAGCACCTTTTGTCATACGGCACAGATCAAGTCGATAGCTCAGTTTTTCCCAAACATTGATTAGCAAAGAAGTTCTGTTCTGACGCTCACCCGCTCTGACGCCATGTGATTTCTACCTGTGGGGTTCATAAAGAATCGTGTGCATGTGCCTCCACTACCAGCTGACCATTGCAGATGTTGCAACAATGACCCCACAAACACTAATCAACATTTGGGAAGAATTGAGCTATCGACTTGATGTGTGCAATGTGACGAAAGGTGCTCACATTGAACACTTGTAAGCTTGTAGGTAAAACTGTTTGAGTTGCTCTTTCAGTTTATGTATTAAATATAATTTTAAGTTTAATGTAATAAGTACTACCAAGCGTTAAAACCCCGATATTATTTTAGAAATATATATATTTACTTTGAGAAAGCACGGAAGATTGACAGCGATACCTATGCTAAATCTGTATTAGCGTGTACAATCAATTGTTAAAATAAACGCAATTTATAATATTCAATTTTATTTATTTATTTTTTTTTTTTTTTTGGGGGGGGGGGAGATTGATAAAAGTAATTGTGAGTGTTTTTTCGAAAAATTTACATAAACTTATTATGTACTTAATGTTGGAACTTTGCATTAAAATTTCTTTAACATGGCTGTGTCTTGTACAGACAAATTTTCTTCTATGCAACGATAACATTATTATCTTTTTTTTTTTTTTTTTTTTTTTTTTTTAACCCCTTCGGGACCGGCGGCTTTTACACAAATTTTATTCGGTTAACACCACTTTTATTTTAAAAGTTACCTTTACTTAAGGCTGTTTTCAAATCCAAAAGGGCAACTTTCTGACATAGGTTTTAATTTATTTTTGTTCGAAAATGTATGAAACTAGTAGATGTTGTTGTTCAGAAACTATGTAATCGAGCTGTTTTTTACGGTTTTTTTTTTTGCAAACGCAGTAAATCTTTCAGGAAATAGTGTAAAAATGGGCATTTTGAAACGAATTTCAATGCGAAAGAAGATATTCCACTAAAGAAAAGATGAAAAACGTGTTTGTCACGTGATCAAAATCGCTTATAACTCGATAGATAATTTATGTATCAAAAAATGTAAAACACAGCTTGATTTCAAATCGCTTCCATTGTCAGGCTTTGCAATTTTTCCGTTAAAAAATGAATTTGTAAATGTGTCAAAATGTTTTGCGCTTGTTGAGCAGAGCAGTTGAGAACAGCCTTAAACAATCACGAAAATTTCTAATTAAAGAAACTAAATATTACTTTTCTTTTTTACTGGTGCCTAAAACAAATTCTGTATGCTCTTTTTGAGGGTGCATATATGCACCCATGGTTCTGAACGGGTTAATGTGGCCCGCGGATTAGTATATAATGCTTAATTTGGCCCGCGACGGTAAACGAGTTTGACATGCCTGAATTACAGATTAAATAATGCGATAATAAGCTGAAGTATAAAAAAATCGTTTTTAAAAAAAGTGGTGGGAATCAAGCAATCTGAATTTTTAAAAAGTAGCCCACTAGAACACAAAAATAGCATTCCCTGTGGAATTGTATAGAATATGTGAAATGCGATATGAGCGTTGCCAGCGGCTGGATGGTTAAATAACAATTCCATTATTCTATTATATAGCGATCGGCTTCATAATTATTTCTGAATATTCAATATCTTATACCAGAAAAATAAAATGAGAAATACCTGTGGCCAATCTGAACCGAGTAGGTATTGTGAATATGCATGCTACTGCACACACACAGCAAAATCTTAAAAAAAAAAAAAAAATCTCTAACCAGGTCCCTACTGTCTATGGTACCATAGAGCAGGCGTGCTGCACACACACTGCAAAGTTTTACAGGGGAAAAAAAAAATCTGGAAATTGAAAAAAAAAAAAAAATATTTACTTATATGAATATATGTAGTAATAAAAGGTATTCAGGGCTTGAAATTCAATTTTTCATAGGAAGGGAGTCTCCCTACCAACATTTATAAATGGAGGGAGTTGAGCTATTTGGGAGGGAGAAAAAAATATGAAACCCACTGTTATTTTACGTGCTTTTTAAAGATTTGCATTAATTATTTTGTCATGTCTGTATTAATGCAGGCAGGACAGAATACCATTGAAGCAATTTAAATCAACAACTCAGAATAATGATGCAAACTGTTTTTTATTTAAAAAAGTAAGAAAGCAGGAGTGATTCTGAGTAAAAAAAAAAAAATTCTGAAACTGACAGCAAATTTTCTGAAAGGTTACAACAGAGGGGATGAGGGGGGGGGGGATCACTCCCACCACTAGCTATGACTTTTTTCGTGCCCCTTTGATGAAATTTGCCGTTATTTCGTGATCTTTTAACAAAACTTGCCGTTTTTCTGCGATCATTTGACGAAATTCTTGTTTTTTGCACGATTCTTTGACGAAATTCAATTTGCGGTTTTTTTTTCGTGATCTTTGGATGAAATTCACGATTCTTTGATGAAATGCGTGTTTTTTCGCGATACTTTGACGAAAAGCGTGTTTTTTGCGATACTTTGACAAAATTCGTATTTTTTTTGCGATGCTTTGATGAAATTCGTGATTTTTTTCTCAGCGGCCGTTTGGCTAAACACTAAATTCGTGTTTATTCCGCGATCCTTTGACAAAATTAGCTTTTTTCTGCGATCCTTTGACGAAATTAGTTTTTTCCGCGATCCTTTGACGAAATTAGTTTTTTCCGCGTTCCTTTGACGAAATTCTCTTTTTTCGCGAGCCTTTGCCGAAACTCGCATTTTTTCCGCGTTCCTTTGCCGAAATTTATGATTTTTTTTGCTATACTTTGATGTAATTTGCATTTTTTTGCGATCCTTTGATGAATTTCAAGTTTTTTTTCCCGCAATCTGACAAAATAGACGTTTTTCCGCGATCCTTTGACAAAATTTGTTTTGGAGGGAAATGAAGCATGAAGCTTGAGAGAAACTTTGCAAAAGAGAGTTAAGAATAAGTATTCTAATTGTACAAGTGTAAAAAATGGTCTAAATGTGTAAATTTAAGTTTGTCAAACATGTTAAAGAGCCCCAAAGTTCGCAAATAACGTACAATAATACAGTTTTAGATGCAAAAAATTCAATTTACATTACAAATAAAGCAAATTAACAGATATTTACCTTTGCTTGAATGCCAAAATGAACAGAGTTAAGGTGCACAACTGTCTCCTTGAATTGATGTAACATCACTACACTCCCCTGAAACTCATGAAAATAAATAATTTAAATAGGTTGTAATATTAAGTATTTATCATATTCAACTAGAATTTTTTTAAATATATAATTGAGCACTTAAATGATACCAGTGAATTGGTTTTTTTAATTCTTTTGGATTTGAAAACAGCCTTAAATATAACAGAAGTCGACGCAGGTTTTTATTCTTGGGGCCCATTTTCTGAAAAGTAAGTGATTTTTGTATAACATTTTGTACCTAAAGTTGACATCCAGTTACTCAAATTCGAAATAAGAATTTATTAACAAAAACTTCTTTAAATCCTCTTGCTAAAGTTCGTTTTTCGTGACATGGTTTTATTTACAAATTACACATTTTAAAATAGTTTTTATGAAAATGAATGTTACAAAGGGAGCCTATTTTATTAAAAGGAATTTTGTGAAGTGGCCTGTTTTATTAAGTTCATTTTTGTAATGGGGCCCGTTATAAAATTTATTTTGTGAAGGGGCCAATTTTATTAAATATATTTATGCAAAGGGGCCTTAAATAGGGCCCAAATTGTGCCAGGATCGACCCCTGATAAACCAAGAAAAATCTTACTTATAATACTATTAGTATTTACACTTAGTATTTAGAACTTAAACAACTTAACATTATAGTGTTGATTTTATGCCAAATTGGCAAGGCAAGGTGCTAGGCAGCCCTTTCTCACTACTTTATGCACCTGGCAAGCCCTTTTTAAACCACTTTATGTACTCAGTGGTCCCAGTAGCAGAAATTTCTCCAAGTGTTTGCGACAGATACTTTAGGGCCAAAAAATAATCTGCAGGTAAAATATTTTTACAATTGAAGCGTTAATTAATTAAGCATTCACTTGCCTGTAGCGTTTTTAGGCATTTTACAGCTTTTTATTAATAATAATCTTAACTTTTTGTATTAAGGAATAAAGAGCTGAACAAAAAATATGAAGCAAAATAAAAGTCCGATGAAAAAGAGTCTGCAAAAGAGAAAAAAAAGTCTGCGACGTCCGTCTCCCGTCTCGAATTTTCCAGTCACAAATATCGTCAAAAATTGCACATTTTGCCAAATGATGGTAGGAAAAAAACATGAATTTTATCAAAGATCGTTGAAAAAACTCATGAAATGATCGCAGAAAGAGACGCAAATTTCGGTAATTGATTGCGAAAAAAACAAAACAAACAAGCTTGAATTTCATCAAACGATTGTGGAAAAAAACTTTAATTTTGTGAAACGATCATTGAAAAATATCATGAAATAGTTGTGGAAAAAAAACTATAAATTTTGGCAAATAATCACAAAAAAATTGAGAATTTCGCCAAATGACCTTGGAAAAATATTGCGAATTTCGGTAAAAAATCGAGGAAAAATATTGCAAATTTCGTCAAAAGATCGCGGAATCACAGCGAATTTTGCCAATCTGTCGCGGAAAAATATTGCAAATTTTGGCAAGACACGGAAGAAAAAATTGCAAATTTCGTAAATTGATCGTGGTAAAAAGCATGAATTTTGTCAAAGATCGTTGAAAAAAACATGAACTTTGGCAACTGATCACGGTAAAAAAAATTTCATAAATATCAAATTATCAATGTATTTATTATTATTAAATATATAATTTCTTTACTAAAAGCACTTGAAAAATTGCATTTTATGAGATAGCAAATTAAATTATTAGATTTCATATTTATCTTATACTATAACTGAATATGGTATTAAAATGATCTCCAGAAAAAATAAAATGTCTCATAATCTATATTACTCTATAATCTGCACAACCTTTGGTCCCAGCTTGTGCGGATTAGTGTTGATTCTAAGTCGCTTTAGCAGGGTGCAGCGCCCGGCGGCTCTTTTAAACCCTTCTGATGCGCCTGGCTGCCCTTTTTACATTTCCTATGTGTCCCGTGGCAATTCAATTGATCTTGAGAAAATATCACAAATACTAGGGTTCTAAACAAACCGGTTCAAAATATTTTTAGTGAACAAGGTACAAGTGTGCCCTTTTTGAAAAAAATAGGCCCTTTTTTTAGAATAGTATTCCCTTTTTGAAAAGATGTACCCTTTTTTAGAATAGTGTTCCCTTTTTTAAAAAATTCCACCTGGCGGCCCTTTTTTTCTATAGTCAACACTATGGATTAATGAACTTTGCATGTATATCAAATTTCAATGCATATATTATTCTTTAAATATATAATTTCTTTTATAAATGAGCTTTTATGGGATAATATATTACATTATTAGATTTCATATTTATATTATATTACACTAAATATGGTAACAAAATGTTCTTCAGAAAAAACAAAATTACTCATAATCCACACAATATTCTATTAATCTGGAGAACGTTTGGTCCCAACTAGTACAGATTAAAAACTTGTAAAGATATTTGCCTGTAGTACTTAAATTATAATACGACAATTTCCAAATAACTCTTGCATTACTTTAATAAATTCCAGAAATTTCATATTAAATAAAGCCAATACTACTATATGGTAAAATGATTCTCAAAGAAACAAACAAGATCTGTGTAACTACCCAAACAAGATCTGTGTAACTACCCAGACAAGATCTGTGTAACTACCTAGTGAAACACTCTGTATACTTAAAATAAAGTTAATCTTACTGACATATTGGCAAAGCAATTATTCTGTGTGCATGAAACCTGAAGACATTAATATTCAAGTAGTACAAATTATTTTGGTCTGTTTTATTGTGTTCAAATATGCATTTATTTCAAAACAAAATGAATGAACAGATTAATCAAAGTATTGCTTATCGCTGGCTATTACTTTTTGCTACCTCTGAGGCAATTTTTTAATTCCATTTCAAAAAAATAACTTCAATTCCTTCTTCTTCTAATTCAGCAGCTTTTCTAATATTTTCCCATTTCTCATAAGGCTTTTATTTTTTTTTTTTCCTATCTATCTCGCCAGTCTTTTCATTTACTACCTTTTTTCTTCTATTTTGGGCTTATTTTCCAAATCTAATTTGTATCGTTTACAGTTACTTTGCACACAAGAAAGAAGTTTTTAGTTAATATCTATATATAGTATCAACAGCTCCTGATTTTATGACAGTATAATAAACATGTCTCTGGTTAACTACAGGGTTCTCAGCAAAACATGTCGGCCAATTTGCCTGGTCAGATCTCAAAAAATTCGATGACCAAATGGGCTTACAACAAAATTAGCTATTTATTTCCGCAATCATTTGACAAAATTAGCAATTGTTTTGCAGTCATTTGACGAATGTCACACTTTTTTTCCCCAAGAACACCCCGCTTTATTTTTGTCTTCCATGACTTTTTAGAAAATATTTGTAAAATCCCTGATTTTTCTTATATATTTTAAAATTTCCCCAATTACTTTCCAGATTTTCCATGTTGCTTTGAACTTGCATTAAAAAAATTGCTATCATAGTAAAAAATGACTTAATTCGGGTTTCCAGCAATATATGTCTGGCAATTTTCATAATTTTCTTTGACCAAATCTTTTAAACTTAGGGGGAACTCGGATATAATTTCAAAATAAAATTGCAGAACTACTGTTTGAGGCCACATTACATTTTTTTTTTTGGTGGGGGGGGGGGGGGGGGGGGGGATTAATAAGTAAACATTTAAGACAGAACATTTTAACATTTATTTTTAACAACTTCTGTAACTTAATTGTTTTTATTTAAATGGGGAGATATTAAACCCTATGAGCCCCTCTTTTCTTTATGCCCTAACAATATTCTCCGCTTTCTGATTTATTTTATTGATTGCCATATTATAAAATATGCAAGGCAAAGTAAAAAAAAAAAAAATTAATTTGATTAAAATAACGAAAATTTTATTAATCACACAAAATTAATTAAAAGCAGCTATTTATAAAAAAATTGGTTGGTGTTATTACATTCTGGTAAGTGCAAATTAAAAATTAAATTTCATTACTTAGGTTTTGAGTTAAGTCAAAAGATTTTTATGAACGTATGAACATTACTGAAATTGCATTTTCAGCAATGTCTGCACGGCGATGGGGTGTCCATTACTGGAAATTGACCAATTGCACATGGGTCATAAAATCTTAACAATAAATGAAATTTTCTAAATGGCCATTAGCATAGTATAAAATTCAAAGTTTTCTATTACTACCAGGGTTTGCAAAGCTGGACCCAGTCAGAAAATTCCCTGTGGGTTTTTTCAGACTGGGCCCCACTTGAAAAAGCCCACCAAAAAAACTAAAATGTGGATTTTTTCAATTTTTAGCAATATTTAAAATTTTAAACAACATATTACATTTAATGAATTTATGTCATTTCAGGTAATTTTGAAAAAAAAAAATAATACATAAAAGCCATTACATAAACAACTGAAGTAAAAAAAAAAAAATGTATTTTAGCACATTAAAATATTTGGCAGAATCCCAAAACAGGCGAGACACCCCCATTTGGCGACTTTTCTGACAAGCGCCAAACACCCCACATACGCCAACCTAAAAAGTAACGTGATTGGTCCACTTTCCTCAATGCTTCCAGACTGTTTTTTACTACGTCATCACCTGGACTCATAGGAAATACAACATTTATAAATAACGACATATTAGAAAACAAAGGAAAGCTGATTTTTATGAGATTCAAAATAAAACAAATGATTTAAACAAAATTTGTTGAAAAAATGTGAAATTTTTAAAGTACCTTTCCAAATCAGAGTAACGATTTAATGATTAAAATTTTCATTTCTCAACAACTTTCAGAAAAAATCATGGCATCATTTAATATTTTAAAGTACATGCCTATATCAGAGTAAACATTGAACAAATCATTTCTAATTTACGGAACTTTGAACGCTTTGCGTTCATAAAAAAAATAATATCACTGAATACAGCAGTTCTCACTCTGTAGCAATCAGATAACTCGTTAAAGTGGTAATCAGTAATCGTGTATGAACACTTACGCGTTTATTAACCGAAAAAAAAAAAAACATCACCGGATTCAGCAGTCTCAAAATACAGCAGTTCTCGCTCTGTAGCAATCTCAAAATGTACAAAACTCATTAAGCGGCAATCAGTAATCGTGTATGAACGCTTACGCATTCATTAACCTGAAAAAAAACATCACTGGATTTAGCATTTCTCGCTGTGTAGCAATCTCAAAATTCAGCAGTTCTCGCTAGTCTGTAGGAATCTCAAAATGTACAAAACTCATAAGGACAGCATACATGAGAAATATACAATAAACGGCTAATATAAAACGTTACAACAAAAAGTGCATAAAATTATTAACATACCTTAACAGACATCTGCTTTCTTGAAAACCAACTCTAAAAAATGTTGAATTGCCATAATTTCGTAAATTTTTAATCAAACTTCATTTAACTTCCCAGCAAAAAAAAAAAAAAAATGAACAAATACTCACAATTTCAAATTAAACTACACAGGTACTTTAACTTTCAAATTTTACAACTAAAAACAGCAAAAAAAAAAAAAAAAAAAATATTAACAACAACAAACTTTTGACTTGCCGACATTCTATTTTTACAAATGCAGAGTTCAGTTGTCAAAACACCGCTGAGCTAACTGTGAATAATAGTTTTCATGAAGGCGTAACCATCCAATACACAACAAATGAACCAATCCCAATTCAAGATCAGACCACTGTAGGTGTGGAAAGAATTTACCTGGTAACAAGAAAAATCCATTTATCGCCTCGCCAAATTGAACGCTGTCAAGTGTCTAGGCTGTTTTGGGATTCAGCCAAATATTTTACTAATATAGAACATAGTACACAGGCAACATACAAGACATTACATAATTATAGGTACAAGCATATAAGAATGTCTTTTTCTTTACAGCATAAAAAATTCAAATAAACTTCATGAAACTAAAACTTCTAACTACAAAATCATTTTTTTTTTTTTTAACTATCTTCATATAAAAAAAGAAAATTACAAATTTAAGACTTTACATGTAATGAGTTGTAAACTTTTACTAATTTCATTGCTTTTTGGACTCTGAATTCTGAAGCAATCATAAGCTTAAAAATAAAAACAAAGAATAAGAGATTCTTTTTGTATTTTATTCCATTATGCTTGTTTATTTATTTATTTTTTTATGCATTTGTAAAAAACATAGGTACTACTTAGTTATCCCATCGACCAATTTAGCCAAATTACATAAATTGAGATAATTTTTATTTTTATATAACAAAATAACAAATAAATTATCATAACATTAACAGAAATACAAATAAAATGTCAAAATAAAAATCACTTGATGACGTAAGCTCGTGTAACTTGCTTAAAGTCAAGTGAATGTGACATTTGCGATCAACCATTATTGCCATTTAATCTTACAGTTTGGCGATAGATTTTTGGTCGACGGGATACCAAGTAGTACCAAAAAATATATATACAGAAAGAATTGGTTTAAAGAGTTAGTGAGAATCCATACTACATACAATAGAGTACATTAGATAATATGTATTTTTTACTCCTTTTCTTCCTACTTATAGCTATATTTTAAATTTTAACAATCTATTCATTATTTGATTTTCAAAGCAAATTTTGTAGGTGGAGCAAATTAACAATTTATATTTTATGTTAAAAACTAATTTGTGAGAAACACTGACATTCAATCAATTTATAGAATTTATAATTTGTAAAATAGCATTACAATTAAACTGTATAAGGGAACAATATATTTTTTTGCTGATATATATAATATGTATAACGAATATAGTATACAATAATGTAATATCATATATATATTACACTTTTGATAAAACCCATGTGGGTTGGATTTTTCAAAAAAAAAAAAAAAACAAAAAAAAAACGAGTTTTTGCGAACTCTGATTACCAAAGCAAAATCATGCAAATTTTACACGAAAATAACGAATTATAAATATGTCAAAATGAATTAAACTCTTAGTAGTATTCATTAAGACTTTCACTGAAAAACAGTGGAACTTTGAAACATTATTTTTTGCTCCCCGATTAGTTTAAGAGTGTGAACAATATGCCTGGTTATAAAACATGCAAGAGGGAGTTAATGAAAAACAATAAAAGCTAATTTTTTATCAACCAAAAACATTCAAGGATGCCCACCTACCCTATATAATTATATACTATACAAAGTTAACAACTTATTAATAGCATATTCGGGGACAGATTTAAGATCAATACGAAACTAAACTAAGGTTGCTGGTTTGTTTTTTAATGCAGAACCACATGGCATAGATCACCGTATGCCGCCGGCATACGGGCTGTGGGTATGCGAATTTTCATATTTCTTTAGCTTAACCTTAAATCTGTCCCTGAGAATGATGAGAACTAATTTTAACTAATTCTAATAAACTGATTGAAATGATATATAAAAAATAATCTTACCTAATTTGTAAATCCAAGGCGATTCACGATGGCGAAAAAGAACAAGAAGAGTGCACGTTGTAGATTCAATCGTTCAATTCTGTAAACACGCCAAAAAAATCCCTAAAAGTCCTCAGAAAAGGAAAATCCTACACTTTTTTAAAAACTATCTTTTAATAGAAATATTTTTCAGTATATTTATAACTTAAAAATTTCTCATACAATATTGAAATAATTTTTAAAATGCTAGTTTTGAAATGTTGTTTATTTTAAAAGTTGAAAATATTTTAAATGCATCTACGAAAATCCCCAGTTGGAAAAAAACAAAGGAAACGCGTCAGAAAAGGGAAATTTTCATTTCGTCTTTCCCTAGCTGTATTTCCCTGCAAGGAGAGGCGCAAAGCCACTTTTGGCAAAGCAATGAAGTGTGTTGTTTGAGTGTGTGTGTGGGGGTGGGGGTGGGGGAGGAATGAGGCTGTACATTTGCTATATATTTTTATTTTAATCTAAATTTTGTTAATGTTTGAGGGTTTTGAAACATGTAAAATAACTTATTTTTTGCGACTGACAAAAAGTAGTCAAAGTCACTTTGAGAGCAAAATAACAATAATAATAATAGTAGGTGTTGATTATTCTCTGATCATACAGAAAAATTTGAAACAAGCATGCATATTTACACCTTAATAGCAATGTTTACTTTTTTCTTGCCCTCGCAACACCCCCCCCTCCCCCTAAAATCAATAAGGATTTCATGGAACATTTATGAAACACTAATAATAAATTTAACAAAGTTTTGTTTTTGTTTTATGCTCTTTTTATTAGGAATTTAAGGTGTGCTGTATATATTTTTTAAGCATTTTGATTAAAAAAAAATATATATATATATTTTATTTATTTATTTATTTTGTCACATTTTAGTTTATAATTTTTCTAAATTTTGTTTTGAGTATTGTACTTTAGACTAAAAATGCCTCATATGATACTGAATAGAATTTATATTGAGGCTGTACATTTGCTATATATTTTTATTTTAATCTCAATTTTGTTTATTTTTGAGGGTTTTGAAACATGTAAAAGAACTTATTTTTTGCAACCGACAAAAAGTAGTCTAAGACACTTTGAGAGCAAAATAATAATAATAGTAGGCGTTCATTATTCTCTGATCATACAGAAAAATTCAAAACAAGCATGCATATTTACACATATACAACCTTAATAGCAATGGTTACTTTTTTCTTGGCCTTGCAACCCCCCCCCCCCCATTAAAATCCATAAGGATTTCATGGAACATTTATGAAACACTTTAACAAAAAAATTAACAAAGTTTTTGTTTTATGCTCTTTTTATTGGGAATTTAAGGTGTGCTGTATATATATTTTAAGCATTTTGATTCAAAAAACATTGTATTTTATTTATTTATTCATTTATTCACATTTTAGTTTATAATTTTTCTAAATTTTGTTTTCAGTATTGTACTTTAGACTAAAAATGTCTCATATTATACTGAATAGAATTTTAGCAACCCAAGGTTTATTTACATTTAAAAATTTATTTTGGCAAAACAAAAATTGTTTCAGATGTATATTCTATTAATTAGTTGTCTGTTTGTTTTGGCTATAAGATCAATAGAAATTGAAAAATAATACATTCATTGTTTTTAGTGTGGCCATAAAAAATGTAGCACATTTTGAGGACTTTTTTATATATAAAAATATTTTAAAACTAAATAAAAATGTGTAATTTGTTTTACTGCTTTAAATATAAATCTCGCAACGTATTTATATATTTACTATAAGCCAGATTTAAAATAATTAAGTTTACTTTTTAAAAAATGAAGAAAAAATACATTTTCTCTCTTTAATTAAATATTCGGGTTAGTTGATATTAGCCCTCTACTTTCTAGACAATGACGGGCCATTACATTTTTTCCAGAAACCGCCCCTTAAGAGTTGCCGGGCAAAGTAAATGCAACCGTTCTCTCAACGCTGAAACATTAGCGGTCCGGCCATAGCTGCCGCAACTAGCGGCGGGTCATTTACGGTACAACACTGTTTGGTTACAAATGGCCTTAACTCCTTTTGGCCGCGATATATACGTCATTCGGCCCTAAGTCGAGTGTTTGTTGGGGAGCGATTACAGACACACAGACATACAGACGGACGGACAATTTTTTTTTTCTAAAAATATGTTCTCCAATGTCTGAAACGTGTAAATCCGTCGAAAAAAAATTTTCGATTTTTAAAACGATTACAAGACTTACCCTATACTACGTATGATGGGTAAGTAAAATAGTGAAATTCTCGTAACTTCTTTGTGGATTTTACAATGTTTACTCTAATGCGACAGCCCACTTTAAATCAGTAAAATGAGGATGATTTTATTTGAAAGCTTGCGAGAAATTAGAGATTGAAGTATCTGATGACTAAGCTCATGTACAAGGGCATTTTGAAAGCATGAAAAGACGCAAGTAGCACATTTCCCATAAAATTTAAGTTGTAAAATATGTGTTTTTGCTTTATTTTGTTTATTTTGTAAAAATACATCTTTTTGTGCTTTTTAATACGACATTATTTATAAGTAGTGTATTTGTTATGAAAGAAAGTTGTCGACGTATTAGAAAACAGTACCTTGGCGTGGACTAGAAAAGCGCGCCAATCAAAAAGTCGCCAAACAGCCGTGCATTGTCGAAAGCACATTTGTTCCATATTACTTAACATGTTCATCCACTCAACTCTTCATTTGTATATAATGTCTTTTAATGTAAATATTTTTTTGTAAATAAATCATTCATTATTATTATTTAGTAGTTAATGATAAACCTTCTCACATTGTGTCCGATCACTTACGTATATAGGTAGTGGCAGCCTATCAACGAATTACCGGTGTTTGAGGTTTTTACGGGTGGTGGACTGGAACTTATGTGATAATGATCATCCTATCGCCGATGAAAAAGCGCAACAAAGTTCATCGCAAAAAACCGTACTACAACGGTCCCTCATGGGAAAAAACAAAATTGAATCAACATACTTTTTATTCATTCCCGAAAGATATAGAGATAAGAATGTCATTGCATATACTATTTCCATGGACAAAGCATTTTTCATCTAGGATTACATAATGCAATCTTTTTTTTAATAACTGCAAATCACGTGAAGACAATTGAAGAACAGGAATCAGATCAGTACTCAATGAAACACCAAGTTTCTTGCATACAAAACAATCCATGTCCACTGTAGAATCTTAAGCACAAAATAACTATTCTATGCCAGTGCATACTACATTGAAAACATCAACAGAAATGATGTTTAAAAGGGATAGTCAAATTTTTTTGTACATTATGATGTAATATTTCATCATACTTTAATTACAACCAATTAGAAAACAGATGACGATACAGCAGCAATCTTTTCCCAAAATTGCATCAGCATACAACATTATGCAATAATTCATAAATTATGTCAAATATTTTTTTTTATTTAAAATTTTATATATAATGCAGTTTATAATAAGCTTACCCACAAAAGGTTTCAAAAATTTTCAACAAAAGATTTGTTGGATACATTATGATAAAATTGCATAAACATATAACATGATCCAATATTACATCAGGACAGAAGATGATGCATTATTACATCATGTTTTGAATTCAAATAATAAAGAAAATAGATTATGCAAGATTAGCATTCATTTCATGAATTCTGTCATTCTTAGTATGTAAATTTATTGAAATAGAAAATACATAAACAGACATATTTATATCTGAATATTTAATGCAACTTGAATGATGTAAATACATGCATACAGCAGAATTTTTCTATAAAGTCACATACAAATGTAAAACTTTTTAAGTGAGCAATTTTTAAAGTAAGAAATAGAAATTTAGGTATAAAAATTGAATTTCTTGCATGGAAAACGTTTTGAATAGATTCCACATATACGCATGCAGTAAAATCTCATTTATATATATTGCATTTAAAGGTTTTTCACAGTTATACATTATATTCTTTATTTATTTTCTTATTTTCGTCAGTGTTAAATTTTTTCAATTATACATTTTTAGCAATTTTTTTTTTTTTGGGGGGGGGGGGGGAGGGGAGCAATTGGAGGGTGGTCCTACAAAAAACTTATGACATATTTCATTATAGTTTTGCATTAATTCAGGGATTAAAAAATATTTAGTTTTGGCCATTATTTCTTAAATCAGGGATATTTACATGTTCTAAGATAGTCACTGCTTAGTAAGTGACATCCTATGTGTAAAAAGCTATTTTTTTTAAACGAAAAATTTTACCTCTCCAATTTTTTTTCTATTTAAAGTACACATATGGAGCAATATTTTTAGCAAGTTTGAAAAAAAATTATGATGGGTCATTTTTTTTATGGCCCGTTACAGTAAGTCATTTTTTGAGGGTGATATTTTCAGTTTGAATGTAATAAACAGTAGTAAAATAAAAAGTTACTATTGTTTTAATATCATATATGCATTCTTTATACAAATAGCTTTAAATTGGTACCAGAAATATAAAATTTGAGTCATTAGTTGTCAAGTTATGGACATTTATAGACATAGGGATAGCATCCAAGATGGCCGCCATTTGGTAAAAATGATCAATTTTCAAAAGGCTATATCTCAGTCTATATTGCACAAATTATCTTAAAATTTTAGATTTGATGGTTTCACTACTACATCTGTCTGTAATAAAAATTTAAAAAAAAATCTGTGACTATGGTGCAACAACTTTTCTTTAAATTGGTTGATTTCACATGGAATGACCCATGTTTTATTTTCATATTTTATATTATCTATATCCATGATAGGTAAGTATTACGGCGGCCTCCAACGACTAGTTTATTATGGTGTGAGGAATCTGAGATACCTCACAGAAAAGCCACATATATATTCAGACAAAACTCTATATAGAAAAACCCATGTATAAACATTCTACCTCAAATCATTCTCTAAGTCAAAGATTGTGTAGAAAGTGATCAAAGGAATCGATTCATCTAAACCAATCTTACCTTTTGAGGAAAAAGAGACAAGGCGATGAAAAGAATAGGAGGTACGGAATCCCTTTCAAGTCGCAAAACACGACACTTTTCCCCAGGTCTGTCTGATAGTGAAACTAAAGTTCAAACTTTCTTACGCAGAAAGAGAAGGGTTCTTCTTATACTATGTTCACACTGGGATAACGGAACTGTCTTAAACCACCGAACTCTCTTAATTTTGGGGTGGTACCCTCCCGGAATGAGAAACCTGTTTACATCGAAAAACTCGCCTAAGATAACTCCGTGAACGTCACTGTGTTGTTTGCGCATGCGCTTAACATAAAACGGCCCGCAACACCCAATCAGTTAATGCGAAACTTTACAGCCAGCAAGAGTGAATGGTCGTGACTGTCTCTAGCCCGAAGAAAGTTGAAACTCTCTCAGAGAGATTGTGGAACTCCCTCAGAGAGTTCGGAGGTTTAAGATAGTTCCGATAACATAGTGTGAACAGGGTATTAACCTATAATCTCGAAGCTTGTAAGTGATATCACTTAGCAAAGCTTCTGAGTGGACGAAAGATAGCCTTTGTTTTAAGGAATGCGAACAGATGAAAAAAAGGTGAAGAGATCCTGAAGAAAAGGCAGATTTGGATTGTGATCACAGTAGAGGAGGTTATCCTCTTAGATATATCAACTGCTTCGTACAGAATAATAATAAAAAAAAAGAATAATCATCTAACCCAGGGAGGATTGTCTTCTCTGCTCCAGCCGTGAGGGAGAGAATGTCAATAACTCGTTAGTTTCACTGTAGATAGACAGAGACATTTATTTTATTCGTGAACTGATATTGAGCGACTCTTTAGGTATTGTGAGAGAAGAATTCACTAAAGTGATATAAGTTTTATCACGTTTTCCGGTCATTATTCTTCTAATGAACATTGTTGTAAGCTGAAAACGCACCCACGATATATTTAGTTGCTTATAATTCAAGTCTAATCAAGAATCATCTTATTTTATTTTAAAACAAGGTCAAATTGATTTCAACTTGAACCTCCGCCTTATTGAAATTACCGCGCTACCACTTCATCCCCAACATCCAAGGCGTCATAAGATAACTTTCACTTTCGGAACCGGTTTCAACCAGTTCTGTCGTTATTGTGCACCATGCCCTTCAGACGGAAATTTAAAGAGGTAATTAAATGCAGTTGATGGGTTATAACCCACTTAAATATATTATTATATATTATTCCAATGAAATGTAAAAAACAAGTAAGAAAAATCATGCGTACAGCATAGATTATGAAACACTTTCCAACACTCCCTGAAAACTTTAACGAAACTTCGTTACTTAGGGAAATAAGATAACTAAGTAAACATTTAAAAATCTGATTACAGAAGTTACCGCCCATAGCCAAATATGTATTCCAATTCTTTTGAACAGCCCTGTATTCTATCTGTATGTTCATAAATATACTATATAATGGGAAAATTTAGTTTAGCAAGAAAATGCATAACAGGTTGAAATTCATCTTTCAGCGATTTATACTAATAGATGGAAACATACTTGAATACTTTTGTACAGCCCTGTAGTTTACCTAGTACCTTTATTATATGCCACTATTTAGCTAAAATTTAATTCAAACTAAAACACGCTTAAAACTACTGAAATTGCATTTCCAGAAATTATCACCCATAGACGGCCATGTATCCAACTCTTTGCGTGGCCCCGTATATCATTTTATCTATATTCTACAAATATTTCTTAGTACACTAAATTCAGTTCAACGTAAAAAGGCATAACTCCTTTAAAACCCAACTTTAAGCAATTTATGCTCATACTCAGTAACCTTTACGAATTCATTTCTGTAGCTCTGTATATGAACTATAGCATTTATACGCACTTTATAGTATGCATAAATATAGTGAACAAGAAGGTAAGTGTGATCACAGATCGCACAGAGGGTTTCGTTTAATATTCCTTTCAAAACACTTTATCCTTTTGAAAAAATCTGTTAGTTCCACATTTCGCAACTAGGGGCGCACTCTATTCTAAACAAACCTCTATCCGAACGAAACTCCATTTTATATACTATCCTTAGATATATTAGTCGAGGGGATCGGGCCGATAGCAAGCGAGAGAAGTAGGCGCCCCTGGCGGTAGAAAGTTGAACTAAAATATGTAAGGCTATGGTGCATAATATGAAAGAATGGTCAAAGGGGTGTCGGCAACAGTGGGAAATGTGCTCCCCGGGTGAAAAGGGCGGAGATTAGAAAAATTGCTTATAATACACAACTTAAAGCAAGGAGAAGTAAATAATATAAAACTTTTTGAAAATTTTATGATTTGCCGTGTGGTCTCAGGCATTCAGCTATACTTATGCAAAAATTCATGTCTCCAACTTAATTAGGGGCTGTCTTAGAAAGAATTGCTTAAAATACATATGTGGTAGCTCAAAGGGTTAAACGTAAGATTTTTTTCAAGATTTTATGATTTGTCGCATGGCCTCAGGTGTTTTGCTATAAGTATGCAAAATTTCAAATCTCCAATTTAATAAGGGGCTCAGTTAGAAAGAATTGACTAAAATACGCATGTGAGAGCCCAAAGGGTTAAATGTGCGGCTTTTCAAAAAATTTTATGATTTCTCGTATGAAATGTGGTGTTTAGCTATAAGTATGCAAAATTTCACGCCTCCAACCTAAATAGGGACTCACTTAAGAAAGAATCATTTAAAATACCTATGTGGAAGCCCAAAGGGTTAAATGTACGATTTTTTTTCTAAATTTTATGATTTGTCGTTTGATGTGAGGTGTTCAGCTATAAGTATACCAAATTTTACGCCTCCAACGTAATTAGGGACTCACTTAGAAAGAATTGTTTAAAATAGACATGTGGAAGCCCAAAGGATTAAATGTACGACTTTTTCAAACTTTTATGGTTGTTAATTTGATGTGAGGTGTTCAGCTATAAGTATGCAAAATTTCACGCCTCCAACCTAATTAGGGCTCACTTAGAAAGAATTGTTTAAAATACACATGTGGGAGCCCAAAGGGTCAAATGTACGACTTTTTCAAAATTTTATGATTTGTCGTATGATGTTGTGGTGTTCAGCTATAAGTATGCAAAATTTGTAGTCTCCAACAGGTATAGTTTCTGACAACGGGCTCTGTGACAAACGGACAGACAGACAGACAGAGGAGCGAGACGAATAGGGTTTCGTCAGATGAACGAAACCCTAAAAAAAGCGCACATCACAATTAAAAATGCATTTCGAGCAATCATTACTAATATACAGTAATTCGGATACAATATAGTATCTGAAATCTTTTCAAATACACCGTAAACTATTTCCCCTATACCATTATGAACGGGATTCTTTTGTGTGGTCCTGTAAATGAACAATAACTATTCTTTGCACCGCATATTCAACAGAATGTATATTTTAGTGAACTTCATAAATGAATATCAATTTTACTATGTTTGAAAGAGTAACACCATTAAATATCATTTGAAACGAATGAACTAAGCATGCTACAAACTTCATTTGAAATAGGGAACGTGCTATGGTAAAGGTCACTAATATCCAAAAATTTCAGAACGATCCGAGCACATTTACGAGAGTTAGAGAGTGGACAGACGGACAGACAAACCGGAGTCATAGACTTTTCAACTTTGTTGGAAAGTGTTAAAAAGAGGCTGTACCAATTCGGAATGCTGTTTAAAATTACAACCATAAGAAAAAGATTTTAAAATATGCAAAACAAAAGGATTATTAAGCACATTTATTTACATTACTTAGGAAAGGTACGTAGCAATTTCTGTAATTCTCGAAATAAAACAAAAAGCACTTCTCAAGTCCGCTTTCAAGTACAATAAGTTAGATGATAGTTAAATTACGATATAATGGAATATCCCAAAAAGTACGAGCTGCAGATGTATTAATCAGCTAAAATAAACTTGCGTTTAAATCCAGTTTTAAAAAGAGGGTTTTCTCGTTTTCTGGCTTAAATTTTTTCTCTCTTGCTAAGTAAAAACAGAAAGAATTAATGCAGTCAGAACAAAACAGTGCATATTGATTAGACGAAGCTTTAATCTTATAAGAAGGTGCTTTTAAGTATTTAAGTTTCCTTTATGAATTTTTTTTTTTTTTTTTTACACATTACCTCAGTCGGCACCTCTGTAACATATGTAAAAGAAAAAATGATAAAACCTTAAAATAAAAATGTATTTTTTTTTTTAATTCTGTATACAGGATAAATATTAGGTGAACAAATATTAAAAAAAATAAATAAAAAAATAAAGTGCAAGTGACATTTTAAAGATAGTTTCGAGAAAAATGCATTTAAAATACATTATGATCTATTTTCACTGTGCTCAACTTTAAAAAAAGTTTGAATATACACTTTCTGCCAAATGTATGGTAACATTGATACTCTATAAATTTTAACGCAAAAACAAAAACTCGTACTTTTGCTCTTTTCAATCAAAATCCACTGATCCCTTAACCTTTAACTGATATTACAGAAAATGTGACATAACTAGTGTGAAGCGGTCTGTGAGACCCCTCCATCGAAAAATGAATAAAAGCCGCGATTAACTCATAGGATGTTGTTTTTGTACTAAACATTTGCACAGGAGTGTTATAATTAAAATTCACCGATTCAGAAGTCTCTGGTGATAAAACAAAAGATCCAAACGAAACAAAATTTCAGTAGTGTTTGTAGATAAACTGAAATTTGCAAGTTAAACTACGAAAATTGAAAAAAGCATCGGTCTGTGAGACCGGTAACATCAGTTAAAGGTTAAACTGCATTATTTAAACTACAATTATTAACGTTGTGGGTGTGGCTAGTTCCGGTTTCAGGCGTGACGAAGTACTTAAGTCCCGTCCCACACGCAACATTTCTTATATCTAACAGTAACGTAGAAATATGTCTTGATAGCGGAGAAGATTGCATGCTAGATCTGTGTCTATGTGTGACACAGATCTGTGACAAAATGTCTGCAATTTTGTTACACAGGGAATTTCAAAAGATTATAACAATATTCTTAGAACGACGTTGAGAGACGACCAAAATTGATTGGTGGTAGATTTGTGCTCCAAACCCATATCTGAGTATAAGGTCTTTAACCCATCAGCACACGCGTCCGTTTCTATTACGTTACTATACGCGTGGTATAAATCTCACCCCATTTTGTCTCCCATTATATTTTTGGCTAAATGCGTTTAAAAACAAATCTACTGTTCTATATTGTAAAATGCATCAGTAGGGCACAGTAAGGTAATGACGCTACGTGCTCCATTTTTCTATAGCTGTGTCAGGGGGGGGGGGGTATTTTCAAAATTTTAATTCAATAGGCACTTGATATACCTTGCGGGAAAGGTCTTGGCATAAGCTTTTCGTTTCCATTATCTATTTTAAGTTTACTTCAATTTTGTACCAGTAGGGGGGTGCCTAAATGTTTAGTTTTTACTTCTAAGTTCATTCATCACATGTGCTGGGACATGTGACTCATCGTTGGTTAGGTCTCAGCATAAGCTTCTTGTTTCCATTATTTATCTTAAGTTTACTTCATTATTGTGCCAGTAGAAGGCGCCAAAAGCCTTAATTTTCACTTTTAAGTTTATTCATAACATGTGCTGGGACATGTGACACATCGCTGGTTAGGTCTTGGCCTAAGCTTCCTGTTTCCATTTTCTTCCTTAAGTTTACTTTACCTTTTCGCCAGTAGGGGTCGCCAAAAGATTCTATCATTCTTAGCTCTTATTTCACAGGCATTGGGTCAAGTGGCACATCGCTGGTTAGGTCTTGGCCTAAACTTCTTGTATCCTTTTTCTATTTTAAGCTTACTTCCCTTTTACGCCTGTAGGGGGCGCCATTAACTTCCATTTTTCACTTTTAGCTCTTATAGCACATGTACTGTGTCACATCGTTGGATAGGTCTCGGCCTTAGCTTCATGATTCACTTATCTTTTTTTTTTTTTTAGTCTTCTTCACTTTACACCAGTAGGGGGCGCCATTAACTCCTATTAAACACTTCGCTAATTTCCACACGAACTGGAACATGTGATACATCGCTGGCTAGGTAATAACCTAGGCTTACTGCTCCCACTTATTACTCTAAGTTTGCTTTACCTTCACGCCTATAGAAGGCACCATAAACTTATGGCAACACATCATTTTAATTATCTCAGATACTAGGTCTCAGTATCACATTGTTAGTTAGGTCCTGGGATAAGAGAAATGCATCCAGTCTCCTCTTAAGCTTTTCCCATTCTTACGCCTGTAGGGGGAGTTGTAAGCCTTACTTCGTTATACATACACACTGTTCTAATGAACAGGTCCATACGGCATATCACTGGTTGAGTTTTGGCCCAAACCCTACGCTTCCATTCATTTAGAGTAAGACCAGTTCACTTTCAAGCCAGTAGGGGGCGCCTTTAGCGTTTTTTTTCTCACCGTTCTGTCTCCACCATCTCCCTCTCCCCCTGCCCCACTGGGGATTACAGGTATCTCAAGCGCAGCTTGGACCATAGTCGTCAGAGGTGAGCCCTCTCTTCAGTTTTACTTACTTTATTCCAAAAGTTTTTTAAAATTTGCATCTACCTTTACATTGACATTACACTTTACTGGCTCTAATACCCATCCTACAGTTAATTCATAATGCCTGCTACTCATTCCTGTGTCTGTAAATTGGCTCATGAATATACTTTATGTTCATATTTCGGTCTAGTTTTCACTAGAATTCACTAGTGGAATGTAATTATATTATTTCAATCTTTTAATATATAGTATTTAGTGTAACTATTTGTATGTGTTCCATTTCTTATTGCACAACAACATCTCCAATCTCGGGAAGCCATGCCCACAATGCATCTACTCCTCATCTAATTAATGTGGTAACTCCTAGTTACATTAATGTGCATTCCAAAATTCTCTACTCACTCTCCAATTTATAAAGTAAATTACACTTTATTTCTACCAAAGTGTAACTCTATCACCCCTAATTGTTTTTGTTTGTTTTTTAATTAACATAAAGTAAATAAAATAAAATAAAATTGGTTATTAGCTTTTCCTTAGTCATTTTCGGTGATCTAGATCACAGGCTCTTACTTTACCCTATACTATATCTCCCCTTCTTTCCTAAAGACCGTTTTCGTGCTCTAATGATGCCTGGTATTTTCTCTATAAGAAAAATAATTCGCATAATAATTACATTGACAGTAGAATAGATATAAAAGAAAATATAAAAGGCGTATCAATGTCGGAGAAAAAACCAGATGAAATCTCTGTCTCCCAAAATAAACAAAAAGACAAGAATACCTCACGGCCTCCAGAAACATCGAATACTCAGGAGGACCCACTAACAATGCCAACAAGCCAGATGGAATCATCAGCTTCAGACTATGATGAGACAGACAACACCACAGATGTGGTGCGCAATAAAAAAGGCTTCAAGGGAAACTATAGACTAATAGAAAAACACACTGCAGCTACAACAACTCAACACCTTGCCCCAGCAACAACTCAAGTGAATGCGGACATACCAAAATTTAACAAAGAACACGCACAAAAAACAGAAATCTTGTAATTATTGAACCGCTAATAAAAGAAAAAGATTGTCAAATAAAAATCCTAGAACGGCGGCTAAAAAGACAAGAACAAAACCAACAGCAAAAAGAAACCCAAAACACAGAACAAACATTGGGTACAAGCAGCCAAACCCTGGACAAAACCATCCTCAACATCATTAACGAGAGAGTGCAAAACATCGAAAAACACACAGAGGAAATTAGAGAAAAACTAAACAAAACAAAAAATACAGAAGAAAAACAAGACACACAAGCACAGCAACATTACTCGAAGGTGCTGAAAAAACAAGAATCTACACCAAGACACAACCTCTCAAGAGCAGCCATTCTCATTAAACGTAATACATCCACAAATACAACACTCAACACCATCAGAGAAATCCTAAACAGGGCAGCACGAAACACAACAGGCCTCCCAAAAATAACATGTTACACATCAAGAGACAAGAACACACTAATAATACAAGCCGAAGATGACACAAAGACGGAGGAAGTGTTGAAATTCATAGAAACGATAGCCACACTGAAAGACATAACAGAACTCACATTTAGATCGACAAATATGAAGAAAGTCATAATCATCGAGATTTCAAACATTATGGAGAGCGAGGAAATAACAGATAAGATCCTAACAGAATATAAAGTTGAAGTTCTGGTAGAAATACTGAGAAAGGTACAACGAAAGGGTGCTAAAACCTACCATCTAGTAATAAATGAAGCAAATATGGCCAGGATTCTGACACAGGATGGAAGAATCCTGATTGGTTTTAATTCCTGCAGAATTGAAGAGTACCGCCCTGTGATACGATGTGGATACTACCAAAGATATGGCCACACGAGCGCTAGATGCAGATATGAACAAGCATGTGCATACTGCAAAGGAAAACACGAGACAGAAAACTGCAAGTTCAGAGAAACCCCAAACAAACACAAATGCATCAACTGCGCAGGAACAAGAGAAGACTTCCCGCACGCAGCAAATTCCAGCAAGTGCTCAGTATTCTTATACTATCTAAAAGACAGAAATAACTCCATCAAAAACAGTAGTCAAAATTCAAAGTATTAAAAAAACCTGATCAACCTCCAGATTCCAACAATCAAGATTCTCCTCAAACAACAGTTATCTCAGACAATAGCACACAAGATTCCCAAAACTTAACAGAAAACGACTCAAACAACGATATCCCGGAAATAATAGTCAACGCGAATCAAATTAATCTTCAAGGAGACAAAGCTGCAAGTAAATCCTCAGAATCATCTCAGGCTTCTGTGAAGCCTTCTCCTATACGGACTCTGAAAATCCTGCAGAGCAATTTTAACCATTGCAAGGCGACTATCCTGAAGCGAAACGCTTTATGGATGAAAACTCCATAGACTTAGCACTGCTCCAGGATGTGCATTGCGGTAGTGAAGGAAAACCAATAGGCTTCTCCGGCTGTAGGATCTTCTCATCTAAACTTTGTTCGGCTCACCTGTTTGTCGGTAATGCCAACCTTATTATTAACCACCTCTTCACAGGGGATCACTGTACTTTTATTACAATTACCGCGGCGGCAGAGGAATTTATTTTTGGCTCTAATTATATAGCTCCATCAGTGAAAGATTTTGACTCTACCCTTGAAGAATGGCAACATCTCATAACTAATAAAAGACTATTTCTTTGTGGTGGGGACTTCAATGCAAACTCTCCGTTTTGGGGAAGTCCACGCGAGGACCCCAGAGGGGGGATCTCATTGAATTCCTAGTCATCAACCAATTATCAATATTTAATGCAGACAATAGGAAACATGCATTTGTTAAAAAGGATCGCCTTGGTCGCACTATCGCGAAAGGCTTCCCAGATCACACTCTAGTAAATTCGTTAGCCATTCCCTTCATTCGCGATTGGCGGGTTCTTGATCACCACAACTTTTTAGATCACAAATACATTGTTTACAATTTCCTAATTTCTACTCTATTTTCTACCCATCGTCGCTTTAATACTAAATATGGAAATTTTAAGAAATTTTCTAAGACCATTAAAATCAAAAAACCTATTCTTCAAAATTTACTAAACGAGATTTCTAATACGAATGATCTTAACAGCTTCACATATTTTTAATAGAGTCTATCCGCTCGGCAGCTCGTGCCTCCTTCCGTCTCAAAACCTTGAGGAAATCCCCAACATTTTCTTTTTGGACCCCAGAATTTATAGTCCGCGAGCCAGCAACAGATGTTGATGACCAATTTCCTCTCGGCCGACAATTTGTAAAATGCTTCAGAGAGTTGTATCATGAAGCTCCGTGAACGTCAACTGCGGTTCCGTGGGTGGGTTGAACAGCGGTAGCCTTCCAAACATGTAAAAAAAAATAAAAAATTTAGTCATTTCCTCCAGGTTGGAAATTTGTCAAATTATAGATAACCCAATATCTTGAAGAAAAAAAAAAGTCAGCTAATTATAAAGTGGTGGTTAATACGTCAGCTGATCACTCGAACATGAAAAAAATATACAGGGTGCAAAGGTTGGGTTGGGTTGATTGTTGACGGCCAATTATCTATACGAGGGATATAGGCCCTAGGGAGAGTGCCTTCCGTGGAGGTCTTTCTAAGGGAACCTAATCCGTATTAACGCATGGAAATCCACGGTTCGAAGAAAACCACGAAAACTCCGAACGATTAGGCCGACGGGCGCGATTGGGTTCGAACCCAGCACCTCCCGCCTACCAGCTTCGAGAGCAGAACCTCTCAGCCACTGGTGGGGCCAGGGTGCAAAGGAATGTCCCTTTAACCTGAAAATACTTGCGAACGGAGCTACGAACAGCTATAGAAGCGTATACATACAGCGTAAAGGTATAGTAAAGTGACTACGCCGGATTCAATGCAAACGACGGTAGCGCCCCCTAGTGGCGAAATTTGGAAGATAGCTATTGAAAATCGTAAACGAGAAGAAATAGAGCAAAATTTCCAATTAGAAAGTTTTAGAGCATCAATTAATTAGTACGAAACGGCATTTGGTTTACATGGATCTACGCCTGTATACTCAAAAATGTCCGAAATTGATGCACCCTATTTTGTGTAAACGTTTGAATGGAATAGCCAGAAGTATGAAGAAATACGCACAATTTATGGTATAAATACGTGCTTATCTCAATACATTTTGATAACATCACACAAAAAACAAAAAAGACAAACTGTCTCACAGTGATAAAAAGTTAATATTCAATATATTCGAAAAGTTCGCCATTTCTCACGATACACGTTTATATTCGTGAGAGTAATTCTACATGCCACATTTCTCAGCATGGAACGTCTATTGCTAGCCTCTTCAATATGACGACATAAATTTAACCCTTTCAAGGGTGGCGGCTAGACGGTCTAGACACCTAATTTTAATTCCAAAACTCACAAATGGCAGCAAGAATATTTTAATAAAATTTTGCTTTTGTAATGAAAGTGAAAATTAGCGGGTTTTTATTTCCTAAGAAATTCGTTTGAATATTCTGGTGTCAGTAAATTACTTCATCAGTTCACGAACAGAATTCTTCTGCCCTTGAAAGGGTTAATCTAAAATTACTTCCAGGACCTTAGTCCTTACAGGACACGGCCCATTTAGAGAGTACCTGAATAAATTCCATTGTTCATGCTCCTCTGTATGCGAATGTGGCGATTTAGCAAGTGTCTCACACTACTAGTACGCTTTCCCACTTTCCTCACGTTGGCATATTCGGCGTCTCTTATTAATTCCTAAAAATTGGCTAAGTAATATTTTATCCCGTCCAGCACTACATTTAAAATTAAAACAAATATTTAGCTTTTTAATGGACCTATCAAACAATTAGTTCTATTTTTCTTATCTTAAACGGTTGCCGCGTTGGACATACTATCGCCCCTTGTCGCGTTTTTGGCGATCTGGTCCACGACCATAATCTGTATTATCTCAATGTATGTTACTTTTTGTTATCCTTCTATAAGTCGCCGATTGCTCGCGTTTTATTTTCCGGCGACTTGTTTCTACAGACTCATTGATGTAACCTTTTTTTTAAGACCGGTGTCCGGAGTAATAAAGGTTGGTTGGTTGGTTGTATGGGGTTTTATGGCGCAAAGTCCCAGTAGGGACATGCTGCGCCAGGACAAAGTCAAAATGTAAAAATGTATATATCCAAAAAAAACGATTAAAAGAGTAATAAAGGTGTCTGGAGGGAACATCTATGCTCTACAGACGTGGTCCTCACGTCTGAGCAGTTCCCCTTAGGCAGTCAAAAAAAAAAAATCCCGCTCACCCAAATATCTCTAAACAGAATAGAATTGAAAACTTGCGATCGGTACCGGCTCCTAGCAAACTTCATCGTAAGTTCCCAGTATGGATATAGTGACCGTAGGGAGGAAAGTATCTTTGTGTCCTCACGTTATTAGTTTAAAGTTGTTTTATAATAAAATTCTACAACATTTAACTTAATGGTAAGTATACACTCTTATTTTCAAATATTAATTTATCCATTATTTCTAAAAAATATATACATTTAGCTGTACGTTCATGCTTTCATTTAATTTTGTAATGCTTTGTTACACCAACTTAAATGTTGTATACAAATTTTGAGCGCAATTACCCTACCATGTTAATTAAATAAAACGATAAAAGGAATTCCTAAAACTTTTATGCAAATTAGTTTATTGTAAACTGTTCCTTATGCTTTGGAGTTATACTTCATTAATAAAATATTGATTTTTTGTAGAAATTTGACTAGCTGTTAATGTTTTACCTTAAATGAGCGTCATTACCCTACTTTTCCCTACTACTTCTTATGGAAAAAATCATGCTTTTCATATTCATTTTCAGATTTTGTAGCAGTTTCTGTAGAATTTATATATATATATATATATATATATATATATATATATATATATATATATATATTCAAACGATTTGTTTTGCACCTTAAAAGATGAATTATATCACAAAATTGATATTAATTACATTTAATAGTCTTTCATCAATATATACAAGTAGCTTCTATGTTAGTCTTCCATTGAAATTATTTTAGTGTGTGTTATCCCATAAGAAATGACCGTATCGAAATCAAACGTTTCTACACGCGCGGGATTTTTAGCCCCAAGAGTTATATTTCTCCTAGCGAATAAAGAAAAGACATTGCTTCACCCACTCCTTGACCATGAAAGCTACAAGGCAGGTCACAAGCGTCCTCAAAAATATTATCCCTTTTTTAAAGGAAAAATGTGATTGGGGTAGATTTTATCCCAACGAGTGTGCTGACGTGTTATAGATAGATACTTAAGGTCAACATAAGGATTACAAATTAACGTCAAATAGTTAAGGTTTACTGCTTTGGTGATTTTGTAAAAAATAAATATATAAGTATGTATTTTCCTAAGGACATCTATTTAAAACAAATAAAAACAAATAATTGTTGAAATGTTCACACTAATATTTTTTTCGCTGCTTAATGTTATCCACTTTAAACAATGGAAACAAACTATGTGTTTTGTGTAGCAAACAAACGATTATGTCCATGTCTGGCATTGATTGTAGCCCAGGCAATCAACGCCAATTCGAAAGCGCTTTTATTTATTTTCATTGACCATAGAAAACTGTTACAGATTAACCTTTCCGCGTTTGCTGTAATTTTATCACGAATAGGCGCGTGTCGTAATTTTTTTGAGCACAGTAGTTGTAATTATGCCAATAAAAATGCAAGGTCTTTTAAAATAGTAATAAGAGACAAATTTGAAATTATAATTACAAATGCCAACATAATTTTTAATTTCGGCACTATATGTGAGAATTGGTACCTGATTATGACTTGGGTTACAGTAAGCACAGGCCTGACTTTGGAGGTCTCGAAAAAAAAATTTTAACATATCTTTCGTTTTGAATTTAAACACTAGATTCAGTGAAAAGTGGAAGAATAACACTCAAATAAATCTACTTATCCCAAACTATGAGCGAAAAGCAAACTTTTAAGAACTTCATTCACATTAATTTCACACAAAGCCATCATTCCACTCCAACATCTACTACGAAGATTTAATTGATAAACGCACATTCCCTCATTCAAATAGCAGAAAGTAGGGTAATGACGCTCAGAAGGGCAATCCCGCTCACCCAAATATCTCTAAACAGAATAGAATTGAAAACGTGAGATAGGTACGGGCCCCTAGCGAACTTCATCCTAAGTTCCCAGTAAGGATATAGTTCCCGTCGGGAGGAAAGTATTTTTGTGTCCTTACGTTATTAGTTTGAAATTGTTTTAGAATAAAATTTTACAACATCTAACTTGAAGGTAGTGTACACTCTTGTTTTCAAATGTTAATTTACTCATTATTTCTAAAAAGTATATACATTTAGCTGTACGTTCATTCTTTTATTTATTTTGTAGTGCTTTGTTGCGCCAACTATAACTCCAACTTAAATGTTGTATTCAAATTTAGAGCGCAATTGCCCTACCATGTCGGGCATTATCGCTCAATCCATTGTTAACTAAATAAAACGATAAAAAAAATCTAAAACTTTTATGCAGATTAGTTGATTTCAAACTGTTTTTTATGCTTTGGAGTTATACTTCATTAACAAAATATTGATTTTTTTTGTATGTGTATGTGTGTGTGTAAATTTGACTAGCTACTCATGTTTTCACTTAAGTGAGTGTCATTCCCCTACTTTCCCCTATACACAAAGAAAGAGAGAGAGAGATGGCAAGATTTAATAAAACTTGTTTAACCTGAATATCTAAATTAAATTTTTAGAGACTGCGAAAGTTATGCTTTAACAGAAATAAGAATTAGTACTGTTACTAACACTGAGAATGAATAAAGTTATACACTCCGAGACATCTAAAATATTTTTTAGTTAAATAATCATCAGTTGAATTTTTTGAAAAATCCCTTTCATTTAGAATTTAAACATTTGATTCAATTTCACTTGAATGAGGAAAGTGGAAGAATAACACTCAAGTAAATCTACTTATACCAAACTATCGGCAAAAAGAAAACTTTTAGGAACTTCATTAACATTAATTTCACACAAAGCCATCATTCCACTCCAACATCCAATACAAAGATTTAACTGATAAACACATTTCGCTCCATTCAAATATACACAAAAGAATAGAGATGGCAAGATTTATAAAACTTATTTTACCTTAATATCTAAATAAAATTTTTAGAGGCTGCAAAATTGATGCTTTAACAAAAATAAGAATTGGTACTGTTACTAACATTGGGAATGAAAAAGTTATACACTCCAAAACATCTGAAATATTTGATAGTTAAATAATCATTAGTAGAATTTTTCGAAAAATCCCTTTCATTTAGAATTTAAACATTTGATTCAGTTTCACTTGATTGAGAAAAGTGGAAGAATAACACTCAAATCTACTCATTTAAAACTATCTCCTTCAAACTATCACCGAAAAGCAAACTGTTAAGAACTTCATTCACATTAATTTCACACAAAGCCATCATTCCACTCCAGCATCTTCTACAAAGATTTAATTGATAAACGCATTTTCCCTCATTCAAATATACACAAAGGAAGAGCGATGGCAAGATTTATAAAACTTATTTTACCTGAATATCTAAGTTAAATTTTCAGCGGTTGCAAAAGTTACGCTTTAAAAGAAATAACAATTGATACATTTTTCTATCATATGGAAAGAAAGGCGTTATACACTGTAAAACATCCAAAATATTTTACAGTTAAATATATCAGACCTGAGTGGAAAAAGAAGTCATGTAACATAAGTTAGAATTCAAGAAAATTGAAGTGAAAGTTTTTTGTTGGGATTTAGTTATTTATTTAACTCCTATGAAATAGGCGATATTAAACTGTCCTGGAAAAGAATATTAACACTTAATTATTAAATATTAGAAATTATTTTCAACATTTAAATTATTAAGTACGAAAATGTTAAAAGATACTGTCTCACATTTTCAATACTAAGTAGAATTTTAGTATTTTAGTTTTTAAATATGAAACCTCATAACACTTCCATCCATAAAATAAAATAATTTTTGAGAAAATGTATCATAACATGTTCTTCTATTAAGCTCTTCATATTATCAGTTGAATTTTTTGAAAAATCCTTTTCATTTAGAATTTAAAGTACTTGATTCAATTTCACTTGAATGTGAAAAGTTGAAGAATAACACTCAAACTACTTATACCAATTCATCTCTTTCAAATCATCAGTGAAAAGCAAACTGTTAAGAACTTTATTCACATTAATTTCACACAAAGCCATCATTCCACTCCAAAATCTACTACGAAGATTTAATTGATAAACACATTTTACCTCATCCAAATATACAATAAAGGAAGAGAGAGATTGCAAGATTTATAAAACTTATTTTACCTGAATATGTAAGTTAAATTTTGAGCGGTAGCAAAAGTTACGCTTTCACAGAAATAAGAATTTAAATAAGAATTTAAAACTTATATCCTCAAGGAAAAGACTGTTTTAATAGACGTGAAAATAGCTATTAGATTCTTCATTCTTTCAAAATAAAATGAGTTAATTTGATTTTTTCAGCTAGGCGCACTAATGTAATAGGCAGCAGAGGTTCCAAAATGATATGCTCTAACAGAAATAAGATTTTTAAAATTATTTTCAAAGAAAAAACCGTATATATTTACTTTAAGATTCATGGCAAAATCTATTATTCTTAACCGTTTTAGGGTAACAAAGAATTACATTTGAATTTTTCAAGTAAATTTTAATTAGGAACAAATGATATACAACTAACAGGGGCTGCAAAATTTATGCTTTAATTAATGCTAAAATGTTTGCATAGAAAAAATATTTTTGACATAAGAAGTAATATGTATGGTGATATTTAACCTACGAATAAAAGTATAACGGAAATTTATTGTGCAACATCCGATGTCAGCTAAAAATCATATCCATAAAAATCATACATCATTCATCGTTATACTTTGCCTTTTAAAAATTTATTTTTATCACTTATAGCAATTATTGAGTACTTTTGTTAAGTTTTGAAATGATTTTTATGTATAGTTCAAACAACTTGTTTGAACGAAATATGAGTATAGTACTACATCAAAAGCCTGTTCAGAAACCTCTCGTATAACGCACCATCCATCAAGGTTGGCTTTTTCCCGTCCAAAACTTGTTTTTCTCATCCCACAGGGATAAAAAATTTTAATAATAATGAATTTCCTAAATAAATTATTTTAGAACACAATAAAATAAAATTATTAAACTTAAAAATATCACCGTCATTAAGAGAAGCAATAAATAATTTGTGTTAAATTTAAATAAAAATGTTATTACTTTTTAAGTAGACCTATTAAACAATTTTTTTTTTTTTAATTTTACAAGTTTGGTTTGATGTAATATTTACGCAAAATGCTCTTTTACATCATCAGTACCAGAAATCCACCATATTTATTTACATTTTTTGTTGCCAGATTCTTATCTAGTCTGTAATAGAATGCTTGAAGAATCCGTCTTTGAAGACTGATTCAGATTTTCTTTTAAAAAACTCATCAAGCTCTATACAAAAACAATTAACAAAAAAAGATATACAGCAATAATCAACCAAAGAAAGTCCACAATCAACTTATCAATCAATAGTAAATAAACATTCAATTATAGATAAAGAATCTGGCAATAGAAAATAAACATTCTATTGTAGACAAGAATCTGCCAACCACAAGAAGCAAGATTACATATCTCATCTCAGCATGCTCATATCTCCTTTTAAGCATGTATTGTATCATCGTATGTTGATTTGTTGATGTATGTTAAGTTGTTGGGTGATTCTCAAAAGGTGGGAGCAAAACACAGATTTTATTTTAGATCTAATACTGGAGATGGTTAATTTTTTTTAATTACATTCTGATTTTAAAAAATGCTTTCTTGATGTTGTCAAGAACAAGAATATACATAATTTATTTTAAAATTTTATTGTAAATATATATATTTTTAATATATTTTTCTATAAATAGTCTTTTTTGGACATCCATAATGTTAACTGACAAAATAAAAAAATATTGTATGGTTTATTAGTGAGTTTAAAGAAGAAAAAATACATGAATTTTAAAAATGGATATATTGTTTATATTTTCATGCAACAGATGGCAGCACTGAGGGTTATTTTGTAGAAATAACAAGGAATAAATGTGTTGATGTTTTGTTTGTCAAACTGTAACAATCTAAACAAGAATGTTGATTTTGGAATAAATGAAGTGTTGGATAAACAGAAATATCGGTAAGTACTTTAATCCTTATTTATTTGTTCTTAAAATTAATTTTAAAAAGGTTTTTTTTATAATTCTGACATTTTAATAGTAGTAAATATCTTGTTTATTGCTTACAAAATGGCGATGTCAAATACATGTAACGATCGCGATTCAGATTTTTTTCGCAATTTAATTAATATTTAATAAACCCTACTGTACTAAAATATCAGAAATATAATGTTATATAAGTCTTATTTCTTGAAATTAAGTGTTTTTTTTGGCGAAATACGTCATATCTATATTATAAAGGACAAACATATCTGTCCGTAACGCATACGTCATTTTGCGAATGGCAACACTTTGAAATTTGAATTAAAATTTGGCTTTGCAATTATATCTACGGCAAATTTTTAAACTTCTAAACATCACACATTTTAAATTTTAACACCGTCGTATAAGAAAAAAAATGCTCTTTTAAATGCAATTTGTTTGAAAGCTGATCTCAATTTATTTTTGAAATATTAATTTTTTTGTAGTTTTTAATACAAATTTTCTAATTGTGGCAACTGAAGTACTCCATTTATATTGAAAGTAAAGGGGAAATAGTCATGGTTTATTATTTTTATTGATTATATCCTTATTGATGCCATTTTCACAATACAAATAAAAGTAACTTTTTTATAATTTTTGAACAGAAAATGATGTCAGACATTAAAAAAAAAAAAAAACACGCATTCTTCTTCATAAATCAGTTAAATTTCAATATTTTTACATTACGCTGATATTGAGTTTGAGACGCTTGGCAAAATGATTCAGTGAGTAAAAATTATGTCATATTTAAAACAAAACGATCATTTATTTTGATAAAACTAAATATTTGACCAATACTATGACAACTAAAGGCAAACTTCTGATTTTTTTTTTTTTTTTTTCGCGGGTATTGAGATTAGAACTTAAAGTTTGTGCGAATGTTCACATGAAAAGTTGTATCGGACAAACGTGACTTTAACTTTAGAAATACATCCATTAATAATCAATGCGCGTTAAAATACATTCAAATTGTGAAATTGAGTGGTGCGTATGTAAATTATGGGGATGTGAAAATAACGTACAATTTAGATTTCATGGGGGAAATTTTATGATGTGACAAAGCGAAATCCTTTTTACTGGTTTTTCATCCCATAAAAAGCACATAAAAGTCTCAATCACATAAAAGTCTCAATCGGTAAATTCATCATAATTACTCATCTTGATTACGTATTCTAATAGAGTTTAAGTTTTCAATATTTTAAGCAGTTGAAGTTTGTGGAAATAATATTTTGGTAATTTTAGGTTAAAAATATTATTTGTTTTAAGAGTGAGACAACCAATGTTAGATGAATTTTTTATTTTAATTATTTTTGTAGGTTTATTACAAATTCGATCTGACAGTTCCTTTCTAACATTTTAGTTCGTCGAATTTCGATGGGTTCCAACTCGTTTCTTTAATGGTAAAGCAAAAACTTTCTTAACCACATGTTAACAATCATGTACGATCAAAACAAGATGGCGGCGTAGCGATTGTTAGCCATTTTGATCATCTCTTTAAAGAGGAATATAATAGATAACTTTTTTAATTATTATTTTGAATAATATAGTAAAAATTATGATTTATCTTACTTATACAAGTTGAAAAAATATATCAAAAGGCAATTTTATTTAATATATATTTTATATATTTATATTTAGAATGTATATTAATTATTTAGATTAATTATATTAATTATTTAGAATAAAATTTTGAGATATTTGTTTAAAATTCCTTAGTCTAGATTACATTAAAAATGAAATTTTAAATGCTCATGATAGTAGATTTAAAATTTTTTCAACTTTTAACAGTTCAAAAAGATAAATATCTGTCACAATTCTTAGTTTTTTTTTTTTTTTTTTTTTTTTTTTTTTTTTTTTTTTGCAAAATTTTTCCAAACACACAATGAAATACTGGTTTCATTAGATTATTTAATGGTATTGTCTGAATAACTTTGGATGTATTTATAAAAGTATTTATATATCTAAAAGTATATATTGGAAATTCAATTTTATAAAATAGCAAAATTTGTTATTTGTATTTATCACGCTGTTGCAATATTATATTAGTTTAGTTTTTTTTTTAATTATGTGCATTTAAAATATCCTTTTTTGTTTTATAGACAATGTTTTCAAGACGCACCAAAGTCAAAGAAAAATTAGAACAAAGAGGTCAATCAAGGAGTGCGCTATACATTCAAAAGTTGAAAGAGACTAATCCCGACAAGTACAAACTCCATTTAGCAAAAGAAGCTGAAAGAAACAGAAAAGTGAGAAAAGAATTGACAGAAGAACAAAAAGAGGCTCAAAGAGAAAAAACTCGCTTAAGGGTTCAAAAGTTACGGGAAAAAAGGAAACTTGAAAAGAAAAATGAAACCCGGACACCATTTAAGAAAAAAATCAAAGATATGTCTGAAGAAGAGCGGAAAGATTATAATCGTGTACGGAAAGCTGAATCAAGATTAAAAATGAGCCATCAAAAAAAAAAAAAAACTCCTGTTCGTGAACGAGAAAAAAAATACAAACTAAATCGTAAAAAGCTCTTCAAGTAAAAGAAACAATTTCCCCTTCAACTATAAAGGAAATTGAGAAATCGCCCTCCAATTCCCTTTCACCATCTCCATCAACACGCGTTTTAACTTCAAGAATACGTAAGAAATTGCCAAAATCCCCAAGTAAATATGCATATGCAATTAAAAAATGTATAAGTAACTGCTCCCCTCGAAAAAAACTGGCACTGGAAAAATTAGGTATTTACTCAGCCACAAAAATTCAAGGCTCATTAAAAATTGTCAATCAAATAAGTAATGAAGCCAACAAAATAAAAATAAAAAGACGTGTAATAGATATTAAAATGCTGAAAATGTTGAAGAGTATAACAAACCAGACAGCACTAAAAGTTGTAAAAAGAGCGAAAAAAAATACAACCGAAACACTATATAAACGTAAATTATTTAAAATTCCGCGTTCTAAGATAGAAAATTTTTACAAAAGAGGCGACATAAGTCGACCTATCCCTGTTAAAAATTTTAAAGTGCTATATTTAATGGAAACTACAATTAGAAATGCATGGATGAGATACAATGAAGAATATCCGAAAGATTTTGTCAGTTATGCCAGTTTCGCCAGAATGAGGCCCAAAAATGTAAAAATTACAGGCTCAAAAGATCTGATCACATGCATGTGTGAATATTGTGCAAATGTTTTGCAAAAGTTAGATATTTTACGTCGTTTCCCACAAAATAAGAGAGGACTAAATTTTCCCAAAGTCCCAACAACTGTGTTTGAGCTGAATGACCTCACCATGTGCAAGCCTAAAACACTGCTTTGTGCTGAGCGCAAATGTGAAAAATGTAAATTTAAAATAGAAACTGAATTGTTCAAAAAAATTGAGGAATGCTGTGGCACAGACGAGATAAAGTGGATACGTTATGAAAAAACTGAGCGCAAAGTATTGAAAACAGATTTGGATGGTAATGGTGTAGAAGAAATAAAAAAAGTAAAAGATTATGTTCCAAAAAGCGGAAAAATAAGCGAAATGATAGATGAATTCCGTGAGGAACTGAAAACATTTAGCATACACTTTGTTTAATGCCATGTGGCAATTAGAGAAATTCAACTCTTTAATTAATAATATAGAAAAAGACTGTTTGGTGACAGTTGAAGATTTTTCCGAAAATTTTCATGTAAAATACCAGCTTACTCCCCAATCCTCTTATTGGGACATGCAAAATTTTACTCTTCATCCAACAGTTTGCTTTTAACGCGATCTGATTACGTCCGAAATTGTTAGGGAAGGTGTGACTTTGGTTACACCCGACCAAACACATGATTATTTCGCTGCAGCTGTTTTTAGAAGAACTACAGTGAATCACATATTACAAGATAGAAACATAAAAATTAAAGAACACACAGGCTGGTCAGATGGGTGCTCAAGCCAGTACAAATGCAGTGAATCTTTTCTCGAATACTCCTTATATCCCCAAGTGTTTTCGCATCGTTATGAACATCATTTTTTTGGATCCCGTCATGCAAAAGGGCCTTCTGATGCAGAAGGTGCAGTAATCAAGACTTGGGTTGACAGACAGATTGCAGATGGTGCTTTAGTGCAATCTGCTGAAGATTTCGTTCAAATTTGTCAGATGATGCCACCACCAAAATGGAATCCCCAGAAGAAATTTAAAGGAAAACGAACAGTAATTCTTGTGGAACAGGCAGAAATTGATCAGTATAGGAATACTAACAAACAACAAGTAAAGCTTGTTAAAGGTATTAGAAAAATTCATTCTGTATGTTCCACAGTAGAAAATGCTGGAACCCTTACCTTAAGGAACAGGTCTTGCTTTTGCACTTGCTGCAAAATGAATGAAAACTGCATGAATAAAGAAGCAGGTGAAAAAGTGATTGTTTCACTTCTTAATAATCCACCCAAGCCCAACATCGAATTTAACATTGGTGTTTTGTGATTTACAATGAAAACTTATGGCCAGGCGTTATAGGAAACATAATTTCAGAAAATAACTGTCAAATGTTTTCCATTAGTTTTTTGACACCACAGGGAGATGTTACCTGCAACAGATTTAGATATCCCCCCCAAAAAAAGACACAGCATTGCACAAAATTGACGAAATTTTGCTAAAAGCACCGTCTCCTCCTCATCCCATTACTTCTAGAGGAGACTTTTCTTTTCCCAAAGAAGTTATAGATTTATGTATCACAAAAATGAAATGAATGAATTATTTTACAATAAATATTTTTGTTTCCATTTTTGATATACTGTTGTAATTATTTAGAAACATAATGATTTGAATATATGGTATAATGTTTCAAATGCTACGAATAAATTTTTACATGATAAAAATCTATTGCAGATTAATTTTAGATATTGAATTCTAATTTGAAATTAATGTCAAAACTTTCACTAAAAGTTAAGAATTTTTTTTTCTTTTAGCGTGAATAAATAAAAATAAAAGTTGTCTAATTGAATGTTTTTTTTTTCAGAATGTTTTATATAATTTTGTAATTTGCATTCAAAAGTAAGTTAATTACATTTTTTTTAAAATTCACATTAAAGTTTGGAAAAGTCAAAGTTGTGTAACCTACAGTTCAAGTGATGTCAAAAATGTGTAACCTACAGTTCAAGTGATGTCAAAAATGTGTAACCTACAGTTCAAGTGATGTCAAAAATTTGTAACCTACAGTTCAAGTGATGTCAAAAATTTGTAACCTACAGTTCAAGTGATGTCAAAAATTTGTAACCTACAGTTCAAGTGATGTCAAAAATTTGTAACCTACAGTTCAAGTGATGTCCAAAAATTTGTAACCTACAGTTCAAGTGATGTCCAAAAATTTGTAACCTACAGTTCAAGTGATGTCCAAAAATTTGTAACCTACAGTTCAAGTGATGTCAAAAATTTGTAACCTACAGTTCAAGTGATGTCAAAAATTTGTAACCTACAGGTACCATAATTAATGCTTTAATTATTAATTTTAATGCCATTTCCTGTCTTTAAAGGAACATATACTACATTATGAACTTGTAAACTAATGGATTAAAAGTTGTTGTTTTTTAATTTCATGATTTTTAAAATTTATTAAAGTTAACATTTAGTGTTCTCACATTTTGAGAATCACTCTGTTATTAATTAATAATACACATAATGCCAAAAGCAAGAAAAGGAGTATCAGGTGCAGGAGGAAGGCCACTTAATCATGTATGGAGCCACTTTAACCAAATTCATGATGAGAATGACAAATTAATTGTGAAGTGCAAACAATGTAATAAAGTTAGAGCCAAAGCTGATAGAATGGTAAAGCATATTTCCCCTACTTGCTTCAAATTATCCAAAAAATTAAATATCCATACCACTAGTAAATGTTCTGCATCCACCAGTACCAATTGTAGTTCAAGTTCAAGAACATCAACAGATCCTAATGCTAATAATAAGTTTATATTAGCTAGTGATGAAGAAGATGCGGATGACCCCACCTTGTAAAAATAAAAGAAATTAATCCTTCAATCAGTAATTTTTTAATGCAGACAACACCATTTCAAAAACAAGAAATTGATGTCAAAATTGCCACTTTTTTATGCTTGCAACATAATATCATTTGCAATATTTGAAAACAAGCATTTTGCATATTTGATATCTGCATTACGACCAGGTTACAAAGCACCTTCACGAAAAAAATCTGGCTAATGATTTGTTGGAAAAGGTAACAGCAGAAGTTCAAGAATCTACTGTACAGAAAATATCTGGGAGAACTGTTACTCTCATGCAAGATGGATGGAGTAATATACATAATGACCTTATTATAGCCAATTCCATATTTTGTAATGGAAAAAGTTTGTTTCTTTCTGCAAGAGATTGCGGGAAAAATAAGAAAACGAGTGAGTGAAGTACAAATCTTGTTCGCGAGGCAAAAATTTCAGCAGAAGCTACATATGGATGCACTGTAAAAAGTTTCGTTTCGGATAATGAACAGAAAATGCTTACAATGCGGCAGAATCCTGAAACGGAAGATATTATACCAGTTTACACATGGATGTGCATCACTGGCAAGAATTTAACTACTGATTCTGTTATGGCGAATGTTGTCAAAATTCAGAATTTTTTTAGAAATCACCATACCCGTAGGAGTTTATTGAAAGAATGTGCCATTCGGTTAAACCACAAATTCTAGGTGAAACAAGGTGGAACTCACAAATAGCTTGTTTAAAAGTTTTATTACTAGCAAGCCTTTTTATCTTCAAATTGTGGATAATCACGAAGATGAAATTGATAATGACATTAAGAGTTTAATAAATAATCATCTGTATAAAGAAGAAAAAAGTATGTACACCCAATTGAAACCAGTTGCAAAAGCCCTTACGAAGTTACAACACGATAATAATGCCAATATTGCTGATGCTTGTGAAATTTATCTAGAGCTTCTTGAAAATAAAGAACTCAAACCACATTTCAGTAAAGTGAAATCTATCTTTGATAAAGCAATGACCCCTGTCCATTTTTTGGCACACATACAGAATCCGAAATATAAAGGTGAAAAGTTATCACAAGATCAGGAGGATTTGCAGACTTTAAATTCAAAGTACTTACAACACACAATACAGTTCAAGTCAGAAGGTGCACTTTTTCCGAAGACATTTTTCTCCGAAGCCATTACAAATACTATTTCACCTGTACTATGGTGGATGAATTTGTCAGAAATCTACAATGTTCAATCAACATGTTTCGTTGAGAAAGATTTGTTTGTGAAATACGCAAACTGTTTATACTGTACCTTCGTGTGAACAACAAAATAACTTTGAACTTATCATATTCAAGAAAAAAAAAAAAAAAAAAAACTTTAGTGTTATACAAATTAGACAACAGATGATGTCACTACTCATTTTGAACTATTTCCGAGAGATGGCAGCACCAGAACTTAAAACTCCGTTTTCACAGATTAATTCTTCAAATACAATGGATTTCTGTCGATCTTGCAACTTTCCTTTATTAGAAGTTAAAAACCCTTTTTACTACTTGTGACTCCCCCAAAACATCCTCACTCTTAGGCTGGCTTCTGTCCAAGCCGTTCATACATATATTTAATTCTATAACCCTATGTCTGAAAGCATCTTGCTTCAGCTATACTGTTTAAATGGTTTTTCGTGTTCAAAACGCTGCTAAAAATAGCAGTTGCAGTACGTTATTTGAATCCCCAAAATAGCCAATTGTGCTACAACAGCCACCTTTACCTGGAACAATTCATTTATATTATCATATTTACTAATTGTGCTTCATTTATAACCTAGATGTACAAATAAAAGAAAATCCAGCCATGAAACATCCGTTGATTACAGTCTCATCTCTTCAATTACTCGAGCTTCTCTTTTTTTCAAACAAAAAATTGTTTAATAAAACTATTTTCAAATAATACATAGCTTACCACCGCTCTGAAGGATGTGATGTAGCAAGCGGCGCATTGTCTGAATATAATAAGAGGTAAGCGAACTTTACTTTCTCAATTAAAAATGCAAATTATATATTGTATTGAAATACTGGGAAATTTTAGCTAAACGAACTCACAATGGTCTCCCTCTATATATTTTTCTTCTTACAGAATTTAAGTAAAACTGGAATAGATGCAGAATTTCTCCAATTAATGGAACATCTTCAGGGATGTCCTGCATCATCAGCATTTCTAGAGCGTATTTTTTCTAATTTTTCTTGCATCCAAAACAAAATTAGAAAGAGACTGGGTTTACAAAAAGCCTCTAAATTAGTACTTTGTTATACGATGCTAAAATCCAATGTGGAATTGAAAGACGAAGAATATGAATACGACTGGTAAATGTTTGGGAATCTGTGTGGTGTGTAAATATTTAAATAAATGCACTCCATTGTCGTTTTTGTAGCCTTCAAGTTACCTTTCAAACTATTTACTTGGAACGCAATTCTGACATTTTTAAAGGCTGTTTTGAATTTATATTTATGTTTTTAATAATCAGTTTTTCCCATGTGGGAAAAACATAGTATTTCCTAGACGGTAAATACCGGTTTTTACCATGGTATTTACCGGGGGTGGGAAAAACCTTGCCAAACCTGCCATTCATACTTGTGTATTTTGTATGTGCATAGAAAAGAGAATGTTCACGTCAGAAATCAATTATAAGGAATATGATGATGAAGTATGATGATTCTTAACCTAATAGTATAACGAAAATTTAACATTCAATGGCTGCTGTCGGCAAAAAATCCTATCCAATGATAAATCATTCATCTTTATACGTTACATATTAGTTGAATTCAGTATGCGATGTCAGCTTTGAGCAAAAAAATACTACCCAGTGACACCTCATTCATCGTTATACTCTACATACTAGTTGAGAAAAAGTAATGTTGACAACAGAAATTCTATATATGATGCTTTTGCAAACTTCAATCTTTTTTCACCGTTTGTTTTAATGATACATAAATTTAATGATGCTTCATTTCCTATAGCCTAATTTAAGTTGATAATTTTTGCTACTTCAGGGTATGAGGTGAATATCAGAACATAAAGCAATATTTTAACTCAAATTTTATTGTTAAAAAAATATTTCTCTCAACCAACTCTCATATTTTTTCACCTTTTGTTTTAATGATACATAAATTGAATGGCGCTTCATTTCCCATAGCCTAATTTAAGCTGATAATTTTTGCTACTTCAGGATATGACGTGAATATCAGAACATAAAGCAATATTTTTAGCTCAAATTTTATTGCTAATAAAAAGATTTCTCTCGCCCAACTCTCATATGTTTCTGCTACTTTTTCTTGAAATGGATTTAGATCGCTCGGTTCTAGTTTTATTTTCGAACTCTCCAATGAATAGAATTTTTTCATTTAGTTAGAAAACTTCAGAAACACTCAATTTTAAAGAATTTACGATCTGGCGGGGAAAAAAATTGTTTTTTCTTCTGAATTCAGCAACTTCCCATGAAAAATGACAGACAATTCTTTTTTCTTTCAAGACATAAATTTTAAATTTTCTCACAAAATAATTGTGTAAAACGTCAATAAACGCACAAATGAGAGTTCAAACTAGCATTTTCAATTCCTGCCGATCAGATACCTAATAATAACTACATAAGTGATATTCCAATACTTTTCCACCATACTAATTTCGATATTCTGTATTTTAGATGTAAAATCGTTAAATATTTTTTACAATTTCTTTCTATTATCTGAGTTGTGAATGAAGTGCATTTATTTTCCTAAAATTCACACTCAAAATCATAATTAGTTTCAAAATTACAAGGAAAATATGCCTTCTTCAAGTGCTTTTTCCGCCACTGTTAAGAATCTCTCTATTCTAAAAAAAAAAAAAAAAAAATAATAATAACTAACGCTGTCACCGCCGGCTTTGAATTTTTTGTGACCGGAGGTCTTTCTTCGTTAATATTAAGAAAAATATTGCATACAAAAATATGAAAATCGGTGATATTATAGAGAAATGTTTGATAAACACGCTGATGAAGACAGTTTTCAAATAGAAGAATTATTTTTAAGAGATATTTAATGCTAAACTTGGACAAAATCGCTCCATTAAAAAAGTTTTATAGGAGCAAAAACTATACATGCGAATTTAATCATTTTTAGATCATTTTATACGTTAAAAATTCTCGATGTACAGACTGCATTTTTTTATTTGACTCATTTTTTGAGTTTTTATTTCTATTTTAAATTCAAATTTTCAGAATTTCGAGAGATATTTTTTACATATTTTAGAAAATGGTATTAATTTAAACTGTTGCCAACTGTATAAACAGCGCAAACAATAATGTTTGCTTCAAATTAAAAATTTATTTACACGTGACTACTATAAACAGGAAAAAACCCTTCAAATTATAATTAATTACGTATAAAAAGCAGGAACTTATCGCAAATTACATCATAAAAACTATATTTATACGGGAATTTTAAAAGAGAAAGGATATTGTAAAATAATAAATTCATTAAATACGTTAGAAGTCTTAAATAGGAGAAATTATGTCACATTTACGTCACATTAAACTTATTACGTAAAATGAACAAAAAATAATATTGCAAAACAGTTTAAATTTTAAAATTGCGCGAGACATTTATTTGATATTTTGATATGATCTTTTCAACTATTTTTGTTAGGACCGTGCAAATAATACTTCATTTCTAACAAAAGTATTTTCACGTGTTTATTAAAAAGAGTAAAAAAAGTTTGGTGAAAATTAAGTTAGATTACAAACGATACATTTAAAATGTCTTATTTAAAAGAACTTTCTTTTCGCTTTGTTAAAATATACCGAGAGACAAAGACTCTTTACTTAATTCGTTTTATATTAGCTTATTTTGAAATATTTAACTGGTTTTATTTAATCAAAGACGAAAACAGCCATTGTATCTTTTAACAGCAGCTGATTTGGCCTTAAATTTCCCCAATCAATGAGTAATAAATAGAAATCCGTTTATAGGGGAGATCGCCACTATTTTTTAAATTATAATTCAATCTTCCGAAATCTTTTTAAAGCCGATCAAATTAGCGTGCTTTTAGAGTCTGCGGTGTCTGAACGGGGGTTGGCGAGCGTAGCTCGTAGGGGGCAGAGCCCCCTAGTTGTGGGATAAAAAAAAAAAAAAAAAAAAAAAAATTCATGCTCTGAATTTGACGGTACAGGTCAACTCGGGATAATTGCGACAAATTATACGTACGCAAGTTAACTCCGGATAACTAGGTAAGTGGTTAAAATACAGATTTGAGCTCTTCTGTATCTGGTCGAGTAACTCGAATTTACCCGAATCAGACACAACCGTGGTCCGGGTCGGGTTTACGCTATTTTTTTTCGTTGAGGACAGGATTGACTTTTTTAAACATATACCATAAACATATAAACATGTTAGAAGTAAATTTCCAACTGGGCGAAAAATGTCCGGACAAGGATTCGAAGTCGGAGGAAGTCCGAATAATTATTTAAAGAGATATTTAATGTCAAAGTTGGTCAAAATCGTTCCATTAAAAAAGTTTTATAAGAGCAAAAACTAAACATTGGGATTTTATCGATTTTACATTATTTTATACATTAGAAGTTCCCGGTGCGCAGACTGCATTTATTTTTTGAATTTGACCCATTTTTTGAAGATATATTGCCATTTTAAATTCGAATTTTCAGCATTTCTAGCGATATTTTTTACATATTTTACAAAAGTATGCATTTTTAACAAATATTTTTCATAAAAGGATATTATTTAAAATTATTTCCTGTTTTAAGAACAGCGCAAAGAATAATATTTCCTTTAAATTAAAAATTTATTTACACGTGGCTATTATAAAAAAAACTTCCAAATTAGAATTAAATGATTACGTGTTAAAAGCAGAGAAATATTGTCAGGAGAAGAAGCAGGGAAATTACGTCACAAGAAGTATATTTACACGTGAAATATAAGAGAGAAATAAATTTATTAATAATTAATTTATTAAAAAATAAATTATTAGGGGGGATCGGGGAATAGCGCCACTCGGTGCCGCCACCGCTCCTAGTTTAAAACTAACGGTACTTTGTAATAGTGAATACGCCTGCACTATAGCGGCCAACAGTAGAAACAGTGCCTAGAGTGAGAGTGATTTTGTAGTACGACGTTTGTTCTAGTGAAAAATTTAGTGTTCATCTAGTTGCTTCTTATTTTGGAGCTTCAAATGAGTAGAGGTAAACACCTTTTATTGTAACATTAGGTACTTAACATAATATTACCCGTAATCTACATGATTCGCCGACATTTTGATGCAATTTGTTGAACAAGTTCGTTCTTCTTTCGGCTTTGCTGGGGGGATTTCTGCTATAGTGTCCTCTCGGGGTAATGCCGCCACCATGGCAAAGGACGACTTTTACAATTTGAGTTAAATTGTAAGCTTAGCATATTAATAAATCTAGCTTAAGGAACATTGTAATTATTCATTATTTTGATAAATTATCGCTTTCTAAACATTTTTAGTAGGTTATGTGTTTCCTAGTATCCATTTTTATGTATTTACTAGGTCATTAAAGAGTGGCGTCATTACCCCGATACAGTGGAGGATTTACCCCAGTATCCTGGGTAATCCCGCCACTGTACAGAAATTGAAAGAAATTCTTTTTATGTGCGCTCACTTTACAGTTATGATTACGGTTAAATTTATACAGATACTAAATATGATGATTCATCTTTAGAATTTTTACTATTAAAAAATGAAAACTTTTTTTTTAGGTGTAAAAATTTAAAATCCCTCAAGGTGTCGCCACTCCCCAGTCTCCCCTATGCGTTAAAAATCGTAAGTAGAGGAATTTATATCATATTTAAAATGATGATCTTTTCAACCTTTTTTGTGAATTATGAGACAACGCAAATAATATTTCATTTCTGACAACTAAAGTATTTTCGCGTAATATTAAAAAGGGAAAGAAAACTTTGGTGAAAATTACGTCAGATTTAAAACGATACTTTTAAAATATCTTATTTAAAACAATCTTTTTATAGCGCTGTTAAAAAATACCGGGAGACATATATTCTCTTTACTTATACAGTTGAAAATAAGCTAATATAAAATGAATTAACTTTTTTTTTTATGAAAGACGGAAACAGCCATTGTATATCTTAACAGCAGCTGATTTGACCTTAAAAATCCCCAATCAAAGAAAATGAATGGAAACCCGTTTACAGAGAGATTGCCACTGTTTTGTTAAATTATATCTTGAAATGTTTTTAAAGCCGATCAAATTAGCGTGCTTTTAGAGTCTGTGGAGCCAGAATGGGGGTCGGAGAGCGTAGCTCGTAGGGGGCAGATCCGCCTATACTTGAGGCAGACCTTAGTTGTCAATGGAGATTATACTAGAGAGGGGTGTAAGTCCGCGACAATAAATAGTTCTGTACAGAATCTGAAAGAAATGGCATATTAAATCTCTTTTTGCCACATTTTTATATGAAAAATGATTGACTCATTAATCAAAATCGATTGAGCTTAACATACATTCCTTTTTATGATAAATATCTAATAATAATCAAGGAAATGTATTTATTCTCAAGGAAGGATTCTGGCGAGAATTTGGGACGGTGCAAGCAAATGGCTAGTAACCTTAGACCCCCAACAGAGATCTGCGGGGTGATGGTCAATAGATAACGCCTCCTCTTATTGTCAGAGAAAGTAGATTTTTGATATCCAATCAAAAGTTTCGTTTTTTTAACTATTAAATATAGAGAAAAATTTTCAGTGGATTCGAATTCTTCGGAAAATTTCACCCCAAGTACATACCCAATATATGGCTGAGACATTTAAAATAACAAAGAAAAATTTCTTTTGCAAATTAAAACGAATAAAAGAAGCTCTTTATTTTAAGACTGTTCTCATAAAACTATTTTTCCCCATCCAAGAACCGGAAACTTTATATTTTAGGGCTTGTTTTTAAACGTAAAAACAGGATACTTGAAGGCATGATATTTGAAGGGATTTGAAATCGAACAGTTTTGCTTAGTTTCCGGCAAATTAATTACAAGCAATTGTTATCTAAGAATGCATTCTTATTTCTTTAATTTACTGGACAATCGCGTTGGGTAGAAAATTTTGGTGGATTAGACAATTTCATCTCAAGTAAATGTGAAGCGCATGGAAAGAATATGTAAAATAACAAGAATTTTATTTTTTGTGTAAATTAAAACTAATCTCTCTTTTTTTTTTTTTTTTTTTTTTTTTTACCATGCGGCTTTTTTAAGTACATTCATGATATAATTTCTATCTTTCCGCAAACAGAAGTTTAAACTATTCTTATTTTACTTAGAATGAATTAATCGGCAGTTAAATTAATTTGTCTTTTAAACAATAGTATAAATCCAATATTTTAACAGTATTTTAGACATAAAAAACAAGAAAAAATTCGCCAGTTATTCATAATGCATGCTACAGTTTTATGCATAAATGTAAGTTAATTTGATTTGATAAGTAAAATTATAATTTAACTTGACATAAATCAATCAGGCCCGTGCGAAATGAGGGGAGCGAAGGGGGGGCAATCGTCCCAGGCGCGGAGATTGAGGGGCGCGACTACCAACACAAACATCTTATTTTAATTGTTACAAGAAATTATAGATATACATATCGAGAATGTTTTTTCGAAATGAAAGTACGTACATTTTTCGTTTCAAAGTTTCACCGTTCCTCAACCCCATACCCAAATTTCTGATTAAGGACTTTTTCCTTTTAAAAACTTGTTTCGACATTTTTAATTTTTTTTTTTTTTTTTTTTTTTTTTTTTTTTTTTTGGCATTGGATAGCTGAGGTTTATCTCTACATCTCTCTTTTTTTTACTTTTTTGATTTTGGTTGCAGATATTTTTTTAGAATGACACTTTCATTTTCGGAACCGGTTTCGAAAGTGAAAGTAACTTAATAAAAAATATCTGCAACCAAAATTGAAAAAGTAAAGAAAAAAAAAAGAGCGATATAGATATCGACCTCAGCTATCCAATGCAAAAAAAATATTTAAAAAGTCCTTCCGGCCAGTGCCGGGAGGAAGAGGTAGCTTTCATAATCCTTATTTAAAAAAAGCCAACTTATATCATGCAAACACACGAAGCTCAATTTAGTGGAAACCGAATATAGGAGATTCAATACTAATTTTTATCAATATAATGAATGAGAATTTCGCGAAATTAGTCAGCTTTATCCAAGCTGCTTTTCTTTAAAGTAACTTATATTTGGCTGCCAAATTCGGCAATTTCTTAAAGTGCCTGTCATTTTAATACAACATGGTGGATGAGGCTAAGCAGTGAACTTGGTCGAGACCTTAGTAATTGCTGTGCACATGCTCACTCACATCGGAATCGGTTAATATATAGGAGTGCTGTCGCATGCAAAAAATCAGATTTTTCAAAATGTCACCCACAATAGAAATTGAAACTGCTATATCTGAGCCATTTTTTAAGGTAAAGACAAACAAAAAATGCTGCTGAATCCTTATATCAAGATCAAATACTTAAGAAAGAAACCTTTTTCAATTTCTAATTTTTTTGCACCTCACTTTAAATATATATATATTTTTTAATTTAATGGTCGCCATTTTGAAACAAGATGGCTGATGAATCTGGCCACAGAATTTGGTCGAGGTGTTGATGTATACTATCCACATGCCTTCTTACATCGAAATAGGCGAATACGGGTGTTATCGCATGACAAATACAAGATCGTTTCAAAATGTTAGCCATGCTAGAAATTCAAAGTGCTATAAATCAACCATTTTTTTAAGATATCAACAAAAGAACAAATTTTCAGAAACAAAAACTGCTCCGGAATCTTTGTATCAAGGCCAAACACATAAAAAAAAATCTTTTTCATTTTCCAATTTTTTAATACCTCATTTTGAATTTTAAATTTAACTTTTTTTAAATGGCAACCCTTTTGAAACAAGATGGCGAATGAAGCTGGCCAACGAACTCGGCCGAGACATTGGTATGTACTATGTACAGACCAAGTTACATGCAAATAGGTTCATAAATACGCCTGTTATCGCGTGACAAAAATCAGGTCGTTTTAAAATGTCAGCCACAAGAGAAATTCAAAATGCTATTACTCAGCCATTTTTTTTTAGATATAGACGAAAGAAAAACTGTTCCGGAATCTTTGTATTAAGGTCAAACACATACAAAAAAAAATCTTTTTCATTTTCCAATTTTTTGGTATCTCATTTAATTTTTTTAATTTTTTAATTTTTTTAAATGGCCGCCATTTTGAAACAAGATGGCGGATGAAGCTGGCCAACGAACTCGGTCGAGATATTTGTATGTACTATGTACACACCAAGGTACATCCAAATCGGTTCATAAATACGCCTGTTATTACGTGAGAAAAATCAGGACGTTTCAAAATGTCAGCCACGCTAGAAATTCAAAATGCTATAACTCAGCCATTTCTTAAGATATAGACGAAACAAAAACTGCTCCCGAATCTTTTTATCAAGATCAAACACATAAGAAAAAAAATATTTTTTCAATTTTCAATTTTTGGATCCACATTTAAAATTTAAATTTTTCTTAAAAATTTAAATGGCCGCCATTTTGAAACAAAATGGCGGATGAAGCTGGTCAACGAACTCGGTCGAGAGATTGGTATGTACTATGTACACACCGAATTACATCCAAATCGGTTCATAAATACGCCTTTTATCGCGTGACAAAATTCGGGACGTTTCAAAATGTCAGCCACGATAGAAATTCAAAATGCTATAACTCAGCCATTTTTTAAGATATAGACGAAACAAAAACTGCTCCGAAATCTTTGTATAAAGGTCAAATACATAAGAAAAAAATAGTTTTCCATTTTCAATTTTTTGGTACCACATTTCAAATTTTAAATTTTTTTAAAAATTTTAAATGGCCGCCATTTTGAAACAAAATGGTGGATGAAGCTGGCCAACGAACTCGGTCGAGAGATTGGTATGTACTATGTACACACCGAATTACATCCAAATCGGTTCATAAATACGCCTTTTATCGCGTGACAAAATTCAGGACGTTTCAAAATGTCAGCCACGCTAGAAATTCAAAATGCTATAACTCAGCCATTTTTTAAGATATAGACGAAACAAAAACTGCTCCGAAATCTTTGTATAAAGGGCAAATACATAAGAAAAAAATATTTTTCCATTTTTAATTTTTTGTTACCACATTTCAAGTTTTAAATTTTTTTAAAATTTTTAAATGGCCGCCATTTTGAAACAAAACGGCGGATGAAGCTGGCCAACGAACTCGGTCGAGACATTGGTATGTACTATGTACACACCGAATTACATCGAAATCGGTTCATAATTACGGGAGTTACAGTGTGACATAGGTCAGATATATATATATATATATATATATATATATATATATATATATATATATATATATCAATTTTGAACGGAGGGTGGTTTCGGGGTCTGGGGGTCATGATCGATGAAAATATACCAAAATTTTTTGAAATCGCTTTCCTCCGAACGGCTGCAATAGGTAGCTTTTTTGTAAAGAAAGCTACCTAAAATTCCGAGGTGCAAACGAGATACTAGAAAATAAACTCCCCATAGGGGTAGCATTAGTTTGCGAGTGTCTTTGCCTGTAGGGGCAGGAGCCTTAGGCGTGAGTTAATGTTAAACCAATGGGGAGGTTCTTTTCTAATATCTCATTTGCATTTACACATTTTTTTTTTAAATTTTTTGTTGTTGTTGGATGGCTGAGGTCCATGGTCTACATTCGCCCGCTGCAGAATGTAAGTATAAAAAAAGCTAAATTAAAAAAAAAAAATAAAAAATGACAGAATTCTCTATTTAAGACAATTTTTAAACATACTCAGAAGCAATAAAATAATACAACAATTAAGAAATATTAAATATTCAAAAATAGATTTCTACCAACATTTAACAAAATTGACAATTCAAAAAAATTCCCGCCACAGGGTCTCTGATCCCTTTTGGATAAATTAAAAACACGTGAATGTAAAAAGAAAATTAAAGAAAAAGAATTAAAAATTCTTTGCCACGGTAGGGGTTGAGGAAGGCAAGGCAGTTTTTTATCTTTCGTTTTTAACAATCAGAAATGAAGAAAGTTTCGTTTAAAATTAATTTTCAAAATCCAGGGCGGTGGCCCTTACTGGCCCCTCCCCAGCCGGCGTCCCTAAAGGGGATTTTTCTTTTTTTTTTTTTAAATAATTTTATTCTAAATGTATTTTGGCTGTCTATCATCAACCGGAATTCTTTCAGGAATATAAAAAAAAAAATCTGCGTGGAACGGGAAAAAAACAAATTAATTGGTAAATTCAACTCGCGCAAATTTATTCCTCCAAACAACGATAAACAGCCTGGCGATTCAAGAATATACTTCAGCAGTAAACAAATAATATAAATTATATTCGAAAAAGGATTTTCTGCGCGCCAAACTCCTCGCTATATCTCCCAGTATGGAAATCCTACAGCGCCAGAGTCAGTAAAAAGGCTCGCTCAGTATAATCACCATTGACAACTAAGGTTTGCCCGGAGATTAGTTAATCTAAAAGATCTTAAAATACACACATTTTTAGTGGAATATTACCCATTCAAAGTAAAATGTAAGTTTTCCACTAAAAATTTCGTTGACATCAGTGAGATACCAATATTTCAAAATACATTTACGAAGTTCACTAGTAAAATACGTGAGGATTAATTTTCAAAAAGATAAAGTTGATTGAAAATTGGCAGAGGTAAATGTACACTGATTCGAAAAAGCAGTTCTGAAATAAAAACATGCTTAAAGTTTTCGTTGCTGTTTACTCTTGTATCTACTTCTCCTATAGCTCCAAAATTTTCCTTTCACTTTTGATATCAATTTCTAACTAAATATGATTTTTGTGTGTATAAAGAGTATTTTAAAGCATAAATTTGTTTCGAAATTTTGAATCGGTCAAAGTGGTGTTACCTCCTTAAGAAAAAGAACTTAAATTATTTCATTTGTCACCGAAATTCATGTCTTTAAAAGGAACAAAATCGATTTTTAATGAAACTGCCGTAATATTCAATTCACTAAGCCAACCAAAACATAATATGCATGCGCGGATAACTTGTTGTTTCAAAAGACTTAAAAACGTAAATTGTTTCGTTTGTCATCAAAATTTGTGTCCTTAAAAGGAATAAAATCGATTTTCATATGAATTTTCCATAATATTCTAATTATTCACAAAAACATATCTTTCTACATGTGCGGATAACGCGTTGTTTCAAAAGACCTTAAAAAAAAAAGAACTAAAATTATTCCTTTTGACACCAAAATTCGTGCCCTTAAAAGGAATAAAATAAAATTTTTATACGAATTTCCATAATATTCTACTCAATAATCCACAAACATATTTCTACATGTGCAGATAACTCGTTGTTACGAAATATCTCTAAAAAAAGAACGTAAGTTATCTCGCTTGTCACCAAATTTAGCGTTCTTAAAAGGAATAAAATGGAATTTTTATATGAATTTTCCATAATATTTTACTCAATATGCCCACAAACATATCTTTCTACATGTGCAGATAACTTACGTTCTTTTTTTAAAGATATTTCGTAACAATGAGTTATCTCGTTTGTCACCAAATTTAGGGTCCTTAAAAGAAATAAAATAGAATTTTTATATGAATTTTCCACAGTTATTCTACTCGATAAGCCCACAAAAACATATCTTTCTACATGTGCAGATAACTCGTTGTTACGAAATATCTTTAAAAAAAAGAATGTCAGTTTTTTCATTTGTCACGAAATTTAGTGTCTTTAAAAGGAATAAAATCTAATTTTATATGAAATTTCCATAATATTCGTCTCAATAAACCAACGAAAACGTATCTTTATGCATGTGACGATAGCTCGAAAGACCTTTAAAAAAAGAACATAAGTTATTTTCGTTTGTCACCAAAATCCGTGTCCTTGAAAGGAATAAAATCGATTTTTTATGAATTTTCTATAATATGCTTCTCACTAAACCCACTAAAACATATTTTTCTACAAATGGAGATAACTGGCTGTTTCGGAAGATCTTTAAAAAGAGAACGTAAGTTATTTAGTTTGTCACCAAAATTCGTGTCCTTAAAAGGAATAAAATGGAATTTTTATATGAATTTTCCATAATTTTCTTTTCAAACCCACAAAAACATATCTTTCTAAATGTGAAGATAATACGTTGTTTTGAAAAATCTTTAAAAATAGAACATGATATTTCCTCTGTCACCGAAATTCGTGTCCTTGAAAGGAATAAAATCAATTTTTATATGAGTTTGCCATAATATTATACTCACCAAATCCACAAAAACATATTCAACATGTCCGGATAACGCTTTGTTTCGAAAAAACTTTAAAAATAGAAAGTAAATTATTTTCTTTGTCACCAAAATTCTTGTTCTTAAAAGGAATAAAATTCATTTTTTATGAATTCTCCCTCATGTTCTACTCACTAAACCAACAAAATCATATATGCATGTGTGGATAACTTGTTTCGAAAGATCTTAAAAAAAAAAAAAAATATTTCGTTTGTCACCAAAATTCATGTCCTTAAAAGTAACTAAATCAATTTTTATATGAATTTTCCCTAATATTCTAATCACTAAACTCACATTTTTCTACATGTGAAGATAACTCGTTGTTTCGAAATAACTTTAAAAAAGTATTTCGTTTGTCACCAAATTTAGTGTCCTTAAAAGGAATAAAATAGAATTTTATATGAATTTTCCATAATATTCTATTCAATAAACCCACAAAAACATAGCTTTCTAAATGTGGAGATAACTCGTTGTTTCGAAAGATCTTTAAAAAAAAAAAGAACGTAAGCTATTTCGTTGTCACCAAATTTAGTGTCCTTGAAAGGAATAAAATCGATTTTTATATTAATCTTCCATAATATTCTAGCCACTAAACCGACAATAACTTATTTACATACGCGGATAACTCATCGCTTAACTAAACTTTATTAGTAAGAGGTTTCCTTCATTAATCATTTACGCTCAAGCGGTTTTCAAAAGCTGAGTCAAGCATCTTTGCAGTCTTGATAATGTGAATAAAATGACAAGAGTCAGCGGGAGAAGTGACGTAAAATAAAATGACAAAATGTTTAAATCCTTATGACAAAAGTTTCCAAAACTCTTAATTATTTCCCACCTATTGTTTATAAATGAGTGGGAATAATATTTGTTTTCCCAGAAAGCCTGTTGCGTATAACATTAATTAAAATATGCTATTTTTCTTTACTTTTGAATTTCTTTGATTTTCCAGAGAAAAGTTAAAAAAATATTAAAGATTTTTTATTATTTCTATTATGAAGATTCTTTCTACTATAAAGATTTATTATTATAAAAAAAAAAGTACACATAAAATCGAATCATAGATATTTACGATAAAAAGAAAAGATGTTAAATTTATTGAAAATTCTACGTCTTCGCTTTTGTATGAATATTTTTGACTATTAAAATTTACAATCAATCATTTATTCGGGGTAAATAACGTGTGGTAGAAATCCGATAAAAAGAAAGATATGTGTCACTAGTTGTCTTTCACACAATTCCCCCCCCCCCCCAAAAAAAAAAAAATACCATTTGAGGTGTGGGAAGGGGTTACATATTTTTAATTTGGCATAGATTTACTGGCTATTTTATCTTAATAAAAGCTTTTATTATAATCATAAATGCAATCTTTCAGTTTTTTCCCAATCAAAGACATATTTCAAAACCTGAATTTTTTATTTAGCGAATGAAAAGATATTACTGCACAGAAAGAACTATTTTTCTTTACTTTTGAATTTCTTTACTTTTTCCAGAGTAAACTTTAAAAAATATTAAAGATTTTTTTTTATTATTACTATTATGAAGATTATTTCTACTATAAAGATTTATTATTATAAAAACAAAGTACATATAACATCGAATCATAGATATTTACGATAAAAAGAAAATAAGTTAAATTTATTATAAATTCTTCACGTCTTCGCTTTTGTATGAATATTTTTGTCTATTAAAATTTACTAATCAATCATTTATTCGGGATAAATAACATGTGGTAGAAGTTCGATAAAAAGACAGATGCATGGTCACTAGTTGTCTTTACACAATTTTTCCCAATAAAGTTAAAAAAAAAAAAACAATCCCAATCAAAAACATATTTCAACTTGAAACTTTTATTTAGCGAATAAAAAGGTATTACTGCACAGAAGGAAGGTAATTTTTTATTAAAAAAATTTCTAGTTCAAAAGTATGTATAGCTGATTTTTTTAAAACTGGAAGTCTGGCAGCTTTGTATCATCCTTTCTTAATGAATGTCAGTTAGTTTTATATTCATATTAAATTACATTATAAATTTGCAATAAACTGTTTCTAAACATGAGCGATTTTTTAAAAATGATTTTCCTGCATACCGTTTTTAAAAATATTCAAACAATGAAATGTACTTGCAATAAATACAATTTTATAATACTAAATCTCATTTACAAAGTAACTAATAATTTAAAATATATTGCATTTAAAAATAACTATTGCCTTTGTTAATTTATAAACTTTTGATGGAACTTTATTAAACATGTCCGTGGTACATCTGCGGACTTTATGGCACTGTCTAAGTATAAATTCTGAAATACTGCATTTATTTATATACGCGGGTCTGGTTATTATTACTACAATGGTGCACCACGGTTCCCCAAAATTAAATCTTTTTTTCAATCTGTTTACTTTTAAATAACAAAAAAAGAAATTATGTTTAAAAGAAATAAAGCAAAATACAGTAATGTAAAATAAATATTTGAAGACAGTTTTCTCCAAATAATAATAAAAAAAATTATCATAGAGGAATAATACGTCCTTCAAATATTCTACAGGCTTGTCAATAAATTCTTAAAATGCAATGTTTTTTATACATTTTTGTAACTTGTTTTTTGTATACAGTGTGTCCGTAAAGTTATGGTGCTCTTTTGACCGGTCACAGGAAGTCAACGAAACAAGAGAAAAATGTAAAATCTTCACCAAATAAAAGAATAACTCTCCAAGTTTCATACCTGTTCAGTGCAATTCGATGCGGCTTCCATTTGAAACTGAAAATAACAGACGTTATTCACTCTGTTACGCCAGATGTCCTTAACTGTGCGTGGGAAGAAACCAATCAAAATTGCACCATGACTTTACGGACACACTGTATAAAGTTGGAACTTTGTAATTGATATTTCAATAGGTTTTGGCTCCTGGTATGAATTGTAAAAATTATGTACACAGGCGTGTTTCAGATGACAATAAAACATTTAAATTTTTTTAGAACTTAATTATAAATTAATTTTAAGACATCTCGTTAACCGTCCGCAGGTGATAAACGCCAAATAATCTTTATGGTTACAACTTTTTACGAGTCACAAAAAAACAATGGAGTTAGTGATGTCTGGAGCACATATTTTTAGCCTGTGCTGGCGCCATTGGTCACGTGATACGAGGCTTCGGGGAGGAAGGGGAGACTGTTTTGAAGAAAGAGTGAAGGTATTGTTTTATGCTGTGCGGTGGCCGGCGAGAGTTTTAATATATAAAACGAAAGTGATTGTAAGTGCTATGGGCACGAGGATGTGAAGAAATTTACTAGTATAGTGAAGGAGTATTACGTGTGTAATAATAATATGAAGGTGGTGTGCATCCATCTGAAACCCATAATTTATTGTATATAGTGTGCCGTCAATTGTGTTGTCATCTATAACGTCTTTATATACTCTGTAAAATAAACTACGTTTTGTGTTAAAAAAAAAAAAAAACTAGTGATATATTATCCAAGAGGATACACTACACATCAAGCGCGAATCGATCATCACAGAGTTCATTACGTGCCAAACCACGCTCACCAAAATAACGCGACTAACAATAAACCTGCGAAAACGAAATATTTTAAATACAAAAAAGTGTGTGGGGAGCGCGGGAGGGGGGGGGGGGCGTAATGTTTAAAAAACTTATCAATTAATAATTAAATATTTATTAAATTTTGATTATACGTTAAGTAAACAACATAGAAATCCTGAATAAATAGTTTAATATTTATTGAATTTTGATTAAACGTTAAGAAAACAATGTAGAAATCCTGAATAAATAGTTTAATATTTATTAAATTTTGATTATACGTTAAGAAAACAACGTTGAAATCCTGAATCAATAGTTTAAATAATTTTTTTACTGTTGCCATACGTTACAAAAGAAACGGAACAAAAAGTTATAATTTTTCTAATCCATTCCATAATAAGAAGTGCTTTGGAAGAAATATTATCAACAAACAACATAGGATTGAGATGTTATATATAGGTCGTTTAATCAACATCATAGGCCTCAAAGGCCTGTGGTTTTGCTGCCAGGGTTAAGTTAACCTTTAACTGATGTCACAGAAAATGTCACGTAACTAGTGTGAAGCGGTCTGTGAGACCGCTCCATCGAAAGATGAATAAAAGCCGCGATTAACTCATAGGATGGTGTTTTTGTACTAAACTTTTCGTACAGGAGTGTTATAATTAAAATTCACCTATTCAAAAGTTTCTGGTGATAGTACTAAAGTTCCAAACGAAACAAAATTTCAGTAGTGTTTGTAGATACTAAAATTTGCAAGTTAAACTATGAAAATTGAAAAAAGCACCGGTCTGTGTGACCAGTAACATCAGTTAAAGGTTGAGCTTTAAACCTGCTTGGATGACTAGACGTACTCAGTATAGTGCAAAAGGCTAAACGCTCTTAAAAGTTACGATTCTGTAAAGATTGCATTTTTATGTGTCACAACAGGTTCAAAAAAGGGTTATAATATATGTATTTATCAACATTTTTTGATCAAATTTTCTAAAACACAAATATTCTTATAATAATCCTCCTACTCGTCAATCAACTGTCACTTGTCAAACAAACATAGTTGTAATAATTACGACTGTCTAGTCTTCTAGGGTTTAAATCTTCGGTAACACTTGACATTTCAAAAGGTATCTGACCCTTTAAAGATTAAAAAGGTTTTACTTAAAATTGGAACATAATCAATAATAAGTAGTAAATTCCTGATGTTTACGAATCAACACCTGTAATCGATTTTATTAAATTGCTGGCCCCACCCAAACTGCGTTCGATACGTCAGCGTGTCCATCTAGAAGAACGGATTCACGGCGTTGCCTTGGGAACACATATAGGGATATCCGACTGTCCAATTGTTTTTGATTGATAGCCAGATGATGGCTCACGTAATGTCCCACAAAAGTAAAATGAAATCATGCATGAATTTAAAACATCCGGTGAAAGAAAAGTCAACTTTCTTTACAGCGGACCCTGTTCCAAAAGAAAAAATAATAATGTCGAAATTTCATTAAAAGCTACTTCTAAAAACGTTATAGACAATTTTAAAAGATATATCTTAATTTAAAAAAATAATAATAAACTGTCAAATGCGAGTATGACTCGCGTACCATAAATATATGGTTCTGTACAATAAATATATTAAGTAGCAATTGTATTATTACAAAAAAAATCGTTGCTAAAAGAATAATAAGACTTTGTAAATAACTGTACAGCGTAGGGCTGGGTAGTGGGTATATACTAGAAAAATATACCGAATATTAGAAAAATATATAATAGATATACCATGGAAGTTCAGAGAGATATGATGCCTAAATAGTTTCAAATATTGCTATTCTGTATAACTCTTTTTTTAATCTTATGCTAATCTGTTTATGATGAATTTAATTCGGTGCTGACAATAAAAGTAGTGCATATTTAAGCTTCATTTGGCATTTCATAAACCCAAATTCAATGTAGTAATCTTTTCTTTTTACACCGTACTTAAAACTTTTGTTCAAAGTTTAAGCTTGGCATCGTGCTACGCGCTTTGAAATGAGGTCGCAAAGTTGCAACGTTTCATTGGCCCGTGCCACGTTTTTTCAGATATGTTTTTATTTAACCTTTTAACACGGGTGGCGTATTCAGAGAGCCACTGAATGCAAATAAGTCGCAAATCCCATAGTAATTATGTGACTAACTCTAATTAAATTAATCTGCTTTTAACAGTTTAACATTTATTGCTTTCATACAACTACTGGGCATTGCATTACAGAAATATATCATTAAAAGTGGTTATATAGGCTTTAAACATCGATTACACATAGAGTATGCCGCCAGTGGCTTTATGTATGTCCAAATCGTCCGTGTCTTTAAAGGTTAATATCTCGGCTAATTACCGACAATTTTTTCGAAAATCATTATCAACAATCCTTTTATACTTCTGCGGCGATAGGTACTTCCAGTGCTCTTCAACTCTTTTGCTGAACACCCGCAAATCGAAAGTTGTGTGTAACGGGAAAATGCGATTTTCTCAAAAACTATGTAACCTAGGGTAATCGCTATAGTTTTCCATCAAAATTAAATTTACTTCTACTACACCTAATTGTTTTATAATTTTAGTTTCAGTAGATTAGAAAATAGATGGGAGGTTTTTTTTTTTTTCATTACATTTTTAATGACATCTCTGGAAATATAATACGCAAAATTAAAATATATGTATTTCTGAGTTCGGCGTTACGAAAGCTTTCACACGATATACAAAGAAATTTTTTTCAAAACTTAAATAGCCCTCTACATTTTCCCTAAATATATTTGTAAATGATTAATAATCTATAAATGTGTAGGTCAATAGCTTTTATTACTTCAGCCAATTTGAACTTTCTTCATTACATATAGTCTGCGAGTAAAATGGCTGTAACAGACAGACACAGGAATTATTTTATAATGATTCGATTTTTACTTTTTAAGTACGCAACCCTAAAAATTAATAAAAGATTTAAAAAAAAAAAAAGAGAGAGATGAGAGTTTAGTTGTTACATTCAAATAATATATACAAAGAATTTCTTACACAAATCTCATTTAAATTCTAAAAAGAATGAAAAGCTTTTTTTAAAACACAAAACACGAGATTAAATTCTTATTTCTAGGCAAAATATCATGATAATTTAAATTTATAAAAAAAAGAAAAAAAAAAAATGCATATTAGGTGTACAAAAAATGCTTTACCCATTTTAAGCCATTTGTTTTTATTAATAAAAATAAAATACTAATATCATTCAATATAGTCACAATTAGCTTCCACTCCGTTTTGCAAGCAAACGCTCAGGCAATTGAAGGATTTCGTGGCGAAATGAGCCTTGGTATTTCGCTTAGAGGTCTGCACGGCCGAAATATCAAGGCCCCGGCCCCAGCACGACTCACAGAAAAAAAATCGGCCCGGCCCGTACAAAAAAATATTGGCCCGGCCTGTTAAAAATGTTGAAAGTTTGGCCCGTGCCCGGCCTGCCCCGTAGAAAAAAATTATTAGCCCAGCCCGAGTGTGAATTTCTGCAGAACATTGATTTTTACGTCGGTTTCGTTAAAAATTTGTCTCGTATGAGGAGTTTTGGTCAGAAATAATGTTTATAATCTTTATTTTTATAGAAGTACCGCAGGCTGCGATATTTGTTATTTTAATGAATCTATTTCTTGTATATAAATGTTTCAGTTATCATTTATATTGTTAATCCATATTCCATGTATTAAAGTGTCAAAAATCTGAAAAATGCTATACAATAAAATCTTCTAAGACGGAATTGCATAGGGAAAAGAAGCGTTCTAGACAAGTTCCCTTCTTAGCAAGTATTATATATTCTTTTCTTACCTATTAGTATATTAATTTTGCATGGATCAACACGTTTTTCAGTTTAAAACAGGATTTCGTCATAGGCAGGTTCTTTTTCACACGTTTTACTATATTTTAATTTGGCTATATGTTAATATAGCGTAGAAATTCACTATTCTTCAAAAAGAATAAATTTTAATGTTTAATTGTAGAATAATGGCGATTTAAAAATGCATGCATTTTTTGCAAAAATTTTTGGGCCAGGCCTAATTTTACTGAGTTTTGAACGGACCACACCATGCCGAGACAATGATTTTCATACGGGCTGTGTCAAAAAACTAGGACTGAAATTTCTAGGCCGTGAAGAGTATGAATGAAAAAAGTCCCGGTTCTGTACAGAATAAATAAGTTAGGTCTGGCCCAGCCAATCCGATCTTTCAGGAAAATGTAAACCTCGAATCCGGCCCCGGCCGGGCCCGAACATCCAGAAAGAAGTATGGCCCGAGTGCCGTGAATGAAAATAGGCCCGAGGGCCGGCCCGTACAGATCTCCGATTTCGCTATGAATTCAAGGATTATTTTTCGCACCTAACCCCAAGTATGAGATTACTGCTCAGCTAAACTTTTTTGTAATGAGCTAAAAGGGTTATAATGCATGTTGCGATATCTAGTGTAAACCAGATGTGGTACAAATTTCTGCTGCAGATCGTTTATGGTTTGGCCGGCCGCGGAACTTCTATGCGCCCCGGAACGGTCGAGCTATAATATCACTGGCACTGGTAATATCACAATCCATGTCTAGTATAAAGTCAAACAATTTAGCCAGAGTGTCTACTCCAGCTCACCAACAAACTTCAATGTCTTTTCCATGTTTTCCGTACCAATAAAAATATTTTCAGGTTAAGAGATTTTGTGGTGTTACAAACAAAAAATTTTTAAAAGTTGTTTATTTGAGAGTGGAAACAACTGATTCTGATACAACTCTGATTCTTTACTCTGACTCTTCTTTTTATCAACATACTGATTCTTTTACAACTAATTCTGAAGCACTATAACAAGTCATTTTTTTTTAAACATTTTTTAAAATATTTTTATTGTTAGAAAGATAATATTAGTATTTGCGCTGGCTTAGAACTGGCAACAATAGTTAAAAAGATCATCTCGAAATATGAAATAAATCTCATGTACGTGTAAATATATTTTTTTTAATTTAAACTGTTTGGCGATAATATTTGGACATTAGAAATACGATGTCATTTCCCTCATTTACCGCTTTTAACACATAAAATAATTGATTATTTCATAATTTTTCTTTCTTTTTTAATGCTTGTGTAAAAACAATTTTTGTAATGTAATTATTAATATTTTCATGTTTCAACACGTGATGATTTAATTCTAATTTGAAAGGGTTTTTTTTTTCTATTTATAATAGCCACGTGTGAATAAATTTCTAATTTAATAGACAATTTAATTCTTTGCGCTGTTTTTACCATTCGGCAACAATTTAAAATAATAACCTTTTTTAAAATATGTAAAAATTATCACTGGAAATACTGAAAATTTGAATTTAAAATTGAAATAACCCCTAAAAAATGAGTCAAATTAAATAAATAAATGCAGTCTGCACACCGCGAATTCCTAATAAATATCCTTAGAAAAAAATTATTAAATTCCTCTGTATAGATTTTGCTCCTAAAAACATTTTTGATGAATAATTTTATCTCTAAAAATAATTCTTCGATTTAAAACTGTCTGCTTCAACGTATTTATCAAACATTTCTCTATAATACCACCATTTTTCATATTTTTGTATGCAATATTTTTCTTAATATTAACAAAGAAAGACCATCGGTCACAAAAAAAAAAATTTGACAACGGTGGTAACAGCGTTTTTTTTTTTTTTGTTTTTTTTTAAACAGAGAGAAACTTACATTTTGACAGAATTTACAAATTGTTGAACAACAAGATATTTATTTCGTGCTTAATGATTGCTTGACCCTATTTCGTAATGAAAATGTTTTTTTTTTTTTAAATGGTACGTAAACATTTTACCAGATGCACACTTTTAGCATCAAGCTCCATCGATTTTATCCAACCAGGATGAAATTCTGTATCACATCTGTATCACAATTAAATCTGCTCTGTAAGTAACCCAATTTAAGGATTATAAATATTCAATAGTGTGGAAAAGTATTCCCAAGCATTTTTTCTTTTTAATTTCTATTTTTTTCATTAAGCAATTTGTAAAGTATACCTGTACTCGACAACACGATATTTTCTTTTCATTGCCGCCTTTCGGGGTTTGTTTACGTTTTTACCGCCACGGTTGGGTGGTTGCATATCGCGTTTCGGTCGTGGGCCGTATACGGCAATTTTACTTGCGATCGCATTAGCTCGTATTCATTTTTTTATAAGATAAGTACAGTAGCCCCTCGTTATATCGCGCCTCGTTATACCGCGTATTCGGGTATATCGCGCATTTTCTATGTCTCCCAATTTTTTCTTCTGTTTTTTTTTTTTTTTTTTTTCCTTTTGCTTCCACTATTCTACTGCGAAAAATAATTAAACGCATTAATTAATGATTCACGAAAGGAAAAAAAGGTCTGAAATGAAATAATAAGAATAATAAGAGATACGCGGGAGGGGGTGGAGTGGGAAGTGTATGAGGGTGAAAAGAAAACAAGTGGATAAATCACATCTCGCTGGCTAATTCATGCTGGAAATTTCTGTTGTTGCGGCTATCACTTCAACGCTTCAACGGTAGGAATCTGGGCACCGAGTTCATTTGTTAATTCAGAATCTTCTTGTGTTATCATGTCTGCTAAACGAATCGGTCTGCCTGTAAAAGTAAAATTAGACGCGATTGAAAAAATTAAAAAAGGTGCAACGCAAATTTCGATTGCTAATGAGCTAAGCGTTGGAGCTTCTACTGTAAGAGGGTGGCTAAAAGAAGAATCTAAATTAAGAAAATTTATAGAAAACGTGGATCAAAGTGGAGGACTAAATAGAAAACGAGCTCGATTGGCAAATGACGATGAACTGGACAAGGTATTAGTCTTATGGTTTAAAGACCAGCGTGCTCTCGGAGCTCCTTTATCAGGTCCCATCATAAAAGAGAAGGCGAAAATCTTAGCGAAAAAGCTGAAGCTTTATGAAGAAATAGATTTTGAAGCAAGTGATGGTTGGTTTTGGCGGTGGCAAAAGTGGCATGGCATAGGACAAAGCATGATTCACGGAGAAAAGCGATAAGCTGATCAAGAAGCTGTTTTGAAATTTCCTACTGAACTGAAGGAAAAACTAGATGATTTGGGCTTAAGAGACGAGCAAATGTACAATGCCCACGAAGCTGCTCTTTACTGGAAGTTGTTGCCAAATAGAACACATGATTATAAGAGCAGTTCGATGAATTCTGGATACAAAAAACAAAAGGACAGGGTGACACTCCTTTTTTGCAGCAAATAAAACCGGAAGCCATAAGTTGAAGCTGTTGATTGTGGGTAAGAGCAAAAATCCTAGAGTTTTGAAGAATGTAAATCGGAATATACCATGAATATACGAAAGTTCCAAAAATACTTAGATGACACAAATCTTATTTAAAAAGTGGTTTTTCGTTAGTTTTATGCCATCAGTTAGTCTTTTTCTCAGAGATAATGGTTTGGGGAAAAAAAGCTGTTCTCTTATTAGACCAATGCAAAGAGTTCATCCCAGTGAAGAAGAACTTGTGTCATCGGATAAAAAGATTAAAGCTATGTTTTTACCACAAAACACAAGTCTTCTTCAACCAATTGACCAAGGAATAATCGCTACGTTTAAAAAAAATTATCGACGGGAGCTACTGAGCAACCTATTGTTCGTAGAAGAACAACCACTGCCTGAGGTTCTGAAATATGCGAGCTTAAAAGATGCCATGTACGTACATCTCTGGAAAAGCGTGGCCTGCTGTTAAATCCGAAACCATCTCCAAATGCTGGTCGAAAGTTTTAAATAATGCCGAACTCGATACTAATGAAGAAGATTCTATAGAGATTCTAGTTCAACAATCCAAGTCACTCGGTTTGAATGTGAACGAGGATGAAGTGAAAACTTGGATTAATGTAGAGGATGACGAAACGACTTGTGAAACTCTTTCAGATAAGCAGATCATAGCTGATATACGAGTAGACGAGGACCCTAAGGTTGACGACAGCGATGATAAAGAAGAAACGACTTCTGTCTCCACGAAGGAAGCCGTTGTTATGCTTGAAAAAGAATATAGTGCATTTGAAAGATGTAACTCCACTCATATAAATGAAATGCAACTGATTAATTTCCGCTCATCGATATATGCTGGAAAAAAAGTTGTTGCCGAAAAATCTAAGCAAATGACTTTGGATAGCTTCTTCAGCAGAAAATAAATAGTGTGAATGCACATGTGTAATTGTACATAAAATAAAAAAGGTAAATGGAATTTCATTGTCTTTATCATTACTATTTTTTAATTGCAATTACTTTACTTCTTACTATTATTATTTTTTACTTACTATTATTATTACTATACTTATACTACTAATTTTATTTTAAATACATATGTTCATAAAAGTAGTAAAATTTTTACCGTAGACACCCCCCCCCCCCCGATATATCGCGCATTCGGATATATCGCGCATTTTGCTTGTCTCCCAACATGCGCGATATAACGAGGGGCTACTGTATTTAAATTTAATTAACATGTAAAAGCATCTTTTTAAGTCATTTTTATATTAAAGTAATTTTTCTAAAGTCATCGTAATATTTATTAAATGTTATTCAAATTAAAAGTAAATGTTAATTATCTTCCGACTTATGCAAATTGCATAGTCGATTCTGATTGGCCGATAGGTTTTCGTCCTGATTTAAAGGGACAGCGATTTCATGTTTCGGTGTGCGATGTCTGATGGCTGACTTATGGTACTATCTGGTATGTTTTTATGAAGTTTCAGCGAATATCTAAAGTATATGGCTAAGTGCCGATGTAATTGTAAGAACTCAAAGTTCAATAAGCATAATTGTTTAGTATGAAGAAGTTGCAGCGTAAAATTGTTAATTTAAATCGGCGATAGAGTTGTTAAAGTATACTACAAACTGCTTATCTCTAAAAATTACTTATGTTGTTGAATAATGAGGTGCCCTCCAGTTCAGGTAGACTATCGTCACAAGTCTCCATTAGTTTAATTCTTGAACGAAGTAACGTTCATGTATCTTACTCCAATAAAGAAATCTTCTGTTCCATCATTTTGGCACATTACTGTAAGTACATTTTACACTTACCTTTTCACTGAAACATAATATTATATATATATAGGATTCATGAAATTGCATATATATTACAACTTATTTTTATTCCAAGTTATTATTTCAACAATATTTTCAAAGTTTCATGTATAACTTAATCTATTTTGTCAAGTCATTCTGCTGAATTTTTACATGGGTTTAACCCTTCTTGTGACAAATAAAGATAGAGGGGCAAACAACCACTACCCCCACAAATAGATTAAGCTAACACATGTTCAGTTCTCAAACAAACATAGGAAGACAGAACATGTTTGAAGAGAACTCTCGACTGTAAATCCCATTACAAAAGATTAGTCGAATTTATAATTAGCGATTACTTACAAATTTATAGTTTTTCATTTAATTAGTTTTCACAAGGTAGTGGCATTAGTTAGCAATAACATTAGATAATCAGCTGTAGTTAGCATTCTGGCCGTCATTCGCAGGTTCGAATAATTGTTATAATTATGGTTCTTGGTAGTAAAATTTGCTATTTTTCTCTTAAGAGAGAGTAAATGCTGCCAGCGATTAATTTCTTTCATCTTGAGAAAGACATACAACGATATCCTCAGTTAAAATTCTGAAGCTTCTAAATCACACAAATTACAAATACATGCAAAAAATAAAAGCAAAACTGTGATTGATTTTATTTAACTTTAACAATTCATTATGCTTGCAACGTACAGAAAAGTTTGTAATTCCAGTTATGGCACATTAAACAATATTTGGCGATACATCATTTGCACTTGTATATAAAAAAAAGGATACCTGAAATTCTGATTAGAGAAAATGTCGATAGTTATGAAGCAAATTTCGGCGGGCGTTAAAGCCCTACCAAATAAACATACTGTCAAATGAACGATTATTTACACAATTATTGTCATTACTTAGTATAACGCAGCAGATTGAAGAATAACTGGTACTTTTCTGTTCCTTGCTGAAATCGAGAAAACGGCTCTAACGAGTGTCACAATAGGACATGCTCTGTTAAGTCATATTTTAATTTTTAATTATTTTTCTAGCTAATATTTTCTTAAATCGTCTACACGATCGTTAGTTTTAATTCATTAGCTTTAATTAGATTTATCTCCCATTAATTTTGGACAATGCTTTCAATTTTCTCCCTTCCCTGCCAGCGATCTTAATTTTAAGTTTTTTTAATTATCACGCACCACGTTTTTCCAATCTCGGCATCGCCATGTTGGAGGAGTTTCGTCTTCATATCTTTTCCCGCGCAATTGTCAGTAGGCGTGACGTGCTGACGTCACATGTTGGTGCTCCGAGGCTAACGAAAAAGACAGGCTACCGCGGTATGTCCGATTCTTCTTTTTTTACGGACCGCTGGAGTGACGTGATGCTCGAATGCACCAATGAAGGTGTGCGAAAAGAGTATCAAGTGACTCCAGCGGTCTGTAAAAAAAGGAGAATCGGACCCACCGCGATAGCTGCTCGTTTCTGGCGCGCTCATTCGCGGGCGCGTTTTTCTTTCTCTAGCCCATTTTTCTCTTCGCGATCTTTGCTGCCGGTTCTAATGAGTAGTGTTCCGGAGTCCTGCACAGTAGGTTGTTTCTTTTTAAGGCTCAGTCCCGTCCATAATCGGCGAGCGGCCCTTCGAGCTCGCGCAAAGTTTTTTGTTACGTTAAATGTAACGTGTATTTTTTCCTTTTTAGGTGCGTTCGTAATTATATAAATACGTAGCACCTATAGTCGTCGTTCAGTCCGTCTGTCTGTCCGTCCGCATATAACAGAGCAAAAACTACCCGACCGAATGATCTGAAATTTTTAATATATAATTGCTACAAAATTTTGTCGAGCCATTTCCAATTTTATGAAAATCGGATGTATAGTTTAATTACAGGGACAGTCAAAAGTTTTTCTTTACATTACGGCCAATGGGAAAAATTATTGCAAGTGAATTTTAATGATGTTACAGATTTTCGAATGGTCTGAAATTTTTAATATATAATTGCTGAAAATTTTGTCGAGCCATTTCCAATTTTATGAAAATCGGATGTATAGTTTAATTACAGGGACACCCAAAAGTTTTCCGTTACATTACGGCCAATGGGAAAAAATTATAGCAAATGCATTTTAATGATGTTACAGCCTTCCGAATGGTCTGAAATTTTTAATGCATAATTGCTGCAAAATTTTGTTGAGCCATTTCAAATTTTATGAAAATCGGATGCATAGTTTAATTACAGGGACACCCAAAAGTTTTTCGTTACATTATGGCCAATGGGAAAAAAATATTGCAAATGCATTTTAATGATTTTACAGCTTTCCGAATGGTCTGAAATTTTAAATATATAATTGCTGCAAAATTTTGTCGAGCCATTTCAAATTTTATGAAAATCGAATGTATAGTTTAATTACAGGGACAGTCAAAAGTTTTCCGTTACATTACGGGGAATGGGGAAAAAATTATTGTAAGTGCATTTTAATGATGTTACAGACTATGCACTTATGAAGCGCAAAAAAATATACATTCAGTACAATATGGGGTGCAAAAAATAATTATAAAACTAGTTATAGTACGAACGCACCTCATTTGCCACGTTTGACGAGCAATTTCCAACTTGTTTTTTTAGAAGTCAGTCAGTACCTGTGATGTCCCTCATTATATTAATAAGAAGAGAAGGGGCTATGTCCTAATAAAAACTTTTTTCCTGCATTAGTAGGAAGACCCTTGTGACAGATTGGTGACGTGCCCATTTCGTATGATGTTACACAACTGATTTTTTTGTTATTAAAGTAAAGAACTATATATATTTGTTCCTTTTTAAAATTTATAAAATATAAGTAATGCATCGATCTTTTTACGATGTTTTCCAAGTAATGAAGTAAATAAAATGAAAGCAGAGTCATATAATGTATAATTGGTAACTATTTATAATAATTGGTGAATAATGAAAAATATTATTATAGATCGTCTTGAAATCAGTAAAATTTGTAACTTTTAAGAAAATTCAGCATAAACAATTTTTGTGAATAGTTATAATAGAAATAATTGATTTTATGTAAATTGAGTGTGTATAATTGTGCTTTATAATGACAAGATAAACTAAAGAAGTATAGAATTACTAGTACAAGTTTGAAAACTTTATCTGTGTGTGTGTGTATATATATATATATAGTAAACCCTCGATTTAACGGACTAATTGGGACTAAGATGTGTCCGTTAAATCGCAAAGTACTATTTATAATATTATTTTGTTATAATTATAGTACATAAATATATTATTACGTACTGGTAATTACATATATTATTTACAGTGCAAATTACATATAATATATATATATATATATATACAATATATACAGTGTATATACATGTATTGTATATTGTATAAACATATATACTACTGTATCTCTCTATTCTAAAAAAAAGTAACTACCGCTGTCACCGCCGCCGCCGGTTTTGATTTTTTTGTGACCGGAGGAATTTCTTCGTTAATATTAACAAAAATAATGCATAAAAAATATGAAAATCGGTGGTTTTATACAGAAAAGTTTGATAAATACGCTGATGCAGACAGTTTTCAAATCGAAGAATTATTTTAAGAGTTATTTAATGCTAAAGTTGGACGAAATCGTTCCACTAAAAAAGTTTTATAGCAGCGAAAACTATACATGGCAGTGTAATCATTTTTAGATCATTTTATGCGTTAGAATTTGTCGGAGTGCAGATTGCATTAATTTTTTTATTTTGACTCATTTTTTCAGGTTTTATTTCTATTTTAAATTCAAATTTTCAGCATTTCTAGAGATATTTTTTACAGATTTCAGAAAATTGTACTAATTTAAACTGTTGCCAACTGTATAAAAAACGCAAGCAATAATGTTTGCTTCAAATTAAAAATTTATTTACACGTGACTATTATAAACAGGAAAAAAAATTTCAAATTAAAATTAAATAATTACGTATAAAAAGCAGGAACTTAAAAATTACGTCATAAAAAGTATACACGTGAATTTTAAAAGAGAAAGGATATTGTAAAATAATAAATTCATTAACATGCGTTAGAAGTCTTAGGAGATATTACGTCATATTTACGTCACATTATAATTATTACATAAAATGAACACAAAATAATATTGCAAAAAAGTTTAAATTTAGAAATTGCGCTAGACATTTATTTGATATTTTGAGAATTAATTTAAAATGTCTCATTTAAAAGAACTTCTTTTCGCTTTGTTAAAAAATACCGGGAGACAAAGACTCTCTTTACTTAATTCCTTTTATATTAGCTTATTTTGAAATGTTGTTACACGTGTATACGTCATCAAGTTATTTTTATTTCGACGTTTTATTTGTGTTTTTATTAATGTTGTACGAATTTATTTGTTCTTTCGTTATTTAAAATAAAAATTATATCAATTTGTATAATTTGGCGAGTGGTTTGGCGATTTATATAATTTGGCGAAATTGGTCGACAGGATAATCAAGTAGTACCGCAGCGGATTTGGCGTTAAAATTCCCCAATCAAAGAGAAATGAACAGAAATTCATTTACAGGAAGATCGCCACTGTTTTTTAAATTATAATTCAAACTTTCGAAATCTTTTTAAAGCCGATCAAATTAGCGTGCATTTAGAGTCTGCGGTGTCTGGACGAGGGTTGGCGAGCGTAGCTCGTAGGGGGCCGAGCCCCCTAGTATGTATATATAAACACAATACATTACTTTTAATAATACAATACTGGTAGTGAAATACAAACGAATTAACACATATGCAACTTTTATGCATGCATAGAACGAAAAGCATATCACATAGACGCATAGGTCGCCAGCATCATTGCGCATGCTTAGAACTTAAAACCACGCCGCAGTGAGAATCAAAGCGCGCGTTTCGGCGTTTCGTGTTCTTTCCCTTTTTTAGCTCACAGGCTATCAAAGCCTGAGAGCTAATGTGCCCGCCCGTTCTCTATCTATGTACGTACGTACGTATGTATGTACGTAACGCGATAACTCTTGATACAAACATCCGATTTGCTTCAAATTTTTTTCCTAGGTTCATTGTGATAAGGCGCTTCCCTGATTAGTTTTGGGAGTTCATTGGTTAAGGATAAAGGGGGGTTAGTCCACCCCCGTTAATTCAGATAAATGGGTTTTTCATGCAGAATTAATAGATTCGCTCCGAATTTGGTATACCGGTTTATTATGTTAAGGAACTACCCTAATTAGTTTTGGAGGTTTATTGGTTAAGAATAAAGGGGGAAAAGGGGGGCTAGTCCACCCCCTTAATTCAGATAAATGGGTTTTTCATGCAGAATAATTCGATTTGCTCCGAATTTGGTAAACCGGTTTATTATGTTAAGGAACTTCCCTGATTAGTTTGGGGGCTCATTGGTTAAGGATAAAGGGGGTTAGTCCACCCCCTTAATTCAGATAAATGGGTTTTTCATGCAGAATGATTGGATTTGCTCCGAATTTGGTAAACCGGTGTATTATGTTAAGGAACTACCCTAATTAGTTTTGGAGGTTTATTGGTTAAGAATAAAGGGGGAAAAGGGGGGTTAGTCCACCTCCTTTAATTCAGATAAATGGGTTTTTCATGCAGAATCATTTGATTTGCTCCGAATTTATTATACCTTTTTATTATGTTAAGGAACTTCCCTGATTAGTTTTGGGGATTCATTGGTTAAGGATAAAGGGGGGAAAAGGGGGTTAGTCCACCCCCCTTAATTCAGATAAATGGGTTTTTCATGCAGAATGATTCGATTTGCTCCGAATTTGGTAAACCGGTGTATTATGTTAAGGAACTACCCTGATTAGTTTTGGAGGTTTATTGGTTAAGAATAAAAGGGGAAAAGGGGGGCTAGTCCACCCCCCTTAATTCAGATAAATGGGTTTTTCATGCAGAATTATTTGATTTGCTCCGAATTTGGTATACCGGTTTATTATGTTAAGGAACTACCCTGATTAGTTTTGGGGGTTTATTGGTTAAGAATAAAAGGGGAAAAGGGGGGCTAGTCCACCCCCCTTAATTCAGATAAATGGGTTTTTCATGCAGAATTATTTGATTTGCTCCGAATTTGGTATACCGGTTTATTATGTTAAGGAACTACCCTGATTAGTTTTGGGGGTTCACTGGGTAAGGATAAAGAGGGAAAGGGGGATAGTCCACCCCCCTTAATTTAGATAATTTGCTCCGAATTTGGTAAACCGGTGTATTATGTTAAAGAACTATCCTGATTAGTTTTGGAGGTTATTGGTTAAGAATAAAAGGGGGAAAGGGGGGGCAGTCCACCCCCTTAATACAAATAAATGCGTTTTTCATGCAGAATTATTTGATTTGCTCCGAATTTGGTATACCGGTTTTATGTTAAGGAACTACCCTGATTAGTTATGGAGGTTTATTGGTTAAGAATAAAAGGGGAAAAGGGGGCTAGTCCGCTCCCCTTAATTCAGATAAATGGTTTTTTCATGCAGAATTATTTTATTTGCTCCGAATTTGGTATACCGGTTTATTATGTTAAGGAACTTCCCTGATTAGTTTTGGGGGTTCACTGGTTAAGGATAAAGAGGGAAAGGGGACTAGTCCACCCCCCTTAATTTAGATAAATGGGTTTTTCATGCAGAATTATCCGATTTGCATCAAATTTTGTAAATAGGTTCAGTTTGATAAGGCGCTTCCCTGATTATTTTTTTGGGGTTCATTGGTTAAGTATAAAGGGGGAAACGGGGGCTATCCCCCCCATAATTTAGATAAATGTGTTTTCCATGCAGAATTATCCTATTTGCATCAAGTTATGTAAATAGGTTCATTCTGATAAGTCGCTTCTCTGAATACTTTTGGGTGTTCATTAAGTATAAAAGGGGGGGGGGGAAGTGGGGCTATCCACCTCCTTAATTTAGATAAATGGGTTTCTTAGGCAAAATTTTCCGATTTGCATCAAATTTTTAAAATATGTTGCATTTGATTGGGCCCTTCCCTTAGATTTAGAGGTTCAGATTTAGAGGTTAAGTATAAAGGGATCAACGGGGCTAATCCTCCTCCCCTGAATTTAGATAAATGGGTTTATCATGCAGAATTCAGTCAAAAATGGGGGCCTATTTGAAGCGCAATCACAAAATTTCATTCCATCAAAGAAACTCCATTAATTAGTTTAAATTACTTGAGTTTTGAAACATATTGTTATTTGCAAAAAAATAAGTTCACTTGATAGGAAAACTTTAGCTGTAAGAATGAAATTATTATCAATAAATGCTTGGTTCGCATTTGAGTAATTGGATTTGACCTTTCGATACAAAGTTTTATTTTTCACAAAATTGTTATGCATTTCACAAGAATAACTTTTTCTTTTCAGAAAATTGACACCAAAAGAAAAACAAAACTTCCGTCTATCCCTTACAGTAATAATAATAATAAACTAGTCGGATGTACCAATCCCAAAACTTTCTTCTATCTCACACATGTTAATACTTCAAAATTCGCTATCACACTGTCATAATTAAATGGCAATCTATACACATCATGAGCATTCAAAAGACATGAAATTCCGTGCATTAGTTCTTGCGATATGACTATCGCTGAAATCGTGTAAATCCAGCAAACTGCAGCCTAGCGGCACCATCTATTTGGTACTTTACACCAAAACCACCAAACAACAACTTGTGTCAACGTCTAAACTGAATCTGAAGTTTGGGGAGAATCCGTGCATTAGTTTTTGAGATAGAGCTATTGCGAAAATCATGAAAATTCTACCGTAGCAGCGCCACCTATTGGGCGATTAACACCAAAACATAATCAGCAACAACTTGTGTTAACATCTAACTAATGAAAATTCGTGCATTAGTTATTGAGGTAGAGCTATTGCAGGAATCGTGAAAAATTCAGCACAGCAGCGCCACCTGATGGGAGATTTACACCAACACGCAATCAGCACCAAGTCATATCAAGGACTAACTGAATCTGAAGTTTGATGAAAATCCGTACATCAGTTCTTGAAATAGCGCTATTGTGGAAATCGTGTAAATCCTACAAAATGCAGCATAGCAGCGCCACCTGTTGGGCGATTTACACCAAAACGTAATTAGCACCAACTAATATTAAGGACCAACTGAACCTGAAGTTTGATGAAAATCCGTGTATTAGTTCTTGAGATACAGCTATTGTTGAAATCGCGAAAAATACAGCATAGCAGCGCCACCAGTTGGGCGATTTACACCAAAAACTAATCAGCACCAATTTATATTAGGGACTAAATGAATATAAATTTTTATTAAATTCCGTGCATTAGTTCTTGTGATAGATCACCCACAAAATTTGTGTCACATACTGACAAGTACTTTAGATACTGTACTGTATCCGAATCTTTTGTGTGTCCTTCAAAATGAACGATAAATGCTTTGCACATCATATTTCACAGCAAGTATATTGTAGTAAATCTGAGTAATTTATGTCTGTTTCATTATATTTCAGTGATATAACTTCGCTGTAAACAGCACCCCCCCCCCCATATATCATTATATAACGGAATTCTTTTGTGTGTCCCTGTAATTGAATAATAAATGCTTTGCAAACCCCGTATTCTACAAAATGCATGTTTTACTGCACTTTATAAAATTATCAATTTCTGTATTTTTTAAATTGTCTAGCATCATTAAAATGCACTTGAAACGATTTTTCCCATTGACCGTAATGTAACAGAATACTTTTTACCGCCCATGTAAATGAACTGTAAGTGCTACACATTTTTTTTTTTTTTTTTTCAAATAGCGATCACGCTATAGTAAACGTAAATAACATATAAAAAATGCAGGGTGATCCCAGTATATTTACAAAAGTTAGAGCTCGGCCAGAAGGTCAGACAAACTGAAGACAAAAATATTTTTCATCTATGTTGGAAAGTGTTAAAGAAAGAAAACTTTTAATAATCCAATTTTTAGTTCATATCTAATGTTTTCAATATTTTCTTTAATCTTATTTTGGCATTTATTTATTGTTAATTTCCCAATTCTAATTACTTTAAAAGCAAACATTTATTTTAATAAATAACAACACAACAAAGACTCTTTAAAAAAATGTACCTTTTTTTTTTTCAGCAGTAATTCATCTCTTTGAATTCGTCTTATTAATACAAAATCCCTTCCACGTGCTTGTTTTGTTTGGGCTTTCTGTGGACGTTTAAATTTGAGCGATAAATGTTTTCATATTGCAAACCTTTTTTACGGCATACTGCAACTCCATCTGTCTCTTTCCACCACGATGGTTGTGATTATATGAAATAATTTTTTAATAAATCGTCTGCGATTTAACATTTTTTTCTTTTAAAAAACATTCAAAGCGTTACTCTTTTATTTGTGGCAACAGATGTTTCCAGAATAGATAAACATATTTTTCTTTTATTATTCGTTCGATTGCTCGAGGTTTGAGATATTTTTAATTATGTGAAATGCTTTTTTTCGTGCTTATTATTTAAAGTTTCAAATTCTCGTAAGTACAAAACTGCAAATCTCTGTATTATTTTCAATACAAAAAAAAAAAAAAAAAAAAAAAAAGTACTATTTAATCTTTAAAATTTTTTATTCTTGTGGTGAAAATGCATTTTGTTTGAAAATATAAACTGAAATGAGAGTTGCTACGTTAAGTGATGCACTGAAATTATGCACGGAAAGAATTTAAAATTTTTAAATATATTCTAAATAATGATCAAGTGTTTATTTTATTCAAGAAAGTTATTAAGTAGTGATGCTGCATATATTTTGATTGAAGAATTTGCAATGTTCTATTTAAATTTCTAAAATGTGTGTTAACTGAATCGAATAATTTATTAAACTATCTTTTTACTGAAGAATCTACATAGCACCGTATAGCAAACTACTCTTAAAGTTAATATAATAAAAATGATATACTTGGTACATTTAAGACTGTTGTGTGTTTAGGGCAAACATGTTTACATGTATGTTTATACACGAAATAGGATTTTAATTTTATCAAGCTAAAAAATAAAATATATATTTGGTACACTTAAGATTGTTATATGCTTAGTGTAAACAAGTTTGCGTGTATGTTTACGTACGAAATACGATTTTGAATTTTATCAAGCTGAAAAATAAAGTTTATAATGTATTAAATTAAACGAACGTGTTAATTAAATTTTCATTATTTACCTATGCCGTCATAATTAGATTTTTTATGAAGTATTGAAATGCCGAAAACTAAATCTAAAAGTCTGAGATCAAAAGCTGAGGCAATTAAAAGACGCCGTAATGAAAATGATGAATATCGCGAAAAAGAAAATGAAAAAACTCATAGAGTACAAAATTTAAGACAAAATGATGAATATCGTGAAAAAGAAAATGAAAAAAATCAGAGCAGAGTACAAAATTTAAGACAAAATGATGAATATCGTGAAAAAGAAAATGAAAAAAATCAGAGCAGAGTACAAAATTTAAGACAAAATGATGAATATCGTGAAAAAGAAAATGAAAAAACTCGGAGCAGAGTGCAAAATTTAAGACAAAATGATGAATATCGTGAAAAAGAAAATGAAAAAACTCATAGCAGAGTACAAAATTTAAGACAAAATGATGAATATCGCAAAAATGAAAAGAAAGAGAATCGTAATCGATTGGAGAATTTGAGAAGCGGAGAAGAATATCGCGAAAATGAACGTGTAATAGATCGTCATAGAAAGATCTATATTCAGCAAAGTACACTGCTCAAAACAATTAAAGGATATTTGAAGTTTTATATAAAATAAAGATATAAACGAAATTTTTTTTGCCGAAAATAGAAGAAGAGAATCACAAATGCAAATTTTTCTGGTTTTCAAACTGTGGAGTATGCAAATTTTGAGTTCGACGTCAAAAACGTCGCTTCAGCGGCAGCGAATGAAATTTGACTTTCAACTGGATAAAAGAGAATGAAGACAAGGATGATCGGCATTCAGTGATTGCTTTGTTTCGATGAGTACGATGTCTCAGCGAAGTCATTTGACAGATTCAGAAGCTTTGAGAATTGTTGGTAGGTTAGAAGGGGGCCAAACTCAAGCCGAAGTAGCGCAAGCCATTGGAGTGTCACAAAGTGTCATTTCCAGGATCTGGAACCGTTTTTTGGAGAGTGGATGTGCAGGCCGAAGACCAGGGCAAGGTCGTAGACGGGCAACAACGCCCAATGAAGATCGGTATTTAGCGTTAACAGCTCGGAGACACCGAACCATGAACGCTACTCTTCTCCAACAACACCTTCGCTCGGCTACAGGCACCACGATTTCAACTCAGACTGTCCGAAACCGGCTCTATGCTGTAGGTTTGTATGCTCGCCGACCGATGGTATGTGTTAGATTAACATCAAGGCATCGTCGCGACCGCAGGGAGTGGGCAACCGAGCATGTCAACTGGAGGAGAAATCAATGGAGCAATATTCTGTTTTCTGACGAGTCCCGTTTTTCTGTGCATCCGGATAATAGGCGTATTTTCATCCGGAGGGACCGTGGCAGTAGGAATAATCCTGCGTTCGTGCACGAAAGTGTCAGATTTGGCGGTGGAGGAGTGTTGGTGTATGGTGGCATCTCCATTGACGGGCGCACTGACCTCTACATCATTCGAGATGGAGCTCTGACTGGTCGCCGATATAGGGATGAGATCCTCAGACCTATTGTAGCCCCTTACGCTGCTGCAATCGGAGGTAACTTCCTTTTAATGGACGATAACTGCAGGCCACATCGTGCAAACCTGGTGGAGGATTTCCTTTTCGAGGAAGGAATCGTTCGAATGGAATGGCCAGCGTGTTCTCCAGACATGAATCCAATCGAGCACGTTTGGGACGCTCTAGGAAGACGAGTTTCTGGCCGCCAACAACCCCCACAAACTCTCCAAGAACTGGAAAGAGCTCTTCTGGAAGAGTGGGGCAGAATACCCCAACTCGTCATTAATAGCCTCATTGAGTCCATGCCTCAAAGGTGTTCAACGTTGCTGGCCGCCCGTGGAAACCATACCCCCTACTGAAAATGATTTTCTTTGAAGAAAACACCTTTTCTTATTCTTTTTTTCTCATATGCACAAATTGTGTTTTTTTCCTTTAGTACACAAATGCGCAATAAAATGCATTTTTTTTCTGCCAAACATGTGTAATTTATTCTCATATAACCTACTATGTCTGTCGACCATGTATCAATCAGCTAAACAGTTTACCAGATACAAAATCCACCTAAAACTGCAATATATATTTAATTGTTTTGAGCAGTGTATAAGATCTAACTGGAGTAACTTATTGGAAGAATTTAAAAATATAATTAGTGAAGGTCCCACTCACATATGTTCATGTTGTGGGAGATTATGGTTCAGGCAATCAGTATCGTACCGTTATTTGAATACCTTACAAGCGAATATTAAAGAAGATATCGTCAACAAATCTCTTTTTCTGAAGAATTCCAATCCTCCATACTGTTTCTGTAACACCTGCTAAATCAAATCAAATCAAATTAAACAAAATTCCCAAATTATGGCTGGGAAACGGATTTGAATTTCCACCAATTCCACCTGAATTGACTGATCTGACACCCCTAGAAGAACGATTGGTTGCATTGCGCCTGCCATTTATGCAAATTCGACGTCTTGGTGTTGACCGACAAATTGGTCTTCATGGAAATGTTATAAATATATTAAATACTTTAAATGATACAGTCACAGTTCTACCTAGAAAATTCAACGAAACTTCGACTATCCAATTAATGTTAATGAGAAGATTGCAATATAATCGCCCTTATATGTTCGAAACAATTCGTCCAGCAAAAGTTTACGCAGCCGCTAAATATTTAGCAAATACAGACTTGTATAAAGAAGGTGTGGTAATTTCCGACGAATGGGCAAACCGACTGGAAACTGAAACAATAGATTTCATTTTGGAAGAACAGATTTCAAATCAAATAAAAGTGAGTGAAAAGGAAATGGATGGTGCTATTCAAGACTTTTTACACTCTGATGATTCTGATTTTGAAGATGATAAGCCACATAACTCAGGTATGTTGGAAACTTTAATAACAGAAACAGATAATAATATTGCAATTAAATTTGCGCCTGGAGAGGGTAGATCCCCAATGTCTTTATTACTCGACGAAAAAGTGGAAGAATTATCTTTTCCATCTATTTACTGTGGAACCGCAAGGATATTCGTAGACTCTATCCATGTCAATTATTCAGATATTGCTAATTCTGATGCAAAAAGATACAACAGAAGAGCGTGCAAGCCAAACAAAATATTGTACGCATATAAATTATTGCAAAATAAGAGAATTGCTTCAGAAATTAATATTTGCTTACGTAAAAAAACAAATAAATATGGAACTAATATTACAGCGGCCGATTTGAAGAATGCGCAGAGTGTTGATAGCCTTATTCAACACGACGATGGCTATAAAGTTCTAAAAAATCTAAGATCATCACCAGCGTATTGGGAAGATGAGCAAAAAAATTTACACGCCATGATAAGACAGCTTGGAATACCGTCTTTGTTCTTGACATTTTCTGCCGCAGAGACAAAGTGGCTTGAGTTAATTGTAATTTTGGCAAAGAATTTGCGTCAGGAAACTATTTCACATGAAGATGCATACAACCTAGATTTTAATTCAATAGCAGAACTTATCCGTAATGACCCTATTACTTGTGCAGAATATTTTGATTATCGATTTAGAATGTTTCTCAACTTGATACTGAGATCCAACTGTGGTCCTATTAGTGAAGATAAAACTATTTTGGATTATTATTATCGAGTTGAATTCCAACACCGAGGATCACCTCATGTTCATATGCTCGTTTGGCAGAAAAATGCCCCTGTATTTGATCCGGAAGAAAATTCAACTTGGTCAAATTGCACGGAATTTATTGATCAGTTTATTACATGCCAGAGAACAAACGTGAATAATGAAAATTTGAATGAAGTTTTAAATTTTCAAAATCATCGTCATTCTAAAACATGTCTAAAAAAATCTAAAAATGGTTCCAAAATATGTAGATTCGGCATTCCACATCCTCCAATGAATTCAACTGAAATTTTGTTTCAATTAGCTTTAGATACAGATAAAGAGACTTTGACAAAATACAAAAAAAATTTAAAAAATCAAAACATACATGAATTGCAAAGATCTTGGTAGAAATTACACTGGTGATATGTCTTTTATTGAATTTTTACAGAATTTGAACATCTCTGAGTCTGAATATGTACTTGCTATCAGATCATCTATAAAGAGACCCGCCGTTTTTCTTAAACGAAATGTAAATGCAATGTTCATTAATGCGTACAATATCAAAATGATAGAAGCATGGCGCGCAAATATGGACATTCAATATATCTTGGATCCGTATGCATGTGCCAAGTATTGTGTTGCTTATATTAACAAATCATACGGAGGAATGTCAAAATTGCTAAAAGATGCTTCCGAAGACATGAAAAGAGGGAATAATACAATAAAACAAAAACTCCGTAAGTATGCAAATGTGTTTCTAAATGGAACATAAATATCAGCACAAGAAGCAGCATACGGTGTTTTGAGGCTGCCATTGTCTGTATGTAGTCGCGATTCCATTTACATTCCGACCTCACACCCAAATTCTCGTGTTTTTATGATAAAATCCCCTACAGATTTGAAACAATTATCGGATGATTCGACAGATATCGGAGTCAAATGTATATTAGATCATTATGCACAAAGGTTGCATGAATTAAATCACTTATGTCTCGTTGAATTTGCTGCAATGTACACATACTCTAAAGTAAAATGTGACAAAAAATATGTTTCTGCAGTCAATTTTCATGATAATCAAGAAATTCAAGGGATAGATTTAAATAAACCAGCTATTGAAACCGAAGAAAATACCCGAATTTGAGTGTTTACAACTTTTGGATAGGTCAGGCTATATAAGAAAACGGACAAAAGCCAGAATAATAAGATACCGAAGATATGGTCGCGAACAGGATTCATATAATTATTTTAGAGACCAAGTGATGTTGTTCCATCCATACAGGAATGAAGACGATGATATATCTAAAGATGTAGAAGAAATTTATAATGTTAATAGTAGATCCATAAATGGCAATAAAAGTAAATATGTTATTAATGAAACGCTAGAATTAGAAAGTATGGTGCGAGAAATTGAACAAGAAGAAAATGACTTCTGTAACACAATAGATGAGAAATTGGATGAAGAATATATTTTAATGAATGATACGCTTCAATCTGACATACTTTTCGATATGGGACAAGATGTTCCACAGGAACAGCAAAATTTTTTGAGTCCAAAGCCAATTCCTGAATATCAATATACGGATCTCATTCGAAGCTTAAATATCAAGCAAAGAAAATATTTTATGGATATAATGTTTAAAATAAAAAATGGAAAAATTCCATTTTATGAAATTGTTTTAGGTGGCGCAGGAGTTGGTAAAAGTACTCTTATTAATTCAATTGTTCAAGCTGGTTTAAGATACTTCAATTCCTTTCCAGGAGAAGATCCTTCTTCTATTAAGATTTTATTATGCGCGCCAACTGGTAAAGCAGCATTTAACATTAGAGGAATGACTTTACATTCCGTTTTTCATCTCCCATTAAATCAAAACTCTCTAAAACCGCTAAGTGATGATATATGCAATCAGCTCTCTGCAAAACTTGTAAATTTAAAATTGATTATAATAGATGAAATTTCGATGGTCAAACTACGCGATTTTTATTTTGTCGAAAATCGTTTAAGGCAGATATTCCATAATAATTTTCCTTTCGGTGGCGTTAGCGTAATTGTTCTTGGTGATTTTTGGCAATTACGACCAGTAATGGGTAAATTTGTATTTACGAATCCAGAAGAAGGTGAAATAATTGAAATCGATGGAAAACCATTGTTTCACAATTATCTTTGGCACATGTTTTCAATGTACAAATTAACGGAAATCATGCAACAACAAAACGATCGTGCTTTTGCAGAAGCATTAAATAATATGGCAGTCGGTGCAATGACGGAAAAAGATATTACACTAATAAAATCGCATAAAATAACAACATCAAATCAACCACCTATCAATGCAATCTCTGTTTTTTTAACAAATGCAGAATGTGATAAGTACAATAGCTTTTTTCAAAGTAAATTACAGACAGAAGAAGCCGTGACATATGCTTTTGATAAATCTCAAGGATCTGGTAAAAAATCTAGTAAGGAAGAAATACTAAAATCTGCTAAAAGTCTTAAAATTACAGACACAAATGGTTTGCCCGCAGTCGTTAAATTAAAAATATCTGCAATTTATATGATTACGTGCAATATAGATGTAGAAGACGGGCTTTTTAATGGGACAACAGGAACATTAGAACATATACAATATGGAAATACAAATACGGGTAAAAGGGTACCGACAGTGGTATTTTTGAAACTGGATGATCCTCTTGTGGGAACACAAATGAGGAAAAAGTATGAAAATCTTCTCAAAACTAAAGGAATAGATAAAACTTGGACTCCAATTTCTCCACTCGTTAAAATTATTAAAACTTGGCCTGGACGTGACTTACAAGTTGTTCGGACACAATTTCCTCTAATTGCCGCTAATGGACGAACTATTCATAAGGGTCAAAGTGCCACACATAATTTTGTAACGGTTAAAATTGCAAAAAAAATGGAGAGAGCTCAGGTGTATGCCGCAAACAGTCGAGCAACGACCGCTGGGGGTTTATATATTGATGGTGATTTTAAACCGCCAAAACCCCCCGAAAAAAATGATCCTGTACTAAAAGAACTGTCGAGATTAGAAAATCATCCAAAACATTTCGATTTAAGGTTCATGGATGAGGTGCCGGACAGTTACTTCAAAATTGTTATTCATAATGTCCAGTCATTGAATGCACATTATTTAGACATAAAATTGGACCCACATTACATGAATGCACACCTTTTATGTTTTCTAGAATCTTTTTCTTTGAAAGATGATGTATATGATTTTGATGGCAAATTCACGTGTATATCTGGCATAGACTGTGTTGGTAAACGGAAGGCTTTTGGCTTGATGTGTGCTGCTAAAACTGAAATAGTTCACGAGTGCCAATTCATAAATAATTGGGTAAGACATGATCGTGGAGCTCATGCAGAATTCTGTGCCGTAAAACTTGGTCAAATGATTGTTCTTTTTGGATACAAATCTCTGAAGGCATCAATCAAACTACTGGAATCATTAATGACAGAAATTCTAGACAATTTGATGCAGTTTGACTGTAAACTTATCGTTGCTGGTGATTTCAATATTGAAAGAAAATCTGCCGATTTTCAAAAAATAAATAAAATATTAGCTTTCTACAGCTTATATAATAAAGTTTTCTCTGACGAAATTTCAACAAATGAATGTACGTAGATAGATATTTGCTATACAAATGAAGAAAACCTAGAATTTTGGTATTACGAATCTATTTTTAGTTACCATAAAGCAATTTCCATTGTTTGGCCTAAAAATAATCAAATATAAGTGTATTCTTTTTCTTATTATTATTGAGTGTAATTATTTGCAATTGAAGCAATAATTGTTACTTAAAAACATTTGTCTTTTTCCAAACTCTTTTATCAGTTATTTCTCTTTCCTTTGTCAAAGTTGAACATTTTTTTTTTTAAATTAATATTAGTCTTATTGCAGGAGGACTGAACATTCTCATGCTCAGGTAGATATAACATAATGCATAGAGTAAGCAATGATTTATTTATAACTAAAAGATTCATTTTTCTTTCTGGAACAGTAAGGCTTTGTATTTTTATTTCACCCGAAAATAGGTGATAATGCCCTATGCGTGTGTACTAGTTATATTTGATGGTATTAATATGTTAGTTACATTTTGTGATTTTCTCGGATTATGTTTTAAATTTATCACATAACAAACTAAGATTTCTTAAAACTTCTATATTCATCAGAATATAAATTTATTAAATGATTGGGTTCTGAGTAAACACTTTTATATGTGTTTTATTAATAACTTTGTAAATATACATCTATATTTATTTCTGTTTATATAAACAAAACTGTTTGTTATGAAACTTGATTCGTGATCATCCTTTTAAGGTGAAAAAAGGTGATAATGCCCTATGCGTGTGTATCAGTTATATTTGATGGTATTAATGTGTTAGTTACGTTTTGTGATTTTCTCGGATTATGTTTTGAGTTTATCACATAACAAACTAAGATTTCTTAAAACTTCTATATTCATCAGAATATAAATTTATTAAATTAAATGATTGGGTTCTGAGTAAACGCTTTTATATGCGTTTTATTAATAACTTTGTAAATATACACCTATATTTATTTCTGTTTACATAATTAAAACTGTTTGTTATGAAACCTGATTCGTGATCATTCTTTTAAGGTGAAAAAAGGTGATAATGCCCTATGCGTGTGTATCAGTTATATTTGATGGTATTAATGTGTTAGTTACGTTTTGTGATTTTCTCGGATTATGTTTTGAGTTTATCACATAACAAACTAAGATTTCTTAAAACTTCTATATTCATCAGAATATAAATTTATTAAATTAAATGATTGGGTTCTGAGTAAACGCTTTTATATGCGTTTTATTAATAACTTTGTAAATATACACCTATATTTATTTCTGTTTACATAATTAAAACTGTTTGTTATGAAACCTGATTCGTGATCATTCTTTTAAGGTGAAAAAAGGTGATAATGCCCTATGCGTGTGTATTAGTTATATATGATGGTATTGATATGTTAGTTACATTTTGTGATTTTCTCGGATTATGTCTTAAATTTATCACATAAACTAAGATTTCTTAGTACTTCTATATTCATCAGAATATAAATTTATTAAATGATTTGGTTCTGCGTAAACGCTTTTACATGTGTTTTATTAATAACCTTGTAAATATACACCTATATTTATTTCTGTTTACATAAATAAAACTGTTTGTTATGAAACTTGATGCGTGATCATTCTTTTTTGAACAATAATTATATTGTAAGAAATTAGAATGGAAGTTTTACATTTGGCATATTTATTGTAGTCTATTATTTGGAATTCATAAAGATGAACAGCGCCGTTTAGTGATAGATGGATCACATATTTTTATTCTAAAAATAAAAGGATGGACTGAAACTCTAAATTTGTATTTAGTTTGTATCAAAAGTATTTCTCATGATCGGGATTTGCATTTTTTTTGTCGATTCCTTTATTTTTTGTGGGCATTATTCTTTGAAATAAGAGTATAATATACAATTAGTGTGAATAGCCTGTGAGCTCAATGCCATCAATTTAACTGGGCACTTTTCTTTTTTATTTAAGGTTTTGTTCATTTGATCACGAGACATTGTGTCGCCACAGATGTAATAAATATATATATATATATTTTTTTTTTTTTTTTACCGAGAAATCGCTTTTTAAAAATAGTAAAAAGAAATGCTTTGTCGTTGTTCATTGCTTGATTTTTTACATATAAAAGCTTAAAAGAGGGTTGCGTGTTGATTCTCAAGTAGGGGAGGGGGGCAGTAATACTTTTTTTTTTTTCGAAGCGTGTTTCATCGTTTTAGAAGCTGTTTTATCATGGAGGCTTCCAGTAAATAATAGTGATAAATAAATATTTGACATTTGTCAAATATAAAAATTTGAAATACGGGCGTTGAATTTCAGGTTAGGGAGAGGGGAATAATTTTAAATTAACGATTTTGATTTGTTAATTTAAGGATAAAAGTGTTTTAAAAGGGATATTAAACGAAACCCTCTGTGCGATCTGCGATCACACTTACCCACTTGTTTTACTTTTTTTATTATTAGTCCGTTGAACCGAGGTCCGTTAAATCGAGGGTTTACTGTATATATATATATATTTAATCTATTATAAGTGTTAATTCATAAAATTATGCCTCCAAGAAGGCCTAAAGCTAGAACTAGGGCTGATGTCCACAGTGACGTCGGCAGTAGTGAAACATCGAATTCAACCATGCCGATTTTAACTCCCCAAGTGCTACCCCCTCAGACAACAGCTAACAATAATAAAATGAATATTCCAAACATTCAAATTCAAGATTTTGATGTTAACCCCAATGAATTTACTTTTTCATTAACCAAATTAAGGATCTGCCACATATCCATAAATGGTCGGATGACATTGTATTAGCATATACTAAGTCTAATTTAGGAGGCAAGGCTCGACAGTTAATCTCACAAAAACTTGATTTCAGCCAGTTTGAGTCATCTGATCACTTTTTGAGAGGAACTTAAATCACACTTCACTAAAACATCAGTTGCATCCCACATGGCAGAATATGAAAAGTTAAAAATGCTCTCACAAGAAACCATAACTAACCTTAGTCATAGACTAGAATTTTTAACGCATAAAATTTACAACAGAGTAACTGACCCACAAGCATTAGATGAAAATTAAGTATGTTAAGTTTTTGCAGATCATACCTCCGTACTATTGGTTACTCATTCTCCAGAACAACATTTCAACATATAAACTTGCAGTAGAAGTAGAAAAAACAAAGTTAGCACAGGACTGCGAAATACAAAATTCAGTGTTATGTAATACTCCTGCTCGTTTTTCTTAATTATAAGAACAAGTAAACAGTTTGCAAACAACCATAAACAAATTTAGTGAGAAACCTAAAAACAACGAACCTGTAAATGAAAAATCTGAAAACAATACTCGGTCTAGTTTCAATTTTCAAAATAAAAGACTGCAACGTAACAACTTTCACGGTAGAACAGGTAATTTCAGAAGGGATCATTTTAAGCACAGTCGTGGAAATCGCCATCCATACAGAAATAATTACAGAAATTACAACAACTCGCGTAACACTCAAGTAACACCACCGGAAAATAATGTTACGTGCCAACAATGCTTATGTTTGGGGCACTCCGCCTGTGAATACAGAATAGCTCCAGCCATAAACTTTCAATCCCTTAATTACAATTCATCTCCGGCAATAACTCACCTAAACTACAAATCGAGTCTTTGAACCATGGAGAGCAAAATTCTCGTACCTCACAATTTCCAAAAAATTATTCATATAATAATCCAAATCCATCATCTAAATTTGTGAAGAAATAATAGCTAATGTAAACATTGCAGCACCTGCCATCCCTCTTATTCAAGTTCAGCTTGGTGAAGAAACTTCTTCATTTTTAATTGATACAGGAAGCTCCATTTCTCTTATATGTAAATGATGCAAACAAGCATAATTTTAAATATCGGTTACTATCCAGCAATGTAAAATTTCAACCATTAATTCAGAAACGGAATTCGAGGGATGTGTAGAACTCTCTTTCAAAACTGGTGCTATGCACTTTAGACATCCTTTATACCTTTTCACTTTAAGACCATCGTCCAAATCACTTATCTTTTAGGATTTGACTTCATCAGGAAGTTCAATGTAATAATCTTCCCTGAAACGGAAGTGTGTAAAATCAAAGATGAATTTATACACTTTTCTAATAGAGTAGCAAATCAAAATTTCACCATATCAAACTATCTTGAAACCAAAGTGAAAAACAAAAATCTCAAAAGAAACTTTCTGACGTTGATTTCACTAAATTACTTCATGTACCACCATTTATTCCAAAAGAATAAGACTATCATCACAACTCAAAATCTGCCAGAGACACTTGTAGAAAAAGTAACTGTACACTAGGGTGGTTCAAAATTTTTTTTTTCGGGTTAAAGACCAAGACACCCCCTACTTTTTTTTACATTTACCCATAGAACCTCACTTCTAAAATTATAGCTGTTTACATCTACAGGAAGATGGTGCTCAACAACCCTTCATTTTGACACTTTTTGGCATTTTACACAATTTTATAACTATAGAATTTTCAGAATATATGTTTAAAATACATAATTTTTAAACAAAGCTGGTCTAGTTTAAGCTTTCATAATTCCTAGCACATAATATAAAGTTTAGTTGGAGTATTTGGCAACAGTTTTTCTATCTAATGCATCTGGCAATATTGCAACACTTCTGACACCAGAAGCCACCATTTTGTAAGAAAGGGATATTCCAAAGTTCTACAAGCTGAACTTCAGTGATAATTATAAAACAGATTAGAGGTTAGAAGAATTATATTTTTATATTATAATTTATCTTTATCATGTCACTTTTGTTTTCATTTTGCAAGTTTGGGTTTTGAACACATGCATTTTTGTTGTTTATTTCTGTGTAAACAATATTTTTCTATTTAATAAAATGTATGTTTTGTAATATAAGTTAACTTATTCTTTACTCTGATGCTACCAATATTTTTAAAAGTAATTTTTATTTACTATATTAATTATTATTTTAGAAAGAAAAGATATTCCCAAAGAGTTAAATGACATGGCATCAACAGCAACACGCCACAATACTGAAATTTTCCTGATTGCTCCCATGGCTTTCTATCCATTGTCCACCACACTAAAACAATTGCCTACTGTAAAACAAGTCCTACAGAGGTTTCATTATCATTCGAGAGAAATTGGGCCAATACGAAATGCCAGTCATATGACAATTGAAGAAGTGATGCATGTATTGCTTAAGACTAACATTCCTACAATGCTTGTAACTCATGCAATTGAAAAACTTAAAAGCCATTTTCCATGAATCTTTTCAATAAAGAAGAATAAAAGACGTTCCTCAGCAGCTCAACTAGAAAGAGAGTTTTTGTTTAAGAATGAATTAGACACCCTTTTTGATACTGCCCATGCTGATGTTTTGACTTTAATAAAAATAAAAGAAGATTGCGATTTTCTTATAGATCAACGAATTGACGCAAAATGTATTTGGGTAATGAAGATAGAGAATTTATAAAAAAGCAAGAGAGAATTCTTAAAAGGAAAAAACAGGAAGAACGACGGAAAGAAAAAGTCACAGGTGTGGACACTTCATCAACAGCTGTTTTTTCAACGACTGATTCAGAAAACTCAGAGTCCACTTCCCAATCAGATGTTGGTGATGATGATTTTTTTCTCAGTGTAAAAAAAAATCTTATTCCCAATCCTGAAAAGAAACAAGATTTGTTTAAAACACAACTGTTCACATCTCATGTTACTGGTGCTTTAGATAGTAACAAGACATCTGATCGTGAAGCTCTGCGTTTGATTGTTCCAATTGTATCAGCTCTGGGCCATGGTCCTTGTGCACTTCCTCTTTCAAGAAGCACCATACAGCGATCAAGAAAAAAAGCTTTAAAAGAATATGTTGAGTCAGCAATTCGTGATTTCAAACCAGATTGTCCTCCAGTCCTTCACTGGGACGGCAAACTTTTACCTGAATGTTTTGGATTAGGAAAGGTTGATCGGTTGCCAGTGCTTGTTTCGGGAGCTGGCATTGAAAAGCTCCTTGGTGTGCCAAAGTTGAGTAGTGGTGGGACCGCAGAAAATATAGTGAATTCTATTTTAAACCTATTACACAAGCGGGGTGTAGAGAAAAACATTCAATGTCTATGTTTTGATACTATGAGTGTAAACACTGGTTGCGTAAAAGGAGCATGCATTCATTTGGAAAAACAAATTGGTCGTGAACTATTGTGGCTAGCCTGCAGACACCATGTCATGGAATTCATCTTGGCAAAGGTTTTTAGCTTGTGCCTTGGATCATCGAGTTCCCCAGAAATCCCACTCTTCAACAGATTTAAGAATGTTTGGCAAGGAATTGAACAAAGAAATTTTCGGAGGATAGAATTGAAAGAATGCACTAAAGATTTTAAAGATTCAACAATTGCCTGTCTTTTATCTGTAGATAAATCCATGGCCATTATAGAGATGATTATAAAGAGATGATTGAGTTGACACTTGCTATTTTGGGAAATCCACCTGAGAAAATCCATTGGAGGGCACCAGGTGCTATTCATCATGCTCGGTGGATGGCTAAACTCCTGTACGCTTTCAAAATCTTTCTCTTCCGAGATCAACCAGAAGTTTCCCGTCTAACTAAGAGGGAAGAAATGCAGCTCCAACGATTTGTTCAGTTCAGTGCTCTTCTCTACAGCAAAGCATGGATAAAAAGCTCCACTTGAAGCTGAAGCTCCCGCAGTTGACTTGCAATTATGCAAAGACCTGAGAAAATATGAGACTATTGATTCTGAGATAGGACTAGGAGCAAGGAAAGTCCTAGAAAATCAAACATGGTACCTTTCAGATGAATTGGTTGGTCTTGCCCTATTTTCAGACAGTACCAAAGCAAAAATTATTGCAGGAATGAACAATCCAAAATGTTCATGAAAAGTAAGAGGACAATCAAACTTATTGAAAGATGATGCAAGCCTTGGAGATTTTACAACAAAAAGAACAGTTGAGCTCTTTTCTCGTTTGAATATTAGTGACTCTTTTCTAAAACTTTCGCTTGAAGAATGGATGGACAATATCAATTATAATAATGGCAAAAACTATGTAAAAGAACTGAGGGTAGTGAACGATACTGCTGAGAAAGGTGTTCAGCTGATTCAAGAATTCAACAAACTTTTAACAAATGATGAGGATGATGATAAGCACAAGGCTCCCAAATGGTCCGCCAACTGAATACCAATATTTTTTTAGAAAAATTTTCTTTAGATTTTTCTTACAAACCGTCCCGAAACCAACTTTGAAAGTTAATTCTAGTACAAACCTACCATAAAATTTTCTGTTAAAATTTATTGGTATTCAGTTGGCGGACCATTTGGGAGCCCTGTAAGCAGTTTCTTTTGACAGTCGTTGAAGCAAATAGAAGGACTATCGCTACTGAGACAACAAAAAATCAATTCTTAATATAGTTTCAAAAATGTAAAAAAAAATTGACAATGTTAACTATTTTGCTAGCCTTTACTAATATTGTAAATTGTAAATAAAAGATATATTAAAAAATTTGGGGTTTTACCTCAACTTTTATTGAATTCAACTACAAATGCCTAAATATCTCCAAAAGTTGACAGTTCATTGAGTACCATTTTTTATCTGGAGTAGGAGATTGAAACTTTGCCAGAATAATAGTATGGGCTAGTGTAAAAAAATGAGGGGGTGTCCAGGTCTGTATGAGAAACTTTATTTTTTACCATAGGTTTGTGAACCACCCTACTGTACTCCCATCAGACTCTGCTTACATCAGGGTAAGGACTTTCATGAATAAAGAGTCGATTTTGATTCCCGAGGACAAATACAAGAATGATGTTTATGATTCCGTCCATTCATTTAAAACTGCAGAACAGGACTCTGGAGCGCTACTCACTGAAAAATGCATCAGCAGTTGTTACACAAATGAACAGCGATTTTACATTTTTTTAGACAACAAGTCTGAACAGATCTTACACATCAACAAAAATGCAACTATTGGCCACATTAACATATTTGAAGAGTTTAAGCGCGCTTTCAAAAATAATCTTGAAATTTCAGTAGACATGTCACCTCCTACGTCAGAAGAATACATAAATTTAATTCAGCCAGACCCCGAAGACATTAAACAAGGAGAGATAGAATTCAGTAAAGCAGAAATAAACATAAATCATCTAAATTATGTAGAGAGAAGAAAATTACATAAACTGTTCAAAGATAATTTTCAAGCATTTTCAGCCACCTTAAAAACAATTGGACATTCAGACTTAGTAAACTCCCAAATTGACTTCAATAGTGAAAACCTCATTGCCTTTCCTCATTCCGCAAGCTTTACAACAAGAAACTCGTAGACAACTAAACGAAATGGTAGAAGCAGAAATCATTGAAAAGAATGTGGCATCTAGGCTTGTCTCATGTTACTTGTTAAGAAAAAGTCTGATGGAGGCCAACAAAAGTACAGAATGGCGCTTGACCTCCAGGTTCTCAACACCATCATAGACCATTCAAGCTATCCTCTTCCTAAAATCAAAACATTAATCAGTAATATTGCTAATTAAAAAAATTTCACACTCCTCGATATGCCTTCGGCGTACCATCAGGTACAGTGCCGAAGTGCTATCAAGATAAAATTTGCTTTACAACCACGTGGGGTACTTACAGATGCAAAAGGCTGCCTTTCGGTTTAAAAGCCGCAGCCAGCAGTTTTGAAGCAGTGATTGATACCATTATTGAAGAAGTCAACTTGCCGGGTATCTTCAGTTACCAGGATGACGTTATTGTCTGCAGTAGCTCGTTCCAAGAAACCTTAGAAAATTGGCAAAATTCCAAGACGCATTCAAAAGATATAATTTAACGTTAAATTTAAAGAAGTGTTCATTTCATAAAGAGTCATGCAATTTTCTTGGTTTTCACACAGAAAACAACCAAATTTACCCTGTAACTTCAAATATTGCCAAAATCAATTCATTCCCAGTTCTTAGTCCAAAAGACAGATGAAAAGCTTCCTTGGCCTTTGTGGTTTTTACAGGCATTTCATACCATCTTTCGCAGAGGTTACAGAACCACTAACATCTCCAAAGAAAGTATTCGCTTGGGGTGAGGACAGTAAGAAGCTTTCCAAAAATTACAGCGAATCTTTTTCTGCAAACCCTTTCTACAGCAACCTAACTTTAATGAAACATTCTACCTTATTACAGATGCATCAAAATTTGCCATTAGTGCCATCATTCTGCAAAAACATGAAGATGACCTACTACCAGTAGCTTACTTCTCTGAAGTCTTAAGAAAAGCTGAAACTAAGTATCCACCAATACAATTAGAATTAATGGCGATAGCCAAAGGCCTGTCAGCATTCAAGAACATTTTATATGGTCAGCACTTTGTTATTTTAAGTGATAGCAAACCTTTAAAACCCTACAAAAGAACCACATTACCAGCGGATATAATCACTACATGGTTACTTGAAATTGGTGAATATTCTTTTACTTTTTCGCACATTCCAGACAGCATGAACATTTTAGCTGATTACCTTTCTCGAACACCCACGATTCATAACTCCAGTAATTTAAACTTAGACCCTCAATTAATCAATTCAGAAGATATCCTACCAGTTATAAAAGAAGATGTTAATATAATTGCTAAAGAAAACGCTACTCAAGCTTCAAACAATAGTGAAAATGATAATTTTAATTCCCCCTCCAAAAGATGCACTGCTTGATATTTCTGAAGCCACACTGCTATATGAACAACGTAAAGATACAGACATAAAAAATATTCAATATCAAGAGTAATGTAATATCAAAATCACAAAAATTACATCATTTGAGATAGAACTCTGCAACTTCTAATCAAGAGTCTGTTCAGTGTAAGATTGTTGTACCTAAGTCCTTAAGAGAAAAATGCATTTGTATCCATCACATTACACACTATGGAATTGAGGAGACTTACAAAAACATCAGTAAGAAATATTTCTGGAGAGATTTATATTCAGATGTGGTAAATTATGAGAAGTGTACAAGATGCCTCACTAACAAACCGCAATAAATACCGTCAGCACGTGTTCAGAACACAATTATACCAACACAACCAGGCAAACTTCTCTCTTTTGATTTTGTCGGTCCTTTTCAAAATGGTTATCACATCATGACAGCCATAGATCACTATTCTAAGCACTTGAGGCTGTATCCCTTAAGTATTAACGCCATGAATGCTGTACAAGCTATGTTCGATTATATCATTACCTTTGGGCGTTTAGAAATGATTTTGTCTGATAATGGAAAACAATTTCATGCTCGCATTTTTGACGAATTCCATAAAATATTATGTGTTAAGCTTCGCTACACCACTGTCACCCACCCCAAGCAAATTCCGTTTCTGAACGTGTTAATTTTTCAATAAAAGCAACAGTCAAAGCCTTAATACAAGGTGGATATAATTTTACTACTGCAGTTAAGATTCATGAAACCATGTACAATAGCACATACCATAACACTATCAAGACGTCTCCTAATAAACTTCATTTTGGCAGAAATATCGCAAACATCTTTGAAACGTTTAATGCAGACAGGTACCTCAATCGCTTCGATGTGCATCATGACTACTTCATTTTGATGAATAATTTACAAGATTTATATAACAAAGTGTATTGTCTATGTAAGTGTATTTATATAACAAAGTACTTAATTGTCAGAAACTACAAAATTCTAGACAACATGTGAAAGCCAAACTCCGTCATCCACAAGTGGGAGATATAGTATTCCTCCAAATCACTGGTAAATTCAGGAAAGTTTGTAGCTCACCTATGGGTCATACCATGAAAAGTGAAACCAAAGTACTAATTGTTCTTTTATTTATAAAACAAATAATATTTAATTTATAAAGTCATGTAATACATTTTTTTATAGCTTAGAGTGTGAATTTTCTGAAAACATGCAGTTTAAGTATAAAAAGTAAATTAAATAAAAGTATTAGCACTAAAAAGGTGAGAGTGGTGAGATTGAGAACATTTCACTTAAATTATGGTAAAGTTTATTGTCATTTCAAAAATTATTTGTAAAAGTTGTAATTAGGATAGTTTTTGTATTTGAATATTCTTTTTTTAAAATTTATAAAAGAAATTAGGGAATATATTATAAATGAATTAGAATTCATAAATACATTTTGATGCGTTGAATTGTTACGTCCGTAACAGGCAAATGTTACATCTGTAACAATTTAATTATCCCATATATTAATTAATAATTAATTTAATGTTTTCAGAATTGCAGTTTCCAACAGCTAATACCCTAGTAATGAATTATTGAAGAAAAAGTTAAATGTTCTTCCTTAAAATTCACAGGATTATGACAATAACTGCAACTATATGCAATTTTGACTGTTTTGTGAATTACGTCCGTAACACCTAGATTTTATTTTTTCAAAAATTATGGGAACATTTTTCAGATTTCAAAATTTAATATTCTATTTACAATTCTTGGACGACCTTAAATATAAAATAATCCATGTAATAAGTATTTTTTTACATTATTTATGAAGCTTTAAGGTCTCTGTTTGTTACGTCCGTAACCATGGAATGACCCCTATGAAAATCATACAAAAATGCTCAGACGTTATCTTCAAAATACAAAGCGTTGACGGTCCTGAGGCCAGAATCCAAAAAGTTCACATCAACAGGCTCATCATCCCTGAGCGACGTAAGAGTAACCTAGACAGAAATTCATCGAACAAGACGCAGTTGACTTCTCCAAATCCCGATAATTCTCAACAAAATATAAATAAATCCAGTGACCACTTACCGCACGCTGACAATCCGTCAGATGACACTCCAGCTCCTGCAGCAGGCGACCCAGTAGCAGTGAGAGTTCCCCCTATCCCAATTATCAGCAAACACAACGTGAGCAAGACTAAGGCCGGACAAAAAGTATGATAGACTGTTTTTTTCCCTTGCTGCGCAGCAACTTACCATCCTGAAACTGTCAAAATTATGAACTATTTTATCATAGGACTTTTCTTCAGGCGGATTCCCCCAATATACAACTGTTCATACTCGCATAACTGTTTTGCCTAGTGTTTTTTTTTTTTTTTTTTTTTTTTTTTTTGGTATTGTTCACTTGTCCATTTGGTAAAATTTTCTTCTCATTAACTGTTCAAAGTATCTTAAGATATTCTATAAGGTAATGTGTTTCGAGCAAGTACAAAGTTTAAATTTTTCATAGTAACACTTCATGTCAGATGAATCTAAAATTTGTTGGGTAACAATTTTTGCTGTTTTCTTTACTGTACATATTTTCCTTTCTTCAATGCATGTTGAAAATTCCCCCCCTTCTTTTTTTGTTGTGATCACACCTCCCTTATCCCTATTGTGTAATGTTTTATTCATTTTTTTAGTACCAAAATGTTTATTTATCTTCACATGTGCAACTATAAAAAGTTATGATTTACCAAGCTAACGTTAGCGTAAGTATGTATTCGGGTAACATAACTGTATGTGATATTTTCGTAATATGATGTATGTAACCTAAGTTTGTGTTATGTGTTGATAAATGTTTGCAGAATACAATTTGTATGTGAAAAGATGCAGCTTTTGTATATTGGTGAATATACTGTTTTATACCGACATGATGTATGTCGAAGAATGTCATCCCCGTGTACATTCACGGTACTGAATGGTCTTTTTTTTCACCCCTTTCTCGGGGAGTATGTCACAATAAGACATGCTCTATTAAGTCATAATTTAACTTTTAATTATTTTTCTAGCTAATATTTTCTTAATTTGTCAATACGATCGTTAGTTTCAATTCATTAGCTTTAATTTGATATAGCTCCCATTAATTTTGGACATTTTTTTCAAGTTTTTAAGTTTTTTTAATTATCGCTCACCACGTTTTTCCGATCTCGGCATCGCCATGTTGGAGGAGTTTCCTCCTCATGTCTTTCCCAGCTTAATCGTAGGCGTGACGTCACATTTTGACGTCGTTTCTGCCGCGCTCATTCGCGGTTGCGTTTTTCTTTCTTTCGCCTATTTTTCTCCTCGCGATCTTCGCTGCCGGTTCTAATAAATAGCGTTCCGGAGTCCTACACAGTAGGTTCTTTTTTTTTAAAGCTCTGTCCCGTCCGTAATCTGCGAGCGGCACATCGGAGCTCGCGCAAAGTTTCTTAGTTACGTTATACGACTTTCCCTTTTTTTTTTTTTAGAAGTCAGCCAGTACTCGTGATGTCCCTCATTATTTTAATAAAAAGAGAAGGGGCTATGACCTAATAAAAAAAATTTCCCTGCAATATCGAGTGATGTCTTCATTGTGACACGATCTTCACATCTCACCGTAACTACGATATTTTTTTATTTGTATTCTCAAGAAAAACCAGGTATGAAGAATATTTTCATTTTTAATTTAAATTGTGAGTAACGTTGCCAGCGAAGTAATTTTTTCCGAACTTTTTTGTTGTAATGAACCTGGAGTCTCTGCACGCAAGCACACGTGCAAAAATCTCTTTACGTTACATTGGCTTCTTTATTATTAGGGAGACCCTTGTGACAACGAGAGAAAGGAATTTTTCATGCATATTCTCTAAAAACTTATTCACTGTTTCATATGCAACTAAGAAATTTCTTTTCAATATTTATGCAATTTAATATAAAGAAGTCATTTATTTATTTCTAAATACAAACAGAAATAATTTTTGCTTAAAAAATAATTATATCATAAATATATAAACATAATGCTTATACACTGGTTTCCAAAAATTAAGGAAAAACAACAAAAGTAGCGATTACTCAAAATGTTGCAAGTAGATTTTAATAAAACTGAGCCACAATGTACAGCACATAGTAAGGTATAAAATAACACTAAAAGGAATTACCAGACCATTGGGTGTTTCAGAAATTAACACAATTATAAAATTAGCAAAATAAATGTGTCAGTTTGGTATAGGAAAAGTACCTTTAATATGGAGTATGATCACCCCTAGAAGGAATACAGCACATACAGCGATGTGTGATACCATCAATTATGCGATCGATAAGTTCTCTGGGACATGCGAGCCATTGCTCTTGTAAAGCAGTTTTTAACCGTGGCATGGCTCTGAGGAGGGGGATTGAGAGCAGCGACACATCTTCCGAAAGCATCCCAAACATGTTCGATGGGATTCAAGCCCAGTGATCGTGCTGGCCATTCCATGCGCTGAATTGTTTGGTGCTGAAGATAATCTTATACGACGTGAGCCCTGTGCGGTCTAGCATTATCGACCTGTAAAAGGAAATTATTACATATTGCACCGGCATAAGGGCGGAATAAGCATCAATAATGTCATCTATATAGACGTGAGCATTCACAGTTCCACTTGGGAAGATATGGAGACTTGTACGTCCGCCCAAAAAGATACCATCCCAAACACAGACACTGCCTCCTCCATACGAATCTCTTTTACGAATGTTTGATGGATGATAGCGTATTCCCTCCAAATCATACAATGCCTACTATAGCTTTGGAGGCTAAATTGGAACTCGTCTGTGAAGAGAACACGCCTCCATTGATCAGCCGTCGTATGGACATATTGACGTGCCCATCTTAAACGTTCTCTCCGATGACATGAGGTGAGCGGCACGGCTGGTCGTCTCGTATAAAGATAACCTTCAGGAAGCATTCTACGCACAGTAGACGTTCAGACTAACCTTCTGGTGGCTGCAGCAAGGTAGGCTCTAATATGAGAGGGGTTGCTGTTCTATTCCTTCGCACACATAACCACAAATATCGGTCATCGGTGCTTATCGTAGCTCTTGCCCGTCCTTGGGTAAACCTTCTGGAGGCCAAACCAGTGGTTAGAAATTGCTTCCAAAGCCTATGAATAACAGAAGGACTCAGATTTAGACATCTGGCCACTTTTGTCCGACTTTGGCCTACATCCAATCTTCCAATAGCTCTATATCGTAGCAATGCGGACAAATAATACCTCGAGGTCATACTAATGAATTGAATATCTCAGTTTTCTTAACTCATAATAACAGCGACACCAGCAGCCGTACTCTCTAACATGCATTTTTATGCTCCTCATAAATGACGCAATCCGATTGCAGCGCCGCTAATTTGCATTTTGTAATTTTATTTAGCATCTTTCAGTTAAAAACATATGCAAATTTCATACGGATAGGTTCATTTTTGAACGTGTTATCGCTCTTTTTGTGATACTTCCTTAATTTTTGGAAACCAGTGTATATTATCGGGGGTCCTAAAAAGGAATGACTGATTTTAAAATTCAATAATTTGCAAACGGTGATAGATATTAAAAAAATTCTTGAAGGAGGGTTGTGTATGATGTCAGGATTTTTTTACTGCAATTCTCGATTTTAGTTTGAATTACAAACAATAGATGGCGCTGAGAGCAATAGGCGCAGACTATGGAGTGGGTCTTATTTGCCAATGCAATCTTGATCTTAGGGCCCAATTCTGAACTCAGTCGATATGATTTCAATGAAATGTGTTGTTGCCATGGAAATAACAAATTCCTCGATATAACGACAGTGTTCGGAATTGGGCATGAATTTAACAAGCAGTATAAGAGTTTGCAGACGATTTTACGTTTTGAAACTTTATTTTCCCGGATCAACTTATTTTATCGTCTGATTTAAAGAATGTTTTATGCATCGCATTTTAAAACTAGGTGAAGAGATTTAGTATTTTTTTGTTTTTGTTATTAAAAATTTCATAACTTTTGTTAAAATCTAACACATTTTTAAGGAAATTCGTCAGTAGATTTTTATGCATGTTGAAAAAAATATAGTGGAAATAGTTTATACATTTGAACAAAGAATATTTATAGTGTTGGAGTTCCATAGCTTGGATCAAAACATAATAGCAACTAGAAGAGGCTTCCAAATGAAATTTAACGTAAACAATGTGCCACATCCGAATACAGTTAAATACATTGTATGAAAAATTTATAAGAACTGGTCGTGTTGCTCACGATTTGGTGTCCAACGTTGGACGACAGAAATCGGCCATGATAGAAGCTAACGTGGATGTTATTAAAAATGAGATTACTCAAGATGCGAAAAAATCCATTCGGAAAATTACAGCTTCCTGTTCGATGAGTAAAACTGCAACACACAAAATATTGCAAAAGTATTTAGACATGTAACCATTCAGCAACCAATTTTCTATTATTATGAAAAAAGAAAGACTTATTTTTGCATATGAAAAGTTACAGTTGATAGATGATGGTGATATTGACGCAAATAGAATTTGGTTTTCTGACGAAGAATATTTCCATCTTGATGGATTCGTCAATAAGCAGAATTGGGGGATATGGAGCACTGGGGACCCTCATGTGTGTGTGCCACGGTCAGTCCATTAAAAAAACTAGGGGATCGAACCCGAGCTCCTCGGGTTACAGAATATAGATGAAAACCAATTTTTTTTTAATCTAATTATTTTTTTACATGTAATATATATTTTAGATTGCCCACTAATATCAAAAACAATTTTTATATGAAAAATATCAATTATGCAATCAAATAAAGTTTTGAAATTTATTAAAAGCGATACTTTCACATGTCACCACATGCCAGGAGTTATTAACACAAGATTTTGCGACTTACGTCAGTCTATCCGATCATTTCGGTGCATAAGCGCGTGATTCAATCACATGTCTGTTAAATTTGTTTCATATTTACATTAAATTATTTATTTTTCTATAGAGGAAGTTTTAACTTTGTTATAGAACATTAGATGAAAACATATGCTGAAATTTTTACATTGCTTTAAGGGCAAGAGGATTAACCTTCCGTAATCGAGCTACACGTGATAGAGTTAAATTAAAAAATAATTTATGCTTGAATCTATATATATATATATTACGCTATCGTACGTGGCACAGAAATCGCGATTAATTGTTGGTTAATTGTTCAATTGGTTAATTGTAAACAATTGGCGGTTAATTGTTTAATGGCAACGCCCGAATGAAACGCATCTCATTTGTCTATTGTGTAATATTTTAAAAAAGTGAAAAACAATAAATAAATAAAAAGTTTAATTAATAACTATAGAACAAAACAATTTATATAATTTAAAAAAATAAAATAAAAGTAAATAAACAATTTATTAATAAATAAACAACTACATCCGGGTTACCATATCAAGCAAAATAACGACACTTTGGCGCCAGTTAAGTACCCCGGTGCGTATATGACATTGGCGTCAGAAAAAAGTCGTGCCAACGTAGTGCGTACATGACACCTTTTATTTATCTAATTTAAACTACAATAAATAAAAAAATAAATGAAGGTGCTTTTCCAGTATAGGAACTTGGCGAAATAGAGAAAAGGTCCATGGCGAGAAAAGAAATTTTTTTCTGGCAACCGATTTAATCCAAATATTTTTTTTCAAATAAAACTACATAAAAGTGTCTATGACCGCAAAGAGTTCGGACTTTTATGTTAGCTGGGTGCAATTCTCGCCAATAGCATTTTTTAACTAGCCATCAGCATTTTTTATTTTTCGAGGGGTAAATTAAAACAATGCTTTGATGTTGAAATTAAATGGTTTATGGTATTATTTATTCTTTTCTCTCTTTTTTTATTTTTATTTTTTATTTTATTTATTTATTTTTTTTTTTTTGTAAAGAATTTCTTAAGTGAAAGTCATGAATTTTAAAAGTTCTATTTTTAAATTAAAGTCATCCATTCTAAATAAAATGAGTGAAAGGATTACATTTTAATCTGGATTAACGAAATATGAAAAGAAATGCGACGGGTACAATGTTTGGCGATTTATCACCTGCGCCCGACTAACATAACTGTAGGGGGTTCTCGATTTCTCTATCAGAATCTTCAAATTTGGGCAAAGGATTGAGCAAGTAAATTAAATTATGAATAAAAGTAACATGATACAATGCCTAGAATACATTTAAGGGAAACCAAATTGGTCGCCACAGGCGGCTAGTTATTTAAAAAATATAATAACTTAGTCAATTAAGATACAATTTCCAAACAAATTGCATTTGAAAGTAGATTTTTTTCTTTAATTGACGGTTTAAAAATTGAAAATGTACGATATTTAGAAATTTAAAAAATCGCTGACATAGCACGTATTTTAATTTCAATTTATTTTTTCAGTTTTTGTGAGAAAATGGCAACATAAAGGTACAGTAATATATTATTTTCTTTCTTCCGTGATTAGTTTCCCTTTACTTTCAACCCTCCACGACTTTAAACAGAAATGGAGTTCTTCAGTTGCCACAATTACAAAAAATGTATTAAAAACTACAAAAAAATTAATATCTCAAAATTAAATTGAAATACAGCTTTCAAACAAATTGCATTTAAAAGAGCATTTTTTCCCTCATACGACGGTGTAAAAATTTAAAATGTGCGATGTTTAGAAGTTAAAAAATTTGCAGTAGAGAAAATTGCAAAACCAAAATTTCATTTCAAATATCAAATTCCAGTTGCCATTCGCAGAATGACGTATGCGTTACGCACAGATATGTTTATCCTTTATAATATAGATAGTGGCAGACTTTTCCAGCCGTGGCATTATTGGGACTTTTACTTGTAGGAGACTCAAAATTCATGTCGATATATCGAAATCTTTCATTAATCTGTGGTCATATTGAATATCATAGGTGATTTACAAACAGACTGGTTCATGCAAGAAGGAGCGAAACCTCATCTCCTTCTCTAAAATTCAAAATTTTTATTACATGTGAAATATTTTGTGCAAAAAAGTCTGGGAAATTTTAAAACCTGAACACCAACAACTTGTTGATAAAGATACACTGCAATCCTTCAATGGTGTGCAGCCTTAAATTTGAAAGAGAAATCGAGGCCGCAACTTTTCCTTATATGGAAATTCATAAAACAAAAGATGTGTACTGCCAAACAATCTTATATCACTAAATTTTTTCAGTCATCAACTAGGAAATAAACTCTGTACCATATGTTTATAATTATTCAAATGTATTTACAGCATATACTTTTTAATGTTTAATAAATATACTTTTTACGTTTCAATTGCTTTTTTCCATTTAAAAAAAATCACGAAACTTAACCCTCTTTTATGCGGAAGATAGTCTCAACATTCGCGATTTTGACATTCGCGGAGGTTTCCGAGAACCTAACCCTCGCGAATGTTAAGGGATTACTGAATAACATCTTTCCCTTTTGAACTGTGATTTTTACCATTGTAATGTCATTTCAGACAGTGAGAAACCATATTTCACGACCAGGCTTCTGAAAGTATGAGTGTAAATGAAGTCAATCCAGTCTCTGAAATGCATGATTGTAAATCAAAGAATAATTGTGAAGAAGTATCTGCAACCGCTGCTGAAAATCATGAGGAAACTATATCGAGAAAAATAATAGTTGACATTAACCATTTTATAAATAAACTTCAATCTTTAAATGCGCACGGCCCTTTTGGCTGTACGTTTTCTGACATGAAAATAATTTCGGAGAAGAAATGTGACATGTAAGCAATTTTAAATTTAAATATGCAATTAGATAAAAGTATTTTGGACGAAAAAGAATTGTATTGTTATGATGTCTAGTTATGATGAACCGCAATTACCATGGTTGTGCGCTACAGAAAAGGTGAAACTTCAAACTCAAAGCAGCAAAAAATCACTGAAGTAAGAAATGATATTTTAAATGCACCGCTGCATGCATAGGGAAATCATGATAATTGTGCATCTTATTTTTGTGACCGAAATAAGAACGACAAAAACTATACACTGCCAAAGAGGGGAAACGGCCTTCTTTACAAAGTAATGGATGTCATAGATAACATCGCTGACCATGCCAAAAGCTTAATTTTCGACGCAAACAACAATACTGTTGAACAATTCAATAGTATAATTGCAAAATTTGTAGGTGATAAGCGAAATAATTTCTGTTTAAGAAGCTCTTAACAAACCAGATGAATGCAGCAGTTTTGGATTACAACAGTAAAACACCAATACAGACATTTCAATAAAGCATGTGGATGTAATCCTGGATTCTACTCAAAGTTATCCGAAAAAAGAAAAGCAACACAAAGACAGCAAAATGCTATTTATGAAACAAAAATCAAATTCGAGAAAAACGACAATTTATAAATAATACAAAAAATACTTAGTATGGTCATAATTCTCAAAAGTCCGGCATAGAAATTGAAATCTGAAGGTAAAAAAGCATTTTTACACAAATTGAATCTCAATAACACAGGAAGAATAAACCTCATGAAGGAGACAATAATGCAAAACAAATCCCCTGTTTGGATAAAGGAAAAAAGAAAACGAATGTTTGCATTATACTTTGGATACGTAGGCAGTAAGCTACCGAAGGCAATAGTGATAGCATTATTAAAAAGATTTTATATAACAATTTGGAAACTGATGCAACGAAATATGATAGACGCCATGAAAAAGATGTTCTTTGCGCGATAAAAGAAATGAATATCGAAGAAGAACAATGTGATCTCATTGCAGATGAAAAATTACCTTATCTCGCTGACACACCAATAAGGACTAATAAGGATGGAATAGTTGAAATAAAAAGTCCGGCATCATGTAGTGACCTGACATCGGAGAGATTTTCGGCCGCAAGGTAAACTTTTGGAATATAGACAGAAAAACAAATACTATTTTAGATACAAATAAAATCCGCATTTATTATTTTCAAATACAGGGACAGTTGCACATTTCCAGGAAAAACTGCTGTGTGATTGCTTTCTAGACCCCAAAAGGTCTGAAAACGCAGAACATTTTGAATGAACAGTTATTCTGGCAATCAACCTTCACATCGGACAAGATATGATGGATACTTTCTAATAAGAAACTCAAACTGATGATAGTGTTTCCACCATGTGTGTAAACCTAAAGTTACCAACTTTTTGGAAAGCTGATCCTAGGATTAGGTTTATACAACTGGAATCTCAGTTTAGAAATGCACATATTGTGTTCGACCGAACAAAATGTTAATTTAATTTGTGCCTTCAAATTCTCAGAGAAATTCTCCGTGCAGACATGAATACCCCTCCACCTTTCCAGCGTACAAAATCAAATGTTTACGCAAGCATTCCTTATTATAGCTGCATTTCTGAAAAGATTTCTCAATATTTGAAATCAGTTGGTATTCATACATCTTTCATTCCCCAAAATCCTCTTAAGAATCTGTTATGTAATTTTAAACATAGATATTCCATCCTACAGTTTAAAGACATCGTTTACGGAATTCCGTGTGAGCAGTGTGAAGCGGTTTATACTGGTGAATCTAGCAGGACACTTGAAATACGGCTTAAAGAGCATAAACAGGCATTTAGATGTAGAAATTTGAATTCAAAGATCGTTCAGCATACTATTGCAACCGACCATTTTCCAGATTTTAATAAAGCTTTTGTGATCCGATCCAACTGCAACAATTACGCAGGGAGAGTGTTCTTAGAGGCCTGGCATACTAAAACCAAGGATTTAGCGATTAACGAAGCTGCATCTGTGCCGGCCGAGTATTCTATTTTATTTTAACTGCAACCTGAAACTTTCTGTTGTGTTTTTCTTGTAACTGTTGATAGTATTGACTTAACGTTTATAATTGGCTGAGGAGGGATCGTGATGATCCGAAACGTCCCAATTTTTAATATGTTTAATATGTTTTTAGTGTTTTTATGTAACAATTTTAATTGTTTAATGTATTGTCTGTGATTTTAATGTAAATATTTTAAAGACGATTGTTAGATTGAAAAGGCAGAGTTCTGATTGATAGTGGCTCTCAGCAATCGTAAAACCTAGAAATTACTGCTGAAAATCTGGGTCTGGATCCAATAACAAAGAAAAATTTCATACATTCATTGTTTGGTGGATTTAATACCCACGAAAAGAATCGTAATATTTTCAAGATAAAATTTCAGGCCCTCAGACGAAACTTTTCCTGAGATAGATTCTGGATCAGCCAACAATTTATAGTTAATTCCTCTGCTTCAAAAGGGATCGTGGAATAAGGAATTACAAGAAAAGAAAATATGTATTGTGAATTATGGAAAAGGTTGTCCCGATACAGAAATATTGATAGGAGCAGATTTGTGTGGTCAACTATTTACTGGAGATATGTATAAAATTAAATGTGGCTTAATTGCATATAAAACTCTCTTAGGTTGGCCAGTCATGGGTAAAGTGCCTGGAGAAAAGTTTGACTGCTCTTTAACCAACGTGATAACTTCATTGTTCATATAAAGTGCCTCAATGGCAAATCTTTGGGAAATGGATATTTGAGGTATTAAAGATCCTGTTGAAACGAAATCCACAGAAGAATTAGAAGTGGCTGCTTTAGAACATTTTACTTGTTCAGGTGACAAAAAATGGCCGTTATGAGGCCCATTTACCTTGGAAAGAAACAAACCCCGATTTAAACGACAACAGAGACATTGCAGAGATAAGATGTATTTCTAAGTCTCTGAAGCTTAAACGTGTAGAATAGTTTAATTGTTATGATGCCGTGTTCAAAGACTGGGATGAATCAGGTATAATAGAAGCAGTATCTCAAGAACAACTCAAAAATACCTCTTACTACTTGCCTCATAGAGACATCTTCAAGAAGAATTAATTCATCAGAAGAATTCATTTATTAATAATTGATTCAACAACCAAAATTAGTTCTGTATTTGATGCTTCGTGTAATGAAAAAGCGCACTTGTCATTGAATGACTATCTCATAAAAGGATCAAATCTTCTCGAAGAAATTCCGCCTATATTAATGAGGTTCGGAAAGGACAAGATTAGAGTAGTTGCAGATATTAAAAATCTTTCCTCCAAATATCTGTCGCAAAGGAGAAAATTATAGACACAGTTCACAGCGAGAAAGACAATCGTCAACAGAAAGAGAGTTCGATCAAATGCAATGCACAAAGAAAGAGTAAAAGAGTATTAATCAATCGTAATTTATTATTAGAAAAAGAATATTCACTATGAAATTTCAATCTGTCTACAGATTATAAGAAACACCATTCCGTTTTAATTGGAAGAACGTCTCCTGCCTGTAAGTATTGCTCAGCTATAAGATGGAAAAACGATGGAATGTGTTGCTTTAAATGTTAAATTACAAGAAATTTATCTCCCCTCTTCCCCCGAAACCATGGACTCGTTTCTTTCCTGTGACTATTCAAAGTGTAAGCAATTCATGCACAATGTTCGAGGATATAACAATTGTTTCAGATAGCATCTTGTATGAGTATTCAAGTCGTTGAATCAGGCTATATGCCAACAGTATACCATTTTGAAGGAAGTTTGTTTCCGTATAAAACTGATGATCATAAATTTCTGAAAATTTATTGTATTTTTATAATGAAAAGCAAGCATTTTCTAGATCGAACATAGCCCCACGATACGTTATAATACATTAGTGAAATCTTTACCATATATGTTACACTCGCATAACCGTTATGTAATTTTTTACTGCCATCCAGAGTATTTCACCAAACGTACCTGACTTCAACATCGATATTCATACAAGCAAGATATCTGATGGAGAACATCTTGGTGGTTATAATTCTCTATTTACAAGCGAAATGGCAGTTGTGATAGCTGGTCAACAATTTGATAAAAGAGATATTTTATTAAGCTGGCGGGACAATAATTTACAAAAGATTTCTGAACAACATAGATCATATGACAATTTACAGTATCCTTTATTTAGTATAGAGGTGAAGAAGGATATTCGATTGATATTCCTCAAGTTGATCCAGTTACTAAAGCTTTACAAGCAATGACAGTTGTGATAGCTGGGTCAACAATTTGATAAAAGAGATTGTATTAAGTTGTCGGGACAATAACTTACAAAAGATTTCTGAACGCCATAGATCATATGACAGTTTACAGTATCCTTTTATATAATGCAGAAGTGAAGACGGATATTCGATTGATATTCCTCAAGTTGATTCAGTTACTGAAGCTTTTCTACAAAAAAGAAAAAAAATCCTACGTGAATTTTTACAGTTATCGCATAATGATAAGGCTAAATAATATAACCACTTACTAGGATATTAATTGTTACTGACACAATTTTTAGTTAATCAGTATGCAAAAACTGAATTGAGGCAATTAGCCTATATATGAAAAAAATCAAAAGAAATTACGAACGGAAAGTTACGATCATTAAAATGATGCTTCGCAATATAATGAAAACACCAGCGATATTGAACAATTGATTACACTATAATCAACATTTACGGATGGGCTTAGATATCTTCATGAAAAAACTAAGGATGTTATGACGTAAGTCAGGCATTATGGAAAACTCGACCTCTTTAAAACTGTAACGTGTAATCCGAACTGGATGAAAAATACAAAAAAAATTACATCCCAATGCTGTACCACAAAACAACTATGATATAGTTAGAGTATTTCACTTGAAACTTCAGAAGCTTTAATCTCTTATTAATAAAACTTACATATTTGGTCCAACTCGCTGCCATATGTGCACTGTTGAATGGAAAAAACGGGGTGTTTGAAAATAGTATGCTATTATCTGAGCTACTAAACAAAGAGAAATGTCCGATCCTATATGACTATGTAGAAATAGATGATACATTGCACGCGTGCCACTTTAAATCCAAATTCATCGTATATGCATAAAGATAGATGCCCCAAAAAAATTTCGAAATCTTTTCAGAGTTATAACTCTACTGGAGATGAGGGATATCCTAAATGTCGTCTATCGCAGAAGGAGGCCAAATAGCAATTATCAGAAGTTTTGAAATAGACAACTGCTGGATAGTACATACTAATCTTTAAAAAATTTAATGCTCACATTAATGTCGAGCTATGCAGGTCGGTAAAGTTCATCAAACATGCTACTAAATACATTAACAAAAGAAACGATCAAGCAACATTTAGGACAAAGGCATCAAATGAAGTTGAACAATATCAATCTGTACATTAGTTTACCCATTTGCAGCTCTGAAGCAGCGTGGCGAATTATATCGTTTAATAGCCATTAACAAGCTCCCGTAATTACCCACCTTGCTGTTCATATAAAAAACAGATAGAGTGTATTTTACCGAAAACAACTGAACGATTAATTAATATTCACCGTGACAACTTTAACGGCATTTTTCAAGTTATGTATTGAAGATGATTTTAAGAAAGCACAGACCTACAACAAACTTCCAAGTTTCTATTACATGGAATAAATCTACACACATATTTGAACGTCGAAAGAAAGGTGAAACGGTTAAAAGTTATCAACAATTAAAAAACAGAAGCTTTGAAAAGAATATATGTAGTTCACATTAATAACAGTAAATGCTTTTATTTGAGAATGTTAGTACTTCACGCGGTTAAAAGTCCCACTTCCTTTGAGAACCTTAGAACTATACAAGGGGTAAATTAAAATATCTACCAAGCTGCATGTAAAACAAAAGAGTTCCTGGAAGATGACTCTCATTAGAAAAATATACTATCGGAAGCTGCATTATGCTGTTCATCAAGGTCATTGAGATATTTGTTTGCAATTATAATAGTATTTTGACACATATCTGACGTACTCATTTTTTGGAATATACATCCAGAAAATATGGCTGAAGAAATTTTGAATCGAAAACGAAGAGAGATAACATCAAATAAACTGCGTTTAAAATATCTTTGATGAAGCATTGATCAAATTGTATGAAAAAGTAGCATCATTCTCGGAGAAATCAAACCAGTATTCTTAACTACCTTTGACAACTGCTATTAATTTTGAAATAAACAACACCGAATATTTAAGGGAGACCCTTTTAAATAAATCTTGATTATTGAATACTGCCGCTGAAGACGGAGGTCGCATGACATTAGATCAACGAAAAATTTACGATGCGTTAATGTCATCCATAAATACCGGTGAAAGTAAGCTATTTTTCCTTGATGCACATAGAAGCACAGGTAAAATATTTTTGATGAATTTACTTCTCGCCAAAGTAAGTTGGTTGGTTGGTTCTATGGGATTTTATGGCGCAAAATCTCATTGGGGCATGCTGCGCCAAAAAGATAAGCAAAAAGGACAACATCGAAGACTAATTAAAAATGAAACTAAAACATTATAGGTAGAAGATAAAAATGATAGAAGAAAAGTTATCTGGATAGGAGATGTCATAAAGGTATAAAAGAAAATCCTGAAATGTCAACCAATGAAAGAAACAAGAGATTATATTTCAAAGTAAAATCCTGCATGTTTTAAAAAAGTAAAGAGTGCCCCATGAGGTGTTTCCCCATTGAGGTTTGTCAAGGATGGTGATGATGAATTAAAATAAAATCTATACGTGTGACGGAGGCCCGGACAGTCAGTTAAAACATGATGAAGGGTCAGGTAATCACAGTGACAATGTGGACACATGGGTGCATCCTCTCGAAGTAAAAGATGTTTATGAGTGATAGTTGAATGTCCAATTCTCAGACGAGTAAGAAAAACATCTGCTTTCCTTGGATAACTCGAAGGCCAGGTCATGATTGTTGGTTTGATATGGTACACTTTATTATTGTATTCTGAATCCAAACTTCCTTGCCAATTATTATGAATAAAGTGTTTCATGAGTAGTTTAACGTCTGAGAATGGAATTTTATGGTGAAACGGATTAAGAGCACGTTTTGCTGTCACATCAGCTTTCTCATTTCCAGGAATACCCATGTGCCCAGGTACCCAGTAAAATAAAATTTTATAATTGTCAGTTTTGTCAGTTTATTATAAAAATTGAGGATGGTTGAGACATAGGGGTGCTTATTAAATGATTTTATTGCATCAATAGAGCTATTTGAGTCAGTATAAATGATGAAGAAAGTGTTATGATGATGAGAAATGTCCAACATGGCTCTCTCCATTGCTATCAATTCGGCTGTAAACACAGAAATACAAGTGGATAACTCAAAGTGGTATTGTCACAGAAAACCCCACAGCCAACATTATCTCCACACTTCGATGCATCAGTATAAACATCTGTATAGTTATTGTAATTAGAGCGATGTGCAGCAAATAACTGTTGAAAGACAGTATGTGCTAGTTCGTTTTATCATAACCTTTAAAAGGATGGAGGGTGGTAATATTAAAGATTTTTCCAGAGAGGGAACTTGTGCAATGGGCATAATCTCACATCGATATTGCTTAGATGGCTATTGTTAATAATAGTTCTCATTCTGACTCTAAATGATGGTGTGCAAGATGGTCGATGCTGACAAAGAATATCATTGTCAATATTTAAAATATAGATATGAAGAGGATGGCCATGATGCGAAATAATGCGATAGTACAATTCTAACTAAAGTTTTTCGCGACTATGGTGTAATGCTGGTTCATTACTGTCAACATATAGACTTAAAACTGGGGATGTATGAAATGAATCATGGCAAACACGGAGTGCGCTACGGTGCACAGTGTCAAGTTTTTTAACAACAGAAACACATGCTGAACCGCAGACCTGGAAGGCATAGTCAATTTTGAAGCAATTATAGAACGATAAATTTTAAGGAGAGAACCACAATCTGCTCTCCAAGATGTGTTTGAAAGCACCTTAATTAAATTATGCGAATGCTCGCATTTTTTCTGCAATTCAAACACATGTGGTAAGAAAGTGAGTTTCTTGTCAAAATACATGCCCAAAAAACGGACGCAGTCAACAACACATTTTTGGTATGAACCAATAAAAATTTCTGGATCTGAATGCAGATCCTTACGTCTACAGAAATGCACACAAGAAGTTTTGTTCTGAGATATAATAAAACCGTTTTTATTTGTCCACTGAATAATACGGTTGATAGCTATCTGTAATTGTCTCTCAATATAATGCATATCCTGTCATTTACACAAAATTTTATAATCATTAACATAAAGAGTACCCTGCACACATGGGGGCAAACTGGATAAGGATATCATTTATCTTAATTGCAAAGAGGGTGACACTCAGAACACTACCCTGAGGTTACACCCTCTTCTTGTATATAGAAGCTGGAGAGGATCCCCCAATTCGAATTTGAAAAATTCGAATGGCCGGGAAGTTCTTAATAAAAATCGGGAGGTTAACACGAAAGTCCACGTTAAACAGATCGCGAAGGATACCGTACCTCCATGTCTTGTAATATGCTTTCATCATGTCAAAAAACACAGCAGCCAGATGGTTTCGTTTTAAAAAAGCAGTCCGTATATGAGATTATAAGAGAATGAAGTTACCAATAGTGGAACTACCTCGTCGAAATGAGCTTTAGAAGGCTGCAAAGGCAATTATTTGATTCTAAAATATGGACAAGACGGTAATTAATCATTTTTTCTAAAAGTTTGCAAAGGAAAATGGAGAGGGCGATAGGCCTGTAATTGTTTGGGTCACTGGAATCCTTTCCTGGATTAGGAAAAGGAATAATAATGGCTTTCCACCAGGCATTAGGAAAAGTTTGTTCTATCCAGATCCTATTGTAATAAGCCAGAAGGTTATTTAGAGAAGTCCTGCAGAGATGTTTCAGCATGGTATAGGTGATGCCATAGTGACCTGGAGCAGATAAATGATTTTATTGTAAACATTTTAAGAGTTCTGAAGTAGTGAAAGGAAGATTATAATCATAAGAGTGGCATGAATTAAAATTAATGTTTGTAGTTTCCATTTCCCTTTTGTATGATAAGAAAGGTTTACAGGTAAGAATCAGAGCTAGAACTAGATGCGAGGGTACTTGTTATTGTTTCAGCTATGTTTTTAGGAGATGCTATGGTTTGGCCATTGTGTTTAAATATTGAGATGTTATTTTCAGAATATAATCCCATACAATTTTTCACTTTTTTCCAAAGAACTTTACTTGAGGTATTACAGCTTATAGTGGAGGCGTATTGCATCCAGGATTCACGTTGGCTTTTGCGGCGCACTCTTCTAGCATCATTTTTTGCTTTTTTGTACGCAATATAATTAGAATTATTGGGATACCTCCGGAAGATGTCCCATGCCTTCTGTTGATTTTTTTTTTTTTTTTTTGGCCTTTTGACAATCATCATTCCACCATGGTTTCCTGTGCTTTGGTGTATAAACTGATTTAGGAATGCTAATATCTGCAGCATTGATAATACAATGGGTGATATTATCAAGCGCATCGTCAATATCACCTTCTATCATATCACTAGTGTTCTTAGCAAAGTTTGTGAAAGTTGGCCAATTGGCTCTGTCATAAACATAGCGATTAAAACAATTATTAAAATCTCTGTGAGGAGTAGTCTGCGAGATAAAAGTTGGAAAATGGTCACTGTCGTGCAGGTCATTAGACCCAGAAGTCCAAATATTGATAGATAAATGGGGAGCAGATTGTGAGATCTATCATATGAAAGGTGCGTGTTGGTTCATGAAATAAGTACGATCACCATTATTGAGTAGGCATAAGCCATTGTCAGAAATTAATTTCTCTATTATATCACCCCGTTGATAAGCGTCTGAATTACCCCACAGTTGGCTATGAGCATTGAAATCGCCAACAATGATGAAAGGAGTGGGAAGTTGGACACAAAGATCATCAAGATGTGTTGATTGAATAGTTTGGTTAGGTGCTGCATAGATGGTACAGATTGTAATGAGACGATTAACATGTACACGGACTGCAACAACTTGCAAGTTTGTGTTTAAAGAAATATGAGAATGGGGTAAACTGCGAGAGATGAAAAGAGCCACACCACCAGTAGCTCTTTCATTACCTGTAAAATCTTTTCTGTAGATATCGTAATTGCGTAATTTCACTTTGTCATTCGGCTTTAGATGGATTTCCTGTAGATCTAAGCATAATGGTTGATGATCGGACAGAATATTTCCGATTTCGTAATGTTTATTGTGACAGCCACAGTAGTTCAACGAAATAATATTTGACATGATTGGGTTTGTTAGATATGTTTATCTATGTCATTTTGGTCGGAGGTAGTAGACATACTACTATCTCCATCGTTCAATTCTGCATACGATTCAGGGTTGGTCAACAGCATCTTCATCCTCCATAATCCTCACATCTATTTTGAGATCTTTTTATTTATTCGATTCATAATTTGCGGTTTTACTCTTTTTCTTTTTGGCCTGCTTTTCAGATGAAACTGTTGATTTAATTGTTAGTAGCTTATGCATTTCTTCATCAGATCTATGGTTCTGTTTTAAAGATTGTGGTTTAGTAATATTTTGAGAGCTTCTTTTATTGAGCGGAATTTTTGAAAAATTAGAATGGGCAAGTTTATGAGAGACATTTTCTGATCGTGGTGATTGAGGAGGAAGAGTATTTTGTGATTTAGAAGAAACAGATTGCGTAGATCCATTTATCTTACCAGAAATACGGGAGAGGTTGTTTTCTTTTTGCTTTGGTTAGCAGTTAGTTTCAGTGGGGAATTCGGTTTGGGTTGCAATAGTTTTATGAGTTTTTGGACTGTTTTAGGCAAGGCAGCAGCATATGATACACCAACTTTGGGTGTCCTGGATGCAAATATTTTTTTGGCTTCGGGGTATGATATATTTTCTTTGTACGTATTGTTTGTATTTCTTTTTCTTTTTTCCACTGTTCGCAGGATTTTGAATAAGATGGGTGGCCTTTTTACAATTTACACAGGAAGGTGGTGCATTGCATTGTACACACTTTCGCGGTCAAGAGCACTACACCGACCACATGTGATTTTACCTCGGCATGAGGTTTTTGAGTGCCCAAAACGCTGGCAATTAAATAAACGCAGAGGGTTTGGGATGTAAGGTCTGACAGAACATGATAGATATCCAGCTTTTATATATTTGGGTATGTTGGGCGAGTTAAATTTGAGAATAATGTGCTTGATAGGGTATTTGATTAGCTGTATTTGATTAGCTGGTATCTGTTCATCTCGACGAAATATTTTTATTCGTCTAGCTTCAATGACATTTTGTTCTTTTAAGTTTTCTACTATTTCATCTTCGTTAACATACAAGAGGTCAGATTCTGAGATGACTCCGCGAGATGTGTTTAAAGTTCTATGTGGCGATACGGTGACAGCAATATTGGCAAAGTGTGTACATTTTTTTAGGTTAGCTGCCTCTTGGCTATTGTTTACTTCAACTAACAGTTCACCTGTTCGGAGTTTTTTTATTGTTTTTGGTTCACCAACCAATCCTTGAATTGCTTTATTAATTAAAAAAGGCGATGTTTTGTCGAAACTCCCATCTTGGCGTTTGAGAACGAAGAATCTTTTTTTCAGTTTTACTTTCATAGGAGTTGGGATTTTTAGATTCCGTATTGGAAGCAAAATCCTCCACTCTCTCACCCCATGATTCTTTTTTACCCTGATTAACAGTATCTTTTGAGCCGGAGCTCAATGCATTTTTATTCTCTTTATTTAGTTGTGGGGCCTACCCTCCACATCGCATGTCTTATTCCCTGATTTTGTAGCCATAATTGAGATAGAATTTCAAAAACGCCGGGCATCGCGCCTGGTCACCGACCCTTCTTCTTACCATTACTTTAGGCGCAGGTCTCAAAAGGGTGAAAACTATTCACAAGAATCTTCCACGTTTTTTGAACGCTAGATTGAACTGGATAGCAATTCCGAATCTCTAGTTTTTTCACAGAGGAATCAGGTAATCGTAAGTAAGCGTATGTCCAACCTACAACCCCTTTCACCGAAACGCACCAGTCTCCTGGCGTTGGTCCTAACAGCCACCACGCAAGTATGGCGTCCTCCGATCACGGAACCGGAGTTTGGAAATGCCCTGCACTCTGGGACTGGAGATCAACCTAAAAAGGTAGAACCGAGGCGATGAGATTAAAAAACCCCAACACCCAGAGCAGTGGCATAGCCAAGGGGGGGAGGGGCGGACCCCCCCCCCTTGGCTATTGGCGGACTTGGCTATTGGCGTATTGGCGGACCCCCCGAACGATTGGTCCATTAATTAAAGGTCCATTAATTAAATAGTAAGAACTACTAAAACGGAAATGCAAAGAAATTGTGAAATTTTTCATTTTAGGCAGGTTTTCGTAATTGTCACGATAAAATGAGTTTCACGTGTAATAATTGAGTCATTTTAATGTTTTCTTACTTTTTTAATATTCACGTGTAAATACAATTTTTATGACGTAATTTTCCCTACTTCCTGCTTTTAACACGTGTTCATTTAGTTTTTATTTTAAACTCAATTCTGTTATTAATAGCCACATGTAAATACATTTTTTATTTAAGAGGAAATGTAATTCTTTGCGCTACTTTACAAATTGGGCATCAATAACAACATGACTTTTTCTAAATACGAAGAAAATATTTTTTGAAATGATGCAAATTTAATACAAAAGAAAAAAAAAAAGCAAAAAGTGAATCAAATTTAAAAAATAACCGCAGTCTGCATACCACAAGTTTATGAAGTAAATCTCTTGGAAAAATAACTAAATTTCTATGCCCTATGTATAGTTTTTGCTACTATAAAACTTTTTAATGGAACGAATTTGACCAACTTTAACAATTAATAGCTCTTAAAATAATTTTTCGATTTAAAAAACTGTCTATTTCAGCGTGTTTAGCAAAAATTCCTCTATAATACTACCCATTTTAATATTTTTGTATGCAGTAGTTTTCAGAATATTCGTCTATATGAAATTTCACCAGTTAAAATTATGTTATATTCTACTAATACATTCATGGTTTAAAACAGGGGTCTGTCTAGACTTTTCTCACAGGGTCCTGTTTTTGTGAAATTGTGAAGTCTTTTTTTATTTTGTGAAAATTCTAGTCATAATTTTGTGAATTTTAAATTATCGATGTCTTCATGTTCTATCATTCATATATAAAAAGCTAAGTAATATGCTTTTTGGTGAGTTAAACTGCTTACTTACAGGCCAGATTTTATTTTTAAATGACTAAATTTGTGAAAAGTTCAATTTAAAGGTGAAAACATTCTGAGAAAGGTCTATTTAAGAGACAAATAATTTTGTGAAGAGTCCTGTTTTGGGATAAAATGTTTTGTGAAGGGTCCTGTTTGTGGATAAAAAATTTTGTGAAGGGTCCTGTTTTAAGATAAATTATTTTGTGAAGGGTCCTTTAAAGGACCTAAAATTTTCCTAAACACATCCCTGTTTAAAATAAATATTTAATTTTTTGTACAATTACGCAAGCAAGCAAGTTTCAAAGCTAAAATAAATAAACAAAATTTCCATTTCAAAATTATGTAATTACTTTGCGACTTCGCCGCATACGTTTCACACATAGCACATCTTTTCTTCTGTTTCCACCTGCAGTATTAATAGACTGGTCCTAGGAGAAACTAGTGTTGCAATCATCACCCATAAATGTATGTTTTGCGAATCGCTCTGACGTATCAGTTAATGAAAGGTACTTTGTAAGGGATTTGTGTGAGGATTTTTATTATATATCAGTTTAATGAATGCTTTGTTTTATAAGCTGGTTATTCTGCGAAATATAGAATGAAGAAGAGGCAAAATATTGATCCGTTTTTCAAAGGGAAAGTTTCCAGAACTGAAACAGATGTCGGTTCTCCCGGTTCTCCTGCGTCAGCAGAAATTACCCCATGCTCTTCGTCTTCGGTTCGTGAAGAATTATTTGTGGAATCTGATATTAGCATGACATTTGTAGATATAGGTACAGTCTCGGACAAATTATACGAGCACGGAAAGACTTTAGCACAACCTGTGACTAGTGAAATAAAGAATAAAGTTTTGAATGATTTGTTTGTGTCGGATGAAACTTTTGATTTTCCAAAAACTGAATATAACAAAAAGAATCTTAAATTCCAAAGAAATTGGTAAAACAAGTGGCCTTGGCTTGCTTATTCTAAAATAAAGGATGGTGCTTATTGCAAATATTGTGTGATCTTTGGCCATGAATACGTGGGTAAAGGTACCTACCAAAATATAGGATCCCTTGTGGTAACTCCATTCAAAAAATGGAAGGACGCTGTTGAAAGTTCAATGGCCATAACAGTAATGACTATCATAAATTTTCATGCATTGCAGCTGGCAATTTTATTAAAGTCAGCAGTGGTAAAATGGAAGATATTGCTACGTCATTAGACACCCAAAGAATTATGGAAAGGGAAAAAATCGATCTATGTTAAAGTCAATCATAGAAACTATAATTCTTTGCGGGGAATATGAAATACCACTTCGAGGACACAGAGATAGTGGTCCTTTAACTATCGATAAACCTCCACAAAAAGAAGGAAAGTTTAGAGCTCTTCTTAGATTTTATTCAAACTCCAACCAAGAACTAAAAAAACATATGTTAAAAAGCTCCCGTAATGCAACGTATATCAGTCCAGATATACAGAACGAAATTATTTGCATTTGTGGCAATTTAATACAAAGAAATTTGGTACAACACATAAACAGTGTAAATTGTTTTGCAATTTTAGGGGATGAAACAATGAATATATCAGGAAAAGAACAATTTTCACTATGCATTTGCTATATTTCTAAAGATACTAAGCCCATGTTGAAAGAAGATTTTCTTTCATTCATACAGATTACTGACTTGTCAGCAGAAAACATATTCAAAACAATTTTAGAAACGTGCAATAATTTAGGTCTAGACCTAAGTAAAGTAGTTGGCTAAGGCTATGATGGTTGCTCTACTTTTAGTGGTCATATTACTGGCGTTCAACAGAGGTTTCAAGAGCTTTTTCCAAAAGCTTTGTATGTGCATTGTGCAGCACATCGATTGAATTTAGTATTAAGCGATTCTCTTAATGTGCCTTCTATAAAAAATTGTCTTAGTGTTGTGAGTGAAGTCACAAACATCTTTAGGAACAATGTCCTGGCTAATGATTTATTAAAAAACAATATATCTCGTTTACTACCTGAAAGTAAAAAAAAAACACGTTTATTAGGTATATGTGCGACGAGATTTATTGAACGACAAGACGCAGTCAACACTTTTCTTGAGCTATTCCCCGCAATAGTTGTTACTCTAGAAGAGTTATCTAATACCAATCGAGCAGTATCATCAACTGCTTCAACTTTGCTTGCTGGAATGGAAAAAAGTAACTTCATTGTTGGATTAGTTATTTGTGAATTTTTATTCAATATAACATTGCCACTTTCAAAGTACCCTCAAAAATCTGACTGATTTGTCTTCTGCTCTAAAACATGCTGATAGTGTCGCTTCAGATCTACAACGTTTGCGTCAATCAGCAACCAACGAGCAGGAAACTGACATTCAAAAGTTTGCTGAGTTATTCAAGAAGGCAGAATCCTTAGCTAGAGACAACTTCCAGACAATTATCACAGTTCCTCGCCAAGTTAGTCAACAAACAAAGAGGGAAAAATCCACCTCATGGAAATACTGAAGAATATTTTAGAAGATCGATGTTTCTTCCTTGCATAGATATATTTATTTCGGGGCTTGTTGATCGTTTTTCAAAGAATCGAAGCATCTTGGAAGGTTTTGATGTTCAACTTCGAAAAAATGTTAACCCATAAAGTTTTCCGAATTCCGAGGTATACATGTATGGTATCCATAATGTTGAGAGGAGATCATGAAAATTTTTCTCTTGTGAAAACAAAATCGTATAATATCTAAATAATTTCCGTCTTATACAGGTTTATCCAATATAAGGTAGATTTGTATGTTTAATTACCCTCCCGTCGGACAATAAATCTTTTGTGTTTAAGACAAGATTGTATTATAGACAGGTTCTGTTTTCATAGGTTTTATTGTATTTATAACACAAGTTTTGGACCCCCCCCCCCCCAGAAAAGAAATCCTGGCTACGCCACTGACCCATGGTGTCTCACGTGAAAATAAAAGATCCACTATTGTATGAAAAAAGTAATAATGTGAGAGAGAACATAGAAAGGTGTAATTTTTGTCTTTTTTAAGCTATTTTTTTTTTTTTTTTTTTTTTTTTTAACAAAAAAACGAAAACAACGTTAATAGAACAAAAAACACAGGGAACAAAAAAGTTAGTAAAAAAATCAACCATGAACGAGAACAAAGAGTGATAAACTGAAAAGAAAAAATTAAAAAGTGTGAAACAAAGAAAAAAGGATAAACATCCAAAAAGAGAAGAAGACAGGAAAGGAGATAGATCGCTCGGGAATCCGGGTTCGCGAAACCCGTAAATACCCGAAGAAGGTATTCCCCTGGGGGGATCAGTACGATGAGTTAGCGGAAACGTATTCAATAGTTTGTCAAATATATTAAATAACATTTCATATATCTGACACAGATCAACATATATAACTTTTTTAATAAATTCACTGGTTCTCTCTTTTTACCAAAGGTAAATCAAAGCAGTGAATATCCTATAATAGGGGCTCACGCCAAATTAATGTATTGTAACTTAATTTTTTTTAAACATGAATTATAATTATGAAATCAGGCGGGAGATTTAGATAAACATTGAATTCTTATAAAAGAGATTTTTTTTTTTAACAATATATACTTTTATTCTTATATATAACATCTATAGCTCCAGATTTTTTTTAAACACTCAAATAGTAGTCTTAGTTCCCAAGTTGTCCCTAAGTCCCCCCTTGTTTCTGAGAATATAAAGAAGGGAAATAACAAACTAAACGGATTATCCAAGTAACATTGCAATTGAGAAAATCGCAGAAGCAAATACGGTTTATTTTCATAAGATGGGGCCGGAAATTAACCTGGACGAAGAAGAACGTTCCCAAAGTAGTCATAAGAAGAAATACTCAGATTCTGGAAATGTGCAGAAGAACATTTCTCGGTACGAGGAGTTAGTAGAAACGTAGTCAATAGTGTATCAAATATATGGAATAACATTCTCAGGAATGGAAACTCATATGTGTAGCTTAATAAAAAAGAGTGTGAAAATCAACTCCTTTTCTACCGAGTTTATTGCAACTTATTGAAATTTCTTCGAATATTTATTTACGGGTTTTTTTTTTTTTTTCGAATAATTATTCTTCGCTTTTATTCCAATCATTTCTCATTGCAAGGGTCACATTTTTTATTGAAGCATAGGTAAAAGGAACTGCATTCAAGTATAGTGTACTATTTATTTATTTTTTTTTTTTTTTCGTTTAGGATTTTTAAGAGTATGGATGTAGTTTGAAATATTTTTTCTCTCGCGAATGATGAAATAACAAAAACTTCACCCCTTTACATTCATGACTATTTATCTGACAATAAAAAATGAAAGGCTTGCTCCAAAAAGGATGTAGTGCATTATGCTGCAAAATGGATGTAGTACGTTTGTGACCTTTAGGAAATTTAAAAAAAAAAAAAAGTATTTTAATATTTAAATTTTAAAGTTTCGTTAAAAGTATTTTTTTCTATTTGTGCATTATCAGTATATACACCCATGAATGTTTTCACACAAAAAATATTCCAAAATATCTATTCTGAACGACTCCCCCCCCTCCCCCCCGACTTTTTTTTCTTAGCTCCATTGCTTAATGAAAGAGTAATAAGTGCGACTACAAGTTTTATTTTAGAAAAATCAATTTTTAGTATACAATAACTAGTAGCCAATATTTTCAATAATTCTCTTTTCATATCTTATATAGCATCTACAGTCCCAGATTATTTTTAAATGCTCGAATGCTTGTCGCAGTTCGCAAGAAGTCTTCTGTTTGTGGGAATAAAAAAAAGGAAAACGAGCCTAAGCGGATTATCCAAATAATATTGTAACTGAGTAACCGGTAGAAGCAAATGCTGTTTATTTTCATAAGATGTAGGTCGGAAATAAATTTGGACGAAGAAGTACGTTTCTAACCTAGTCAAAATAAATATTCAGATTCTAGAAAAATGCAAAAGAACTTTTCTGGGTATGAGGGTTACTAGAAATGCAAATGGCTTCAAATAGTTTGTCGATTATATGGAATAGCATTTTTTGGAATGGAAACTCACATGTGCATTTTAATAACAAGAACTAAAAAATAATGCATACAGCATAGATTATGAAACACTTTCCAACACATTTAGAATACTATACATCGATAGTTGGAGAAAAATCAGAATTTTTTTTTGTTCATCCCTGTATATAATCTTTAGTATATTGTTTATACTACATCCCATGCTAAAAGATAGTTCAATTAAACACACTTAATGGGAAATACAATTAATGGGGGGGGGGCATAATTAAAAAAAAAAAGAAAATTATGCCCATTTTTTCCCCTTTATGACCAGAAGATCAGAGTTCTAACTTTTTACGCACGTAAAAAACTTTTGTTGAAACAACTAAATTTTAGTTAATATAATTCCAACCAAATATTTTGGTTGCAATGACCAAATTTTGGTTAGATTAACCAAATGATTTTGTTAATTCAACAAATCACTTGTTTAGTCCAACCAAAATTTCGTTATTCCAACCAAAATATTTGGATGGAGCTATATTAACCAAAATTTAGTTATTTCAACAAAACAGTTTTTTCCGTACGGCTGCTCTTTCATCTTCATCTAACACTTCATTTATAATGGCTGTTTCATAATAATGGAAACCATCAGTCCATCCTAAGAAAATAACTTGGTTAAAGCGGAAACTCGGTTAAGCGGGACTCTACTGTATTGTGGTCAAGATCATACATTTCAATTTTAAATCCAAAAGAACTGTGTCTATGGACATGGTCCTCGTATCAGTGTACATGCCATGTACACAGAAGTGATGTCTACAGACATGGCAATTTCAAGCATTTCTTCTTTTAAAAGAAATAGCTTTGAGCCATACTTTATAAAATTGATTTGAACTATTCTATATAATGCAGATTTACATTATTTGTAAGTATTAATAGCAACATGCATTGTTTAATCTTTTTTTTTTAGAAAGCACAGATGTGATCCTATGATTTTGACACTCTACAAAGGCGACAAACAGCCTTATTTGCACACTACACGAAACATTCTAGTGGCTTCTTTAGACAATAGCATTCAAATTTCACTGTGCTGCAATCTCGTTGACTTTAATGGAAATTTAAATTTTGTGCATAGACAGGACACAAAAGTTAGTGACAATAATAAATTGAGGAAAAAAAAATATTTGCTAAACGTAAGAAAAATTTATTATTAAACAGCAGAAAATGCACCTCTTTTGCGTATTAATAAAAATCTTAACTGATAATTAACTTTAAAAAGGATATTCTTACATTTGTACTTGTAAAATCAGAATAGTGACAGTTCGCAGACATGACATATCACAGTCTGTGGACATGCTTAAAATATTTTTTTCTTACTTTCATGCATTTTCTCACATGGTAATGTGACAATAAAAGGTTTGTTTCTTACTCCTTTCAATTTAATTTTAGATTAAAAGTATACTGAATGAACACAAATTAGTACTGACAGCATATTGCATGTTATTGCATTGTGTATATATATATATAATGACCCTCTTGTTTCTCATTGGGAAAAATGTCTTGATTTTAATGTCTCTTACTTTGATTAGGGGAAAGTAGGGTAATGACGCTCACTTAAGGAAAAACATGAATAGCTAATCAAATGTACACAAAAAATCAATATTTCATTAATGAAGTGTAACCCCAAACTATAAGGAACAGTTTGCAATCAACTAATTTGCATAAAAATTTCAGGAATTTTTTTTATCGTTTTGTTTAATTAACAATGGATTAGGCGATTGCCCGGCATGGTAGGGTAATTGCGCTCAAAATTCGCATACAAGATTTAAGTTGCGTTATTTATAGTTGGTGTAACAAAGCACTACAAAAATAAATAAAAGCATGAACGTACGGCTAAATGCATATATTTTGTAGAAATAATGAGTAAATTAACATTTGAAAATAAGAGTTACACTTACCTTCAAGTTAGATGTTGTAGAATTTTATTATAAATACAACTTCGAACTAATAACGTGAGGACACAAAAATACTTTCCTTCAGACGGTCACTATATCCTTACTGGGACTCACGATGATGTTCGCTAGGTGCCGATACCGATCGCACGTTTTCAATTCTATTATGTTTAGATATATTTGGGTGAGCGGGATTGCCCGCTGATCGTCATTACCCTACTTTCCCCTAAATATATTTAGTTCGAAAAAAAAGTTTTAGCGTTTTAAATTTGAATTTGAAAAATCATGCATTATTTTGGCACCAACCTAATAGCAGAAAAAGTATTAGAAACGCTAGTGAAATTTTGTTGTAGATCTAAAATCAAATTTGTAAACATTTAGTTAAGTAGTTGCTTAATGAAAGATTAAGAAGTATAACTAAATATTTTATTTTAGAAAATTAAATTTTTAGTATACAATAACCAGTAGTCAATATCTTCAATAACTCTCCCTTCACATCTTATATACCATATGGCGTTCCATTTTAGTTTTAAATGCTGGAATGGCTGTCGCAGTTCACAGGAATTCTTCTGCTTCTGTGAATATAAAGAAGGTAAACAACGCAGTAAGGGGATTATCCAAATAATATTGCAACTGGGAAACTCACAGAAGCAAATAAAATAAGATTTATTTTCATAAGCAGTGGACCGGAAATAAACTTGGATGATGAAGGCCCTAATGTAGTCAAAATAAATATTATGTTACTGGAAAGGTAAAAAAAACTTTTACATCAGTAGTTTGTCGAGTATATGGAATAACCCAAATGTAATAAAAGGATGTGGAAAAATTTCTTTTCAACATATTTTCAAATTTTTGCAATTTCCCACTAAGTTATATAAAAAGCGTTATATAGGGGAAAGTACGGTAATATCGCTCACTTAAGAGAAAACATGAATAGCTAGTCAAGCATAAGGAACAGTTTGCAATCAATTAATTTGCGTAAAAGTTTTAGGATTTTTTTTATCGTTTTATTTAATTAACCATCGATTGAGCGGTAATTCCCGACATGGTAGGGTAATGACCCTCAAAATTTGAATACAACATTTAAATACGAGAATTGTCACATATGTAGTTGCGTGGGCTATTCACACCACCGCAGACTTTATGCGAAAACTTTCCACATATTGTGCAGCGAAACCACGACCCACCATGCCGGAAAGGGTTAGAGAGTCCCCAAAGGGTTAAAGGCATTTGGTTCGCGATTTTCATCCTGTAGAACTTCTGGACAGTGTTGCGAGTGGGCTAACTTTTTTTTAAATTCAGGTTTTTTTTTTTTTTTTTTTTTTTATTGTCACCACTTTTCTGAAATCGTAAAATTCGCCTTGTTTAATGACATAAAAAAATGATGTCAACCAGACTTCGAGTAATCGTAATCGTGTAATCCTAATCGATTACGAAAAATGCATAATCGCATTGTAATCGTAATCATAAATTTTTATTTTGAAGTAATCGCAAAATAATCATAATCAAGAAATTTCATTGCGATTACAATCGTAATCTAATCGCAATATAAGCTAATCTCTATGTAATCTGTATCGAAAACATCGGTAATCGTAATTTTGAACAAACGATTACGATTACACCTTTGTTCCCATTTTGCTTCCTATCCAAAAAATACTCGGTTACGGTAAACATTGTAACAAGAGGATATGCTTTTAACTCATTAGGTTCATGCTGAAGTGGGGATGAGTCCTGAGTTAGGGTAGGAGGTCAGGGTGACAGTATCGGTAAATGTGGGATAGAAGTGAATGGAAATTCGAGGAAACAGGATGTGGGCGCTGCATAGATCAAATATCCAAGTTGTCCAAATCATAAAATGAGAGTCAAGAAAGAACATGGAATAACAAACTATTACTACTTCCATAGTCAAGAAGAATAAAAAAAATAAAAAGAGAATGGAAAATATACTATTTTCATGGTTTTGTGGGCACTTATGTCAATCCTCCTACAAATGTAAGAATGTGGGATGGAAGCTTTCTTTAAAAAAAAAGAAAAAAGGTTTTAAATGGCAGCAGCAATTTATTGAATAACTCATTCTTACTTTGCTCTTCTTAAGTGCTTCTTTATCCTTTAATTTTCAGTATATATTATAGAAATGTCAAAGAAAAATTAGAAAAAAAAATTAAGACTATTTTAACGAATCAGCATTATATATGAAAGAGAAAGAAGTAAACATCTTAAAATATCACTGCAATATATAATGCTCGCCAGATGCCCATGTATCGATGAAAAGTTAAATTCAACATAAACTTTAAACACCCATATGCAGCTAAGGATTACTTTTCTAGTACACATTCCACAATTATTAGCAATTTATTATCGCAGTGAAATATTTTCCGTACTTAATTATGCATTGCATTTTTAATCCTAATAATAAAATTACCTGCTTATTTAAAATATGCATTTTAAGATATGTAGATACACAATATAGATTTTCTTATGACATTAGCAATAAAAGATGGTTTCTTTATGTATGTAATTTAAATTTTAATAGAATCGAAAGAAAAGAAAAGAAGACACTATATGCTTCAGGAACACAAGTGTTTGAGTATTTTCGTTAGGGTATGGTTGGGGGAGATAGTGGTATCTATTTTGTACATTCTCTTAGCACAAATGCCAGCAAAAGTAGGCAGCGCAGTGCCATTACCCCTCCCTGAAATTTAAAATTTAATCAAGCATATTTTTATATCTGATTATTGAAAAAAAAAGAACTCTTGATTAATTACTAATAAGAAAAAGAAATAACAGTACTTCTTGTTCAAATTTGAGCATCGCTCCCCTGGAGGGTAGTTTATGGTTATTTTTTTATTTTTAACTGTCATGTGTTTCGAATTAAAACAGAGGGTTAAAACAGGAGAGGGAAAAAATTGAAGAAAGCATAAAATCCTTTAAAAAAAGATTTTCTTAATTTTCCGTTTTATAAAATTTTAGCAGAACATTATTTTTGAATATTTAATATTTCTTAATTGTTAATATTTTGTATTGTTTTTAGTGTTGATAGGTTTAAAAAATGTCTTGCAACGGGAGTTCTGAAGAACACTCTTAGTTTAACTCATCTAATGTTTATATTCTGCATTAAAAATGTAAACCATGCTGTGGGCGACCACAGGCACATGGCTTATGTACTGAATATTTCTAAGCACACACAGATGAGACAGATTTTTTTTTTTTTTTTTTTTTTTTACTGACAAATAGAAGAAAATCTAACCCTTCGTAATCGTGAATGTGAAAGTCAGAATTTCAGTACTCTTTACTCGTGCATTTTCTGAATATTCAATATTAATATGTATTTTCGTATAAAAAAGTGCACATTTTGTGGAATTTTTCTTATCCTTAAGAAGTTTTTATGGTAAATAATCAAAACTGAAAAGAACTAGGGAGATTTTGATTGAAATGATACTTTCAGATGGAGCTTAACTGCTTTTGAATTGTAAACGCATATACACGTAAATACTAATTTAGTTTTTCATTCAGATTTGTAAAATGTGAATATTACATAAAGATAGTTTAAAAAATAAATTCGAAAAAGAAGAGTTTGTAATATGCAGATTATGAGATCAGTGTAATCAAATTGTAATCGTAATCGGCTATTGCAGCAATCGTAATTTAACAAAATTTATTTAATCGTAGTCTAAATGTAATCTTAATCTAAAATTTAAAAAACGGATAATCGAAGATGTAATCGTAATCTAACTTGCACAAATAGTGACATAATCGTAATCTGCTTTTAGAAATTCAAAGTAATCGTAATCTTAATCGATTACAGTCCTCTGTAATCGACTCGAAGTCTGATGTCAACCAAGAAATGTGAATTTAAAAAAAGTAGTACACTGGAAAAACTGCTTCTGGAATTCTACGTGAGCACCATTATCCTTCATAGCCATGTTGGATTTTAATGCATTATGTTTGGCGTAACAGCGCACTACAAAAATAAAAGCATGAACGAACAGCTAAATGTATATAATATACACATAATGAGTGAATTAAGATTTGAAAATAAGAATGCACTGCACACTGACCTTCAAGTTAGATGTTGTAGAATTTTCTAATAAAACAAATGCAAACTAATAACTTGAGAGCACAAAAATACTTTCCTTCCGACAGTTACTATATCCTTAGTGGGAACTTACGATGAAGTTCGTTAGGTGCCGGTACCGATCGCACGTTTTCAATTCTATTCTGATATTGGAGTGAGCGGGATTACCCGCTGAGCGGCATTTACCCTACTTTCCCCTAATTGCACCTTTAGCTATAAGGTAGTGGTGGACATAATGAATTACTTTTATATTCGAATGAATCATCAGGTATGCGCAAAAGCATAGCTAATGACCTTCGCATTCATTTTATTCAATTAAAATCGGAAATTTTGTAAAGAAAAAAAAAGGAATTAAGAGTCTGTGGCTTTTAATCAAATTATTATGATTCTTATTTTCTTTTTCTAAATTTCGGGTTTATTCTGGAAATACGGTACTTTAACTAGAAGCTGTCAACGAAAAAACACATTCCAATTTACTAGATTACTCATTTTTGTGTGTATGTGTGTGTGTGCAGCCGTGTGTTTGCTTGCGTGCGTGCGTGCGTGCGTCGGACATACACTTATATGCACATGGACTGGACGTACACTCATATGTATATATAATTATAACCATTATAAACCAATACAAATTCTCATACATATATATATATTAATATCAAAATTAGAATATCTGCTCAACCCCCCGCGTATTCGCTTCGCGATTTCATTCGGTATCGCAAAGCAATCCCTATTTTCTATCCAACCCCGACGTAATTGCTTCGGGTTTCCATTCTGGATCGTTTCCCGATCCCTTATTTTTTATGCATTCAATTTTTAGATTCCACTTGGTAAAAACGCGCTCATCGCTAATTTGTAGTTACAGTAAATAATCTTATCGTATAAATCTCCTCAATCGTATAATCTCCTCTTAAATTTTCACTTCGCCGCCTTTTCTCCGTCAACATATACTATGTGTAAAATAATACATATAGTGTTACGAATATTGTAAATAGTTAGTTTTTGTGCTTAAAAATAATGTAAATAGTTCAATTAAGCTCTGTTCATAAGCTAATATTAGTTTTGTTGCATTGAAATATCTCAATTTGTTGATTTTCTGCAAGCAAGTAAAGCCTATTGAATTTCAATGGGAGTCTATGGAAGTTTGGCGAAATATTGGAAATAGCGCCAAGGTGGCGTCACTTTTGGCGACTAATTTTGGTCGCCAAATTTGGCGATATATTGCCAAACTGGCGACAAACGTGGCGCCGTTTGGCGACGAAGTCAGGTTACCTTACAGAAGCTAGCCGTAAAACAAAGCATTACGATTAAATACTCTTTAGCAATTTTTTTTTAACTTTAAGCATTGCACATTTTCAATTTTTATACCGTCGTATTCGAAAAAAAAAAGTTCTTTTGAATGCTTTTTGTTTGAGAACTGTATCTCCATTTATTTTTGAAATATTAATTTTTTCGTAGTTTTTGGAGCCATTTGCTTAATATTGGCAACGGAAGTACTTCATGTCTGTTGAAAGTAAAGGAAAAATAGTTTTAAAATATTAATTATATATTTTTGTTGCCATTTTCTCGTAACAACCGAAAGAAAATGTAATTAAAATACGTGCTATTTTGAAAAAAATATAAATGAATGATTTCTGTTAAAACAATGGAGCTATTATATACTATATTTAATTGTAAGTATCTATGAATCATTAGATAGCCTTTTGTTTTATTGTTATTATTTTCTTGAATGACGGAATCTTTTTGCTGCATTTGTGCATTATTTCGCGAGTGATGTGCTATGCATGCTTTACTGTAGATGTTTAAAAATAGATCGTAAATGTGAAATTCTTAAGGGGATGCGAATGACGTCATTTTACATAAAATAAAACGTGTGCTTTAAGTCTTAAAATTGAAATATGTTTTGTACTGCAGTAGAGTCCCGCTAAACCGAGTTATTTTCTTCTGATGGACTGGCGGCTTCTATTATAAAACAGCCATTATAAATAAAGTGTTAGGTGAAGATAAAAGAGCGGCCATTTAAAAAAAAAAAAAAAAAAAGGCCATTTCCAGTCAGAGTTCAAACTTTTTACGGCTGCTCTTTCATCTTCACCTAACACTTCATTTATAATGGCTGTTTCATAATAATAGAAGCCATCAGAAGAAAATGAAGTAATGGAAATGCCGGGGCGACACTAAATTCTGAAAAAGCAGAATTCCTGTTCTCTAGTTATTCACATACTTTACTGATACACATAAAGAGAAGAAGTCAATGAAATATCACTATTATACATGGAATAACTTTACATCAAATAAAATTAAAAACAGATAGTTACTTTTTTAAAGTATTTAATAATAGTTTTCTCAACAGTAATAATGTTTTCGTGCACTTGCCGCAGGCAAGTAGAACTTATCAACAAAACAGGTAGACAACATTCTTTCTCTTTTCTTTACTATTGAACACAAAAAGTATCATTTTAAACATACTTCGTAGCTGGTTTCTCCAACAGCGGATTATATGCGCATATGGTAGGGAAAAAAAAATTCCAATCATTGGTGTGCTTGATATTTTGGAATGAAATAATTTTATAGCCATTTAATGGTTTTACTTTGCATTTTCATAAATACAGATAACAAAGTAAAAAATAAACCATTTTAATGTAAAGTAAAAAAAAGTATATTTTGGGTGGATCAAAAATGATAACGATACCAAGAGTCAACTCACCCGTCCACCTAGAGCAGTGGTTCCCAACGTGGGGCGTAAGCTCCACGGGGAAGCAATTTGACCTTTTAGGGGGGCAATTTCAAATTTGTAACTCGCTGAATAGTTTTTTTTTTTTTTTTTTTTTTTCAAAGTAAGTTTTTAAACAAAAAAGTAGTACATTCAAAGTTTAAAAAAATAAATAAGTTTTTTGTTGAATTTTTAAAAAGTTCCAAACCGGATATTTAAAATGAAATTTAAGCCAGAATGACTATATGAACAATCTTTAAAAGTATTTTTACAGCCTATTTTATATCTAAAAATTTCTATAATTTTTCTGGTTACGAAAGTATTTTACAATTTTCTTCAATTATTAAGTGAATGAGCTCTTTTATCTATTCGCTCTACTGTATGTAAAATGAAGGAACTTTCACGCGTAAAATTTCTTGAGTATACATAAATCTTATTGTCTAACAAATATTTTTTTGGTTAAATTTGTTAAATTCCTAACCATTATATTACCAATTTTATTCAATTGATAAATCTTTAATTGCATTAGAAAGGAAATGAATAAATAGTATATATCTACGGCTGTAGTGCAGGCTACGTACACAGTAAGTAAATATATAACATATACAATTTAAATTAAAAAATGTGATAATGCATGTTAATTAACGATAACTGGGAAGAGAAAATGATAAATAATTGAAAATAATGATGAATAATTGCTACTTAAAATTCATAAAGGTCAGAATCTTGAAATACTACTTGTTATTTTGTTACTGATAGAAAGAAAATTTAGTGTCCAAAGTTTTTCCAATAACTCATAATAAGCTACTCAAATGAATTGTAAAATGTGTCAATATTGTCAATTTTAGTGCTAAATGTGAGAGTCTCTTCAAACATTTTGTGAAGATAAAAATTTGGACCATATAACACTTTTGTTAAACATTGAGGTAAGTTGAGAATTCACAACAAAACTATTTTGCATAAAAATGAAGATTTATAGTCTTATTACATTTATAAAATTATGTTAAAAACAGATTTGTGGCAGAAGACTCACCTGTATGATAAGTTTCGAGAATGTGAATTTAAAAGTTATTGTTAAAACTCTGTTAGGTTTCCTTCAGGTAAATAGAGTTCACTTTTTATATAATAAGAGATATGTTACAGAATGCATGTGTGAGGAGGATGGGGTGTGTGTGTGGGGGGGGGGGGGATTTCAGAGACACTTCGGTGGGGCGAGGCCAATAAAAGGTTGGGAAACACTGACCTAGAGGTATCTTATGATATTGAGTACCAGACACCACCCCCCCCCCACCCCCCTCACGTTTCTCAAACAACACATTATATTCACATATCGCAGAAGAATAGGAATTCCGAACGTTGGGATAATACATTTTTTGTAATATAACGATTTTATAATTATTTAATGCTTTTAAATAAGACCATTGTATTTTCATAAAAATCGATAATAGACTAAGAAGAAAGTTCATAGACTATTTTGATGTAAAAAAAAAAAAAATAGCAAAGAATGAAAATTTTGATTGGATCAAAAATGATAACGATATCAAAAGTCAACTCCACCTTACCTTTCGCTAGAGATATCTTACGATATCAAGTGCCACACTCCCTCCGCCCCTAAAGTAATAACGTTATATATGCACAGCTCCTAACTTCCAATCGTTGGAATGTGCCACAACAAACCCATTAACCAGTCGGATAGTAGTCATTAATTTCTTACTTAGCTTCAAGTTGACTTACACTGCATAGAAAGAAATGTCGATAAACCTCAGAAACGCCCGAGTTCTTTCGAGGTGATATTGATTTGCAGGAGTGCACTGAATTTGTGAAAACAATAGTTCAATATTTTTCACAATAAATCAGATTATTAGATTTCTTTGGTCGTCTCACCTTTTCATTATTCTTGATAAATTTCATAAAAAAAAAAAAAAAAAAAAAAAAAAATATTACGTTGTAATTATGTTTAACTCAAGCTTCAAGTAATTATACCTTGTATATAAACTTATAGTTTATAGTATTTTATTTTGACAGTGTCGCAACGGTACCAACAAGATCAACTTAATATGTTTACTTACGACTTTTGAAATCCATAAATATTTTGACTTATAATTGTAATTAATTTTTCAATTAATCTTCAGCAGTGAAATTACGCTCGAAATTATTGAATATTTAATACTTGATTTATCACACTGCTAACTAAGTGTAGAACCAACAGAGTGAAAAAATGTCCAAGTCGGGAATCGAAACCGGTATCCTTGGAATAGCGCTCAACTACTTAGTGCTCTACCACTTATGCTACGAAAACGGTACCCAGCTAGGCATCTCTCACTCACATATGTTGGTAAGGCTGCAGCTGCAGCACAAGGTGGAATAGTCTTCATGAGCACACAATCCTGCGGCGAAACATGAGACAAATAAACACAGCATCGGTGGCCCCACCAGTGGCCGAGAGGTTCTGCTCTCGAAGCTGGTAGACGGGAGGTGCTGGGTTTGAACCCAATCGTGCCTGTCGGCCTAATCGTTCGGAGTTTTCGTGGTTTTCTTCGAACCATGGATTTATATGCGTAAATACGACGAGTTAGGTTCCCTTAGAAAGACCCCCCCCCCTCCCTTGGGCCTATATCCCTCGAGTAGATAATTGGCCGTCAAAAATCAACACAACCTAGCATCGGTGAACCCGTGTAAAATTTAATTAATTTTTCACCAGTCAAATTACGCTCGAAATTATTGAATATTTAATACGTGATTTATCACATTGCTAACTAAGCGTAGAGCCAACAGAGTGAAAAAATGTTCACGCCGGGAATCGAACAACCTCGTAGCTTAAATGGTAGAGCACTTGGAGTGCTATTTAAAGGGTTCGTGGGTTCAATTCCCGGATTGGACTTTTTTTTTTTTTTTTTTTTCCAATTTGTTGGTTCTACACTTAGTTAGCAATGTGATAAATTACGTATTAAATATTCTGAGTTTCTCGACACTGGAAAAAGTAACCCTGGGGAAGGCTACAGTGTAGCTGAAACTTGTTGGTTTAAGATTTTTAGCTTTTTAACTTTTATATTATAAATGTTTTAAAAGTTATCTTTTATGTTTTGTCTGCATCTTTAAGTAAACTATTTAGCGTTATGCATTAAAGTTGAAAATTAAAATCATATTTGTATTTTCCGGTAAATTTTACCGCAGGATACCAGACGGGAAGTCATTCGGGCGAGGTGCTATGAATTATGAAGGTTTAAAATTTGGAACGTCCAATATTAAAGCAATTTACATTCGTTGCAAAACAGAATTCATTGCAGCAGTGGCGTGGCGTGAAAATTTTCGGTGGTCATCGCAATTATTTAAGTTTGTGGTGAAAAATTATTAACTCTAAAATTCAATGGTTGAATGTTCAAAAAAGAAACTTTAAATCTTACCTTCACTTATACATGAACTCCAAATGTTCTGCTAAAACTGGATCGTAGAGTTTTAAAAGCTTATTAAGAGTTTTAAAATATTGCTTGGTCATCGCTGCATCCAGCGATGACCGGACGCCACGCCACTGCATTGCAGGTAGTTTTTTAAAACATAACTCAAAAACTACACGACGGAATGAAGTGTAATATTGAATTCGGATGTTTGAAGCTTCTAGAAATCGATGTGTTATAAAATTCATATTTCCATCGAAAATTTTTAAAATTATATACATTTTCGAAATAAATCGTCGAAAGAAAATATAAATTGTAAACAATTTTTTTTAATGAAATCAATTTCTACAAACTTCAACCTGAAATTACAGTTAGCCAAGTAATTTTTGAGTTCTGCTTAAAAAAGTGTCAGTGTTGCAATCCCTCACTGAAAAAAATGAAGTACTCAAAAATGAGTAAATCGATGTACTCATATTGAATTGAGTATATTTAGATCGAAAATGAACATATGTTTTCTCAATTTTGAAACATCACATGTTTATCAAACCCAAACAAAACAATAATTTTATACCCTGTAATGGTTTATTTCATTTATGGTGGCATAAAAGATGTTCATGATGATTCAAACAATAAATTATGTACATTATTTTTAAATAATTTAGAAGTGCTTAAAATAAAGCTCTTGTTATAAACATATTCGTATTGGGTATCTTGCTAATAATTTTGCTATTTTTCTTAATAAATAATCAATTAAACGTTTCTTGTTAATAATTTAGAACGGAAAATAAGTGTTAGTACATTTTTACTTTAATTCGTAGGTTCAGGGGGCAGTACATAACGATTCATATCTAAACACAACAATGGGATCAAAAATGAGTACATGTGTTTCTCAATTATGAACACATTTGGATCGGAGCTATTTTGAGTATGTCACGTATTTAAAATTGAGTACTTTACTCAATTTTGAGTACCCATTTTTTTTTTTTTTTTTTTTTTTTTTTTTTTTTTTTTTCAGTGCTTTTACAACGATTAAAAATAATTTAACATTAGGCCTTGTTAACCCAAAATCCGCTTAAGGGCAACATGTTACAAATATGGTGTGGAAATATTAAAGAAGTTCCACTACACAATAATATTACGCTATTAAAAGAAAAATATTGCAAAATAACAATTGTATATGAATTGGGCAATTACACTAGCCTGCAAAATTTGGGTTGTGTCATGTCTCTTCTTTTTTGATAATTGATTCTTATGTGTATTGTAGCTTTGAATCTGAAAATGACCTTCATTTTTAACCACCACGTCAGATTTTTTCGTAAATCGTAAACGTCAAAGTTAAAAAATAGCGAAAATCTGATACAATAAAATTAGATGTGATGATTGTGTTTTTTAGCTTTTGATAATTGATTCTTACGTATTTTGTAGAGCTGAATCCGAAAATGAACTTTATTTTTTTAGCATCACGTCAGGTTGGTTGGTTGAATTTTTATGGCACAAGGTCCCTTTAGGGACATGCTGCGCCATGACATGGTTAAAACACAAAAACAATATTTTAAAAAGTTAAAATATGGTCATAAAAATAACAGCAAAGCGTGAAACACTAGTGATATGATATGATTAAAATCACATATTAAAAGAGTCAAAATATCTTGACTAAAAATACAAGTAAAATCTGTAAAAGTAGCAAGTTTAATATAATGAAAAGAAAGCAATGCGGTAATAAATATAAAACCAGTCAATAAGACAAAGAAAGTATTAGCAGTTAAAATATGCATGGTCTATAAGAAATAAGTCAATAAAAAGAAGTAGAAAATAGCCAAATAAAAGATGAAATCAAGAATAATTAAACACAGATTATTAAAAAATGCAAAATCACTTAGGAACATATTCTTCGAACACAGTATTTTTGTCATCTACATCCGAGTCATTATTGTATGACTCTGATTCCATACTTTCTTCCACGTACTGCTGCAATTGCTTGTGGTCCTTCACATTGGTGATACATGAGCTAATAGATTATTTTTTTTCCCTTTTCTTCACAGTCTTCCACTTGTGAAGAGGTTGTGGTTGATGATGGCCTTTTCCCTGTCTGTGCACAAGATTTTTTGTTTACTTTCCCAGTTTGAGGAGAATCAGGTTTCTCTAATAGAATTGGAGGTGAAGCAGAATTAGTTGATGGTTTCCTCCCTTCTGTCTGTGCACCAGATTTTTGCTTTACTTTCTGAGAATTAAGTTTCTGTAACGGTGCTGGAGATGAAGCAATCTTAGTATGAGTCTGGTGCTCAGATGACTTATTGGATGCAACTGGAGATTTCTGTGACTGAGTAAGTTTGTATTCTATTGTAACTGGTTCTGAGGATGGTAGCCAACGTTCTAATAATGGGGTGGCATAGCATTTATTACCACATGAGACATCACGGGTTTCTTTATTTGAAGTGCTAGTTGATTGTGTAATACCTGAATTAATTGGCAGAAAAGAAGAGACTGTCTGGGTACTTATGTGTCTTATAGATTTGGATTGTTGTCTGAGTAAGCTAGAGTAAGAAACCCCAACAGACGGGGTTCTAGACACAACAATTTTACAAGCTTCAGGATAGGAAATTTTTTGGGTTATTTTAATAGCAAGTATTTCTTTTTCACGGATCCAGTTTGGACAAGAACGGGAGTGTGCTGGATGATCACCTTTACAATTTATGCAGCGTTCAGATTTTTCACAGGATTTACCGTCGTGGCCGACTTCTGCACAACGAGGGCAGGTAACAGAACCACGAAAAGTAGTATTGGTATGTCCATATCGTTGACATTTGAAACAGCGGAGAGGATTTGGGATATAAGGCCGGACAGGACAGCTTAGGTAGGCTGCTTTAATTCTAGTAGATAGAGTAGAACTATTGAAAGTCAGAATGATGTGCTTTGTGGGGAGCACTTTCTCATTCCGTCGGATTGTTATACGGCGTACATCGATGACATTTTGGTCTTTTAAATTTTCTAAAAGTTCTTTTGTAGACAGTAAAAGGTCAGGTTCCGATATTACACCACGGCAAGTATTGAGAGTTGGATGTGCTTTAACAGAAACATAGAAAGGTCCTATTGTATTAGAGTTTGAAAGAAGTTGAGATTGGCTGGCTGAAGAGACCTCGACAAGCAAATCTCCAGAATGCAGTTTTTTAAGTGAACAATTGTCACCAAATACAGAATGAAATGTTTTTGCAATAAGAAAAGGTGAAGTTCTCTTAAAAGAGCTATCAGAGAGGCTGTCAGTACGCTTAATAATAAAAAATCGATTGAATGAAATATTCTGTACATTTTGTTGCTCTCCACATGGGAGAGAGTCAGAAGGAAATGAATTTTTTCCATCCATGATAGAAAAGATAACAATTCAGACCCCGGCCGCACCACCCACTACCGAGCCCAACAAGGGGATGCACAATTGTGCACCAGTGCTAACCAGGGCCCATACGGTCACAAGGCATTCCTACGCCAGTCTCCACCCTTAACAAGATGGCTAGTAAATGCTCCCTCACTTGATCCCTAGCCAGTGACAGGTCAGCTGACCAGCCGATTGATGCATACGGGACCAATATGCACCTCCCGTCTACCTGAAGCAGAGGCCAAAGCAGTGTGTTGGTTTCCCTCAACTGCCAGGATCCCCCTTTCCAGGGACACGGGTCGCCACGTACGGGGTTTACAATTCTCCATGAGTCGACATGCAGGATGATAGCGGCTCATACAGAATTGCCCTCACCTCCGAAGAGGAAACCACAACGGGAGTGAAACATAGAGGAAAGAAAGATAAGAGAAATAAGAGGAAAAGGAAAAAAGAAAGATCGCTCAGGAACCCGGGGTTGCGAAGCTCGTGAATACCTAAAGAAGGTATCCCCCTGGGGGGAGCATCACTTCAGGATTTTTGGCAAATCGCAAATTTTTAAAAAGTCGAAATATTGCAGAAATCAGATACCATAAAAAAGACGTAAAACTTTTTTTATCATAATTTATTCATCTTTTGGGTCGTTACTATGCATTTTTAAAGCTAAACATGAAAAATATTGTGTATTTAAAATCCTTACTATTTTATTCCATGCATGGGAGTTTCTTTGAACCGATCATGCTCTGACTCGCGCTTGACACCTTTTATATTCTCTACGAGGTTCATTTCGAGGTCCCCCTTTTATTTTGGCGGTTGATAAAGCTGGAAATTTTTCGCAGGTGTACTGTGCGTGTCAATCGTTTAAGCACAATAACAATTTTTAAAATAAAACTTTAAATGTTCACTTTATTTCAATGTGTGTCTTGAGTGGCTGAGAGGTTCTGCTCTCGAAGTTGGTAGACGGGAGGTGCTGGGTTCGAACCCAATCGCGCCCGTCGGACTAACCGTTCGGAGTTTTCGTGGTTTTCTTCGAACCTTGGGAAACCTTGCGTAAATACAGGTTACGTTCCCTTAGAAAGACTCCCACGGAGGGCACTCTCCCTAGGGCCTATATCTATCGTGTAGATAATCGGCCGTCATAAATAGCATACACCAATGTCTGTCTTGTATATGTTAATACTAGCAGTTTTGACACCATATTCAATAAAATTATCTTTTAAATTTTATTTCAAACCATGGAGTTTAAGAATTCAACAAAAATAACCGTGTCAAAAGTTTAAGCACAAAATCGGTTTTATGCAGATTTTACAAACTGATGTAAGCCGTTGCGCACGTAAACGATTTCTGGGTATATAAGAAGCAGTCAGCTGTTTTTGATTTAGTACAAAATGCCCAAGACGAAAGAATTTTCAGAGAAGGAGGTGATATGTATCTGGAGTATGACAGCAAAACATAAATCTGTTTCTGAAATTGCAAATGCATTAAAAAGATCAAAACGAGGTATTGATCAAGTTTCGGCTTGTGTTAATGATTTCAAACAAAAATTCCGTTCAGGTAGGGCTCGACTGATCGCCGCATCAGAAATTAGGCTTCAACTGGTAATTACTTTCTTTCGCAAATAAAACATGCAACTGAAGGACAAAAAGAAAAAAAATGTTCATAGCAGAGCTTTGGAATCTGAATACATCAAAAACCGTAAAATGACTCGGTTACCATGTCTGAAACGACACCATGAAGAAGCTGGATTACAGTGGGAAAAAGAGCATATGTCATTTGGTGATAAGTGGCTGAATGTCATTCAGTGATGAAAAAAAAAATGGAACCTCGATGGCCCTGATTGGTTTAAGTACTATCGCCAATATCTCCGCAAATAACCTAGGAGTATATTTAGCCGACAACATGGTGGTAGTTGTGTAATAGTTTGGGGGGGGGGGGGGGTACTTCTTTCAATGGTCAGACATCTCTAGCATTCAACAGTGATAGTGAAAACTCTGAAAACTATCAAGAGATATTTGCCAATCATTTGCTCCCTGTTGCCGAGGTTTTGGGTGGAGAAAAATAGTTATTTCAACATGATAATGCTTCGATCCATACCTCAAACTCAACTGCAACGTGGATTAAGTCAAAAAAAAGTATCTGTTTTGAAATGACCGACAATTAGCCCTCATTTAAACCCCATAGAAAATATGTGGGGTATTTTCACTCATGCAGTTTATCCAAATGGAAAACAGTATTCTTACGTGAAAGATTTGAAAGATAGCTTTGAGAACACGTGGTTTAAAAGTTTAAAATTGAACCACTTAAACTTTTGACAGACTCATTTTCGATCTTTTGATAAACTATTATTTCAGATAAATTTTAAAGCATAAATCTGTTAAATATATTTTTAAAACTTGCAATTTTCCGGTCATGTGAAAAAGAAAGTAGCTTTCAAAAAATAATAAAATTTTATGTTGTGCTTAAACATTTGACACGCACTGTATTTAAACATTTTTCTTCTTTTGGTAACGCTTTGACAGATTTTCACTATTTTTTTCCTTTTTAACTTTGAAATTTGCGATTTTCGGAAAATTCTGACGTGATAGTTAAAAATGGTCATTTTCAGATTTACCACTGAAAAATACATAAAAATCAAATGAAGCCTTAAAAAGGTACAACATCTATTTTATAGTATCAGATTTTCGCTATTTTTGTTTTACTTTTTATCTCTTGTAATGTAGGAGACTATGGTATACTTTAATAATAAACACAGTTGATAAATGAAGAGGCCATCGGATGGGTTTTCTTGGTTTAATATGACATTCACAAAACACAAATTTACGAACACAAAACACAAAATATAATCGCGGTAACAATTTCTACTTTTTTAACTACATCACTCGTCGAGTCACCTTCACAACCAAAAAGAACACTCTGCGCGCTCACTCCAGCTTCTCGCTTCGGAGTTCGAAAAAACAGAACAATCTTCTATCCTCAGTTGACTACCGCCATCTATCGGTGGAAAAAATGTTAGTTTTCTGTAATGAATTAGTTCTTTACACTCTGAAATGTACAATTTACGAAAAATTCTGACGTGATAGTCAAAAAATGAAGATCATTTTCAAATTCAGCGCTAAAAAAACACACAAAAATCAATTATCAAAGTTAAAAAACACAACCATCCCAGGCTTGTGTTATTTCTAGAAAGCATATGGGGATAGTTCGAAGAATTCAATAATATGTACCTGTTTACCTGATCAATGGTCTTGTTAGAGCAATTTCGAAACAAAAACTTTCAAAAATAATTTATCGCAGAAAAACTTTTATAACAACTGGCTATTCTTTCGTTATGTTGCGTGTTACAACTTTTATTGCTAGATGTCATTAAACAAGAATAAGTTTTGAAGCGCTAGTTATTGATTAATTGAAAGCTTTCACCATGTTGTTTTGATATATATTATTATTATTATTATTATTATTATTTTTTTTTTTTTTTTTTAAGGCTGTTTTCAAGTTTAAAGAAACTACTTTGACGCATTTCTGAATTCATTTTTGTTCGGAAACGCATGAGGTTGGCAGGTACTCTTATTCAGAAACTATGTAATCGAATGGCGTTTTCCATTTTTCAGTAAAGGTACAAGATCTTTCAGAAAATACTATCAAAGTACGCGTTTGAGCCGAATTCCCGACACGGCCAAAATTATTTTTCATGTGTTTGGCAGTTAAAATCATTGCTGTTGACTTGCTATTAGTAAATACACTTAATGTTATATACACTTAAAAGTATGCATTTAATTAAAAAAAAAACAAATATATAATACAAAGTTTACTAAACTTTACTGTTTATTAGAGGAAAGTACTTGTTGATAGAGTTGTTTTACTTATAAGTAACTAGATAGTACCCGTTAAGATTTGATGGTAAATAACTTGAATGTTCCATTAGAAAATTTCTTAAATTTTGAATTAGTTGCTTTTAAATTAATTATTGAAATCGTGACAAATTTTCATTTTGCATAGGTGATTCCTATTTCTTGAAGGCGAGCTAGAGGGTGCTGTCAGTCTAACCTGTTGAATGAAGTGAAAGAACTTTAAGTTTATAATTTACAACCAATTATGCTTGCCTTTTATCAGAAATTTACCAAAATATACTGGGCAGAGCATTTATTTTTACTTACTAAAGTCTCATTTTTTTTTTTCTTGAAAAAATTACAATATCTATTTTTATAACTATACGACCTTTAAAAGCTGCCATGAATTTTATGTATATCAGTCTCATTCTCCAAAAGCCTAATTTTGAAACTTGATGCAACTATTTTTTATTACTTGAATTTTATTTTACTTTTCTCTTCATTTTTTAAATATTAAACCATGGATATCAATATAATTTATTTTATAGTTCTTATATGAATATTTTCCCTTCTTTCCGTTTCATTTATTTATTTATTTATTACGGAAAAGAACGGCAAACTTTTCCTTCTGACTCACACACCTATATATTCTTGATAAAAGTTGTAGATCAGCTCAATTTATTTAATTGATAATTACATGCAAAATATTTTAGGTTAAATATTTTAAATATAAAATTATTTTTTCAAAATATTTTTGACTTAAATTTTATTCAATGATAAACCATTCAAATAATAATAAAATCAAAATCGTATAACTTTTTCTCTTAATAAAATACGTCATTACCGAAATGAATTATCGCCAAAAATGGTACAGAAATCATTTTACCGGGCGTTGAGCTCGAACCCGCGTCGTCTACAAAAATCAGAACTTTAAACTGGTGCTTTAGACCACTCTGCTAACCAGACCTGCTCTACCTTTCGTCTAAATGGAAGATCTGGTAAATTAAACTTCACGCATGCGCAAATGCGTGAATTTTTTATTCTGATCTTACAGAATCAGGTTTACGCTTTAATATATATAGATGTTTTATTAAATGTGGTTAATTTTACTATATGTAAAGTTTTAATTATTTACATAAACCAATATAGATTATATATATATATATATATATATATACACACACATACAGTATATATACTGCATTTAGTATTTAGCAAAGTTGAGTCTCTAAAGTTGAATTGTAGTATAGAGATTCTGGTTTTTGAGTATTATTAAGATATTACCAAAACAATTTATATTTAAAAATAGCAACTAATATCGCTCACCCGCAAGAAATGTGACACATCTCGACAAAAGTAAATTTCACAGGAGAAGCAAAAGAAAATTTGCATAATTTTACTAAAAGATGAAATTGCAGTACTTAGCACTGCATGCAAGAATAAAAAAGTGCATGAAAACATAAAACACTTAAGAATGAAGACGCGGGATGAGGTTGAGAGTTTGGGGTAATTTTACCCCCCCCCCCTTTACACAGACACAATCCATTCCTCTTCTGTGGTCGCAAATGGACATATAGCGTAATATAGTGATTTTCCGTATAATTACACTTAAACTGTTTGTATAGCCACACCTATGACACACCTATTAGTGGAATAAAACACAAAATGATTTTTTTGAGAGATGTGTTACTTTTCATGCGAGAGAGCGAAATGTGGAAGATTTTTTTTTAATTGACCCTTTTTTTTAAATTAAAAATAAAGCTATTGAGTTAACAATTCATGAAACCACAAAAAATATACATTTAAACATAATAACAAAGTTGAAACGTAACAATAAAGCACGTCTTTTCGCAAAGAAATCTTCTCTTCAACTGAGGATAGGAGCCACCGAATGCGACTCATGCTCCTAAAATAAGGCATAGGTCGATGCACCAGTTAGTTAGCTATTAAGGAAGCACAGGATCTTTGAGTTTGTCGAAACAATCAAAAACATCCTTTCAAAGTACCAAAACACAAACAATATGCAATGAAGATCTTTTTTCTTCTTTCTGTCTGAAGAATATATCTTTAACTACATTATCCAGAAAAGTAAATGTTGTATGTACAAAATATTTAAATTTGAAAATTCATCTCACTAATGCGTGATTAAGTGCTGCGCACATGATAAAACTCTTATGCAGAAAACAATTTTTGTACAAAATAGAATCATAACACACCTATTTCTAACTTAAAAACAGAATATACGCAAAAAAAGTTTTGTTTAAAATTTTAATTTTAGCACAAAATTAAAAAAAAGTTCAAAATTTTCAAAAAATTTTTGAAGTTTTTCAAATGCAAAAAAAAAAAATAACCAAAATATGTGAATCTTTTTGGTTTTAGCATGTAGAGTATATAGAAACGCATATTTGGTTTAATTTTTTTTTTTTTAAGATGTAGCTTACATAGTTTAAAAGTAACAGTGTGCGCAAACTCCAAATTTACTAATCTGAGAAAACGCTTTTAAAAGTTTCAATATCTATGGACATTCAATTATACTCACTGTCTATAAATGATTATAACTAAAGAAATAATGTAGATTTTTAATGGGGTTTTTTGCATATTGCTGAGGAATTTTAAAACATTCAGAATAAGCCAAAAACCGAAAATTGATTTTTTGAAAGTTTAAAGGTCCTGTGCCCCTTTAAAAATACGCTTTTTACAATTGATGATCAAATTTGAACTTTTACATTTTTGGCCAGGTTTTTGGGTCAAATACTCCACCGTGAAGCAGTGCGAGAAATGAGAAAAACTTGTCGCCATCTGACAATTGCTTGTAACTCGATAAGCAATTTATCGAAAAATGCCATTCGATTTCAAATCGCTGCAATTGTCAGACCAGTCAATGTTATGCCTTTACATTTAAAATTGATCTAGAAAATATGTCAAAAAGTTTCTCGTTGTTAAACAAGGAATTTGAGAACCACCTTAAATGGAAACAGGCGATAAGAAATTGAACAATAGATGCATTTAGACTTCTCCAGTACAAAACTATTAGACCAGGGGTAGGCAACCTTTTTTGCCTGTGGGTCATAATCAACCAAAAGGTGTGTATTAAGAAGACGTTTGGGGTCGGTGGTATTTTCATTTTAAAATGTTGTCTTATATTTTTGTGTGAATAACGATCTAACTTTATTGAAGAAATATAAGTTACAATACTTAACTTTATACATAAAAATTATAATTATTAAAAAAAGATACATAACTGAATGAAATTTATGTTTTATTTCTATACCAATGGCTTCATGGTGAACTTGTGTTTTCTATTCAGTCAAATTTGGCTTATAGTTAGTATTCTATAGACGAATTTCCATATTGGAAGCAAAATCCTCAACTCTCTCAGCCCTTGATCAGAAGTTAACTTTCAAGCCAGATCCCCAACGCCTTACTCCTCCCTTTAATTTGTTGTATGGTTTCCATATTGCATGTTTTATTTCCCAAATTTGTAGCCATATTTAAGAAGGAAATACAAAAACGCCAGGTATCGGGCCTGGCACCGACCCCCCTTCTTACCCTAACGTGAAGCGCAGGAGTCAAAAAGGGTGAAAACTATCCCCAACAAACCTCCACGTTTTTCGACTGTTGCATTAAACTCGATAGCATTTCCTAATATCTAGTTCTTTCACATTGGAATCAGGTATAGGATTGTCCAACGTACAATCCTTTCACCGAAAGGCACCAGTCTCCCGATGTTGGTCCTCCGATCACGGAACCGAATTTCGGAAAATGTCCTGCACTCTGGGACTCACGATCTTCCGAAAAGAGTAGAACCAAGTCCAAGAGATTAAAAAACCTCAACACCCAGGGTGTCTCACGTCCAAAATATATATATATATATATATATAATATTATATATATAAAAAAAAGTAATACGAGAAAAACTTAGAAATAAGGTGTATTTTTTGCCATTTTTAAGTTTTTTTTTTTTTTTTTTTTTTTTTTTTTTCAAATAAAAAGAACGAAAACAAGATTAGTAAAACAAATTGAAGAAAAAGCACAAGTTAAAAAAAAACAAAAAAAAAAACAAGAACAAAGAGTGATAAACTGAAAAGAGAAGATTAAAAACTGTGAATCAAAGAAGAAAGGATGGGCAACCAAAAAGAGATGAAATCAGAAAGGAAGGAAGATCGTTCGGGAATCCGAGGTCGCGAAATCCGTAAATACGTAAAGAAAGTATTCCCTTGGGGGGGGGGGGGAGGGCATTATGTAAAGGAATTCTTTTGAGTGCCCTATAAAGGAAATATTAATGCAACACATTTCGTTTTCAATATCGATCATGCCATGGTAAACCTCAATAACATATATGAATTACATGGCAATCAAGTATATTTACGCGAATTAAAGCGAGGGCGGATAAACAAACCGAATTCATAAACACTTTTCAACTTTGTTGGAAAATGTTAAAAATGTGGTCCACTAAGTCAAATATTTATATAGAACAATCTTATGATTTTTTTAAGTAATATGAAAAATATCAATTTTTTTTACTCGAAATGCTGGACAAGTTTTTATATAGTTGTTAATAAAAGAGTAATAAATATAATTGTTATAATTCACTACCTTAATTTTGTTTAACATGCAAGCTTTGGTTAATTAGAATTTTGAAAAAATCGAACACCTTCCGTGTCCTTAAGAGTTCGATTTAAAAATTGATTGCTGCATAACTTTTAGAATATAACTATAAACAACTTCTATTTACAACATATTAATAATTAGGAAATTAATTCTAGCATGTATTAAATAAAGACAGTTCTAAGAATTCAATAAGATGCACTTGTTTATATAAATGATCAATGGCCTAGTTAAGAGTAATTTAGTAAGAAACAAAATAAACTTTCCAACAATTTATCGCAGAACAACTTTTATAACAACTGACTGCTCTTTTCTTCAGGTAGCGTCCTTATACCTTCTATTATTGGATGTCATTAAACAAGAAGAAATAAGTTTTAAAACAGTAGTTATTGATTTATTGACAGCTTTGCACGAAGTTTTAAAATTTCCTAACACTCTGTCAGTTTTAGATAATATTTCTGAAATATCCATAATACAATCCGCGGTAGCTTAAATTTTTTTTTTTCTTTTATATATAAGTCTCAAGAAATTCTTAATAAGTGACGCAGTTTATATTCTCTAAAAATTGTGAAAAAACACAAGTTAACAATATGTAAATTTAAATGCACAATGTGTTGTTAAATGCACACAAACATAACCATAAACAAGCCAAATAACGATAAGGCAGAATAATTAAAGAATAATTTAAAGAAAAGCCTAATATACAGAAGTATTTGTAGATAATTAGAAATGCATAAAATAAAACAGAATGATTGTTGATATAAAAAATAAAGAGCTGAATAGTTTCGCAGACAAAGGAGGAAGATGCAACAGATACGGCAAAATTAAAAAACTCATTGTGTTGCTGAAAAAAGCATTGCCTTACAAATAACAATATGATTTTTCTTTTTAATAATTGACAAGTAATTTGTATACCCACATCAGAACGTTTAGTTGTAGCTGAATCAAAAGAGGAGGATGATCCTAATATTAGTAAAGAGTTTTCATTAACACCATCAGAATCAATCTGCACAGAGTGTCCAAGTACTATCACCACAACCACCCGCATCTGTGGCGTATTCAGTAGATAATCCTAATACTAGTACAATGATTTTCATCCTCACCATCAAAATCTATATCTGCGCAGAGTATCCAGATACCACCATCACCAACTGCATCCGAGACGAATGCACTGAAAGATACTTGTTTAACCCTGGGATACTAGACGCTCGTAATTATCACGACTATGTAATCTAAGCTATGGCTAGTATTCTAGGATGAATAAATCTGATACTAACCATCTTAAGACACGTGCATTTTAACGCCTGAATTAAATTATGATTTAAACTAATTATGAAACATTAGATAGATTTGAATACATTTAAAAAGCAATTAAATTAAAAATATATACCTAAAAACATTTAATTAAAATCAAAAACATACAAAGTAAACGCTTCGGTATGTCATCGCATAGCCTCATCAGTACTAACATCAACCACAACAAGCCTTAAATCGTATCTTGGAAGTGATTAATTCGACCCCTCCCCCTTTTCAACGGTTCAAACATAACAGTTTTGTTTGTTTACCATACTAGGGGGCTCTGCCCCCTACGAGCTACGCTCGTCAACCCCCGTACAGATACCGCAGACTAACAGCACGCTAATTTGATCGCCTTTAAAAAGATTTCGGAAGATTGAATTATAATTTGAATCTGACAATTATAATCAGACGTAATTCTCACCAAACTTTTCTTTCTCTTTTTAATATTCACGTCAAAATACTTTTGTTAGAAATGAAATATTATGATCATCTTAAAATGTCAAGTAAATGTCTCGCGCAATTTTTAAATTAAAACTGTTTTGCAATATTATTTTTTGTTCATTTTACGTAATAAGTGTAATATGACGTAAATTCTCCTATTTAGGACTTCTAACGCATGTTGCTGAATTTATTATTTTACAATATTCTTTCTCATTTAAAATTCACGTGTAACTATAGTTTTTATGACGTAATTTTCAATGAGTTCCTGCTTTTAATATTTTTTGTTTATAATAGTCACGTGTAAAATAAATTTTTAATTTGAAGCAAACATTACTGTTTGCACTGTTTATACTGTTGGCAACAGTTTAAATTAATACAATTTTCTAAAATTTGTAAAAAATATCTCTCGAAATGCTGAAAATTTGAATTTAAAATAGAAATAAAACCTCGAAAAATTATTCAAATTAAAAAACTAACTGCAATCTGCACACCCGGAAATTCTGACGCATATAAAAATGATCTAAAAATGATTAAATTCCTATGTACAGTTTTTGCTCCTATAAAACTTTTTTAATGGAGCGATTTTGTCCAACTTTGGCATTAAATATCTCTTAAAATAATTCTTCGATTTGAAAACTGTCTACATCAGCGTGTTTATCAAACATTTCTCTATAATACTACCGATTTTCATATTTTTGTATGCAACAGTTTTTTTAATATTAACGAAGAAAGACCTCCGGTCACAAAAAATTCAAAACCGGCGGCGGCGGCGGCGGTGACAGCGGTAGTTACTTTTTTTTAGAATAGAGAGATTACGATAGTGTTTCCGAGAAAGTTTCATCTGTTTTGAAATAACATCGGAGTTTCTTTGAAACCGTTAAATAAATCCAGTTCTTTTTTAAAACTGCAACAAGTTTAAATATGAAAAAACAAAATTAACCGATGTTGTGCATATGATTTCATGCAATAATTGCAAGAACGTATATATAGGTGAGAGTGGAAGATCTATGGAGATATGACTTAAGGAACATATCGGCGCGTTTAAAAATGACAAATTAAACTCCAAATTAATACAAAATGCTTTTGACACGGATCATAACCCCTCTTTCGCAGATTCGGTAATTTTGAAAAATAACTGCAATGATTTCCATTACAAACTTTTCATGGAGGAGTGGTTCACTAAGCTGCCATATACCATGAACAAATCAGGTTCGATTCCTAATGAATATTTCTTGTTTCTAAAAGAAAAACTTAGACGGAGTCCAAAGCGTGTTCGAGTTTTTGTTGTTGTAGTTGATGTTAATGCAGATGAGGCCAAACGATGACATGAAGAAACGTTTAGATTGTGTATTAAATGTTTTTATGTATATATTTTCAATTTAATTGCTTTTTAAAGGTATTCAAGTGTGTCTAATGTTTCATAATTAGTTTAAATAATATAGTCTGATAATATTTCAATTCAAAATACTTCTTTACAGCCACAGAAAAAAATATATTATCGACGAAAATGGTAAAAGATCATAAAAAAGCAGTTGGAGATTGATTAGAAAATCTCACGGATTAATGGACACAAAGGCCGGGATCCAGATAAATTTTTCGCTGTTAGCGAAATAGGACTAACCAATCAGAAGCTGGCGTTTTTGCGAACTTTTCACTGTTTACTTCAAACAGCGAACAGTTCGCAAAAATGCAAGCTTCTGATTGGTCAATTTCGTCCCGCTATCAGCGAATAATCTATCTGGATCCCATCCAATGACTCATGAGAATGGAAAATTTTATCAAAATCATTTTTTAATTTGCAATGAAAAGAAGAGCAGGAAAAGAATTTTCCTGTGAATATGAATTACAAAATATGAATGCAGCAAATTTAGTGGGAACTTATCAGAATAAAATCTCATTTAAAGCTATCCTAAAATATGTAGCAAAGATTTTTGAAATGAAAATTATTTCTGCAATAAATAAAGCCTAGTTTCTCTCCACAATGACAGATGGTAGCACATAAAAAAAAAATGTACCTAATATGAAGCCATTGTTACACTACATATAAACAATGATATTTTTAAAGTGACTAATTCTTTTAGTGGACTGTAACATTGAAAATGCTAATGAATTTGGGATAGTAGATGTCATAAATAAACTGTTCACATGGTGCAGAGCTTGAAAGGTGGAAAGACAAATTGCAATGCATGACTATAGACATCCTTCAATGTTTGGAAACAGAAACTTGTCAAACTTACTGACTTGCCCACACATATTCACTGCTATAATCATGTTTTAGATCAATGTTTGAAAGATACCACTAAAGGAAATGCTGTAGCAGTACGGCACTTATTAAACATGTTTTACATAACCAACCAAAACATTATCCCGAGAACTGGCAAGAGCTGAGTGTTGAGCGTAAAATTAATTACCTTTAAACCAATATGTGAGACAAAATGAGTTGCTTCTGTAGAAAAGGCAGTGATGCGAATTATAAAAAAATAAAGTGTTGTTGTTCAGCATTTAACAGATCTTATGTATGATCTCAATTCTGTGCATTTAGTACTCTGTGCAAGTAATATTAAAATAACTGTAAAAGCTTTTCTTTCAGATTTTACAATTTATGAAGTGCCCCCAATTTTCTTCTTGCTTTTGCGTTTCCTAAAACATCAAAGAATCTGGACATAGACCTAGACATTGTACAAGCTATAAAATCTGTTAAAAATTTGCAAATTGTTTATAAATGTATTATTTTATAATGTAATATAAAAGTCATACGCAACAAATGACAATAGATGGCGACACATGTTAAAAATAAGGAAAACTGAAAGGAAAAATTTCAAAGGCGAGATATGAGACGAAAAATAACATTAACTGAAGATGCCTCAGTAAGAGAGGTGAACATTTTTTTTTTTTTAATTCTGGTTACGTGCCTGTGATTAATGGTATTGATCTTATTAGATGTAGTCTTGGAGATCTCATAATAAAGTTCATCAGATCTGCTAATACATATGGTGCCATAAATTTACCAAAACTTTTATTTTTATTCAAATTTTGAAAAATAAAGCATTTTCTTTTTAAGTACATTATATAATTATATTTCCTTAAATGTGTCTATGTTTTGTATAATAACGTTAAAAGCAATCATATGCAACTTTCCTCTATTTAAGAGGGGAAAAATTATGCAGAAAGGTATTAAAATCTGTTGAAATTAATTCATCGCTGTTGCAAACAAGCAACAATTTCACTTTGATTCTTTTATGTTTCGTAAGCTAATACTATCTATATTATAAAGGACAAACATATCTGTGCGTATCTATCTATATTATAAAGGACAAACATATCTGTGCGTAACGCATACGTCATTCTGCGAATGGCAACACTTTGAAATTTGAAATGAAATTTCGCTTTTGCAATTCTCGCTACTGCAAATTTTTAAACTTCTAAACATCCCACATTTTAAATGTTTACACCGTCATGTGCAGAAAAAAATGCGCTTTTAAATGCAATTTGTTTGAAAGCTGTATCTGAATTTATTTTTGAGATAATTTTTTTTTAGTTTTTAATACCAATTTTTTTAATCGTGGCAACTGAAGTATTTCATTTCTATTAAAAGATTAGTTATCTTTATTGATTATATTCTTACTGATGCCATTTTCTCATTACAATTAAAAATATATTTTTAAAAATTTGAACAGAAAATAACGTTATGCTTAAAAAGACACAATTTCCCTGATGATGCTGTTATATTTCACTATTTTTTCATTTCGCTGATATTGAATTTGAGTCAATAGGCAAAATATTTCAGCGGCTGAAAATGACGTCATATTTAAAAGTAGACGATAATTTTATTTGATAAAACGAGATATTTCCCCTTTAATACGTCTAAAAGTTATAAATTTCTGGAATTTTTACGCGCAAGCACAGAGATTATACTAAGACCTCAAATCACGAGTGGGAATTTTAACATGAAAAGTTGTAATAGTTGACAAACGTGACTTCAAGCTTGAAAATATATTTATTAATAACCTATTGCGCATTAAAATGGTTAATATGAATGTGAAACGTGGAAAATGACTTGATTTGGTTTAGATGTAAAGGTAGAAAAATTCTATGATTATGTCAAGTTGAAATCATTTTTGCGGATTTTTCATTCCGTAATACCAAGCATCAATTAATAACTTAATCAAAATTACTTATCTTGATTATATTTTACTGATGACGTGTATGAAGTAAGTTTAATTTTTCAATAATTTTAACAGTTGAAGTTTATGAAAAAAGTATTTTGTTAATCTTAGGTTAAAATATGTCTTTGGAGAGTTAAATTGACAAGTGTAAGATGGATTTTTTATTCTAATTATTGTTGTTGATGTATTATAAATTTGATGCAACAGTTCCTTTGTAAACATTTTCTTTCGTCGAAATTCGGCGGGTTCCACCTCGTTTCCTTAAAAGTGGAATGTTTATGGTATTTAACTATACTTAACTTGCATTTTACTGGCAGAATTTAGATTATAGACTCGTTCATTCGACTTCAGTTCAGAAAACTTCAATCGCCGCTATACATACGTAAATTAATCAAATCCCATTTGATTCTACAATACTTTTCAGAAGCTTTGAGAACTTTAAGTAGTAGAGCTGTGGGATGAATAGGACAAGGGATGGATGGAACATTGTCAATATTTCAGTCAATGAACGCTTTTTTTTTTTTTTTTTTTTGTTTTGCTTTCTATTCTCATATATGGCACTACCATAGTGTACTTTAGAACCATAAGCAAAACCACATCGCTGTTTTCATTTTTTTGCAAAGCTGCATTTTCTGAAACTCTGCTTAAAAAGTAACTAACATTTGAAGTTGTCAAATATTTTATACATTATAAAAAAATATGTTGTAGTTATTTATTTGGAGGCTCAATATTGGTAATTAAAATGAATGAATATTAACCAATGTGACAAAATAATTTCTGAGGCAAAATGGCGCGCAGTTGAATCTATGAATCATAGGGATGATTGGGATAATTTCAAATGGGGTTGAATGGGACAGTCGCATTCATCCCTAGAGATGTTGAAACATTTATTTATTAACTAAAAAATACTATATAGGTTTATAAATAAATAATTTATGTTAATTATTAGTATTAAACAGTACTAGTATATAGGTTGTTTATCATTAAAAATTATATTGAATCCTAATTATAGTATTGTAATAAAAGTTAAATAGTTTATCAAAAAACTGCTAATGAAACTTTATCTAAATAGATTGTTAAAAATAGTATATGTTTATTGATCAAATAAGGGAAATTATATTGAATTTTGGACTTGTTTTTAAATAAATCCCCACTCGCACTTCCCTAACATAATTTCATTTGTGCATGATATCTAAGATACATTTAATTAATATGTTGTGAATGAAAAATATTAGCTATGCCGTATTTCAAAGACATTTTTCACTTTCATTTCATATCTAAAATGCCTCGTAAGTGCAAAAAAGGGGAATATATGGGCAGTCGAAGTCTGCATTAAGTTAATTATTGCAAGTTAAAATTGCAGTAAAAGTAGAGATTAGCAACGCTGAGATATAATAGCCATTATAAGATCATATATTACAAATATAATTACATATAAGTTTATAATTATAAATTTTAATTAGGTAACGTTGAATACAGGAGGAAAATATTTGTGTCTCATTCATTCCTGCTATAGGAATGATTGGGACAGAGAGGAACTTTTTTTTAATTTTATAATATTTTGCTGTATAATAATAATCTATACTAAATATTGTGCATAGATGTAGTCAAATACCTAACGTATGAAATGTGATACATAATATTGATAATTTAAGAAAAAGAATTTAAAAATAAATATGTTTGTGAAAATGTCCCATTCATCCCCCATCTCCCCTACCTGGATTCAAGGAATTATCTGTAAATCCTATTATTCGTTGAAAATTTTCCAACGCACAAGACAACGAGAATAACAAATGAACAAGATAATAAGTTAATAATTAACTATAAATAAAGATTTGCGGACGTTGGAAAGGTCATCTGCTCACACAAAGCAAATAAGCAATTATGTCATTTTGCCAAGTTACTAATTGCAGAAAAGAGAATTCTTATTATTTACTAAGTGAGATAGATGTTCATGTGGAAATTTTCCAAGCAGACTGGCATATCAAACAGTTAAATATAGCATGTTTTACTCCATGCGAAATGTGAAAATTCAATGCAATTGTTTCCAGCTTAAAATGAGCATATATATAAATGTGCAAACGGACCTTTGGAAGAGAGCGACAGGTGTTATTTATATTAAGTTTTATTTAAGAGTGAGAACTTAATTTTAAAGGTACGAGGTATAAAATGTCAGAAGGAATACGTCAAAAGTTGTTAATTGTAACGTATTTTCTATTCTATGTTATTAAACAAACAATTCTTGAATACATATAGGGGAGACCGCGGGAATGACGCCACTCGGATGCCGCCAAGCCGCCTAGTTAAAAAACTAACGGCAGTTTGAGATAGAATGCGTCTTGACTATACCGGCCAACAATAGAAAACATGTTTAGAGTGAGAGTGGTTTTGTTGTACGTTGATCGTTTGTTCTAGCAAAAAATTTAGTTTTCATCTAGTTGCTCCTTATTTTGGAGCTTCAAATGAGTAGAGTTAAACACCTTTTATTGTAACATTAGGTACTTCAGATAATATTACCCGTAATCTACATGCATTCGCCGATTTTTTGATGTAATTTGTCATTCAAGTTCGGTTCTTCTTTCGACTTTACTGGGGGATTTCGCTATATTGTCCTACTATGTAATGCCGCCACCATAGCAAAGGGTGACTTTTGCAATTTGAGTTAAATTGTAAGCTTAGCACATTAATAAATCTAGCTAAAGGAACATTGTAATTATTTATTATTCTGCTAAATTACATTGCTTTCTAAATATTTTCAGTAGGTTATGTGTTTCCTTCCCTACTATAGCCATTTTATGTATTTACGAGGCCATTAAAGAGTGGTGCCATTATCCCGATATAGTGGCGGAATTACCCCAGTATCCTGAGTAACCTGGTTTTTTTGCAATTTTTTTTTTTAATTTGGCGAATGTTTTTTATTTCGGATTAGCCAAATTGCTAATGCTCGTAAAAAGTCAGTGAGAATCCTGGGCTCCACATATGTATGTAAAACAACTTTTTCCAAAATGAATTTTTTGAAGAACCCTTGAAGACTTCTCACTAGCTGTTCACCACGTGAACCAAACTATAAAAAACTGGCTCAAGACCGCAAGTGTAATTTTTCACCGAATACCTGCCTTTTCTATTTTAGTACGCGTATGTAAAAATTTCCAGAACGTAAACCTGTGTATGTAATTTTTCAGAAGTAATACTTGACTTTTCTATTTTATATGTATATGCATGTAAAAATAAAAATTTTAAAGTAATAAGTATTTACATTACTTATGTGTTTCTCTCTCTGGACCTCCATACTTTTTTTTTTCCAAAAGTATTTGGACACCACTTAAAATTACTTGCCGATTCCTGGTCTAGGGTTTAAAATGTGGATTTTTAAAACCTGTTAACCCTTTAAGACCGGACAGCTTTTTGAGTTTCTTTTTAAAACAATGATATAACTGAAATTTATAACTGATAATTCACTATCTGCTGATAAAATTCATATAATATAGTTTCTGTTAACCAGCACAATCACTCGATTTCAGCATTTATGGAATAGATGACAGGAAGATAGAATTTTATTTATTGCCTAACCCGCACTATCGTGCGGGTCCGGCCTTAAAGGGTTATAGGGCCGTCCCATATCACGTGTGGGACAGCTTTTCTACATATTACAGCTCTTTTAACAATGCACTGTCAGGGGTTGTACTCTGCATGAAAAATTTCAGGACAATTACCAGTATTTGTTTAAAGAAAAGTAAATCTAGGTTGAACGAGAAAAATGTCGCCTTATTTAAGAAGAGATTTTCTATAAAAGAAACAGTGGTACCGAAGAATTTCCTGATCGTGAAATTTCAGGACAAGTGGGACCCCTATATTGTATCCTCAAATTAAAACAACTATGTTAATATGATAATCCAAGGGGGTTTGTTATTTTTAATGCATAGCTTATATTCTAACAACTAAGTTAATAGATATACAGTGGTGGCCAAAATTGGACATTTTTAGGTAGCTTTCATTACAAAAAGTAAAAAGCTACCAACTGCAGCCGTCCGAAGGAGAACACTTCGGGAAATTTTCCTATATTTTTGCCGATCATGACCCTCAAATACCAAAAGCCACCCTCCGTTGAAATGCTGACATATATATATATATGAATTTTGTCATGCTGTAACTCTTGAATTTTTTAACCGATTTGGATGAAATTTTTCATATGCATAGTACATACTAATGTCTCGACCGAGTTTGTTGGCTAGCTTCATCCGCCATTTTGTTTCAAAATTAGAAATTCTTGAGATTGAGCGGCTATAAGATTTTTGTCACATACAGACAGACTTCACAGAACCACAGACATTTTCTAAAAACCGTCAAATTCTGTTCAGGACCTTCTAAAACGTATAAATCCACCAAAAACCGGAAGTCGAAATTTTTCACAGATCCAATACTTTCTGCTTGTAAAAACAGAAGAAAGTAAACAACACGAGAGAAAAAATACAGATTTTTTTTTTTTTTTATAGAAAAAAAGTAAGCTACAAAAGAACGCAATTGACAAGGCTAATATCTTCGCAATATTGTGAAGATTCGTTATAATCCTCACAATACTGTGATAATACAAAAAGATAATGTTCTTGACAATGCACGTGAGTTCTAAGGAACTAAATTAACCAATTCTACTTTCTTTACATGTACAAATTTAATACTATATAAATAGGCAATTTAGAAACTTAAAATTCGAATGCTAAAATTCATTGGATGTTTTTTAAATCATATTTCAAGCATTTTATAGTATTGCCTAATCAACTTAAAATTATTTTTTAAGCTGTCTTTTGAGAAAGAAGGAAATATATATATTTATTAAAATAAATGTATCTGACATCCTTAATTTATTAAAAAATTGAATAGTAGAAATATTTCTCTTTCTTTACGATGGTGAAAAATAAAATAAACTCTTACAAATTTATGTGTTTCTAAAATAAATAAATAAATAAATATGGCAATCGTTAATGCATATTTATATAATCTAAATGTTTATATTGTGAAATATACTTTATTGTATCAAGAAACCTATTATTTACACATTTAAATGTTCTTATATAACATTCATAAAAAATATTTACACAAATATTAAATATTTTTTTAATTAAATTGTACATAGCCACCACCACAAATGCTAAGACGAATAAATTAGATTTTAAAGCGAAAAATCTTGAAATATTAAACTTGATGAAATTTGAATTTGTCCTTTTCAGCAGTGAAACGTGTCAAAAAATATCCAATTCGCAGCCCTAATTAATAACGTATTTATATGGCATAGCCTCTGTATTTTTCTTATATATCACAAACATTTTTATAGTAAAAAACATTTTTTAAATTACATATATGCTAAATCTTTTTTGTAATTAAATTAGGAATTTTTCTCTGCTTTAAAAATTCTTAAGGCGAAAACAATTGACTTAAGGTTGGGGGGGGGGGGGGGTATTCTCTGTACATTTCACTTGATAGCATTTGAATTATTTGCCTTTGTGCCTCAAATATATTTTTAAAAGATTCAAATTCGCATACATAATTACATATTTGTGACGTGTATTTTTCTTTTATTCTATTTCTCAAATATTCCATACATTTTTACTATTCTTTATTCTAAGGTTATAATATTTTATTATCCATAAAATAAATATATTAAAGCACCCCCAATTAAAATAAAATCTAATAGAAGTAATGATGTGTTGTACCCTGCAAGAAAAGTGACGCATCTCGCAAAAATTCATTTTGCGTTTTATTCCACTAATAGGTTTTTCATAGGTGCCTCTTGCTATACAACAAGTTTCATAACTGTAGTTATACGGGAAATCACTTTATTACGCTATATGTCCATTTGTGACCACGGAAGAGGGGTGGATTATGTGAGGAGGTAAAATTACCCAACACTCCAAACCTCGTCCAACGTCTTCATTCTTAATGGTTTTACGCACGTTTGTATTCTAGCATGCAGACCGAAGTGCTATCATTTCATGTTACAGTAAAATCATGCAAATATTCTTTTGCCTCTCCTGTGGATCGAGATGTGACACTTTTCTTGCGGGTGAGCGATATACACGCTTCTTTCTTTGTCTGCTCTTTCTAAAGTAGTCCAATCGTCGAGTCATGTGACCTTGAAATAGGGTCCAACTAATATTTTATGATTGATTCTAGTATTACTTGATATACTGAGTAAAAATATGTGGGTGCCAGAATGGCAACCTTAAATATTGAAGGCCAAAGTTCACGGTGTTCAAAAAACAGAACTCGCCCATTTTATTGCGAATGAGAGGAAGTCGGCTTACCAAAATTAAATATTTTGTAAAAAATTACAAAAGAAATCAAGATCCAAGTGTCGCCAGAACTAACGCTACCGACAGGCCGGTTTCGGAAGTCTACTTCCATCATCAGTGCCGCTTTGCGTTAGCTCTAGAAACACTAGGATCTTTAATGTCATTTTCTAAGTTCTGATTTAATAAGTTCATGTAGCTGTCGTCAATTTTTTCATCAATACAACATTAAAAGCAAAAACACATGCACGGGTTTGTCCGAACATTGTTTGCAAACCAAAAATTGGATTTAGGGAAAAAAATCAAAATAAAAGAGAAACATTGGAAAAAATACACATTCAAAAAACATAGTATTAACCTCAATATACAGCAAACTCATGAAACAAGTTGGAAATTGCTCGTCAAACGTGGCAAATGAGGTGCGTTCGTACTATAACTAGTTTTATAATTATTTTTTGCACCCCATATTGTACTGAATGTATAATTTTTTGCACTTCATAAAGCGCATAGTCTGATACATCATTAAAATGCACTTCCAATATTTTTTTTCCCATTCCCCGTAATGTAACGGAACACTTTTGACTGTCCCTGTAATTAAACTATACATCCGATTTTCCTAAAATTTGAAATAGCTAAACAAAATTTTGCAACAATTATATCTTTAAAATTTCAGACCATTCGGAAGGCTCTAATATCATTAAAATCCACTTGCAATAATTTTTCCCATTGGCCGTAATGTAAAGAAAAACTTTTGACTGTCCCTGTAATTTAACTATACATCCGATTTTCTTAAAATTTCAAATGGCTCGACAAAATTTTGCAACAATTATATCTTTAAAATTTCAGATCATTCGGAAGGCTCTAATATCATTAAAATCCACTTGCAATAATTTTTCCCATTGGCCGTAATGTAAAGAAAAACTTTTGACTGTCCCTGTAATTTAACTATACATCCGAGTTTCATAAAATTTGAAATGGCTCGACAAAATTTTGCAACAATCATATATTTGAAATTTCAGACCATTCGGTTGGGTAGTTTTTGCTCTGTTACATGCGGACAGACAGACGGACGGACGGACGGACTGAACGACGACTATAGGTGCTACGTGTTTCTATAATTACGAACGCACCTAAAAATTGACGACAGCTACATGAACTTATTAAATATCCATTTTAAATAAGGCGACAAGGCGAACCGAATCATGGACTGGAAGCTTCCGGTAGGCACCACAGACTGCGCTAAGAAGGGGGACCGAGACGATGTGGGCACGGTAGGGTTAAAAACACAACGGACCCTTTCCAGGAAAAAAAAAACGAGGTGTAAGCACAGGAGGCAAAAAATACTGGAATCCCCCGGAGTCTGGGTTATACCGGACAGGGGGTGGAGGGAAAAAGAGGACTGGTGCTAGGGAAAAGGAAACCGATGAGGTGAGCGTAAAAACCAGGTTGGAAATGAAAGTCGATTAAGGAGGGTGTGTAAGGGATTGGTAGTAATACTGTCTTCCAAAAACAGAACAGTTGAGAAGAGGGAAGAGGCAGAAGGCAGAGGAGATGCAGTAGGAAGTAGGAGAATGAAGGGAAAGGAAATTGTAAGCAAGAAAAATCATTTACAAAAAAGGAAAAAATGCATGTTTAAAACAGGTGGTTATAAGTATATAAAAATAGTTTAGAATTGTGTTTTTTTACATGTTTTAGTATTATTAGGTGTATAATATAAAAAGAAATTAGCATTAACGATAGAATGTAAGTTTTAATATAAATGTTTTTTAAAATTGTGTTGTTAGATAAGTTTTTATATAAAAAAATGTAACATTAACTGTAAAATTGTTTGGAATTGTAGATGTGGCGTTGAAGAGGGCCGTGGACCTCCAAAACATGTCCGCAAAAAATAAAGCTGTTGGAGGAAAAAAAGTTGCTAGATGCCACAAAAAACTCCCAATCTTAATCATATCATAATATTAAAATATTTATTTGCTTAAAAGACGTTATAAAAACACATTAAAAATAAATTAAAAACTCTTTATTTACATGTTTCAACTCATTTTCTATATCGTCGTCAGAATGTATAATAGAAAATTACAAATGCATAATGAAAAATAGAAAAAATCATCGAAAATAAACAAGTAGACATGTAACGCGCCCTATATTTTCGCGATTGCTCGTGTTCCCTCTATGTCGCGATGCCGTAATTTATCCAACCATTCAACCCATAAATTCGGGATACGAAAAGATAATGTATCGTTACAAACTCCTGAACCTCTTAAATAAATTCTTTTATGAATAATTGCAAATAAAAATTAGACCTGTAGATGATTTTACTCTCGTTAAAAAGTATTTAAGTATTGCGAGGCAGCGCAATACTTATTTATTTCCAGTGTCACTTCTCAATGTTAATTTAACATAGAAAAGCCTATGGAGATAATAACTTTTTCATTTTTTCTTCCCACCTTTTTGTTCCTGATGCCACTCATTTTTTATACTTTACTAATTCTAATGATATTATAAATTTAAAGTGTAAAAACGTTTGCCTGACGTCAGGGTCAAAATGAATGGTGAAATGCCTTTGCATATGGGTGAATTATAACCCAGAGAAAAACATGGGCCAATTATTTTTTACATTATTCAAATATTTTTCTTAATTTCCAATTTTCGCTTTTTTCATTGAAAATCAACGGACATTTTTCATAGAAAATGTAACATTTTTACTTCATTGTTGCAAAAATTTCAAAAGCCGTAATAATAATTTATTTCTTTTTAGTTGAAAGGTTTTCACGTGAAGTATTAAATTGAGCTAGGTTTTTTTTTTTTAAATTAAAAAGGTGAATATGGCGTTATAGGGGAAATAAAAGGGATATTTTCAGAATAAGTTTTTGCTTTGGTCAAGTTTATATTTTAGTAAAAAGTCTTTAAGGGCTAGCTATTTTTACGCAGGTAGGAACTTAGTAGGGAATTACATAACTTAAATTTTAAAATGTATTTTTTTTTTCCAAGATGAGAACTATTTATACCCGAAGTTAAACTTAGGTAATAATTTTCTGATGTGATTACATCACCCCTTGGGAGAGAATAAGGTTTAAAAATTTAAGTAAAACTTATTTTTTACTGTATCACAGTTATAATATTGTTAAATATTAGCAGTAAGGATTCAACACAATTTACATTTACATTCATAGCGTTCCTGAGTGGGAAGTAAGGTATCTAAATTTAAGTGAAGTTAATTTTTTATGTTTTGATTATAGATTTTTTACGTCCAGATTAGAAGTTTTTGTCCAAACTACCGCAACCTGCATTACTAGTGGTGAAACATTTTGAATTACACATTAGTAAACTGCATCCCACATTGTGATGCAATACCGCATACATCAAAGCCTGATAATGCTACTCTATTAATTTTGAAGTGCGTTCGTCTGAGTGCAGTAGTTATTTAAAAACTTGACATAGTAAACAAAAACATAATTTGGAGAACAAATTAAAAAAACAAAATTTATGTCCTATATTGTTTAAGCCCGAGAAGGGACAGATATTAAGATATTTCATTCAATTAGTTCTACATTTAATGTTAAATTTTTGTGACAAATTAGTTAAGCCAATTGAAAATTAAAAATAAAAATAAAATTCATACAATATGATACTTAAAACACCCTAAAAAATTAGATTCCGTTCAAATGAAATCGAAATAAGCCTTAGACCATTTTTTTTTTTTTTAAGTTTTGTATTTTGCATGCCTCTTATCATTTTATGCACAATTGTCATAAAGATAATACAAAATCTGCAATACAAATATTTTAAATTAAAAATGGAAGAAGTCTAAGATTTATTTCGATTTCATTTGAACGGAATCTAATTTTTTAGGGTGTATTAAGTATCATATTGTATGAATTTTATTTTTATTTTTTAATCTTCAATTGGCTTAACTAATTTGTTACAAAAATTTAACATTAAATGTAGAACTAATTGAATGAAATATCTTAATATCTGTCCCTTCTCGGGCTTAAACAATATAGGAAATAAATTTTGTTTTTTTTAATTTGTTCTTCAAATTATGTTTGTTTAATGTTAATGTTCTCTATTTGATTTAGCCGGGATAAAGCAGTATTACCTCTATTGTATTTTATGTCCGCTATATGTTCTTTACATCTGATATTGAATTTCCGTTGAGTTATACCTATATAATGATTTTTGATTCCTCCCTCCCTAATAAATGGAATCATATTAACTCCTGAGAGGTCATCTCTATTAATCCGATCAATTTTAGTATTTAAAAGCATCTTTAATTTCGGAGGCGGCTTCGCGATCAAACATAAGCCAAAATTTCTTAAATGATTTTCTATATGTTCAAAAAAACCAGGGAAATAATTTATAATTATCATATAATTAATCATATAACAATATCATATAATTAGCATATAAAAAATCATTTAAGAAATTGGCTTATGTTTGATCGCGAAGCCGCCTCCAAAATTAAAGATGCTTTTAAATACTAAAATTGATCCGATTAATAGAGATGACCTCTCAGGAGTTTATACGATTCCATTTATTAGGGAGGAATCAAAAATCATTATATATGTATAACTCAACGAAAATTCAATATCAGATGTAAAGAACATATAGCGGACATAAAATACAATAGAGATAATACTGCTTTATCCCGGCTAAATCAAATAAAGAACATTAACTTACTTTTTAACGAGAGTAAAATCATCTACAGGTCTAACTTTTATTTACAATTATTCATAAGAGAGTCCATTGAAATTTATTTAAGAGGTTCAGGAGTTTGTAACGATACATTATCTTTTCGTAATCCGAATTTATGGGTTGAATGGTTGGATAAATTACGGCATCGCGACATAGAAGGAACACGAGCAATCGCGAAAATATAGGGCGCGTTACATGTTTACTTGTTTATTTTCGATGATTTTTTGCATTTTTCATTATGCATTTGTAATTTTCTATTATACATTCTGACGACAACTCAGAAAATGAGCTGAAACATGTAAATAAACAGTTTTTAATTTACTTTTAATATGTTTTTATAACGTCTTTTAAGCAAATAAATATTTTAATATTATGATATGATTAGAAATGGACGCAATTTTGACTTACTACTTGCACTTATTTACATTTGCCCAATCGTAATGTCATTTGTAAAATGTTTTGTAGTTTATGAAATGTTTATTATGAGTTTATTTGATTTATTTGTTTATCTTTTACAGATTAAACAGTCTGAAGATACCAAAAGCTGTTTTTTTTTTTTTTTTTTTTAATTGGGATCGTACTGATTCACTAATGACTGGTGGAATAGATCGACTAAAGAAAATTGCTGAGACCAGTAGAGAGCGTGGTGACGCCATTCATAGACAAATTGAACATGGTTTACAAGATGGGAGTTTAAAGAATTTGCAATTTCACAAGGTTTGTGTAAGCAGTTATACATCCAAGGGCCATATTAAACGTGCAGTGAAAAAGAAAAGTTAACAACAGTTTCAAACAACTAGCAGCAGTGAACCCAAGCGTAACAGACGATCCTATGAGCGTTTTCAGTTTCTTGTGCTCTGGGGGATTTTTTTTGTGTGGGCAGGAATGTTTGCCACTTGATCCTAAACTCCCAGAACGGTGGAAGACTTTCAGAGAATGCAGAACATTGGATAGAAAAAATGGTGACTTATTTAAAAAAAAACATTATTAAAGTTTGTCAAAATCGCGGTGACGAATGGGGAGATGAGGTTACGGTACCATGCAACTAAGAGCAGACACACCTCTCCCAAGTCGCAACAGTATATTGACTCATTCAAGCAATAAAGTACAACTAACAACCATGATTTGTACGCAACTATTACAACATAATGAGTTTCTTCCACACAAGTTGGTCGTTACTGGTACTGTTACAATCTCAATTGAATTACAAACTCCTGGCGTTGTAATTCCTCGCCCAGATTTGGAAACACACCATGAAGAAGCAGACGTTATAATTGTACAGCAGGCTATTTGTCTGTCAAGGTGTGCAACAAACAATATCAAGCTTTTATCTGATGACAACGACGTTTTTGTTCTGCTTGTACACTTTTACAGAAAGCTAAATCTTAAATGCAGTATGTGGATGGAGTCTGTTGACAAGGTCAAGCTCTCAGATATAGCAGCAACAGTTCATAACCTAGGAATCCAAGCAGACTCGTTGTTAGCAGTACATTGTCTCACTGGCTGTGATACCACTTCGCAATTTTTTGGCATTGGAAAATCTAAAGCTGTACAAGTTCTGAGATCTTGTATTAAAGTTACGCATTTAGGTTGTCTAGAATCTTCAATACAACAATGTATAGCACAGTGCACAAACTTCATTGCACATTGCTACGGCTACAAGAAGGAAGTTCACAACATGTCAGATGTTCGATACAAAGTGTGGTTATCTAAGAAAATTCCTCCTAAACTTAAGAGCCCCCCTTCGACAACAAAGGCATTTGAACTCCATATAAAACGATGCCATGTGCAAGCTTGCACTTGGAACGCAGCAGCATCTTCATTTCCTCCACCTTCAAATCCAACTGATTATGGATGGGCAAAGATTGAAACAACGCACTCTTTGGTACCCATTCAACTTCCAAGTAACACAGAGTTGGCACAACTAGAAATGCTAAAAAGTTTAAGATGTAGTTGTTCAAGTGAGAAACCATGTTCAACAGCAAGGTGCAGTTGTGTACATGTAGGTACGCCTTGTAAAGAATTCTGCGTGTGCGAAGGCGGCCAATTGTGTGGCCATTTGAAGACTCGTGAAGCTGATTTGATGAAAGTGACAGTGAAATGTCCATTTCTGAATAGGTATCCTGTAATCTGATATGCATTCTGTATCGTTGTAAAATATTTTTTAATTTTTAAATAAACATAAAGAAAACTACACACTTCCTATTTATTACTTTTTTTACACGTTTCAAAATATATTTTCGTTGGACCGCTATCTTATAATGTTGCAAAAGTATAATATACCGTTATATTACATAGTATTTATATAATAAACATTTATTACACTAAAAATATTTGATTTTGGTCTGTCGACTCCCTTTCATTCGCAATAAAATGGGTGAGTTCTGTTTTTTGGACTTAGTGAACTTTAACCTTTAATATTTAAAGTTGCCCAAGGGTGCCACTCTGGCACCCCACATATTATGATTCAGTATATCAAATAGTACTAAGATCAATCATAAAACAATAGCTAGACCTTAATTCAAGGTCCAAGCCTATTTTCTCATTTGGCGATCGGGCTAAAGAAAAAGAACTGGTACTTTAACGTCACTATCTCGAATCGGAAAAGAAAGGCTACCGCGGTGCTTTACGCGTATCTATTTTCAGACCGCTGGAGTCACGTGATGCTCGAATGCTGGTGTACGAAAAGAGCATTACTTCACTCTAGCGGTCTGTAAAAAAAGATATGAGCATACCTGCCAACATGTCAATTTTGAAATCCTTACAATTTTTACGACGTATTCTTGGGTGCTTTAAAATGCATAACATATGCACATGCAATGAAAAAAGTAATACTCATGACATTTTCTATGCTATATTCATGTATAGTTTTTTTTTTTTTTTCCCCAAAATAAAAACGTGAGATATCAAAAGAATTTTTTTGCATGGGAAATTCTAAAAAAAAAAAAAAATTCTGAAATTCACAGCAAATTTTCTGAAAGGTTACACAGCCGAAGGATTGGGGAGGAAAGGGGGGGGGGATTCCCTTCCGGTGCTAATTATGAGTTTTTCCGCGATCTTTTGACGAAATTTGTGGGTTTTTTTCGCTATCTTTTGACGAAATATGCGGGTTTTTTTCGCGATCTTTTGACGAAATTTGCGGGGGTTTTTCGCGATCTTTTGACGAAATTTGCGGGGGTTTTTCGCGATCTTTTGACGAAATTTGCGGGTTTTTTTCGCGATCTTTTGACGAAATTTGCGGGTTTTTTTCGCGATCTTTTGACGAAATTTGCGGGTTTTTTCGCGATCTTTTGACGAAATTTGCGGGGTTTTTTCGCGATCTTTTGACGAAATTTGCGGGGTTTTTTCGCGATCTTTTGACGAAATTTGCGGGGTTTTTTCGCGATCTTTTGACGAAATTTGCGGGGTTTTTTCGCGATCTTTTGACGAAATTTGCGGGGTTTTTTCGCGATCTTTTGACGAAATTTGCGGGGTTTTTTCGCGATCTTTTGACGAAATTTGCGGGTTTTTTTCGCGATCTTTTGACGAAATTTGCGGGTTTTTTTCGCGATCTTTTGACGAAATTTGCGGGTTTTTTTCGCGATCTTTTGACGAAATTTGCGGGTTTTTTTCGCGATCTTTTGACGAAATTTGCGGGGTTTTTTCGCGATCTTTTGACGAAATTTGCGGGTTTTTTCGCGATCTTTTGACGAAATTTGCGGGATTTTTTCGCGATCTTTTGACGAAATTTGCGGTTTTCTTCGCGATCTTTTGACGAAATTTGTGTTATTTTCGTAATCTTTTAACGAAATTTGCATTTTTTCGCGATCTTTTGACGAAATTTGCGTTTTCCCGCAATCTTTTGATAAAATTAGCGGTTTTTTTTCGCAATTTTTTGATAAAAGCGTTTTTTCTGCGATCTTTGACGAGATAAACATTTTTCTCGCAATCTTTTGACGAAATTCGCATTTTCTCGCGATCTTTTGACGAAATTCGCGGTTTTTACGCGATCTTTGAAAAAATTCGCGTTTTTTTTTTACGGGATCCTTGACAATATTCGCGTTTTTTTTACGAGATCTTTGACGAAATTCGCGTTATTTCCCGCGATCTTTGACGAAATTAGCTTTGTTTCAAAGATTTTTGATCGAAATTAGCGTTTTTACGCTTTTTCTGACGAAATTTGCTTTCTTTTCACGATCCCTTGAAAATTAGTGTTCTTTCCCCACGATCTTTGACGAAATTCGCGTTCTTTTCACAATTCTTTGCCGAAATTAGTGTTTCTCCTGCGATTTGACAAAATTCGCGTTCTTTTCACGATCTTTCGACAAAAATAGTGTTTTTCTGCGCGATTTTTAACGAAATGCGCGTTTTTTTTCGCGATTCTTTGACAAAATTTGCTTTTTTCAAATATCTTTGATAAAATTCTTTTTTTTCCCCGCGATCTTTGACGATATTCGCGTTTTTTCCAACGAACTTTGATGAAATTCGCGTTCATTTCACGATCCTTTGAACAAATTCGCGTTATATCCCCACGATTTTTGACGAAATTCGCGTACTTTTCACAATCCCTTGTCGAAATTGTTTTTTCCCGCGATCTTTGACGAAATTCGCGTTTTCTTTTTTCGAAAATTAGGGCTTTTTTCAAGATTCTTTGAGAAAATTGGCGTTTTTTCCGATCCTTTGACAAAAGTAGCGTTTTTTTTTTCGCGATCCTTTGACAAAATTAGTGTTTTTTTTCGCGATCCTTTGAAGAAATTAGCGTTTATGAAGGGATCTTTCAAGAAATTAGCGTTTTTTCACGCAATCTTTGACAAAAGTAGCGTTTTTTCACGCGATCTTTGACAAAAGTAGCGTTTTTTCATGCGATCTTTGACAAAATTCGCATTTTTCAGCGATCGTTTTTACCGCGCGCAAAACCGTACAATCGTACTGTTCATCCGTACAACCGTACAATTAGAACAAATCCGTACATTGTACGGCCAATCCGTACAAGTTGGCAGCTATGTATGAGGAATGCGCAGATGCCATAGCGTTTTCTGAAGGTAGAAGAAAAAGAACGCACTGATAGGGTCAGGTGGGGCAAAATAGGTAGGTTTAAAATATTACTAAAAATACAAATAGTAATTATTTGTTGTTGTTGTTTTACCAGATTAGTATGTTTCAGATGTCAGACTTCATTTTTAATGAAATATAAAATATTTACTGCTGCTGAACTGTTACACTTGGTAGCCATTTTCAAATTTGGATGAGTTAGTTTTGTTCTGATGGTCAAAAAAAAACTTTGGTTTAAAGTGAATAAGAGATAAGTTTCAGCTTAGTTAGCCATCATATAGCATAAAATACTTATTCATGAATAATCTCCTGCATTTTTATTGCAAAATAAAATTTAATATTTTACACAAAAAAAAAGTGTGTCGGGAAAATAGTTATAATGTACGCATAGCAAACAAAAAGTAAATACTAGTTGAATTTTTCTTTTTTCGTTATTTTAGTATAGTTCTTTTCATATAATTAGTTTGGCATTTAAACAATATATTGCTCTAAAACAATTTTCTCTAAATAAGTTGATTAAAAATAAATTTCATTTTACAAATTAGTATATATTAAAATCGAAACAAGCAATTTTCAGTTACATACTTCAGTTATATACCAAACTATTTACATACCTTCTTTATTTTTTTAACAAAAATTGCCAAGGATTTATAAGAGAAAAACTGTTACAAGTTACAGCGCAGAACAACTATTGGAAGCAATCAGTGAAATACAAGATAAATACTGTAGCATGTACAGCACAGAAAAAAGTACGACGTTCTATATGACACACTCAGAAGATGGGTAGTGAAGTCGTGTCTGTAAGAGTTTTCAATGTGTGTGTGTGTGGGGGGGGGAGGGGGGGGGTCGTGAAGCAAAATCAATTTTTCGTGTCTTGTACATTCTGCTCGTTTTGGATTAATGCATGGTTGAAATTGATCATTCGTTCAGGGCAGGAAACGATATTGTTTCACCTGATTTTAGAAGCTCATGGTACACGGGGATCCCAGCAAATGCACCAAATTGTTTCTTTCCAAAGCGATTCAGTTTTACGGTCAATGTTGATGGTTTTCCTGGATCACGTCAATCCTTGGTCTTGCAGTACCTCATTGCCACCGTAAATTTACACAAGAGAGACCGAGGTCATGTCGACACCTTAAGGGAATTTAAAACTTTTCACCCCTAAAAAATGTTTAAAAATGCTAAAGCTGAATCATGATCTTTGTATCTGCATAAATTTAACCGTAATTATAACTGTAACATAAGCACCCATAAAAATATAAAAAACTTCTTTCAACCTCTGCACAGTGGCGGGATTACCCAGAATACTAAGGAAATCCCACCATTGTATCGGGGTAATGTCGCCACTCTTTAATGGCCTAGTAAATACATCAAATGGATACTAGGAACACATAACCTATTGAAAATATTTAGAAAGCAAAAATAATTTATCAGTTACAATTTAACTCAAATTGAAAAAGTCTCAAACATAAATTTCAGCTGAATCGGCTCCACTACATTCAAATGAGACCATTTCTCACCCGATTTGCATATAGGAAGCATTACCACAGGAGGACAATATGGCGAAAATCTCCAAGCAAAGCCGAAAGAAGAACCGAACTTGTTCAACACATTGCATCAAAATGGCGGCGAATACATGTAGATTACGGGTAATACTATCTTAAATACCTAATGTTATAATAAAAGGTGCTTGTCTTTACTCATTTGAAGCTCCAAAATAAGAAGCAACTAGATCAAAACTAAATTTTTCACTAGAACAAACAAACGACGTGCAGCAAAAATCTCTCACTCTAGTTACTGTTCCTATTGTTGGCCACTATAGTGCAGACACATTCACTATCTCAAACTTCCCTTAGTTTTTAAACTAGACGGGGTGGCGGCATAGCCCCGGGTGGCTCCATTCTCCGGTCTCCCCTATAAGACGGCTTTTACTCTCGATTTTCGTTCGACTGAACAGAAAAAAGATTAAGTACCGCACATGCTCTTTGATTGACTGAAAACTTGACATGTTTACCACGTGAAAAAAAAAAAAAAAAAAAAAATGACGCTAACTCGAGAACGCTTAAACATCAACGGCATTTTGAAAGGCAATGTCATAGTTACAAAATGACATAAAAAGTTACTGTGAACTAAACCTCTTTTCCAGGGCCGTCTCTAGAAAAAATTAAGAATTATTACCAGCCATACCTGGTATAATGTTAGATATAGCCGAAAATTTAAAATATACAAAAAATCTGTTTGAAAGACAATTAAAAAAAAAAAAAAAAGACAAAATGACATTTTTGAGTTGCGAATAATCTATAAGATACACTTCAAACACAGTCGAATCTTTGAAAGATAACAATTGTTCTTAATCATAAAAGAAAAGATAGATGAGTAGTCAGATAAGGTGCGTCATTATGTGGTCAGGTACATTATGCAGGAGAGTTAAAAGGATATTTTATAAAGGTCGCCGCTTAACATGACCGATCTCTAGAAAAAATGGTATCAAAAAAGAAAGATAATATCACAATAAAAATTTCCACTCAACGCTCTAAAAAACTTTTCATGATTTCGTAACGTATGAAAGAGACCTTCTTAATGATTTTGTCAAATACAATGTTGAAAATTCTGTATTTAAAAGCAATATATGAGAATACATTAAGCAATCGTTAGCTGTATGTCAGTAGCTTCTCAGAAAAGGGACAAATGTCCAAAATTATCATTTTTGGTCTATGTACATTACACGAAAAAAATTAATCATGGATACATAAAAAAAGGCTAATGTGCTTGCTCCCTTACATTCCTAATACCAGCTAAAATTATAATTTTCATTGATTAATTAATCTTTGTGTTTTTTTAATAAATAAGTGAAATGTCAATAAATATGTCTATTCTAAAAAAAAAAAAAAAAAAAAAAAAAAAAAAAAAAAAAAAAAAAAAAAAAAAAAAAAAAAAGCAAATAACGCTGTCACTGCCGCCGCCGGTTTTGAATTTTTTGTGACCGGAGGTCTTTCTTCGTTAATATTAAGAAAAATATTGCATACAAAATATGAAAATCGGTGGTGTTAGAGAAATGTTTGATAAACACGCTGATGCAGACAGTTTTCATATCGGAGAATTATTTTAAGCGATATTTGATGTTAAAGTTGGTCAAAATCGTTCCATTAAAAATTTATAGGAGCAAAAACTATATATGGGAATTTAATCATTTTAGATCATTTTATACATTAAAAGTTCCAAGTGAGCAGACTGCATTTATTTTTTTAATTTGACTCATTTTTAGAGGCTTTATTTCTATTTTAAATTCAATTTTTCAGCACTTTCAGAGGTATTTTTTACAACTTTTAGATAAGGGTATTATTTTAATTGTTGCCAAATTTTGAAACAGCGCAATGAATAATATTTCCTTCAAATTAAAAATTGTTTACACGTGGCTATTATAAACAGAGTAAAACTTCTAAATGAGAATTAAATGATTACGTATTAAAAGCGGGAAGATATTTATAATTACTTCATAAAAACTATATTTACACGTGAATTTTAAAAGAGAAAGAAAATTGTAAAATAATAAATCCATTAATATGCGTTAAAAGTGTACATGGAGGAAATTACGTCATATTTAAAATTGCCAATTCATAATATTGCCAAACAGTTTAAATTTAAAAATATATTTGAGACATGCATTTGATATTTTGAGATAATCTTTTTAAACTATTGTTGATAATTCTAAGATAGCGCAAATAATATTTCATTTATTCTAACAACAAAGTATTTTCACGTGATTATTAAAACGAGAAAGAAAACTTTGGTGAAAAAATTACGTCAGATTTAAAGCGATACATTTAAAATGTCTTATTTAAAAAAACTTTTAAAAATACAGATAGACAAAGACTGTTTGCTTAATTCATTTTATAGTTATTAGCCTATTTTTACATGTTTCACTGATCTGATTTAATCAAAGACAAAAACAATCTGTTAGCAGGGAGATTGCCTCTGTTATTTTAATTATATTTCATTCTTCCGAAAATTTTTTAAGGCGATCAAATTAGCGTGCTTTTAGAGTTTGCGGTGTCTGAGTGGGGGTTGGCGAGCGTAGCTCTTATGGGGCAGAGCCCCCTAGTAATGCAAAAGTCCTAAGGTGATAATGTCTTTAATTTGTAACTATAAATGAATAGTAAAAGTCACATGAATTTTAGTATAAATAAGTAGAACTCCTCCTTAAACAATAGACTTCCAGAAGAACTATTCAGTATAATTAGTTGCTTTAATTTTATAATCCATTATTTTAGACTAAATCTTTAAATACACACACACACAAAAGTGGGAAAAAAATGGGAAAGCATTTCTTAATGAAGAACGTTTATTTACAAAACACGAAAATGTGCAAATTCTGTTAACTAGCATCTTACAAGGTTTGCAAACTTTACAATTTTGCAATTATCCTTTTGAGTACTTAGATGGCATTTATATACCAAAGTTTTTTAATTTATGAAATATTGCTACTGATTCCTATGAGCTTCGCTTCTGTTGAGAGCTTTATAAGCTCGCAAAGTGGAACAAATAATAAATTTACACCTCAGTAAGTACTAAGCATTTAATTCGAACATTTTGAAAAAGCAGAAAAAACTTAATTATTTAAAAAAGGCGATTAAACTACACTTTAAATAATTATTGAACTAGCACAATTGTAAAATTTTAAGAAAATTAGTTTTTTGTTGTTTTATTTTGTTTGTATCTGCAAAGTGAAAAACAATTTCAGTTCACTTAAATCTCAAAAATCTGATTTAAATTTTGGTTAGGATGAGAAAATCCTAGATAATTACTGTGATGTAAAATTTTTGCCTGCCAAAAAATAAATGAATAAATAAAAATTTATAGAATACGAAAAAAATAGGAAGAACGCAATATTTTGTTATTTTTTGTTGGTGTTTGTATGTTTGATTATATCTTGCAGAGTGAAAAAAATTCAGTTCACTTAAATCTCAAAAAGCTTACTTAAATTTTGGTTAGGGTGAGAAAATCCTAGATAATTACTACGATGCAAATTTTTGCCTGCCAAATAAATAATTACAGAATACGAAAAAAAAACCTAGTTAAGAGCACAATATTTTGTTGTTGTTTGTATCTATCTGCAAAAGCAAAATTTTAGTTCTCACTTAAATCTCAAAAATCTAGCTTAAGTTTTGGTTAAGGTAAGGAAATCCTAGCTAATTACCCCGATGCAAAAATTTTTCTAGCCGAAAAATAAATAAATGAAAAAATAAAATATTATAGAATACGAAAAAAAAAAAGACTAGTTGGAAGGGTGCAATATTTTGTCCCGAGCGCTCAGATCCCAACTTACGCTTACAACTTATTTCACTTGTACGACATGGGAAAATAACTATTTTCATTTATACATTTTTTGACTCGACCTGAAATCACTTTTACATTCTTATTTCATTTATATGACATGAATAAATTATTTCACTCGTGCGTTTTTGAACTCAAGTCTCAATTTATTGTTACTTATTCTGATTTCAGTTATGCGGTATGAGTAAATTACTAATTGATCGAATATTTTTAAATTCAAGCTCTAATTCAGAAATCTTCATTTAAACGTTTTGTTTGATAAAAAGGCAGTTGAAAGTAATTTTACCGTAAATAACTTCGACGACTCTCAATTTCTCTTGCTTTTCGTCAAAATATTTCTTCTACACTGTAAAAAAAATTCTGTTAAAATACGGAAGTTGTACTGGCAATCGGAACGCCAGTACTATTTCCGTATTTTGACGGATTTTTCCCCCGTAAATTCCACAAAACATTACGTTTTTTCACAAATTTTACGAAGAAAAATTCCGTTAAAATACGGAAATAGTACTGGCGTTTCGATTGCCAGTACAATTTCCGTATTTTAACGGATTTTTTTTTTTCTTTTACAGTGTGAAGTTTCATCAATGTTGTTACATTGAAAATAATATTATTCTATTTTGTAAAATAGTGTATTTAATCAAGATTATTAAAAAATAAATTACCTTTCAAGTAATATGTTTAAAATTAGAAAATAAAATTAAGAAGAATTTTGTGTTTCGTTTCCGAAATATAAAATGCCTTAAACATTTATCCACCTGTCTATATACATGTGTTTATTTATGTATGCATGTACAAATGTATTAAAAGATCACTTTAATTTTTAAATAAAATTTCAAAAAATATTTTTTTAACATTTCAAATTAAAGGCTTATCATTTAAACATACATTAGGATTTTATCATTGTATTGCACCTCTCGTTACGTTTTACCGCACCATTTTTTTTTTCCCTTTTTCATTGTTTCTGTATCTTGAAAAATCTTTGAACAAATAAAAAATCATAAATGCAAACTTTTAATAAATACTACTTATATTTAAATATTTTTTTCAATTTCTCGTTTTCAACAAACAGATGCGACATTTAAAAATAAATATAAAAAACAGAGAAAATAGCTTTAAAAAGTACTAATTAATAAAAATCCTAGTAGACATTTACAAAATACTAGAAACAAAAATTGAAATATTTTGCAAATATTTAAAATTGCTGAGCATTTTCTAAAAATTGAAAGGAAAAAATACTCTTTTTTGCAGGGGAAGAAAAAATTCCTTTAAAATATTCTACACTGTTAATTTTTTATCTTTTCGTAGACAAAACAAATACAAGAGCGGAAAGATACTGCATATTATTGTTGTCATAAAATTTTAATTTCTCATGCAGAAATGACTTCATCTACCATATAAAGCCTCTCTATTCTAAAAAAAAAAAGTAACTACCGCTGTCACCGCCGCTGACGGTTTTGAATTTTTTGTGACCGGAGGTCTTTCTTCCTTAATATTAAGAAAAATAATGCATACAAAAATATGAAAATCGGTGGTTTTATACAGAAATGTTTGATAAACACGCTGATGCAGACAGTTTTCAAATCGAAGAATTATTTTAAGAGATATTTAATGCTAAAGTTCGACAAAATCGTTCCACTAAAAAAGTTTTATAGCAGCAAAAACTATACATCATCATTGGTATCATCATCAGTGTAATCATTTTTAGATCATTTTATGCTTTAGAATTTGCCGGAGTGCAGATTGCATTAATTTTTTTTATTTTGACTCATTTTTTGAGGTTTTATTTCTATTTTAAATTCAAATTTTCAGCATTTCTAGAGATATTTTTTACATTATTTTAGAAAATGGTATTAATTTATACTGTTGCCAAATGTATAAACAGCGCAAACAATGTTTGCTTCAAATTAAAAATTTATTTACACGTGACTATTATAAACAGAAAAAATCATTTGGAATTAGAATTAAATAATTATGTACAAAAAGCAGGAACTTAAAAATTACGTCATAAAAAGTATACACGTAAATTTTAAAAGAGAAAGGATATTGTAAAATAATAAAGTCATTAACATGCGTTAGAAGTCTTAAAAAGGAGAAATTGCGTCATATTTACGTCACATTATAGTTATTACATAAAATGAACGCAAAATAATATTGCAAAACAGTTTAAATTTAGAAATTGCGCTAGACATTTATTTGATATTTTGAGAGGATCTTTTCAACTATTTTTGTTAGGAAAGCGCAAATAATATTTCATTTCTAACACAAGTATTTTCACGTGAATATTTAAAAGAGAAAGAATAGCTTCGTAAAAATTACGTCAGATTAAAAACGATTAATTTAAAATGTCTCATTTAAAAGAACTTTCTTTTCGCTTTGTTAAAAAATACCAGGAGACAAAGACTATGTTTATTTAATTCCTTTTATATTAGCTTATTTTGAAATGTTGTTACACGTGTCTACGTCATCAAGTTATTTTTATTTCGACGTTTTATTTGTATTTTTATTAATGTTGTACGAATTTATTTGTTCTTTCGTTATTTAAAATAAAAATTATGTCAATTTGTATAATTTGGCGAGTGGTTTGGCGATTTATATAATTTGGCGAAATTGGTCGACGGGATAATCAAGTAGTACCGCAGCGGATTTCGCTTTAAAATTCCCCAATCAAAGAGAAATGAATAGAAATTCGTTTATAGGGAGATCGCCACTGTTTTTTAAATTATAATTCAATCTTTCGAAATCTTTTTAAAGTCGATCAAATTAGCGTGCATTTAGAATCTGCGGTGTCTGGACGGGGGTTGGCTAACGTAGCTCGTAGGGGGCCGAGCCCCCTAGTATTCTATAAAAAAAAATTAATTTAAAAATAAAGAAAAATTACTGTTGTAATTAAAAAAATAATTTATTCTTTTAGAAAAACTTATAATTGTTTTTATACCTTAAAAATAAAATCTATGAATAATTTTAAAAAATCACAATAAATAATTTAATATTTATTAAAATTTTGCATCTTCAAATATTTTCAAAATTAGTCATTTTGAATAGCTAGATGTAGCACTTAAAAGTAACCCAGAAGTAAACAAACAGGAAAACAGTTTTAAAAAAATACTTTATAAAATATTTTGCAAGTATTTAACGATTTTTTTCCTATCACTCAGCATTTTCTAAAAAAATAAAAACGATAAAAAACCTTTGCACAGGAAGAAAAAAATTCTTTTGTGAATTTCTGCATTCTTAAATTTTGATTGTTTCGCATAAAAAACAAATAGAAGAGCGGGAAGATATTGCATATTATTGTTGACATAAAACTTTAATTTCTCATGCAAAAATGTTTTCATCTATTATATAATACATTCTGTAGAAAATAAAAATGTAATTCAAAAATAAAGAAAAATTACTGTTGTAATTAAAGAGAATTATTCTTTAAAAAAAAAAGCTTATAACTGTTTCTATGTCTTAAAAAAATCTATGAAAGAAAAAAGAATTTAATATTTATGAAAATTTTGCATTTTCAAATATTTTCATAATTTGTCATTTTGAACAGCTAGATGTAACACTTAAAAGTAACAGAAAAGTAAACAAACAGTTTCAAAAAGTATTTTATAAAATATTTTGCAAGTGTTTAAAGATTTTTTCCCCCTATCTCTGAGCATTTTCTAAAAAATTAAAACGAAAAAATAGTACTAACTTTTGCACAGGAAGAAAAAAATTCCTTTGGGAAATTCTACACGCTTAAATTTTGATTGTTTCGGATGCAGAACAAATACAAGAGCGATAAAATGCTGCATCTTATTTATATAAAAATTTTAATTTCTCATGCAAAAATGTTTTCCTCTACCATATAATGTATTTTATAAAAAATAAAAATCCAATTTAAAATAAAGAAACATTACTTTGTAATTAAAGAAATATATTTTTCTTTTAGTATTTCCTAATAATTGTTTCTACATATTCAACAAAATCTATGAGTAATTTAAAAAAATCACAAAAAACAAATATATATGAAAAATTTGCATCTTCAAATATTTTCATAATTAGTCATTTTGAACAGCTAGATCTGGACATAAAGTAAACAAACAGGAAAACAGTTAAAAAATAAAATATTTTGCAAATCTAATTTAAAAATAAAGAAACATTGCAACAGTAATTCTACTGTTGTAATTAAAGATATAATTTATCATTTGAGTATTTCCTTATAATTGTTTCTACATCTTCTAAAAAAAAATCCATGAAAAATTTAAGAAATCTCAAAAAACAGTTTCATATTTCTGAAAAGTTTGCATCTTCAATTTTCATAATTAGTCATTTTCAACAGCTAGATGTAGCACTTAAAAGTAAACAAACAGGAAAACACTTTAAAAAATATTTATAAAATATTTCGCAAGTGTCTAAAGATTCTTTCCCTATCGCTGGGCATTTTCTTAAAAAATTAGAAAATAATACTCACTTTTGCACAGGAAGAAAAAAGATCCTTTGTGAAATTCTGCACGCTTAAATATTTATTGTTTCGCACACAAAACAAATGCAAGAGCGAAAAAAATGCTGCACCTTATTATTGATATGAAAATTTTCAAAAAAATCCATGAATAGTAAAAAAAGAAAATGCCAAAAAAACAATTTAATATTTATGAAAAATTTGCATCTTGAAATATTTTCATAATTAGTCATTTTGAACAGCTAAATGTAGCACTTAAAAGTAAACAAACATGAAAACAGTTTGAAAAATATTTTATAAAATATTTTGCAAGTGTTTAAAGATTTTTTGTCTATCTCAGAGCGTTTTCTAAAAAATGAAAACGAAAAAATAGTACTCACTTTTGCACAGGAAGAAAAAAAATTCCTTTGAGAAATTCAGCACGTTTAACTTTTTTACCGTTTCGAATACAAAACAACACATCCGAGAGCGGAAAGATGCTGCTGCTAAAGCTCAGGTGGGAGAGCGATCTACTGACGAAATCTTCCATTCCCCTGGCTGACGTGACGTCATGTGATATGATGTCATCAACGCTGACTTTAGAGAGCGCAGGAATTCCGAATGAGAAGAGAGTTTTTGCGCTTCTATGAAGATAGATTTTTTTTTTTTTTTTTAAATGTAGTGACTTTTACATAACTTAAAGATTAACATAAAAAGCAACAGAATTTTAAGGTAACTTTTAATACACTTAAATTTAATGATTAATGATAAATGTTATACACTTAAATTTTATAATTTAATTATCAGGAAATACTTGTATAAGCAGACTAAATTTGGATGAAATTTAATGAAAAGTTTTTGCGTAAATTGAATATCTGAGAAATATTTAACTGAACAAGCTGACTAAAATTAGTAAATTTTAGATTGCTAATAAGATATTTAATTCGAACAGGAATTACCTACCACAAATCTTAATGAAATAGACAGATGCCTTTCAATAAGTATACAGTGAAAAGTTTCAGAAAAAAATTAAGAGCTACATTTTTACACTCTTTTCTTTAAAGGATCTCAGGAGTGTTACTTTTTCACTTTATGTACAATTTAAAATAATGTTACATTTAATTTTACTTATCACTTTCTATAAAATGCAAATGCATCAAACTTTTACGTCGGTCAGCTTGATATCAGTCCTATGTAGCATAGCTATTTTAATATTCTAGAACTAATATTTTACTTTTCTAAAGGTTTAATTTTGATAAAAATTTTAAAACGGTTTTTAGGTGCGTTTACGTAGCACCTATAGTGGTCGTCTGGTCAGTCCGTCTGCCTGTCTGTCCATCCGCATATAACAACGTAAAAACTACCCAAACGAACAAGTTTAATGTATATAATCGTTGCAGAATTTCGACAGAGTCATTTCAAATTTAATGAAAATCGAATCAAAACTTAAAGTATTAAAAGTTTTCTTCATTCTATTAAATCCTATCATACGTAATTAATTCAATGATATCCCATGATACGTAATGATTCTAGGTTGCCATGGTGATTACGTGCTATTTAAGATGGAACCATATTATTTCCGTATTACTGAATTTAATCATAAATTTTGTATTCATGCATTTTTGCTAAACGGTACAACAGCTACTGCACCAAGATCTGAATATTTATAAAACTAGTTATAGTACGAACGCACCTCATTTTCCACGTTTGACGTACTATTTCAGACTTGTTTAACTTACATTCATTGCGCGCTAACTGTAGCAAAACTGCTGGTCAAACTAATGCACATTGAACGTATATTTCAAGTTGCTGCATTGGTTATTAGAAATTAGCATTTTTGCAACAATAAAATGATTCTTTTCAAATCCTTTCAATTTAAATCTAAATTTAAAAAATATTATTTTTTTAATTACTTAAAAATAAAGTATACGTTCAAGGTAGATTAACTTTACATCTTTATTAATTTTATTAGGGACTCTAGAAACAATACTCTTGCTACAGTCTTGCGGCAGTGGATGCAAAGTCAAAAAATAATTTAATTTATTTTAATGCTTAATTTTAATTTAAAAAAGGTAAAATATCAGTTATAAATAATTGAAATAATTATGCTGCACAGAAGAGATGATAAACCGTCAACGGTAAAAATTTTATGCAATTTTTCTTTTATAGGGAATCAGAAATAAAATTAAATGCGACATGAGGCAAAATTGCACTTTCAGTGAAAAGGTAAGACTCCTGAGACCCGTTAACTCGTTTTACAGAATGTAAAGGTGGAATTTTGCAATATATATTTTAAAACCCACTTCCTGTATGCTAGAATTATAACAAGTCGGAATTTGTATGTCAAACGAGGCAAATCGTACTATAACTAGTTTTATAAATATTCAGATCTTGGTGCAATAGCTGTTGCACTCTTATGCAAAAATGCATCAATACAAAATTTATTACGATTTTATATATTAAATTCAGTAATACGGAAATAATAAGACGTAATCACCATGGTAACCTACAATTATTACCTATCATGGGATATCATTGAATTAATTACGTATGATAGGATTTAATAAAATGAAGAAAACGTTTATTAATATCTTTTTAAGTTTTGATTCGATTTTCATAAAATTTTATTCTGCAACTATTACATATGGGGCATTCTCACAATCTTTTGACTTTTAAGACCCTGAATAATAATTTTTATTTTAATACATATTCTTGTAGGTTTTTTTTTTTTTTTTTTTTTTTAATATACTGGGGAACATTCCATTGCATGACTGCATAACTACATAACAATATTAACGAGATAAATAAGTTTTCGAGGATGTTGGGGGTCCGAATATCCAGGACACTTCTATACCGTCCCGTGTCCCTGATGCTGATTTTTAAGTTTGGAGCTGTCTGTATAAAATTGTTTCAATAAAAGTAATTAGATGTAATTTTTTCCGAAACTGGGACTATTGTTTTATATAAATATCTAGCAAAAATTTACCTGCACACATTTTTACGGTTGTTATTATTATTTTTTAACTCATTCCCAAGGTTTTAGATTCCTTACCGTCCCTCTTCTAAAATTATACCGAAAATCACTTCAGATGCAGCCACGGAATTTAAAACTTTTTTCTCATGCAGAAGTATGCTAGATAAAGAATGCCTAAAATTCTTTGACAGGAAATTTACAAGCAGAATTTAAATAAGCATTTAAATATCAATTTCAAGCATCGTGGCATTATTGGTAGTCTTACCGTTCACAAGTTTTATTCCTGCACATTTCGAGATAAATTAATTTTTTTTAATTTAATCCAATGTAAATAACTGTTTCTAAAAATCAATGAACATTATGGCTATCACTTAGTCTTATCATGTTTTGCCTGAAGATAGGTGGTAATTTTCATTACCATCCCATCCTTACCATCCCTTTTTTTCCCTTACCGTCCCTTTTTACTTACCCATCATATGTAGTATAGGGTAAGTCTTGTAATCATTTTGAAAATCGAAAAAAAAAAATTTGACGGATTTACACGTTTCTAACACTGGAGATTCCGAAAAACATTTTTTAAAAAAAAGTTTGTCCGTCCGTCTGTATGTCTGTAATCGCTCTAACTCCCGAACAAATTGAGATAGAGACTTGAAATTCGGTGTGTACTTAGGGAGTAATAATGGGAAGAAGCCCATTGAATATCAGTAACCTCGATTAACCGGAACAATTTTTTTCGGACTCTTGAAATATTCTTTCTGATAAAAGGTATACAAAAAATTTCAAAATTGTTTATTTGAAGGAGCGAATATAAAAGACAATAAAAAAACAAATTTTGCATCCTGAATGAACTCGATCGGATAATTAGTTGCCGAGATATTTGTAATTCTATTTTTCACACTCTTCGATTTTTCATGACCCTGTATTTCATTCAAATTTCAATTCAAAGATATATTTTAATTGGAAATGAGACGCTTAATCCGTTAGTTAATAGGATTATAATTTTTCGAGTTATAAGGATGTTTCTTTTACGCAATTCTGTACTACTCGATTATCCCGCGACCAAAAAACTATCGCCAAACTATAAGATTAAATGCCAATAATGGCTTATCGTAAATGTTAAGTATTTAATGCATCTTCATACCTATAAGGGGTGTTACCATAGGAGGGACCCTGTTCTGTCGCCAACTTGGTGGTATATCGCTAAATTTGGCGGCCAAAAATGCCGCCAAATAGGGGGTATTTCTAATATTTTGCCAAATTCCCATAGACTTCCATTGTAAACCAATAGCGTTTACTTGCTTACAGAAAATCAACAAATTGAGATATTTTAATGCAACAAAAAGTAATATTAGCTTAAGGGGTTATATTAATTATATTTAAGGAAGTCCAGATAAATTAAATTATGAATAAAAGTAACATGGTACAATGCTTAGCAAATATCACATGTTTTATTTTCATTCCTATTTTATATTATCTATATCCATGATGGGTAAGTATTACGGTGGCCCCCAACGACTAGTTTTCCTATACCGTCCCCTTTTGTTACCTTGCCGTCCCTTCTGTAATATCCCTTTAAGACAATGTTATACCAAAATTTTGTACTAAAAATACTACATTGTTATTATTTCTTATTTGAATGTCCTGTGGGTGCTATGCAAATTCATTATAAATAAAAATTTAGAAGAAAATAAAAAAATTTTAGTGGTAAAATGGTAAGGAAAATTAAACTCGCAAGTTTGACTTAAACCTCAGTTAAATAAAAAAAAATTTCGCTGTTGGCCATTTTTCTTTATTTTGAATCATTAAGACATTCGTCTAACAGATTAAAATGTTATTTTAGCAAGTTTAATTTCACCAAATTTTTATTCCTGAAAGTCAAAAGATTGTGAGAATGCTCCAGTGATACGTATTTATATAATTATGAAACGTACTTAAAAATTATGTAGAAATTTGCGTTTCCGATGGCATTACAACGTGTTAATATTATTATAACTTAATTATTAATTAATTATTATTTTTAAGGCATTCTTCAATTAGCCCGCCACAAGTGATAAATCGCCAAATAATCTCTGTTACTCGTTGCCGAAACGTCAGTGAAGGCTTACTGTGGAGACACGAAAAGTTTTGGTTTCCGTTAGTCTGTCTGTCTGTTAGTCTGTCTGTCTGTTCCGCGATAACTGCCGTAAAAAGCATCCGATTATCTTAAAATTAAGGATGCATGTTGGTGAAATCCCCGGATTTAGCTGTATAGTTTTTGGTTAAATTTGGTTCATTCGTTCGGAATATATAGAACATTTTATTTTGCGACTTAATGCTTTCCTATAGCAATTCAGACGATTTTTCCGTTTTTATTTGTTGAAAAGAAATGGCTCATATGATTAACGGATTTAAATGCTAAATTAAGGATGATGAAATTTCCTAATTAGAACCATACATTATTCATATTAGTTTGAAATTTTGTGTATATATTTGTCAGAGTTTTTAAATTCGGTGTATAACTTTTATGGAGGGATTTTATATATGTGTTTCAATAATATAAAATATTTTTTTTAATATAAATTTTCTTTTTAAGTACATATTTAATTGTTTTTATTATCTTTTAACTGTTACCTAGCAGCGAACTACACCTAAAAATATCGTAAATGTGAAAATATGTGTAATTGTTTGAAGTTAAATCAAAGTCAAAAGGGACGAATTAATGCCTTTGTGTCTTTACATATAGATGGAATTTATCACAGAAATAAAGAAAGACTATGTTCTATTTATTTTGTTCAAATATTCTTCTTTTAAATTAAAAAGTTCATTATTTTCATAAGGAATAAATCGACATTTTGCTATAAAATTTAACAATCATTTTTTTTTTTTTTTTGCCGTTGCCACAAAAATTTAATCCCGGAATAAAAATTTATCCTAAACAGTTAATTTTGATTTGAAAGATTTTTATGTGCGAGAGGAAAATGAAATAAAAAAATAGACATGAATACGCCTTCATATTAGAAATAAAGTGAAAATACGAAAAGAAGGTGAATTTGATCTCATATATCAAAAATAAAACGAATACGCTTTGAGGTTGAAATAAAAGGGGCTTGTGTTATGATATTAATTCTTATTATTTAAAAAAAAAATGTTACTAATATCTCATGGTTTATCGTCTGCGCACAGCTAACAGAAATGTTAATTCTTAATCGAAAATTCCAATGAGGAAAAAAAAACTTTTGAAGAGCAAATATATAGTAAATATCAAAATTATGCACCGCAAAATTATCGCTGTCGAAAATGACGTCATTGTATCGGGAAATAAATATTTTCATCCTTAAAAACCAAGCATTAACTAGATTGCCTGAAAAAATGTTTTTTGACGGGTGTTACTTTTTAATGCCGCCTCATTTCAGAAAATATGAATGAAAAATATTCTATTTTTAAAGGAAATTACATTTTCATTCATAAAACCTAAACGTTTAATATAATTGCGTCAATGTAAATCATTTTCTGTGTTACCAGAATTGAAAAATAAGGCTCGGAAGTGTAAAAAGAAATCTAAGATTTGCGCTAACCATTAGCGCAATCAATAAAAAGTTACGTATGTAAATTAATAAGACCACGGGGGGTTCAGGGGAGCGGAGCCCCCCTGAAGAAATCTACTTTATTATTTAAAAAATATACCAGAATTAACAGCTCATGAAAATTTCGAAATATCCTTCCATAACGTTTTTAATTTAATGCTTCTAATGTCTGAAAACTTCGTATTTTTTATTCTTATAAATAATTACATAATTTGAAAACTTTAAATTGCGGTTTGCAGGAAACTGAATATTACCAAAGTGAGTCTAAAAACAATGACTTGCAGAGCTGACGTTGAGGCTCCTGATCTGCAGATTTACTAGTACGCTTGTGTAATACTTGAAAAAACGATGGATTTAATTAAACACCAATAAACGCTCGCCCAAAAGCCTGTGAAACTGTAACAATGAAACATTTTAATGACTAAATAATAGAAAAAAAATTGAAGAATGTAATATAGATTTTAAAAAAAAACGTTTATCAATTAATAGTTAAATATTAATTAATTTACTATTATAGGTTGAGAAATCAATTAAAAATTTCAAAAAATACAGTTTAAATAATGCTTCACTTATTCTCTCCCGTCCCCTTTTTTAGAATAAACAGAGATAAAATTATATATTTTAAAATAAATTCAATTGCTGGAGCTTTCTACCAAGCGTACAAAAAAATTAATTTTGGAACGAATATATTATATTTAAAGATCATTACAAAACGTGGCAGCACTAACTGGCACTCCCAAATTTCCCGTCATTACCTGAGATTATTATTTTCCCGCGGAGTTCTTCTATGAGAAGTGGAAGGATGAGGTGGTGGTGGTGGAAAAGTTGGTTGGTTGAAGGAATTTTAATGGCACAAGGTCCCTATAGGGACATGCTGCACCAAGACAAAGTCAGAAACAAACAAAAAAGTTAGGGTAAAAATAACCAATAGGAATATAAAAACAACTTATTAAATAAAAGCAATAACGATATACATAATTAAAATCACCTTAAAAGTCAAATGACAACAGTTAAAAGACACAAAATTGACAATAATTAAAAGACACAAAATTGACAATAATTAAAAGACACAAAATTGTTATAAATAAAAACATCTGTAAAGAATGTAAAGTGAAGTAATAAATGTTAATTAAAATATGACTTAGTTAAAATAGCAAGGTATAAGATGTATACAATACATGTTTAAAAATAACTGAAATTAAAAGCAATGTATAATAGGCACAAACTCTTCAAAGACAATATTATTGTCTTCTGCATCCGAGTCATAAGAATCCGACTCCCTATCCTCTTGAACATAATTCTTCAGCTGTTTCGGATCCTTTATATTTGAAAAAGGTGGATTAGGGGATTTAGGATTAAGGGATTAGGGAACACATTAACATTCGCTAATTAGTGAACGTGAATATTTTTATGCAGGAATTTTTAATGATGGAATTTATTTTATTCCATCATAATCACACAAAACTTTTTAATTTGTTATTTTTTGAATAGAAAATATTTATTACTGATACCGATATAGATTTTACCATTTCACAGTTAGCTGATGATGAGGAAGCTACAATAAAATTATTTCAGAAGTTAGGAATTATACATATAAAAATGTTTTATTCAAAAAATCATGAATCCTGCTTTTTTTCTTCCCAGTTTGCCACTGTGAAGAGCCCTGAATTGCTTTCCTATCTCTCTGTACGCAAGTTTTTTGGCTCGGTTTCACAATTTGACTAGATTCAGGTTTCTTTAATTTAGGTGCAGATGAAACAGGGTGTTTTTCCGTCTCATGTTTGGTTGACATTTTTACTTGATTTGAAGATTTCTGCAACTGACAATTTAGGTACTTTATTTTGACAGGTTTGGAAGATGGTGACCAAAGTTCTAGCTTTGGTGTAAGTTTTAGAGTAGTGGCAGAGGAGACATCACGGGTTTTTTTCTTTGAAGTACTGGAAGATGGTATCACAGGTGAATTATTTAGGGGAAATGAGGTTTCAGTCTGGATGCTAATGTGCCTAACAGATTTTGATTGTTGCTTGACTAAACTGGAGTAAGAAACTCCGACGGATGGGGTTCTTGATTCATCAACTTTGCGAGCTTCTGGGTATGAAAGTTTTTGGGTAATTTTAACTGCTAGGATTTCTTTTTCACGTATCCAATTTGGACAAGAACGAGAGTAGGCTGTATGGTCACCCTTACAATTTACACAGCGTTCAGAATTACTGCAAGATTTACTGTCGTGGCCGACTTCTGCACAACGTGCGCAGGTAACAGAGCCAAGACAGGTAGTGTTTGTATGGCCATAACGCTGGCGCGGATTAGGGATATAGGATCGGACAGGACAGCTTAAGTAGGCAGCTTTAATTCTGGTTGGTAAATTCGGGCTATTGAAAGTGAGAATAATATGTTTTGAGGATGCACTTGCCCATTTCGACGGATTGTGATACGACGTGCATCTATATTTTATCTTTTAAGTTTTCTAGAAGCTATAATATAAACATTAAAAATCATTTACATAAAATATTTCATGCAGAAAAATCAAGAGAATTATGTAAAAAATATACTATTATCCACAATCATAGAACAATATACACTGTGACTACTCATCTTACTCAAGGTTTCAGGTGGCTTGGATCTCCCTAAACAAAGGCTCCTGATACCTTGTGCAAAAAAAAATATATATGTACATTAAATAGCACAATATACCACCCCATAACTGCAAAAATAACAGCAATGTCCTTCTTTACAGATCCTTGATTCCTTAGCGTTATAAACACAATTTAAAGTTTGCATGAAAAATAAATAAATGTTATGAGAATGTTCAAAAACACGCTGAAAGTTTTGGTACACAAAAAGACATCATGTATGTGTATTGTTGCAAAGGTGTAAACATTGTGTTTAACCATGTAGAAACCGACGCATATCTCTAGATGACATACACAAAAAGGCAACATCAACTTAACAGTTGAATAGACATTATACAGGAACATTGGACGAGATTTTTTTTTTTTTTGGGGGGGGGGGGGCGACAACACAACATCTGTGTGCTTCACTTCTTTTGAAGCTAATCATTAACTTTCAGTAATCACTATTTCTGGACACACTAAAAGGATGAATTATAGAGCACTAAAGATGATAAAATGATGTTGTATTTGATGAGAATTGATGATGTATTCACACACACATTTTGGGGAAAAAAGAGACATAAGTAGGTAGGTGATGATATCAATAAGCACTTTTTCTTTAAATTTCTTAGTAATTTTGAAGATTCACTAAGGAACACTTCTATATCAAAAGGCGCTGTTAAATAGTTACTAAGAACTGTGCTTTTCTTTCCTCTTCTTTTTGTGTAACCTTGTATAGAAATTGATTTGATGCTTAAAAAATTTTTAATTTCTTCATTAATAATAAATCTTCAGAATTCATTCAATTAATTACTTCCTGTGTAAAAATATGAGGCATATTACAACATAAAAATTTAGAGACTTTGGGTATATTCACAAATGAAAACAAAGGCACAATAAAATTTTGAAATATGGGGAATTGTAGACAGAAAATAAATTGATCTTGAGAATTCCTGAATCAAAATATAACTCTAGTAACTGCAGGTATATGTAAGAATCAATATTGAAAGTAACTAATTTTATAATATTTCATAAATCTTCTTGATTTAGCAAAAAAAAAAAAATTGTAAAAAAATAGAACACTGACTTATAGGAGCAGATAAGTCAACCAATCCACTTAGTAAGGATAATTTAAGTCTCACAAGAGAAAAGGGCAACCAACAAAACTTCCATAATCAGGTCTTGTGACAGCTAATACTTGAGAAAACATTTGAGATTATTGGCAAATCTTATTTTAGCTTTAGAGACAAACATAGAAGATATTGAATTGAATCAGACATTGTAAGGATAAAATGACTCAAACATGACATGCCTCTTCTTCATTAATTACTTCAGCATTGAAAATGAAGCATAAATTTTAAAGTTATTGTTATAAAACAGTGAGTTAAGCAGGTAAGTATAGTATTAATATATTTATCTTCTATCGCCAAACAAGGAAAATACTAGAGAAGAGGTCAGCACAAATGGATACAACTCATCAGTGAATGGCCAACTTCATCAGGGCCAACTTGAAAATGAAGAAATTTTTTTTTGCAGGTGAGTATTTTTTTTTTTTTTTTACGACGCTGGAAGAGAACTCTTAGAGCAGCATATATAGAGAGACAGTCTTTAAATATGGGAAACAGCAGTAACACACAGTTAAAATTATTGCAGAGAACACTGACAATATGAGAACTTATGGTTTTATACAACTTAAAAAAAAAGTAAGACTTTTTTAAATAGATGATGTAAAATAATTTCAAGAATAACTGTTTGTTGAAAACTGTCATAGTCTGCACATACGACGAAGTGGAAAGGTCTTATTTTCAAAATTACAACTTAAAAAAAATGAAGCATCATGAATTTTTCGAATATAAAATTTTGTCAGCTGAGAGTTCTTTTAGAAACAACATGAGAACAGTTGTAAAATAAATGTGAAAATATTCCTAGATGCATACATTCTTAATTTGTAAATTGCAGATTATCTTTGCACTAAGCCAAACTGTATGATTATATCATAGAACATCACAGTTCAGATGGCATAAGAATAAATATATGAACAAACTCTCGTATTCAAATTATTGTTAAACAAAATATCTTGATTTGAAATTTGTAGAATAGAAGCATAGAAATATCTAAGAATGTTATATAGGATATTTACAACTAGGGGAGACTGGGGGAATGGCGACACTTTAAGGGAATTTAATTTTTTTCACCCCAAAAAAATGTTTATTTTTTAATAGTAAAAATTCTAAAGCTGAATCATTATCTTTAGTATCTGTATAAATTTAACCGTAATCATAACTCTACAGTAAGCACACATAAAAAAATTTTCTTTCAACCTCTGTACAGTGGCGGGATTACCCAGGATACTGGGGTAATTCCGCCACTGTATCGGGGCAATGACGCCACTCTATAATGACCTAGTAAATACATAAAATGGATACTAGGAACACATAACCTACTAAAAATGTTTAGAAAGCAATAATTTATCAAAATAATGAATAATTACAATGTTCCTTAAGCTAGATTTATTAATGTGCTAAGCTTACAATTTAACTCAAATGGGAAAACTCACCCTTCTCCATAGTGGCGGCATTACCCCGAGAGGACAATATAGTGGAAATCCCCCAGCAAAGCCGAAAGAAGAACCGAACTTGTTCAATAAATTGCATCAAAATGTCGGTGAATGCATGTAGATTACTGGTAATATTATATTAAGTAGCTAATGTTTCAATAAAAGGTGTTTACCTCTACTCATTTGAAGCTCTAAAATAAGAAGCAACTAGATGAAAACTAAATTTTTCACTAGAACAAGCGAAAGACGTACAACAAAACCATTCTCACTCTAGGCACTGTTTCTATTGCTGGCCGCTACAGTGCAGGCGCAATCACTATCTCAAACTGCCGTTAGTTTTAAAACTAGACGGGGTGGCGGCATAACCCTGAGTGGCGCCATTCCCCCGGTCTCCCCTAATAACTTCTGTGAAGAATTTCAGCTTCAGAAGAATAAGTATGACATAAGAATAAAATTTCTCAGCACCAATAATCATAACTTCAAAAATAATGCTTCTTATAAATATATAAATAGAATTTGCAAATTTGTTGCAATTTAATAGTGCCATAATAAAATTTAATTTAAAAACCCAAAGTCATAGCCTCTTAAATTATGAAAGATGTTCTTCTAAACAATTTTATTATTTCAAATTCATTAGAATTTTTCTAAGAACAATATATAATTCATTTCAAAATATATATATACCAAATAATCATTCTTTTAAAAAAAATATGTTCTCCAATAATTCATTACAAATAAAAGAATATGTAGATGAAATTCTTTCAAATAAAACTATTTAAATAGAATAAAGAGCAAGTTAAAAAGGTCACGAAGGATCCCATAAAGCCAGGTTCTGTCATAAGCTTTCGCAATATCAAAAAATACTGACACCAAATAGCTGCGTTTTAAAAAAGCAGTCCGGATGTGATTTTCCAAATTAATCAAATTATCGATAGTAGACCTACAACGTTGAAATCCACTTTGAAAAGCGGCAAGGCAATTGTTAGTTTAAAAACATGAACAAACCGGCTCTCCCCATGATTCTTTTTTGTCCTGATTAACAGTAGCTATTGATCCAGAGCTCAATGCATTATTTTCCTTTTTGTTAGCTTGTGGGGCTTCCACATCGCATATTTCATTTCCTGATATTGTAGCCATAGTAGAAAGGATTGAAAAAATGCCAGGCATCGGGCCTGGTCACCGACCCTTCTTCTTACCATTACTTTAGGCACAGGTCTCAAAAGGGTGAAAACTATTCACAACAAATTTCCACGTTTTCAAATGTTGGATTAAACTCGATAGCATCTCCAAATCTTGTTCTTTCACAGTGGAACTCGATAGTTGTAGGTAAGCCTTTACAGCTCTGTCCAACCTACAACTCCCTTACGCCGAAAGGCACCAGTCGCCCAGTGGTTTCCTAACCGCCGTCATACAAGTATGGCGTCCACCGATCACGGAACCGGAATTCGGAAATGCTTGCACTCTGGGACTCGAGATCAGCCTAAAAAGGTAGAAACGAGGTGGTGAGATTAAAAAACCTCAACACCCAGAGTGTCTCACGTGAAAATAAAAAAATCCACTATTGAGAAAAAGTAATTTGTTGGGTGTCCTGGATTCTACTATTTTTCTGGCTTCAGGATATGATAAATTTTCTTTAATACGTATTGTTTGTATTTCTTTTTCCATTTTCCATTGTGCACATGATTTAACATAAGATGGGTTGTCTTTTTTACAATTTACACAACATGGTTGGGCATTACAGTGTTCACTTTCGTGGCCTACTGCACCGCACCGACCACAGGTGATTTTACCACGGCATAAGGTTTTTGAATGCCCTAAGCGTTGACATTTAAGACACCGCAGTGGGTTTGGGATGTAAGGCCTTACAGTACATGACAGATATCCAGCTTTTATTGATTTGGGTAAGGTCAGCGAGTTAAATGCAAGTATAGTGTGCTTGGTAGGAATTTGTATTCGATTAGCTGGTATTTGCTCGTATCGACAGTAAATTTTTATTCTTCTAGCTTCAATCACATTTTGTTCTTTTAAATTTTCTACTATTTCATCTTCAGTGACATGCAAGAGGTCAGATTCTGAGATCACTCCGCGAGATGTGTTTAATTGAAACTACAATGTTTGCAAAATGAGTACATTTTTTTAAGTTGGCTTCTTGTTGACCATTGCTTGCCTCAATTAATAGTTCACCTGTCCGGAATTTTTTTTATTCTTTTCGGTTCACCAACCAAGCCTTGTGTGGATTTATTAATTAAGAAGGGTGATATTTTGTCAAAACTCCCTTCTACTCGTTTCACTACAAAAAATCTCTCTTGAACATTATCTGAATTAGAGTTGACATTCTTACATTCCGCATTGGAAAAAGAATCGTCAACTCTCTCACCCCATGATTTTATTTGGACCTGATCAGAACCAGCATTAGAACTCTCTTTATTTGGTTGTGGGGCATCCACATCGCTTGTCTTGTTTCCGGAGATTGTAGCCATATTTAAAGAGAAGATTGAAAAAGGCCAAGCATCGGACCTGGTCACCGACTCTTCTTCTTACTGTTACTTTAGGCGCAGGTCTGGAAAGGGTGAAAACTATTCACAACAAACTTTTACTTTTCGAACGTTGGATTAAACTCGATAGCATCTCCAAAATTAGTTCTTTCACAGTGGAACTCGGTAGTCGTAGGTAAGCCTTTACAGCTCTGTCCAACCTACAACCCCTACCCCAAAAGGCACCGGTCTCCCGTTGGATGTCCTAACCGCCGCCATGCAATATGGCGTCGACCGATCACGGAACCTGAATTCGGAAATGCCTTGCACTCTGGGACTCGAGATCAGCCTAAAAAGGTAGAAACGAGGCGATGAGATTAAAAAACCTCAACACCCAGAGTGTCTCACGTGAAAATAAAAAAATCCACTATTGTAAAAAAGAAAAAGAACTTTTTTAACTTTTTTTCTTTCTTTTTTTTTCCCAACAGAACGAGAACAATGTTAGTAGAACAAAGAACAATTTGAACAAATAAGTTAATAAAAAACTAGAACATGAACTAGAAAAAGAGGGATATAAACTAAAATGAGAAGATTAAAAAGTGTGAAACAAAGAAAAAGGATAGACAAACAAAAAGAGAAGAAAAAAGGAAAGGAGAAACATCGCTAAGGCATCCGGGGTCGCGAAAAAACGTAAATACCTGAAGAAGGTATTCCCCTGGGGGGTACGATCACGACAAAAGAAGGCCATTTGATCGTGGGTATAACATATGCAGCTCCCAGTCTCAACTTTGAGGATACCCTCGAGGAGTGGGAACACCTAATAACACATAGGTTAGTTGGTTGGTTTGGTGTTGGGTTTTATGGCGCAAAATCCCTATAGGGACATGCTGCGCCAAACAAAAAGTGAGTCAAGAAAAAATAATGAAATGAGATAAAATGTAAACTGAAAAGCCATCTGGATGGGGTACCCATCCAGATGTAGTCGCCAAACAAGGGTAAAAAACCAAAGTAAAAATAGAAACCCAGTAAAGCAAAATAAATGGAAGCTAAGCAAAGATAAAGCAAAGCTATCAGGATGGGGTTTCCATCCAGATGTCAATAAAGTCAAACTTATGAAGCTTATAAAAACTAAATCTCAACATAAAAAGGAGCGTGTTTTAAAAAAGTAGAGTGCCCCATGAGGTGTTCCCCCAATGAGGTTTGTCAAGATTGGTGATGATGTGTTAAAATATATTCTATATAAATACCGGAGGCTCGCACAATCAGTTAAAACATGATGAACGGTCAGGTAATCAAAATGACAATGTGGACACATGGGTGCATCCTCCCGAAGTAAAAGATGTTTATGAGTCATTCTTGAATGTCCAATTCTCAGACGAGTCAGAATAACACCAGTTTTTCTTTGATAAATCGGAAACCAGGTCATTATTGTTTGTTTGGCATGGTGCAGTTTATTATTGTATTCCAAATCCCAACTCTCTTGCCATTTATTACGAATAAAGTGTTTTATAAGTAGTTTAACGTCTGAGAATAGAATTCTATGGTAAAAAGGATTAAGAGCCAGTTTTGCCGCCTCTTCTGCCTTTTCATTTCCAGGGATACCCATGTGTCCAGGTACCCAGCAAAATAAAATTCGATAACCACGTCTTGTCAATTTATTGTAAAAATCCAGGATAGCTGAAACATAACGATGCTTTTTAAAAGATCTAATTGCGTCAATAGAACTATTTGAGTCAGTATATATGATGAAGGATGTGTTATGGTGATGAGAAATGTGCAACATCGCTCTCTCTATCGCAATCAACTCAGCTGTAAAGACAGACATTTATGCGTGAAGCCGATAACTAAAACTAGTATTGTCGATAAAAACCCCGCAGCCAACGATATTACCACTCTTAGAACCATCTGTATAAATATCAGTGTAGGTATTAAAATTTGCACGATGTGCAGCAAATAATTGTTGAAAAACTGCAGGAGCCAAATTGTTTTTGTCGTATCCTTTAAAAGGATGAAGCGAAATAATATCGGGAGGTTTCCAAGGAGGGATTGCATGCAATGGACATGGACTCACCTCAATATTACTCAGAGGGACATTGTCAATAATATTCCCAATTCGGACTCCGAAAGATGGGATGCAAGAGGGTTGATGCTGATAAAGAATATCATTGTTGGTATTTAAAATATAAGGGTGAAGAGGATGGCCAGGATGAGAAAGGACACGGTAATACAAATCTAATGATAGTTTTTCACGAGTACGGTATAATCCTGGTTCATTACAGTCAACATAAAGACTTAAAATTGGAGATGTACGAAATGCACCAGAGCAAACACGGAGTGCGCTATGGTGCACAGTGTCAAGTTTTTTAAGAACAGAATTACGGGCAGAACCATAGACCTGGTGGGCATATCGATTTTAGTACGAATTACAGCTCTATAGATTTTAAGGAGAGAAGTGCGGTCTGCTCCCCAAGATGTATTTGAAAGTACTTTAAGTAAATTAAGCGATTTTTCACATTTTGTCCGTAATTGTAAAACATGTGGTAAAAAAGTAAGTTTTTTGTCGAAATATAGGCCGAGATAACGAACATTCTCCACAACAGGAATTTGAGATAAACCGATAAAAATTTCAGGATCTGGATGCAGATCCCTCCATCTACAGAAATGCACGCAAGAAGTTTTGTCAATAGAAATTAAAAAACCATTTTTGTTAGTCCAACTAAGAATACTTTTTATTGCACTTTGCAGTTGTCTCTCAATAAAACGAATGTCTTGTCCCATACACATAATGCGGAAGTCATAACATATAAATCTCCCTTGACAGAAGGGGGTAATTGATTAAGAATGTCATTTATTTTAATAGCAAAGAGGGTGACAGTCAGGACACTACCCTGAGGTACACCCTCTTCTTGTACAAAGAAACTGGATAAAATGCTCCCAATTCGAACTTGAAATGTTCGAGTGGCAAGGAAGTTTTTAATAAAAATTGGGAGGTTCACACGAAAGTCCAGGTTAAAAAGATCACGAAGAATCCCATAACGCCATGTTCTGTCATAGGCTTTTGCCATGTCAAAAAATACTGACACCAAATGGTTGCGTTTAAGAAAAGCTGTCCGAATGTAATATTCAAGATGGATCAGGTTATCGATAGTTGACCTACCACGTCGAAACCCACTTTGAAATGCGGCAAGGCAATTGTTAGTCTCTAAAATATGCACAAGGCGGCGATTGACCATTTTTTCTAATAGTTTGCAAAGGCAGATAGAAAGTGCGATCGGCCTGTAATTATTCGGATTGCTAGCATCTTTACCTGGTTTAGGAAAGGGTTGGTTGGTTGGTTGGTTGTATAGGGTTTTATGGCGCAAAATCCCTTAAGGGACATGCTGCGCCAAACCAGTAGACGAAAACATCAGAAAGGTAAATAAGAAACAGTGTCAAAATAAAAGAGCAATGAGAGAAACAATCTGGATGGGGTACCCATCCAGATGTAGCCAAACAATGTAGAAATACAAAATTTAAAATCCTGAAAACGAGAGTTAAAACATAAGAGTAATTCAATGAAAAGTGCATTCTGGATGGGATCCCATCCAGATGTCACCAAAGTTTAAAGAATAAAACTGAGCCATTAGAACAGAGAAAAACGAAAAATTATATTTCAAAATAAAATCCTGCATGTTTTAAAAAAGTAAAGAGAGCCCCATGAGGTATTTCCCCAATGAGGTTTGTCAAGACTGGTGATGATGAATTAAAGTAAATCCTATACAGATGTCGGAGACCTGGACAGTCAGTTAAAACATGATGAATGGTGAGGTAATCAAAATGACAATGTGGACACATGGGTACATCCTCCCGAAGCAAGAGATGTTTATGAGCGATTCTTGAATGTCCGATTCTCAGACGAGTCAGAAGAACATCTGTTTTCCTTGGATAACTTGCAGGCCAGGTCATGATGGTAGGTTTGATTTGGTGAAGTTTATTATTGCATTCTAAATTCCAACCTTCTTGCCATTTATTATAAATAAAGTGTTTGATAAATAGTTTAACGTCTGAGAATGGAATTCTATGGTAAAAAGGATTAAGAGCCAGTTTTGCCGCCTCATCCGCTTTCTCATTTCCATGAATACCCATGTGTCCAGGTACCCAGCAAAATAAAATTTGATAACCGCGTCTTGTCAATTTATTGTAAAAATCCAGGATGGCTGAAACATAAGGATGCTTTTTAAAAGATTTTATTGCGTCAATAGAACTATTTGAGTCGGTATAAATGATGAAGGATGTATTATGGTGATGAGAGATGTGCAACATGGCTCTCTCTATCGCAATCAACTCAGCTGTAAATATAGATATTGATGCGTGAAGCCGATAACTAAAACTAGTGTTATTTATAAAAACCCCACAGCCAACACTATTCCCACTCTTAGAACCATCCGTATAAATTTCAGTATATGTATTAAAAGTTGCACGGTGTGCAGCAAATAGCTGTTGGAAAACTGCAGGAGCCAAGGTGTTTTTATCGTATCCTTTAAATGGATGGAGTGAGGTAATATTAAGAGATTTCCAAGGAGGGAGATAATGCAATGGACATGGACTCACCTCAATATTGCTCAGAGGGCTATTGTCTATAATATTCCTGATTCTGACACCAAAAGATGGTATGCAAGATGGTCGATGCTGATAAAGAATATCATTGTCTGTATTTAGAATGTGTGTATGAAGAGGATGTCTAGGATGTGAAAGGATACGGTAATAAAGTTCTAAAGAGAGTTTTTCACGAATGTGGTGTAGTGCTTGTTCATTGCAGTTAACATACAGACTTAAAACTGGAGAGGTACGAAATGCACCAGAGCACACACGAAGTGCACTATGGTGCACAGTGTCAAGTTTTTTAAGAGCAGAATTACGCGCTGAACCATAGACTTGGCAGGCATAGTCAATTTTAGAACGGATCACAGCTCGATATATTTTTAGGAGAGAAGTACGGTCTGCTCCCCAGGAAGTATTTGAAAGCACCTTAAGTAAGTTAAGTGATTTTTCACATTTTGTCCTTAATTGTAAAATATGAGGTAAAAAGGTTAACTTGCTATCAAATTGAAGGCCAAGAAAACGGACGCTGTCCACAACAGGAATTTGAGTCGATCCAAAAAAAATTTCAGGATCTGGATGCAGATCCCTACGTCTGCAAAAATGCACACAAGATGTTTTGTCTCGGGAAATTATAAAACCATTTTTATTAGTCCAATTAAGAATATGGGTAATTGCAATTTGCAACTGTCTTTCAATAAAACGGATATCCTGTCCCATACACATAATTCGAAAGTCGTCAACATATAGATCTCCTTTAACTGAAGGGGGTAGTTGGCTAAGAATGTTGTTTATTTTGATTGCAAAGAGGGTGACACTCAGGACACTGCCCTGAGGTACACCCTCTTCTTGTACATAAAAACCAGATAAAATTCCTCCAATCCGTACTTGGAAAAGTCTAATATTGAGAAAGTTTTTGATAAAAATAGGGAGATTCCCACGGAAGTTGAGGTTAAAAAGATCGCGAAGTATCCCATATCGCCATGTTCTGTCATAGGCTTTCGCCATGTCAAAAAATACTGACACCAAATGGTTGCGTTTAAGAAAGGCTGTCCGAATGTAATGTTCTAGATGGATCAGGTTATCGATAGTAGACCTACCCTGTCGGAATCCACTTTGAAATGCGGCAAGGCAATTGTTAGATTCTAACACATGTACAAGGCGGAAATTGATCATCTTTTCAAGGAGTTTGCAAAGGCTGCTAGAGAGTGCGATAGGCCTGTAGTTATTTGGGTCACTGGAATCCTTTCCTGGTTTAGGGAAAGGGATAATGACAGCCTTGCACCAGGCTTGAGGAAAAAGTTGTTCCATCCAAACTCTGTTAAAGAAAGCAAGTAAATTACTGAGAGAGGCACTGGAAAGATGATTAAGCATGGTATATGTGATGCCATCGTGACCTGGAGCAGATAAACGGCTTTTTTGCGAACATCTTGAGAGTTCCTGAATTGTAAAAGGTAAATTATAATCATAAGAGTGGCGAGAGTTAAAATTTATGCTGGTAGTTTCCATATGTCTTTTGTATGATAAAAACGGTTCCGGGTATGAGTCGGAGCTAGAATTAGATGCAAGTGTATTTGCTATTGTTTCAGCAATATTTTTGGGTGAGGCTATTGTTTGTCCATTGTGATTGAGATATGGTTTTCTGAGTAAAGTCCCATACAATTTTTCACTTTTTTCCAGAGATCTTTACTTGATGTATTAGAGGAAATGTACTGCATCCAGGATTCACGTTGGCTTTTACGTCGCACTCTTCTAGCATCAGCCCTTGCTTTTTTGTAAGCAATATAATTAGTATTAGTCGGGTAGCGTCGGAAAATGCCCCAAGCCTTCTGTTGAATTTTTTTTGTCCTTTTGCATTCATCATTCCACCAAGGTTTCCTGTGTCGCGGTGTAGAAAATGATTTAGGAATGCTAAGATCTGCAGCATTGATAATACACTGTGTGATATTATCAAGCGCATCGTCAATATCACCTTCTATCATATCGCTTGTAATTTTAGCCAGATCTGTAAAAGTTGGCCAATTGGCTCTGTCGTAGATATAGCGTTTAAAATATTTATTAGAATCCCCGTCAGGAGTTGTCTGTGAAATAAATGTGGGAAAATGGTCACTGCCGTGCAGGTTATTGGAGACCCAAAAGTTCCAATACGGATAGATAGATGGAGAGCAGATAGTGAGATCTATGGCATGAAAGGTGCGTGTTGGTTCATGAAAATACGTATGATCACCGTTATTAAGTAGGCATAAGCCGTTGTCAGAAATTAGTTTCTCTATTGTATCACCACGTTGATTAGAGTCAGAATTACCCCACAGTTCGCTATGAGCGTTAAAATCCCCAACAATGACTAAAGGAGTGGGGAGTTGGAGAAGGAGATCATCAAGTAGTGCTGACTGAATAATTTGGTGGGGTGGTAAATAAATAGTACATATTGTAATGAGACGTTTTGCATGTACACGGACGGCAACAGCTTGCAAGCTTGTGTTTAATAAAATATGAGAATGAGGTGAACTGCGAGAAATGAAAAGAGCCACTCCACCAGTAGCTCTTTCATTGCCTGTAAAATCTTTTCTATAGGTAGCATAGTTGCGTAATTTCGCTTTGTCAGTGGGTTTTAGATGGGTTTCCTGCAGAGCTAAGCATAAAGGCTGATGGTCTGCTAGAATATTACGGATTTCATCAAGTTTATTGTGATAACCACGGCAGTTCCATGAGAGTTTAGGAAAGGGAATAACAACCGCTCTGCTCCAAGATCAGGGGAGAGTATGTTCCACCCAAATCCTGTTGAAAAGGGAAAGGAGATTGTTAAGAGAGAGTGGAGAGAGGTGCTTGAGCATGATGTATGTGATGCCATCATGACCTGGGGCAGATAAGTGACTGTCTCGCAAACAATCTATCAGCTCTGATATAGTGAAAGGTTGATTATATGAAAATGAATTATGAGTATTAAAATTAATCCTGGTCAATTCAGTTTGTCTTTTGTACGTTAAAAACGGTTCTGGATATGAATCTGAGTTTGAAATAGATGCTAGGGTATTCCCGATTGTCTCAGCTATGTTTTTAGGAGAAGTGATGGTTTGACCGTTATGTTTTAAAATGGAAATATGACTTTCAGAGTACAGGCCCATGCAATTTTTTTACTTTTTGCCAGAGCTCTTTACTTGATGTGTTAGAATTTATGCTTGAGACGTATTTAACCCAGGATTCACGTTGGCTTTTACGTCGCACTCTTCTAGCTTCTGCCTTTGCCTTTTTATATGCTATATAGTTAATATTATTAGGGTACCTGCGAAATAGACCCCAAGCTTTCTGTTGTTGTTTTTTTGCTACTTGGCAATCACTATTCCACCATGGTTTTCTGTGTTTATGAGCAGATGAAGTTTTGGGAATGTTAGCGTCAGCAGCAGTGATAATACAGTGAGTTACGTTATCAACTGCTTTGTCAATATTTCCCTCAATCATGCTAACTGTAATGTTTGCAAGTGCAGTAAAAGTTGGCCAATTGGCTCTGTCATATATATATATCTTTTGGGAGAGTTATTACAATCTCTATCAGGAGAATTCATAGAAATAAAAGTTGGAAAGCGGTCACTGCCGTGTAAGTCATTTGAAACCCAGAAGTTCCAAAAGGGATAGAGTGACGGGGCGCAGATTATAAGATCTATTGCATGGAATGTACGTGTTGGCTCGTGAAAATAGGTATGATCACCGTTATTGAGCAGGCATAAGCCGTTGTCAGAAATCATTTTTTCTAAAATATTGCCATGGTGATTAGAATCACTGTTTCCCCAGAGTGGGCTGTGTGCATTTAAATCTCCAACAATGATATATGGAGTGGGGAGTTGGAGAAGGAGATTATCCAGATCTGCTGATTGAGTTTTATGGTTCGGAGGTAAATAAATGGTACATATTGTTACGAGTTGTTTTATATGTACATGGGCTGCAACAGCTTGTAAATTTGAGTTTAAATTAATGTGAGTATGGGGTAAATTGAGAGAGATGAAAAGAGCTACTCCACCAGTGGCCCTTTCATTACCAGTAAAATCTTTTCGGTAGCTAGCATAATGTCGTAATTTTGCTTTGTCATTGGGTTTTAAATGAGTTTCCTGTAGAGCTAAACATAATGGTTGATGGTCAGAGAGAAGATTACGGATTTTGTCATGTTTATTGTGATACCCACGGCAGTTCCTCGAGATAATATTAGTCATGACTGAGTTTTTTTTTTTTATTGATAAGTATATCTGCGTCCTTTTATCAGGAGATAGTAGACATACTATCTCCATCATTAAATTCTTCATCCGGTTCTGGGTGAAGAGCAACAGCATCGTCCTCCTCCATTTTTTCTTTGATATTTGGATGGATTTCATTTTTGGATGTTTTATTCTTTACTTTTAGGCTGGATTTTCAGTTGAAACAGTGGCTTTAATTATTGGTAGCTTGAATTTATGTGCATCAGATCTATGGTTGGTTTTTAGATGTCCTCTTTTGGTGGTATTTTGAGAGCCTCTTTTAGGAATATGAGATTGTGATGATTTTGAAGAGCATTTTGTGATGGTGTAGGAGGAACAGATTTTGGTGACCTAGGTTGGTTGGTTGGTTGTATATGGTTTTATGGCACAAAGTCCCATGAGAGACATGCTGCGCCAAAAAAATAATTATAGACTAAAAAAGGATGAAATTAAATAATGTAGCTAAGATATAGGTAAATATGTAAGAAAATAAATAACGTAGAAAAGGTATCTGGATGGGGTAACCCATCCAGATGTTAAAACCAAAAACCAGTCATAAAACCAACGAAATAAATAAAAGATTAGATATCAAAATAAAATCCTGCGTGTTTTAAAAACGTAAAGAGTGTCCCATGAGGTGTTTCCCCGATGAGGTTTGTCATTGATGGTAATGAAGTGTTAAAATAAATTCTACATAAGTCCCGGAGGCCCGGACAGTCAGTTAAAACATGATGAATGGTCAGATAATCATAATGACAATGTGGACACATGGGTGCATCCTCCCGAAGTAAAAGATGTTTATGAGTGATCCTAGAATGACCAATTCTCAGACGAGTCAGAAGGACATCTGTTTTCCTTGGATAATTTGGAGGCCACATTATGATTGTAGGTTTGATATGGTGCAATTTATTATTGTATTCTAAATCCCAACTTTCTTGCCATTTATTATGAATAAAATGGTTTATAAGTAGTTTAACGTCTGAGAATGGTATTCTATGGTGTAAGGGATTAAGAGCCACTTTGCCGCCTCATCTGCTTTTTCATTTCCAGGGATACCCATGTGTCCAGGTACCCAGCAAAATAAGATATTATGGCCACGTCTTGTCAATTTGTTATAAAACTCTAAGATGGGCGAAACAAATAGCGTCAATAGAACTATTTGAGTCAGTATAAATGATGAAGGGTGAGATATGATGATGAGAGATGTGCGACATGGCTCTCTCTATTGCAATCAATTCGGATGTAAAGACAGAAATTGAAGGGTGCAGACGATAACTCAAGGTAGTGTCATTACAAAAAATCCCGCAGCCAACAATATCCCCACTCTTAGAACCATCCGTATAGATATCTATGTAATTATTAAAGTTACTATATAAAGGATATCATTGTCTGTATTTAAAATGTGGGTATGAAGGGGATGGCCAGGATATGAAAGGAAACGGTAATACAGCTCTAATGAGAGTTTATCACGAATATGATGTAATGCTGGTTCGTTACAGTCAACATAAAGGCTTAAAATTGGAGACGTACGAAATGCACCAGGGCAAACCCGGAGTGCGCTATGGTGCACAGTGTCAAGTTTTTTTAGAGCAGATTTACTGGCTGAACCATAGACCTGGCAGGCATAGTCAATTTTAGACCGGATCATGGCACGATAGATTTTAAGGAGAGAAGTACGATCTGCTCCCCAAGAGGTATTTGAAAGCACCTAAAAGATTAAGAGATTTTTCACATTTTGTGCGTAACTGCAAGATATGTATTAAAAAGGTTAACTTTTTATCAAAGTGAAGGCCCAGAAAACGGACACTGTCCACAACAGGAATCTGAGTTGAGTCAATAAAAATTTCAGGATCTGGATGTAGATCCCTAGGTCTACAAAAGTGCACGCAAGAAGTTTTGTCTTTAGAAATGATAAAACCATTTTTATTTGTCCAATTAAGAATATGAGTGATGGCAGTTTGCAATTGTCTCTCAATAAAACGAATATCTTGACCTATACACATAATACGAAAGTCGTCAACATAGAGATCTCCCTTCACCGAAGGATGTATTGACCAAGGATATCATTTATTTTGATAGCAAAGAGGGTGACACTCAGGACACAGCCCTGGGGTACACCCTCTTCTTGTACATAAAAACTTGATAGAGTTTCCCCCAATCCTGACTTGAAAGAGTCGCTTGGCGAGGAAGTTGTCAATAAAAATAGGGAGATTCCCACGAAAATCAAATTAAACAGACACGAAGGATCCCGTATCGCCATGTTTTGTCATAGGCTTTCGCCATGTCAAAAAAGACTGTCACCAAATGGCTTTGTTTTAGAAAAGCAGTCCGAATATGATTTTCAAGATGGATCATTTATCGATAGTAGATCTACGTTGTCGGAATCCACTTTGAAAAGCGGCAAGCAGATTGTTAGATTCCAAAATATGCACAAGGCGGATATTTACCATTTTTTCTAGAAGTTTGCAAAGGCTGCTAGTGAGTGCAATAGGTCTGTAATTATTGGGGTCCCTGGAATCTTTACCTGGTTTAGGAAAGGGAATAATAACAGCTTTACGCCAGGCATAAGGAAAGGCATGTTCAACCCAAATTCTATTATAGAAGGCAAGTAAGTTATTAAGTGAGGCAGTGGAGAGATGTTTTAGCATGGTATAGGTGATGCCATCGTGACCTTTAGCAGAGAGGTGGCTTTTTTGCAAACAACTTAGCAGCTCTGAAATCGTAAAGGGGTTATTATAGTTAAAAGAATGGAGAGAATGAAAACTGATGCGGGTAGTTTCCATTTGTCTTTTATATGATAAGAATGGTTCTGGGTATGAATCTGTGCTAGAGTTAGATGCAAGTGTATTTGCTATTGTTTCAGCAATATTTTTGGGTGAAGCTATTGTTTGACCGTTGTGATTTAGGATTGAGATATGGTTTTCGGAATATAGGCCCATACAATTTTTTACTTTTTTCCAGAGGACTTTGCTTGAGGTATTAGAGCTAATGTTAGATATGTATTGCTTCCAAGATTCACGCTGGCTCTTACGATGCACTCTTCTAGCTTCTGCCTTTGCTTTTTTGAAGGCAATATAGTTTGTATTATTGGGATACCTCCGGAAGAGGCCCCAAGCCTTCTGTTGAGTTTTTTTTGCAATCTGGCAATCACTGTTCCACCACGGCTTCTTGTGCCTAGGTGTAGCAGTGGATTTAGGAATGCTAATATCTGCAGCATTGATAATACACTGGGTGATATTATCAAGTGCATCATCAATATCACAGTCAATCATGTCATTTGTAATTGTAGCCTGATTTTTAAAAGATGGCCAATTTGCTCTGTCATAAATATAGCGCTTAAAATAAGTTTTAGAGTCCCTGTTAGGAGTAGTCTGTGTGATAAATGTTGGAAAATGGTCACTGCCGTGCAGGTCATTTGAGACCCAGAAGTTCCAGAATGGATAAACATGGGGAGCAGATTGTAAGGTCTATTGCATGAAAAGTGTGAGTTGGTTCATGAAAGTAAGTGTTATCTCCATTATTAAGCAGGCATAAGCCATTGTCAGATATTAATTTCTCAATAACATCACCACGCTGATTAGAATCGGTATTTCCCCACAGTTGACTATGTGCATTAAAGTCTCCAACAATGATGTAAGGAGTGGGGAGTTGGACAAGGAGATTATCAAGAGTAGCTGACTGAATAGACTGATTTGGCGGTAAGTATAAGGTGCAAATTGTTATTAGCCGGTTAATATGTACACGGACTGCAACAGCTTGTAAATTTGTGTTTAGATTAATATGCGTATGGGGTAGGTTGCGAGAGATGAAAAGAGCCACTCCACCTGTGGCCCTTTCACTACCAGTAAAACCTTTTCGGTATGTAGCATAAGTGCGCAATTTTGCTTTGTCATTGGGTTTAAGATGGATTTCTTGTAACGCTAAACATAGTGGTTGATGGTCATGAAGAATGTTGCGGATTTCATCATATTTATTATGATAGCCACGGCAGTTCCACGAGATAATATTAGACATGAATGATTTTTTTTTTTTAGTAATTTATCTGCGTTAAGTTATTTGGAGATAGTCATACTATCTCCATCATTAAATTCTTCATCCGAATCTGGGTGAAGAGCTAGAGAATCATCCTCCTCCATTTTATCTGTCTGTTTTGGGTGGATTTCTTTTTTGGATGTTTTACTCTTTCTCTTTTTGGCTGCATTTTCAGATGGCACAGTGACTTTAACTGTTGGCAGGTTAAATTTCTCTGCATCAGATTTACGGTTTGGTTTCACAGATGGCGTTTTTGTTGTATTTTGAGAACCCCTTTTATGGATTGGAAGTTTAGAGATTAAAGATTGTGACGAGGTATTTTTGTGAATTAGGAACAGATTTTGATAAGTTAGAATGAGCAGATTTTGGTGACTTAGGAGGAGCAGCAGCTTGCGTTGATGTATTTGTCTTACCAGAATTATTAGACAGGTTATTTTCTTTTTGATTAGGTTGGCAATTAGTTTCAGTGGGGAATTCGGTTTGGGTTGCAATAGTTTTGTGAGTTTTTTGGACTGTTTTAGACAAAGCAGCAGCATATGATACACCAACTGTGGGTGTCCTGGATTCAACTATTTCTCTAGCCTCGGGGTATGATAAATTTTCTTTTGTTCGTATTGTTTGTATCTCTTTTTCTTTTTGCCACTGCTCGCAGGATTTTGAATAAGATGGGTGCTCTTTTTTGCAGTTTACACAAGAAGGTGGTGCATTGCACTGTACACTTTCGTGGCCAACTGCACTACACCGACCACATGTGGTTTTACCTCGGCATGAGGTTTTTGAGTGCCCAAAGCGTTGACAATTAAAACAACGCAGTGGGTTTGGGATATAAGGTCTGACAGAACATGAAAGATATCCGGCTTTTATATATTTGGGTAGGTTTGGCGAGTTAAAAATAAGTATTATATGCTTGGTAGGTATCTGAATTTCATTCGCTGGTATTTGTTCATCTTTACGGGTGATTTTTATACGTCTAGCTCCTATGACATTTTGTTCCCTTAAGTTTTCCACTATTTCATCTTCGGCTACATGCAGGAGGTCAGATTCTGAGATCACCCCACGAGAAATGTTGAGGGTTCTATGTGGGCTTACGGAAATCGGGATATTTGCAAAATGTGTACATTTCTTTAAACTTAAGGCTTGTTTGCTATTGTTTACTTCAATAAGAAGATCACCAGATCGAATTTTTTTGATGGTCTTTGGTTCACCAATCAATCCTTGGATAGATTTGTGAATCAGAAAGGGAGAGGTCTTGTCAAAACTGCCTTCTTGTCTTTGATAACAAAGAATCTTTCAGCACATGAATTGGTATTGGAGGCAATATCATCATCTCTATCAGCACACAACTTATTTTGGTTCGCATTCTCTCCACATGGGAGAGGATTTAAAGGAAGTAAAGTATTTCCATCCATATTGAGATAAAAACATCATATCAGACCCCGGTCGCACCACCCACCACCGAGCCCAACAAAGGGATGCACATTCGTGCACCAGTGCTAACCAGGGCCCATACGGTCACAAGACACTCCTATGCCAGTCTCCACCCTTAACGAGATGGCTAGTAAGAACTCGCTCGCTTGATCCCCAGCCAGTGACAAGTCAGCTGACCAGCCGATTGATGCATACGGGACCAATATTCATCTCCCGTTTACCTGAAGCAGAGGCCAAAGCAGTGTGTTGGTGAGCCTCAACTGCCAGGATCCCCCTTTCCAGGGACACGGGGCGCCACGCACGGCAAACACGTGGGTGGTTTACAATTTTCCATGAGTCGATATACAGGATGACATCGGCTCATGCAGAATTGCCCTCACCTGCTAAGAGGAAACCACAATGAGAGTGAAACAGAGAGGAAAGAAAGGCAAGAGAAAAGAGGAAAAGGAATAGAAAAAGATCGCTCAGGTGCCCGGGGTTGCGAAGCCCGTGAATACCTAAAGAAGGTATCCCCCTGGGGGATTGGTGACCTAGGAGGAAGAGAGTTCGGAGAGTTAGAAGGAATAGATTTCGGCGGCTTAGGAAGGTTAGATTGATTTGAACTATTTGTTTTACCAGAATTAGTAGACAGGTTGATTTCTTTTTGACTTCCTTGGCAATTATTTTCAATTGGGAATTCGGTTTGTGTTGCAATACTTTGATATGTTTTATGAACAGTTTTAGCTAAGGCAGCAGCATATGACACACCAACTTTGGGTGTTCTGGATTCAACGATTTTTCTGGCTTCTGGGTACGGTATTTTATCTTTTGTGCGTATGGTCTCTATCTCTTTTTCTTTTTTCCACTGTTCGCATGATTTAGCGTAAGATGGATGATTTTTTTACAGTTGACACAACAAGGTGGAGCATTGCATTGTGCACTTTTGTGGCCAACTGCACTGCACCGACCACAGGTTTCCTTACCTCGGCAATTTGTTTATGATGCCCAAAGCGTTGACAATTAAAGCAACTCAGTGGGTTTGGTATGTATGGTCTGACAGAACATGATAAATAACCAGCTTTTATATATTTTGGTAGCTTGGGTGTGTTAAAAGTAAGTATAATGTGCTTTGTAGGTATTTGAATTTTGTTAGAGGATATCTGTTCATCCCGACGGTAGATTTTGATTCTTCTAACTTCTGTGACATTTTGTTCTTTTAAGTTTTCCAGTAATTCATCTTCACTAACATACAAGAGGTCAGGCTCGGAGATCACTCCGCGAGATGAGTTTAAAGTACGATGTGGCGATATTGTGACAGCAATGTTAGCAAAGTGTGTACATTTTTTTAAGTTAGCTGCCTCTTGACTATTGTTTACTTCAATTAGCAGTTCGCCTGTACGGAGTTTTCTTAATGTTTTGGGTTCGCCAACCAGTCCTTGAATAGATTTATAAATCAAAAAGGGTGATGTTCTATCAAAACTCCCATCTTGGCGTTTGACGATGAAGAATCTTTCTTCTGTTTTACTTTCGTGAGAGTCGGGATCTTTAGATTCCGTACTGGAAACAGAAGCCTCTACTCTCTCACTCCATGATTCTTTTTTGCTCTGATAACAGTAGCATTTGAGGCAGAGCTCAATGCATTATTATTGTCATTATTAGCTTGTGGGGCTTTCACATCGCATATTAGATTTCCTGAGATTGCAGCCATATTTAGAAAAGATTGAAAAAACGCCAGGCATCGGGCCTGGTCACCGACCCTTCTTCTTACCGTTACTTTAGGCGCAGGTCTCAAAAGGGTGAAAACTATCAACAAACTTCCACGTATTTCGAACGTTGGATTAAACTCGATAGCATCTCCAAACTCTAGTTCTTTCACAGTGGAACTCGGTTGTCGTAGATAAGCCTTTACAGCTCTGTCCAACCTACATCGCCCTTACGTCGAAAGGACACCAGTCACCCAGTGCATTCCTAACCACCGCCATACAAGTACGGCACCCACCGATCACGGAACCGGAATTCGGAGATGCCCTGCACTCTGGGACTCGAGATCAGCCTAAACAGGTAGAAACGAGGCGATGAGATTAAAAAACCTCAACACCCAGAGTGTCTCACATGAAAATAAAAAAATCCACTATTGTAAAAAAGAAAAAGTAATGTGAGAGAGAACTTAGAAAAAAGGTGTATTTTTGTCTTTTTTTAAACTTTTTAAACTTTTTTTTCTTTTTTTTTTTTTAACAGAACGAGAACAATGTTCGTAGAACAAAGAACAATTTGAACGAATAAGTTAGTAAAAAACTAGAACATGAACTGAAACAAAGAGGGATAACAAACTAAACAGAGAAGATTAAAAAGTGTGAAACAAAAAAAAGGATAGACAACCAAAAAGAGAAGAAGACAGGAAAGGAGAAAGATCGCTCGGGAATCCGGGGTCGCGAAACCCGTAAATACCTAAAGAAGGTATTCCCCTGGGGGAGGAATACCCATGTGTACAGGTACCCAGCAAAATAAAATATTATAGCCAAGTCTTGTCAATTTATTATAAAAATCAAGGATTCAAGAGACATAAGGATGCTTTTTAAAAGATTTGATTGCGTCAACAGAGCTATTTGAGTCGGTATAAATGATGAAGGAAGTGTTATGATGATGAGATGTGGAACATGTCTCTCTCTATTGCAATCAACCAAGTACAAATACCTACCAAGCACATTATACTTACCTTCAACACGCCCAACTTACCAAAATATATAAAAGCCGGATATTTATCATGTTCCGTCAGACCATATATACCAAACCCACTGCGTTGTTTTAATTGTTAACGCTTTGGGCACTCAAAAACCTCATGCCGAGGTAAGGCCATTTGTGGTCAGTGCAGTGCAGTTGGCCACGGCAGTGCGCAATGTAATGCTCCACCGTGTTGTGTCAACTGCAAAAAAGATCATCCATCTTACGCTAAATCTTGTGAAATATGGTAAAAAGAAAAAGAGATAAGTCCATACGCACAAAGGACAACATATCGTACCCTGAAGCCAGAAAAATTGTTGAATCAAGGACACCCAAAGTTGGTGTGTCATACGCTACTGCCTTGTCTAAAAATGTCCATAAAACTTATCAATCTATTGCAACTCAAACAGAACTCGTCACTAAACCTAATTGCCAACCTAATCAAAAAGATAACTACCTGTCTAATAATTCTGGTAAGGAGAATAGATCAACACAATCTCCTCCTCCTAAGTCACCTAAATCTGATCCTCCTAAACCACCACAAAATGTCTCTGTAAAATCATCACAATCTGTTATTTCTAAACTTCCACTCCATAAAAGAGGTTCTCAAAATACAACTAAAACACCATCTCTGAAACCAAGCCGTAAATCTGATGCCGAAAAATTTAACTTACCAACGATTAAAGCCACCTTGTCATCTGAAAATTCAGCTAAAAAGAAAAAGAATAAAACATCCAAAAATGAAACTCAATCAAAACAAAATGATAAAATGGAGGATGATGATTCTCTAGCTCTTCACCCAGAACCGGATGAAGAATTTAACGATGGAGATAGTATGACTATCTCCGAATAACATTACGCAGGTAGTAAAAAAAAAAACTCATTCATGTCTAATATTATCTCTTGGAACTGCCGTGGTTATCATAATAAAGATGACGAAATCTGTAATATTCTATCCGACCATCAACCTTTATGTTTAGCTCTGCAGGAAACCCATCTAAAACCCACTGACAAAGCAAAATTGCGCACCTATGCTACATACAGAAAAGATTTTACAGGTAATGATAGAGCCACTGGTGGAGTGGCTCTTTTCATCTCACGCAATTTACCCCATTATCATATTAACTTAAAAACAAACTTACAAGCTGTTGCAGTCCGTGTATATGTAAAACGTCTCATTACAATCTGTACTGTTTATTTACCACCCCACCAAATAATTCAGTCAACACTACTTGATGATCTCCTTCTTCAACTCCCCACTCCTTTCATCATTGTTGGAGATTTTAATGCTCATAGCCAACAGAGGGGTAGTTCTGACACTAATCTACGTGGTGATATAATAGAGAAGTTAATTTCCGACAATGGCTTATGCGTCCTCAATAATGGTGACCATACGTATTTTCATGAACCGACGCGCACCTTTCATGCCATAGATCTCACTATCTGCTCTGCATCTATCTATCCTTATTGGAACTTCTGGGTCTCTAATGACCTACACGGCAGTGACCATTTTCCAACATTTATCTCACAGACTACTCCTCACAGGGATTCTAATAATTGCTTTAATCGCTATGTCTATGACAGAGCCAATTGGCCAACTTTTACAGACCTTGCTAAAATCACTAGGAATATGATAGAAGGTGATATTGACGATGCGCTTGATAATATCACCCATTCTATTATCAATGCTGCAGATATTAGCATTCCTAAATCACTTTCTACCCCAAAACACAGGAAACCATGGTGGAATGATGATTGTCAAAGGCAAAAAAAAAGTCAACAGAAGGCATGGGGCATCTTCCAGAGGTATCCCAATAATGCTAATTATATTGCATACAAAAAAGCAAAGGCTGATACTAGAAGAGTGCACCGCAAAAGCCAACGTGAATCCTGGATGCAATACATCTCCACAATAAATTGTAATACCTCAAGTAAAGTTCTTTGGAAAAAAGTGAAAAATTGTATGGGTTTATATTCTGAAAACCACATCTCAATTTTAAAACACAATGGCCAAACCATAGCATCTCCAAAAAACATTTCTGAAACAATAGCAAGTACCCTCGCATCTAATTCTAGTTCTGAACCCTTACCCAGAACCTTTTTTATCATACAAAAGGCAAATGGAAACTACCAACATCAATTTTAATTCATGCCACTCTTATGATTACAACCTTCCTTTCACTATTTCAGAACTCTTAAAATGTTTACAAAACAGTCATTTATCTGCTCCAGGTCAAGATGGCATCACATATACCATGCTGAAACATCTCTGCAGGACTTCTCTAAATAACCTTCTGGCTTATTACACTAGAATCTGGATGGAACAAGCTTTTCCCAATACCTGGCTTAAAGCCATTGTTATCCCTTTTCCAAAACCAGGAAAGGATTGCAGCGATCCAAATAATTACAGGCCAATCGCACTCTCTAGTTGCCTTTGCAAACTTTTAGAAAAAATGATTAATTGCCGTCTGGTCCATATTTTAGAATCAAATATATACCTTGCAGCTTTCCAAGGCGGATTTCGCTGAGGTAGGTCCACTATTGATAACCTCATTCTCTTAGAATCTCATATACGGACTGCTTTTTTAAAGAGAAACCATCTGGTCGCAGTGTTTTTTGACATGCTGAAAGCATATGACAAGACATGGAGGTACGGTATCCTTCGCGATCTTTTTAACTTGGACTTTCGTGGTAACCTCCCGATTTTTATTAAGAATTTCCTCGCCATTCGTATTTTTCAAGTTCGAATTGGCGGGATCCTCTCCAGTTTTTATATACAAGAAGAGGGTGTATCTCAGGGTAGTGTTCTGAGTGTCACCCTCTTTGCTATCAAGATAAATGGCATCCTTGACCAGTTGCGCCCATGTGTTCAGGGAACTCTCTATGTTGATGATTTTAAAATTTTATGTAAAGTACAGGATATGCGTTTTATTGAGAGGCAATTACAGTTAGCTATCAACCGTATTATTCAATGGACAAATAAAAATGTTTTTATTATATCTCAGGACAAAACTTCTTGTGTACATTTCTGTAGACGTAGGGATTCTGCATCCAGACCCTGAAATTTTTATTGTTTCTTATCAAATTTGTGTTGTTGACTGCGTCCGTTTTTTGGGCGTGTATTTTAACAAAAAACTTACTTTCTTACCACATATTTTACAGTTGCGGAAAATGTGAACAATCCCTTAATTTAATTAAGGTGCTTTCGAACACATCTTGGGGAGCAGACCGTGGTTCTCTCCTTAAAATTTATCGTTCTATTATACGTTCCAAAATTGACTATGCCTGCCAGGTCTATGGTTCGTCCTGCATTTCCACTCTTAAAAAACTTGACACTGTGCACCATAGCGCACTCCGTGTCTGCTCTGGTGCATTTCGTACATTGCCAGTTTTAAGTCTGTATGTTGACTGTAATGAACCAGCAGTGCATCATATTCGGAAAAAGCTTTCATTAGAATTGTACTATCGTATTCTTTCACACAATGATCATCCACTTCATACAGATATTTTAAATACAGACAATGATATGCTTTATCAGCACCGACCATCCTGCATACCATCATTTGGAGTCAGAGTGAGAAACGCTATTAACAATAGCAATCTAAGCAATATCGAGGTGAGCCCATGCCCGTTGCACAAGTTCCCTCCCTGGAAAACTCATAATATTACAACCCTCCATCCTTTTAAAGATTATGACAAAAAGAATTTAGCACCTACTGTCTTTCAACAGTTATTTGCTGCACACCGCTCTAATTACAATAACTATACTGATATTTATACTGATGGATCAAAGTGTAGAGATAATGTTGGTTGTGGTGTTTTCTTTGATAATACCACTTTCAGTTATCGGCTACACCCTTCTATTTCTGTGTTTACGGCCGAATTAATTGCAATTGAGAGAGCCATGTTGCACATTTCTCATCATCATAAGACTTTTTTCATCATTTATACTGACTCGAAAAGCTCTATTGATGCAATAAAGTCATTTAATAAGCACCCCTTTGTCTCAGCCATCTTGGATCTTTATAATAAACTGATAAGACGTGGTTATAACATTTTATTTTGCTGGGTACCTGGGCACATGGGTATCCCTGGAAATGAGAAGGCTGATGAGGCAGCAAAACGTGCTCTGAATCCGTTACAACATAAAATTCCATTCTCAGACGTTAAACTACTCATTAAACACTTTATTCATAATAATTGGCAAGAAAGTTGGAATTCAGAATATAATAATAAACTGCACCACATTAAACCAACAATCACGACCTGGGCTTCGAGTTATCCAAGGAAAGCAGATGTTCTTCTTACCCGTCTGAGAATTGGACATTCAAGGATCACTCATAAACATCTTTTACTTCGGGACTATCCACCCATGTGTCCACAATGTCATTTTGATTACCTGACCATTCATCATATTTTAACTGACTGTCCGGGCCTACGGCACCTGTATAGAATTTACTTTAATTCATCATCACCAATCTTGACAAACCTCATTAGGGAAACACCTCATGGGGCACTCTTTACCTTTTTAAAACATGTGAGATTTTATTTTGAAATATGATTTTTATTGTTTCATTGGTTACACGACCTAGTTTTATCTTTTACACTTTTGTGACATCTGGATGGGAACCCCATCCAGGATGCTCTTGCGTTGAATCACTTTTAACTTTTTTACGCTACTATTTTTAATTAAAATTTGTTTTTACTCTTCTACACGTCTATGTCTACATCTGGATGGGTATCCCATCCAGAGTGCTCTTCTGATTTCTGTCTTTTACTTACATTGTGTTTTTTTTTAGTCTGTTTTTTTTTGGCGCAGCATGTCCTCTAAGGGATTTTACGCCATAAAACCCTATACAACCTACAACCAACTATTGCAATCAGTTCGGCTGTAAAGACAGAAGCAGATGAATGAAGGCGATAGCTTAAAGAAGTGTTTTCACAAAATACCCCACACCCAACTGTATCTCCGCTCTTAGAGCCATCTGTGTAAATGTCAGTATAGTCATTAAAGTTTGATCTGTGTGTAGCAAATAACTGTTGAAAAACTACAGGAGCCAAATTGTTTCTATCGTATCCTTTAAAGGGATGGAGCGATGTAATATTAGGAGGTTTCCAAGGAGGGTGTACATGCAATGGACATGAACTCACCTCGATATTGCACAGAGGGCTATTATCAGTAATGTTTCTTATTCTGACACCAAAAGATGGGATGCAAGATGGTCGATGCTGATAAAGAATATCATTGTTTGTATTTAGAATGTATGTACGAAGAGAATGGCCTGGATGTGAAAGAATACGGTAATAAAGTTCTAAAGAAAGTTTTCACGAATGTGGTGTAATGCTGGTTCATTGCAGTCAACATAAAGGCTTAAAACTAGAGAGGTACGAAATGCACCAGAGCAAACACGGAGTGCGCTGTGGTGCACAATGTCAAGTTTTTTAAGAACAGTTTTACGTGCGGAACCATAGACCTGGCACGCATAGTCAATTTTGGGACGGATGACGGCTCGATAGATTTTAAGGAGAGAAGTACGGTCTGCTCCCCAGGAAGTATTTGAAAGCACCTTTAGTAAGTTAAGCGATTTTTCACATTTTGTCCTTAACTGTAAAATATATGGTAAAAAGGTTAGCATACTATCAAATTGGAGGCCGAGAAAACGGGCACTGTCCACAACAGGAATTTGAGTTGGTCCAATAAAAATTTCAGGATATGGATGCATATCCCTACGTCTACAGAAGTGAGCACAAGAAGTTTTGTCACTTATGGACTTATGGAGACAGAGATATTAGCAAAATTTGTTCATTTCTTTAGGTTTGTGGCTTACTTACTATTGTGTACTTCAATAAGAAGTTCACCAGGTCGTATTTTTTTAATTGTCTTTGGTTCACCTATCAATCCTTGGATAGATCTGTGAATCAAAAAGGGAGATGTTTTGTGGAAGCTACCTTCTCGCCTTTTAACAATAAAGAATCTTTCAGCACATGTATCTTCAGTTCTATCAGCCCACGATTTGGGTTGGCTCTGATTTATATCTGCTTGCAGGCCGGAGCCTGATGCAACGTGTTTCTCCTTCGACTTATTCTGAGACATTGTGTCTCAGACTGAATGTTGAGTGAAGCTTGGGATTGTGGGGCCAACACCTGAAAGACGCAACAGATACAGATTCGATTAATACATTGACGCAAGTCCTCATCGAAACAATGCACAAGGCTGCAAAGGCATCTTTTACATACAAAAACACACACAGATCTGCTAATTTCTCCTTCGGCAGATCTGCGGGCTAAATGCAATCAGCTAACAGCAATTCAGAAGAAGTGTAAAGCCCTGAGACAAAATGAGGAGGACACAGAGTACTTTCGTACTCTGGCAGCAAAATACACATTATTGGCATCAAAATACAAACGCAGTATTCTGGACGCCAGAAGCAAGGCATGGCAGAAGTTCTGCAGCGGCCAGACGAACCCGCATGGCACTGCTCAAAAAATCTTTTCTGGAAAATTCTTCAAACCTGACGAGATTAGACTCGAGCTGTCCTCACACGTATCTTCACGCCAAGCAAACCTAGAGCACCTTACAAAAGGACTTTTCAGATCTTCGGCATACCCTAATATAGACAAAACTTTGACGCCCCCCATGACCTCCCCTACACTAAAGCAGAACTATCAACTGTACTGCACAGTATGGACGATACAAAAACCCCGGGTAAAGACTGCATAGACTTCAAAATTCTAAAACTTACCTACAAAATCATACCAAAATTATTCACTCGTTGGGCAAATCTTTGCCTCGTGCATAATTACTTCCCGCTCACACTGAGGCAAGGGGAAGTAGTACACTTCCAGAAGCAAGGGAAGGATCCCTCTGAACCCTCTTCATACAGACCGATCTGCCTGCTTCCAACTCTAGGAAAATTATTAGAAAAACTTATCGTTAACAGACTAGTACATTTTTTTTTATCTAACAACGTACTTCACCACAGACATTACGGGTTCAGAGAGAGCAGATCCTGCGAAATTGCTTTAACTGAAATTCTATCCTCCTGCACCTCTAGCATCACAGCCGGAAACTATACTTCTCTTGTCTCATTCGACATTAAAGGTGCCTTTGACAACGTCGAGTGGCGGGACATCTTGCTTCAACTCATTGACATTGGCTGCCCGGGAAACCTGGCTGGAACCATCAGGTCCTACCTATCAGAGCGTAGCATTTTAATCAACTGGGGCTCAGGCTCCTCAATTCATAATCTACAAAAAGGGTGCCCACAGGGCTCCTGTCTAGGTCCCATCCTATGGCTCTTGATAGCTAACGTAATCCTCAGGGAATTTGAGAAGCTTGTGTTCCTCCTTTTCGCATTTGCCGATGATTTCAGCCTTGTCCTCTCGGGCCGTGGGAGAATCGGCATTGAAGATCTGGCAGCTCGGGCTATCCCCCTCTTCCACCAGCTGCTGACTCGCTTACTCCTCCAGCTCTCAACAGGCAAATCCCAAGAAGTTACCTTTGCCAAACCACGCAATCTTAAACGCTCCCCACCGATGCGAATCGATGGGTAGGTGATGAAACAAAGACAAAATAACTCTTTTAGGACTCACAATAGACAAAAATTTGAGCTGGATGGCATGCATTAACAATACCAGAGAAAAACTCACAGAGCTCTTCATTAACTCACGTAAACTTACAGCAAAAACTTGGGGCTGGTTGGTTGGTTGGTTGTATTGGGTTTTATGGCGCAAAATCCCCCTAGGGACAGGCTGCGCCAAAGAATAAAACAAAAAAGTAAATTAAGCAACTGACATTAAGAAAAAATAATTAGGTGAGATAAAATGGAAAGAGAAAAACTATCTGGATGGGATCAGAAAGTCAGACAAATGAAGTATATAAAACCTATATCTCAAAATAAAATCCAGCATGTTTTAAAAAAGCAAAAAGTGCCCCATGAGGTGTTTCCCCAATGAGGTTTGTCAAGATCGATTATGATGAATTAAAATAAGCTCTATACAAGTGCCGGAGGCCCGGAGAGTCAGTTAATACATGTTGAATAGTCAGGTAATCAAATGACAATATGGACACATGGGTGCATCTTCCCGAAGTAAAAGGTGCTTATGAGCGATTCTTGAGTGTCCAATTCTCAGACGAGTCAGAATAACATCAGTTTTTCTTGGATAAATAGGACGCCAGGTCATGATGTTTGGTTTGATGTGGTGCAGTTTGTTGTTGTCTAAATCCCAACTCTCTTGCCAATTATTCTGAATAAAATGATTTATAAGTACTTTAACGTCTGAGAATGGTATTCTATGGTGTAAGGGATTAAGAGCCAGCTTTGCCGCCTCATCTGCCTACTCATTACCAGGAATACCCTTGTGTCCAGGTACACAGCAGAATAAAATATTATAGCCACGTCTTGTCAATTTATTATAAAAATCTAGGATGGAGGAGACAAAAGGATGCTTTTTAATAGACTTTATTGCGTCAATAGAACTATTTGAGTCAGTATAAATGATGAAGGATGTGTTATGATGATGAGAAATGTTCATCATGACTCTCTCTTTCGCGATAAGTTCAGCTGTAAACACAGAAGTAGATGAATGAAGCCGATAGCTGAGAGAAGTATTTTCACAAAGCACCCCACAACCAACACTATCTCCACTTTTAGAACCATCTGTATAAATGTCAGTTTAACCATTGAAAATTGATCTATGTGCAGCAGATAATTGTGGAAAAATAGCTGGAGGCAAGTTATTTTTATCATATCCTTTAAAAGCAAAAACTTAAGGCATAAAGCCCCAAATGCTTAAAATATGGTACCACACAATAGTGGCATGGATCATCTTTTACTGCGCGGGCATCTGGGGAGGAACAAATTGATCTCAACTCAAAGGATGTTCGTACTCCAAATGAGCAGAGGTTATAAGATAATCTGCTCAGAGGCTCTTGCAGTGAAAACGGGGATCCCTCCCATAACAATCACACTAGAATTTGAATACCTAAGAAATAAAATCATTCACTTAAAACACGAATCAACGCATCACATACATTTCCCTAATACAGACATACAGACGAAAGTCAGCAGTTGGATCTTGCATCCTGCGAAAGAGACATCTCATTCACAAGTTAACCCAGGAAAACACACCTACAAGCCATCCCGAGATACAACCATATACACGGATGGGTCCCGAACCGAATCAGGTGTGGCAACAGCATTCTGTGTCATGAGTGATGGAGAGGTGACCCATCAGTGGGCCAACAGGATTGGGGATCATAACACCGTTTATCAAGCAGAGCTCCTCGCGATCCTGCGGGCATTGGAGTGGATCTCTGGTCAATCTTTCACCTTCGTTAGGGTCATCAGTGATAGCCTCTCCAGTAGGGTGGAGCGAAAAAAATTATTTTTTTTAAATCAAAAACGGGTAGGTGCCAAAAGTTGCCTTTATACTAGTACATCATCAGCGTGCAATATTACTGCTGAAAAAAAATGGCTTGAGTCTGCGCTTTTGGTCCAAAAGTCGAAATTTTGGGTAAAATTTGACATTTTTCCAAAAAATTAACAAAAATTCTATAGCGATGGTTATTATTTAAAAGTGTTATTTAAATCTTTATTATTAATGACTTAACATATTTAAACGATAAAACGATATCTTTGTTCTGTATAACTGGAAAAAAACTGACAACTTTTGGGGAAAAAAAGGCATTGCCACTCTGTTGTGTCATACAATCTTTCAAATATACCCAAAAGGTATCATGTGGAGGTGGCTGCATTTCATGACACAGCAGTGCATAGCACGACCACCCTTTCATCTGAGCGCAATGTTTTATTAACATATTGAATTGCGATTTTTTGTCAAAGAGTGGCATAAGGTTTCTATGTATCAACCTAGTTCATCTCTTCTTTATATCCACAGGCGTTGGGTGATGCTACTGTGACAGTCCTTCACGTATATTTCTACTGCTTGTGTGTGATAAGGTAAGCAGAGTAATGCAGTGGAATTAATGGAATCTATTCAGCCCTCTAGTATCTTCACCAAAATTGCATCCAGTTACTGCATAGTGATTGGGAGTTCTGTTCCTACAAAATTTTACAACATTTAGGTATTTCATCTTTGAGTATGCCATCCTTTACTATACCTCTTGCATTTTTTATATGTTGATAAGCTTGTTGTTTAATGTGATGGCGATCATAATCAAAATTGCAATAAGAATTTGCTCTCAATGTGAAAAATTTGCTCTCGATATCCTAAATAATTTTTTTTTAGTATTTGTTTTTTGCCGTTTTCTGTGATGTTTAGTAGCCGAGTAATTTCCCATAAGTTTTTATATAAATTTTTTAGATGTGGATCATATTTGGTGTAAACTATCCTGCGGCATAAACTTGGATTACAAACTTTGTGAGTGAACCAGACTCTGATGGTCAATCAGTAATTCTAAAAAGGCGAATGATTTAATGCGCCTTTGTGAGCCATCTTGCGTTGTAGAAGTTTCTTGGGTTCCTATTCGCTAGTTCTTCTGAGTCATATCTTGATGAAATAACTTTGTAAATGTCTAGCAAGTATTTCTGGTATGTGCTGAGTACCCTTTTCTCGATTTCAAAAAATAATGTTTGAAAATTACTCTCTATGGCTTCAAAAAGTGAAATAAAAAGGGAAACAAGCACGTGGACAAAGGTTTTCGTATTGATCCGGTGAATCCCTGTGGGTTAAAATCTAATTTTTGCCAATGATCTTGTCTAATAAATGATGCAAAAAAAATTCACTGGACTTGGAGGTGGCATATGATCAATTTTAATGGTTCATTCTAAACATGTCCCTCGCAGAATGGATGACAACGACGAACATAATTATCTGCCTTCAGATAAGCACTCACTGCCCATCAGAGTCTTTACGTTCACTCAAAAAATACTATGTTATCCAAGTTTGACCACAGGATAGTTTACAATCAAATGTAATCCACATCTAAAGAAGGGATCTAAAAAGTCATGGGAAATTACTCGGCTACTAAACAACACACAAAACGGAATACAACAACTGCTAAAAAAAGGTTATTTAGGACAATGGTTGCTTTGCATAAGCAGAGAAAATTCTTAATTCAATGCTCTCTGACTATTTCCATCACATTAAACAGCTAGCTGCTCAGGACATAATAACTGAAAGACGAGAGTAAATGATGGCATACGCAAAACTGAAATATCGACAATCAACTTTGAAGCGGATAATTATATAAATCTAATTCATTGGAAAAATGTTGTGGTAACAGAATCTCTAATCAATATGCATTTATCGGGTGCAATCTTGGTGAAGATAATAGAAGGCTGAATAGATTACATTAATATTATCCGCACAGCATTACATTGTTTGTCTTCTCTTACAGAAACAGTAGAAAAATACGTAAAGGTGATCACAGCAGCAGCATCCAAAGTCCGTGGATCCAAAGAAGAGATGTACTAGGTTGATACATAGAAAACTTAGGTCAGTCTTAATAAAAAAAAAAATCACAATTCAATGTATAAATAAAACATTCAGTTCAGATGGTAGGGTGGTCGAGCTACGCAATGTTGTGACATGAAATGCAGTCATCTTCACGCAGTACCTCCTGGGTAGTTTTGAAAGCAACTAGGTAAGAGCTGTATTCTAAACAACAATTATTGGTGTGACACAACAGAATGGCAACGCCTTTTTTTCACCAAAAGTTGTCAGTTTTGTTCCAGTTATACAGAACAAAGATATCATTTTATCGTTTAAATATGTTAAGTCGTTAATAATAAAGGTTTAAATAACACTTTTAAATAATAACCCTCTCTATAGAATTTTTTTTGATTTTTTGAAAAAATGTCAAATTTTACCCAAAATTTCGACTTTTGGACCAAAAGCGCAGACTCGAGCCATTTTTTTTCAGCGGTAATATTGCACGCAGATGATGTACTAGTAGTATAAAGGCAACTTTTGGCACCTACCCGTTTTTGATTGTAAAAAATTAATTTTTTTCGCTCCACCCTACTCTCCAGCCTCCAAACAATTTTCGCGCACCGTACCAAACACCTATTAGTACTTAAAATTAAACAACAACTCTTAACACAAGTCCACAAATCTTCCCTTGGTCATGTATCAGCCCACATTGGCGTTGAGGGCAATGAACGAGCCGATACACTGGCCAAGGCAGCAACAGAAAAACAGGCAATAGATTTTGAACTCCCAGTTTCCCCAACCCATGTCAAACGAGTCTTAACCTCCTCAGACCCCGTGTATCCTATAGGATACACATCTTTACATTTTTTTTTCACGTATAAAAATAATCTTTAAAAAAGAGAAATTGGTATGCATGGAAACTATCATATGGCAGCACTAAAGCAAAATAGAAATTTGATTCTTAGAGCACTTATTTGGCGGGATATGTCTTATTTCAAAATGGCTTGCAGCAAAAATGTTGGCAGTTTACGTCGGGAAAAAGATAAGCATTATTATTTAAAAAATAATTAATCTTGTAACCTTTATTTATGAAATAAAATAGAAATATATGAATGAAGTTTATTCTAGTACAAAATATTTTTAAATAATATGTAATAGCTTTATATTTGATGTATCCTATAGGATACATAAGGATTGACTCTAACACGTAATGTTAATTTTTTATGTTGTCTATAAGAGAATTTAGGGCTAAATAACAGTAAAATTGGCATGAATATTTACTATAATGAACATAAATTAAGGTTATTAATTAACAGGAATGTTTTTAATCCGTGTTGAATTTAGATATTTTTCTCCGGGAGGGATTTCTGCTGCTCCGGGGGGGTGGGGGGGGAGCAGAGAGACATTGTAAAATTCCGGAAGGTAAATTGCACTGCAGCAATGGATTTTATGTCCATTAAAAAGCATAAAATCTCAAACCTTCCGGGGAGGACAATTCAATGTTCCGGGGGAGGGGGTGGTTCCCCTGCCCAAATTTCTCGTCTGATGGATGGATTTTTCAGGTCTTTACGTTCTTTTTCCGGATGGATCTTTGCAGCTCCAGGGCGATGTTTTACAGATCCGGTTTGGAAATTGCAGTTTTGTCTATTAAAAAGCATAAAATCTCAAACCTTCCTGGGGGAACATTTCAATGTTACAGGGAAGATCCCCTCCCCCCCCCCCTGGACCAACACCTGAATTCAACACTAATTTTTAATGATATTTTTACATGTGTAATAATACGATGAAACATTATTATTTTTAAAAAATGTAGGGCTTTCTGAAGCAGAAATACTTGAGTTGTTACAAGATTCAGATTTTCGATTGTCACGCATCAGACAGTGAGGTGGATGAAGAGATAGCTGAGTTTGTAAGTGATGAACTGACTAGTGAGTCAGAAAATGAAGATGAAGAAACAGGCAGGTATAATTGTAATGACTCATCAAGAAGAGTGTTCTGGAAACACAAAGAAGATTTTGAGCCTCTACCTCCAGCTCCAGAATTTGAACCTGAAGCTGTAAATTACTCATTCAAACATCCTAAAGAGTGTGTTAAAAAATTTAGACGATAGTATATTTTCAGAAATAGCTGATCTGACTAATTGGACAAACGTTTTGAAGAAAGGCATGCAATTAAACACTTCCTTGCATGAAATTAAGATTTTTTTCGGTATATCAATTGTAATGTCATATCTAAAGTTTCCACGAATTCGTATGTACTGGGCAAGGCATACTAGAGTTGATTTAATTGCATCCAAAATGAATTGTGATCGTTATTTTTTAATTCGCCAGAATCTGAAAGTTATGGAAGACAATTTAGTGACAGATACAGATCGAGAGAAGGATAAATTTTGGAAAATACGTCCTGTAATTAATTCCGTACGAAGAGGGTGTTTAACAAACCCACGTTCAAGAATGGTTGCATGTGATGAACAAATGATAACTTTTTGGGGGCATACCACTATGAGGCAATACGTCTGCGGTAAGCCAAATCCATGTGGATTAAAAAATTTTGTTGCAACTTCCCCATATGGTTTACCTCTAGATTTTTTTTCTATACGAAGGAAAAGACGATACAATCACAGCTAACGGAAGTGAAGATAATCTAGATATTGGAGAGAAAGTGATAGCACGCTTGTCAGAAAATCTTCCTGAAGGATTGCATATATTTGCAGACCGTTATTTCATGTCAGTTTCTTTACTTGACATATTACATATTAAAGGTTTACAAGGTACAGGTACGATAAAGAAATCAAATATTCCTAAAGCTGCAGAACTGTCAGAGAATGTACTCATTCAGTCCCCATGTATCCTATAGGATACATTAAATTTAAGGTACAAAAAATAAATTTTAATTTTTTTTGCTGTTAAATTTTTCTTAGTTAGCAGTCTGTTAATATAAATTCATAACTAAAGTAGAAAAAATTATAAAAATAAATGCTGGGGTCTGAGGAGGTTAAAAGACAGAATTATTCCAGCCTGGCAGGCTAGGTGGGACGACTCTGACAAGGGACGCTACACACTCAAACCTCATACCTAAAGTCTCTAGGAACCTATATATCTCTCAATATCCACCACCGCATTCCTGACAGGTCACGGCCCTTTCAAATTTTACCTAAAAAAATTCCACTGCACTTCCTCGCCTCTCTGCGAATGCGGAGAATTAGGCACAACAGAGCATAGCTACTATCACTGTACCCTAACGGAAACCTGGCATATAAAATTTCACAGCTCACCCCCCCAAATCCTGGCTATTAAACATACTCTCAAGGCCGGCACTGCTGGCAAAATTAAAGCATATTTATAAATTCCAAAAAGAAATTTGTGTTCTCACTTCCTAGCGATCATGCGTAAATATCAGATCAGCACTCCATATCTGAACTTTCTGGACTTACAGTGTGTTCCAGCACACGCAGCTTTACCATAGTAGCAGCAACCTCTTCTTTTTCACCTGCTGCCTGTCGCGTGGGGTTCCTTGCCCCAGCGGCTGACGCCTAATGCATCGTATTCTATCCCGCTCCCTGTCGCGAAGGGGCAGTCTGTGCCCCAGCGCGCACAGCTTTTTATGTAAATTCTTATCTTTTTTTAAGACCTTAATAAAGGCGACTGGGAGGGACACTATGCTCTACAGACTTGGATTCCTCGTCTGAGCAGTCCCTCTTAGGCAATCAAAACTGTTAATATATCTCAATGTTCTATTCCAAAATTAAAAGTTTAAAATTTCTGATTGTAATCTGTTCATTAAATTTCTTATTCTGTAATACTTTAAATGCTAAATTGTATTAATCTTTAATTAAAATAATTGTATTAATCATCAGAACTTATTTTATGTCGGTAACGCGCACAAAAACAAGAATAATGTAATTGAAATCCATGGGTCACGTATGACCCACTTCAGTACATATAGGTATGCAGGAAATACGGCAATTCTAGTGTTAAAAAAATGATCATAACAATAAGATGAGAAAAACAATGTAGTTTAATGAAAACACTAATGATATGATAAATGTATAATTAAAAATATTTAATAAGGTTAAAATATCATAGATAAAAGACACAAAGAAAATCATTACAATAAAAATCTATAAAAGTTGAACACTAATAATAGTTAAAAACAAAAGTATTAATGGTTGTACTAATGTATATATATAAATGGAAGTCTGGTTTGGGGATTAATCAACATACAGCCCAAACTACTGAGCCTAAAATCTTGAAAATTGGGGGTAAAAATACTTCTTATGACATAGAGTGCAGGTAAGAAAGGATTTTCTAAAATTTCACCTCTGAGGGGGGTAAAAAAGAGAGCGAACTTCAAAAAAATTCCACAAACGATTTTATAGTTATTTTTCAACTGATAACATATTTTAGTGTATTTTTGCATGCTGCATCGGTTGGTTGGTTCAATGGAGTTTTTTGGCGCAAATCCCTTTAGGGACATGCTACGCCAAAACAAAGTCAAAATGAGAACAAAAAACTGAGTAAGAAATGATTAACATGAAAAAAAACTATGTAATTAAATGAATTAAAACCATTTAAAATAGTAAAAAGGTCATAGTTAAAAAACAAAGGTTTTATAATTAAAAAAAACTTTAAAAAGGTTATAAAATAATAACTGTTAGAATATAAACAAAACATACGATGTTCTTCAATACTACATTAAAACAGGTTTAAGAAACACTGAGAAGTAAAAACACAATGTAAAATTAATCAGGCACGAACTCTTTAAAGACGGTATTTTCCTCTTCTGCACACGAGTCATACGATACTAACTCTATAGCCTATCTATCTAACTCTATCTCTATAGTGCTGCAGCTGTCTGGGATCCATAACATTAGTAATACAAGTTACTAAGACGTGAGTTCCTGTTCTTTTTCTTTACAGTTTTCACTTGAGAAGATGCTTGCGTTGACGTTTTCTTTTTCTCTTTCTTTACACAAGATTTTTGATTTGGTTTTTGAGTTTGGAAAATATTAGTTAAAACAAAAACAAGTTACATACAAGATTTCTACGCGTTACATACGGGTGGAACAGAAGTTTGCTCATTTTGATGTTCATGTGATATTTTAGATTGACCAGCTGATTTTTGTGACTGACCAGTTTGGTATTCTATTATAACAGGTTCTGGTTGGTTGGTTGGTTGCATATTGTTTAATGGCACAAAATCCCATAAGGGACATGCTGCGCCAAACAAGAATAGACTAAAAACACAAAAACAAAGAGCATCAGAAAAGCAATCTGGATGGGGGTCCCATCCAGATGCAGTCAGAAAAGTGTAGATAGGGAAGAAAATTAAAAACTAAACAAACGGACTATAAAAGATTTTAGGTAAAAAGTGCAGGAGTGCAGTCTGGATGGGGCTCCCATCCAGATGTCAGAAAAAATTAAAAGAATAATTCAAGTTGTTGTTAAACCAAAGAAAGATGCAAAAATCATATTTCAGTGTAAAATCCAGCAAGTGAAAAGTGCCCCATGAGGTGTTTTCCCAATGAGGTTTGTCAAGATTGGTGATGATGAGTTAAAATAGATTCTGTATAAGTGCCGGAGACCCGGACAGTCAGTTAAAACATGATGAATGGTGAGGTAATCAAAATGGCAATGTGGACACATGAGAGCATCCTCCCGAAGTAAAAGATGTTTATGAGTAATTCTAGAATGTCCAATTCTCAGACGGGTCAGAAGAACATCGGTTTTCCTTGGATAACACGGAGGCAAGGTCATGATGGTAGGTTTGATGTGGTGCAGTTTATTATTGCATTCTAAATTCCAACTTTCTTGCCATTTATAATGAATAAAGCGTTTGATAAGTAGTTTTACGTCTGAGAATGGAACTTTATGGCACAACGGATTAAGCGCACGTTTCGCCGCCTCATCCGCTTTCTCATTGCCAGGAATACCCATGTGTCCAGGTACCCAGCAAAATAAAATATTATAGCCACGTCTTTTCAATTTATTATAAAAATCAAGGATAAATGAAACATAAGGATACTTTTTAAATGATTAAATTGCGTCAATAGATCTATTTGAGTCGGTATAACTGATGAAGGATGAGCTATGATGATGAGAGATGTAGAACATGGCTCTCTCTATTGCAATCAGTTCGGCTGTAAAGACAGAAGTAGATGAATGAAGGCGATAGCTTAAAGAGTTGTTTTCACAAAATATCCCACACCCAACAGTATCTCCACTCTTAGAGCCATCTGTGTAAATGTCAGTGTAATCATTAAAGTTTGATCTGTGTGCAGCAAATATCTGTTGAAAAACACCAGGAGCTAAGGTGTTTCTATCATATCCTTTAAAAGGATGGAGCGATGTAATACTAGGAGGTTTCCAAGGAGGGAGTACATGCAATGGACATGGACTCACCTCGATACTACTCAGTGGGCTATTATCAGTAATGTTCCTTATTCTGACACCAAAAGGTGGGATGCAAGATGGTCGATGCTGATAAAGCATATCGTTGTCTGTATTTAGAATGTATGAATGAAGAGGATGGCCTGGATGTGAAAGGATACGGTAATAAAGTTCTAAAGAAAGTTTTTCACGAATGTGGTGTAATGCTGGTTCATTGCAGTCAACATAAAGGCTTAAAACTGGAGAGGTACGAAAAGCACCAGAGCAAACACGGAGTGCGCTATGGTGCACAGTGTCAGTTTTTTAAGAACAGAGTTACATGCGGAACCATAGACCTGGCAGGCATAGTCAATTTTGGGACGAATGACAGCTCGATAGATTTTAAGGAGAGAAGTACGGTCTGCTCCCTAGGAAGTATTTGAAAGCACCTTTAGTAAGTTAAGCGATTTTTCACATTTTGTCCGTAATTGTAAAATATGTGGTAAAAAGGTTAGCTTACTGTCAAATTGGAGGCCGAGAAAACGGACAATGTCCACAACAGGAATTCGAGTTGGTCCAATAAAAATTTCCGGATCTGGATGCAGATCCCTACGTCTACAGAAGTGAACACAAGAAGTTTTGTCATGAGAAATTATAAATCCATTCTTATTAGTCCAATAAAGAATATGGGTGATTGCAATTGTCTTTCAATAAAACGAATATCCTCTCCCATACACATAATACGGAAGTCGTCAACATATAAATCACCTTTCACAGAAGGGGGCAGTTGACTAGGAATGTCATTTATTTTTATAGCAAAGAGGGTAACACTCAGGACACTGCCCTGGGGTACACCCTCTTCTTGTACATAAAAACTAGAGAGTACCCCACCGATTCGGACTTGAAAAAGTCGAATGGCGAGGAAGTTCTTAATAAAATTCCCACGAAAGCCTAGGTTAAAAAAGATCACGAAGGATCCCGTATCGCCATGTTCTGTCGTAGGCTTTTGCCGTGTCAAAAAATACTGACACCAAATTGTTGCGTTTTAGAAAGGCTGTCCGTATGTGATTTTCAAGATTGATCAGGTTATCGATAGTTGACCTACCTCGTCGAAATCCACTTTGAAATGCAGCAAGGCAATTGTTATTTTCTAAAATATGCACAAGACGACAATTGATTATTTTTTCAAGTAATTTGCAAAGACTGCTAGAGAGTGCGATTGGCCTGTAATTATTGGGATTGCTAGCATCTTTCCCTGGTTTAGGAAAAGGAATGATAATAGAGTTACACCAGGCTTGAGGAAAGACCTGTTCTATCCAAATTCTGTTATAAAATGCAAGTAAATTATTGAGAGAAGTTGTGCAGAGATGTTTAACCATGGTATAGGTGATGCCATCGTGACCTGGAGCTGATAGATGGCTATTTTGCAAACATTTTATGAGCTCTGAGAGTAAAAGGGAGATTATAGTCATAAGAGTTACGGGAATTAAAATTGAGGTGGGTAGTTTCTGTTTGTTTTTTGTATGATAAAAAAAGTTCCGGGTATAATTCAGAGGCAGAGTTAGATGCAAATGTATTTGTTATGGTTTCAGCAATATTCTTAGGAGAAGCTATTGTTTGTCCGTTATGATTTAAGATTGTGATGTGGTTTTCAGAGTAAAGACCCATACAATTTTTTACTTTTTTCCAGATGACTTTACTAGAGGTATTTGGGTTAATATTAGATACATATTGAATCCAGGATTCACGTTGGCTTTTACGGCGCACTCTTCTAGCTTCAGCCTTTGCTTTTTTGTAGGCAATATAGTTAGTGTTATTGGGATAACGTCGAAAGATGCCCCAGGCTTTCTGTTGATTTTTTTTTTGCAGCTTGACAGTCACTGTTCCACCATGGCTTCCGGTGTCTCATTGTAGATGATGAGTTAGGTATGCTAATATCTGCAGCATTGATAATACACTGGGTGATATTATCAACTGCGTCGTCTATGTCACCTTCTACCATATGATTTGTGATTTTAGCATGATTTGTGAAAGTTGGCCAATTGGCTCTGTCATAGTTATAGCGTTTAAAATAATGATTAGAATCCCTGTCAGGAGTGGTCTGTGAAATGAAAGTGGGAAAATGGTCACTGCCGTGCAGGTCACTTGAAATCCAGAAATTCCAATACGGATAGATAGATGGAGAGCAGATAGTGAAATCTATGGCATGAAAGGTGCGTGTCGGTTCATGAAAATATGTATGATCACCATTATTGAGTAGGCATAAGCCATTGTCAGAAATTAATTTTTCAATGATATCACCACGTTGATTAGTGTCTGAATTCCCCCACAGTTGGCTATGAGCATTAAAATCCCCAACGATGATGAAATGAGAGGGTTGTTGAAGAAGGAGATCATCAAGTAGTGCTGACTGAATAATTTGGTGGGGTGGTAAATAAATGGTACAGACTAGGTGAGACGTTTTATATGTACACGGACTGCAATACTTGTAAGTTTGTGTTTAGGTTAATATGAGTATGGGGTAAATTGCGAGAGATGAAAAGAGCCACTAAACCAGAGGCCATATCACTACCTGTAAAATCTTTTCTGTATGCGGCGAAGGTGCGCAATTTAGCTTTGTCATTAATTTTAAGATGGGTTTCTTGTAAAGCTAAACATAGTGGTTGATGGTCATGAAGAATACTTCGAATTTTGTCATATTTATTATGAAAGCCTCGACAGTTCCATGAAATAATATTAGTCATGATCGATTTTACTATTTTTTCCTAGATGAAAATTATCTGCGTTATATTAATCAGAGATAGTAGACATACTATCTCCATCGTTAAATTGTTCATCCGATTCTGGGTGAAGAGCAAGGGCATCATCCTTTTCCATTTTATCGTTCCGTTTTGATTGTGTTTCATTTTTAGATCTTTTACTCTTTTTCTTTTTGGGTGTATTTTCAGATGAGAATGTGGCTTTAATTATTGGTAGGTTAAATTTTTCTGCATCAGATTTACGGTTTGGTTTCACGGATGGTGTTTTAGTTGTATTTTCAGAACCTCTTTTATGGAGTGGAAGTTTAGAAATAAGAGACTGTGATGATTTTAAAGTAGGATTTGTTGATGATTTAGGAAGAACAGATCTTGGCAAGTTAGGAGGAACAGATTTAGGTGACTTAGGAGCAGCAGACTGCGTTGATCCGCTTGTCTTATCAGAATTATTAGACAGGTTGTTTTGTTTTTGATTAGGTTGGCAATTAGTTTCAGTGGGGAATTCGGTTTGTGTTGCAATAGATTTATGAGATTTTTGGGTGGTTTTTCATAGGATGCAACATATGATACACCAACTTTGGGTGTCCTGGATTCTACTATTTTTCTGGCTTCAGGGTATGATATATTTTCTTTAGTGCGTATTGTTTGTATTTCTTTTTCTATTTTCCATTGTTCACACGTATAGCATAAGATGGGTGGTCTTTTTTACAATTTACACAACATGGTTGGGCATTGCAGTGTTCACTTTCGTGGCCTACTGCACTCCACCGGTTGGTTGGTTGGTTGGTTGATTGGGATTTTATGGCGCAAAGTCCCTTTAGGGACATGCTGCGCCAAGACAAAGTCAAAATGTAAAAATTATATATTACCCAAAATTGAGCAGCAAAAAAACTAACAAAAAGATGAGAAAAATAATAAATGAGAAAACTGATATGTATATTTAAAACCATTAAAAAGAGTAAAGGTTGATAGTTAATAGTTAAAAGACCAAAGTATTCTGATTAAAAACTGTGAAGTTAAAAAGCAATAACCGTTAAAATACCAACAAAGTCCAAGATGACGTACAAACATACCTAAAAACAAATTTAGACTCGCAGAAATAAATAACAATCATAAAATTAATTAGGTGTAAATTGATCAAAAACTGATGTTTCCTAATCAGCATTTGATTCATTTGAGTCAGATTCCATTTCTTCATCTAAGTTTTTCAGTTGTTTCCGATCCTTTAAATTACTAACTGATGGGTTTAGGCTTTTGTTATTGTTCTTTTTCTTCACAGTGGAAAACTGTGAAGAACCCCGGATTGTCTTTTTCTCTTTCTGTATACAAGATTTTTTGCTTGGTTTGTCAGTTTTACTAGTATCAGGTCTATGTGATGTTTTTGCAGATGTAACAGCCTTAGTCTGAAGTTCAGGTGACTTTTGGGATTGACATGGAGATTTTTGAGACTGATTGACTTGGTATACTATTTTAACAGGTTCTGAGGAAGGTTGCCAGCATTCTAATAGTGGGGTTGCATAGCATTTACTACCACAACTATCATCTCGGGTTTCTCTATTTGAAGTGGTTGTTGATTGTGCTTTAGCTGAGTTACTTATTGGAAAGGAGGTGTCGGTCTGGGTGCTTATGTGCCTTACAGAATTTTGTTGTTGCTTGAGTAAACTAGAGTAGGAGACTCCTACTGACGGAGTCCTGGATTCAACAACTTTGCGGGCTTCAGGGTAGGAGAGATTTTGAGTTACTTTAACTGCAAGGATTTCCTCCTCACGTATCGAGTTTGGACAGGAACGGGAATATGCTGTATGATCACCCTTGCAGTTTATGCAGCGTTCAGAGTTTTGACATGAATTACCGTCGTGGCCAACTTCTGCGCAGCGTGCACAGGTAACAGAACCACGACAGGTAGTTTTGGTGTGACCATAACGCTGGCATTTAAAGCAACTGAGAGGATTTGGTATATAAGGACGGACAGGACAGTTCAAGTAAGCAGCTTTAATTCTTGATGGTAAATTAGGGCTATTAAAAGTCAGAATGATGTGCTTCGTAGGAAGCACCTGCCCATTCTGACGGATAGTTATACGACGTACATCTATGATATCTTGGTCTTTTAAATTTTGTAAAAGTTCATCTTTAGTAGAGAATAAAAGATCTGGCTCGGATATTACACCACGGCTTGTATTTAGAGTTTTATGTACTTGAACAGAAACTGAGAAAGAGCCTATTGTAGAGCAATTTGAGAGAAGATGTGATTGTTTGGCTGAAGAAACCTCAACAAGCAAATCCCCAGATTGTAATTTTTTGAGAGAATGACCTGCACTCCACCGACCACAGGTGATTTTACCACGGCATGAGGTTTTTGAAAGCCCAAAGCGTTGACATTTAAAACAACGCAGTGGGTTTGGGATGTAAGGCCTTACAGAACATGACAGGTATCCGGCTTTTATTGATTTGGGTAAGTTCGGTGAGTTGAATGTGAGAATAATGTGCTTGGTAGGAATTTGTATTTGATTAGCTGGTATTTGCTCGTCTCGACGGTAGATTTTTATTCTTCTAGCTTCAATGACATTTTGTTCTTTTAAATTATCTACAACTTCATCTTCAGTGGCATGCAAGAGGTCAGATTCAGAGATCACACCGTGAGATGTGTTTAAAGTTCTATGTTTAGATATGGAGACTGCAATGTTTGTAAAATGAGTACATTTTTTTAAGTTGGCTGCTTGTTAACTATTGCTTACTTCAATTAATAGTTCACCTGTCCGGAGTTTTTTTATTGTTTTCGGTTCACCAACCAAACCTTGGATAGATTTATTAATTAGGAAGGGGGATGTTTTGTCAAAACTCCCTTCTACTCGTTTCACTACAAAAAAATCTCTCTTCAACATTACATGATTTAGAGTTGACATTCTTACATTCCGTATTGGAAGAAGAAACCTCAACTCTATCACCCCACGAAGTTTTTTGGCCCTGGTCAGAACCAGCTTTTGAGCAAGAACTCAACGCATTAGTACTCTCTTTTGGTTGTGGGGCTTCCACTTCGCATGTACTCTCTTTTGGGTGTGGGGCTTCCACTTCGCATGATTTATTTCCTGAGATTGTAGCCATATTTAGAAAGGATTGAAAAAACGCCAGGCATCGGGCCTGGTCACCGACCCTTCTTCTTACCGTTACTTTAGGCGCAGGTCTCAAAAGGGTGAAAACTATCAACAAACTTCCACGTTTTTCGAACGTAGGATTAAACTCGATAGCATCTCCAAACTCTAGTTCTTTCACAGTGGAACTCGGTTGTCGTAGGTAAGCCTTTACAGCTCTGTCCAACCTACATCGCCCTTACGTCGAAAGGACACCAGTCGCCCAGTGCATTCCTAACCACCGCCATGCAAGTACGGCACCCACCGATCACGGAACCGGAATTCGGAGATGCCCTGCACTCTGGGACTCGAGATCAGCCTAAAGAGGTAGAAACGAGGCGATGAGATTAAAAAACCTCAACACTCAGAGTGTCTCACGTGAAAATAAAAAAATCCACTATTGCAAAAAAGAAAAAGTGATGTGGGTGAGAACTTAGAAACAAGGTGTATTTTTTGTCTTTTTTAAAACTTTTTAAACTTTTTTTTTTTTTACAGAACGAGGACAATGTTAGTAGAACAAAGAACAATTTGAACAAAGAAGTTCGTAAAAAACTAGAACATGAACTGGAACAAAGAGGGATGACAAACTAAAAAGAGAAGATTAAAAAGTGTGAAACAAAGAGAAAAGGATAGACAACCAAAAAGAGAAGAAGACAGGAAAGGAGAAAGATCGCTCGGGAATCCGGCGTCGCGAAACCCGTAAATACCTAAAGAAGGTATTCCCCTGGGGGATATAACAGGTTCTGGGGATGGTAGCCAACGTTCTAATTTTGGGGTCGCATATCCTTTAATAGCACAACAGACATCACGGGTTTTTCAATTTGAAGTGCTGGTTGATTGTATCATAGCTGAATTACTTGCTGGAAAAAAGGAGTCGGTCTGCATGCTTATGTGCCTTACAGGTTTTGTTTGTTGTTTGAGTAAACAAGAGTAAGATACTCCAATAAACGGAGTCATGGATTCAGTAAGTTTGCGAGCTTCAAGGTAGGAAAGTTTTTGAGTAAGCTTAACTGCAAGAATTTCCTTTTCACGGATCCAATTAGGAAAAGAGCGAGAATATGATGTATGATCACCCTTACAGTTTGCTTAAGGTTCGGTCGGTCGGTTGGTTGGTTGAGTTGAGTTTATTGGCACCAAGTGCACATTTGGACATGCTGCGCCAAACAAAAGTAAAAGGATAACGAACATAAAAACAGTATACCAAGCCTATAGAAATGAACGATTTATCTGAATGGGTACCCTATCCAGATCAATAACTAAACAGCCATGTTTAATACTAAAAGTTAAATGAAAATTTTAGTCAAAATAAAATCATTTTGTTGATAAAAGTGAGACATAAAACAATGCTAAATATGATGATAAAACCCTGCATGTTTTAAAAACAAAAAAAATATTCTCATTGGGTTTTTGCTCAAGGTTCGAGGTTTTCGCAAGTTTTACCCTCATGGCCGACTTCTGCAGAACGTGCACAGGTAACAGTGCAACAACAGGTAATATTAGTATGGCCATAAATTTGCGTTGACATTTAAAAGAACGGAGAGGATTAGGGATATAAAGCCGGAGTTGACAGTTTAGGTAGCCATTTAATTCTAGTAGATTAAATATGACTATTGAAAGTTACAATAATGTGTTTTGTAGGAAGTACTTGCCCATTTCGACGGATAGTAATACGTGGTACATCTATGATATTTTTATTACTTAAATTAGAAGTAGTTCTTTTGTAGAAAATAAAAGAAATGGTTCAGATATTACACTACGGCAAGTATACAGAGTTTGATGTGCTTTAATAGAAACAGAAAAAGTACCCATTGTATTCTAATTTGACAGAAGTTGTGACAGACTGGCTGAAGAAACCACAACCAGTAAATCACCAGACAGCAACTTTTTGAGCGAGTAACCATCACCAAAAACAGAGTGGGATATTTTGACAATAAGAAACAAAGTTTTTTCGAAAGAGCTATCTCAGAGACTGTCAGTCCGTTTAATTACAAAAAACGAGTGAATAAGGAATTCTGTACAATTTGTTGCTCTCCACATACGAGAGAAGTAGAAGAAATTGGTTGGTTGGTTGGTTGTATGGGGTTTTACGTCGCAAAATACCCTTAAGGGACATGTTGCGCCAAAATAATGACTAAAAAACCAAAACGTGACACAGGAAATATAAGTAAATTAAAAAGAACAATGAGAAAAGCTATCTAGATGGGGTTTCCCATCCAGATGCAGTCACACAAGTGTAGAAGAATAAAAAAAATTATGTTGGTTGGTTGTATAGGGTTTACTGGCACAAAATCCCATAGGGGACATGCTGCGCCAAAAAAAAAAAAAAAAGATTACAAGCAGTTAGAAACAAACAATGTCAATAAAAAAGAGAAAAGATAAAAGAAATCTGGATGGGGTTACCCATCCAGATGTCATAACAGTGTAAAGGAATAACTATATGAGTCAACCAATGAAGCAAATAAACAGTTAGATCTCAGAGTAAAATCCGGCATGTTTTAAAAAGGGAAATAGTGCCCCATGAGGTGTTTCCCCAATGAGGTTTGTCAAGATTGGTGATGATGAATTAAAATATATCCTGTAAAAGTGCCGGAGGCCCGGACAATCGGTTAAAAGATGATGAATGGTTAGGAAATCAAAATGACAGTGTAGGCACAAGGGTGCATCCTCCCGGAGTAATAGATGTCTATGAGTGATTCTGGAGTAACCGATCCTAAGACGGGTAAGTAGAACATCAGTTTTCCTTGAGTAATTAGTGGACCAGATTGTTATTGCAGGTTTAACATGGTGTAATTTGTTGTTTGAATTAAGAGCATGTTTTGCTGCTTTGTCTGCTTTCTCATTACCTGGGATACCCATGTGCCCGGGTACCCAACAAAAGAGGATATTAAATCCACGCCTTAAAAGTTGGTTAAAAAGTTTTAAAATTGATGAAATAATGGGATGGTGTATAGCGGGCTTAATAGCGTCTATAGAACTTTTGGAGTCTGTATAAATGAAGCACAGTGACGATGTGATATCAATGACATAGCTTTTTCTATTGCGATTAATTCTAAAGTAAACACCGAGACAGAAGAGTGTAAGCGATAACTAAAGACATTATCCTCGAAAACAATTCCACAACCAGCAGTACCTCCAGATTTTGAACCATCTGTATAAATATCTATATAGTTATTGTAATGTGCACGGTGCGCTGCAAAAAGTTGTTGAAATACAACAGGAGATAAACTGTTTCTGTCAAACGTATTAAAAGGATGGAGGGATTTGATATTATAAAATTCCCAAGGGGGATATAAGTGCTTAGGGCAAGGGCAAACTTCAATGTTGCTAAGAGAGCTATTCTCAATAATATGTCTCATTCTAGTCCCAAAAGGTGGAATGCATGAAGGGTGGTGCTGATAATGAAGATCATTGTCAGTATCTAATAAATGGAAATGTAAAGGATGGCCAGAATGTGAAAGGATACGATAGTATAACTCCAGGGAAAGTCTTTCCCTGGTGCACTGCAGGTTCGTTGCAATCAACATATAGACTAAGCACAGGGGAAGTACGAAATGCACCAGAGCAGACACGAAGTGCGCTATGGTGCACAGTGTCAAATTTTTCAAAACTGAGTTACGTGAAGAACCATAGACCTGGCAGGCATAGTCAATTTTGGAACGGATCATAGCGCGATAAATTTTAAGGAGAGATCCCCGGTCTGCTCCCAAAGAAGTGTTCGAAAGCACCTTGACTAAGTTAAGTGACTGCTCACACTTTTTACTTAATTGTAGAACATGTGGCAAGAAAGTGAGTTTTTTGTCAAAATAAAGGCCTAAAAAGCTCGCGCAGTCTACAACAGAGATTACATAAGTTCCAATGAAGATTTCACGATCTGGATGCAGATCCCTACGTCTACAGAAATGTACACAAGAAGTTTTGTCCTGAGAGATTATAAAACCATTTTTATTTGTCCATTGAATAATACGGTTGATAGCAATTTGTAACTTTCTCTCAATAAAACGCATATCTTGTCTTTTACATAAAATTTTAAAATCGTCAACATATAATGTACCCTGCACACATGGGGATAACTGAAGTAGTATATCATTTATCTTGATAGCAAAGAGGGTGACACTCGGAACACTGCCCTGTGGTACACCCTCTTCTTGTACATAAAAACTGGAGAGAATCCACCCAATTCGAACTTGAAAAATTGAATGGCGAGGAAGTTCTTAATAAAAATCAGGAGGTTTCCACGAAATTCTAAGTTTAAAAGATCGCGAAGGATACCATATCTCCATGTCTTGTCATAGGCTTTCATCACGTCAAAGAACACTGCGACCAGATGGTTTCGTTTTAAAAAAGCAGTCCGTATATGAGTTTCTAAAAGAATGAGGTTATCAATAGTAGACCTACCATGTCAGTTGGTTGGTTGGTTGTATATGGTTTTATGGCACAAAATCCCATGAGGGACATGCTGCGCCAAAACAATAATTATAGACTAAAAAAGGATGAAGTTAAATAAAGTAGCTAAAATATAGGTAAATATGAAAGAAAATAAATAACATAGAAAAGGTATCTGGATGGGGTATCCCATCCAGATGTTAAAACCAAAAATCAGTCATAAAACCAACGAAATAAATAAAAGATTAGATATCAAAATAAAATCCTGTGTGTTTTAAAAACGTAAAGAGTGCCCCATGAGGTGTTTCCCCGATGAGGTTTGTCATTGCTGGTAATGAAGTGTTAAAATAAATTCTATATAAGTGCCGGAGGCCCGGACAGTCAGTTAAAACATGATGAATGGTCAGATAATCATAATGACAATGTGGACACATGGGTGCATCCTCCCGAAGTAAAAGATGTTTATGAGTGATCCTAGAATGACCAATTCTCAGACGAGTCAGAAGGACATCTGTTTTCCTTGGATAATTTGGAGGCCACGTTATGATTGTAGGTTTGATATGGTGCAATTTATTATTGTATTCTAAATCCCAACTTTCTTGCCATTTATTATGAATAAAATGGTTTATAAGTAGTTTAACGTCTGAGAATGGTATTCTATGGTGTAAGGGATTAAGAGCCAGCTTTGCCGCCTCATCTGCTTTTTCATTCCCAGGGATACCCATGTGTCCAGGTACCCAGCAAAATAAGATATTATAGCCACGTCTTGTCAATTTATTATAAAACTCTAAGATGGACGAAACAAAGGGATGCTTTTTAAGTGATTTTATTGCGTCAATAGAACTATTTGAGTCAGTATAAATGATGAAGGGTGAGATGTGATGATGAGAGATGTGCGACATGGCTCTCTCTATTGCAATCAATTCGGATGTAAAGACAGAAATTGAAGGGTGCAGACGATAACTCAAGGTAGTGTCATTACAAAAAATCCCGCAGCCAACAATATCCCCACTCTTAGAACCATCCGCATAGATATCTATGTAATTATTAAAGTTTGCACGATGTGCAGCAAATAGTTGTTGAAAGGCAAGAAGGAGTTAGATTATTTTTATTGTAACCTTTAAATGGATGGAGCGTGGTAATATCAGGAGGTTTCCAGGGAGGGAACTGGTACATTGGACAAGGGTTCACTTCAATATTGATTAGAGCACTATCATCAATAATTCTTCGTATTCTGGCTCCAAAAGATGGTATGCAAGATGGTCTATGCTGATAAAGGATATCATTGTCTGTATTTAAAATGTGGGTATGAAGGGGATGGCCAGGATATGAAAGGACACGGTAATACAGCTCCAATGAGAGTTTATCACGAATATGATGTAATGCTGGTTCGTTACAGTCAACATAAAGGCTTAAAATTGGAGACGTACGAAATGCACCAGAGCAAACCCGGAGTGCGCTATGGTGCACAGTGTCAAGTTTTTTTAGAGCAGATTTACTGGCTGAACCATAGACCTGGCAGGCATAGTCAATTTTAGACCGGATCATGGCACGATAGATTTTAAGGAGAGAAGTACGATCTGCTCCCCAAGAGGTATTTGAAAGCACCTTTATAAGATTAAGAGATTTTTCACATTTTGTGCGTAACTGCAAGATATGTGGTAAAAAGGTTAACTTTTTATCAAAGTGAAGGCCCAGAAAACGGACACTGTCCACAACAGGAATCTGAGTTGAGTCAATAAAAATTTCAGGATCTGGATGTAGATCTCTACGTCTACAAAAGTGCACGCAAGAAGTTTTGTCTTTAGAAATGATAAAACCATTTTTATTTGTCCAATTAAGAATATGAGTGATGGCAGTTTGCAATTGTCTCTCAATAAAACGAATATCTTGACCTATACACATAATACGAAAGTCGTCAACATAGAGATCTCCCTTCACCGAAGGGGGTAATTGACCAAGGATATCATTTATTTTAATAGCAAAGAGGGTGACACTCAGGACACTGCCCTGGGGTACACCCTCTTCTTGTACATAAAAACTTGATAGAGTTCCCCCAATCCTGACTTGAAAGAGTCGCATGGCGAGGAAGTTGTCAATAAAAATTGGGAGATTCCCACGAAAATCAAGATTAAACAGATCACGAAGGATCCCGTATCGCCATGTTTTGTCATAGGCTTTCGCCATGTCAAAAAAGACTGACACCAAATGGCTGCGTTTTAGAAAAGCAGTCCGAATATGAGTTTCAAGATGGATCAGGTTATCGATAGTAGATCTACCTCGTCGGAATCCACTTTGAAAAGCGGCAAGCAGATTGTTAGATTCTAAAATATGCACAAGGCGGATATTTACCATTTTTTCTAGAAGTTTGCAAAGGCTGCTAGTGAGTGCAATAGGTCTGTAATTATTGGGGTCCCTGGAATCTTTACCTGGTTTAGGAAAGGGAATAATAACAGCTTTACGCCAGGCATAAGGAAAGGCATGTTCAACCCAAATTCTATTATAGAAGGCAAGTAAGTTATTAAGTGAGGCAGTGGAGAGATGTTTTAGCATGGTATAGGTGATGCCATCGTGACCTGGAGCAGAGAGGTGGCTTTTTTGAAAACAACTTAGGAGCTCTGAAATCGTAAAGGGGTTATTATAGTTAAAAGAATGGCGAGAATGAAAATTGATGCGGGTAGTTTCCATTTGTCTTTTATATGATAAGAATGGTTCTGGGTATGAATCTGTGCTAGAGTTAGATGCAAGTGTATTTGCTATTGTTTCAGCAATATTTTTGGGTGAAGCTATTGTTTGACCGTTGTGATTTAGGATTGAGATATGGTTTTCGGAATATAGGCCCATACAATTTTTTACTTTTTTCCAGAGGACTTTGCTTGAGGTATTAGAGCTAATGTTAGAGATGTATTGCATCCAAGATTCACGCTGGCTCTTACGACGCACTCTTCTAGCTTCCGCCTTTGCTTTTTTGAAGGCAATATAGTTTGTATTATTGGGATACCTCCGGAAAAGGCCCCAAGCCTACCATGTCGGAATCCGCTTTGGAAGGCTGCAAGGCAATTATTCGTTTCTAAAATATGTACCAGGCGGCAGTTAACCATTTTTTCTAAGAGTTTGCAAAAGCTGCTAGAGAGTGCGATAGGTCTGTAATTGTTTGGGTCACTGGAATCCTTTCCTGGTTTAGGAAAGGGAATAATAACTGCTTTGGACCAGGCATTAGGGAAAGTTTGTTCAGTCCAAAACCTATCATAAAAAGCAAGTAAATTATTGAGAGAGGCACTGGAAAGGTGTTTTCCATGGTATATGTGATGCCATCGTGACCTGGAGCAGATTAACGGCTAATTTGCAAACATCTTAAGAGTTCCTGAATAGTAAAAGGTAGATTATAATCATAAGAATGTCGAGAGTTAAAATTTATGCTGGTTGTTTTCATTTGTCTTTTGTATAAGAAAGGTTCTGGGTATGAGTCGGATTTAGAAATAGATGCCAGTGTACTTGCTATTGTTTCAGCAATATTTTTGGGAGATGCTATAGTTTGTCCATTTTGATTTAAGATTGAGATGTGGTTTTCTGAATACAGTCCCATGCAATATTTCTCTTTTTTCCACAGGACTTTACTTGAAGTATTAGAGCTAATAGTAGAGATGTATTGCATCCAGGATTCACGTTGGCTTTTACGTCGCACTCTTCTAGCATCAGCCTTTGCTTTTATGTACGCAAAATAATTAGCATTATTGGGATACCTCCGGAAGATGCCCCAAGCCTTTTGTTGATTTTTTTTTTGCCTTTTTGCAGTCATCATTCCACCATGGTTTCCTGTGTCGCGGTGTTGAATGTGATTTAGGAATGCTTATGTCTGCAGCATTGATAATACAATGGGTGATATTATCAAGCGCATCGTCAATATCACCTTCTATCATTTCGCTTGTAATTATTGCAAGGTCTGTGAAAGTTGGCCAATTGGCTCTGTCATAGACGTAGCGTTTAAAGCAATTATTAGAATCCCTGTGAGGAGTAGTCTGTGAGATAAAAGTTGGAAAATGGTCACTGCCGTACAGGTCATTACAGACCCAGAAGTTCCAACACGGATAGATAGATGGAGAGCAGATAGAGAGATCTATGGCATGAAAGGTGCGTGTTGAATCATGGACATAAGTATGATCACCATTATTGAGTAGGCATAAGCCATTGACAGAGATTAATTTCTCTATTGTATCACCACGTTGATTAGTGTCAGAATTTCCCCACAGTTGGCTATGAGCATTGACAACAACAATGATGAAACAACAACAACAATGATGTATCACCGTGTTGATTAGTGTCAGAATTTCCCCACAGTTGGCTATGAGCATTGACTCCAACAATGATGAAAGGAGTGGGGAGTTGGAGAACAAGATCATCAACATGTGTTGACTGAATAGTTTGGTGAGGTGGTAAATAGATGGTACAGATTGTAATGAGACGATTAACATGTACACGAACTGTAACAGCTTGTAAGTTTGTGTTTAAAGAAATATGAGAATGGGGTAAACTGCGAGAGATGAAAAGAGCCACTCCACCAGTAGCTTTTTTATTACCTGTAAAATCTTTCCTGTAGGTAGCATAGTGTCGCAATTTCGCTTTGTCATTGGGCTTTAGATGAGTTTCCTGTAGAGCTAAGCATAATGGTTGATGATTGGATAAAATACTTTGGATTTCGTCATGTTTATTGTGATAGCCACGGCAGTTCCATGAAATGATATTTGACATGATTGGGTTTGTTAGATATGTTTATCTATGTCATTTTGGTCGGAGGTAGTAGACATACTACTATCTCCATCGTTCAATTCTGCATCCGATTGAGGATGAAGGTCAAGAGTTTCTTCATCCTCCATAATCCTCACATCTATTTTGAGATCTTTTTTTGGATTCGATTCAGTTTTTGCGGTTTTACTCTTTTTCTTTTTGGCCTTGTTTTCACTTGATACAGCGGATTTAATTGTTGGTAGGTTACGTTTTTCTGCATCAGATCTACGATTTTGAATTAAAGAATGTGATTTAGTAATATTTTGAGAGCTTCTTTAGTGAGCGGAATTATTGAAAAATTAGAGTGTGCTGGTTTAGAAGAGACAATATCTGATTGTGGTGATTTAGGAGGAACAGTACTTTTTGATTTAGAAGAAATAGATTGCGTAGATGCATTTATCTTACTAGAAATACTGGAGAGGTTGTTTTCTTTTTGCTTTGGTTGCCAGTAAGTTTCAGGGGAATTCAGTTTGGGTTGCAATAGTTTTATGAGTTTTTTGGACTGTTTTACACAAGGCAGCAGCATATGATACACCAAATTTGGGTGTCCTGGATTCGGCTATTTTTCTGGCTTCCGGGTATGATATATTCTCTTTTGTTATTATTGTTTGTATTTCTTTTCTTTTTTTTCACTGTTCGCAGGATTTTGAATAAGATGGGTGGTCTTTTTTACAATTTACACAGGAGGGTGGTGCATTGTATTGTACACTTTCGTGGCCAACAGCACTACACCGACCACATGTGATTTTACCTCGGCATGATGTTTTTGAGTGACCAAAGCGCTGACAATTAAAACAACGCAGAGGGTTTGGGATGTAAGGTCTGACAGAAAATGATAGGTATCCAGCTGTTATATATTTAGGTAAGTTGGGAGAGTTAAATGTGAGAATAATGTGTTGGTAGAGATTTGTATTTGATTGGCTGGTATGTATTCATCTCGACGAAATATTTTTATCCGTCGAGCTTCAATGACATTTTGTTCTTTTAAGTTTTCTACTATTTCATCTTCGTTAACATACAAGAGATCAGGTTCTGAGATGACTCCACGAGATGTGTTTAAAGTTCTGTGTGGTGATACTGTAACAGCAATATTGGCAAAGTGTGTACATTTTTTTAAGTTAGCTGCTTGTTTGCTATTCTTAACCTCAATTAACAGTTCACCTGTCCGGAGTTTTTTAATTATTTTTGGTTCACCAACCAATCCTTGAATTGCTTTATTAATTAAAAAAGGTGATGTTTTGTCGAAACTCCCTTCTTGGCGTTTCACAACAAAGAATCTTTCTTCAGTTTTACTTTCATCATTGGAGGCAGAATCCTCCATTCTATCACCCCATGGTTCTTTTTTACCCCGATTAACAATATCTTTTGAGCCAGAGCCCAATGTATTAAGATTCTCTTCAATAGCTTGTGGGGCCTCCACATCGCATGTTTGATTTGCTGATTTGTAGCCATATTAGAAAGAGAAATGCAAAAACGCCAGGCATCGGGCCTGGTCACCGACCCTTCTTCTTACCATTACTTTAGGCGCAGGTCTCAAAAGGGTGAAAACTATCAAAACAAACTTCCACGTTTTTCTAACCTAGGATTAAACTCGATAGCATCTCCAAACTCTAGTTCTTTCACAGTGGAACTCGGTTGTCGTAGGTAAGCCTTTACAGCTCTGTCCAACCTACATCGCCCTTACGCCGAAAGGACACCAGTCGCCCAGTGAATTCCTAACCGCCGCCATACAAGTATGGCGCCCACCGATCACGGAACCGGAATTCGGAAATGCCCTGCACTCTGGGGCTCGAGATCAGCCTAAAAAGGTAGAAACGAGTCGATGAGATTAAAAAACCGCAACACCCAGAGTGTCTCAAGTGAAAATTAAAGGAACCACTATTGTAAAAAAGAAAAAGTTATGTGAGAGAGAACTTAGAAACAAGGTGTATTTTTTGTCTTTTTTCAACATTTTAAATTTTTTTCCTTTCTTTTTTTTTTAACAAAAGAACAAAAACAACATTAGTAGAACAAAGAACAATTTGAACAAAAAAGTTAGTAACAAAATCAAACATGAACAAGAACAAAGAGGAATAACAAACTGAAAAGAGAAGATTAAAAATTGTGAAATAAAGAAAAAAGGATAGACAACCAAATAGAGAAGAAAACAGAAAGGGAGAAAGATCGCTCGGGAATCCGGGGTCGCGAAACCCGTAAATACCTAAAGAAGGTATTCCCCTGGGGGGATAATAATAAAAAAAAATTAATTCCTAAAAGCAGTAGGCTAAAAAAGTAAAATATTCTTAGATGTCATAAAAGTGTAGAAGGAATTGGAGTATTTCCATCCATATTTGAAAAAAATAAAAGTTCAGACCCCGGCCGCACCACCCACTACCGAGCCCAACAAGAGGATGCACATTCCATGGCTGCCACAGGTGACTATTTTTTTTTATTCTAACTGGCACCATTTCTCAAAACAGAAATCCTTAACACACACTTTGACAACATATGCAAGATAATTATACTTCAAAATTTACATTAGAAAATTACTGGTATGAACAGAATATAAAAATAATCGCCTGTGGCAGCCCTGACATATGCACCTCCCGTCACCCTGAAACAGAAGCCAAAGCAGTGTGTATGTTTCTCTCAACTTCCAGGATCCCTCTTTCCAGGGACACGGATCGCCATGTACGGCAAACAAGTGGGTGGTTTACAATTCTCCATAAGGCGATATAGACAGGATGATATCGGCTTATGCAGAACTGGCCTCACCTCCGAAGAGGAGAGAAAGACGAGAAATAACAGAAAAAGAAAAATAGAAAGATCGTTGAAGTACCCGAGTTGCGAAGCCCCTGAATACCTAAATATGGTATAGCGGGGAGGGGTGTGTATGCTGAATCGAATGGTACTAACCAAATTCTTTTACGTCCAATAGTTCGTGAGATATTTCATATTTTTCTAACTTGGCGATGTCTTTGGATTCAAATACTCAAATTTTCTAGTAATAATTTCTAAAAATACATCCGTTACTCCAGCAGCGGAAAAATTTAAATATTTTTGTTAATCAATTCTTTTGGTTACAGAATGAAAACGGCTATATCAGCTAGAAGAAAAAGTTACAAACGCATCGAAACGAAGGACACTTTGATTCTTATTCCATTTGGTGAAGCAACAAATGCGGATAAAGTTAAACTATCAACTTACCTTCATAATATTCAACAGTCGCTGATCCATTTCTGACAAAACCTATCCTACCACTGTAATGTCAGGTGAAGTTAAAAGAAGTATAAAACTGAGAAAAAGATTTAGAGATAAAATTTAAAAAAAAGTAAGGCTATTGACACCAGCCCCAAAATTGTGGGAGAAATATCTTGACAGTTTTGCAGAAGATATCAGATGGAAAATGCACAGATCCGCGGACATGTCAAATTTGTCATCGACATCGTTTACGACCGATACCTTATCCTTCTTGAGGATATTGTGATATTCATGTCGAATACACCACTCCTACAGTTCGGACTTTCATCACCTTCACGAGAGCAAGGGGGCATTGTCGATAACCATCAATACTTGAGTGAACTCTCTTACGATACTGTTCTAAAATTAAATCAAGAACAGAGGAAAGCTTACCATGAAATAATAATGCAGAGTATAGCTTCTGATTCTGCACAGTCGTGACGCCCCTGGTGGCACTGGGATAACGTTCTGGATCAATATGTTGTTGGGTACGATTAGGAGTGGAAGGAATATTGCCGTTTCATTACTTCCTTGGGTATTGCAGCTATCTTTATCGATAGAGGCAAGACTGTTCAATCAAACTTCAAGTTACATCTCAATCCTAATCGTTTGGAGTCTGCACTGCGTAACATCTTGAAGCAGAGTGACATGGTTCAGGTGCTTCGAGAAACAAAACTTATTGTATGTGATGATTGCACCATGGTTCATAAGCGAGGTATTAAAGCTGTAAACGGGACACTCCAGGACAAAGAGGATTGCAATCGTCTCATGGGTGGCGTTACGGTACTTTTGGGTGGTGATTTCAGACAGACTTTGCCTGTTATGCCATGAGAGCCACTTACAGATGAAGTCAAAGCCTGTTTCAAATCATCCATCTTATGTCAAAATCCCGTCCTTGAGGATTAACATGCGTGTTCATCTTCAATGTGACTTGATGTCAGAAGAGTTTCTGAATTTATTATTCGATATTGGAAAAGGTAAGCTTTTGGAAGAGAATGAAAGAATAAAAATTCCGAGCAGCCTTTGCGAAGTAGTGAGAGATTTGATCAACTTAACTGACAGAATATACCACAACATTCATCAGACTTTAATGGGCAGTGCTTTGTGGCTAAGGGAAATAGCTATTCCCACTCTTACAAATGACTCCAGCCAGAGAGAAAAACCAAGAATGTCGTTTAGAGAGATCCTAAATATTTAGTCTGACGAATGAATCAGGGAAGAGAGGATGTTTTACATGTAAATTAAGCCAGAGAAAGGGAAAGTCATATCCGTAGCGAAGCACATGTAGCAGTATTATATCTAAAACTTCACTGTTTTTTTTAAATAAATATGTTGACAAATAGTTGAATAATATTTTGAATATCGTATGAAGCATTCGGTATTAACCTTTAACTCATTTAGCTTCCCCTATCTTCCCTTTCTCCCATCATACCTTAAAAAACATTAAATATCTGGAAAATAGCAGTATTTCCGAGAAATAATCAAAATTAGTCTTTCTGGATTTATGGATCCTAAAAGCATCAAGAAAAGTAAAATATGCATACTGTATTTTTTTTACCCATCGCAATAATTTCCATACCACGGATTGCTGGATAAGAAAAGTAAAAAGAGAAAGAGATTAAGATTTTAAAAAAAGGAACAAGCGTAAAAGTAAAAATAAGAAAATAATGGTTGTTTTATGACCATTCCATGTTTATATTAAAAATCATACCTAATTTTTTGCGAAATTTTTACTCAGGTTTTTTCTCAAAAATTTCCGTTTCAGTACATTATACTGGAGTGGGCACAAAACTCGATTATGAATAACTTACTGCTTTTTCTGATAATTGGTAAAAAACGCGAGCAAATGAATTTATGAAAAGATATAGGATTTTTACTTTGTTTCTTTTTTAAGTTAAGACAACAAGAAAGAAAGGGTATTATTTATTAAAGGCATTATTTAACCTTTTTTAGGATTTCTAATGGATTACTCAAAATAGACTGCTAAATTAAATTAATTAATAATATCATATTTTTAAAAATATTACATTCTTCAATTTTTTCTATTTAATTTCAGCACTTTTGCCTTTAAAATGTTTCAGTCAGTATGTCAGTATGCAATTTTAGTCATTTGGCATATTTTGACGAGTGTTTATTGGTGAATAATTAAATCTATCGTTGTTTTAATTCTAATACAATTTTACGAGTTACAGATAATATTTGGTGAATTACTACTTGAGGCAGGGTAACAGTAAAATAAATTAAAGTTAATTCCATCTTTACACATACAAGCTAGGTTGACTTAAATAAGAAAAATGTAAAAATAGAATTACGGAAAGAGAAAAAAAGACAGGCAATCGACCAAAACACGAAGTTATGAAAGAAAGAGAATTTACCGTAGCGAAACTCGGGTACCCAGCTAGAACTGCATGAAAACAAGTTTAAAATACACAGATTATTAAAAAACAATATAAAATCATTTAGTCGCAAATTCTTCAAAAACAGTATTTTCTTCATCTGTACTTGAGTCATAAGATTCTTTGTATATAGCCTCTTCCATATAATTTTTTAACAGTTTGGAATACTTCATATTAAATAGATGGGCTGTGGAATGGGCATAATAAAAGATGGGCTGTGCATGATTTCCTGTGTTTTTTCTTCACAGTTTTCCACTGTGAAGAGGCTTCAGTTGAGGATTTCTTTCTCTGTTTCGGTGCACAAGATTTTTCGCTTGTCTTCTGTGTTGGGAAAATCCTTTTCTGCAAAGTGCCTGAGAAAGAGTTTTTTTTCCAGTCTGTATGGTTGACTTTATGGATTGAGCTGAAGAATTTTGTGACTGACTAGGGGGTATACTATTTTAAAAGGTTCTGATGATGGTAGCTAGCGTTTTAATTTTGGTGAAAGTTTTTCACTTGTGATGCAGTACACATTATGGGGTTTTTTTGTCTTTCCAGTGAAGGGTGATAGTGTCACAGGTGAATTGCTTAGTGGAAAAGAGGATTCAGTCTGGGTGCTTCCATGCCTTACTGGTTTTAATTGTTTGACTAAACTAGAATAAGATGGGTTCTGGATTCAAATAGTTTACGAGATTCAGGAAAAGAAATTTTTTCAGTTATTTTAACAGCAAGTACTTCTTTTCCATGGATCCAGGTTGGACAAGAACGGTAATATGCTCCATGATCACTCTTACAGTTTGAGCTGCGTTCACAGTTTTCAAAGCATTTACCGTCGTGCCGATTTCAGAATAACGTAGAGTAACGGAACCACAACAAGTTGTTGTAATATGACCATATCGTTGACATCTGAAACAGCGGAGGGAGTTAGGGATATAAGGCTGGATAGAACAGTTTAGATAGGATGTTTTAATTCTAGATGGTAAAATAGAGCTATTGAAAATCAGAATAATGTGCTTCGTAAGAAACATTTGCCCATTCCAAGGTACAGTAATACGGCGTGCAGCTATAACATTTTGCCCAGACAGCACACTTGCTTGAATCCAGTTTGACTTTTCATTTAATTTAACACGCTACCGCAAACTTTGTAATTCAAGGGCTGTAAAAAGAAAATCCAAGCTTCAAGAACACCGTACAATGAAACAGGTTAAAAAACAACCAGAAGGTCACTCGGGGTCAAAAGCGTAAGCTGTGCGAACAATTTTCGGTTGCAGGAAGAGGGCGTTCTATTGTGTATTCTAGCAGCGCCCCGCACTGATTCTTGGAACTCTTCTACCTTACTACGTCACATCGTAATCCAGCTTTGTAGTTTATGCTTTTTGCATTGTCATTCAAGTTAGCAAGTTTCATTTATATCACATTTTAATTTTAGTTAGTTTTTACTACAACAATTTCTACTGAAAGTTTATTTAATTTAGAAGTTTATTTAATTTAGAAGTTTATTTAATTTAGAAACCTGATGTCTAAATCATTGTAAAGCAAGAAATGAAACGTACCTTACGTAAATTAGTCTTTATTTTATGGTCAGTGTCTTGTTTTCGCCTTACCCCGATTTAACGTTTTCCCGCATTTAGCGTTATTTCTTTATGGTCCCTTGAATAATGTTAAATCGGGGTTTCACTGTATTGGTATTCAGTTGGCGGACCATTTGCTATCCCTGATATTTAATTACTTTATTATAGTGAAAATTTTCTTTTATCTTTATCACTTTAAAAATATATTGTACTTTTAAATCATTTTTAATTCTGTTCCTGTTGCCGTCGGATTATTTAGAGGTTTGTGAACGTAGCTTGCAGGCAGCATTTGTTCATAATATTTTAAATAATGGTAACTCGGTATTGTGGAAAATTTATTATTAGTTGTCGCATGCTTTATCATTCGAATATATAGACTTGCACAGGAAAATATAATCAACACCACACAATTTATTATAAAACGTCTACTCGTTTAAATTTCCTAATTATGAAATAATTATTATTTTAAAGTTAATTACTGATTATCAAATTTAGTTTTAAAATGTATATTTTAAAGTAACTATTAAAATCAATAGTAGTTATCTTAGTACATACTGTTTTGTACTCAAATGCCCTGTAAGCATCAATGCAAGGGGACTCCCGTAAGCATCTGTGCCCGGGGTCCCCAAATTTGTAAACCGGTCTCTGTTTATTGAGATACCGTTCAGCAGATAGTTTTCAATATTCCATTTATAAACTTGCAGTATAACCATGGAATTATACTTGCCAAAACGGAACCTTACTAAAACGAAAAATTTCTCAGTCCCGTACGATTTCATCTTAGCAGATTTGAATGTATAATATACGCATTACCTGCTATGATAAAAACCTGTTTAAAGTGGAAGTTTTCTCGTTCCTTATGTTTCCATCTTAGAAACCTTTACAGTATCTCATCCCTCTCCGAAATGATATCCAGATACGCCAGTGCTACAAACAGGACCTAATTAAAGCTTAAGCCAATTGGACAGCTGCCCTGGGGCCCCAAATTTAGTGTACAATTTTTTAAAGTGGATAGTTATAATCTAATTTCACCTTGTACTGATTATAAATCAGTATTTTGTACTTTTATGTAGGACATGATTAGAAACAGTGACATAGTTTTGTTTATGTAATTATAATTAGGTCTTTATAATTTAAATAAGTTACTGAGTAGTGGCTATTCAGCTGCATTTTGATTAAAATAAATAAACACAGTAATTGGTATCCATTTTCATTGAAATAATAATAATAATTAAAAAAAGAATAGATATTTACTTGTAGTTGGAGCTAAATGCTGTATTAGAGTTTTATATTATACACTGGAGTGCAAAAATTAAGGAAAATCACAAAATGCTAATTTTCAAATACGCGAACATTCAAAAGGAAATAATATAATTCAAGTAATTGCTATCTCTACAACACAGCTAGTCCATATAACATCTCATTCATGTCACACATGGTCACAAGTGTCACAATCACTACGGTGAAGCAAAAAAAAAATAGGAAATTCCATACATCTCATTATGAGTCTCAAATGATCACTATATGTGACTCCACTGAGACGGCACTGTGACTGCTGCTTTGTGACGAGTCACCATGTGACTTTACAATGCAGTTACATTGTGACTCTCATGTGACTGTCATCTGTGGACTCAATTTCAAAGTCATCGTGAACGCTGCATTGTGATAAGTTACCAAATAATGTCACATTAAAGTCACATGATCACTTTCAGGTGAAAGAGAGACTACTGTGAAGTCATCATTGTGCTCTTTTGGGAAAAGTCACCATGTGACTATAATGTGATATTATTTGGTGACTTATAATGCAACGTTCATGATGACTTTAAAATTGAGTCTAATAATGACAGTCACAAGAGAGTCACAATTTAACTACATTATAAAGTCACCTGGTGACTCGTCACAAAGCAGCTGTCACATTGACGTCTCAGTGGAGTAACATATAGTGATCATTTGAAACTCATAATGAGATGTAAGGAATTTCTTTTTTTTTTTTTTTTTTTTTTTTTTTTTTGCTTCACCGTAGTGACTGTGACACTTGTGACCATGTATGACATGAAATGAGATGTTATATGGGCTAGCTGTGTTGTAGGGATAGTAATTACTCGAATTATATTATTTCCTTTTGAGTGTTCGCGTATTTGAAAATTAGCACTTTGTGATTTTCTTTAATTTTTTCACACCAGTGTATATATATATAACGAAACAAATTAATGGGTTAAGTCGAACAATCACGTCGTGCTTTTTACGAGATATTACTGGATTAGCACCACATTTTAATCAGCCATTGGTGAGGTTGTATAACAGTCGTACCACTTAGTGCAAGCATCACTATTGGAGGTGTCAACACTAAGAAAATTTAGCAGCTGTGGACCGATGATAAGATTGGTAAAGTCCAATCAAACACTCATTTATTCATGATGAAGACAAGGCAGATTAGGCCACATGAGTGGTGAAAAAAGGCTTATGAAGAAATCTAGGGTTTTCCCAATAAGAACATAGAAACGTAGTCATCGGAAACTGTTTATACGGAAACTGTTTCGGAAACAGAACATACCAACATAAACAATTCCCACAGGATGAGAAATCAGAGCCATCCTGCTTGAGCACGAACTAGTTATTCATGCGAAAAAGATGTTAAATAACAATCTAATATTCTATGTGTCTTAGGACACCAGGTAACAGATTAAGTAAACAATCAAACAGCACAAAAAATCTTCTGAGCTCATGCTCGAGCTATTTATTAGAATGTGCAGAGGAAATCCGATTGAAATGCAAACTTCGGGCTAACCAAACAAATTCATGAACGAGACTCGAAATGAAACTGCGATCCGTCACTCAACCAATGGAGAGCGATCGAGAAACGTCACAGGAAAGAATCCTCGGCGTTGCTAATGGAAAGATTTCGATGCGAATAAGCTGATGCTCGCCCAGCTGGCGGGAAAATGAGATGAAATAAAATAAAAATGGCTTTTATAAACATTTGAAAAATAAAGTAACTGCGTTCAGAATTTTAAAGTTTGGTAGACGATAAAAATTAATGAAGGGATTGAAAGTTTAGATTAAGTTTTTGAATAAAACTATTATTAAGATACGCGTTTTAAACTTATAGGAACTTAACTAGAAATAGATAATACAGCGTATTAAAAAAAAGGAAATAATGAATATGCCGGCAATTTAGAATAATTCAGATGAATAGTAAAAGTAAAAATTTTATATAACCTATATATATATATATATATATGTGTGTGTGAGCATGTATATGTGTATGTATATATGCTTATATATTGTATGGATATATTTAAAGAAAAAAAATAAAAAAAACGGGTTATCATGCATTTAACAACACAAATTTTCACATATTGTTACAAATATAAGGCTATATTTAACTATCTCAAAATATTCCTCATTGTTTTTTAAATGTTATTTATATTCTCATTTTTTATATTATTTGTCTTTAAAATAGTTAATTTAATCAATGCCCTTTTATTTATTTATTTTTATGTAATTCTTTATTTTATTTTGTATTTACTCAGAACTTACTAATTTATTCCTATTCTTTATTTTATTTTGTATTTACTCAGTACTTATTAAGTTTATTCTTATTTTTTCATTCTACTTTAACTAAACGTTAATCTAAGTCATTTCTTGATTTCTTCAATCAATTTCATTCCTTTTTTTTCGTGTGTGGGGGGGGGGGGGGGTGTAAAAATGGCAGCACTAAACATTATTGTTAATAATCCAGTTCCAATATACTTTTTCTCTTTTCTCACACCAGATGGCAGCAAAGTTATGGGTTTCAGTCAATTACTCAACTAGGCCCACGCGTTAAATTAGTCCTAACTCTGTTTTGCATCCTGACATGCTGAAGTTTTGGTTCCTAGTACGTAATTTAGGTATTGTTCTCTAATACTTTTTAATATCTTATGTGAGGTGTATCTTTCTTTAGATCTCTTGGATTTTTATTATCTATTTTCTCTTATGTTGCATTATCAGGAGCTCAATTTTGTCATTTTCGGATTAATGCCGGCAAAATTGGATGAAATAACGCATCTTCACTATGAATCAACCTACAAGCTCCTCTGAAGATTCTGTGGGTTATTCATAGTTTTTTATTTTACATACTGGTTTCCTATGTTCATATATTTGTGACTTGAAATTTATTATATATATAAGGTCAGTCCGCCTAAATGTGATAATCTCTAAATGCGCCAATGTTCGTTTACATAAAATCTTAATGCAAGAATCGTAAATAAATGCTATATAATGAAGCATACGAACTTCATAAGCAAAACCCGAAACATTTTTTTGCATGAAAAAAGGTTTTTTTTAAAGAATTTTCCAATCAAATACACATCGTTCATTTTACATCGTCCCCATGTTTCATAAATGCGACAAAATTCCCGAAAGTGGCTCACGGTTTTTATTTTTTAACTTTGAAGATCAAATAACCATATAAACGTCAAGAGCTACGTTGTCTGTTTCAGTTACCTGACCAGTTTCCGGTTTAGAATTTGAAGTTGACTACGTATTTAGGAAAGCTTCTTTTCAGCCTGTGCCTAATAGCGACATACATATTGTTGTAAATGCGGCGAAACATTTAGAAGATTTACGTAGAAGTTTGTATGGGATTTTGTATATATTATGTTAAAATGATATTTAAGTCAAATTTTATGTTTAATTAAGCTGTGTTGAGCCAGCATAATCCTCCATTAATGTTTTTCTTTAACCAGCTGTTTAAATATGTGTTTAAGACGATCACAAAAGAAAAATAAGCTTCTTTAAAATTTTTAATAAAAAAAGGTGTAAGAAACGTATCTATTCCATTAACATAATATGGACATATGATTAAGGAATTTGCAATAATTTTACATAATGAAAATTCTGGAAAATCTTGTGTAGATTGAAAACAATTTATGTTCATTTTAATGCGGTTAAGAAAGTTAGTTTTACCAATATTATACCATTCGGTAGCTTAAATGCTGTCTTCCGATTAAAGCTTGATGCAACTGAGTTATTCCCTGGTTTAGGAGTCATAATTTTTGTTAGCACTTTTATAAATTATCTGATATTTTAATTCTGTTTTTACCTTTTATTCATTATAATCGACATTTTCTACTTTTAAATTAGTAATAGATAAAAAAATAAATAAAACCATGTTTATCTAAATGAATATTTGTTTTCATATACGTATTTTTAAGTGCAGAAAATGTTAATTTTTTTGGTTGGTTGGTTGGTTGTATGAAGTTTTGTGGCACAGAATCCCTTAAGGGACATGCTGCGCCAAAATAAAGATTAAAAACACAAGGGCAAGTAAAATTCAAAGAGCCCATCCAGACGTACTCAGAGAAGTGTAGTAGAATACAAAATTTTAAAATCTACGAAACAGTAAAGCAGAACAATCCTTTTTTAAGCGCAAGCTGGATGGGGTTCCCATCCAGATGACACAAGGCGTAAATGATGAATTTGGGTCGTTAAACCGATGAAAGCAATAAAAGTTATTTTTCAAAGTAAAATCCAGCATGCTTTAAAAAGGTAAAGAGTGCCCCCCCATGAGGTGTTTCCCCAATGAGGTTTGTCAAGTTTGGTGATGATGTCTTAAAATAAATTCTATATAAGTGCCGGAGGCCCGAAAAGTCAGTTAAAATATGATGAATGGTCAGGTAGTCAAAATGACAATGTGAACACATAGGTGCATCTTCCCGAAATAAAAGGTGTTTATGAGTATTCTAGAATGTCCAATTCTCAGACGAGTCAGAATAACATCAGTTTTTCTTGGATAAATAGCAGGTCAGGTCATGATGTTAGGTTTGATGTGGTGCAGTTTATTATTGCTTTCTAAATCCCAACTATCTTGCCAATTAGTCTGAATAAAATTATTTATAAGTAGTTTAACGTCTGAGAAAGGAACTTTGTGGTGTAATGGATTAAGAGCATGTTTTGCCGTCTGATCTGCTTTCTCATTACCAGGAATACCCATGTGCCCAGGTACTCAGCAGAATAAAATATTATAGCCACGTCTTGTCAAATTATTATAAAAATCTAAGATGGGTGAGACAAAAGGATGCTTTTTAAAGATTTTATTGCGTCAATAGAACTATTTGAGTCAGTATAAATGATAAAGGATGTGTTACGATGATGTGAAATTTGCAACATGGCTCTCTCTATCGCGATCAGTTCAGCTGTAAACACAGAAGTATATGAATGAAGCCGGTAGCTGAGAGAAGTGTTTTCACAAAAAACCCCACAACCAACAACATCTCCACTTTTAGAACCATCTGTATAAATGTCTGTAAGTATTGAAAATTGATCTATGTGCAGCAAATAATTGTTGAAAGATAGCAGGAGGCAAGTTATTTTTATCATATCCTTTGAAAGGATGGAGAGAAATAATATTATGAGATTTCCAAGGAGGGTGAACATGTGAGGTACATGGACTCACCTCGATATTACTCAGAAGGCTATTGTCAAGTACGTTTCTAATTCTGACTCCAAAGGGTGGGATGCAAGATGGACGATGCTGATAAAGAGTGTCATTTCCTGTATTTAAAATGTAGGGATGAAGTGGATGACCATGATGGGAAAGGAGGCGGTAATAAAGAATCAAGGAGAGTTTTCTTCGAGTATGGTATAGTGATGATTCATAACATTCAACATACAAGCTTAAAACTGGAGAAGTACGAAGTGCACCAGAGCAGACACGAAGTGCGCTATGGTGCACAGTGTCAAGTTTTCTAAGATCAGAATTACATGCAGAACCGTAGACCTGGCAGACATAGTCAATTTTAGAACGGATTACAGTACGATCTATCTTAAGGAGAGATGTACGGTCTGCTCCCCAAGAAGTGTTTGAAAGCACTTTAAGTAAATTAAGCGATTTTTCACATTTTGTCCGTAGATGTAAAACATGTGGTAAAAAAGTTTATTATCAAAATAAAGGCCAAGGTAACGAACATTGTCCACAACAGGAATTTCAGATGAACCAATATAGATTTCAGGATCTGGATGCAGACCCCTACGTCTACAGAAATGCACACAGGAAATTTTGTCATGAGAAATTATAAAACCATTTTTATTTGCCAGTTAAGAATATTTTTGATTGCAATTTGCAGTTGTCTTTCAATAAAACGCATATCTTGTCCCATACACATAATTCGGAAATCGTCAACATATAAATCACCTTTCACAGAAGGGGGAAGTTGGTTAAGTATATCATTTATTTTTATTGCAAAGAGGGTGACACTCAGAACACTGCCCTGTGGTACACCCTCTTCTTGTACATAGAAACTTGAAAGTATCCCCCCAATTCGAACTTGAAAAATTCGAATGGCAAGGAAGTTCTGAATAAAAATTGGGAGATATCCACGAAAGTCCAGGTTAAAAAGATCACGAAGAATCCCATACCGCCATGTTTAGTCATAAGCTTTTGCCATGTCAAAGAATACTGACACCAAATGGTTGCGTTTAAGAAAGGCAGTCCGAATGTAATGTTCAAGATGGATCAGATTATCGATAGTAGACCTACCACGTCGAAACCCACTTTGAAATGCAGCAAGGCAATTGTTAGTCTCTAAAATTTGCACAAGGCGGCAATTGACCATTTTTTCTAGAAGTTTGCAAAGGCAGCGAGAAAGTGCGATCGGCCTGTAATTATTTGGATTGCTAGCATCTTTACCTGGTTTAAGTAAAGGAATAACAATAGCTCTGTTCCAAGCACGGGGAAAAATATGTTCCACCCAATTCCTGTTGAAAAAAGAGAGGATATTGTTCAGAGAGAGTGGTGAGAGGTGCTTGATCATAACATATGTGATGCCATCATGACCTGCGGCCGATAAATGACTGTCCTGCAAACACTTTATTAGCTCTGATATGATAAATGGTTGAATGTATGAAAATGAATTACCAGAGTTAAAATTAATTCTGGTCATTTCAGATCGTCTTTTGTAAGTTAAAAAAGGTTCTGGATATGCATCTGATTTTGAAATTGATGCTAGGGTACTACCTATTGTCTCAGCTATGTTTTTGGGAGAAGTGATGGTTTGACCGTTATGATTTAAAATAGAAATATGATTTTCAGAGTACAGGCCCATACATTTTTTCGCTTTTTGCCAGAGTTCTTCACTTGCGGTGTTAGAATTTATGCTTGAGATCTAATTAACCCAGGACTCTCGTTGGCTTTTGCGTCGCACTCTTCTAGCTTCTGCCTTTGCTTTTTTGTATGCTATATCGTTATTATTATTTGGGTATCTACGAAATAGTCCCCAAACCTTTTGTTGTTTTTTCTAAGCTGCTTGGCAATCGCTATTCCACCATGGTTTCCTGCGTTTATGAGCTGATGAAGTTTTAGGGATGCTAGCATCAGCAGCACTGATAATACATTGAGTTATATCATCAAGTGCTTTGTCAATATTATCCTCTATCATACTATTTGTAATGTTTGCAAGTGTAGTAAAAGTTGGCCAATTGGCTCTATCATATACATATCTTTTTGGATAGTTATTAGAATCTCCACTAGGACTAGTCAATGAAATAAAAGTAGGAAAGTGGTCACTGCCATGTAAGTTATTTGAAACCCAAAAGTTCCATATGGATAAAGTGGTTGGTTGGTTGGTTGGAGTTTTATGGCACAAAGTCCCTGTAGGGACATGCTGCGCCAAGAAAAAGTTGAGTAAAACATAGTTAAAAATTAAAAGTTACAGCAAAATACTATCACAAATATAAAAGTGAAAAGACAAAGTAAAATGAAGAAAGCAATGTGATGATACATGTAATTAAAATAATGCACAAGGAAAGCGACAATACACAAGGTTTTAAAAGTTAAAATATGGATAAAGTGATGGGGAGCAGATAGTAAGATCTATTGCGTGAAAGGTGCGGGTTGGTTCATGAAATTAAGTGTGATCTCCATTATTAAGCAGACATAAGCCATTGTCAGATATCATTTTCTCAATTACATCACCGCGTTGATTAGAGTCATTGTTACCCCACAGTTGGCTGTGTGCATTGAAGTCTCCGACTAGGATGAAAGGAGGGGGGAATTGGAGAAGGAGATTATCAAGATTTGCATACTGTATAGGTTGATTTGGAGGCAAATAAACAGTACAGATAGTAATTAGTCTATTTATATGTACACGGACTGCAACTGCTTGAAGATTTGTATTTAAATTGATATGATTATGGGGTAAACTGCGAGAGACAAAAAGAGCCAGTCCACCGGTGGCCCTGTCATTATCTGTAAAATCTTTTCTGTAGGTGTCATAGCTGCGTAATTTGGCTTTGTTACTAGGTTTTAAATGGGTTTCCTGCAGAGCTAAACACAAAGGTTGATGGTCAAATAGAATATTACAGATTTCGTCATGTTTATTGTGATAACCACGGCAGTTCCACGAAATAATATTAGTCATGATAGGGGGGGGGGGGGTTATTATTTAGCTTAGTCAAATTATTCGGAAATAGTAGCCATACTATCTCCATCGTTAAATTCTTCATCTGAATCTGGGTGAAGAGCAACAGCATCATCCTCCTCCATTTTGTCACTCTGTTTTGGATGTTTTTTGTTTTTGGATGTTTTATTCTTTTTCTTTTTTGTTGTATTTTCAGAAGAACTAGTGGCTTTAATTGTTGGTAGGTTAAATTTTTCAGCATCAGATTTACGGTTTGGTTTCACAGATGGTGTTTTAGTTATATTTTGAGAACCTCTTTTATGGAGTGGAAGTTTTGAGATAAAAGATTGTGATGATTTTGAAGAAGCATTTGTTGATGATTTAGGAGGAGCAGATTTCGGTGACTTAGGAGAAACAGATTGTGATGACTTAGGAGGAACAAATTGCGTTGAATTATTTGTCTTACCAGAATTATTTGACATGTTTTCTTTTTGATTAGGTTGGCAATTAGTTTTAGTGGGGAATTCGGTTTGAGTTGCAATAGTTTCATAAGTTTTTTGGACGGTTTTAGATACCGCAGCAGCATATGACACACCAACTTTGGGTGTCCTGGATAGAACTATTTTTCTGGCTTCAGGGTACGATATATTTTCTTTTGTGCATATCATTTGTATTTCCTTTTCTATTTTCCATTGTTCACATGATTTAGCATAAGATGGGTGGTCTTTTTTGCAATTTACACAACAAGGTTGGGCATTGCAGTGTTCACTTTCATGGCCTACTGCACTGCACCGACCACAGGTGAGATTACCACGACACGCCGTTTTTGAATGTCCAAAGCGTTGACATTTAAAACAGCGCAGTGGATTTGGAATATATGGTCTGACAGACAAGATAAGTATCCGGCTTTTATATATTTGGGTAGATTGGGAGAGTTAAATGTAAGTATTATGTGCTTAGTGGGTATTTGAACACTATTAGATGGTATTTGAGTATCACGGCGGTAAATTTTTATTCTTCTAGCTTGGGTGACTGCTTGTTCCTTAAGCTTTTCAACTATTTCTTCTTCTGAGACATGTAGCAGGTCAGATTCAGAAATAACCCCACAGGATGTATTTAGACTTCTATGTGGACTCACAGAGACAGGAATATTTGCAAAATGAGTGCATTTCTTTAAGTTTATTGTTTGTTGATTATTATTCACCTCTATTAGAAATTCGCCAGATCTCAGGTTTTTTTTATAGTCTTCGGTTCCCCAACCAAACCTTGGATAGCTTTATCTATCAATAAGGGGGATGTTTTGTCAAAACTCCCTTCTTCATGCTTCACAATAAAAAATATTTCCCCTACTATACTTCCACTAGAGTTGGCATTGTTGAATTCCATATTGGAAGCAGAATCCTCAACTCTTTCCCCCCATGATTTCTTTTTGTCCTGATTAGAAGTAGCTTTTGAGCCAGAGCTCAACGTATTATTAGTCTCTCTAATAGCTTGTGGGGCTTCCACATCGCATATTTGATATCTGAGATTGTAGCCATATTATAAAGAGGAGTGAAAAAACGCCAGGCATCGGGCCTGGTCACCGACCCTTCTTCTTACCGTTACTTTAGGTGCAGGTCTCAAAAGGGTGAAAACTATCAACTAACTTCCACGTTTTTCGAACATTGGATTAAACTCAATAGCATCTCCAAACTCTAGTTCTTTCACAGTGGAACTCGGTTGTCGTACAGGGTTCGTACTCATTTCATCTCTTGAAATTCAAGGACTTTTAAGGACTTTCAAGGACCAAAACAAAAAAAATTCAAGCACCTAAAGATTAAATAAGTAATGACTAACAATACACATGTTTGAATTCGTACTTTAATTTTAAATACTTCTTATGTGTTTATTTTGAAAAGTCAGTATTAGTTAGTGTATTTAGAGAAATAAAACTTTACACACACACACACACACAAAAAAAAACTATATTGAAAATATTAATAACTTTATGAAAAGAAATTATGGTACTTTTCAGTTAGCCAGGTGCCAGTGTTATATATACATATACATACATATGTACAGGCAAAGTACTTTAATCTGCACAAGTTGGAACCAAAGGTTGTGCAGATTATGGAATATTGCGGATTATGGAGTATTATGGATTATATGTCATTTTCTTATTTCTGGACACTATTTTAATTCCATATTCAGTTATAACATGAAAAGAAAAATATAAAATACAATAATTAATTTTTCTGGACACTGTTTTAATTCCATATTCAGTGTAACATGAAAAGAAAAATTCGAAATATAATAATTTAATATGCTATCTCAAAAAATGCATTTTTCAAAATCTTGTATTAAAAAATTGATAATATTCACTTTTATATTTAAAATTTTCCGATATTTCTTTAAAAAAATCATTTTTGGATCAAGAATTTGCAAATTTGTTTAATTGTTTACATTCATTTAGCAATGCGAATTATAGAAAATTGCGGATTATGGATCCTTGACTGTATATATATACATACATTGTATATATACGCACATATATATATATACACTGCTCAAAACAATTAAAGGATATTTGAAGTTTTATATAAAATAAAGATATAAACGAAATTTTTTTGCCGAAAATAGAAGAAGAGAATCACAAATGCAAATTTTTCTGGTTTTCAAACTGTGGAGTATGCAAATTTTGAGTTCGACATCAAAAACGTCGGTTCAGCGGCAGCGAATGAAATTTGACTTTCAACTGGATAAAAGAGAATGAAGACAAGGATGATCGGCATTCAGTGATTGCTTTGTTTCGATGAGTACGATGTCTCAGTGAAGTCATTTGACAGATTCAGAAGCTTTGAGAATTGTTGGTAGGTTAGAAGGGGGCCAAACTCAAGCCGAAGTAGCGCAAGCCATTGGAGTGTCACAAAGTGTCATTTCCAGGATCTGGAACCGTTTTTTGGAGAGTGGATGTGCAGGCCGAAGACCAGGGCAAGGTCGTAGACGGGCAACAACGCCCAATGAAGATTGGTATTTAGAGTTAACAACTCGGAGACACCGAACCATGAACGCTACTCTTCTCCAACAACACCTTCGCTCGGCTACAGTCACCACAATTTCAACTCAGACTGTCCGAAACTGGCTCCATGCTGTAGGTCTGTATGCTCGCCGACCGATGGTATGTGTTAGATTAACATCAAGGCATCGTCGCGACCGCAGGGAGTGGGCAACCGAGCATGTCAACTGGAGGAGAAATGAATGGAGCAATATTCTGTTTTCTGACGAGTCCCGTTTTTCTGTGCATCCGGATAATAGGCGTATTTTCATCTGGAGGGACCGTGGCAGTAGGAATAATCCTGCGTTCGTGCACGAAAGTGTCTGATTTGGCGGTGGAGGAGTGTTGGTGTATGGTGGCATCTCCGTTGACGGGCGCACTGACCTCTACATCATTCGTGATGGAGCTCTGACTGGTCGCCGATATAGGGATGAGATCCTCAGACCTATTGTAGTCCCTTACGCTGCAGCAATCGGAGACAACTTCATTTTAATGGACGATAACTGCAGGCCACATCGTGCAAACCTGGTGGAGGATTTCCTTTTCGAGGAAGGAATCGTTCGAATGGAATGGCCAGCGTGTTCTCCAGACATGAATCCAATCGAGCACGTTTGGGACGCTCTAGGAAGACGAGTTTCTGGCCGCCAACAACCCCCACAAACTCTCCAAGGACTGGAAAGAGCTCTTCTGGAAGAGTGGGGCAGAATACCCCAACTCGTCATTAATAGCCTCATTGAGTCCATGCCTCAAAGGTGTTCAACGTTGCTGACCGCCCGTGGAAACCATACCCCCTACTGAAAATGATTTTCTTTGAAGAAAACACCTTTTTCTTATTCTTTTTTTCTCATATGCACAAATTGTGTTTTTTTCCTTTAGTACACAAATGCGCAATAAAATGCATTTTTTTCTGCCAAACATGTGTAATTTATTCTCATATAACCTACTATGTCTGTCGACCATGTATCAATCAGATAAACAGTTTACCAGATACAAAATCCACCTAAAACTGCAATATCCTTTAATTGTTTTGAGCAGTGTATGTATATATGCATATGTATGTATAACACTAGCGCCCGGCTAACCAAAAAGTACCGAAATTATAAAACAAGAAGCACAATTAAAGTTTCTTTAATTCTGAAATTTTTTCTGACAATTTTAAATCTAGGCAATTTTAAATCTCTTTCAATTCCCTTGTCTTTGACGTTTTTTCTTAGTTCATGCAATCTCATAAACAAGTCTATGTTCTTAGATGTTTCAGCTTTATTAGCCAAATGGTCAGCTTCTGCATTCATATTTCACATGTCCTTTTCAAGAAAAATCTTTTTTTTGTTTCAAAAAGGTTATTTCCTCTTCTAAAGATTTTCGTTTCAGCTGTTTTGTTTCGGTCTGAGCTTCATTTTTTTTTCTTTTCCAAATGTTGCATGTATTTTGAGCGAGCAGATGAAGCAGCTATTCTGATTTCTTTTGTAATATTTAAATTATGAATTTCCCCAGACTGCTAGATATATTCATGAATGACATGCTGAGAAATATAAGATGGCTCTTTCAAATTTTCTACTTCAAGAGCTTTATTAACTGAGAAGCCCCTTTCGACAGATGCTTTTCCATGGGAGAGAATAAACATAACTTTAATAACCTTCCATACCTTTTCATATTTGTTTCCAGAAAAGTAAGGCTGAAGAAATGCATCCAAGGATCCATTACTTGGGTCAAATGAAGCAAAAGTGAATGAATTTGGCTTGACAACATTCTACAAAAAATCAGCATAAACTAGCAGAATCTCATCACAATTTTTTTCTAAAACATGCTTGTTTTGAGATAGTGCTCCAAAGATTCTTTTCATTTTTTCTCTTGATGTTCCGGGATGCCCAGCCATCATTCGTGGATCAATATCAATTGCATTTCTTACTATTGAGTAATTAACAGGACATTTTTTCATTAAAAGTTTAATCATTGTTAAAATACACAATTTAGCTTTACATAAATTAAAAAGAAATTATTAACATGAATTAGGCAGAAATTATTTACTTAAATGAAAAGTTTATTTTACCAAGATGCAGAACATTAATGTGAAATTTGCGTTTTTTCGCGATCTTTAGACGGAAGTTGCCATTTTCGCAATCTTTTGACGAAATTTGTTGTTTTTTCGCGATCTTTTGACGAAATGTACCTTTTTTATCGCGATCTTTTGACGAAATTTGCCGTTTTTTGCGATATTTTGACGAAATGTGCCGTTTTTTCGTGATCTTTTGACGAAATGTGCCTTTTTATAGCGATCTTTTGACGTAATTTGCCGTTTTTTAGAGATCTTTTGACGAAATTTGCTGTTTTTTAGAGATTTTTGACGAAAATTACCGTTTGAGATCTTTTGACGAAATTTGCCGTTTTTATCGCGATCTTTTGACAAAATTGTCGTGTTTAGCGTTCTTTTGACGGAAATTGCCTTTTTTGCGATCTTTTGACAAAAACTGCCTTTTTTTCGCGATCTTTTGATGAAAATTGACGTTTTTTCCCGATACTTTGCCGAAATTGGCGATTTTTCTTTGAACGATTGACGAAATTGATTTTTTTGGTGACCATTTCTCGAAATTCGCGATACATTTTATGTCGGAATTTTCAGCTTTATGGGCGATTTTTTTTTTAATTTTCAGAACAGAATCATCCCTGGTTCAGCGAGAGCGATGAAATAGGATAACCACCGCACGCGATAAATGACTTCTCGTAGTTGAAGTGTTGAAATATAAGCATATTTTGATGTGGATTAAAATCTTTTTATGATTCTTTTTTTATTTAAAAGAATAAAAAACGAATGTCTGCACGACATAAATTCTTGAAAAATGAGAAATTAAAAATCGAAAAAAAAAATGGCAAAAAAGCAAAAATTTGAAAAAAATCGAAAAAACGGAAATTCAAAAATGACAAAAAAGCTGAAAAACGCGGATCCGCGGAAAAATCTCATGCCTGCGGGCTTCGTCACTTCGTCTGGTTAGGGCATTTGTTAATGGTTACCAGTATTTTTAAGAACGAAGGAAAGGCAGACAACTTAAAAAATGATTATCATTGAATATTTTTAGAAAAATATTATGGAAAAAAAATCTCTAAAAATTCAAAGAAAAAATTCAAGGACTTTCAAGCACTTTTTGCAAATTTTGCATACAAATAAGTACTTTTAAGGACCAAAATTTGCTTTTGAAAAATTTAAGGACTTTTAAGCACTTTCAAGGACCGTACGAACCCTGTCGTAGGTAAGCCTTTACAGCTCTGTCCAACCTACAACGCCCTTATGCCGAAAGGTACCAGTCGCCCAGTGAATTCCTAACCGCCGCCATACAAGTATAGCGTCCACCGATCACGGAACCGGAATTCGGAGATGCCCTGCACTCTGGGACTTGAGATCAGCCTAAAAAGGTAGAAACGAGGCGATGAGATTAAAAAACCTCAACACCCAGAGTGTCTCACGTGAAAATAAAAAAATCCACTATTGTAAATAAGAAAAAGTAATGTGAGAGAGAACTTAGAAGAAAGGTGTATTTTTTGTCTTTTTTAAACTTTTTTTTTTTTACCAACAGAACGAGAACAATGTTAGTAGAACAAAGAACAATTTGAACACAAAAGTAAAACATGAACTAGAATAAAGAGGGATAACAAACTGAAAAGAGAAGATTAAAAAGTGTGAAACAAAGAGGAAAGGATAGACAACAAAAAAAGAGAAGAAAATAGAAATGGAGAAAGATCGCTCAGGAATCCGGAGTCGCGAAACCCGTAAATACCTAAAGAAGGTATTCCCCTGGGGGTAATTTTTTTTTTTTTTTTGAGAAAGTGCAGGAAAATAAAGAGGGGAAGGGGGAAGGGGTTGCAACAGAATATCAGGCACAGAGCTTCTCTTTGGTTTAATCAGAATTATAAGAAATATTGTACGATTTTATCTGTTTCTAAGGCTGATATATTTATCATGTGACATTTTATAATAAAGTTATATGCAATAAATAGTCTAGTTAACAATATTATAAATATCTTTTAAATACTTTTTTAACCTTTAACTGATGTCACAGAAATTGTCACATAACTAGTGTGAAGCGGTCTGTGAGACCGCTACATCAAAAGATGAATAAAAGGCACGATTAACTCATAGGATGGTGTTTTTGTGCTAAACTTTTTGCATAGGACTGTTATAATTAAAATTCACCTATTCAAAAGTCTTTGGTGATAGTACTAAAGTTTCAAACGGAACAAAATTTCGGTAGTATTTGTAGTTAAACTGAAAATTGCAAGTTAAACTAAAAAAAAAATTGAAAAAAGACGAGGTCTGAAAAAAACCGGTAACATCAGTTAAAAGTTAACTCGTAAGCTCCACACTGTGAATTCGCACCGACCGAAATGTCGGCGTCTTTAATTAATGCGCATTTTTCATTCACAAAGTAAGAATTTTGATAAAATCCAATATTTCATTGCCCCACCAGTGGCTGAGAGGTTCTGCTCTCGAAGCTGGTAGACGGGAAGTGCTGGGTTTGAACCCAATCGCGCCCGTCGTCCTAACCGTTTCAGAGTTTTCGTGGTATTCTTTGAAACCTTGGATTTCCATATGTAAATACGGGTTAGGTTCCCTTAGAAAGACACCCACGAAGGGCACTTCCCACAGGGCCTATATCCCATGAGTAGATAATCGGCCGTCAAAAATCAACCAACCAACCAATATTTCATTTGGATTCCTTATTAAATTTCGTATATGGATCATGTAGTTATATTTCATTATCACCAGACTGCCAGCAAAATTATGCGGAGTTGAAGTTACGGAAACCCAAATCGCACTGGTGTATAAATTATGGGTTAATATTGATGCTCGAATTTCGCGAATTTTAAACGATGTTTTCTACGACAATCATTTAATTGTAGTTATGGTCATAGCTCTTTGGCAAAGAGGGATGAGAGCTTTTTATATTAGCAACGCATTTATTTATTTGAGGGTTATTTATATTTGGCATTATACGCAGCATTCAAATAACTTTTGCATATTAACAGTGTAAAATTGACACACAGCACGGTGCTGCGCCATTATATATATTTCAAGAATAATATTGAAAATTTTAATTATAATAGTCCTGTACTTAAATTTTAGTACAAAGTACCCTGTGAGTTAATAGAGACTTTCATTCATCTTTTAATCAAGTGATCTCGGGGACCGCTCACACTAGTTATGCAACAATTCTTGCCACAGCAATTAAGGGTTAATTAAATCAAAAAATAATTACAGTTAACCCTTAACTGCTGTTAGAGCTGCTTTTTTTAAAAATTTTCACAGTTTAACTTTTAATTTCCAGTTTAATTATCGATACAGCGAAATTTTGCTTCATTTGGAGCCTAGTACTATTGTTTGAAATGTTTGAAAAATCGAAATTTTATTAGAAATAGTACTGTACAAACAGTTAAGTGTAAAAACAGTATTTCATGAGTTATTCGCGCATTTTATTCATCATTCAATTGAATGGTTTCGCTGACCGCTCACCGTTGTAATGTAGTAATTTTCTGTCACAGCAGTTAATTGTTAAATGATCTTTTTCAGATGAATTGTCATATATAAAATGAATTATCACATTTAGGACTATGAACGTCGCATTTAGGCTTTAGCTGCCATAAATGCGACGAAAATGACCTAAATGCGACAATCCTATATTATGGTTTTATACTACAGATAATTATTAAATTTCTACAAAATAAGTTAGTTTCTAACTAAAGGTACAGTATTCCGTAATTAGTTGCTTAATAAAATATACATTTATATAATAAAATCCCAAATATACCCTAAATGCGACAAAACTACGGGGAGTCGTGTCTCATTTAGGCAGACTGACCTTTATATATATATATATATATATATATATTAGAAAAATGTACTATGTTGCAAAATGATAAAATATAAACGAAATTTTCTTTGCTCTTTTAGTCAGGATTACTTGCAGAAAAAAAACCCCAGAAACTTACTATAGCAGTAAAACTTCCTCATATCTCTCGGAATAAAAAGTACCATAATCATTAAATTCAAAAACCATAAACATGTAATTCAATGTATTTTTGATAGAATGTTATTAGAGTTATTTACTTTCTCTAAAAATAAGCTAGGGTGGATCACAGATTAAATATTGACGGTTATTTGAGAGATTTATTTTGCAAAAGCTCTTTTCAGAGCTATTTTTCTTGAATATAAAAATTTTATATTTACAAGCGCTCTTTTCAGAGCAATATTCTTGAATATAAAAATTTTATATTTACAAGCGCTCTTTTCAGAGCAGTTTTTCTTGCAATTAATTATTGCAAAATGTCAAAAAATCAGGTGTTTTGTCCAGCGCAATCATGTGCAAACACCAACAGGAATAGCAATTTGTCGTTCTTTTGTTTTTCCTACAGGAAATAAAAGAAGGTGAGTAATTTCAGTATTTATAAATTATAAATGCATAAAATCTAGCTTTATTTTACTTTTATGTAGATTTCTTTTTAAACGACTTTTCTTTTTTACGTACCTTTCATCCATTTCCATGTGTTTATTTTATACGTGTTTTTATTGGCATTTCGATTTACATTTTCTTTCCGAACTACACACATTTTGTATCGTTGTATCGTATTTAAAACTTTCAAAAAAAATTTTTTGTTCTTTATTTTTAAGAAAAAGTCCTCAATTTCTCTGTTATTTCGTGAAAAATTATTCTGCATTTTAACGATAAATAATAGATCATAAAAATTTTCTCGTCCCTCCCCATACCCCGTATTTTTCGGTGGCGTTTTCCATTTGGCCTCTTAGCAAGGGCACAAAATCTAAAATCTTTAAAACTGTTCAGTTTTTAATTTTTTCTGACCTATTTATCAATATTTAGTAATAAATGATTAATCATCTATTAAACTTCAACTTCATACCTCCATAAAATGTTGACACACTCTCTCCCCCCAAGCTCACAAAGCTAAAAAAATTTCAAATAAATAATTAAACAATCATCTAATCAACTTCTCCCCCTGCCTCCAAATAAATAAATAAAATAATAGTTGTTTTTGAAATAATTATAAATAATAGTCCTAAATTTAAACTGCCAGATGGCAATCAATAAAATATTGATTTTTTTGTGTCTAAATTTGACTAGCTATTCGCGTTTTTTCTTAAGTGAGCACCATTCCCCTACTTTCCCCTACTATTGTTTTAAAAAGCAAAATTTTACTAGAAATAGTACTATGCTAACAGGTTAGTGCAAAAAAAGTATTTTATGAGTAACCTTTCATTCATCTTTCAATCGAATAGTTTCGCAGACAGCTCACAATTGTAATGTGGCAATTTTCTGTCACAGGAGTTTAAGGTTAAATGAACTTTTTCAAATGAATGGTCATGTATAAAATGCATTAAAAAGCATAAAAGCATTATTTATTAAAGCATTTATAAAATACATTATCACATTTAGGACTATGGACGTCTCATTTAGGTTTTAGCTGTCGTAAAGGCGATAAAAATGACCTAAATGCGACAATTTTATATTGCGCTTTTATACTACAGGTAATTTATTAAATTTATACAAAACCAGTTAGTTTTGAGCTAAAAGGTACAGTATTCAGTAATTTGTTGCTTAATAAAATACATATTTCTATAGGGGAGACCGGGGGAATGGCGACACCTTAAGGGAATTTAGTTTTTTTCACCTCATAAATTTTTTTATTTTTTAATAGTAAAAATTCTAAAGCTGAATCATTGGGAATTCCCATGTCGGCTGAAGATTCCGACATCGCCTTGATTGATGGTGCCTACAAGGTTCTTACTTCAAATGATGATACAGTCCTTGATGCCGCCTGGTCGGATCTCTGTCAAACCGTCAACTACAGAATCAAAGCTGCTCACCGCCAGGCTGGTTCCACTCCTCCTATCCTTTCTTACAGTCATCTTTCCGCGTTCCTCTCTGGAGATCGTCTGCTGGGGGCGAATCAGAATATGACCCTGTTTACTCAAGCCTGCATTGCCTCGGGTTGCCTCGGAGTGAGGTGGATCTTCAATAACGACAAGTCAATCTCTCTCTATCGACGTGGATCGTTGATTCACGATCGTTCTAAAGTCTTCAAATCAATTTGTGAAAGTCTTCGTAAGGGTCGGTCATTTGCTTTGAAATGCAAACCTGACCAAGGTAAAACTCAACCATGTTTCGAGAGGTCCAGGGCATCGGCCCATTACCATAAGGCGGGGGACTTCATTCGGTTCTGTGACTGGAGATTTGTACATGCTGCTAGGCTCAATCTTCATCCACTCAACGGTGTGAAGCTGGGAAATCCGAAACCTCTTCAAGGCTGCCGGAATTGTCAAGACCCGTTTGAAGGTCTCCCGCACGTACTCTGTCACTGCAAGCCAAATATGCAGTTGCTAACCGATCGCCATGATAGGATTGTAGACAGACTGATTCGCTGTTCCTCTCGAACATGGTCCGTCTATAAGCAAAACCAGCCTGTCGCTCGATCTTCTAAAAGACCCAATTTGATTCTGTCTCATAAAACAGAAGATGCTGCTATGGTCATTGATGTTACTTGCACTTTTGAGGATGGCTTTTGATTCTGCTCGTCTGGAGAAGGTAAAGAAGTATGAATACTTGAAGAAATCCCTGGCATCTAAGTTTAAAGAGGTGTCCATTGAGGCGGTTCTTGTCAGTGCCCTTGGGAGCTGGGACCCCAAAAATGAAAGAATATGCCACCGGCTATGTTCGAAAAAGTACACGAAGTTAATGAAAAAGCTTATCGTCTCTGATACACTACGTGCATCCAGAGACATTCACATTACACATCTCAATAGAAAAAATCCGCAGTTCCAGCCTCCCAGGTATCGGCAGTTCTTCACCCGCATTGCCGATTCATCTTCTGATAGTGATGGCCCTCCTGCTGCCGCTGCTGGTCCCTCCTCATTGGCTGTTTCATCTTCTCCTTCCTCTGCTCTTTTTGTTCCGCCCGCTGTGATCGTTGCTCCTGTTACTGAGCCTGCTTCCGATCTCGCCGATAACTTGAATCCTAATGATGTCAACTTTGCTATTGAGCTAGTCACCACTGATGCACATAGCAATCCTGAATTACGTCCTATAGTTGCCTCTGGTGCAACTGATAATGATGCCAGGAACTCTCGTTCGCCTGAGATCGGCTCATCGTCATCTGTCAGCTCCTATCCAACATGTGCTCAACGTGGGAACTCTCGTGAAAAGCCTGAGTCCCATCCTGCTCATTTAGGACCCATTCGTCCTTCTTCTAATGCTAACTTAACCTCATGCTCTTCATTGAAGGAGCAAGATGCAATTTCGCGGGACTCTAGAGCTTTATTGCCTGAGCAGCGTTATTGACATTCCTAATTCTGCTTCTGTTGAGTGCTCTGATAGGGATTTTGTGCGGGACTCACGTACTTCATTGCCGGAGCAGCACGGCTATTCTCCCCCTAATGTTCCATAACTGTGTTGTACCAGAGCATCTATTCATCTGTTTCAATATTATTGCATTATTATAAATTATAGTTAAGTATTAGTTTGTAAATAGTTATATTTTTGACTTAGTTATTTGTTCATTTAGTATTAGTTATCACATTATTTCTTTAATTTTTCTTAACTTGTAGTGTTCTTTGTATGTTTTTATTATGTGTATAGGTCGCGTATCTTCCTACCATACTGTCCGTTCTCTCAGTTGTTTTTGTAGCATTGTTTAAGAACAACACATTTTTAATTTCTATAGATTATCTATTTTAGTCTAGCTAGGTTAGATAATATTAATCTATGTTTTAGTTATTTTAAATATTAACTTTTAAATTCTATTGTTTTAAGAAACAACACTTTTAGTGCTGCTTTAACAAGCAGCCATTTTTCAAGTTGTTTAACAACAACACTTTTATTTTCAAAATTTTAGTTTTTTCGGGGTGTTCAGGTTTGAATCACTCCAAATTTTTTATCTTTTTGCTTTCCTTTCTTAAATAAATTTAAAATATTTCTTCTTTCCTTACTTTCCTATAAGTTTTTTATTTTGAAAGTGTGATTAAGCAGTGTTTGGCACTGCTGCTTTTTCCCATGTTTTTCCATGTTCTTTATTTTTTTGAGGGGTTATGATGAAGCTTGTAATTTGCAGTATGATTTGTAAATTAAATATGCTCTCTGAACCCCTCTGTATAAATTTAACCGTAATCATAACTGTAAAGTAAGCACACATAAAAAATTTTTCTTTCAACCTCTGTACAGTGGCAGGATTACCCAGGATACTTGGGTCATTCTGCCACTGTATCGGAGTAATGACACCACTCTTTAACCTAGTAAATACTAACCTAGTAAATACACAAAATGGATATACTAGGAAACACAAACATACTGAAAATATTTAGAAAGCAATAAGCTCCTACACGGCTTACGAATATAAGTGAACTTACTTATTCAATATGGAGTGAATTTCTCGCATCGGCCATGTCATTCATACAACTCTCTTTCACATTCAGACGTTAAAATGGGTACAGTTTTCACAGTCTGGAGAAGAGGATTTAGCTCTCTAGGCTCATCTCCAGTATCAATAAATTTGATAATTATCGTTATAATAAATAACAATAACTATCATTCTCTTATAAAAAAGAAAAGTTTGTGCTCCTGATCAATATTTTTTATTATAGTAACAAACCAAATATTTCTGGGAACAGCGTTGCCATCCAACTACAGCATTGTTTTTAAATCCTTAATTTTATCTTGCTTTGATCTTTCATTTTTATTTTCCACCACCCTTTACTTTTACTTCATAATTTCCACTTCTCATTTTGCACAATCAATGCACAAGATTTTTAAGCCTCTTTAATTAAAAGAAAAATTTTATTTATAATTCTAGTAACAATAAATAACTTTGTCTGAATTACTGCTCTCCCTCCTTTCATTCTTTATAACTAATAAATTTTCTAAACTTACTCCTCTGGAACTTTCAATAAAAAACAAACTCAATTTAAGAGACTTAATTAAAATTAGATATGTTTATATATTTATGTACATTTATTTTCCTAGATTGGAGAAATGGATGTCTAACATTCAGGTGAAACCAATTACTAGAACTCGTCAATATTTATGCTCCAATCACTTTCGAATGGAAGCATTTACTAATACTTTGAAAAGGTGGCTTCTCCCAGAATCTGTGCCTTCTATTCAAGTAGTTGATATCCATAGAAAAGTCCAGCTGCACGCACCATCATCTCTAATACCATTTAAACAACCAAGAATACATCCAGTTTTCCTTTCAAACATACGCCAAAAAGCAGAAAAGTGAACAGATACAAATCTTTAATTTACGGGTTGAAGAAACGACTATTTCAAAAATTCTCCGAATTCGCCAAATATATCCAAAACGTCTGCTTTGAACGTAGCATTCTGGAAGCACAGTTAAGGAATACTGGTCCTGCAAAAGGAAGTCGCTGGACAGCTTCTGACAAAGCATTTACTTTTAATATTTATTTAGCATCGACTGCAGCATACAAAGTTTTAAAACGTTTTCTTAACCCTTTCCGGCATGGTGGGTCAATTTCTGTCCCACCTAATTAACTTTTTTTTAAATCAGTCTCAATTCACACACTTTATAATTCAAATATATGGATCTCTTCATTTTTAATCCCTCTTTTAAACTGTAGATGGCAGCACATCACAAAGATTATAGTTTATCTTTAAAAAAATATTCAAAGTGAGGTCTAAAAAGAGGTATTAAAAGAGCTGCCATTTTTATCGAATTTCAAAGCACATATGCACATGAAAGCCTATTATTTATATTTATCTCAAGGTATTTTCCAAGCAAAAAGAGAAATTTCAGTGGACATTTTAAATTATTTTTTATTCATCTAAAGTATGCGGTTCAGAATGAGATTATCGCTAACAGATGGCAGCACCAAATAATTTGCAGAGCCTTACGTTATAATTCTAATTGTTCTCGTTGTGTCTAGCTTTTGTTTCCTGCCAAATTGTGCTTTTCTCTTAGTTTTTGAATAGTGAAGTAGTTGTTTACTCAAAACGTCGAGAAAAAAATTGACTATTGAAGAAGCAATAATTTTATTTGAAGAGCTGCCATCGGATGCAGACTCAAATGCATCAGATTCCAGTTCTGATGAAGAAGAATGCATTGCACCTATTGAAAGAATAATTCCTGAAGAGGATGAGAATGAGGATGACAGTGAAATAGAGGCTGCAGGACCCCCAGAACCTGCGATTCCAAGATGGACCAAAAGTAATGCTAATATTTCTTTACCGCAATTCTCTGGAGAATCTGGACCGTCCGAAGAAATCTTAAATTTAGAAAATCCTTCACCACTGAACATTTCTTTGTGTATTTTCACAATGGAACTTATTGAGACAATAGTCTTTCAAAGTAACTTGTATGTGACACAGAAAGGTACAACTTCCGATGCAATGTTGACAAAAGATGAATTTTTGCGTTTCATCGCTATTAATTTACTGATGGGCATAAAAGAACTTCCCAGCTATCGTGATTATTGAAGAAGTACCCCTTTACTTCGAGATAGTTACATTGCAAATGCTATGGCTGTAAATCGATTCAGCTGGATTTTAGGAAACTTGCATCTCAATGAATGACAACCATTTACAACCAAATAGGGGTCAAAGCAATTTTGACAAACTATATAAAGTGCGCCCACTCCTTGAATACTTATCTGAACGATTTTTAAATATATTCAAGCCAAGTGAACACCAAGCCATTGACGAGTCGATGATTAAATTCAAGGGTAGAAGCACTTTAAAACAGTACAGGCCCAAAAAACCAATTAAACGGGGATACAAGGTTTAGATGAGGTGCGATGAAACAGGATTTGCTTCTCAATTTGAAATTTATACTGGCAAAATTGGCAACCAAGTTGAAAAGAATTTAGTAGAGTGCGTTGTAAAATCTCTCACCGAACCTTTATATGGAAAAAACCACAAAGTTTTCATTGACAACTATTTTACAAGCTATAACTTGCTTTTATTTTTAAAAACGCAAAATGTTTATGCTTGTGGAACTGTTAATATGAATAGAAAAAACCTTCCAAAAGATTTAATTGAAGATAAACACATGTCTAGAGGTCAATTTGATTATGCAGTAAGTAATGATGAAATTTACAGCGTGAAGTGGAAGGACAAAAGATCAGTATGTGTACTGTCAACTTTAGAAGACCCCCTGAATATTACCGAAATAGCGAGAAGAGAAAAAGATGGAGACATCACAAAAGTGCCATGCCCAAATGCTGTTATAAACTATAATAAGAATATGGGATTTGTCAATATGTTCGACCAATTAAAGAGTTTCTATGAGATTGATAGAAAATCCAAAAAATGGTGGCATCGTTTTTTTTTTTTTTTTTGGATGCAAGCTTAGTGAACGCATTTATTATATTTAAATTCATAAAAGAACCAAACCATGATGTGAAAAATATAAAGGATTTCCGTTTATCAGTTACTGAAGGCTTAATGTCAATAGCCGGTGAAAAGGAAAACACTAAGAAATTTTCTCCAGTTCAAATAATGAGCAAAAAACCCTATGTTCCCCCTGAGAAAAGACTGAAAAATGTTGGACACATTCCAGTAAGAAGTAATAGAAGGAGATGCGCATATTGTAGCACATCTAAAAAAGAGCATCGCACATTTTGGATGTGCGAAACATGTGAAGTTCCGCTTTGCCTCCAAAAATCAGAAGCATCCTGTTTCACAAAATTTCATCAAAAATAGAATTTTTGCTTTTTTTTATCAACAAAATTATGAATCTGTATAATCTAGTGTTGGTTATCGATATTTTCACACATTACGAGCATCAGAGCTTCTATATACATATCCAGATTTATAGAAGAAGTTGAAATTTTAAATTTATATATTCTTATTCATAAATTTTTATTCCTTATATTATTCTCTTACATCTAAATTTATTCTCATATTAATTTCATATTTCTCATATTATTCTAATATTTCTCATATTATTCTCATATTTCTTATATTATTCTCGTGTTATTGAAATTATTCATATATTTCTTGTATTTCGCATATTATTCATATATTATATCCTAGATTTTTGTATTATTGTCTAAACATTTTATACATATAATACCATGTAAAATGGTATTATATGTTTTTATTTTCATTTTTATTCAATTTATAAAAAAGTTTTCTGTAAATGTATCATTTTTATTCATCTGTTAAATATATTACTTAAGACATTAAGTAGCTCTCACTGTAGCTTATGACATACCTTTGTTACATGGTGGGTCAGTTTCTGTCCCACCTCCCCGGGTTAAAAAAAAAAAAAACCCAGATTTTTTTTTTTTTTTTTTTGTCATGATTTGCATAATCATGCCTATCTAAACCTTTTTATAACATTTTCCTGAAATTTAAGTACTATTTTAACATAGCGTGTCGCAAAGGGCTAAACTGCCGTGTATAAGAACATTGAAACGTTCTGTACAAGGTCTTTGTGAAAATACAGGATTTTGTACTGAAATATTTACAGTGCTGGAAAAGAAAGTTAGCCATTTAAATGAAAAAGAACGAATCTGTGTTATGAGTTTTGATGAGATAGCAATAAGATCATCTCTTCATTATTCACCTAGAAAAGATGTTGTCATAGGTTATCAAGATGATATATCAGTTACTGATAATTCACCTATCAAATGCCACTAATGCTTTAGTTTTCATGGTGAGAGGCTTGTCCACTAAATGAAAACAAATTGTAGGATATTTTTTAGTGCACCGCAGTATGCCAGGAAAATCACTAAAAACACTCGTGGTCTCTTGCATTTCCAAACTCCAGGAAATAGGACTTTACGGTGTAAGTTGGGTCTACGGTTTGTGATCAAGGACCTAATAATATATCTTTAATCAATGAACTTGGACTGTTGGTAGATCAAACCAGTTTTGAAGTTAATAATCAAAAAATCTTTTTTATGTTTGATCACCTTATTGCTTAAATCTTTTAGAAACAATTTGCTGAAATATAAATTGGAGTATGAAAGGCCTACTTTCGGAAGAGTTACAGCTCACTGGGAGTATATTCGTAATTTTCATGAAATCGATTTAAAAAAATGATCCACGAGTAACATCAAAACTGAGTAAAACACATATTGAACCTGTTGGCCGATAAAAATAAAGGTAAAATATGCTGCGCAGGTACTCAGCACATCTGTTGCAGCTGGTATTTCCCTACTGAAATCATTTGGCAAATTTGATGAACCAGCGCAACACACAGCTCATTTGATTCATACTAAGGACAAACTGTTTGATAGTTTCAACAGCAGAGAAGAGTACGATAAAAAGAAAATGCTCTGTGCTGTAAAAAGAGACTCTCCTCATTTAACATTTTGAGAAGAAATGCTTCCTTTTGTTGAAAGTTGGGATTCAAAAATCACGACGAAAAAACTATTCATACGCATTGTAAAAAAGGATAGATAGTGACAATAAAATCTGCAATAAATTTATGTAGAAATTTATTGGAAGAACATGATTATGCATACATCTTCAAGGTATGGCTTGTGTTCTCATCTAGATTTGAAATGTAGATCGTGAGATTTTATAAAAAGTTTTGCATCATCAAATAAAATTGTAAATGATTCAGAAATAAATGCTAGATTTGTTTATGGAATGAGACAGATAGGCAAAGGATTTTCTGCTGCATATAAACTGTGCACAACATTAAATTTGAGATGTATATCAAAATCTGACTATAAAAAGCAAGAAGAAAAGCTTTTGAAAGTTTTTTCAGAAGTAGCAGAAGAGTCGATGAAAAATGCAGCCACTGAAGTTATAACTAAAACCAACAGCAATGAATGTGGTGTTTCCGTAGATGGAACTTGGCAACGTCGAGGATTTACATCTTTAAATGGATGTGTTGCCGCAATTTCAGTCGATACAGGTAAAGTTGTAGATGTCGCAGTCATGTCTTCATACTGTACGATTTGTAAAAAGTTGCATAAAATGGAGAATTATGCTAATGAATCAGAGAAAGTATGTCCTTTGTATGTCATGCAAATTTGTCGGTTCTGCAGGTAAAATGGAAACTGTCGGGCGACAAAAATATTTTCGAGATCGCTGGAAAAGAGGAAATTAAAATACGTAAAGCATTACGGTGATGGTGAATTTAAAGCTTATACATGTGTATAAAATACATATGGTGAAAATAGTGTTTCCAAAAAGGAGTATATTGGACATATCCAAAAGCGTGTAGGTACTCAGTTGCGTAGTCTGAAATCAAAAACGAAAGGTCTCTCTGGAAAAGGAAAACTTAAGATACTTTTATCGACAGGTACCATTATAAAATAGCAATTCGAGCTAATGTGAGTAATTTAAATAGTATGCAACATGATGTCATAGCTGCATTATTTCACTGTGCTTCAAATTCTAAAAATCCTATGCATGGTCAATGTCCTACTGGTGAAAAAATTTGGTGTTTTATCAACGTTATGTACGGTGCAGAAAACAAAAATTTTTGAAAAATATCCTGGTTTACCTCAAAGCGTGCTGAATATTATCAAGCCAGTGTATATAAAACTGTGTCTGGAGAATTGTTAGAAAAATGTTTGCACGGAAAAACCCAGAATGCAAACGAAAGTTTTAATGATGTAATTTGTCAGCGAATACCAAAAGAGGTGTTTGTTAACCAAAAAACTGTTAAATTAGGAGCATATGATGCTACTATTCAATATAACAGTGGCTACGCAGGTTGTTTAGAAGTATTAAACAAAATGAAAATAAGCGAAATTGGATTTTATACACGTAACGGGTATCAGATGCTCGATAAAACACGAATTTCCGATTCCGAATGCCATGCAACCCCAATTGCCAAAGAGCGATGGCAAATTTTAAGAGCAGTTAGGAAAAAAAAAAACAAATAATACATCGAAATTTTTTTTTTTTTCCGGGTGCAGTGAAAAAAAGTTTGGACTTTGGCTAATTTTTGAAAAGCAGAACAAGAGAGAAAGAAAACGGTGGAAAAGCGAGTTTCGGAGAAGCGTGCAAATGTACCCAGCGTCTGAATAGTGAACAGCGTTGGAGAGTTAGTACGCTACTTGGAGAAAGACCTCGGACGTGTACGCCCTTGAGCTACGGCTCATAACACGTTTGAGGAAACTACAGCAAGGACGAGCAATCGTACTCGATTCTCGAACTAGCCAAAGTGCGTAGTGCAGAGCCTTGACGCGGTAGCACCCGGCTGTCTCTGAGAGGTTTTGAGAACTCTTCTCCAAACACGATCTCGTTGGAGTTATCTGTACTACCCTAGGTCTTCTAGCCAAACCATAACTCAGTAGGGTTAGGACCAGTCAAAAGGATTTGAGAGTGCTCATTTCGTAAAGAAGAAAGTTTTCTTGTTTGTTTTTTCCAAAGTTTTTCAATTAGGTGTTCTAGTTTTTGGCATTTAGATGGCCCAGGTTCATGAAGGGAGCCAAGGTGGCCCGGAGTTAGGGACAATTTCCGACTACGGATTACCAAAATTAAAGTCACCCTATAGTGACATAGAGAGCAGAGACACAAGGAAAGTTGCTCAAACTCTAATAAGCAAAATTAAAGTAATGAACCTGGCCATATCAACAGGCCCATAGCCAGGTGGGGGCCAGGTCGGGCAAAGCCCGACCTGGAAAATGTTTTGCCCGACCTAGCACATTCCGATAAAAACATTAAATTTCTATTTCCCCCCCACTTCTTGTCCTACCTAAAATGAAGCTGGGCATTCTGATAATTTTTTCACTCAGTATTTCCCTTTTAAAAAAATTATGTAATACAACATCAAATTTCCATTTTTCTTCCTTCATGTCAGACCTTGCCCTCTACCCCTAAATTTTCTTTCTAGATTGGAGACAAAAATAGCAAAATTTCATCTATAAAGCTTTTTTTCTCTCCCTCTTTAACAGACCTGTCGAAAATTGTTCCATTGTGCGTTCCTTGCTTTTTCGCTTTGCAGAAATTATCCCATACCACTTCAACAACAAATCGGGTTTACCTCATATCCCTAAAGCTTGCTTTCTTTATACAATTGTCACGATATGAAATTTATCGTTAGGAGGCGGAGTTGAAACCAAAGGCATCTGAAACTAACGTTGAAGCAGCCCACAATGCTGTTTCTTTAACTTGAATTTGCTGTACATGACAGTTAAATATTTGTTTCATGGAAACTTGATCCGATTACAACAAACTCCAAAGGGCAGCCTCCCCCCCCCCCCCCCCATGTGAAAATACAAATTAGATAATGGAAGGTATGTCCCTTCATCTCTTCGACTGTCTCCCACTCCACTGAAATTTAAAAAAAAGGGCGTTTCTAAAATAAACCAATCGTTATTTCAAATTTAAACAATACAATATGTCAGGTTACTTACGATTTTACAAATCCAAATTTTTTAATTACTGACACATTCATAAAGTCATTTTTATTTTTAAATTCAAAAATGTTAGTACAGATGATTTATTAAGAAACGAAGAAACTGAATGCACTGTTTAATGAAACTGTTTTGCACTTTTTCTTAAAAGCAAATCAGTTTCAAATGTGGTCGTCAAAGTTGCCATCATAAGCCAATTTTTTCAAGGCGATAGCCTGATACAGACCATCATAAGATAGAAATCAATTACAACTCAAAGTGTAATGCATTTATTGAAAAGTGAAAAATGGTATACGATGCCAATTCCTAATTAAAAGAAAACAAATTATTTACGTTATGCCCAGGGCCGTAGGAAGGTCTTTTGAGGCCATCCACAAACATTTTTTTCAGCTCCCCCCTCCCCCTCTAAGATTTTTGAGAAATATCCATATTTAATTTTGCTATCCGAGTTCCATTTTATAACAACACCAGCGGAACTTCGCTGGGTGATTTTTCCAAAGCGAAACTCAAATTAAACCAATTTAGAGTTGGGTTGAACTGCTTTTGGCAACGTACACCCATTGGGGATATGCCCGCTCAGATCTCGAATCAAACAAACGTTGAATTGTTGTAAATTTTTAGTTCGACCCGGATTAAATTAAAATTTTCAACATTTTGTTCATGCCGCTACAGGAACAGATTTGATATTCTTACAACTTGAATTTAATCAAAGCACTAGCAAAATTTAACTAAGAAACCTCCCATCTAGGAAAAAATATATAAAAAAATCGCCGCAGAATACGAAATAATGCAAAATTTGATAAAGAAATTTCGAAGTTCATAAGGAGCAAAATTTACTATATTGTGCTAAAAGATTGAAACCAGATTTTTTATTTACGAATGTTACAAAAATTACCAGAAAAACAGCTAAAAATTCAAAAATAGCAGAGAAAAAAATTTCGCAAAAAAAAAAAAAAAAAAAAAAGTTTCAAACTGAATTCCCTTTGCAAATATTAAAAACCGTCACAAGAAAACTCTAAATATTGCACGAAAAATAAAATAAAATAAAAAAATATGGAAGTCTTTTCGTATTTTCTGTTTTTTCTTCAGTTTGACAATACCATCCGCATGGCCCAGATATATTTTTTTTAAGCAGAAAATATTCACTTAGAAACTTTTTTTCTGATTTGAACGGTGCCTTTTATTAAAAAATATATAGAGAGAGAAACAGATTTACTAATTCGAAAAAAATTACCTTTGGTATGTCGTTTTTCGAATTTGACGAAAATGCATCTTTATATTGAAGGATGTTAGGTAATTTTTACGAAAAATGGGCAAATCAAAGCTTTTTTTTTTGTGTGTGTATGTGTTTGAACGGAAAAAGAAACCTTCAATCCATTTATTTATTTATTTATTTTTTGAGAATGTAAAAGGAATCCGGTTTCAATCTTTTATCCCAATATAGTAAATTTTGCCCTCTGCGGCGTTTTATTCGCCTTCTGCGGTGTTTTTTAACATCACTAAAAGGAATCAAGTTTAAGTCCTTTAGTTCAATATAGAAAATTTATCCTTTTCAATTTCTGAATTTTTTTTACGAACATTTTATGTGATTTTTAGAGTATTTTTTTAAAATTCCACGTTCAATCTTTTGACTCGATATAGTCAAATTTTGCTCTCGGCGATTTTTGAATTTTTCTCCAATTTTTTATGCGATTTATAGCCCCTTTTTCGCGTTTTGCGAAGGCTTTTTGACAAGTTTTTCTGAAACCGAAGAATTTTCCAGTAGATTTTGCTGCTGTCATGATTAAGCTGAAGGTGGGAAAATAGCAAATTGGCTCCTGTAGCAAGGTGAACGACGATGCTGGAAAATTTAACTTTTACCTGGAGACTATAATTTTTATCGAAAGAAAAATTACAATAATTCAAGGATTGTTTGATTCAAGATCAGATAGTGATATCCCGAACGGGTTTACGCTGCGGAAGGCAGTGGGGCCCCAATGGGCAACCCCCCTCCAAATAGGTTCTTTAAAAAAAAAACAACCAGCAAAGCAAGCGAAGCTTCTGCTAGTAGATTAAATAATTACAGAATATAATTTATATATAATTTGCAAATGCACGGCACACAGATGTCTGCTTATTGGGGCCCCCAACGAGATTAAAAAGCACATTGTTTTAAAACATTTGAATAACAATAATGAAACTTGAAAGTTTTGAATCTTGGGTTCCAACTTTTCCTCCATTTAATATGGGACTCTAAAAAAGACATTTTAAAGAGTATACCTGCAAAATTTCTTTCATCTGGGCACCTTTAACAAGAATGGTGACTATAGAAAGAAGCACACGTCTGTTTTGGTTGAAGAAAGTAATAGCATTAAGGCTGTTCTCAACTGCATTCGTCAACTAGCGCAAAACTTTTTTACACATCCACCAACTCATTTATAAATGTAAAGGTACAAAATTGGCAGAGCTGACTAGGGAAGTGATTTGGAATCGAACTGTTTTTTCCATTTTTTGATCAATAGACTACCTATCGTGTTATAAGCAAAATGGGTCACGTGAGCGAGGCGTTTTTTCTCCCTTTCTGACTCTTTTTCTTCTCTCGTCTAGAAATTCTGTTCAAAACGTCAAGTTTAACAGCATTTACCAAAAGATCTATTACGTTTACAATAAAACGGAAAAAACAGTTCGATGACACAGTTTCTGAATAACAACACCTGCTAGTTTTATGCGTTTCCAAACAAAAATCAATTTAAACTTATGTCAGAAAGTTGACCCTTTGGATTTGAGAACAGCCTTAAGGAAGTTTTGAACCTGATTGGGGTCCCCAACGAGATTAAAAAGTACATTTTTTGAACATTTGAATAAAAAAAAATGGCGGCTGCAAGTTTTAAATCCTGTGTTCCAACTTTTCCTCACTTTGATACCCCACCCCCCCCCCAAAAAAAAAAAAAAAAAATTAAAAAAAATTTAGAGCCTACAAAATTTCTTTCTTCTGGGCACCTTTAAAAAAATAATGGCTACAGAAAGGAAGCACATTATCTGTTTTAGTTGATGGAAGTAATTGTATTAAGGAAGTTTTGAAGCTTATTGGGACCCCAGCAAGATTAAAAAGCATATTTTTTAAACATTTGAATAAAAAATATGGGGCCTAAAAGCTTTGAATCTTGAGTTCCAACTTTTCTTTATTTTTTATAGGGGCCCCAAAAAAACACAATTCAAAAACAATTTAGAGCCTGCAAAATTTCTTTCATCACCTTTAAAAAGAACGGTAACTATAGAAAGAAAGCACAATTTTTTTGAAGGAAGTAATAGTATTAAGAAAGTTTTGAAACTTCTTGGGGACCCTGATGAGATTAAAAAGCATATTTTTTAAACATTTAAATAAAAAATTTGGCCTAAATGTTTTGAATCTTGGGTTCCAACTTTTCCTCACTTTTATAGAAGGCCCTAAAAGGCCCAATTCAAAAAGAATTTAGAGCTTACAAAATTTCTTTCATCTGAGCACTTTTAATAAGAACGTTGGCTATAGAAAGAAAGTGCATATCTGTTTTGGTTGAAAGAAGTAATAGTATTAATGAAGTTTTGAACCTTTGGTTTCATCTTTTACTCCCATTTATAGGGAGCCCCCAAAAAGACTAAAATACCATAATATTTTAAAAATAGAATTTAGAGACTTCAAAAGCTCTTCAATCTGGGCACCTTTATAAAGAATAGTGGATATAGACGGAAAGCGCATATCTGTTTTCTAAATCTGACCAAGATCTTTGACAAAAAATAAATTTAGATACAAAAAAATTAAAATGTCATTAAAAAATACATTAAAAATAATTATAAAATTTAAAAAACATTATTCGGCTCAAATGTACAATAACTTACTACTGGGCCCCTGACTTTGCTCACCCCCCCCCCCTAAATGGGGGGCGGTATAGGGGGCTTTTCCTACGGTCAAATATCTTATTTAACTTTAATATATTTTTATTATGAATCCGAAGAAACTTTAAAAATTTCATACTCACTTTAGAAATATCTTATATTTTAAATGAAAAAAAAATTCCCTAAAATTGCAATGCATATTTTTGAAGAACTACGAATAAGATATAGAAAAAAAAGGAAGAAATAATCTGCCACCCCTGGAAAAATCTTTGCCCTACCTGAAAGTATGGTCTAGCTACGGGCCTGCATATCAAAGAACACTAATGAAAAACAGGTAATTAGTGACAACCTAGATGAACTGTATGAACTGTTCATCGAACAATCTCTGCTCAAGCCGTTGCAAATTCCAAGGTCGAGACTTTGACCTTGCAACTTTTAGATTCGAACGCAAATACTACCTTCGCAGACGCTACACGGACGTCTGCGGAAAAGGAAAACGGGAGCCCCTGGGGAGGTAAACAACCTCCCGAAAAGAAAGGACAGACCCGGACATCAGGTGCGGTCACAGACCACGTCCTCCTCATATATCCAAAAGACAAAAAAGTCAAGAGCAAAGCTCTGGATAAGCGACTGACTAAGGCGATATCCCCAGCAACTTGAAGATTCAAGCAAGGGAAAAAAGCCAGTGTCATCGGGAGGTATGTGCATCCGCCTTTCGAAAAAGGAGGATGTAGAAACCCTGGAACAAGCGATCAAGGAAAATGAAGAGCTGAAGGATGCGGTACTCTGTATGGTCCCCAAGCTCTGAAACCCACGATTGATCATTTATGATGTTCCTTCAGACATCGATGGGACCGATGTCTTGAGAGCAACTGCCGACCAGGCAGGGTTGGAGCTCGAACGCCTCAAAATCAAATTTCCGATTAAAGGAAAAGATTTTAGCCACTGGGTGTTGGAGACAACCCCGGAGGCTTTTCACCCGCTCAAAAAGTTGGGCAAGCTGGTCCTGGGCTGGAACAGGTCAAAGATCTCTGAACACATAAGACCAACTCAGTGTTTCAGGTGTGGTCGTTACGGTCATATTGGCAAAAACTGTAAGAACAGTGAGGCGTGCTTGGGATGCAGAAGCACCAAGTCACCCAAATCAAAATCATGCCAAGAGGGTAGGTGCCACAGCCACTGTGGGAACTGTGAGCACATAAATGAATTCTATTTGCTAGAGCAAAGGGCGAGAACTGACCATTCTCCCCTTCACCCCATGTGCCCGACCCGCACTCTAGAAGTTGTGAAACTTAGAGAACCAATTATGGTTAAACTCAGATTTGGGCAACAGAATGTCGGAAGGTCTTTCACTGCAATGAATCAGTTGAAAGTCGACCTCGATAACTACGATGTAGTTTGCGTACAAGAGCCACCATTGTTATCAAGTGGTAAATCCGGTGGAGCGCCCGATGCGGTAGCGCCCTACTGCTCAGGGGCCGGTTCAAGATCAGCGGTCCTAGTCCCGAACAGAGACATCCCGGTAACGGAATTGTTAGCGGCTCGAGACTTAGTGACGGTTCTACTGGATTTGGGACAGACCAAAATAGTAGTGGTCTCTGTGTACCTTGAGCCCGATAAGGAGGTCGGCGAGCAACTGCTCATGCTGGTGGACATTCTGGTCAAACATAAAGAAAGGGACATAATTCTATTAGGAGATTTTAATGCAAAGAGAGCGGTCTGGGGTAACCTTCTCCACAAAACTAATGACCGGGGCGATCTAATCCTCGAACTCACGATTCAACATGGTCTATCGATCTTTAATGATCCACAGAGTGACGAGACGTTCCATGGCTCAAGAAGTACTAGCTGGGTGGATCTATCTATTGGTAGATTTGCCCTGCCCACAAAAGTCGAAAGCTGGGAGATTGAGCTTTATGAGTCGGCGACTGACCATCGTCGTATTTGCACGGCGATCTCCACGGATCTGCCGGCCCCGAACCCAAAATGCCGTGTTCGACTCAAGGTCCTGAACGAACTCAAGTTCTGGTAGGCCCTGTCCGCAAGGATAGGGAGCATGTCTCCGGACTGGCTCGCAGGGAAGTCGGTCGATGAGTGTGTGGAATACTTGACAAAAGTAGTGCAAGATGCATGTAATGAGAACATACGTCAGAAAAAGAGAAGAAAAAAAGAGCTGTTCCATTGTGGAGCGAAAGTCTCATGGTCGAGCACAAAATGGTTCAAGCTGCAAGACGTAGATACCAGCAGTGTAAAAATGATCAAGTACAGGGGAAAGAGTACGAGCTACTTTATCGTAAGCTCCAGGCTCGCTTTAAAAAGTCAATCAGGCAGGCTAAATGGGCACATTACCGGTCCATTCTCGAAGAGATCGACCCAGGGAAACCGTTTGGTCCGCACTTTGACTGGGCAAGAGGAAGGGCCTTAGACCACCTCAAACTAAGTGCTCTGGCCAAACGGGACGGAGGTCTCACCTCGGATTTCAGCTCGACAGTTGAAGAACTGGTCAACTACCATTTTCCTACGGATAATGGAGAAAGGGATAATGAAGAAGTCGAAGTTACACACACAGACATCGCCGACGACCCGAAATTCACCCTAAAGGAGCTTGAAGGGGTTTTCAGGTTTTTGAACAAAGGGAAAACACCAGGAATCGATGGTCTACCTCTCGAAATTATAGAAGCTCTATTTAGGACAAATAAATCCTTTCTTGGCGTTGATGAATAAGTGCTTGGATGAGGGAGTCTTCCCTTCGTCCTGGAAAATAGCGGACCTAGTCCTTTTTAACAAGGCAGGCAAAGATCGGAAGGCTGCCAGTTCATATAGGCTAATTTGTCTTCTCCCTGCCTGGAGTAAAGTGTTGGATAAACTGGTGACTAACAGGCTGGTCTACCACGCCCAGTCCCAGGGATTCTTTCACCAAACCAATTTGGTTTTACACCGGGCAAAGGGACTGAAGATGCTCTAAATGAGGTGAAGATCATGATCAGTGATAGTCATGATAGGGACAATGACAATTGTCTGGTCATGTTGGACATAAAGGGAGCATTCAACAATTTATGGTGGCCTTCGATCTTCAAAGCACTAAATCAGATGAAATGTCCTAATAATCTATTCCAGCTGGTAAAGAGCTTTCTTTCAGAGAGAAAGTCACGTACCGAACAACCACGACTTCCACGGTGTGAGAATACACGGTCGGTTGTCCGCAGGGCTCGAACTCCGGACCATTCTTCTGGAATTTGGTCGCAAACTCATTGTTTGCGCTGGAGTTGGGCGAGTTGGTGAGGATAATTGCGTTCGCCGACAACTTAGGCCTTGTAATTGAAGCACCAAACGCGCATGCGTGCGGGGTATTAGCCAATGAGGCTTTGTCGAAGATTGCAGAGTGGGCTGCAGAGCACCATCTTACCTTTAGCGCCGAAAAGACCACCTCCATTTACTTTCGGAAGCTGTGCAGATTGGGGAGTTACAGAAGTAATCCAAGGACCCCTCCTCGAATCTCCTTTCTCGGGCGTCCCGTTAAAGCGCAGCCAATGGCTAGGTACTTGGGGGTGATTCTTGACCGAGAAGCTAAATGGCATGGCGCACGTGGCACATATAAGGGAGTGCATGTCGACCTACTCGAACGCAATTTACTCTCTCAGTCGTAGGGACTGGGGCATGAGTGGAGTGGTTCTTAAAAAGCTGTATAAGCAGGGCTTTGAGAGACTCGTGACCTACGGTTGCAGCTTCTGGTGGACACACACCGATCGTATGAGAGACAGACTGCTCTCAATTCAGAGACTGGCTCTCTTGTCGATCACCAGGTGTTTCCGTACCACGAGTACGGCGGCATGTCAGGTCCTGGCCGGTGTTCTTCCGCTAGATCTGCAAATCGAAAAAGAACAACTCTGCACACGAGTTCTCCGCCTCGGACAAAACATAATTGTCGGCTCCGAGCGAATCAGGTCCTGTGATGTGCAGAGAAAAGCAGAGAGATGGAAAGTCCACCCCGCAAAGGCACCATCCATACACTGGGAGATAGCTCCTGAAGACCTAGGGAGCCCCTCGGAACATCGAGGACGACTCATCTTCACAGATGGGTCAAGAACCAATAACAGGGCAGGTTCAGGGGTTGCCATATATGAGGAGGGAGTTCTAACAGGAGAATTTTCCTATGGTCTCCCGCCTCATGCCACGGTGTTCCAGGTCGAGCTGAACCGCCATTCAGAAGGCACTGGAGGAGTGCAGTAAGAGAGAAGTGAAAGAAACAAAGTTGTTTAGTGATTCAAGGTCATCGTTGCAGGCTCTCGAGAATCCAAACAATCTCGATCCAATCTGTACGTGCATACATGAGCTAAGGGAAGGCATGGCAATTCAGTGGTTTTGGGTGAAGGCCCATGTCGGGATCATCGGCAACGAGACCGCCGATCGTCTGGCGAAAGCCGGCACGGAACTGTCCATGGTTGATGTCCATGTCAAAATGTCCCCCTGATTCATTAAGAGCAGAATCAGGTCAGAGATACTCAGTCTCTGGCAGGGACGATGGGAAGAGGAGGCGAGGGGACGAAACGTATATTCTGTCCTTCCAAAGGTTTCAGAGTCTCGTGCCTGGACCACACTGTTCCTAAATTGGGCATTGACCGGACACGGGCCCTTCCCCGCATACTTCCGCAGATTCAATATCCGACCCACGGCTCGAGGAGGCCCATTCTGTACGGACCCGACTCCGGCAATGAGCGCCCATCTGCTCGTATCTTGCATCGGCACGGAACCATTAAGGCGATGGTTCTGCCCGAAGCTCACCAGAGCTAATGTCCGGAACTACTTTCTAGTTCCGGAAATGAGGAAAGCCCTAACCGCCTTCCTCAGAGAAATGATGCCCAAGTTAAACTAGACGTCATTAATGGGCAGTCCCTTTGTAAGGAAGTCGCTAATTGGTGCATGTAACGTCAATGAAAAGGAATTCAAGTAGAGTGTCAGAAGAGACGAAATAAGAAGATTGAAAATTGAATACCATTGTTTGTAAATAGTAATTGTAATCTTTTTTGTTGAAGTTGTAAATAAAAAATGGTAAATATGCTTGTAAATCTAGTGGCGCCACTACTGTAGTTATATTCATTATCCTATCATAATCAAGTCTAACATGTTGTGTTTTGTAAATCTGCCTGGCGGATCCCGCCCCGATCAAATGTCGAAGAGCAAATATCTTGATGTAGCTTGGAGTTTGAATTTGTAATGTAATTGTAAGAAGTTGTAAATAAAAATGGCCAATTGGCCTCGTTTGAGGATGGGGTCGGCGGGGGTGGTCGGACCTTCCCGTGAGAGTGTGAACTCTCGCGGCATGAGCAGACCTTTTCAGACTAGGAAGGCAAGGCAGCGGTCGGATGAAAAGCCAAGTGTCGTAGCTAGAGCAGTGACCAGACTTTAGTAAAAAGTTGCGATGGCCAGTAGTGGCTCGGTGAAGTACCTCGTTAGCTTTACTAGTAAAACTAGTAAATGTAGAACCTGGTCATTATTGTCATCTGGAATTATCTTTTAGTTTATCAAAATTGTTGGCAGTCTGTTCACATAAAGTTAAATCAGTTGAATTTTTGATTGGAATTGATGGATTGCCTTTATTTAACAGAAGTTCTGGTGAATTTTGGCCTATTCTTGGTTCAGTTAACCTACCAGAGCTGCAGTCTAAAGTTTTTCCAATTGGAGTATATTATGGCCTAACGAAACCTGAAGGTTGTATGAATTTTTTAGCACAGTTTACTGAAGAAATGATATCAGTAATCAAAAATGGCCTAACAATTAATGGGAAAAACATTCTTGTTGGGTTTAAAGGAATACGCTGTGATGCTCCTGCAAAAGCATTTATTTTGGGAACAAAGTACCATAATGGGTATTTTTCATGTAAGCAGGAAGGGTCTTTCTTTAAAAACACGATGACTTTCTCCTTATCTTATTGTGCACCTCGAACCCATAAAGGTTTTTTTTTTAATATTTCGAACACTCCGTTAACTGCCATTCCTGATACAGATTTTGTACATTCAATCCCACTTGATTCCATGCACTTGGTACGTTTAGGTGTTGTGCGTACAATGCTTTATATATGGTATTTTTGGCAGTGTTTCCAATAAATTACCCTCCAAATAGACTGCTTTACTATCATCTAACTTGACATCATTATAAACTTTCATTTCACTTGAGTTTTGTCGCAATCCCAGATCTTTAAATCAAATAAAACGTTGAAAAGCAACTGAATTTCGACAATTTTTATTATACACTGCTCCTATAAGAGATGTTGTTTTGCCAGATTATTAAGGATTTTATAATGATTTTATGACACTTCATGTTTCTATGAGAATTTTATTAAGTGAAAAGCACTGCATCCAACATCAACAGTTTGCCAAAAATCTTCTGATACATTTTGTGCAAAATTTACAAACAATATATGGCCAACAGTTTATCACACATAATTTTCATGAATTAACACATCTGGCAGATTATACAACTACATTTGGACCCCTGGATAACTGCAGTGCATTTCGATTTGAAAATTTTATTTATTCATTGAAAAGGCTTGTGAGGAAAGGAGAAAAACCTCTCCAATAGCTTGTAAAAAGATTATTTGAAGTGTCTTCGCAAATGTCTGGTTTAATTCTAACAAAAAGGCCATCAAAACTCAAAATGAAACTGCCATTTATTTGAAACAACATTTTTTTTGGTTCTGTTCTCAAAAATTGTAATCCATCAAAACAATACAAAGTTGCTTATTTAAAATCATTTAAATTGTCCACTTCTTTAAAAAATTCTTGCTGCAAACTAAATGATGACACTATTGTTGTAATAAAAGATTTTGTATTTTCACATTCTTTTACAATCAATGGCCATTGTTTGCAAACAATTTAAAAGTGTTTCAGATTTTTTTTTAGTAACCCTCGTCCTCAAAGTTCTAAACTGGACATTTTTGAAGTGAATGATTTGTCAAACAATCTAAGCGTAAGAAGTGTTTCAGAAATTTCTGGAAAAGTGGTTTTATTAGAGTTAGGAAATACACGTATGGTCCTACCTCTGCTTTATTCAGATTAAAAATAATCAGTTTTCAATTTACTTTCCTCCATCCTGTTTCTTTTCTTCAAATATGGCCTTTCTCTGCATTTCCTGAATGAATCATGACTGAAACTTTAACTTTATAACCTGTGGTAGAAGAGAATTCACCTGCATATTATTTATCATATTTTAACAAGCCAGTCTTCATTTACTCTTAATTCAATTTCTAAATTGAAATGATGCGATAAGAAATCTGTTAAATTGAGTAGAGATTTTTTTCTGATCGGTGCCCAATAAATGAACTGTTCCATTTCCTGTGACATGAAATACATTTTTTTAATGACTGGATACTTTCTAACATGATCTCAAGAAGTGTCTTTTGTCAGTTATGCAGAAATATCTTTTTACAAGAAATATTCTTGTGAAATGCATAAACTCTTGTAACAAATTCAAAAAATTCATTTGATCACTTGACAACTAATCAAGATTTACTCATGAATATTTTCTGACCTGACTTTGCTCTCCTTGTGATACTGTGCATAACTCTTTCCTGTACAGTCGTAAAATACAGGAAAATAGGGTAATATGCTCAGCGTGTAATTCCGCTCAACCAAATATCTCTAAACAGAATAGAATTGAAAATGTGCGATCGGTGGGCACCTAGCGAACTTCATACTAAGTTCCCAGTAAGGATGTAGTGCCCGTCGGGAGGAAAGTATTTTTGTGTCCTCGCGTTATTAGTTTAAAGTTGTTTTAGAATAAAATTCTACAACATCTAATTTGAAGGTAAGTATACAATCTTATTTTCAAATGCTAATTTACTCATTATTTCTAAAATATATATATATATATATATATACATTTAGCTGTACGTTCATTCTTTTATTTATTTTTGTAGTGCTTTATTACGACAACTATAAATAACTACAACTTAAATGTTGTATTCAAATTTTGAGTGCAAGTACCCTACCATGTCGAGCATTACCGCTCAATCCATTGTTAATTAAAAAAAAACGATAAAAAAAAATTCTAACTTTTATGCAGATTAGTTGATTGCAAACTGTTCTTTATGCTTTGGAATTATACTTCATTAATAAAATATTGATTTTGTGTGTAAATTGGATTAGCTATTCATATTTTCCGTTAAAAGAGTGCCATTGCCCTACTTCCAGATCTTTTACATGTTTGTATAACAGTCAGTGCCAATATCTTTGCCATATGTTTATTTTCGAGTTTGGAGAATGGTTCATCATTGTATATATATATATATATTATAAAAAGAAAATTATTTTTCACCACCTTCTTTCTTTTCTTCAAATATAGCCTTTTTCTGCATTTCTTGTTTTTTCCTGAATGAATCATCACTGAAACTTCAACAACCTGGACCTTCAATAGACAAGACTTCTCTTAGATATTCTTTATCATATTTTACCAACCCACTTTTCATTTACTTGTTGAAATGATTTAAAGAAAAATTGGGTAAATAATTTTTTTTTTCCATCAGTGCCCCACAAAGGAACTTCCCCATTTTCTATAACATAACGGGCATTTTTTGAAGGACTGGGATACTTTTTAATATTGTCTGAAAAATAGTCTTTTGTCAGTTTTGAAGAAATGTAATTTTACACGGATTATTCTAGTAAAAGGCATAAACTCTTGTACGAAATTAAAAAAGTCATTTAATGATTGGATAGTTGCTTATCAAGATTTACTTATAAAGGTGAACGTTTTTTAATATTTGGAGCCCTTTTATTTGAAAAGATAGAATAATTAATACTAGAAAGTATGCTTTTGATGTGACAAAATTACATATTACATCAAAATCTTTTTTTCCAGAAGAATGAATTTTGCTTTAGTCAAATTTGCTTCAGCAGGAAATTCTGTTGTTGTAATAAGTACTAAATGGATTTCAAGTGACAGGGAAAGTTGCCAGTATCCAAAAGGGCCAAACTTGGAGAGGTTTTTAAAGAAGAGAACAGTGCAAAATCATGACTGGGAAGTATATCTCATTCAGATCATGAAAGAATATGGTAAGTATTAACACACATTAGTACCTTTTATCTTTCAAATGCTAAATGATGTCGCTTTAATAAGTAATAATTGGATTTCAAGTGACAGGGAAAGTTGCTAGTATACAAAAGGGCCAAACTTGGACAGGTTTTTAAAGAAGACAACAGTGCAAAATCATGATTGGGAAGTATATCCCATTCAGATCATGAAAGAATATGGTAAGTATTAAACACACATTAGTGTCTTTTATCTTTCAAATGCTAAATGCTGTCGCTGTAATAAGTACTAATTGGATTTCAAGTGACAGGGAAAGTTGCTAGTATACAAAAGGGCCAAACTTGGACAGGTTTTTAAAGAAGACAACAGTGCAAAATCATGATTGGGAAGTATATCCCATTCAGATCATGAAAGAATATGGTAAGTATTAAACACACATTAGTGTCTTTTATCTTTCAAATGCTGTCGCTGTAATGAGTAATAATTGGATTTCAAAATGACTGGGAAAGTTGCCAGTATCCAAAAGAGCCAAACTTGGACAGGTTTTTAAAGAAGAGAACAGTGCAAAATCATGATTGGGAAGTATATCCCATTCAGATCATAAAAGAACATGGTAAGTATTAACGCACATTAGTATATTTTATCTTTCAAATGCTGTCTCTGTAATTAATAAGTACTAATTGGATTTCAAGTGACAGGGAATATTGCCAGTATCCAAAAGGGCCAAACTTGGACAGGTTTTTAAAGAAGAGAACAGTGCCAAATCATGATTGGGAAGTATATCCCATTCAGATCATGAAAGAATATGGTAAGTATTAACACATATTAGTATCTTTAAATTTGAACATTTAGCATTTGAAAGATAAGACTCTTGTTATCCTTCCACACAATGTATTTAGGAAAATATTTAGCTTAAATTTGGTTTTAGAAATGCTTACTATTTCAGGGAGTTTATTTTTTAATTTTCTACATCAGACAATTTAATTTGCATCTAAAATAAATTTAGGCACCACTGCAAAATAGCTGTAAAAATTTTCTTAAAAAAAGTATGATGTAAAATCATATATTTAAAATTTAAATATTCAAAGTCATGTTTGTTCTTAAATTACAGTACGTTAATTTATTTCTGCTCTCATAAATCTCAAAATCTATTCAATTGCTGGTTAATATAACTTTTTTATCTGATCTAAAACGCACTCATTCATAATAATATTATTTCCTGTCAAAAATAAACCTTTAGCCCGGGAGAACTCGCTAGTGAGAATTACTCTCACGGTGCCCAATTGCTTTTCTTTTACTTTACATTCGCTTAATCAACTTTTTTTGCTTGGCTTGGTACTGTTATTCACAAAAGAATTAAATAATTGAAATAACATTTTAAAATTTTAATTAAAAGGAAAAAGGGTTTAAATAAGAGTCTTAAAGTACGACGGTGAGAGAAAATCTCATGCAGCGAGTTCTCCCGGGTTAACTTAGCTAAAGTACTTTCCTTTTGCATTTCGTTAATCTTTGCATAATGTTTATGATAGAAATTAAACAGCTATCAGTCGATAAAGATAAAATAATAACAAGGAAATAAATTACCGAAGGATTTATTGCTTATTTCATACACTCATTATGAAACATTTTTCATCCGTTATCTATTGCCAGATTCACATCATTAGATTTGAATTTTATATGTTGGAATATTAACGGATTTTTAAGTTAACGGTTCGGCAGAACGGTGTGTTCGGTAGATTTGGCTGCTTACTCTCAAAAGCTAAGTATCTAAAAATTTATGTGCGTGTTAGGGGGATCACCTACCTTTTTCTATGGCTACAATATTAAACTTATTGTTCCCTTGAAAAAAAAAAAAAAGTTTGGTGAGATTTCAATTTGTTTTATGGGTAAGTTTCTGCTTTGGAAAAATTGACCCATGAAGAAAGATTTCCATGTTTGTTATTTTATGTTGTTGTATAATACAGCATTTGGTTGCAGCACCATTTAATTCCCATTTTATTATTTACATATGCTTATATTAAAGATTAAATTCTTATTTGTGATTATTTTATGCATGTATTTTGTTTATAGCTTATGCTAGAAAATTCTGAGCAATTTAAATCTCTTGCAATATTTAAAATTCTACTGAAGATTTTTATCTTGTAATGTGCAAAAGATAGTATACCTTTCAAAATGCAAGGATGCAATTTTTTTTCAGATATGTGATTTATTATTATGCTTCTATTATTATGTTTAGATATGGTAAAATGATGAAGCATCTACCCTATTGTGTATTTGAATTCATTGATACGCTAAATACTTTAAGAAATATTATTTGTTTTTGTGCATGTTATGAAGCTAAAGAAATTCTTTAATTGAATGAAAAATAGGTAGAGTTTCATAAATATTTGTTTCTGCTTTAAGGCTTCGAATTTCATAATTTCTAGTGTGATTATTTTATGTGTGTATATGATATGACTCCCTGGGTGTGAATGTTATTTATGCCTGCCATGCATCCAATTAGTTAAAATACCAACAACATTTGTCTTTAAATCTAATACATGTGTTAATTATTCCGGTAATGCAAATTTTCATGTGTCAAAAATTTCGTGGGTTATTTTTTTTTTTTTTTTTTTTTACTTTTTAGATATAGTTGCCATATTTTAGCTATTTAACACTTATTTGCCTGCTACTGTCTCCTTAATTTAATTTTTATGTTGAGGTCAGCTTTTTAGTGCATTTTTTCGGATTCTCAGCTTAGATAATTTTTAGGCAGAAAGTATTATTGTTACATTATGCTTATCACATGCAGATATGGTTTTTTAGGTCTGTTGAATTTTTTTTCAAATTTTTTCACCATTGCCATTTAATGTATCAGTAATGCGAGTGTGGGTAGATTCTTTCATGGGACTCGTTACCGGCAATTGATCTGTGATTGATTACATTTCATGTCTGATTTGAGTTAGATGGCCACTTATTCTTGTCAGATATGGAATGGATTACTTGCACTCTTCCTGTTATATTGTTACTATCACATTTACTTTAGTTTACATTCTGGTTTGAAATTTTAATTCTGTTTTGGCAATGCTGTTAAATTTCACAGAAGCACAATTCTTGCTTTCTGATTTTAGTTACTTTTTACTGTTTATAAATTTTACAATTATAATACGCATAATTTGGAGTGATATATTTTTTTCAATTTTGTTTCGGGATCGTTTTCGACATGGGCTTTAAACTCGTACACACACACAATTTACAAGATTGTATTCAACGATTTTCAGCGATCTTTTTACACACGCCCTGTTTGAATTTTGTTCTGACAATTTTGATGTCATAAATCTGCTCATTCACTGCTTTTCACATTTCTACACTTAAATGTGTTCTGTGGTATAGTTTTTCAATTAATTTATTTACACATTGTTCATGGTGCCTGGGTCTTTCCGTAACAAAAGGTTTTATTCTACACATTTGTTCATGGTTTACACGAGATGCTAGATTTATTTTTGGAAATAATCCACGGTATTTTTTTTACTTTCATACATGTTATTTATTTAAGGTATAGTTACAGTTCTTTGCTGCTGCATATAGAACTTTGTACATTGATTGTCATGAAATATTCACGAAAGTTTCACCAATTGTTGTACAATTTGTGTTGGTTTACAGAATGTTTTTTCGGAGTTGGTTTTATTTTACATACATGCCGTTGGATTTTTTTTCATTTCTAAATTCTAGACAGAAACTTCTTTTTTTTAAGGTGTTAACTGTATCTCATTCTAGATTCTTTTTGTCATTGTCCACTTTATAGTATTAAGTTTGGAAATATTCTGCAGAATTTAAACATGCTATAACTTTCAAAATTCTACACTATTTTAAATTTTAGTTTTTCTATTTTTACTCTTAATTTTGTGGATGCCAGGTTCTGAAATGTGTTTTTATAACATTTAGATTAGAATTTTTCACTTTGTCATCGCACCATTTCATCAACGGTTAGAAATTACATTTTGTTATTGTATGTAGATTATACAATTTTTAGGCGATAAATCTCGTAATTGGTGAGTAATTTAGATGGAATCACGAGATTTATCCTTCACTGTTAAGACTATTTGCTGGGATGATACGTGCTGGTGCAGGTATGCTTTGTTTATGTTTTGATCAATATTTAGATTTGTGTTAAATTGTTGCAAGTTAGATTCTCTGCTGCTCTTTCAGGGTTTACATGTACACATTACATATTTTTTATTTCACAAACATCGAAGTTCACTATGTTCTGCAACATGTACAAGAAAACGAAAGTTTTTACATGTCAGACATTTTTCACACTTGTAAGAAATTTGATATACACGTTGGTAATGCCATCAAGTTACATATGACTTTCAGAGGTACTTCTTACGCCACACACAAGTTATATAGAGGGTCTTTAACGTTAATTTTTTTACACACGTACTTCCTGAATTGTTATTGACCTAATGTGCTTACCCCCTTTATTTAAAAAATATAGATCTTGTTACTATTTATTTTTATTGAGGTTCACACATCTTGTTTACGTTTTTCATCGATTGGAAGATTTCAATTATCATGTTTTCAACAGTTACATATTAATTTAAATTTTAAAATTTAATGTTATTAACATTAGATTGTTATCCATTTTTCACTTGTACGCACCAGCCATATTCTGCACTCGGTTCTTTTGATAGATATTTAAGTCTAGGATGTCTGTTATACAAAATTACACTCCATGCAATTTTCTAGATTTATGCTTTGTTTTATGACATGTTTACACTCATAATTGCTTGTTTTAAGTGAATTTCAAGTAATTGTTGTTTTATTCATAGTAAAAACTTAGATATTAATTTTTGCAGTTAAACTGGATGTCATTGGACAGCATTTACATTCACATTATTTAAATTACTACTTAATTATCTAGTTATTTTAAGTTCATTTATGGAGTCTATTTTAAAATAATTTCATGTATGTACAGCACATTGCACATTTATATACAAAATCAACTGTGCAGTATATTTTTCTGTGCAATTTACAAATTTCTGTATTTTATATTTGTTTATTATGTTATACTCATTAAAATCCTCATTTATATCAATTATTATATTTTATAAACATTTGAAAATTAATGCCAATAGGTATAAGAGAAAAAGACTCTTGACCTGCTGTACTGGTACTACTACTAATATTATATATACAAGATAGGGTCAGGTGGGGTAAAATGGGTATAAAATTCACTATTTTTAGATGTTCAGTTAAAATTTTCTGGCAAATGTTAAATAATTAAAACTTTTTTTGGTATTTTCTTTACATTGCACATTCTTGGAATGAAAATACACAATTTTTATCTATTAGGCTGCAGAAGTATGTCTACAACAAAACATTTAATAGGTATATGTTTGCTATATTCATTTTACCCCATGCAGGTGAAAATGAGTATAGTGTGGGGTAAAATGGGTATATAAAAGTTTAACAATAAATACTGTTTAAATAGATTTGTCAGAGATTATATAATGAAGTAATATGAAAAACAATGTTATATAAGTCTTAAAAAATGTCAACTTTTTTTTTTAATATGAAATTTAAGTTAATTGATAAATTAGAAACTTTACTATGAATCAAGCTTAGGTGAAAATGAAAACCTTTTCTGGCTACATTTTTTTCAACTTATTCTCACCCTGTTACATTATAAGTTGTAAGTCTATCAAAAGCATAATGACCCAGATTGGTTCCATGTTGGTTCATTTAATCTTTCTTTCTGTTTTTTTTTTTACATTGTAATCTGCGAAAATGTCCATTGTTACTCTTGTGAACGTTAGAGCAAAGTTTTGGAAAAACTTCCAATTATTTATTATGAAATATAATTAGGATAAGATTGATATAACCAGTTAAATACCATCCTATTCCACTCACATAAAATATATGTAATTTCATTTGTAACAAAATCTTGATTTATTACATACGCAAGTAAAATGCTTTTGGTTTGAAATTAGATATATTTTATGTGAGTAAAACACAATAATACATATTTAACTAGTCATATCAATTTTTATCTTAATAATAAAATAATTGGAAGTAATTCTGAAAATTTGCTCTAGTGGTCACAAGGGTAATGAATGGACGTATACCCCTGTACCTTCAGCATCAAAGGAAAGCATAAAATGCAGCCAATCTTGGACTTTTCCAAGAATTTTACTTCATATTAATGTTTCATCTTCTTCAATATTAGGTACTACTTTTGCCAATGAATTCTTTGTTTGTATTTTTTCCCAAATACTGGACCTTCAATCATGCACCTACAGATACATTTATTTTTACTTTGGGGATATCTTCCCCACATTATAGTATAATTTGAGCCTCATTTAACAAGTTCTCTTCTTGTCTGTTTTAACTATTTTGGTGTTCCGTTTATCAGAATCATTTTTTAACTGTTTCATAATGTTTTCATTTGTTAGAATTTCATCTGCTTTTGCTTGGACATGCTTATGTTTCAGCTTTGAAGTTTTTACTAAGATTATTTGGAGATGTGGCAGATTGATATTTGACGAGAAAGCAAGAATGTCTCAAAACCACACTGCTCTGACTTTTGTCAACAATTATGGTTTTTAATTTTCTAACTCTTTCGATTACCTCTTCTTAAAATTTCAAATCTAATCATCACCTGATATACCATCTAGAAATAGAATACTTCTAGAAATGAGCAATGATTTGACTAAATATGTACAGAGAATTTCAAGTCTTTCCGATCTTGAGAATAACGTACTGTGAATTATATAAACATTTTAAAGTATTTTTTAAACTTATTCTAATTCCAGTAAAAAAAAAAAAAAAAAAAATTATTCAGATAAAATTCTAATTCCAGTAAAATAAAGAATTTTATTTAGAAAAGTTCTATATAACACTTTAAGAATACTACAAATGTTAAGCCTAACACTATACCCCTTTTACCCCATTTATAAGATTTAAGATAAAACAACATAAACAAAAGACAATTTATTGTTTGTAATTTGGAAAAGTATTAGAAGTGCTTAACGAACAAAATGAGATCAAACAAATGGGTTTATATCAAATATTACGAGCTGCAGGAAGAAGTTTAATCAGACCAAATGTGGCATGAAATTGCCCCCAAACGGTTTTACTGTTGCCACTCAAATAGAACAAACTATAAAAACAAAAATAAAGTAGGAGAAAAAAGCTTAAACATCAAGTAATCATATGTAATTTTCAAAACTATAAATATGTTAAGAAAATTGAAAAAATTAAACAATATTTTCTAACTACCCATTTTACCCCACCTGACCCTATAAACTTTATATGTGCACATTATTTTTATGCAGGTCCTCCGTCCATTTGAGTGACGGAACTTACTAGACTTTGTCTAAAAAAAGAAAAGATATGAACAGTTGTACTGCAGTTTATCATTTTATATAATGATTATTATATTGTCTTTTATATGACATTATTTTTGGGTACCCACATTATATTCCTTGTATGTTTAGTATTTGTATCTTCAGGTGATTCTCCAGTATATCTTTAATTAGTCAGTCTATTATTTGTGTTGTTTCATAAATATGCGTGTCGAGTCATAGTAAGTTTAGATATTTTTGGTCAGCGGGGAGAAATATATCATGTAGAATCATATATTTAAAATTTAAATATTCAAAGTCATGTTTGTTCTTAAATTAATGTTCGTTAATTTATTTCTGCTTTCATAAATCTCAATCTATTCATTTACTGACTAATATAACTTTTTTATCTGATCTAAATCGCACTCTTTCTTAATAATATTATTTCCTGTCAAAAATAAATCTTTAACTTAGCTAAAGTACTTTCCTTTTGCATTTCGTTAATCTTTGCGTAATGTTTATGATAGAAATTAAACAGCTGTCAGTAGAGAAAATAATAAGGAGATAAATTACCGAAGGATTTATTACTTATTTCATACAATCATTATGAAACATTTTTCATCCGTTATCTATTGCCAGATTCACGTCATTAGATTTGAATTTTATATGTTGGAATACTAACGGATTTTTAAGTTAACGGTTGGGCAGAAGGATGTATTCGGTAGATTTGGCTGCTGACGCTTAAACGCTAAGTATCTAAAAATTTATGTGCGTGTTAGGGGGATCACCTACCTTTTTCTATGGCTACCATACATAATAAACTTATTGTTCCTGAAAAGACTTTGTGCTTATTTTGAGTCAAATTCAGCATTTCGGGACGAGAGCTTTTGGGTTCTGCAAAGGACACAAATGCAATGTTACTGAATCCGGCCTTGTACCCTCTTTCCTGATCTCCATAACATTTTTACGAAGTAAAGAAACAAAAATTCACTCCCACAAAAGCTTTCTGACAAAAAGAAACCTGATTATATACATGTTACAGTCAATTTCATAAATTTGGTTATTTTTCTGTCTTTTTCATTTTTAACTGGAACAATGAGTTTTTCAACACTACCAATTTTTACAATATCATATCGTGATACCTGTTGATAACTTTCAAGTGTTTTGTCAAAGTCTTTTTGCTTTCCTTAACTTTTGCAAGAAACTAATTATATATTCCTTTTTTTTTTTTTTTTAAATCAATATTCAATTTTTTCTTCTTTCGATTTCTGTTTGTCCATTTGTTCATCAAAATGTAAGTTTGACTTCTAAATCACCATCCATTGTGGTTCTAAGTACAGTAAAATTTTTGAAACTTTAGAATGCACTAGAAACTCAAAAAAGAAAATAACATCAAATAGACATTACTTGTATGCAAAACATTGTCAAAATATAAAACTTATGACCTCCCAAAAAGATGTGCACGCCTACGTCTGAAATGAACAATCAACTGATATCATCAAATTGTTACAAAATACAAACTTGCATGCTCACAAAACTTATGATTGCGCAATAAGGGAATAAACATATACGAACTGAATTATATGCTTGCATAATGACAATCTCAAGCTAAACAAACTGAAATTTATTACATTGCCTGAACTTGATTGGTAATTATAAATACAGTTGAACCTCGTTAACACGAAATTGAAGGGGCTGCGAAATTTTTTCGCGTTATCCGGGAATTCGTGTTAACCGTCAAAATAGTGGTGCCATCTATATTAGCAAAAAAAACCTAAATAAATAAGCTTACAAATATATATCCCTGCTAAAATCATAAATCAATAAGAAATATAAATTTTAATTAAGCAATAGAAAATTTAATTAAGAAATAAAACAAATTGGTCATCATTTTAGGAAATAAGTTTATTTACCTTCTAATCATTTTTTAAAGAAGTCCGTTATTGACTTTTGTTTCAATTTTTGTACACTGCTTTTTTCTAGAAACGTATGAACCTCATCTAATTTGTCCAAAGCTCGGGAAGCATTCTCTTGTTCCATAAGGAAACGTTGTACAGTTTTTAATGCTGCGGTAGCTTCATTTAATGACACTGAACTTTTCAGTTCTGTGTCGAATTCTTCATCCTCGTCTGAGATGTCGATGTTGTCATCTTTTTTTTCAGTTAATGAAGCAATTATTTCTTCGTCTGTCGTCACATCCGAAGTCAGCACATCTTCATCTATGGAAATATACTCGACGAACAATGTCTGCGAAATTATTCCCCGTTTTTCGGCTTCTTCTATTAAATCAGTCATCATTTCAGATTCTGTTTCATTAATTTCTTCATTTATCTCATGCGTAAATCCCGCGTGCCGGAAACAATTTTTCACAGTTCCAGTAGTGTTACTGTTCCAGGCACTTCTTAGATAAGTTATAGCTTCTAGTAAATTCACAGAAAATTCCGTTTTATTATCAAAACATTGAACCCTTTTATGAACAATTCTTTTTCTGTACTGCACTTTAAAGCACGGATAATTCCTTGATCACAAGGCTGAAGTTTTGCTGTAGTGTTCGGAGAAAGAAAGACACATTCAATTGCTTTTAATACTGGAACATCTTTATGAGCACTGCATTTGTCCAGCAATAAGCAGATTTTTCTCTTTTCTCGGTAGAATTTTAAGTCCAGATCAAGTAACCATTTCGTAAAAATAACATTGTTTATCCATGCATTTTTGCTGGAAGTGTAGCAAACTGGCAAAGTTTTAACATTTTTAAGCAACGTGGTTTCGCAGATTTACCGATCACGAGCAATGGTAACTTTTCACTTCCGTCCATGTTGCAGCCGACCACAATCGTGATTCTTTCTTTGCTGAATTTTCCTCCAGAACATTTTTCTCCTTTTAAGGTAAGAGTTCGCGAGGGTTGTGCTTTGAAAAAAAGCCCCGTTTCATCGGCGTTAAAAATATTACGGGGTGCATAATTTTTTTTAACGTCTAACCACTTTCCTAATAAAAAAGACTGTATAGAATTCTAATCTACGGCAGATTCCTCTCCACATATCTTTTTGCAGACAATTCTATGACGCTCTTTAAATCTTGTCAGCCATCCGTTAGAACATGTGAAATCGTTGTAACCGAGAGCATCAGCAAAAGCCTTTGCTTTCTCCTGCAAAACTGCACCAGTTAAAACAACGTTTTGGCTTCTTGCTTCTTTTATCCACCGTAAGAGAGCAATTTTAATTTCTTCATTTTTTCCTGTTCGCATCCGTTTTCTTGCTGGTTCGAATTGACTGACAGCATAAGCAGCTTCAATCTTTTCACGATTCTTTACAATCTTAGAGAGTGTGCTATTGGGTATTCCATATTTTGCCGCAATTTTTGATTTTTTCAGCACTTTATCGCTGACTTCATTTAAAATCTTTTGCTTTGTTTCTAAAGATACAGCTTGCTGTTTTCGACTCATCTTTCAAAGAATACTACAGAGCAACTGCGAACAGAATTTCACTAGTCAGATATAGAAGTAAGGACTGTCACTTCTATTTAACAGAACGATATGGAATTTTGGAAACACTGTTTATGGTTTATGCGACTATCAATAGAGTCAAACAATTAATGGAACAATCACATTCAAAAAAGAAACTCCTTCACCCAAACATTCATAGTGCCGATACGATACGATTTCTAAAGATCAGAGGTCAAGAGCAGGAGCCCCCTAACAGTTCGGACACCACCCCTTTCTTTTGTTCACCTCTCCTTTTCTCTCCTTACTTTTGTCGATGACCACAAAATGTAATTCGAAAAAAATAGGATCTCAGGCATACTTGCTCAGGATGTCAATAAATGCAACTTAAGCGAAGGGGAGGGGGAATGCAGAATATCAGAGGATAAAGAAAGAAAAGCAGAGATTAGCCAAATATTTCACCATTTTTTGAAACCCTTTTCCTCTTTGTCATTTTCAAACAGTGAGAAAAATTCCATTTTTAGTAAATAAGATGTGACATGTAAGTTTGAAATATTGAAAACTTCCCTTAAGAAAGAATGCTTTGATTTTCGAGCAAAAAAAAATTTCGCCTTAAGCGGGATTTTGCGAAATTCTATTTCGTGTTAAACGAATTAATTTACATTGGTTTTCAGACTTATCTGACGGGACCTCAGTATCATTTCGTGTTAAGCGAAATTTCGCGTTAAGCGATTTCGTGTTAACGAGGTTCGACTGTAATAACAAGTTAATTAAAAATATATATATACAGTATGGAACCAGTTATCTGGAATGGGTATGTCCAGATGTATTCCGGATAACTGGTTGCTCATCAACGCAACACCCATTAATCAAATTTGTATAATATATTTAGCCCTGGCTTTGTTTATGATTGAAAGACTAATTAGAATATGAATGGAAAACAGTTGTAAAAGAATCTTTTTCAATAAATTAAATAAATCTACATAAAAAATAAGTCAATATCTGCTCATTTAAATGCTTCAAATCCACATTGTTCATTCTTTTTTAAACATGAAGTATATTTAGAAGTAAAATTGAATGAATGAAAAAAAAAAAATAATAGTACTTACTTTAGAGGCTGGAACAGTGTATGTAGTATTCTTTTTTACTTCTTAAAAAATTTAGTAACTTTTAAAGTTAATTGAAAAATGCTGATTTTTATTTTGACTATCATATCTAAACTTTTTCTTCTTTCAAAAAAATACAAAGATATTCATTAATTTTTAAAAATAGAGATTTTATTTATAATAATAAAAAAAAAAAATAGATAATAGTAGATAATAGTGAATTACAAAATTTTTCTAAGATATGTTTATTTTTTAAACATGTCAGAAATTTTCATTTGTTTCATATTTGTTTTTTGTTTTAAATATAACTCTTGTATCTTATATACCGCCATAATATGAAACTCATCAACAAAACTCTTTTGTTCCATTTCTTTGATTAGTTCTTGAGTCAACTCAATACACCTTGAGTTAGAAATTTTTTCTTCTGGGGTTTCATCTGCACTTTCATCGTCAGATTCATCATTATTCTGGTCAGCATACAAAACTTTATCAATAATTTCAGAATCTGACAATTTACCACTTGCAGGAACATCATTATCATCTTCAGTCAAAATATAGCTTTGAGATGTAGCTTCTGCATACTCTTTTAATTCCTTCTGGAGCAATTTTTCTTTGGATATTGAAAATCCTTCAAAATCACCGTCATCGTCTTCTTCGAGAAATATAGATGTTGGCAACAGATTATGCCATGCATGTGTTAATGTTTCTTTTGACACTTCGTCCCAAGCCCAGGCTGCTAACCAAATTGCTTTTTTGATAGAAAATTCCTTCAGAAATTCATGAATCGATTTGTTTTCATTGCATGAATCCAAAAGGTCTTTTAAAAAATGCATCTTATACTTGCATTTTAGGCTTCGCAAAACCCCTTGATCCAAAGGTTGGATCAAAGAGGTACAGTTCGGTGGCAAATATTCAATAATCACATTGTGCTCCTTTAGCAGATTTGGTTCTAGATGGGCTGCACAATTGTCTAAGAATAAAATTATTTTACAATCAGATGGGAGTCCAACAGATTGACAATGTGCTCGTGCTTTAGGTACAAATTGGGTATTGAACCATTCAATGAATAATTCTCTAGTTGCCCACGCTGTTTTATTTGCTTTGTAGTTAACCGGGAAAATTTTTATATTCTTAAAACAGTGGGGCTTCTGACTCTTACCGATTACAGTTAATTTTATTTTACATATGCCAGCAGCATTAGCACAACCTAGTAGTGTTACTCTCAGTTTTGACTCTTTTAGTCCACTGCTAGGTGACTGCTCACTTGCTGTAACATATGTGTGACTTGGAACATACTTGTAATATAATGCGGTTTTGTCTGCGTTAAAAATCTGTTCTAAACTGACGTTTTCTCTTTTTATCAAATCCATTACATAGTCTACGTAATTTTCAGCACTCTCTGTATCTGCAGCAGCTTTTTCGCCAGAAATTTTCAGAAGTTTCAGTCCATGTCGCTGTTTAAATCTATTAAACCACCCATGGGAATAATCACAGTTTTTTTCAAGATTTAATTCCTCATGGAACTTTCTTGCTTGAGCCATGATTTCTATTAAGCGGGAAATTTTCGGATCGTCTTTGTCGGATCCTCCATCAAAACTTTATCCACATCATCGTTTTTGGATTGATGCATGGTTTTCCTTTCAGATAGCACATTTGGATGTTCAGCATCTCCATAAAAATTCAAAATGTCTTTTTTCTTCTGCTTTATATCATAAATAGTTGATGACCCAACATTGTAGGTATCACACAAATTTTTTACGGTCGTACCTTCATCCAATTTTTTTAAAACTTGCACTTTAGTTTCGATACTCAAAACTACTCTTTTTCTTTTTGTATTCACAATACCATCTGTTTCTGCCTTTCGCTTCGCCATTACTTTTTTACTGAAAAAGCAAGAAAAAAAATAAATCCACTTTTTCAAGTCTACGATTTTGATAAGAAAATAATACTAACGACGAGCACGCGACAAAGTTAAAAAATAAACTGAGCGTAACTGTTGCCAAAGTGAAGGTTTAAATGTGGCAAAATATTGGCTGCGATCCAGATAGATTTTGCGCTGTTAACGAAACGAGATTGACCAATCAGAAGCCTGCATTTTTGCCAACTTTTCCCTGTTTTAAGAGAGTAAATTTTCTTATTGGTCAACCTCGTTTCGCTACCAGCGCAAAATCTATCTCGATACCGAACGCTATTTTTTCTCATCCATGGAGATATGAAAAAAAAAGTACTAATTAATAAATCATAAATAAAATATTCAAAAAGTTTATGCAGAGAATTTATAATCGCATAAAATTTACTGTGAAAGTATTTTTTATCTTTTACAAACTTCATTTACATTCTCAATTTTGTCTGGCGCCATCTGCTGAGAGGAATAAAAAACACGATTCATGTTAAACCATAACTTATAACGATTTGTTACTGCTCTTTTCTCCATATCTCCGTGTAGGCAAATAAACAGCATATTTTCTATGTTGCTTCTTTGAATTGGCAACAGCTCCGCTTTGTTGTTATTTATCTCCGTTCAAGCGTATGGAAAAAGGAATGATTGAGCGTTACAAAGCAAAAATTTTCTTTGTATATAAAGAATGTTACATTAAATATAAATAATACATAAAAGGGTAATAAATATATTACTTACCAGTAAAACATAAAATCCTAAATAAAAAATAGTACAGCTTTTTTTTTTTTTTTTAAGCAGTCAAAATTTTCCGATGAAATTTTTTTTTCCTAGAAAATTTTTGCAGATGATCGATCGAAAATACTATTCCGGTTAACTGGTTTTCCGGTTAACTGGATTCCAGATAAACGGTTCCATACTGTATTTGCTCTCTTTGTCATCCCTAGATTATTTATTTCTGCGAAGTCCAAATGTAGAAAGCTTTTTTTCAATTCCTGCTATTTTCCCCTACCATATGCTGTTTTTTTTTTCACCTTCAATTCACAATAGCTGTTGAGCAGATATTTCTTTTTTCATTCTCCTTTGGCACCTTATCTGTATCTTCCTCCCCCCTCCTTCTCTTTTAAAATGGATATTTTTTACTTTATTCCTTTGATCTTCTATTTCTTCAGAGTGTATAATATATTCTATGCTTTGTAAATAAAACAGAGCTCTTAATTCAATTTAAATGCAATCAAAAAATAAAATTACTTTGATGTTTATACCGCCTTGCTTTGTTTCAGAAACTTACAGCGATGCTCGAGCACAGCTTCCTAAAGCCCAAGACACATCTAACTTGGACAGTGAGCCGTATGACCTTATTAAAAGAAAAAGAACTGTCCCAATTCGTTTCGGAGGGGAAGAAAAAAATGAATTCACGGACAAAAATTCCAAAAAAAAAAATCAGCAAAATTTCACAATATCCTTAGATATCTTTAGATTCCTTTTCCAACTCAACTCCATCTGTATCGATATCATCAATCACCTCTTCCATCTCACTGAATTCATCCTTCTCCCCTTCCACTCCATCCACCTCTCCTTCCATTCCATATATCTTGTGTATCTCATCTATCACCACTTCTATTCCATCCAACTCATCTTCATTTCATCTTATTGAACCTTCTACCGTCTCATCTCAACTCACGCCTTCATTTTATCCCATTCCATGTCGTACCTCTGAAATAGGTAAGTTAGTTTACATTTAAAACAAATACAGTGAAATTTCTTTTAAAGGCCACCCCCATTAAGGGACGATATTTTAGGAAGGAAAATTTTTCCCATAAATCCTAAGCAGGTGTATTGCATTCCTGAACCAAAAGATAAGAGTTCAGCAAATAATTGCACTTGCAACAAAGAATGCAGAGGGAGATGGGGAGGGTTTAGTAACACAATGAAGGACCACAAGTGAGATAAACAGGTGTTCTTGACACTTTGTTTGACCTTTCAACCTGTAGGGGTAGGGTTAAAGGGGAAACTTGACCCTTTGTTGTGGGCACACAAAGGATAACAGGTTATCTAGAAAAACTGATTGCATATTTACAAAACCTGTGAATGCATATTGAAGCACAATTTTTACACTAGAAATTTTATGCTCAATTTATGTAAAATTTAAAATTATGGCACCTAAATCAAACCAAAGAGTACATTTGGATTTGAATGACAAAATCAAAGTTCTTAATTGTCATGATCAAGGAACATCTGCAAGAAAATTGGCTTTACAGTTTAATTGTAGCAAGAATCAAATAAACAATATTGTTAAAAACAAAGAGAACTTACTGAAAGAATATGCAGATTTTAAAAATCACGGTATAAAAAGAAAGAGAAATGAAAAATTTGGTGACATAAATGACGCTGTAATTCAGTGGTTCAGACGTGCTAGAATTAAAAACATCCCCTTAAGTAGTACTTTGGTGAAAGAAAAAGCCATTCAGATTGCAGAATCACTTTAGACCATGGGATAAGAGCTTAAAAAATGTTTTAAAATAAATTTCGTTTACCAACGTTCGGGAGTATACGAATTTTTGCATGTTTAATCCTTAGCTATCACGTATTACAAAAACACAAAGTTGCCCAAAAGAAACGTGCACATAAAAAAAAAAAAAAAAAAATTACATCATTTTACATGTATGTTCTATCTAGATGGCACTTTATGCGGATATTTAAAAAAAAATGAGAAAATAAGAATATATGTATGAATCAACAAAAAAAAGTAGTCATTGGAATCCTTCAAATTACGCTTCTGTATCAGATGTGGCAAATAGTGCAGCAAAGTTTTTTTTTTTAAATGTATATATCACCAGCTAGTCATCATATATAGACTCATTTTAATCAATGTGCATTACATGTGTAAATCATTTTTATTGTCAGTTAAAAGTAATGTTTTGTCTTCAATGTCGTTGAGGTCGTTGCTAATGTAACAGTTTTTGAATGAGCTGATAATGTTTGGTTTATATGGCTAGTTAGTTTTGATCCAATTAGCCTAGTATTTTCTTACATTTTAATAGTTTGAAGAGGTATAATATTAGTCATATGTACAGCCGTGGGAAAAAAAAAAGTAAACACCCCCTACTAACTCTGCAACTAATTATAATAGAAGAAAGTTACTGGTACCAAACGATTAGAAATAAAGTCTACTTTTAAATGATGATAAAATTTTCTTAGGGGCCCATCTACAAATGAAAACCAGACTAAACTTAGTTTGCTGCAGAAAACCCCAATTTTGACATTATATTTTAAATATTCAGATCAAACTATGCCTAGAAACTAAATTTCAAATCATTTGGATGATAAGTTTTTGGATTATAAACATTCAAAATTTATAGCTTCTAATGTTAAATTATATTTTCATATTTTTATTAATATCTCCAGAAGTTGTAATCTTAATGTGAGAATTTTTTCTGTGCTTATAAGACTAAAAAACCCAAACATGAATGTATTGAATTTGTAATTTTAAAATTTTTGTAATATGAATTATGAAATTAATATTTAAGAAAATATGAATTGCAACTTTTTTTTTTTTTTTTTGATAGATTTATATTTATTATGTCCTGCTTTATGCAAATTTTCAATTTCAAATTTTTCTTCCTAGTAGTTTTTGAAATATGATTAATATTCTAATATATGAGAAAATAAGAATATATATATATATACATAATCTGCATGCAAAAACTTGTTTTTATTATATTTTATAATAATATACGAAATATTTTTATAAATAAAAGTAACTTAAGCCTTTAAAGTAATATTTTGATTTTTTTAAAGGGAAGCTTTGTATCCTTCCGCACATTTGTTTACAAACACACGTGATCGTCCAATCAAGTTTTCCCTTTAATTAAGCTATTATTATCATTGTTATTATCGTTTTCATTTAATATTTAATGAATGGAGGAAACATTGAATTATTTTGCTGCATACATCTTTGCGAAACAGAGAATGATCGGTTACAGATCGTATCCAGTAAAAACTTTAAAAAAATTTAAAAAGTTGTCAACAAGAATGGATTTTCTTAGACGGTAAAGAAAAATCTGTGGCAGATAAACTGAACACTTTTCCCGGATTTAGCGGAGATGGTGTGAAGATGAATAGAAAATAAATATGCATATCATAAAAAATGTTATATGCAATTTACGAATAAAACAAAAATATAGGGCCAAAAACAGAGTGAAAAAAATTGACGATGTTTCCATTGATTGTCATAAACGATATCCAAGATCGAGCGACCGTAGCAGAATAGGTATTTTTCCACATACGTGTGTTATATGCGAAAAAGAACAATATTTCACTGAAAAGCATACTGGTAAGCGAAAGAAAAACTCTCCCTATGTCAAACTTTCACTTCCAGCAAAACATTACTTGATGGTGCATCAAGAATATATGATATAAAACTACTTCGACAAATTCAAAACATAAATTGTATTTGCAAAAGAAGTAAAGTATCATCATACTTGTTACAAAGCATACACAAGAATTCCAGATTTACATCCTTCTGATGCTTCAAACCTCAGTAAGCTGCTTATTCTGCATTTTGTAAATTTGTGGAAGACAGAGTAATAAAAAACAGCGCGATCCTTCCATGAATAAACTAGGAAAAAAATTTGAAAATTCAGTTATGACTTTGAATGGTGTTGACAGTATTGAAGTAAATAACCGTCTGAAAAGAGAAGGAGACAGAAAGATTATTCCCAGCTAATATTTGTAAAGGCCAAACAACGGAACCTGTCAGAACTTGTTTTATTTCATAGTAATTCAGACGAACCTGTCATGAAACTTAAGTGAGTCGTCTGAGACAGAAGAAGAAATAGCAAATGCAATTCCCCCTCAAGATCTGTATAATAATGAAGCTAATGCCCTTTTGTATAAATCATCCATAATTTTAAGAAACTTGATAAATGAATCACATCCCCTTCAATGTAGCTGGCCTCCTGTAGCTGGAGATTAAAGCGAATCAAGTGCTCAGAAAACGATTCCAATACTATTATTCAATTTTCTTGCATGGTGTAATGGTGAATCTAAAGATTTTAAAGTTGATGATTTTGTAGAAACTTCTGAAAATGTTAAGCGAAAGCAACTATCCATATCACAGGATGTCATATATTTATCATCAGCGGGTGAAAACCACACTCCCAAACATTTATCATTAGCAGTGGCTGCCGGACATATTACTGGATCATCGAAGATCATTGAACTTTTAAATGGTTTCGGCCACTGTATTTCTCATTCAGCTGTACTTGAATATGACACTGGTCTTGCAGAAATGCAATTGCATTCAGCAGATTCCCTTCCAATTGGCATTGTTCCAGAACAATTTGCTACGCTTGTGTGGGATAATATTGATTATCGGGAGGAAATTCTCACAGGTCATGACACAACCCATTATACTAACGGCATAATTGTACAAAAAAACAATCAAAATGATTTTACAAATATACCTGCAATTAAATTGGGAAAAAGATCAAAGAAAAGAACAATTTATCCTCCAGTTAGGCCTATTTCTTAGGAAAATGCTGTAACCCTGAAATTGTTTTTGAATTTACTATGTGTCAAGAAGAAAAAGAAAATTTGAAACAATCTAAATTCATCGATTCGTTGTATGTTTTTTCCAAACTTCCTACAAGGAATAACCAACAAACACCAGGTTGGACAGGTTTCAATTCTTGATTGAAACAGAGAAATGTTTTACCTCTTAGTAATATACGTATCTCCCAGTGTTGGAAGCAAACACAACGGAATTTTCAACTATAAATAACATCTTCTTAAAGAGTTTAGAAATAGCCGATAAGATGCATCTCAAAGAAATCGTCTTAGTATTTGATGAAGCAATTTATGCTAAAGCCTAACAAATTCGCTTCAAAGAAGATAAATTCAAAGAAAGACTTGTATTACATCTTGGTGAATTTCATACATCAATGACTTTTCTAGCTATACTTGGAAAGTGTTTTAAAGATGCAGGACTTTCCAATATTATGATAGAATCTGGAATTGTTGCTGAGGGCTCTGTAAATGGAGTACTTAATGGCAAGCATTACAATCGCAGTATACGATGTCACAAGCTCATATTTGAAGCTTTCAGTAGACTCTTGTGGAATGCATTTTTAAATTCTATGCACAGAGAGTTTAAAAATTTCTGATCATATTTACGATTGTTATAAAGTTGGCTATTGAAAAAAAATGAAATACCAGAAGATTTCATTTCTCTTGCAGAAAAATTAGAAAAGTTTGTTGCAAAAAACTGCAAAAGAAATGTAACTTTTGCATTTTGGATTACATATTTAGATATGGTTGGTTGCCTTTTAAGCTTTTTACGTGCAACAAGAATTGCAGACTGGCATTTACATCTTGCTGCTATTGAAGAAATGATTCCTTGGTTTTTTTCATATGATCGTGTGAATTATGCTCGATATCTATATATCATCTTGAGAAGTTAAATTTAAAAGTTACCCATTCTTTCACATATAATGAACTATGTTCTGGTAACTTTGTGGCACAAATACAAAATACTTATGGCTTTGCTGGCACTGCTATGGACCAAGTTATTGAGCAAATAGCAAATCGAGATTATAAAACCAAAGGTGGTTTAATATCTTTTACAAAAAAAAAAACAGGTGCTGTTTATCGTTGGATGCTTTCCCACCATTTGCGAGCACATATTAGTCGTTCCTATGAACAATTAGCAGGAAAAAAGTCTGACGAAAGCCAAAAAAGGATCTTTATCCAGCACAAATGCAAATATGGACAGAAACGTTCAATCAACGATAATGTCGATGATTAATCCTTTCACATGGCATGAATATGCTTTAGTTAACATTTCAAGTGGAGTTCATGATAGTGATTTGATACGAACTGATCTTGCCTCTGCTAAAGATGTTGGTACAGTGGCTTTTCTGAAATATTGTAAGTAGAGGCTACACAAAGGTCATAATGTGCAGATGTACATGCACCAATAAAACTTCAAAAATTGAAAATTTTTTCGGATGCTTGTAAAAAAGTTAATCAATTAACAATGTCCAAAAAGGATCATACCATACTACTGATCTCTTAGCTCGAATAATTGTTATGGGACAATCAACATCCCTTAACATGAAAAGTGTCCTGACTTTCAGTTTAAATGCTTTTCCACCAGCAATTGCAAATATTGATGGCTCCCTTGTAAAAACAAACAAAGCTACTCTAGTTCATGCAATACTGGATATGGCTGACAAAAATGCAAATTTCAATGATCTGCCATGCAATAAAACATTAATACTGGATGGAATGGCAATATTGCAACAAATGCAAAATATTCCAAATACATTTGGGAAACTAGCCGTAGATGTCATTAAATACAGTCAAGGATCTATAATCCGCACACCCATAATCCGCAATTTTCTATAATTCGCATTACTTAAAGAATGTAAACAATTAAACAAATTTACAAATTCTTGATCCAAAAAATGATTTTTTAAAAGAAATATTTGAAAATTTTAAATATAAAAGTGAATATAATCAATTTTTTAATGCAAGAACTTGAAAAATGCATTTTTTGAGATAGCATATTAAATGAATTATTATATTTCACATTTTTCTTTTCATGTTACACTGAATATGGAATTAAAATAGTGTCCAGAAAAATTAATTATTATATTTCATATTTTTCTTTTTATGTTATACTGAATATGGAATTAAAATAGTGTCCAGAAATAAGAAAATGAGATATAATCCATAATACTCCATAATCCGCAATATTCCATAATCTGCACAACCTTTGGTCCCAACTTGTGCGGATTAAAGAACTTTGCCTGTATATAGTTAACTTGAGCATAAGTCATAGGTGCAAAAGTGTTCACTTTGTAACTGATAATTATCCTTCCATCAGCATTAAGAACAGCGAAAGAGAACAAAGGAGTGGTGGGAGTGGAGCTTTCATTAACATCAGGAGCCCATGTCAGAAGCTCCCGAAGCAGTTTAAGAAATTCCTTACAAATGGGCAAAATAAAGAAGCTCTTGTTCATTTTATATATGAACAGTGGTCAGCACTTGATTTTATGCTTTTAAAAGATCAAAATGTGTTTATCTCACGTGGCCACATGTGTTATGTGAAACAACCAGAAAATGAAAGCCTGGCTATAAAAGAGGTACCCGAGTTGATCTCTGACCATGAGGAAGCTGACACTCGGATGCTTTTGCATGCATATTAAGCATCTGAACATTCTGCAGCCATCCCTGTAAAAAGTTCAAACACTGATGTGTTTGTTATGGCTTTGGCAATGAGTCAAAGTTTAAAAGCTAAAATTTATTTATTATTGGGTACATCATCTAATATTAAAATTAAAAATACTTCTGAAATGAGTAATATTTTAGGTGCTAAATTTTGTTCTGCCTTATTAGGTATGCATGTTTTTACAGGCTGCGACTCATGTAGTGCTTTTAAAGGAAAGGGAAAAATTAAGCCTCTTAATATGATGCAGACTAAACAGTTATATTTGAAAGCATTTCAAGAACTGGGATCTTCTTGGAATATAACAGATAGTTTAATTGAAAATCTAGAAGCATTTGTCTGCAAACTGTATGGCCATCCTAATTCAAAAATAGTTGATAACGTTTGATACATAATTTTTAAATTAAAATTTAAAATGGATGTAGCATTGCCACCAAACTCTGATTCTTTATTATGCCACATAAAAAGAGCCAATTATCAAGCACATATACACCGTAGGTACTTAGATAAGTATGTTAATGCCCCAAGCTTATCTCTTCATGGATAGTTAGTGAACGAGGACAAAATAGATTTACAGTGGAAATTCCGATCTTTCCTGATTTAAAAAAAAAAAAAAACACACATTTCTTGTTCATGTCAGAAAACATCATGTTTATCAAATAAATGCACATGCAAAATGAACAATACTTTCTGTTCAGAGTGTTATTCTTGTAATATAAGCTGCCAAAATATTCAAAAAGAAGTTTTGCCTGAAAACTGCACATCTGAATTTCACAGTGATACAGATTTTGATTCAGAATCAGAAAGTAATTGTACTGAATAGTTTGACTATTGTTTGTCTAGTGTTTGCACCAAGTATATTCGTTTCAAAATTCATTGCAACCAAAAAGTTGTATATCTATTAAATTTGTTACCAGTATCACTTACATTTGCAATTCGAATTGTTCTGCATCTAAAAATATGTTTATTTAATCTTTTCTAGTGTTTGCACCAAGTATATTCATTTCAAAGTTCATTGCACCCAAAAAGTTAAACATCTATTAAATTTGTTACCAGTATTACTTAATTTTCGCATTCAAAGAAGTAAGGTTAGTTGGGGTAACTGGACCCACAAGGTAACTGGGCCATAGGCTATTTTATAAAAAACCGTTGATGTATTTTAAGGTTTAGCTTTTGTGAACAATGCCCCTTTACTTCTACTTCCTAAAAAAACGTGTGTCAACTCAATCATAACTCTCTCTTTGCTGCGATAGGTTGTCGAAAATTAACGTTTCTTTTTTTTTAAATGTCAATTTGGTTGAAATTCGTCAGCTTTTTATTAAAATACTGTAAGTACTTTTATTAAACAATCTTTTATTTTTAAGATTAGGCATATAGCTACGTTAATATTATTAGGTATCTATGCATATTTACTTCAAGTTTCAAATGTATGCCCGATGTCCCAGTTACCCCATAAATTTTTCTAGAATGGGGTAACTGGGACATATGTCAGGGGTAACTGGACCATGCTCGATTCAGTTATATCAATAGTTAAATATTTTTTTTTTTTTTTTTTTTAGTTTCTCTTACTACGGGAAATGAATTTGTCCATTGTTTTTTGCTCACAATAAAGAAAATTATAAAATACCTTATTAATATTACATAGTAAAATTTTAAAAAAAAGCATATTGGGTGGTATCAAACCTAATTTCTTGACCCGTGGAGAGGCAGTGATGCCGTTATGGTGTCACATAATTTTAATCCCTAACTGCCACATTGGCACCAGAATTTTATAATGAAAATTTCACCTTTATTAAGTACGCAAAAATATGCTTTTACCTGTTTACAAATAGATTCTCTTGTAAATACTGGTGTCAATAAATTATTTCAGTATTTTACGAATGAGAGTACCTTGTCCCTGAAAGTGGGATAGCCAAACCTTGAAACTGTACATTACTACATGGGTCGCATTCTATAGGGAAACTTTTAAATGCGCACTGCGTATCTTTGCCCCACCATGGCGTACTTTTACCCCAACCAATGGGGCAAAGATACACAGAGCAATGTTTTTAAAAATTGCAATTTCTCACAGAATTAAAATTTGACAGAATGTCGGTTGATGGAGGCACTTGCCTAAGGTTCTAATCTAACATTTTAATCACTCATTACATAAGTTTAGACCAATATGTGTGTTAAAAATCAAAAGGTATGGAAAGTGGGTATCTTTACCCCTTCACCTACTCAACTATATATACACATTATTTTTATCCTATACTGCTATGTATTTTTCATTTTGCGCATATTTTTTTAATTCATATTTATTTATTTTTTTTTTTTTTATTTAATTAATGTATTTTGAACTTCATTTGTGTTTGTTGATAAGATTTTTTAAAATATTTTTCAGGGAAGGGTATAGGTCACAATCTAAAGTTTTGCTCACAAGTTCTGAACACTACTGCCATGCCCCTATATTTACTTCATTATAAATCTTAAAAAATCAATAAATTAAGCATGTTTTTAAAACATGTTTTATATTCAGTTATAACAATCATCATCAATTTGGAATATGACAAAAACCATGATTTAATTCCAAAAGAAATTATTCAAAAGTATAATAATTACGTTTAAAACTGGATGCAGGTTTGTTTATTCTGTTTATCTTTCTATTTTACTCATCTAGATATTTTTCAGTGTTGTCTTATTTGAAAGCACAGTTGTCAATAGAGTATGTTTTTTTCTTTTTTTAAGAGTTTTTAAAATTTGGTATATTTTGTAAGAAATTGCATGAAACTTCCCTTTCTCCTACGTTTCATCATTTTCTTTGTCGCTGCATGTGTAATTCGTGCAAATTTTGACTGATGACAGTTATTTATTTTGATTCTCTTTATTATAGCTTGGGAAAAAATATTAGTCTCACAATTAATAAAATATTTTTGTCTTCATTTAAACAATCATTGTTCTATTATTTATAAATCTTATTATATTTTATTTATGAGCTGTTTCTTTTGATGCTGTTGGGTATAATGACGGATAGGTTACCGTAATTGCAAACGAAACCCATATCACATGTTTGTAAACAAACACGCGCAAGGATATAACCTTTTTTTTTTTCAATTATCAAAATATTTTTAAGGAACAGAAAGTAGTTTTATTTATTAAAATTCTTTTTTAAATTATTTAAAAATGTTTTAAATTGTTATTTCGAGAAATGAAAATCAATTTGTACTTAGAAAAATTAAATTTTTTTGTTAACAGTCAATAATATTATTTATTTTGTTGTTCAATGTTTAGTCATGCCATTGTCCAAAGGCAAATCTTTTTTTTTATATATAAAGAAGGATCAAGAACTAAATGTACAATGTTTATCATATTTTAATATTCTGGATTATTATCCCTTGCATGGATATATACACCATTATAACATTATGATTCCTTTAAAACATGGTGTGTGTGACCACTTCTTGCATCGTATTATGGTTGGTTGGTTTGTTGGGGTTTAATGGCACATGGTCCCATTTGGGACATGCTGCACCAAGAAAAAGGTCAGGAAAAACAGGTAATTAAAAATTAAAAGTTTAAAACCTTAAATATAAAGAATGCATCGTATTATGATTCATCTTTAATAGTGTCAATTAATAAATGTCTTTTGTTCTTTAGGAATAGCATCATGGACCACTTGGTCGAGAAAGCTCTGCCTGGTCTTGAATATGACACAATAAAAAAGTTTCAGAAAGACTTTCGGAAGTTGGTGTTATACACCAAGATGATCTACAGGTTGTTGAGAAGGAGAATATCAAGGATTTACTAAAGCCTATTCCAAGCAAAAAAATTATTTAAGTTTTTTAATGAATTAGTCAAAAAATCAGCTGCACCTTCACTTCACCAGGAACAAGTATCTGAAGAAAATATAATAATGGCTAATCCTACTACTTCACAGAATGAATGTTCAGACATGCAAAAAATTCTTACCCCTGGTGTGAATTGGGCAGAAAATTTTGAAATCCCTTGGAGTAGTTTTCCAAAAGAAGTTTTGTTGGCCTGCACTGAGAAAACACCCATTCAGAAAAAACACAGGTCAGAAATAGTTAGAATAATTGTTAAATCCATTTTACGAATTGATCAGTCTCCAGGCAAACATCATTTTTGACCAATTGCTCAGAAGATAGTTTCAAAATATCGAGATACCAGGCGATACTGACATTGCTGGTGGCTATATGACGATGTTGAAAAAAAATTAAAGATACCATTGACAACAGAAAGCGACGGAGCTGCGTTCAGGTTAAGTTTATAGGTACCACAAGTAGCAATGGAGAACCATTTAAAAGAAAAAGGACGACGACAGTTATGGCACCATTAATTGGCAACCTGTTAATCTTCCAAGTGGAGAAACTATGAAGTCTCAAATAGTCTTTATTACTGTGTTCCAAATCCCAACTCTTGCCAATTATTATGAATAAAGTGTTTTATTAATAGTTTAACGTCTGAGAATGGAATTTTATGGTTTAATGGATTAATAGCAAGTTTTGCCGCCTCATCTGCTTCTACATTTCCAGGAATACCCATATGTCCAGGTACCCAGCGAAGTTAAAATATTATAACCACCAGTAAATAAATACATAGAAATGCTTAATTCATCTTTAAAAAGTTAAACTTAAACTATGTGCAAAACTACTTAAAAGATGACAGAATACTAAAAAGATGTTAAATTATTTTAATACCTTAGTACTTTCAACTATAAAAAACAGTCTTCGTCAGAGGAATATAAGAAATACAATTGTTATTGACGTTTAATTTTCGATAATCTACGTGAATTTTGAAAATTAGACGTCAATAACAATTGTATTTCTTATATTCCTCTGATAAAGACTATGTTTTTTATAGTTGAAAGTACTAAGGTATTAAAATAATTTAACATATTTTTAGTATTCTGTCATCTTTTAAGTAGTTTTGCACATAGTTTAAGTTTATTACAACCACGTTTAATAAATTTATTATAAAAATCCAAGATGGTTGAGACATAAGGATGCTTTTAAAAAGATTTTATTGCATCAGTAGGACTATTTGAGTCGGTATATATGATAAAGGATGGGTTATGATGATGAAAAATGTGCAACATGGCTCTCTCTATCGCAATCAACTCAGCCGTAATCAGTTTTTAAAATTTTGAGATTTAAACCTTTCAAATACACCAACAAATGCAGATCATGGAGACTATATTTTTTCCATACTTAAAGTAATTAAATGCCCGTATTTTAACTCAATCTTTTTGGAGCATTTCAATAAACCAGATTTAAATCACTTGCATAATTTTTTAAACGTTCGGATGTGTAGAAATATTTTTTTACAAAATAAAATGTGTGAAAATGCCAACGAAATCAGTAAAAACCTGAGTGTTCTGTCACGGTTTCGTTCACTTTCGGTACACATAGACTTCACAAATCAAATTACGCAGAAAATAAAGTACCAAATAGCATATGCTTTCAATTCAATATATTTTCGAGATTTTTTACATTTAAAAATATAAATTCAGACAAAATGGACTTAAAGATATAAAATCATACAAATTTGAGTTTCATTTAAGAGTCATTCATCACGAGCCTGGGCAACGCCAGGCCAGTCAGCTAGGTATCAATTATTTTAAACTATAGAAGATCGATACAGTCGAACCTCGATTTAACAAATTGTTTGGGGCCCACAAATCCGTTCGTTAAAACGAAGCAATTCGTTAAATTGAATATTAATTTTTGTAAAGAGTATGGTATGAAAATGTCAATGCAAAATACCGCTAGACATACAGATATGAAAAAAAGAATGATTATTGTTCACTACGAGCTTAAAAATTATAATTTATACGTTACCTTAGGAGATCAACTTTAAAATTATCTAAATTCTTTAATGTTACTTGCTTTTAAAACTTAATACATAATACATACATACTTACTGGCACTTTGGAAAGAAATCCTTGATAGTGCTTTGTTTTGACTTTCCAAAGTTCTTTGTGGATATTTTCTAACTTAGTAAGAACATCATCATCAACCTCGCAAGACAAAAAAAAAAAAAAAATTAAGTGTTCAGGCCACAAACTGCTTCTTGGAGTGTCACCTTTTTTATTCAATTTCTGTTTCTTCCGCATCTTCACTGCTTTCAGTATCTTCATTCTCTTTCTGTTTACTGTCGCAGGTACTTAGCTCTACATCGCCAGACACATATTCTGTAAAAATTTCCATTACTAGGAACATCTTCCCATTCCAGCCCATCGTTATCAATGACTGTCTCTTCATAGCTGTCTTCATAGGAACTTGCTTCGTTTGGAACATTTGGCAGGAAACCTTGGCAATTAAATCCTGTTGCCTTAAAACAGTTTACAAAAGTAGTTTCTGCCACCGAATTCCATGATTGTCTTACGAAGCTCATTGCTTGGAGGATGTTTAGAAAATTTACTCCTTTTTTTCTGGGAGTTTCCTTCTATGTTCACAAGAATTTTCCGAACAAGGAGTTTTCGGTACTGCACCTTAAAGGACCTTGTGACACGACTGCAGTTCACTTGTGCAATTTGCTGGGAAGAACTTCACTTTCACATTTGAAATTTCGTAACCCGAAGGATGCGCTCGGCATTGATCAATGAAAATAATGATTTTTCTTTTCGCACTTCTCTTCTTTCTGTCTAAGTCTTAATCACTTGGCAAACAATGTTACGTTCATCCATGATTTCTTATTAGCACTATATTTAATGGGAAACAATTTTACATTTCTGAAGCATCTTGGATTGGCTGATTTTCCTATTACATACGGAGGCAACTTTTCAGATCCATCGAAATTCGCAGCTAAAAGAACAGAGTTATGCGAACATTACTTTTCTTCCCTCCATGGCACTTTTCTTTTTGATAACAAAGGGTGTTATCTGGCTGCAAATTATAGAATAGACCAGTTTCGTCCGCATTAAATATGTCAGCGAAGAAATATTCTTTTATGAGTTCTGGTAAAGTTTGTTTTCAATTTTTTGACAGTTTCTGGGTCCACACTTTTCTTTTCTCCGCTCATAATTTTATAAACAATGTTATTCCTCTTATTTAGGTTATCTAGCCAACCTCTTGAAGCCTTGAAGTTCGTTTCACCAAGCTCAGATGCAATTTGCTAAGCTTTCTCTTGAAGAAGAGGTTCACTTATAGCTATGTTTCTTCCTCTAGCTTCAGCAAACCAAGACATAAGCTGTTCTTTCACGACAGAAAAATAACTGGTTTTCACATATTTTCTTTTTAAAGCCGCTTTTTCACCACAACTTGCAACCTATTCTTCAATATCTTTTCTATTCTTCAGAATAGTTGATAGCGTAGAAGTCGAAATTCCAAATTTCTCTGCGATGTTTTTCCGATTCCCAACGTTCTTATCTATTTCTTTTAATAAACACATTTTTTCATTAATTGAAAAACTTTTGTGTATTCTGGATTCGTTAGCCATCCTCGCACGGTACAGATCAGTCAAGCAAAGATCACTCAAAGAAGTGTAAGCACGCGCAAAGCACAACAAATGCACAATGTGGGCAGAGGTAGTGCTCCAAACCGGTTTTTCTCCCTCCAAAATCTCCTGGGATTTTCTCACCGGACTCCCGCAAAGCTTTATTGCGTCGGCACTTCTATTGAATTCACCGCTGCGAAAGTTGCCAATAAAGGGATCACCGCCAAAAAATGATACCCTTTTGGCGATGAAAACGCAGAGATGTTGTATTCAACTTTCGGCTGAAAGAACAATAGAAAAAAAAAAGATTATAAAAGTTACTGTGTTATTTATATTTACTAAAAGTAATTCATCGAAACAGTCATCAAACTATAAAAATATAAGTTTTCATTCATTCTTGTCATTTAAAACATGGAATTACTCAAGTTAGTACATCCTTCTACTGTCCTTAACAGCGGACCGATAGGTTCGGGTAAGAGTATATTCGTTAAAAAAATAATAGATTTTAAATATTTTCATCCCATGCCACAAGTATTATATACTGTTATGGAAATATCAACTTCTTTTCAATTTCATGAAATGTGTACAATTTGGTTGGTTGTATGAGGTTTTATGGTGCAAAATCCCCCCAAGAGACATGCTGCGCCAAAACAGCAGACAATAACATCAAAAGGTGAAAAAGAAACGATGTCAAAATAAAAGAGCAATGAGAAGAACAATCTGGATGGTTGGTTGGAGTTTTATGGCATAAGGTCCCTTTAGGGACATGCTGCGCCAAGAATAAAAGTAAGGTGTAAAATATAGTTCAAATTTAAAAGTTACATTAAAAGACTGTATGAGATATATAAGTTTAAAACAAAGTAAACTGAAGAAAGAAATGTGATGATACATGTAATTAAAATAATGTACAATGAAAGTGACAATAAAGAAGGTTTTAAAAACCAAAATGTAATTAAAAGACAAAGCAAATATTTAAATTAAAAAACTCTAAAAGCTCTAAGGTTATGAAAAGTTATAATTAATCCAAAAAACAAAGCATAACATCTTATAGTAATACTGCCTAAAAACAAAGTTATAATTCAAATTTTAAAAAAGTCAATAAAAAATCATGTTGATTGAAATTCTTCAAAAACAGTATTTTTGTCGTCATCAGAGTCATAACTGTGAGATTCCATAGCCTCTTCTGGATATTTAAGCAACTGATTGATTGATTGATTGATTGATTAGAGTTTTATGGCACAAAGTCCTCATAGGGACATGCTGCGCCAAGAAAAAGTTAAGGAGTAAAACATAGTTAAAAATTAAAAGTTACATTAAAAGATTGTCAGAGATATAAAAGTGAAAAAACAAAGCAAAATGATGAAAGCAATGTGATGATACAAGTAATAAAAAATAATGCACAATGAAAGCGACAATACACAAGGTTTTAAAAGACAAAAAATAGTTAAAACACTAGAATATTTAAATTAAAAAATTCTAAAATCTCTAAAGTTATGAAAAGTTATATGTTCAAGAAATAAAGCATAAAATGTTATATAATACTGCTTTAAGAACGAAGTTATAATTCAAAATTTTAAAACGATATAAAGCTACGTAGGATGAATAACTTCAAAAACTGTATTATTGTCATCGTTATCAGAGTCATAACTACAAGAGTCCATAGCCTCTTCTGCATAGTTGAGCAGCTGTTTGTGATCTTTAATATTAGTTATTGCTGGGCTAAGACATGATTTATTGCTTTTTCTCTTCACAGTTTTCCACTGTGAAGATATTTGAGTTGGAGGTTTCTTTCTTTCTTTTTGCGCGATAGTTTTTTCATTTGCTTTCGGAGTTGGACAAACAATAGGTTTCACTAATTTGCTTTTATCTGTAGCTGGCATTTTTTTTGTCTTATGTTCGGTTGATATTTTTGATTTAACTGATGATGTTTGGGGAGAATTAGGTTTCTGTAATGATAGAACTGGAGATGAAGCAACCTTAGTTTCAGTCTGATGATTAGATGACTTTTTGGATCCAACTGGAGATTTCTGTGAATGAGTAAGTTGATATTCTATTGTAACTGGTTCTGAGGATGGTAGCCAACGTTCCAATAATGGGGTACCATAGCATTTACTACCAAGAGAGACGTCCCGGGCTTTTTTAGGTGAAGTATTGGTTGAATGTGTCATAGATGTATTATTTGGTGGAAAAGAGCAGTCGGTCTGGGTTTTGAAGTGCCTTACGGATTTTGGTTGTTGTTTGAGTATACTGGAGTAAGATACCCCAACAGAGGGGGTCCTAGATTCAACAAGTTTACGGGCTTCAGGGTAGGAAAGTTTTTGAGTAATCTTAACTACAAGAATTTCCTTTTCACGGATCCAGTTAGGGCAAGAGCGAGAGTACGATGTATGGTCACCTTTACAATTAGCGCAGCGTTCTGGTTTTAAGCAAGTTTTACCGTCATGGCCGACTTCTGCACAACGTGGACAAGTAGCAGATCCACGACAGGTAGTATTAGTATGCCCATACCGCTGGCACTTAAAACAACGCAGAGGATTAGGGATATAAGGCCTAACTGGACAGTTTAAATAACCAGCTTTAATTGTAGAAGGTAAAATATGGCTATTGAAAGTTAGAATAATGTGTTTAGTAGGAAGCATTTGCCCATTTCGACGAATAGTGATACGGCGTACATCTATGATATTTTGATCACTTAAATTAGCTAGAAGTTCTTCTTTTGTAGAAAATAAAAGATCTGGTTCAGATATGACACCACGGCAAGTATTAAGAGTTTGATGTGCTTTAACAGAGACAGAAAAAGTACCTATAGTATCGCAATTTGACAGAAGTTGTGACTGCCTGGCTGAAGAAACCTCAACCAGTAAGTCCCCAGACTGCAATTTTTTGAGCGAGTGACCATCACCCAAAACAGACTGAAATGTTTTTGCTATTAGAAAAGGTGAAGTTTTTTTGAAAGAACTATCTGAGAGACTATCAGTGCGTTTAATTACAAAAAAACGAGTCAATAACGTCTGTACAGTTTGTTGCTCGCCACTTGGGAGAGAAATAGAAGGAATGTTAGTTTTTCCATCCATAATTGAAAAAAAGAAAAAGAATTCAGACCCCGGCCGCACCACCCACTACCGAGCCCAACAAGGGGATGCACATCCGTGCACCAGTGCTAGCCAGGGCCCATACGGTCACAAGACACTCCTATGCCAGTCTCCACCCTTAGCGAGATGGCTAGTAAGTACTCGCTCACTTGATCCCCAGCCAGTGACACAAGTCAGCTGACCAGCCGATTGATGCATACGGGACCAATATGCACCTCCCGTCTACCTGAAGCAGAGGCCAAAGCAGTGTGTTGGTTACCCTCAACTACCAGGATCCCCCTTTCCAGGGACACGGGTCGCCACGCACGGCAAACACGTGGGTGGTTTACAATTCTCCACAAGTCGATATACAGGATGATATCGGCTCATACAGAATTGCCCTCACCTCCGAAGAGGAAACCACAACGAGAGTGAAACAGAGGAAAGAAAGACAAGAGAAATAAGAGGAAAAGGAAAAGAGAAAGATCGCTCGGGAACCCGGGGTTGCGAAGCCCGTGAATACCTAAAGAAGGTATCCCCCTGGGGGAATTTAAGCAACTGTTTGGTATCCTTTACATTTGTGATTGCTGGGCTCAGGCATGATTTCTTGACTTTTCTCTTCACAGTTTTCCACTGTGAAGAGACTTGAGTTGGAGGTTTCTTTCATTCTTTTTGTGCACAAGATTTTTCGTTTGCTTACTGAGTTGGACAAACAATAGGCTTTACCAATCTGCTTTTAACTGTAACTGGCATTTGTTTAGTTTTGTGTTCGGTTGGTATTTTAGATTGGACTGATGATTTTTGTGACGGACTATGGATGTATTCAATTTTCACAGGTTCTGATGATGGTGGCCACAGTTCTAATTTTGGCATTTGTCTTGTACTAGCGGTAGAGTGTACATCACGGGTTTTTCTTTTTAGAGTGCTAGACGATGGATTCTCAGGTGAACAACTTGGTGGAGAGCATGATTCAATTTGGGTGCTTATATGTCTTACTGGTTTTGAAGATTACTTGAGAACGCTAGAGTAAGAAACGCCAACAGATGGGGTTCTGGTATCAACCAGTTTCCGAGCATCAGGATATGAAAGTTTCTGAGTAATTTTAACAGTAACAATTTCTTTTTCATGGATCCAATTAGGACAAGAGCAAGAGTATGCTGTATGATCCCCTTTACAATTTGCACAGTGTTCAGGTTTTTCAGAAGACATATCGTCATTGCCGACTTCTGCACATGTGCGCAGGTAACAGATCCACGACACGCAGTGTTAGTATGGCCGTAACACTGGAATTTAAAACAACGAAGAGGATTAGGGATATAAGGCTGGACTGGACAACTTAAATATCCAGCTTTGATTCTGGTAGGTAAATTAGGGCTATTGAATGTTAGTATAATGTGCTTGGTCGGAAACACTTGACCATTCTGACGAATAGTAATACGGCGTACATCTACGATATCTTGTTCTTTTAAATTTGTTAAAAATTCTTATGTAGTGAACAGACGGTCTGGTTCAGATAAAACCTTAAATACAACCCGTGGTGTTGTATGTGCCTGAACAGAAACTGAAAAGGTGCCTATTGTAGAGCAATTAGAGATTAGCTGTGATTGTTTGGCTGTAGAGATCTCAACAAGTAAATCTCCAGATTGCAATTTTTTGAGTGAATGGCCATCTCCCAAAACAGACTGGAATGTTTTCACAATAAGAAAAGGAGACGTTCTCTTAAAAGGTTGGTTGGTTGGTTGGTTGTGTGGGGTTTTATGGCGCAAAATCCCTTAAGGGACATGCTGCGCCAAAAAAGTAAACTAAAACATCAAAAAAGTGAGAGATAGAAAAAAGACAAAATAAAGGAACAATAGGAAGAGCAATCTGGATGGGGTATCCCATCCAGATGTAGTCAAACAAGTGTAGAAAAGACTAACTTTTAAATACTAAAAACCAGTAGAGTAAAAACATAAGAGTAAGTCAATAAAAAGTGCAGTCTGGAAGGGGTTCCCTTCCAGATATCACAAAGGTGTAAACAGAAAACTTAATCGTTAAACCAAAGATATAAAAATTAAATTTCAAAGTAAAATCCAGCATGTTTTAAAAAAGTAAATAGTGCCCTATGAGGTGTATCCCCAATAAGGTTTGTTAAGAGTGGTGATGATGACTTAAAATAAATTCTATATAAGTGCCGGAGACCCGGACAATCAGTTAAAACATGATGAATGGTCAGGTAATCAAAATGACAATGTGGACACATGGGAGCATCCTCCCGAAGTAAAAGATGTTTATGAGTGATCCTTGAATGTCCAATTCTCAGACGAGTAATTAGAACATCTGTTTTTCTTGGATAACTCGGAGGCCAGGTCATTATTATAGGTTTGATATGGTGCAGTTTGTTATTGTTTTCTAAATCCCAACTTTCTTGCCATTTATTCTGAATAAAAATATTTATAAGTAGTTTAACGTCTGAGAAAGGAACATTATGGTGTAACGGATTAAGAGCACGTTTTGCCGCCTCATCTGCTTTCTCATTGCCAGGAATACCCATGTGTCCAGGTACCCAGCAGAATAAAATGTTATGACCACGTCTTGTCAATTTGTTATAAAAATCTAGGATGGATGAGACAAGAGGATGCTTGTTAAAAGATTTAATTGCGTCAATAGAACTATTTGAGTCTGTATATATAATGAAGGATGAGCTATGATGATGAGATATGTGCACCATGGCTCTCTCTATTGCAATCAGTTCAGATGTAAAGACAGAGATAGAAGGATGAAGACGATAGCTTAATGAAGTGTTGTCACAAAATACACCACAACCAACAGTATTACCACTCTTAGATCCATCTGTATAAATGTCAGTATAGCCATTAAAGTTTGCTCGGTGTGCGGCAAATAACTGTTGAAAAACTGCAGGGGCCAAATTGTTTTTATCATATCCTTTAAAGGGATGGAACGATGTAATATCAGGAGGATTCCAAGGAGGGAGTACATGCAATGGACATGGACTTACCCTGATATTACTCAGTGGGCTATTATCAGTAATTTTCCTAGTTCTGACACCAAAAGATGGGATGCAAGATGGTCGATGCTGATAAAGAATATCATTGTCTGTGTTTAAAATGTATGTATGAATAGGATGGCCAGGATGTGAAAGGAGACGGTAATACAGTTCTAAAGAAAGCTTTTCACGAATGTGGTGTAATGCTGGTTCATTGCAGTCAACATAAAGACTTAAAACTGGAGAGGTACGAAATGCACCAGAGCAAACACGGAATGCGCTATGGTGCACTGTGTCAAGTTTTTTAAGAACAGAATTGCGTGCGAAACCATAGACCTGGCAGACATAATCAATTTTGGAACGGATTATAGAGCGATAAATTTTCAAGAGAGAACCACGGTCTGCTCCCCAAGAAGTGTTTGAAAGCACCTTAATTAAATTAAGTGATTGCTCGCACTTTTTACGTAACTGCAAAACATGTGGCAAGAAAGTGAGTTTTTTATCAAAATATAAGCCGAGAATTGAACGCAGTCAGTAACAGCAATTTGAGATGCTCCAATATAAATTTCAGGATCTGGATGCAAATCCCTACGTCTACAGAAATGCACACAAGAAGTTTTGTGTTGGGAAATAATAAAACCATGTTTATTTGTCCATTGAATAATACGATTGATAGCAATTTGTAATTGTCTCTCAATAAAACGCATATCTTGTCCTTTACATAAAATTTTAAAATCGTCAACATATAGTGTACCCTGCAGACAAGAGGGTAATTGTTGCAGTATATCATTTATCTTGATTGCAAAGAGGGTGACACTCAGAACACTGCCCTGCGGTACACCTTCTTCTTGTACATAAAAACTGGAGAGAATCCCCCCCAATTCGAACTTGAAAAATTCGAATGGCGAGAAAGTTCTTAATAAAAATCGGGAGGTTCCCACGAAAGTCCAGGTTAAAAAGGTCGCGAAGGATACCATACCTCCATGTCTTGTCATAGGCTTTCATCATGTCGAAAAAAACAGTGACCAGATGGTTGCGTTTTAAAAAAGCAGTCCGTATATGGGTTTCTAAAAGAATGAGGTTATCGATAGTGGACCTACCACGCCGAAAACCGCTTTGGAAGGCTGCAAGGCAATTATTTGATTCAAGAACATGCACCAGGCGGCAATTGACCATTTTTTCTAAAAGTTTGCAGAGGCTGCTAGAGAGTGCGATAGGCCTGTAATTGTTTGGGTCACTGGAGTCTTTCCCTGGCTTAGGAAAAGGAAGGATAATTGCTTTAGACCAGGCATTAGGGAAAGTTTGTTCAATCCAGATTCTATTGAAAAAAATAAGTAAGTTATTGAGAGAGGTGGAAGAAAGATGTTTTAGCATGGTATATGTGATGCCATCGTGTCCTGGGGCAGATAACCGGCTCTTTTGCAAGCAGCTTAAGAGTTCTGGAATAGTAAATGGGAGATTGTAATCATGAGAATGGCGAGAGTTAAAATTGATGCTGGTATATTCAGTTTGTCTTTTGTATGATAAAAGAGGTTCTGGGTAAGAGTCAGAGCTAGATGTGGAAGCAAGGGTACTAGCTATTGTCTCAGCTATATTTTTGGGAGACGCAATTGTTTGGCCGTTGTGTTTTAAGATTGAGATATGATTTTCAGAATATAATCCCATACAATTTTTTACTTTTTTCCAAAGAACTTTACTTGAGGTGTTACTGTTTATATTGGAGACGTATTGCATCCAGGATTCACGTTGGCTTTTACGCCGCACTCTTCTAGCATCAGCCTTTGCTTTTTTGTACATAATATAATTAGTATTATTGGGATACCTCCGGAAGATACCCCAAGCCTTCTGTTGATTTTTTTTTGCCTTTTTGCAGTCATCATTCCACCATGGTTTCCTGTGCTTTGGGGTAGAAAGTGATTTTGGAATGCTAATATCTGCAGCATTGATAATACATTGGGCGATATTATCAAGCGCATCGTCGATATCACCTTCTATCATTTCACTTGTAATTTTTGCAAGGTCTGTGAAAGTTCGCCAATTGGCTCTGTCATAGATGTAGCGTTTAAAGCAATTATTAGAATCCGTGTGAGGAGTTGTCTGTGAGATAAAAGTTGGAAAGTGGTCACTGCCGTACAGGTCATTAGAGACCCAGAAGGTCCAATAGGGATATATAGATGGGGAGCAAATAGTGAGATCTATGGCATGAAAGGTGCGAGTCGGTTCATGAAAATATGTGTGATCACCATTATTGAGTAGGCATAAGCCATTGTCGGAAATTAATTTTTCTATTATGTCACCACGTTGATTAGAGTCAGAATTCCCCCAAAGTTGGCTATGAGCATTAAAATCCCCAATGATGATGAAAGGAGTGGGGAGTTGGAGAACTAGATCCTGAAGTAGTGCTGACTGAATAATTTGATGGGGTGGTAAATAAATAGAACAGATTGTAATGAGACGTTTTACATGAGCACGGACTGCAACAGCTTGTAAGTTTGTGTTTAGTAAAACATCAGAATGAGGTAAACTGCGAGAGATGAAAAGAGCCACTCCACCAGTAGCTCTTTCATTGCCTGTAAAATCTTTTCTGTAGGTAGAATAGTTGCGTAATTTCGCTTTGTCGGTATGTTTTAGATGGGTTTCCTGCAGAGCTAAACAAAAAGGTTGATGGTCGGATAGAATATTACGGATTTCGTCAAGTTTATTGTGATAACCACGGCAGTTCCAAGAGATAATATTAGACATGAATTTTATTTATTTATAAAGTTATTTGCGATATTTTATTCGGAGGTAATGGACATACTATCTCCATCATTGAATTCTTCATCCGGTTCTGGGTGAAGAGCTAAAGCATCATCTTCCTCCATTTTATTTTTCTGTTTTGATTGGGTTATACTTTTAGATATTTTATTCTTTTTCTTTTTGGCTGTATTATCATTTGATACTTTCATTGTTGGTAGGTTAAACCTTCCTGCATCAGATTTACGGTTTGGTTTTACAGATGGTGTTTTAGTTGAATTTTGAGAACCTCTATTATGGAGTGGGAGTTTTGAGCTAAAAGATTGTGATGATATTGAATAAGCATTTGTTGAGGATGTAGGAGGAGCAGATTTCGGTGACTTAGGAGAAACAGATTGTGATGACCTAGGAGGAACAGATTGCGTTGAATTATTTGTCTTACCAGAATTATTTGACATATTTTCTTTTTGATTAGGCTGGCAATTAGTTTTAGCGGGGAATTCGGTTTGAGTTGCAATAGTTTGATAAGTTTTTTGGACAGTTTTAGATACCGCAGCAGCATATGATACACCAACTTTGGGAGTTCTGGATTCAACTATTTTTCTGGCTTCAGGGTATGATATATTTTGTCTTGTGCGAATTGTCTGTATTTCTTTTTCTATTTTCCACTGTTCACACGATTTAGCATAGGATGGATGATCTTTTTTGCAGTTGACACAACAAGGTGGAGCATTGCATTGCCCACTTTCGTGACCGACTGCACTGCACCGACCACAGGTTTCCTTACCTCGGCATGATGTCTTTGAATGCCCAAAGCGTTGACATTTAAAGCAACGCAGTGGGTTTGGGATGTATGGTCTGACAGAACATGATAAATATCCAGCTTTTATATATTTGGGTAGCTTAGGTGTGTTAAAAGTCAGTATAATATGCTTAGTAGGTATTTGTACTTGGTTCGCTGGTATTTGTTCATCTTTACGGGTGATTTTTATACGTCTAGCTCCTATGACATTTTGTTCCCTTAAGTTTTCCACTATTTCATCTTCAGTTACATGCAAGAGGTCAGATTCTGAGATCACTCCGCGAGATGAGTTTAAGGTTCTATGTGGCGATATGGTGACAGAAATGTTTGGAAAGTGAGTACATTTTTTTAAGTTCAGTGCTTGTTGGTTATTGATTACTTCAATTAGCAGTTCACCTGTACGGAGTTTTTTTATTGTTTTGGGTTCGCCAACCAGTCCTTGGATAGATTTATTAATCAGAAAGGGCGATGTTTTATCAAAACTCCCTTCTTGACGTTTGACGACGAAAAATCTTTCTTCAGTTTTACTTTCATCAGATTTGGGATTTTTAGGTTCCGTATTGGAAACAGAAGCCTCTACTCTCTCACCCCATGATTCTTTTTTGCCCTGATTAACAGTAGCGTTTGAGGCAGAGCTCAATGCATTATTATTGTCATTATTAGCTTGTGGGGCTTCCACATCGCATATTTCATTTCCTGATATTGTAGCCATATTAAAGATAGAATTGAAAAAACGCCAGGCATCGGGCCTGGTCACCGACCCTTCTTCTTACCGTTACTTTAGGCGCAGGTCTCAAAAGGGTGAAAACTATCAACAAACTTCCACGTTTTTCGAACATTGGATTAAACTCGATAACATTTCTTAATCTCTAGTTCTTTCACTTTGGAATCAGGAAGCCAGTAGGTAAGCCTTTACAGCTCTGTCGAACCTACAGCCCCTTTCGCCGAAAGGCACCAGTCTCCCGGTGTTGGTCCTAACAGCCACCATACAAGTATGGCGTCCTCCGATCACGGAACCGAATTTCGGAAATGCCCTGCACTTTGGGACTCGAGATCAGCCTAAAAAGGTAGAAACGACGCAATGAGATTAAAAAACCTCAACACCCAGAGTGTCTCACGTGAAAAAAAAAAACCCACTATTGTAGAAAAAAAAGAAAAAGTAATGTGAGAGAAAACTTAGAAACAGGGTGTATTTTTTGTCTCTTTTTAAAACCTTTATAATATTTCTTTTCAAAAGAACAAGAACAACGTTAGTAGAACAAAGAACAGTTTCAAGAAAACAGTAACAAAATCAAACAAGAACAAAGAGGGATAACAAACTGAAAAGAGAAGACTAAAAAGTGTGAAACAAAGAAAAAAGGATAGACAACCAAAAAGAGAAGAACAGGAAAGGAGAAAGATCGCTCGGGAACCCGGGGTCGCGAAACCTGTAAATACCTAAAGAAGGTACTCCCCTGGGGGGCGTTCTCTTAAAAGAGCTATCAGAGAGGCTATCAGTACGTTTAATAACAAAGCAGCAAGTAAAAGTATTCTGTACAATTTGTTGGTCTCCACAAGGGAGAGATATAGAAGGAATTGAATTTTTTCCATCCATAATAAAAATAATAGAATTCAGACTCTGGCCGCACCACCCATTACTGAGCCCAACAAGGTTATGCACATTGAACATTCGTGCACCAGTGCTAACCAGGGTCTATATGGTCACAAGACAACCCTATGTCAGTCTCCACCATTAACGAGATGACTAGTAATTACTCGCTCACTTGATCCCTTAGCCAGTGACAAGTCAGCTGACCAGCCAATTGATGAATACGGGACCAATATGCACCTCCCGTCTACCTGAAGCAGAGGCCAAAGCAGTGTGTTGGATCCCTCAACTGCCAGGATACCTCTTTCCAGGGACACGGGTCGCCACGCACGGCAAACACGTGGGTGGTTTACGATTCTCCATGAGTCGATATACAGATGATATCGGCTCATACAGAATTGCCCTCACCTCCGAAGAGGAAACCACAATGAGAGTGAAACAAAAATAAAGAAAGACAAGAGAAATAAGAGGAAAAGGAAAAGAGAAAGATCACTCAGGAACCCGGTGTTGTGAAGCCCGTGAATACCTAAAGAAGGTATCCCCCTGGGGGGGGGGGGGGGGCAATCTGATGGAGTATCCCATCCAGATGTAACATGTGTAGAAATACAAAATTTAAAATCCCAAAAACAGAATTAAAACATAAAAGTAATTCAACTGAAAGTGCATTCTGGATGGGGTCCCATCCAGATGTCACAAAAGTTTAAAAAATACGACAGAGACTTTAGAACAAAGAAAAACGAAAGATTATTGTAGGGTCAGAACCCATCCTCCCGCCGGCGTTGCCAACAGAGGTCGTGCTCGGCAGCACCTTTTGCTATGGAGGAGGCTGTTACGAGAAAAAGAGGGCAGAAGGGACAGGACGAGAGCCGAGCTAGGGTCTCTCTCTTGTAGTTCCATGTTATGGTTGATGCACTAAATATGTATATGTAACCTTTATTGTTCGTGTGATGTCTATTCGTAAATAAATGTCAGTGTTTCATTTAACCAAAAGAATAGTGGTTGTGAGTACCTACATACAACACACGGCATCCTTCTACAGTGGCGCAGCCGGCAGGATCGAGACTAGCCTGACTAGCGTGTGGTGAGTTAGCTTCGATTTTTTTTATTATTTTTTTTTTTTTTTTTTTTGTAATTAATAAGAAAAAAAAAATGTTGAAAGGCGCGAATAAAGGGGACCTCCAAAAGTTACTAGAGGAACTCAATTTGGAATTTCCCCCAGATTCAAAAGTAATCCAATTAAAAAATATCCTAGAAAAGTCAGACGTTTATACGAATCAGAAAGATTTTGTTGAGGACATTTTAAATACAATTATTAATGAGAGAAAGGCTGAAGCGGAAAAAATAAATTAGAAGAAAGCAATAAAATTGAATTGGAAAAAATTCGCGTTGAAAAATTAAGAATAGAAAATGAAGTGGAAAAATTACGGCTTGAAAAACAATTTGAGCTGGAACAGGCCAAACTTAAATTTAATGGAAATGCCTCAAGTGATGCGGGCGTGAAAAAAATACCTATAGAATCGCTATTAAAAAGCGTAAAAACTCTAACGATTCCGGACCCATCAGAACCAGAAATTTGGAATTTATTTTTCAGCTCTTTAGAAAGGGCCTTCAAAATTAAGGAGGTACCCGAAGACCTCAAAGCGGAAATGCTTATTAATATATTAGGAGAGAAATCGAACAACATATTAACATACATTAGTGACGAACATATCACTAATTACGAACAAGTTAAAAACATAGTGTTGAGAGAGTTTGAACCTACCCCGCAAGTATGTTTAGAAAATTTCCGTACCGCTGAAAGGAAGCCAGGAGAGACCCATATTCAATTTGCATCGCGCTTGACTACCAATTGGGAATATTATTGTAAGTTGCGGAAAGTAGAAACCTTCCAGAATTTAAAGGATCTAATAGTTTCAGACAAATTGTTCAGTACATTAGATCAAGAAACCGCGACGCATATAGGGATAAGACAGGCTGAGGATTGGTTCCTACCCCCTCATCTTGCGAAAGAATGTGATATTTACTATACTTCTAGAGGGAAAAACTTAAATGAGGTGAATTTCCCGAGATACGTTCCCCCTCCATTAAGAAGCGATAATAATTCACGCGGACGAAACCATAATAAAACTTGCTATATCTGCGGTCTAAATCATTTCGCAAAAGATTGTAGAAGGCGCTCAGATAAGATCGGGAGCCAAGAAACGGGGAAAAGTGAAAAATTAGAAGATAGACCAGTGGTCGCTAAAGTTAGATCATTCGGAGATAGTATGCCGACCCCCTCCTTTTTCCCCGTAGAAACGGTAACTTTGAACATAGTAGGGAAGGAAGTTGAAAGCATCCTGGATTCCGGAACTGAATACACGGTTTTTAAAGAATCATGTATTCCGCGGGAATGTTTAGAAAGAAGTCACGGTCGGTCTCAGCTGAGGTCAGCTTTTGGCGAGACTATTGAAGCTAAGTTGTGTGTTATTCCAATAGGAATTTGGTATGGACAAGGCCGGATAAGTAAGCCCGTTGATATTGAAGTCGCTGTAACTGAAAGGCTGGATTTTCCTTGTTTATTACCGCCTGAAATATACGAACTACTGAAAGAAAATACAACCCCCAATATCCAGACTATAGAGGTCAGGAAGGGAAATGATGAAGCAGGGACTAGTAGAGCTATCGGGGGTTTACGAACGGAATTTTTAAAGAATGAGAGGAAATTTTCGAAGATCGAGATATCGGATAATGATGCGCTAAGTAAATCGATAACTGTAGAGTGCGGAATTAAAGCAGCCGCACTCAGAAGCAACACTTTAGAACAAATATCCACTGTTAACCTTTTTAAGGAAGAGCAAGCTAAATGCGAAACCCTTAAAAACGTACGTAATGATCTAGAGATGGGAAAAGGGAATTTTACTAGTATTGACGGGTTGATTTATCATAAAGATAAAGTTATAGGTGAATCGGTGTTTCAACTGGCGTTACCCCAGAGTAAAAGAGAAGAGGTCTTGAAACTAGCACATGAATCAATTTTTGGCGCTCACTTGGGTTACAGGAAAACGAAAGAACAGATTCGTTACAATTTCTTTTGGCCTAACATGTCTAAAGATATAATGGAGTTTTGCAAAACATGCGAAAAATGCCAATTAAGAACCACTGAAAAGATAAGTGATAGAGCCCCAATTACCCCAGTTTTAAGACCGGAACTCCCGTTTGAGGTGGTGAACGCTGACGTAATTGGACCGATTGATCCACCCTCAGGAAGAGGTCATAAGTATGTTTTAAGTCTCATAGATCAGCATACTCGATGGCCTGAGGCCATACCTATGAGATCTCTTAATGCAAAGACAGCTTGCGATTCATTATTGCAAGTATTCTGTAGAACAGGTATTCCAAATATTATTGCTAGTGATCAGGGCACCAATTTCACGTCCGCATTAACTCAAGAATTTCAAAAAAGATTAGGATCCAGCCCCCGATTTTCTTGCCCTGGATATGCGGCCAGCAATGGTTTGATTGAACGATTTAATAGGGTATTAAAAAACATGTTACACCATGTTATTCGAGAGGATCCGAGAGACTGGGATAAGCAGATTCCTATTCTTTTATTCGCATATCGTGAAGTGCCTAATTGCACCACCGGGATCTCTCCATTCAAATTGTTATATGGTACGGAAGCGCGAGGGCCGTTAGCAATCTTAAAGTCTACCTGGGCGGGAGAAATACATCTTCCAGTAAATATAACCGAGTCTGCAACCGATTATTTACAAAACCTTAAGATTAGAATGGAAAGAGCTGCTGATCTTGCATCTATTACGGCGGCGAATAGGCAAAAAACTTATACTGACTATTTCAATAAAAGGTCATCTATTAGAAAATTTTCCGTAGGAGATCAGGTATTTCTTCTCATTCCGGACTCTAATAATAAAATATATGCACGGTGGACAGGTCCTGGGGAAATTATAGAATTTTGTCCCCCACACGCGTATAAGGTAAAATTACAAGATGGGACTATTAAGAAAGTGCACGTAAATAAAATTAAGAAGTTTTATCCTAGAATTAATGCTATAGGGATCGTTTTCGAAGAGGAAAGTGACTTCGGGGATATTCAGGCTAGTCCCGAGAATATGCAAAATGAAAAGAACGATGTCTTTGCTGACATTAAATTGTCTCACTTACAAACTAATGAAAAACGAGATTTGGAACAATTATTGAAGAAATATGAGATCCTATTCAGAAAAAAGGTCAGAGTTGCGGCGGTAGATCCTCACAAGATTCGGTTAATTACAAACGCAGAGAGAAAGAAACCATATGTTTATAGGATTCCAGAGACATTAAAATCGAAAGTGGATGAACAAATAAATGAACTCCTAGAGTTAGGTTTGATTGAGGAGAGTTCAACAGAGATAGCACACCCAGTGGTGTGTGTGCAAAAGAAAGACGGTAATATACGCTTATGTGTGGACTATCGAGCTCTAAATGCTGTGACTAAATCTGATGACTTTCCCATGGAAGATGCGACGAGTTTAATGTATAGCATCGGACAGGCTAACATTATTACAACCTTAGATTTGCTCAAAGGTTACTGGGCAATCCCCATGGAAGAAGAAAGCCGTGATTTTACATCCTTTAAGACGCACCGTGGACAGTATAGATTTAAAGTAATGCCGTATGGGCTTAAAAACGCGGCTGCGAGTTTTCAGCGTTCAATGAATAAAGCCCTTCGAGAATTCGAAGAATTTTCTCGTGCGTATATTGACGATATTGCCGTATTTTCTACAGACTGGCATTCACATTTAATTCATCTAGATACCGTGTTAAATAAGCTTGATGAACTGGGATTCACCGTCAATATTGACAAGTGCTCTTTTGGGAAAACCCAAATTAAATACTTAGGACACTTGATAGGCTCAGGTAAGCACCAACCTGATCCCGCAAAAATTGAAACAATCGAAAAATTATCGACTCCAAAAACAAAAACTCAACTGAGAAGTATCTTAGGCCTGTGTAATTACTACCGGGATTATATACAGTAGAAGATCTTTATAACGCAAACCTAAAAATGCAAGGTTGTGCGTTATATAGAATTTTGCATTATATGGATCACATTTCACACATCATTAAATTTACCTTATAAACACGACCATATAAATCTGAAACGTACCAAAATACATTAGAGTATCTTTATACTGCACTTCTTGTCACCAGGAATTATCCAAATTATAATTTTTTGCATTATATGATCATTTTATATTGTTTATTTTATAAACATGGTCCAACTATACCTGGACCCAATCATTCATTATATTACTCGTTTCCAAAAATATAATATTTATTGTAATAGCAATTTTTTTCATTAAAAAGTTTTGAATTAAGGAGATAAAGTTGAATTAATGTATCAAATGTAGTTTTCTAGAGAGTAGCAATTTTTACGATGTGGGATTTCAAGTGCTTCTTACCTGCAAAATTCATTGTTTACATCTGAGAAGTTGTGCGTTATATGGAGAATTGCGTTATATAGAATCGCGTTATAAAGATCTTCTACTGTATCTCATTTTTCTGAGGCTGTTCTGCCTCTCACCGAGCTTACGAAAAAGAAATTTCCTGAAACACTAATATGGAATTCTGTTCACGAAACAGCTTTCCAGCAACTGAAACGGGCACTCAAGGAGGCCCCCACTCTATACACACCCATCTACGGGAACCCTTATATAATTCAGACGGATGCATCTCAATTCGGTATAGGAGCTTGCATTTCCCAGGAAATTAACAGGAAAGTCCGCCCGATTTCTTATGCGAGCCAGAAATTGACTCCAACGCAACAAGCCCGGTCAACCATTGAAAGAGAAGCATACGCAATTGTGTGGACACTAAAACATTTTGAAACTTTAATTTTTGGTGTAAATATCGAACTGTATACTGATCACAATCCATTGACTTTCTTGACAAGAAATGCACCACAGTCATCGAAACTGCAGCGATGGGCTTTAGCTCTCCAAAAATATAACATAAATATTCAGCATTGCCCAGGTTCAAAAATGACGAATGCAGATGCACTTTCACGATTGGTATGATTGTAATAAGCATCTTTTCGTCTGTCATTTATTACTATTTTTATTATTATTTTTTTTCTCGTATGATTATTATTATTATTATTTTATTGTGGCAATGTAACAATGCATCTTTATGTCTGTTCATTTTTCATTAGTGTTATTTGCTGTATTTTGCTTTATGGTAAATGTTTTTTTTTGTGTATTTCATATATATATATATACGTGAGAATTCGTACCATTATATTTGAGAAGAAAAGAGCCAAAATTGTTCATTTTGGGGTATATTCTGACCTATAGTTCAGATATGTGTTTGTTGGATAAACATCCCCAAACACTCATCTTGCAGGGGGGGGGGGTGTAGGGTCAGAACCCATCCTCCCGCCGGCGTTGCCAACAGAGGTCGTGCTCGGCAGCACCTTTTGCTATGGAGGAGGATGTTACGAGAAAAAGAGGGCAGAAGGGACAGGACGAGAGCCGAGCTAGGGTCTCTCTCTTGTAGTTCCATGTTATGGTTGATGCACTAAATATGTATATGTAACCTTTATTGTTCGTGTGATGTCTATTCGTAAATAAATGTCAGTGTTTCATTTAACCAAAAGAATAGTGGTTGTGAGTACCTACATACAACACACGGCATCCTTCTACAATTATATTTCAAAATAAAACCCTGCATGTTTTAAAAAAGTAAAGAGAGCCCCATGAGGTATTTCCCCAATGAGGTTTGTCAAGATCGGTGATGATGAATTAAAATAAATCCTATACAGTTGCCGGAGATCTGGGCAGTCAGTTAAAACATGATGAATTGTGAGGTGATCAAAATGACAATGTGGACACATGGGCGCATCCACCCGAAGTAAGAGATGTTCATGAGTGATTCTTGAGTGTCCAATTCTCAGACGAGTGAGAAGAACATCCGTTTTCCTTGGATAACTCTGAGGCCAGGTCATGATGGTAGGTTTGATTTGGTGCAGTTTATTATTGCATTCTAAATTCCAACCTTCATGCCATTTATTATAAAGTGTTTGATAAGTAGTTTAACGTCTGAGAATAAAATTTTATGGCACAGCGGATTAAGAGCACGTATTGCCGCCTCATCTGCTTTCTCATTACCAGGAATACTCATGTGTCCAGGTACCCAGCAGAATAAAATTTGATAACGTCTTGTCAATTTATTGTAAAAGTCCAGGATGGCTGAAACATAAGGATGCTTTTTAAAAGATATTATTGCGTCAATAGAACTATTTGAGTCACTATAAATGATGAAGGATGTGTTATGATCATGAGATATGTGCAACATTGCTCTCTCTATCGCAATCAACTCGGCTGTAAAAACAGAAATTGATGCGTGAGTCGATAACTAAAGCTAGTGTTATCCATAAAAACCCTGCAGGGTGTACAATTTGAAGAAGGTTTACCCTCTAATGTTAACTCTCTTTGTGATGCTTTAATTATTATTAGTGATTTAATGTCCGAGTTAGGAGGATGTGAGCAATTGAGCAAATTTTTCACGAAAGGCAGTAATCATCGAAATCTTTCGGTCATCTTTATAACGCAAAACATGTTTCATCACGGCAAAGAAATGTGAAACATTAATTTAAATCCATATTACATGGTGCTATTCCTGATAAAACCAATGCTTTTCAAGAAATGTTCAACGATGCTACTGCATTACCCTTCAGTTACTTATTTATTGATTTAAGACCAGATTCATTCGAAAGCTTGCACGTGCACACAAAAATATTTCCCAGTGATAAACATTACGTGTATGAAATTCGATAAGCCATTTATCTGTAGAACGTCATCCGATGAACATAGTCTTCCATTGTAGTTAAATCGAGGGATTTCAGATAAATTTGAACGATTTTATTATCAAAGAACTCGCCCAGTTGATTCTGGATATTACTGTCGTTGGAGTTTACTGCCCTCGCATCCTTGGGAGCAATTGCCTCAAGTAAAAAGAAAGACATTTGCGTGGCTCACCCATTAACGTCATGGTTTGCAGTGGAATAGTGTTCATTTACCCTTTTCAGCATTACAGCCAATACTTTCAGCATTGTTTATTTCTTATAAGAATATTTATACCAAAGGAATAAAAAAACAAGTTTTTAGAACGAATGTCTGGACGAAAGATTTTGAATCTGAATGATTTTAACTTTTAACTGATGTTACTGATCTCTCAGACCGTGGCTTTTTTCAATTTTTATAGTTTAACTACAAACACTACCGAAATTTTGCTCTGTTCGGAACTTCAGTACTATCACTAGAGACATTTGAATAGGTAAATTTTAATTATAACAGTCCTGTGCAAAAAGTTTAGTACAAAAACACTATCCTATAAGTTAATCGTGCCTTTTATTCATCTTTTGGTGCAGCGGTCTCACAGACCGCTTCACACTAGTTATGTGACAATTTTTATGACATCAGTTAAAGGTTAACTGCCTAAAGATTAATTTATTAAATTTTTTTAGAGAATCCGCTTTTCCAGAAAGAAATGAATTTTGTCAGTAACAGTGATTCAGCAGTACCTGATGTTCCAGTTTCTGCAACTACTAGCGTAATAAGCTACACCTGTGAGACATGCGGATCTAATTTCATTGCCCGTTGCAGCCTGTTTAGGCACCAACGCTGCATACATGGAGATGCATTCAAGCAGTGTGTCTTGCGGAGCCCCATTATCCCGATTCGACGCTCTACACAGACATGAAAAATCTGGAGCATGCAAAGGTCAAAGACCACAAACTGCAAAGCGCTTGTCTAATGAACCCACTACAAGCACCAAACGGACCGAGATTAAGCAAGCTGTCCCTGCATTAGAAACCTTCCCGAAGTGCGTTTAATGGATGTTTAAATGATAAAATGCTTCTTAATACCGATGGTCACCTAGACATCAATACCTTTCTCTCTGGAAAGAAAACAGAATTTATTGGAAATCGTGTCAAAAGAACTTAGACATTGTGAACTTTCTGTGAATTTCAGGCTTTTGTGCATTTATAAAAAAAAATCTGCCCGGTGAGACTGCAATAGAAGAAAAATGCTTTAAAACGAAAAACACGACTATTTTACAATTTCAAATATTGGTGCCAACTTTGATAAATATCATGAAAAACTAACCCCTTGAGAGGCACCGGTATATATTATATACCACCTATGATTAATGAAGTTTTACCCCAGAAAAATTTTATTAAATTTTACTTTTCTAACTTTGGTGGAAAAAAGCCGTAAAATTGCTTTTACTTATTTTGAAATAGAATTTTTCAAAGATTCCGGTGGGAATTCAGCATTTCACAAACATCATTGCTTTCCCCTCAAGGGGTTAATCGCCGAAAGCGATGATTTTCAAGGGAAAGATTGTGGATGGACACTATTTAAAATTAAACCTTTGGAAATACGTACGAGTAAGTATAACCTTTTAGGGGGAGTTTTGTTATTGATTTACCAGATATTTTAAAAGCTAAACAAGCAACCGTTAATGTTAAAAATAATGATCAGCAATATTTTAAGTGGGTTGTACTCTCTACCCTATACCCCCAGAATGAAAATCATAATCGTGTACGCAAATACGAACCATTTTCTAATGATTTAAAATTTTCTGGCATTTTTTTTCATGTTGAGTTTAAGGATATAACCAAATTCGAGAAAGTGAATTCTATTTCAATAAATGTATATGGGTACACGGATAATTTTCAGATTTATCCTCTGTTTATTACTGATAATGAAAAAGATATCCATGTTGATTTACTGATGATTAAAAACGAGACCGCCAGTCATTATTCCTGGATAAAAAATTTATTACTTCTTGTATCCAGACAACTTTCTAAAAATCATTCTATTAGGCATATATGCCGTCGATGCTTATTATTTCTCCCCTCAGCTGATTCACTTTTTAATCAAAAGACTAACTGTTCTCAACACGAGGCTGTACGTGTTGAAATGCCGCACGATAAATTACTTAAATTTAAAAATATTCAGCATATGCAAAAGATTCTCTTTGTGATATATACGGATTTTGAATGCTTCACCGCACTCACAAACCAATGTGAACCTTAGAGCGATCAATCTTTTACAAATGCCTACTTGGTTGGTTGGTTGTATTGGGTTTTATGGCGCAAAATCACTAAGGGACACGCTGCGTCAAACAAAGAATAAAACACAAAAAAGTGAGTTAAGCAAATTACATTAAAAAATAATAATTAAATGAGAGAAAAGGGAAATAGAAAAGCTATCTGGATGGGTGATGTAGTCGTCAAACAAGGGGTGAAAACAAAATAAATTAGAAATCTAGTAAAGCAAAGTAAAAATGTTATCTGGATGGTGTTTCCATCCAGATAACATTTCACTTTGCTTCCATCCAGATGTCTATAAGAAAGTCAAACTCATGAAGCATGTAAAACCTATATTTCAAAATAAAAACCAGTGTGTTTTAAAAAAGCAAAGAGTGCCCCATGAGGTGTTTCCCCAATGAGGTTTGTCAAAGTGGGTAATGAGATTTAAAATACATTCTATACAAATGCCGGAAACCCAAATACCTACCAGAAACATCTATGTCTTTTTGTTATGTTGTCTACTCTGAAAATGTCTACAAACCTCCTGTTACATATCGAAATCCGATTGCAGCTAAAATATTTTTAAGAGCATTTTGGAAGAAGCAAATCATATCGAAGATATTTATACAAACCCATGCTTCCTTTAAGTGAGGAAAATTAAAAAAATTACAATGAAGCAATTTCATGTTACTTATTTGATACGATATTTACTGCTGCTAATCCAAAAGTACGCGATCATTGTCATAAAAAAAGGGTTTACAGGGGTGCCGCTTGTAATAGCTGCAATTTAAAATATAAAACTCCTCGTATTTTACCTATTTTTTCATAATTTTAGTAATTATGACATGCATTTATTTATAAGAGAATTCGGCACCGCCTATCGTCCTATCAAATTTAATAGCCCAAACAGTGGGAAAATATCTTTCTGCCTCAAAACAAATATCCGCTAAAATGAAAATAAGATTTTTGATTTCCTTTCGATTTATAGCAGGAAGCTTGGATGCTCTGAGCAATTTTTTCATACCCATATTTTCTTCCCAAGTGTCAAAGTACAGGCATCCCACGACATACGTAACTAATGCATTACGTAAGTCTAATTTGTAAATTGCTTAGGTAAAATGTCGTCATAAACTGCAATATTTATTTTATATATATAGTATATACATTATTTACGCAGTATTATTTTATAAATAAAGTAGCATGCAGCAGTATTTACATCGATATAAACTATAAAAGTATGAAAAAATATAAAAATAAACTGAAAGAACACTTTTCAAATAAAAAGTATCTTGTGGAATATGGGATTTTTAAATTTAACATTCAAAATTGATATAAACTAATTCATCTATCTACATCAAACGAACAGCTCTGAAGCTGGAAGAAAAAATACACTCGTTCCTCTTCACCGAAACTTTAAAATTAGGTTTCGTTATGGTTTGAATTCAGCTAACAAAATTGTGACGGTTAAACAGTTTTTTTTTTTGGCTTATTTTAATCAGATTCGTGTTTGTTTTGTTAAAAATTTGATTGTATATCCCAATAAAAATATAACTATTTCTAATATATAAAACTATACTATTGTTGTGGTTTTTATCTGCATATTTTATTTATAAAACAATTATCAAAAGTATGCAAATGTGTATAAAACGCGCTAGTATGTTCATAAATGTAATTTTCGAAATTTCTTACGTAAGTGCGAATTTACGTAAGTCGAGTATTACATAAGTTGGGGAATGTCTGTAGACTTAATTCTTAGGAAAGGTGTATACCAATATGATTATGTTTCAGATGTAAGTAAGTGTTCAGATACATGTTTACCCACACGAAAATTTTTTATAATAAATTACATTAGTGCTCCACTTATGAAGAAGATTATAGACACGCGCGCCTATATGGGACTGTTTCGAAATTAAAACTTTAGGCGAGTATTCGGATTTATATATTAAAAGCGATGTATTACTTTTGTGTGATGTGTGGCAAAGCAAAAGACAAATTTACTTATTCAATCGTTTTCATCGGCAGACGATAATTGAGACAAACTGAAACAACTCTTCTACAATATTTTTGAGAACAACACGGAAAGTTTGTGTACACTCGAATGTTGTTGGCGCCAAAATGTGTTTGCTACTTTGTAAATAATTTAATTTTAAAAAAGTTTTATTAGAGTATATTTTTGCATCATAGTCCAGCGCATACCTCCCCCAGGGGAATACCTTCTTTAGGTATTTACGGGTTTCGCGACCCAGGGATCCCGAGCGATCTTTCTCCTTTGCTGTCTTCTTCTCCTTTTGGTTGTCTATCCTTTTTTCTTTGTTTCACACTTTTTAATCTTCTTTTTTCGTTTCTTATCCCTCTTTGTTCTTGTTCATGTTTTTTAGTGACCATTTTGTTCAAATTGTTATTTGTTCTACTAACATTGTTCTTGTTCTTTTGTTTAAAAAAAGAGAAAAAAAAAGTTTAAAATATTGGAAAAGGACAAAAATACACCTTGTTTCTAAGTTCTCACCCACAGTACATTTCTTTTTTATAATAGTGGATTTTTTTATGTTCACATGAGACACTCTGGTGTTGAGGTTTTTTAATCTCATCGCCTCGTTTCTACCTTTTTAGGCTGATCTCGAGTCCTAGAGTGCAGGGCATCTCCGAATTCCGGTTCCGTGATCGGTGGACGCCATACTTGTATGACGGCGGTTAGGAATTCACTGGGCGACTGGTACCTTTCGGCATAAGGGCGTTGTGGTTGGACAGAGCTGTAAAGGCTTACCTATGACAACCGAGTTCCACTGTGAAAGAACTAGAGTTTGGAGATGCTATCGAGTTTAATCCAATGTACAAAAAACGTGGAAGTTTGTTGATAGTTTTCACCCTTTTGAGACCTGCGCCTAAAGTAATTGTAAGAAAAAGGGTCGGTGCCCAGGCCCAATGCCTGGCAGTTTTTCTAATTCTCTCTAACTATGGCTACATTTTGGGGGAAAAAGCATGCGATGTGGAAGCCCCACAATCGAATAATGAGCTGAAGGATGAGCTAGGCTCTGGTTCAAAAGTCACTGTTGATAAGAGCCAAACAAAATCATGGGATGATTGTGCTTCTGAAGATTGTTCTTCTGAAATTAATAAAAATAAAACTTGTATGTTAGAACATAGATTCTTTGTTGTCAAACACCAAGAAGGGAGTTTTAATCAAACATCTCCCTTCCTGATACATAAATCTATTTTAAGTTTGGTTGGTGAAACCAAAACAATAAAAAACTAAGATCTCGTGATCTCTTAATTGAAGTAGGTAATAGTAGTCAAGCAGCTAATCTATTAAAATGTACTCATTTCGCAACCGTTCCTGTCTCCATATCTCCACATAAAACTCTAAATATATCTTGTGGAGTGATCTCTGAAACTGACCTCCTCCATGTTACTGAAGATGAAATACTAGAGAATTTAAAGAGCAAAATGTCATTGAAGCTAGAAGAATTAAAATCTACCGTCGAGACGAGCAAATACCTGCTAATCAAATTCAAATACCCACTAAGTACATTATCCTGACATTTAACTCACCCAACTTACCCAAATACATAAAAGCAGGGTATTTGTCATGTTCCGAAGACCGTACATCCCAAATACTGTGCGATGCTTTAATTGTCAACGTTTTGGGCATTCCAAAACATCATGCCGTGGTAAATTAACCTGTGGTCGCTGTGGTACAGTTGGTCATGAAAGTGCTGACTGTAGCATGCCGGCTTACTGCGTAAATTGCAAAAAAGAACCCCCATCCTATTCTAAAACTTGTGAACAATGGAAAATAGAAAAAGAAATACAAACAATATGCACTAAAGAAAATATATCATACCCCGAAGCTAGGAAAATGGTTGAATCCAGGACAACCAAAGTTGGTGTATCATATGCTGCAGCCTTATTTAAAACTGTCCAAAAACTTTTAAAACTATTGCAACACAAACCGAATTCCCCACTGGAACTCATTGCCAACCTACTCAAAAAGAAAACAACCTGTCTAATGGTTCTGGTAAGACAAACAAATCATCGCAATCTGCTCTTCCTAAATCACCTAAATCTGCTCCACTAATTCATCAAAAGCTATTCCTAATTCACAACAAAATACCTCTTCAAAATCGTCACAATCTTTAATTTCTAAACTTCCACTCCATAAAAGAGGTTCCCAAAATACAACTAAAACACCATCTTTAAAACCAAACCGTAAATCTGATGCAGGGATATTTAACTTACCAACAATTAAAGCCACTGTGTCATCTGAAAACTCAGCCAAAAAGAAAAAGAAAAAAACATCCAAAAATGAAACCCTCCAACACAAAAAGATAAAATGGCAGAGGATGATGCCGTAGCTCTTCACCCAGAACCGGGTGAAGAATTTAACGATGAAGACAGTCTACTGTCTCCGACTAAAATAACTTGGTTGACTTACAAAAAAAAATTTTTTTCATGCCTAATATTATCTCGTGGAACTGCCATGGTTATCACAATAAACATGACGAAATCCGTAATATTCTCTCAGACTATCAACCATTATGCTTAGCTCTACAGGAAACCCACTTAAAACCCAATGACAAAGCCAAATTACGCAGCCATTCAACATACAGAAAAGATTTTATAGGTACTCATAGAGCCACTGGTGGAGTGGCTCTTTTCATCTCTCGCAGTTTACCACACACTCATATCACTTTAAATACAAACTTACAAGCAGTAGCAGTCCGTGTACATATTAACCAACTCATTACAATGTGTACGATTTATTTACCTCCGAACAAAAATATCCAATCTGCAGATCTGGACAATCTCCTTCTCCAACTCCCCATTCCATACATCATTCTTGGAGACTTTAATGCACACAGCACACTGTGGGAAAATACCAATTCTAATCAACGTGGTGATATTATTGAGAAATTAATATCTGACAATGGCTTATGCCTGCTTAATAATGGAGATTACACTTACTTTCATGAACTTTCACGCAATAGATCTTATCTGCTCCCCTTCACTCTATCCCTTCTGGAACTTTTGGGTTTCAAATGACTTACACGGCAGTGACCACTTTCCTACTTTTATTTCCTTAACTACTCCTAGTGGAAATTCTAATAACTATCCAAAAAAATATGTATATGACAGAGCCGATTGGCCAACATTTACTGCACTGGCAAACATTACAAATAGCATGATAGAGGATAATATTGACAAAGCACTTGATAATATCACTCAGTGTATTATCAATGCTGCTGACTCTAGCATTCCAAAAACATCACCTAGCCACAAGCACAGAAAACCATGGTGGAACAGGGATTGCCAAAATGCAAAGAAAAAGCAACAGAAGGCTTGGGGTATATTTCGGAGATACCCAAACAATACTAACTACATTGCATATAAAAAAGCAAAAGCAGATGCTAGAAGAATGCGATGCAAAAGCCAATGGGAGTCCTCGATTAACTATGTATCAAGCATAACTCCAACACTTCAAGTAAAGAACTCTAGGTAAAAGTAAAAAAATGTTTGGGTCTTTACTCTGAAAATCATATTTCAATTTTATAGCATAATGGTCAAACAATCACATCTCCGAAGAACATTGCTGAGACAATAGGTAGTACCCTAGCCTCAATTTCGAATTCAGACGCATATCCAGAACCTTTTTTAATATACAAAAGACGAACTGAAATGATCAAGATTAATTTTAATAATCATAACTCATCTTCATAGCAGAGCTTATTAAATGTTTGAAAGACAGTCACTTATCCGCCCTAGGCCATGATGGCATCACATAAATCATGCTCAAGCACAAATCTCCACAGTCCCTTAACAATCTGCTTTCGTTTTTTAACAGGATTTGGTTAGAGCAGACTTTTCCTCGCGCTTGGTGCAGAGCTATTGTCATTCCTTTTCCTAAATTAGGAAAAGACGCTACCAATCCCAATAATTACAGGCCGATCGCACTTACCAGCAGCCTTAGCAAACTACTTGAAAAAATGGTAAATTGCCGCCTCGTCCATGTCTTAGAAACTAACAATTACCTTGCTGCATTTCAAAGTCTATTTCGACGTGGTAGGTCTACTATCGATAATC